>JAIUPT010000030.1:0-1322818 GCA_022315425.1 Pseudevernia furfuracea
GTGTCTACTTAAGCTACGAAGAGTAATTACGGGCTACTGCTTAGACTATATTGTAAGAGAAATCTTTCTTCGACTAGTCGAAACAGGGTAAAAACTCTCGCTATTCTTTCTTATCGTATCTTCTTGTCGCATAGTCTTCCTATCACACTGCGTTCCCTAGTCTGTTCGTACGAATTCGTGTGTCTTCTTGAAGTACTTGTTGCTGCTTCTATTATTGCCTGCCATATAGCTGCTTCTTAGCCAGCGAGAACTATTCTAGAAGGTCAATCGAGATCAGTCATCGCGCTGCGGCCTTTGCCCCTCGCGAGATTGTTAGCATCTCTCTCAGATTAGCTGTCTCAGTCTTCTTCAGAAGAGTTTATCTCTCGCTTCTCAGCCTTGAATAGAATAGAAGAACGTGTCTAATATTCTATTTTCTTTAGTCACACTCGCATACGAAAGAGAGTATCTCAGAGATTCTACACATATGCAGAAAGTGTGTTAAATCAATCTTCTCTGTTCGTAGCTGGGTTAGAGCGAAGCTCTCTGCTTTTGTTAGATCTTCATAAAGAGATCTTCTATTTGATCATAGATCTCCCCTTTGTGCGGGACTGCGTCGTTCTTCTGAGATTCCAGTCTGATACTAAGCTCACACTGCTTCTCAGACTGCTTTCTGTCAGTCTTTAACAAGATCTCTAGCTCTTCTTGATATTCTTTCTTCGTCAGATGTCTACAGAGAGTCTCAATTTTCGAATCGAAGCGTTCTTAAAATTCACTCTTCTTTATCTTCTACTGAGATCTAAAGAACTACTCGTCTTTTATCTCGTTTCTCTCTTAGCTTTCTTCGAATCCTCGCATTTCCTAGCTTCGTAACGAGATAACTATCTCTAAGTGCTTGATTTCGAAGTATTGCTTGATTTATCGTGATCTGAAGAGAGGGAATCCCTATCTTCGCTTCGACGACTCTCTTATTGATGACTTTGTATATCTCGACTACTCTTCGCAGATATTTATTCTGTATAGTCTCTAGAGTCTTAACGTGAGATCGCTTGCTATCTCGAAGATCTCGTGATGTGTGTCACGTTGCTGCTGCGTATGTCATCGCTGATCGTACGATAGAGCTATACACTTGTCTTGCTTTGTTTAGTGTGGCGTCCCATGTTGAGACTGCAGTTATTAATAGTGCTCTGCATTGCGATTTCATCTTGACCTTGACTTCTCTAATATGAGATCCTCAACGAAGTTTGTCGTCGATCTGCAGTTCTAACACGCGAATACTAGTCTTTGACTTTGTCGTTGCAGAGTCTAGATCGACGCTGACTCTCATATTGAACTTCCCTGAACTCCTTATCAGGTGAATTAGCTCGTATTTCTTTGACGCGAACGTCGCTCCATGAGTCCCTGCCCATTGCAGACAGATTTCGTATACTTTTCTAAGAGTCTCGTAGTTTGTCTCAGTGCTCTTCTTATATATCAGTAGATAAATATCGTCAACGAATTCTCCTACTTGCAGTTTCAACTTGATCTTCGCACATCTCTCAATCAAGAGAGCGTTGAAGAATAGAAAAAGAATAGACGACATCGAAGATCCCTATGAGATCCCCGTCTCTGTAGACTTCAGCCTGCTTGTTATTCTTTCTAGAGTGAGAGAGGTTTCTCTGTCAGTAAGAAAGCTTCTTATTCAGTTCACAATCAGCTTCGAAATCCCCTTCTATCTAAGATTGTGAAGCAGACGATGATAAAAGACGTTATCGAAAGCCTCTGTCATATCTAGTAAAAGAAGACTAACAACTTTGTTCTTTTCACAATCTCAGACTATGTGCACTGCATCTATTATCGTTTTCAGAGCTGTCTTCGTAGATCTCTTTCTTCTAACTCTTATCTATTCTGACGAGAGAAGGTCATTATCTTCTGCGCAGTCACTAAGTCTGCGCGCAATTACTGTCTTCAGTGTCTTCCCCAGTGTACTTAAGAGTGCTATTGACCTATACGACTTCGATTCGAAGTAGTTCTTCTTCTTTGACTTTCTTAATATAATAATATTAGTCTTACGAAACTTCTTAGAATGATAATTCACGTCTACGCATATCTGAAATAAGTGTCTAAACTTGAAGAGTAGCTTCTCTGTAACTAGTCTTAAAAAGCGATTTGACAGATCATCTATCTCTGAAGCTTTGTCTGATTTTAATCTAAAGATAGTCTTACGTATCTCTTTCTTCGTGATCTAATTACTTATTAACAGCGAAGAAGAATAGACTGCTTTTAGAATATCGAAGATATCTATCTAAGGGAAAGAAGAAAAGAAAGTCTTTCTTAGAGTATTAACTTTTTCTTCAAACGTAGTGACTAGACTCTTCTCTATTCTTCTTATTGACGAGAACTTCGACAGAGACTTAAGACATGTGTTATCGTTTCTCGCTCAGCTGACTATGTCTTAGACCTCTTTAAATGATTACGTTATCTCGTACACTTCTCTGCGAAAGTGAAGAGTCTTGATCTTACTTATTATCTTGTCTCTCTTCTTGAGTGTCGCTCTTTATACGTGCTCTGCGTGCTCGCTACGACTGACTCGATATCGAAATGTCTTAGTCTTCGCTTTCTTTGTTGTTAGACTGCACTCTTCGTCCCAGAATAACTTATCTTTTTCTAACGACTTAGTCTACGATACTGTGTTCTTCACTATCTTATCAAGTTCTCTATAGAGCAGACTAACATAGTTATCGATCTGCTTCGAATTTGTTAGAGGGTCTAATAAGAGTGTCGCGTCTAGTACTTGAGCTTCTCTAGCTATTTCTTCTGATTTTGTTATCTTTTAAGCACGACGTCGCTATTTCGAGACGCTCTCCGTTATCAGATCGAGCTTCGTAAGTATTAAGAGATAATTCGAGTCATGCTACAGATCCGATTCTACTTGATAACGAACTATTATCTTCGTTGCCTCTGAAGTAGTGAAGACTAGATCGATCGCACTCTTCTATTCTCGAGATCTTCACGTTACTACTTTCTTTGATAGAACTAGATTTATTCTTCTCTCTACAGTTACTGCAATCAGATCGTTCGTCTCTTTATGATACGAGAATCTGTCAGAGTTATTTTAGTTAAAATAATATAGATTGAAGTTCTCGAGCAAGAGATACTTCTTAGACTTCTGCAGAAGTTCTAAAATCTGTGATAGACTAGAGGGATTCTTTATCGAGAATAGCGATGGGCTCGAATTATAGATATTGTGAATTGAGAGTCTCTCGATTCGATTCGCTTGCTCTCCCTATCTGGGTCGGATTCTCAGCGTACTTATATTCTTTGTCACGAACTTCATATCTCAGTTCTTCGAATTCAGTCTCTTATTAATATAGAAGCACACTCTCGTATCCTTTCTCAAGCGATGTGTTAGGTGAAACTAATTAGTCTCTAAGTTATACGAGGATTCTATATGCGAGTTGAAGCTTGATTCTTGAATCGCAAGTACGTCAGTATCTTGAATCCCTGCGTCTGCTAGCAAGGCAGTTATTGTTTTTAATTTATTTCTTATATTGTACTGCAAGATTCTCAGCGTCGCGATATTCTTTATAGATTATCGTTGTCTGATATCTCTATATCTTCTTGATCTGTGATTACTTTTACTTGCTATGCTGACTGTATAGCGCTTATTATCTCTTTCAACGTTGAGTTATACGTTATCTCTCTAGAGGCGGAGATCTCGCTGACAGGGCTTCTCTATTAAGAGAGAGATTGCGTGACCTTCTCGAGAACACTCGATACTGCGATTATCTGTTATTCTAGCGCTTCAGCGACAGTAGAGAGTTAAAAGCGTGTCGTTGATCTCTCTACTCTCTGCTTGTCTCTCTACACATTCTAACTTCTTCTCTAAGTCTTTAACGTCTCTCTCAACTCGATTATCTCTAAGACTGTCTTTCTCTTCTTCTTTGAGCCTATCAGTATAAATTCGTTACCTCTTTTCAGAGGTGTCGAAGATGATCTCTCCCTTAGCGACTTATACAGTAAGAGCTTAGTCGCTATTCTCTAACGCGTTCTCTAAGCTTTTCTGACTCTTATTGAGCAGATCTTCTCGTACGCTGCGTGACCTGTGCCCTCGCAGTCAGCGCAGGCCTTTGACGTCTCTGACGTCTTCTCCTGATAACTGCGTGTGTTATGATCTTGACTGCATTCTGCGCAGCGCGTAGGGTTTGAGCACTCTCTAGTCATATGTCTCTGTTTCTGACAGTTATAACACTGCATAGCTATTGCTATCTGATCAAATCTTTTCACTCTCTTCATCTCACTTGCCTCGATTAGATGCTTTCTAATAAGGTCGTCAGTCATCTTCGTCGTCGCGACGTGCAGCATCAGAGAGGAGTATAGCTTCCTCTCTCTCCCTTCTGCCGCGCCAACGCCGTGATATCATCGTGCCTTGACTATCTCGAGTTCTGAGTGCAGACTTCGATTCTCTATCTCTATTCTTTTCTTGATAACAGTCTAATTGTCTATATCGAATTTCGAAATTCTTATCCCGTGAATCATTACTAAAAAGGACTTTCTCACTACTACTGTCGAGTTATATATCTCTAACACTCATCTCGTATCTTTCTCGAGAGTCTCTCTAATCTCTTACGTAGTCGTCTGCAGTAACAGATCTTCGCTTCGAAGTCTATTTATTATAACGATCTGCTCTGACGAGATATGCTTCTGTTTATTCTTGAAGACGACGAGAATTCTCTCGCTCTTTATCTTCTTTATTGTCACTCTTTTCTTCTCTCTATGTATAACTATCAAGATCTAACGCTTCTTTCTCGTATTCTCGATCTCGAACGATATTAGACGTGAGACTGACCCCGTTGCTTCGTTTGCTGCTGATTCGAACGAGTTTCTCTATGCTCAGCTTTCTACTGAGAATCTATTTCGCGTGAGAGTACTTTCTTAGCTATCGCAGCCCTCTCGTAAGCTCTATTTTTTACTCTTTCTCTGACGTTCTCCGTTAGCTTTTTATATGTATACTTTGACCTGGTCTATGCTCTCCTGAAGCACCTTTCAAGTTGACGCGTTTAGATCCTCGTACGACGTGTTTTCTATGGTCTCTAGGGTCGCAATAGTCGCAGTTGTCTATTTCTCCGCGTTTTCCACGTGTAGACTTGCTCTTCGTTCGTTGCTATTTGTTAGTGACGACGATATCCTTCTCGTCGCGTCCCCGTGTCCCTCTCCTTCTCCGCCCCCGCGCCGGCGACGCTCCCCTCTCTCATCGGCAGCATAGTCTGCTGCTATTGCCCCAGTTATCTCCTCCTTGCGTTTCTCAAACGCTTCGCTACCTGTCATTTTTCGACTCATCTCGTTCATTCAAATCGACCTCGCTCTTTGACACTTAATAAAGACGCTTCGATTAATTCGAGATTATATTCGAGAGCAAAGCGTTTAATTGTTAATTAAAAAGTAATATTAATTGTTATAGATTTAAAATATATAAAGAATTAATAATATTAATTTAAATATTTCACTTAGTTAATATAATATAGTTTAACTATATGTAGTTCGACTATATGTAGTTATAACTACGTGTGTATTAATTAGTTTTATTATTAATTAAAAAGTAATATTATTAATTATAAGTTTAGAATATATATAATAATAATAATAATAGTTTAAGTATAAAAGAAGATAAAAGTTGTTTATAAATTAAATATATTATATTTTAATAAAGTTAAAAGTTTATTAATAAAAAGAGTTATATTTAAAGTTGAGTTAATAATAGTATATATTAAGTAATAAATAGTAATAAGAGTAATTAAAATTAAAATATAATTATATATATTTTAAAGATTAAAAGTTTAAATAGTTAATTAAGTTTAAATAAGTAGTTAGTTAAAAAAGAAAAAATAGAATTATATAAGTTAATAAAGTATAAAAAGAGTATAAATTAATAAAGTATAAAAAGAGTTATATAATATATAATATAAAGATGTTAAGAGTGTAAGTAAGTATTAGTGTTTATGTGATTAATAAAGTTTTTGTTTAAGATGTTATAAAGTTATTAAATTATATAAAGTAAATAAGAGAGTAAAAGAAGAAGTAAGTAAGAAGTATAAAGAATTCAGCGAGATCGATTTAAATAAACGAGATGAGTCGAAAAATAACAGATAGCGAAGCGTTTGAGAAACGCAAGAAGAAGACAACTGAGGCAATAACAGCAGACTATACTGTCGATAAGAGAGAGAAGCGTCGCCGACGCGAGGGCGGAGAAGAAGAGGGACACGAGGACGCGACGAAAAGAATGCCGCCGCCACTAACAAATAACAACGAACGAAGAGCAAGTCTACACGTGGAAAACGCGAAGAAACAGACAACTGCGACTATTACGACCCTAGAGACCATAGAAAACACGTCGTACGAGGATCTAAACGCGTCAACTTAAAAGATGCTTCAGAGGAGTATAGGTCAGGTCAAAGCATACATATAGAAAGCTAACGAAGAACGTCAGAGAAAGAGTAAGAAATAGAATTCACGAGAGGGCTGCGATAGCTGGGAAAGTACTCTCACGCGGAATAGATCTTTAGTAGAAAGCTGAGCACAGAAAAACTCGTTCGAACCAGCAGCAAACGAAGCAACGGGGTCAGTCCCACGCCTAATATCGTTCGGGATCGAGAACACGAGAAAGAAGCGTCAGATCTTGATAGTCATATATAGAAAGAAGAAAAGAATAACAATAAAGAAGATAAAGAGCGAGAGAATTCTCGCCGCCTTCAAGAATAAACAGAAGCATGTCCCGTCAGAGCAGATCGTTACAGTGAATAGGCTCCGAAGCGAAGATCTGTTACTACAGACGACTACGTAAGAGATTAAAGAGATTCTCGAGAAAGACACGAGGTGAGTGTTAGAGATATATAACTCGACAGTAGTAGTGAGAAAGTTCTTTTCAGTAATAATTCACGGGATGAGAATTTCGAAATTCGATACAGACAATTAGACTATTATTAAGAAAAGAATAGAGATAAAGAATCGAAGCCTGCACTTAAAACTCGAGATAGTCAAGACACGATGATATTACGACGTTGACGCGATAAAAGAGAGAGAAAGAAAGCTATACTCCTCTCTAATGCTACACGTCGCGACGGCGGAGATAACTAACGACCTCATTAAAAAGCATCTAATCGAAGCAAGTGAGATGAAGAGAATAAAAAGATTTGATTAGATAGTAACAGCTATGTAGTATTATAACTATCAGAAACAGAGACATATGACTAGAGAGTGCTCAAACCCTACGCGCTGCGCAGAATACAGTCAAGACCATGACACACGCAGTTATCAGGAGAAGACGTCAGGGACGTCAAAGGCCTGCGCTGGCTGCGAGGGCACAGGTCACGCAGCGTACGAGAAGACCTGCTCAGTAAGGGTTAGAGAAGCTCAGAGAACGCGTCAGAGAATAGCGACTAAGTCTCTACTGTATGAGTCGCTAAGAAAGAGATCACCTTCGACATCTCTAAAAAGAGGTGACGAATTTATACTAATAGACTCAAAGAAGAAGAGAAAGACAGTCTCAGAGATAATCGAGTTGAGAGAGACGTTAAAGACTCAGAGAAGAAGTTAGAGTATGTAGAGAGACAAGCAGGGAGTAGAGAGACCAACGACACGCTTTTAACTCTCTACTGTCGCTGGAGCGCTAAAACAGCAGACAATCGCAGCACCGAGTGCTCTCAGAAAGACCACGTAATCTTTCCCTTAACAGAAGAGCCCTATCAACGAGATCTTCGCCCCTAGGGAGATAACGTATGACTCAACGTTAAAAGAGATAATAAGCGCTATGCAGTCAGCACAGCAAGTAGAAGTAATCACAGATCAAGAAGATACAGAGATGTCAGACAACGATGATCTATGAAGAATATCGCGACGCTGAGAATCTTGCAGTACAACATAAGAAATGAACTGAGAACAATAACTGCCTTGCTAGCAGACGCAGGGATTCAAGATACTGACGTACTTGCGATTCAAGAATCAAGCTTCAACTCGCACACAGGATCCTCGTACAACTCAAGGACTAGTCAGTTTCACCTAGCACACCGCTCGAGGAAGAATACGAGAGTGTGCTTCTATATCAACAAGAGACTGAATTCGAAGAACTGGGATATGAAGTTCGTAACAAAGGATATAAGTACGCTGAGAATCCGGCCCAGACAGGGAGAGCAAGCGAATCGAATCGAGAGACTCTCAATTTACAATATCTATAATTCGAGCTCATCGCTATTCTCGACAGAGAACCTCTTTAGTCTATTACAGATTCTAGAGCTTCTGTAGAAGTCTGAGAAGCATCTCTTGCTCGAGAACTTCAATCTACATTATTCTAACTGAAATAACTCTAATAGATTCTCGTATCATAAAGAGACGAACGATCTAATTATAGTAACTGCAGAGAGAAGAATAGATCTAGTTTTATCAAAGAGAGTAGTAACGTGAAGATCTCGAGAATAGAAGAGTGCGATCGATCTAGTCTTCATTACTTCAGGGGCAACGAAGATAATAGTTCGTTATCAAGTAAAATCGAATCTGCAGCATGGCTCAAATCACCTCTCAATACTTACGAAGCTCGATCTGACAACGAAGAGCGTCTCGAAATAGCGACGTCGTGCTTGAAAGACAGCAAAATCAGAAGAGATAGCTAGAGAAGCTCAAGTACTAGACGCGACACTCTTATTAGACCCTCTAACAAATTCGAAGCAGATCGATAACTATGTCAGTCTGCTCTATAGAGGACTTGATAAGATAGTAAAGAACACAGTATCGTGGGCTAAGTCGTTAGAAAAAGACAAGTTATTCTGAGACGAAGAGTGCAGTCTAGCAACAAAGAAAGCGAAGACTAAGACATTTCGATATCGAGTTAGTCGTAGCGAGCACGCAGAGCACGCATAAAGAGCGACACTCAAGAAGAGAGATAAGATAATAAGTAAGATCAAGACTCTTCACTTTCGCAGAGAAGTGTACGAGATGACGTAATCATTTAGAGAGGTCTGAGACATAGTCAGCTGGGCGAGAAACGACAGCACATGTCTCAAGTCTCTGTCGAAGTTTTCGTCAATGAGAAGAACAGAAGAGAGTCTAGTCACTACGTTTGAAGAAAAAGTTAATGCTCTGAGAAAGACTTTCTTTTCTTCTCTCTCTTAGACAGATATCTTCGATATTCTAGAAGCAGTCTATTCTTCTTCGTTGTTAATGAATAGTCAGATTACGAAGAAAGAGATACGCAAGACTATCTTCAGATCAAAACCAGACAAAGCTTCAGAGATAGATGGCCTGTCAAATCGCTTTTTAAGGCTAGTTATAGAGAAGCTGCTCTCCAAGTTTAGACACTTATTTTAGACATGCGTAGACGTGAGCTATCACTCTAAGAAGTTTCGTAAGACTAACATTATTGTGTTAAGAAAGTCAAAGAAGAAGAACTACTTCGAATCGAAGTCGTACAGATCAATAACACTCTTAAGTACACTGAAAAAGACACTAAAGACAGTGATTGCGCGCAGACTTAGTGACTGCGCAGAAGATAATGACCTTCTCTCGTCAGAACAGATAAGAGTCAGAAGAAAGAGATCTACGAAGACAGTTCTGAAAACGATAATAGATGCAGTGCACACAGTCTGAGATTGTGAAAAGAACAAAGTTGCTAGCCTCCTCTCACTAGATATGATAGAGACTTTCGATAACGTCTCTCATTATCGCCTGCTCCACAATCTTAGACAGAAGGGGATTTCGAAGCTGATTATGAACTGAATAAGAAGCTTCCTTACTGACAGAGAAACCTCTCTCACTCTAGAAAGAATAACAAGCAGGCTGAAGCCTGCAGAGACGAGGATCCCATAGGGATCTTCGATATCGTCTATCCTTTTTCTATTCTTCAACGCTCCCTTGATTGAGAGATATGCGAAGACCAAGTTGAAACTGCAAGTAGAAGAATTCGTTGACGATATTCATCTGCTGACATATGGGAAGAGCACTGAGACAAACTGCGAGACTCTTAAAAAAGCACACGAAATCTATCTGCAATGAGCAGAGACTCATGAAGCGACGTTCGCGTCAAAGAAATACGAGCTAATTCACCTAATAAGGAGTTCAGAAAAGTTCAATATGAGAGTCAGCGTCGATCTAGACTCTGTAACGACAAAGTCAAAGACTAATATTCGCGTGTTAGAACTGTAGATCGACGGTAAACTTCGTTAAGAACCTCATATTAGAGAAGTTAAGATTAAGATGAAATCGCAATGTAGAGCACTATCAATAACTGCAGTCTCAACATGGGGCGCCACATTAAACAAAGCAAGACAAGTGTATAACTCTGTCGTACGATCAGCGATGATATACGCAGCAGCAACGTGACACACATCACGAGATCTTCGAGATAACAAGCGATCTTACGTTAAGACCCTAAAGACTATATAGAATGAATATCTGCGGAGAGTAGTCGAGACATATAAAGTTATTAATAAGAGAGTCGTCGAAGCGGAGATAGGGATTCCCTCTCTTCAAATCACGATGAATCAAGCAGTACTTCGAAATCAAGCACTTAGAGACAGTTATCTCGTTACGAAGCTAGGAAATGCGAGGATTCGAAGAAAGCTAAGAGAGAAACGAGATAGAAGACGAGTAGTTCTTCAGACCTCAGCAGAAGATAAAGAAGAGTGAATTCTAAGAACGCTTCGACTCGAAAATTGAGACTCTCTGTAGACACCTAACGAAGAAAGAATGTCAAGAAGGGCTAGAGACCTTGTTAAAGACTGATAGAAAGCAGTCTGGGAAGCAGTGTGAGCTTAGTATCAGACTGAGATCTCAGAAGAACGACGCAGCCTCGCACAAAGGGGAGATCTATGATCAAATAGAAGATCTCTTCATGAAGGTCTAACAAAAGCAGAGAGCTTCGCTCTAACCCAGCTACGAACAGAGAAGATTGATTTAACACACTTTCTGCATATGTGCAGAGTCTCTGAGATACTCTCTTTCGTATGCGAGTGTGACTGAAGAAAATAGAATATTAGACACGTTCTCTTATTCTATTCAAGGCTGAGGAGCGAGAGACAAACTCTTCTGAAGAAGACTGAGATAGCTGATCTGAGAGAGATGCTGACAATCTCGCGAGAGGCAAAGGCCGCAGCGCGATGACTGATCTCGATTGACCTTCTAGAACAGTTCTCGCTGGCTAAGGAGCAGTTATATGACAGGCAATAATAGAAGCAGCAACAAGTACTTCAAGAAGACACACGAATTCGTACGAATAGACTAGGGAACGCAGTGTGATAGGAAGACTATGCGACAAGAAGATGCGATAAGAAAGAATAGCGAGAGTTTTTACCCTGTTTCGACTAGTCGAAGAAAGGTTTCTCTTGCAATATAGTCTAAGCAGTAGCTCGTAATTACTCTTCGTAGCTTGAGTAGACACGAGTATAAAATCAAATCAAATCAAAATTAACAATTAATTAATACTATACGTAGTTAGAACTAGTTCTTTATTAATTATAACTTATATAGTCGAACTACATATAGTTGAATTATATTATATTAATTAAATAAGATATTTAAACTAATATTTTTTAATTCTTTATATATTCTAAACTTATAAATATTTAAATAACTTTTTAATTAATAGTAATTAATACTACACGTAGTTATAACTAGTTTTAACTTATTATAATTAATTATAACTTATATTATAAGTATTATTAGTTAAAACGATAATTAAAATAGTAAGATTAAGAGTATTATTAATTAAAAGAATAACTAAAATAATATTATAAAGATCACGATTAACTAGAATAGTAATACTAAGATTAATTTATTATTATTATTATTATTATTGTTATTATTGTTATTATTATTATTATTATTACTATTACTATTACTATTACTATTACTATTACTATTACTATTATTATTATTATTGTTATTATTACTGTTACTGTTACTGTCACTGCTGAGATCAATGCTGAGATTAGTGCTGAGATTATTGCTGAGAATACTGTCTGTTGAGAACACCGCTGAGAATACTACCTGCTGAGAATACTGCTGAGAATACCGCTGAGACCAATATCGCTGAGAATACCGCTGAGACCAATACCGCTGAGAATACCGCTGAGACCAATACCGCTGAGACCATCGCTGAGAATACCGCTGAGAATACTACCTGCTGAGACCACTGCTGAGACCAATATCGCTGAGACCAATACCGCTGAGACCAATGCTGAGAATACTGCTGAGAACATCGCTGAGAATACTGCTGAGAATACCGCTGAGACCAGTGCTGAGACCAATGCTGAGACCACTGCTGAGAATATCGCTGAGAATACTGCTGAGACCATCGCTGAGAATACCGCAGGGATTATCGCAGGGAATACCGCAGAGAATACTGCCTGCTGAGACCACTGCTGAGAATGTCGCTGAGAATACTGCTGAGACCACCGCTGAGAATACCGCAGGGATTATCGCAGGGAATACCGCAGAGAATACTGCCTGCTGAGACCAGCGCTGAGAATACCGCTGAGAACACTGCCTGCTGAGACCAGCGCTGAGAATACCGCTGAGACCAATATCGCTGAGAATACCGCTGAGACCAATACCGCTGAGAATACCGCTGAGACCAATACCGCTGAGACCATCGCTGAGAATACCGCTGAGAATACTACCTGCTGAGACCACTGCTGAGACCAATATCGCTGAGACCAATACCGCTGAGACCATTGCTGAGAATACTGCTGAGAATACTGCCTGCTGAGACCACTGCTGAGACCAGCGCTGAGAATACCGCTGAGAATACTACCTGCTGAGACCACTGCTGAGAATATCGCTGAGAATACTGCTGAGACCACCGCTGAGAATACCGCAGGGATTATCGCAGGGAATACCGCAGAGAATACTGCCTGCTGAGACCAGCGCTGAGAATACCGCTGAGAACACTGCCTGCTGAGACCAGCGCTGAGAATACCGCTGAGACCAATATCGCTGAGAATACTGCTGAGAATACTGCCTGCTGAGAATACTGCCTGCTGAGACCACCGCTGAGAATACCGCTGAGACCAATACCGCTGAGAATACTGCTGAGAACACTGCCTGCTGAGACCAGCGCTGAGAATACCGCTGAGACCAATATCGCTGAGAATACTGCTGAGAATACTGCTGAGAATATCGCTAAGACCAATGCTGAGATCAATGCTGAGACCAATGCTGAGATCAATGCTGAGAACAATGCTGAGATCAATACTGAGACCAATGCTGAGACCACTGCTGAGACCACTGCCATTGAGTGTCCCATTGAGTGTCGCATTGAGTGTCGCATTGAGTGTCCCATTGAGTGTCCCATTGAGTGTCCCATTGAGTGTCGCAATTTTCAGCATCACTATTTTAGTTATTATTCCAGTCTATAATACTCTCAGCATCACTATTCTAGTCAATAATGCTCTCAGCGAGGAAGACTGTATACAAATATTTATGATAAACGTCGCTGGCGGTCATTGCCCTGGGAGGCTTTGCACTGCAAAATCTGCCGCTAGCGATCGATTCGAAAAACGTTGTTCCACCAATGAAAAATTTATTCGGATGGGTTTTGCAGTGCAAAGCCCGAGAATACTAGAGTTAATGTTCAATCGGCGATCTCAAAGTAGGTGTTTGAATGCTTAGGTGTAAGAAGTTCTAAATAGAATTCAGACTCAGCCTTATCGAGGGCTTGACGCTTCGTCGCACGCTTTCCTCACCAAATAATCGTGTCGATCAAAAATATTCTAAAGTCTTTTCAGACTGCATAAAGAGGCGACGATGACTTCGATTATGTCTTGAAACAGCTCAGCGACGAAGACTGCATGCAAATCTTTATGGTGAACGTCGCTGGCGGTCATTGCCAAGGTAGGCTTTGCCTGGCAAAACCTGCCGCTAGCGGTCGATCCGGAAAACGTTGTTCCACCAATGAAAAATTTATCCGGATGGGTTTTGCCAGGCAAAGCCCGAGAATACTAGGGTTAGACGTCAAGATTATTCTTTAATCGAAGTCCTTCTTTGCTAATGATGAGAGTCGAAAATATATGATAATTGTTCTTGATATTAATAGCACTGACCTCTTTCTCTGAAAGCGTACTATTAAGTACATTTACGTCGATCTAATCTCTCGCAGACTATAATGTTCGAAGAAACTTCTCTTATAGATAAGTTATAGACTCTACTTCTTCGATCTTACGATAAAGATAGAATTTTAACTCTTTAGTATTATTGTCTATGAAAATAACTCGTTCATGTTGTGAGTTACTCTGCTCCTTCATTGAAATTAGAACTTCTATAAGGAATTTCTGCGTCGAGATCTTTTTGCCTTGATTTTTCGCAGACTGTGTACCTCGCAGAGAAGTCGTAACATTAAAAACTTTGAAGTTCTTGTTACGACTCCCGCGACGAGTCGAGTCGCTCTCACTATCTTCGTTAGAATTCTACTTGATCTTCTTTTGCTTGCTGATTGCGATAATAGCGTCTGCGAGTAAGCTGCGTTTAACATCTATTATAATAATTTAAGATTCTTATGAGGCGAAATAAAGATATTAAGTGTGATATAGATAAGTGAAATAAAGTAATATAAAAAGGACGATAAGAAATACGAAAGAAGTTGAAAGTGAGTTGAAAGAGAGTTAGTGAGTAAATGTCTTGATAGAGAATTCGTCGATTTTGTTATCTATAGAAAAACTCGATGAGCTTAAGATAGATAATAGCTATATAAGCATATTGCGATAATATCTGATAGTTATATGAAGAAGATGCTACAACGCGAAGAAAGTATAGATATGTCATCACTTTAAAATATCAATGTGTATTAGTTAATTGCGCAAATTTAGAGACTTCGAAACAACTTAAGCAACGTCAGTTAAGCTTATTATATATAGTTGCGACAATCTCGAACAATATGTTATATGTTCTCAGCTATGTCATCGCGCTGGTCTTTGAGAGAGTCTTAATTGACACATAACAGTTCTTTAGTATTTAATCGTCTCTCTATTTATTCTTCTTACGCTCGTTGCGATAGCGATCGTTTAATTCTTTGAATTGTGTTTTATTTATCTCTGCGAAGTCGAAATGAATAAGAATAATATTATAGAATCGAAGAAGTCTCTATCTTATATTCGCAATATTAGTCTGCGCTGTCTTTTAATCGATAAAGAGCTTAACTTCGATCGCAAGATTGATATAGATAGTTAAGAATAAGCATAGATCACAGAAGATTGCTTACGATAATATACTTATAGCGCATATAGAATTGTTCAAGCTCTGTGCTATCTTTATACTTAACGTATCTATTTATAAAGTATCACACGTAAAAGAAATTGTGCGGAGTAAAGATATTCTAAAAGAACGATATCAGTAAGGGACGAGTCTTGTACATGACAAGTCGCGAATATTCGAATGCTTCTAAAAGCTTCTGAATATGATACTATTATCGTAAGTCAGAGACTATTAATACTTATAAGAGAGATAACAGATCTTCATATTCTCAATCACTCGATTCTTAAAATCTTTCACACAGTCGAAGATCTTAGATCGAGTAGTTTATTTCTTATTCGAGTTCACATCTATCTCTTTGCCGTAGACCTATTCAACGATATTCTTTTAGAGATTATTCGTAAAGTATATGAATGTATTTCAGCGAATAACTCGATCTAGAAGACGCTGCTTCGTCTCTATATCATCACTGTTCTTTATCTCTTCTTCAGCGACCTTATCACTTCTCTTTCTCTTTCTTATTTTTTTGTTAGTGATCGCTATCGCAAGTCGTGCTCGAGAAGTGACTAGAATTGACGAATATCGAGATTGTCGCTCTAATGTAGAATTATCGAAAGACGAAGTTTGAGACGTAGAAAATGAGTTGTCGATTAGAATAGAATCTGTAAGAGAACTTATCGTAGTGTTGCTTACGATAATAGAGTCAAAATGATCATCAAGCACAGTCGCGCTTCTCTGTGAGAATTAATTGAAGTTGAAAAGAACTATCGAGATAGTATTAAAGCGAGAAGAGACTTTTGCTCGAGATATTGCGATAACGACTCTTGATATTAAAAGAGTGAAATATAGAATATAAGACAATAAATTATTATAGAGATAGTGTGCGAGTTGAGAAAACGCGACTAACTAAATGCTTTGATGACTGAGGTTGCGAGGAACTTCTCGCTAAATTTTATTATACTTTAAGCTTTTTTGATAGACGATCGTTATCGTAGCTGTAACGCCTTTGATTATTGTACGAAATATTCTTCAGAAGATGTTATTATCGCGTATTTATAGAAGCACACGTACTTACGATCGAACTACACGATTTATATTCTCTCACGTTCTCAATTTTAAGAATAAAGGGCTCTCGATAAAGAAGCTGAAATTCAGCGAGCAAAATATTATATCTTTAAGCGATAACGATAGTAACGCGAAATCCTTTGATTCAAGCTAATCAGAAGATAGAGATAATATTTTAATATATTTATATTATTTATACTATATCGCAGATCTTTAACTTTATCGTAAAGAATATAGACGAGCTTAAAGAGCGAATTCGTAAAGCTCTTAAATATCAGAAAGAGAACGAAAGCGTTAATTAACAACTTTCTTTGAATGTCGATCTTGAAGATATTCAACATGTAGATTAGTATAAAGACGTGTTATCGCAAGTCGAAGACGAAGAGATTGTCTCTATAATTGAGTTTAATCGAGAGCAGGTCGCTAATAAAGAGTCTACGATCGAAGCTACGAGTTTATTATTTTAGAATATACTCGCAAGTTCATCGTTTTAAAACATATCAGATATGCTACCTTCACAATTACGTCGTCTCTCTAACGATCTCTTCGAGACGTTGTCGCAATCTAGAATACGTGACGAAGATTTCATTTCATTTCTTCTCGCACTTGGCCTATAGTGTAAAGAGACTAATATGTCTAAAACATAATACTCTACTTTGCGAGAGATTCTTCGTATGCTTGAGTCTCACCCTCTGCTTCAATCGCTTTCATCAAGATATATAACATTACGAAATCAAACGAAGGGTCAACTATCGCAACTATCTCTAAGACGCGTTCTATTATTATTAGCACTCGATAAGATGTCTACACTATTAGAGCAACGAAAAAATATGTTAATGAACATCTCTAGAGAGTATCTTTACTTCTTCGACTCTGCGATCTTGTTTTAAATCATTTTACGCTCTAAGTTAACGAAGAAGATGCACTTTGAACTTAATGAATTTCGCAGCAATTCGATGAAGCTATAACATTTACATATCTGAATCTCATCTATTAAAACTATATCTAAACGATTCGCTCGTTATCTCAATCAAGACCTTATCTTCTTATTCGATTGAATTTTCTATAAGTGCTCTCATTCTAACTACTCTCTTTATCATCTTAATCGCATTGTAGAAGTTGATCTTGATTTTCTAAATTAGACTCCTCGCGAAGAACAAGACAAGCTTAAGATAAAGATTTAGTATACTTATCGCAACTCCGAGATCTTCACATCGTTTTATACGATCTATTATTTTGAACGTTATGAAGCACTCTTGTTAAACTCATATTCTTTCATTAAGGAAGATGCTATTCTCAATCGACATCTCGATATTAGAATGAATTATGCTTCAGCGTTATTATCGCAAGTCGACTTGACAACTAACACGATAATAATTCGTTCTCTTCTCAATGAGAAAGAATAAATACAATCGCTTACTTGATCTGCATCTCTAAGAACAGAACTTGAAATTAAAACGTATATTCGCGATTATTTTCATCATCAGTTCAACAGTGCGAATAATATTAAATGTCTTTCGTTGTCTTTTCTTCTCTTTATCGACGATTTTGAGCTTTATCGTAACGCATATAGAAGCTTAATAGAAGTCTATATTCAAATAGCTATCTTCAAGTTTCATGAACGTATGCGACGTGTTAATGTCTTTTTCTTGACTCTTGATCCTCACGATAGCAATTTTAATGATGTTATTAACTCACTTCATGATCTCCGCTCTTTCAATAAGGGAATTATTCTCGAGCTATCGCAATCTACTCGAGTGTGTGCTTTCACGCTATGTTTTATTGATGATATATCATAGCAGCAAGTCAATACGAGTTTCAAATCACAAAGAACAAACTTAGACTATCGATCTTGTCTCGTTATCGCAGAAGGTCGTGATAATCTTGATTACGACATTGTTCAACATAATAGATTTTATCGATAGACGATATAGCAAAGACGTGAGATGAACACGCTCTCTATCAAAGCAAAACGTGAAATATTCGCGACTAAGTGAGACTTACTCTTCGAGAAGTCAGCGCTGTTTCGACTAATCTCAGCGCTCGATATTATTCTCACAAGATCTAACGATTCTACTTATTCGAAGTATGCTGAACTTTATAAGCAACTGCATTATTTGCTTTTAGAGATTATTCTTATCACAACGGATGTTACTGTCTATGTTATCGCACTTCGAAATTGATCTTTTGCTTCTGACTTTGCGCGTATTCAATCTTCTTTATATCATCTCAAGAGTTACAGTCTCTTCGAATATGCGCGATGAATTGTTATTATATCTGCTCTACTTCTCTGCTGCCTAAGAGAGCAGCATATACAGTCTTATTATCTCAACGCCGTTCGAACACATTTGACTTAACACTCAAACGACTTTACCGCAATATAATTTATTATTCGTGTTTTTGCTTTTATTATCAGAAGTACATTTCTACTTATAATAGATAAGTTAAAAGAGCGAGCTCAACTAATGACAGTAATCAAGAAAGTCAGAAGTTATTTTCAAATACTACTAAGCTTTGTCGTCGTTGTCGCAAATAATAATCCTCGATCGCGCTCTGCAACACCTATACGACGAGACTTCATTGAATCAGCCAACGCGATTCTATTATCTATCGAAGACGAAGTGAGAAATGAGACGCAATCAAGCAGTCTATCTAAGACCCGTGTATCTCAAAAAGCTTAAGAGTTCACAAACGATCAGCGTCGTTCAAATATGCACGTGATTATTCATTACGAAGCTATAATATAAGAGTATAAAATGTCAAGCAATCTTAATATTCTTATCGACGAAGACAAGCATAGATGCGTAAATAATAATTCTATATTCTCCGTTCCCCTTCTCTACTAAACACGTATTATCGTAATCTTCTAAATGGTTTAAAAAGACTGTTTATCAAATCAATTATATTAAAGTTGAACGACTACTGCTTGCTTATAAAAGTCTACGATAGAGTATTCGTCTTATTCTAATAAATGACTTCGAGACAGACGATTCTCAAATTATCTCAATTATTCAAGAGCTTTATCGCAACTGTCTCACTCTTTTCAAAACCCTATTTACGAAGTCTGAATAGCACTCACTTCGCGACTCTTTAGATGAGTATAAAAACGATAATTTAATCGTCTTAAATTCGAATAGTCTACATAGAGCTGTTATCGCAATAGGTCGCTTATCTATGAAGTACTGTAAAACGATTTTGAGCTTGTCTTTTCGCCTCTTCGACACAGTGTTAATAACATCTCAATTTAAGACATGACTGAGAGCGGCTTGGGCTCAAGACTATGAGATTAAGAATGTAATGCATTTTGAAACAGAGAGCTTTCGATGATATAAGAAAATAACTTTCACATTAGAATAAGCAGAGGTTACGATAAACTCGTTGAAAGCCTTATTAAGAATAAGCGCAGGCCTTCAGATCATCGCTACACATTCAAGATAAGCGACTTTATAAAGTTTTATACTCACTTTCTCGATCGAATCTCTGATCTCTTAATCATAACATTATTAGCCCACTCAGAGTCACGTGTATTTTTCAAGATTGCGATAGCGAAGAGACAGGATAAGTCAGAGCCGATGCTCGAGATTGACATGTTTCAAATATTAAGCGACGAGCTCATTGTTGACCTCTTTGACATCGAACCTCTTCAACTCTATATGATATTAGTCTCAAGATCTCATAATGAACGTTAGCTCCAGTTGCGACAATTCAACAAATCGACACAGTTCGAAGAAGTTCAAGAGCTATTGTTAATTCCTTGACGTTTATAATATCTTTAAGTAGAGTAAATTGAAGAAGAGAAGCAGAAGATAGTCGAGACGTAATCGCAACACTAAAACTAAGTTAATAATATAGCATATTGTGACTTGAAGAATTAAAAGATAGTGATAAAGTAGATATGTGAAGAAGACAGATATGTAAAGAAGCTAAGTTGGTCGCGCGCTGCCGCAATTCAAAATAATAATCTCGAACTGCGCAATAGTAAATTATAGATAACATCCAGATCTTCTCTGATCTTACAGTAGCTGAATCGTTAAATTATAAGTTACGTTTATTCTATGCTACTGTCTAATAACCACTATTTCTATGTTACGATAACAACTCATTTAATCTTTATCTAAATTAACGTCTCGATATCATGAAACGTTACGCGTAATAAACGTCCCTTCTTTGTTACGTCTCCGTTTGAGAAGACGTCGCATGTATATAACGATTACATCGCGTTACGTCTCAGGTCATCGAGACGTATGTTAAAATACACGATTGTTATTTGTCATTGTCAAATGGCAAGTATATTGGGGTGTAACGTCCCGTCACTACTACGGTAACTCAATCGTAAATTTACGGTACCATAACCCGCCTTTGTGTCGCTAAGATAATTTTAACAAACCTTTATTATTGGATTCTGATAGGTATACATAGCCTTTTACTACATGTACATACCCTTTTACTACATGTACATACCCCCTCCTTACTAGGTAGATATAGGCTAGTAACATGAGTATACCTTCCAACACTATTCGGCCTGACTAATTTGCCCGCAAATCAGAGACTTGACACGAAGTCCCATAGAAACTTTAAGGGTCTCAGTGAATCCTCTCCCCACGCAAGGCGTCGCAATGCGTCGCAATTTGACGCAATTGCATTTTCAAAATCTACCAAAGACAAACCGCCATGGACCTCTGCAGATAAGCAGACTTGACGCTAAGAACCAGCATCTGGTCCGACTAATCCTCGGACATAGTGTTTTTGAGTTATTTGAGTCATTTGAGTCCAGGCGTTCTTCTTTCACCTCACCGCCAGCAACCCTCGATCAACTATCAACCCTCCATCATACATCTATCTCATCTACCTCATCTTCCTCCTCGTCCTCCTCGTCCTCCTTCTTCAGATACCTCGACAGCATGGGCTGACAAGAGTGGGCTGAGTTGCGGGCATCGGGCAAAACCTCACCACACCACATTCTTCTGGACAAGTCTCGCGCGCTAAGATCTGTCAGTCAGTCGATCGATGACGTGTTTCTGGCACAGTTCAGTCG
Source organism: Pseudevernia furfuracea (assembly GCA_022315425.1). Classification (NCBI taxonomy): domain Eukaryota; kingdom Fungi; phylum Ascomycota; class Lecanoromycetes; order Lecanorales; family Parmeliaceae; genus Pseudevernia; species Pseudevernia furfuracea. The sequence goes on from JAIUPT010000030.1 coordinate 21,290, forward strand.
TCTAGATCGCTATGTGCAGGGAGTGCAGTCGATGTTCCACACCAAAAAATTCTCATTTGCCCCCCGGAACCGAGGTTCTGCCCAATTTTTGGAAGGCTGGAAGGTGATGATGGAGACAAAGCAGGAGAGTCGCATATAACGGTCGCCCTATCGTTTTTCCTTCTCTACATACATACATACATATATATACTGCTGTTTACAATGTGTTGACTCATTAATGTCAAAGCCTCTTCAAGTATTTGCGCTGCGCAGCACGTAAATTCCGTCTGCAAGTGCTTTTTATATAGGAGAGACTTCAGCTACTTTAAGTCATGTTCAAACAATTCTTTAAATGCTTCTTCAAAAGAACGGCTATCTCTACTCCGTCTTCTGGCCCTTACATTCAGCTACTTTCTTACCAAAATGACTCTGCGGTCGGCTCGTTTTCAGGGTTTACTTTCTAGAGAGTTGGTGGGGTAGCTTAGTGCGATGCGTCTTCTTTGGAATGTAGGTAGAATAGAGGGGTATGTACATGTAGTAAAAGGGTATGTACATGTAGTAAAAGGCTATGTATACCTATCAGAACCCTTATTGTTAAACAATGAGAGCCTTAATCAAAAAACCTTTAATGTGAGAATTACTCTAATCGAACAGTTATAGATTTCTTTAAACAAAAGTGTAAGCGTGCTGTATCGTTGAAGATCTAAGGTCATCAACGGCCTAGCAGCACGAATTTGCCCTTTGAGGACATCTACGCCCCCTTGTCAATTATATCAACGCTTCGTTTCCAGTCGAATTTTACACCCCACTCAATTTGCATTCGGTCTTTTTCATGGTGAAAAAGGGTACTACCCATTCTGCAATTTGTCATGTCGGACGGCAATTCGGTCCGCGGCTGCTTGACGAGAAATTGCTTTTCGCGCCCCAGCCATGGTTTGCAAGAGCTTTGCGTACAGCAGACCCGAACTCGACCTTATCAGGAAGTTTAGTATCTATTTCAGACGTCCGAGGCGCAAAGCCACCTGTTGGACTGGATTTAATGATATGCGCATGCCGAAAAATTCGTCGTACGCTTGAGTATGGCTCAGCACAGATCAAAGTGAGAGAATATTCAAGTATGCGAAAGCCGATCAGATCGCGTTACTAAGGAACATCTATTTACTGTCTCAACGAAGTCATCGTTGGACTTCGAATGTTATTTCGTTGAGGCGGTCTTGAACGAGCAGCTTCTTTTTGAAGCGTATTCAGGAATTAATTTTCCGCGGCTGCTAAGGATCAAACAATCGTATGGCTCGCAAGGTATAATCAAGGTGCTCTCCCTACACAATATCGCTTTCGGCATTTTCAGAAGTTGTCAAAATATACTGCCTCTTAATCTTTGATTGCAGATGATATCTAGACTCTCTGCGTATGTTTTATCTTGACGATTCGAGAGCCCCGATCTAGTGTTGTATTTATCTTGAATCTACTTGACCGCAATCAGAGTCCTCTGTTCACTTTCTCTTCCAGTTAGGTGTCCTAAAAAGATTTACCTCATTATCGCATGATTTTGCCATGCAAATGTCTTTTGAGGAGAGACCTCGGGGCTTATGGGCCGTTCAATGACAGGATACGGATTTATAGCTCTAAGGTGAAGCAATCAGTTTTTTGAATGTTGCTTCAAAGTGAAATAAGGAAAAGCCGTACGTTTCTAAGTTCCGGATGGTAAATTTGCAGTTTGATTTCCACGCCGATGCGGAGTATGAAGTCCTGCGTAAATCTCAGCCGAAGTTCGAAGAGGTAGGGAATAAACCACCAAGGCTTTGGCATAAGTAGGAAAACTGAAGGTCTTCTTGAGACCCTGCTGTGTCTCGTCCAGCGCCCATTTAGAAGCCAGCTCACTTAGAAGCCAGTAAAGCAGTAGTTTCCCCCATTAGCCAACCTTCATTCTCGCCTTCCGAAAAGTTCGGCTGCATTGTGCCTGCCATCTCCGAAAATTGTGCTTGGAATACAGAGAATGAAATGATGCGGCGAGCAATCGAGTGCAAGACTTGGGTTTTCATGAGCCACCTTTTTACGCAGAGCGTCCTCCTTGAGAATGAATTGACACTCGAATATCTGAAAGTCGTTGAACCCTGTTTGCATTTCGAGATACAAACGGTTTGTGACGCACGTCAAGAGTTCCCTGCAGCGATCTACAGTGATATAGGTCTAGGCTTGGAAGTAACCTCATCTGCCCGTGTAGCTTAGCAAGTTTCGCGTTCATCTCCTTGTCGCCGAACAACCCCTCTTTTCTCTAGATCACCAGTCAAAGACTAGCTTCGACCCCCTGAGTCCGAAGCAAAGGCTGATTTCATCAAACAATACTTTCCACAGAAGGTCTGTCGGAAGAGGATAGCCATCACGGCAACTAGCGTCTTCCTTTCCACTTCCAGGCGTCATAGGAAGCCATGACACATCGATCCTAATGACCCTAGAAGGACTGTCGAAATGCACTTCTCTCTCACTCCACTGGAAATCAGTTCCCCCAGAGTTGCAAAACGGACGTTAGCCCTTAATAAAGTGACCAAGTGCTTCAGAAAAGCGCGCAGAAGATCCACAATCTTGGGTCTAGTAGCACGACGGAGAGAGAAATCTTAGGCGAGGCGCTTCCGTTTCTAGAAGTGCCGAAAATATACGTAGCAATTCCTTTCAGACTATGAAGACTGGCATGTAAGGGAGAGTATACCAATAGATCCTGCGGCTGACCTCAAGAAATGCTGGCCCTGCTCATGCTTTACTACATGGTTGTCGTACGCGGAAAGCGAAGAGGGAAAACCGAAAGTTAACTCCCTCCGAATGATGGTCAGCGCTCGTCCTATCTCCTCAAAACAAGAAAGCTTAGTCAGATATTCAGGACGATTTTCAGCAGGCAGAACTGGGTTTGACTGAAGAAGCAAGCTTACTCAAGATGTTGCGTGCTGCTCTCTTTCGCATCATCGGTGCAATGATCAACACGTCTTCAAATCATGTGTTGGTGTTTTGAATTGCTAGTGGCTTGGCATGTAACACACCTTACGCTACATTTCACTTCCGTAATAGATCAACAACATCATAACATCAAGTAGCTAAGTGCTTTCCAAGAAGGGTCGCGTCAGGGATCATGGCGTACTTCACGCACAATTCTAGAGCACGAGAAAGCGGCTTCGAGTACGCGCCCGTGCCGAATGCTAACACCGGTCTGCATTCCACCTTGGACGCAAACGATGGGTTTCAGTTACGCGCGCCAGAGCATCTTACCAGTAACCATCCCTATTTCTCTCCTTCTCATGATGCTCAAGCGATGGCTTCTTCCACCGCGAATCCACACCATTTCTCTCCGGATCCCGGGCTCGAAGTCCCTATGCTCAGACGAATCGCCCCAGCCCTTTCGCCCGCGTTGTCTTTAGAACATGGGATTTCTGCATCTCAAGCTGTCATGGTTCATACTCGCTCATCTGCACACACCAAAACCACCAAGTTCGTTTCATATTCAGCTGAAGATTTTCACAAAAAGAGACCGCGTGGGACTACTGGTAGTGTAGTATGCGACAAGTGTGGCTCCAAGTTCACCGTTATCTCATCCTTGAACCGACACAATAGGATCAGCCATGGCAAGAAACCAGCAAAGAAGTCAACATCAACACAACGCAAAATTGCAAAAACGAAAGACTCACCATTGACGGCAGATCTTAGTGACCACGACTCGCGCACTATTGAAACCAATTCCATCCTTTCAGAAGACCAAAGCCAAGTCGTGAGACTCAATTCCAACCTCCACACCATCCCACCTGCCAGCATGATCGTCAGTGCCGAGAGTCGAAACTTGATTCTGGATCCAACTACAATCAACTCTCATTTACCAAAGCCTTTTTCCACTCAAACGTACACTCCTCGAGGCTGGGACACATCTCTTGATCACCACTACTTCTTCTGCGATCTCTGCCCTGAAGTATTCGCACGTCGAGAGATATTGCAAATGCACAAGAGCAATATCCATGGCCTTACAGAGATTCCGTACTTCCCCGACTCCGGTACTATCGACAGACCTTCATATCTCACTGGTGTGACTCTAGAGAACGCCACAAAGCACTCACGTATGGCACTCAAAACCTGGGAATGGGGAGGACTATCAACCAGCCCGTGCCAGCCTTGCATCTCAAAAGGCCTGTACTGTATCGTCAACCCTTTCGCATCATCGAAGTGTTCTTACTGCAATAACCGCGACGACGGCAGTTACTGTGGTGCCGCTGGTGTTGGGTACTCGTAAGTCAGCAGCCGCCATTACAGCTTTCGGTCACCGCGCTGACATCTATCTGGCAAACCTAGAGGAATGCCTGATCATCATGAGGTAATGGCAGCCAGACAGAACATTGGCTTTCAAACATGATATGGAGCGAGGCCTAGGGAAAAGATTACAAATCGATTAGCGTCAAAGTCTCGGGCCTACCTAGGCGTGGAAGATGTTAAACACATTGCCAGTGCCGCAATGGAAACCGAAATTTCCTCGACCTCCAACACATTCGTAACTACCCCACCACACTACTCAAACGAGTATCTGCCAATATCACACTAAATGAGATCACAGTGGCATACCTCAGTGACGTGTGCATTTCATGGGAGAAGACGGGTTCCAATTCATTGATTGCTCAGGGAGGCGAAAGAGGGAAGAAGTGGATCACAATGAGGAAGCTCCGTTGCTCGTGGAAGGACGATAAGAGTATCGGTCTAGACCCTCTATCACGTCATTGTTTTCCTGTAGAGTGGCAAATGTTTCCGCAGAGATTTCTTCGGCCAAGCGAAGACCTCATCTGGCGTTCATCAAAAAAACGCCTGCTGCACAATCTTTGTTCCAGGACCTTGACGTTAATAAGCACAACGAGTAACCCTAAGCACTTCCTCCTATAATAGTTTGGGGAGATGATCAATCGTGGTAGCATGTTTGACAAATCAGATTCAAGATGATTCAAAAGAGTCAAGAGCCGTCGTGTCACGTGAGTGGTTACTTTGACTACGGGCGGCACGGCATCACCCGAATTAGCAGATTTGTCCCGCTACACTTTGGCGCTAGGCTGAAAAGTCTTTTCCGTTAGCCCGTGTATGTAAAGTAAGATACCAGATACGCTCTCTCTCAATCTTCCTCCTCACCCTTTCGTCACCTCCTCCTGTTTCCTCAACACACTTCTGATTGCTTCCGTATTTTCATCACTGTGATCAAATTGAGAATTCAGGGCTTTGTCTCTTACCTAATCTTCAATCCCTCGATCCCACGGGACAGTTCTATCCTCTTTCCTTTATCACCCTGTTGCTTATGCGCTATCGCTTGAGCGAATCGGAGCTGGCTTTTGCTAACCCCAGGGATGCACGAATCGGTGTTGATAAGGCTTTCTTTGCCATCCTGCCACAGCTGCACACCAGGCAGTGAGCACGCAAGATCTATGGTGTAATCGTTTAAACGGGGAGACATTATGTGCTTGATCCCCTCTTGTTGTTGCACAATGTGTGGCAATCGGGCTTAGATATCCACAACAGCTCAGACCGCCAGATATGTGACCACTTATCTCTCGGGCAGCCTTGAAGGTTGAAGGTCCAACCTCGGACCATTTGAGGGGCGATCCGTCGAGACTAAAGGTACACTCCTAGTTTGTTATTTTATACGCCTCGAATGCAATGGGGGCTGCATCATTGGTCTGAACCTACTCAAGAGAATGCTTAGTTGGAAAAAGCACGTGTAGGAAAGGAGATGCTCGGCACGACCCGTTTCTCCGCGGAGATTCGACGACATGGTACTAATCTACAACAGGGGAATCTACAAATGTAGAAATGTAGGAAGCGCAGGCGATAGAAATTCTGGCTCCCATGCTCGAAGAGGAATCTCATGACTCATTAATCCAAACGCACGACTACTACGTTCATCACGCGTGAGGGTATCACTCATCGAAATGACAGATGCTCGGGATTGAAATCCCCATCGATTTAGGAAGACGATTATGCGGCTTGAACAACCTTCAGTATTCAGACGAGTCGAATCAAGCGCAATGGTTTCTCGATTACAGTTGGGTGTACATCAGACGTTCACGATTGACCCAGTTGCACATGCCTGGAGCTTCCTATTTGTTTTCACACAGACACGCAGGCCAGGTTCTTATGTTGAAGCATCTAGTGGCTCATGCGGAACCTTATGGCAGACTGGCTCAGATAGACAATTCTTATCTCTCCTCTCAAACAGCCCCAGAATCCGCTCATTTCCCGCCGCAACAGCCAAATCCAAGGGTGTCCTTTGCTCATCGTCCTCCTTCGTGACATCCAGTCCCTCCTCCATCAAGTGTCAGAATCCTTCAACCTCCTGGTCCTTCTTTTCCCTCGACCATTCCTTGCCAAACCGGATTTCGGGCTACATCGTTCCTTGCTATTAGATGCAGCAAATTCTGATCCTCGTGATTTGTCGCAAAAAGATTCGCCGCTGCGTTTGTGAAGTGGGGAAGATGCTTTAGATGTTGAGTGCTATGAGCAATGTAGATGCACAAAGGGGTCTCGCCACTGCTGTTGCGAACGTCGATTGGGATCTCCAGGGACGAGAACTTCTCAAGTAGAATTCTGCCTTCTTATTCGAGGCTGGATATTTTGACATCAGGTGCAGAGCAATGATACCCTCCTTATCCGCATGGTCAGGGTCAGCGCCTTCTTCGAGGAGGGTGTCGATAGCCCAGAGATGCTGATTGTCGAGGGCGTAGGGCAAGGCCATCTTTCCACTGTCGTCCGCTTGTGTGAGAAGAACAGAAGCTGAGAGTTGATATACTAGCAAGTCGATGTCTCGCTTGAGCATCTTGTTCGAAATGTTCGCAAGGATTTGACCCTGCTTGACAGGGGGTTAGTGGGCCTTAATATCGCATATCGCATGGGGGGTTTGTTTGATGCTATTCATGGATTTGGTAGACGTGTTCTTAGGGGACAGGTCTCATTTGGGAGCAGCATAAGTAGCTGCATTCCACCAGCGTTTGATTCTTCATTCGAATTGGTCTCTTTCAGAGCATAGCATTCTTTCGTCCCGCCCGCGCACGTCTGTTTTATATGTATTCACGCCTGTTCTACATGTATATAGCTTCGTTTCACTTCAGGTCTATGCTTTTATAAGCATGGGAGTTTTCTAGCGCTGGGGTACGAGAATACGTCTGCTCAGGCCTCTGTTGGCTCAGAATCCTAACGTTGGACGGCTCAATCACATCTACGAGTTCTGTATAGCCTCATGTTGTCCAGTTGATTCATTTGTCACGTGCGAATTAAGGGCACTAAAGTACGACATGTGAGTCTCGAGCTTCAAGATCTATAATCGGGATCTCCAGGAAGGGCTCGATAATGCCACCGCGATTACAGAGATCATGAAGAATAAGATCTAAACTGTTGTAGAGCCTAAATGGGTCGGCGCCGCCTTATAGTAGGCATACTGTGATGGGTATCATTCTTGGCCGGAACGTTTGGGTGTTATATCTTGCGCTCGCAGCGAAATGAATGGGAATTTTTCCGCATGTGTTTTCGAGATGAATAGGCCGGGGAGTATGCCTTGTGTATCCGAAACATTTCTCACGCTCACTTAACGTTCATCAAGATATTGCAGTCCGTAGCCATCTGGAGCAAACGGCTGACAATATTGAGCTTCATAGCGTCAATAACGTCAAACATGAAAGGCTCCTTTCCGCCCGTTTACATCAGCGCTATGATCGATGAGAAGGCGTAGGATTTCCGGGTCGACTCCAGCTTTGTTCAAGTACGACGAGTCATCATCACCAAGTGCATTGCAAACCGCGCCATGGCGAAGTAAGATTTGCACACGGGGATGGTGTCCTTTGCGTGGATAGAGAGTATGGAGAAGCTCGTGGCTTGGAAAATGGGAGCAGAGAAGGCTGGCAATTGATGAGCGTGCTGATGGAAGACTCTTTTCGTGTCAGGAAGATAAATGGGTGAGCCCTTGCTTCATTGGCAATGCTGTGGCCAATGTGCATAGACTCGAGGATGTCAGATGGTCTGAGATATGGATTTAAGTCTTATCGAAAGCTTATGTCTATAGGCATGTAGGTTGTAGAAGAGAAGGCAGCAACGTGTAGGCCTACTCGTGCGGCCGAGGTTTGAATCACGAGCCAATCATGTTTTAGCAGGCCTTGAACCACCACACGTCTCGCCTCGATTTTGACGAAAACCACATGAGCTTTTTAAGAGCCTCTATTTGACATGCTCAGAGAAGAAAGCAAAGGAATCCGTTCAGTATTTGATATTTGAAAAATTGTTTTTGATGATGTCTCTCACTGGGCAAGCTAGCCCCGATACGAGTGATCTAATTGGCTGACTAACTCTGTGCACATCATCATCTGATTGGTGCGTGATTCGAACCTCGGCCGCACGAGTAGAGGCTAGAACCTGAGGCGGCGAGACCAGTCAAAGTTGGATTAGCGTTGAACGAAGATGCACCTGTCTGTTTTGGGCAATTCTAAGTACAGCCAATGAAGAACCAGAATCAGAGAGTCGGGATCACAGGAGATACTCACTCTGATATCATGAATGCAGACTGAAAAATAGAGTCACTGAATTGCTCACACCGTCGTTCCACAAGAACACATATCGCCTACTTCGCTCCAAGCCCAGTGTTGTACGCACACCATGTTGAAAAGTGATATCATCAGACCGACGCGGCCTCTCCTTTGCTAGTAATAGTCATTTCCTCCGAGTCTGAACGCTCCCCCCCGAATCCTTGAGCACTATGCTTCTTCATTTCATGCCGTATCGCAACACCGAGCCAGCTGACCCAGATCAAGCCCGCAACCACACCATAAGCTATCTTACCACCCGTCGTGTTATTGGTAAATCTCAAGCCCAAGCCTCCTTCGATGATGGCGAGCGTCAGGATAACGCGGCCCCACCATACGTGTAGAGTGGACCAGATAGATCTCCGGTGTTCCCGAACGTAGACGGCATGGTGAAGAAAGCCGAGAATGGGCTGGAAGAGGAGGGCGGAGATGATCGTGAGACCGATTATGGGGTGGTACTGGTGGATCTGTACGCAATAAATGAGCCTTCACCAACTGCCAAGTCAAGTGTGAGCTGCGGAGGATACCAGCGATGGTTTTCCAAATTTTGTTGACACATTGGAGACGTAAATGCCCAAGCCCATACCCGCCAACGCCATCATGTAAGCGAACAACTGAATACCCATGTGGACATATACCACTCCCTTGAAACGGCCCAGTCGAATCATGAAAGAACCAGCGGGGAAGAAAATGACAAAGGCCAAGCACATGATTGTGCCATGTGCTATCTTCGCATGGCTTATGCGGTCCAAGTAAGGGACAAGGGCAGGCGGAATCGCATATTCGCCTCCAGACTCTTGGGCGCTTGCAATGGTAGCTGTAACCTGGTCATTATGATTCATTTCACGGCCTGGGTGGAGATCATACGAAGCGCAACAGCAGCAGCGAGAGCAGAGAACCTCATTCTGTCAAGGAAACGAGTCATTTCTCTGGCTGTGGAATGGCGAAGGTGTTGGGTGGAAAAAGGCAGGGTGTGTGAGCTTCATGTTTATTGAGGTAGGAAGTGGTCTTATCTGAAGGGTGCTTGGTTTTCCAGGCGATCTGCATCCTGCATACGAGCTAGTCTTAGCGCTTACTGCCTTTGACGGAAGGAGGGTGCGCTGAGTTCGGAGATGATAGGTATTATCATGCGCGTTCATGGTTCGGTGAGTACCTTAGTAATCGAGATGCAGTATGAGTGGGTGCCCTTTGTCCTTTGTCCCCCTAGCTTCCTGAAGACAAAGTTCTACGCAGACCAACTTTCATAAATGTTAAATTGAACAAGTCTGTAGAGTATGAGTAGAGCATGAAGCCACAATAACAGGTCTTTGATATTTATACTGAGGTTTTTGATACTTTAGAATACCTACCTAGTAAGAAAACTTCCCCGCCCTGCCTGGTCCGGGCCGAGACGTTAAGGCTTTGTATTAAAACATTGGTGCTCTTTAGACTTTAGAGTAACTTACCTTAGTAAGCCTTCAGGTAGAGTAAGCTGCGCTACCTTATTGCGGCAAAGGGTTCGTGCAAAGATGAACCCAACGCAAGAGCTACGGTGATCTACTCAACCAAAAAACTTTCTTTGCTTCAATCATTCCTACATAAGCGAATATCAAGATATCCTCTATCTCATCACAGATATCCTGGTTCGATGGAGTATTTCAAGAGGAGTACTCAGTGTCATCTACTAATGTAACACACCCACTAATGCAACACTCGAAAATCCCGAGGCGTGTATCGCCTCTAAAAGCCTTTCTAAACCCACGCTGACCCTCGAAGAGTTAAACAGACTTTGTTATATTATTATCTGCGTTCATTAATATAACTTCGATTTAAAAAAATTTAAAATTTAAATATTAAAAATCTAGATTCTACGTTCTATAATTTCTCTTTTCACTTATTTTTAATTACTGTTGTTGAACGACGAAATATGAAGTTTTCGGATTTGAGGGTGTTGCATTAGTGGGTGTGTTGCATTAATAGATGACTACGAGTAGAGCCGAGTTACAGACTAGAACACAGTACGACAGAAGCTGAAGACAGGTCATTTAATGGAGGCGCACACATTATGATGCAGACCTATACACCACTTGTGCTTTGGCGACCGAATCAAGAACTTGCCAGAAGTGCGCGTCAGTCAATTCGGCTTTGCAATCGTTACAAAGCCGTTACCGTGCATGACGGTTCGTTTCATGCACTGCCGTGCTTACGTGGGATGGAAACTCCGCCTCTTCCTCTAGGGTCTCCAGCCCTTTTCATTTTCCTACAATCGGAAGTACGACTCAGGGGCCTAACTAATGATTTGATGATATCTAGCATGGAGTCTATATGCCTAATTACCTCACCGATCTTACGGCCGAAATGCCAAGTGCTATACCTCTTCCCGGCACTGGTCCTGTCGCCCCTGACCATTTCAACGGATTAAAGGCCGCGTGTCTCCGTCGTCATCTCCGCTTTCCGTCGGTCAGCCGCAGGTGATCCAGCTACAAGAGTGCCAGTGATTCACTCTTACCGAATCTCAACTGTCTGTTTCTTCCAGCTTCTTAGCCGACCCACATCATTCAACCGATTAACAACCATGCATCTTGCATCTCTCCTTCCTCTTATCACTCTCCCATTCGCTCTCACTAAAAACATCGGTATTAGCGTTGGACAAGGCGGCCTGGTGTTCAACCCTGAGGTCGTCACTGCCGATACTGGCGATCTGCTACAGTTTCACTTTTACCCCAAAAATCATTCTGTCGCTCAAAGCAGCTTCTCATCGCCATGCAAACCCTCCACCGCCGGCGTGTATTCTGGCTTCATGCCAGTGACTGTTGAAGGGGTACCTACACAATCATCCTGTGCAGACACATTTCGACCCCTGCTTCGGAACTAACTTCGATACAGGAAACGGTTTTCCAGGTCACCGTTAACAACACAGACGCCATCTATCTTTATTGCGCTCAAATCACGCACTGCCAGAATGGAATGGCTATGGTTGTCAACCCCCCGTAAGTCTTACCTCCCCAACGCCTTTTCCCACACCAGTACTAAAAGTGCCTTAGATTCACCGGCGACACCCTCGCAAGCTACAAAGCCGCCGCCAAAAATACCAGCACTGTCGCTCCTCCCGCCATCGCAGGTGGTGTATTCATTGATGTAACCGGCAACTCAACCTCCGCATCCAATACTACTTCGACTTCCGGCGCCAACTCGACCGCGTCAAGCACGTCAACATCATCTACTACAAGTCCCACATCCTCATCAGTGTCCTCCAAAAGCGGTGCCGCGGGCCAGGCTTTCATGCAGTGCGGCCTGCTTGGCTGGGTTGGCATAAGCGGACTAGTTCTTGCGATGATAGTGTGATTCAGAATCAACAGCAAAAGCTCAGTGTACAGTAGTAGCGTGTGTGTAACATGTGAGATACTTGGTGCCGCTGTCCAATGAGTCTTCTGCTGGTGGGCGGACTTATCAATCTTGATAGTCGGCCCTGCTTGACAGGGGGTTAGTGGGCCTTAATATCGCATATCGCATGGCGGGTTTTTGATGATATCCATGGATTTAATAGACGTGTCCTTTGTAGGGGATAGGTCTCATTTGAGAGCAGCATAAATAGCTATATTTCATCAGCGTTTGACTTCTTATTCGAACTGATCTCTTTGGGAGCAATAATATTCTTTCGTCCCATCTGCCCACGCGTGTTATGTGTATATAGCTTCGTTTTTCACCTCAGGTCTGTGCTTCTACAAGCGTGGGAGTTTTCTAGCGCTGGGATACAAGAAGACGTCTGCTCATGCCTCTGTTGACTTAAATCCTGGCGTTCAGACGGCTCAATCAACTATATACGAGTTCTGTATAGCCTTATGATTGCCGATGTAGTCCATTTGTCACGTGGGAAGAAATAAAGGACACTAATCTTCGGACAAAGTTGATGATGTCTCTCCCTCGGGGTGGGCTGTAAGTGCGAACATGAAGCTTAGTGACGGAGAACACGGACAAGAAACATCAAGGATTGACTTATACCTTGACTCTTTGCTTGCGGCAAATCCATGACTTGCTCCATTGTGACGCGAGTCCGGGTGATGTAGAAACTAGGACTGCGTTAGTCCAGGCGTACATTCGCGCTGAGGCTGATCATACATTCTCTCGGATTCATTCTACTACTGTATGTATATCATCCCGCGGGTGCTGTTGCCTAAAGCCAGCGGGATCCCAGCCAGCGTAGCAAGATCCCATGTGGACGTTCCAAAACCAGCCACCTGCCAACAAAGGCTTGGTCGACTCGATGAAAGCGTAGGATGCCCTTGACAGACATGACATATTAGATTTGGCGGACTGACTAGTACGATAGACTTTGCAAATCCGAGACAGGATCGGACGCGACCATCACCAGCCCGGACGGAGCACACACCACTATCACCCGTCCTCGCTCAAAGGATTTCACGCGTCGACTTGAGTCTGAAATCCAGGTACCTTGTCGTCTCTCGACACGGCATTGGCGAGGATAGACTGACGAGGGGTTATTAGAGTGGTCGTGCTCATATTTGGGAGCTGAATTATAGGCCACAGGACATTGCCAAGATGCTGCAATACATGTACGAACTGGATTACGAAGTCGAGAGCCAACATGCAACAGTGCCCGCTATGTACACCCATGCACGAATGTCGAGCATGGGAGAAGGGCTCGACATCAAAGGGTTTGAGACTCGTGGCGGCAGACAAATTCGAACTTGCTGTGTCGCGGTTTAACGTCTACGGTAACGAGATTTGGCTTCACCATTGCATACTTTGAGGATTTCGTGGCAGACGGGAAGGCTGTCTGGGACGCGACCCCTGGATCCAACCGCATCTTCCGAAATCAGGTGTCCATGCATATCCAGCAAAATATTAGGGATTGGGCTGTGAAAAGGGGCTTCCAACCTCGATTCCTAGAGCATGCCTACCGCGTCCTCTTCCGAGAAATCCAGCAGCAGACTTTGGAGTTTACGCTGATGTTGGGGAAAATCCGGGCGGAATACTTCTGGTACCTAGACACAGAGAGTGGAAATGGAGCTTTAGGGAAGCATGAAAGGCTCTGGTAAGCGATAAGGACTAAGTGATTGGAATCCTAGTGGAGGAGACCATGAAGCACTTGCAGAGTCACTGAGATTGAAAACTTGATGGCCTATCAATCCAAAAACGTGCAACGAGATAGACACTGCAGTCTTGGTGAACCGAAGTCATAAGTGGAACAGTTCCTAAAGCAGTAGTGTGAATGAAGCACCAACTAATGTTTTCATAGTCCCATGTGCCTTGCAGGCTCTCATGTATTGAAACGTAAAGACAATCCCACTTCGTCACACCGCTGCTGCAATCCTGGATAAACGCCATCACGAAGCTCCGCCTGTGCACATATTCGAGGACTTTGAACCCACAAAGCGGGCCCATGAATGTTTTTTCATCTTCGACTGCATTTGCCAAGATGGTCAATTTCCGTAACGTGGTTGAGACTCTGGCTTGGAGAGCGGCGCGGATGACGAAGGGGTCAAATTCGTTGCCGTCGGGGGAGCCTTCGTAGAAACTTGTGTAGACAAAAGATTGCAAGTGCGGGAAACTTCTGAGAAACTGGTCCAAGTGTTTGGATCCGATCATGCTTTCCCTCATATCTAGGTCCGTAACGTTTGAGATCTGGGGTGGCTCGAGAAGCTCTCTTCTCCATCCGTTCTGCCACACACGCATACTCGATAGTCTTCGTAGCGAAGGCAGTGGCAGAAAGACCGTCAAGTGCTCGAGTATCAAGTAGTTGTTGTTTTTCTCATAGTCGTACGCCTGTATATGAACCTGCTCGAGTTTGCTGAGAACCGCGCATTCAGTGTCGGTACTCGCTCTATCATCCTGTAGAGTTCGGCAAGATAGGCCTTACCCGCTATTGAGAGCACTGTCAAATTTGGTAGCAAAGGTAGAAGAAGGGCGATAAGAATATCTTTCCTCCCCTCATCGATGCGCGCATGAATCCTTCTGAGATACCGAGGTGAGAAAAGTTTGTTTTCGTCAACAGCAGCATGGATTTGGTCGAGGCTTAGCTCCTCTCCGGAGTGGTCGACTCCATCTTCCATGTTTTCATCTTCCATCTCATTCTCTTGCTCATCCTCTCCTTCGTCTTCCGAATCTTCTCCAAGCACTTCACATAGCTCGATTCTCTTCACATAGTGTCCAATGCGGAGATTGGCCAAAACATCTCTAAGCAACGGCTCAACAGTCCCTGCTGCGGCTACACCAGAGAATAAAGTGTATTTCCGAATAAGTCGATGGTGGTCCTCCAACGCGGAACCGGACACGGACCTGATATGTTTTGAGACTTGGGCAAGATTTTCGAGGTCTTCGGGCATTACATGGCCAAGAATATGACGAAGAAGTTCATTGGGAAGGCCGGAGAGTTGCGCCATTTTGTATAGAGCAGTAAGGTAGGTATGTCTATGTCACTTGAATGGGTGTCTATCGCTGCTGAAAGAATTGTAAAGGAGAGCGCTCGATGCATTTGCCGGGAAATGTTGGTCTGTGTGATTCGCTCCCGCTAAGGTTTTAAAACGGTGAGCTAACCCTAGCTAATACCGTAGGGCTGACGACAGCCCTACCCTCCGTTATGCCACATCCTCGACAACCCTATCAGCAGTTGACTTCCTCAACTGCTGAAGCCTTTCATAGTTGTCCGGTCTGCGGGCCAGACTATGGATGAAGATGTATGATGCGAAATACCAAAAAACTAGCACGGCGCCAAGGGTCACCAAGCCTACCAAGACCGGTCCTCCTTCCTCAGACACTTCAGTCGAGCGGTAGACTTGCTCGCCGGAACAGACGTCGAGCGCAGAATTGATATCGAAAAAGGTGGTCTCATGCCTCTAGACAGGGTGTCCCTCAAAGCAAGGTTCCATACAGGTGGCACTCGAAACGGGATAGATCTTCAACATTCGACGAGCAACATCAGCGAGGCTTTGTTTGGTACACAATACTCTTCTCGAAGCTAACTGGGCCGGGTTTGTAAATCTTTCTGTATCGACGCCTAATGATCGACACGAGACCCCGAGTTCACCGCCTCAGACTGCCGGTTTTCGCCGGAATTCCGATTTCGGGCACGCGATCCCAACTCTCAACAGGTATGGATGGAAGACCGACGAGTCATTTTCGCTTGCTCTGCCGTATCTCACTCACCAGACAAATCAACAATCTCAGGCCCAACTCGCCCCGCCACCTTCTCATCCAGCCCCTTCTCCAACAGCTTCCCCTGGGCCAGATCCCCAAGGGGCCGTCTCCCCCCCGTCTCTTCCCCAGCGACCCCCTTAATATCCTCCAATCCTACCACAGCTTCCCATCCCTCCCCCAATAATCCTCTCAACTTTTCAGACCCGACCTCTTCAATCGCCTTCAACGCGACCCCACACCTCTGCTTCCATACCTTCATCGCAATCTCCCATTCCATGTCCGTCTTTCTCACAACGAGAGTGTACGGGGACCCGGTCTTTATAGTCTCTATACTGCAATAACTGTGATTTAAACGCTGTTGTATATGATCGCGGCGATTGCCATTTACGGACAAGTGAGCTTGGGATTGGGTAGAACTTTTGAGGAAAGCGTCCAGTTTGACGCAAGCGTCGCAATAGAGGCTACAGCCCCGAGGATGCCGCTCAAAGCCCGTCGGCTTTCGGGGTGGAGATTGAACGAAGGTGTTGATGTAGGATTGGAGGACTGTGCGGAAGAGTTTGTTGTAGCTGTGGGTGCTGATACTTGTCGGGCCTGGTTCGACGGGCGGCGGAAGCTGTTTGAGCAGGGGCAAAAGAAGGTGCTCGAAAGTCATAGGATTTGCGTTGGCTGCATGCGAGATGATGTTGTCACTGAGCTGATCAATTTCGTGCGAGAGACCCATTTTTTCACAGTAATAGAATAGCTTCGTGAGGTTCTCTGCAGTCATGAGTCTCGGACTTTGGGCTTCTGCAGCCTGCGATCCGTCTTGATCGTAATCGAAGCGCCTTCGTTTAGCCCATTCGTCTCGCAGCCGTTCGGGTTCAGGTTCCCGATAGTGAAGGTGGAGGTCTAGAATCACATCGCCGAGGATGTCTTTGAAGAGGTTCTGGACGACCTCGAGGCGAAATTTATCGGCTTCGCCGGCTTGGAAAAGTTCTGTAAGGAATGCGACGGTGAGTTCCACGTTTGGGATGTGTTTCTTGACGAGCGGAAGGACCACTTGGAAAGTGTACTTTTCGCCATACTTTTCAGCTAATTTCATCAAGGTCTGAACGTCAGCCGGCGTCACGGCGAGGTCCCCGCTTCCGATCTCGGCCATGCTTATGGCCATTTCACGCTCAATGTCCTGGCTGTTCTGCGTAACCGCAGTGGAGTTTCCTGCAGCTTCTCGGTAGCTGCTGACAAACATATCCACAGCTTTTACGCGTTCAGAGATATCAGGTATTCGGGAAATCGCCGTTTTGATGCTTACGGAAAGTTAGCAAAATGCCAGAGAAGACTAGGATGTTCGCTTACCCATTTCGCCAAAGGCCTATGTCACGTTCAACGAGACCTTTACCCAGCTTCTGGAAGAGGTCAAGAGGCAGCATTCGTGATGCCAATCTCGCAAACTCATCTAGCAGATCTGGACTATCGAGTCTCAAAGTAGCCTCACCTACGAAGGCCAGGTCCTCGTCAGACCACCGCGAAAGGCCCTTAACTGGTTCTTCTGGCTGCCAACTGTAGTAGGTGTAAAGGTCTTCGGAAGATTTTTTCCGCGGCTTTTGCGGCGTCTTCTTCGCGTCGATCATCATGTCACAGAGCTTCTTCAGTTCCTCTCTGGACGCTGTGGACGAAGTCTCATCGTGCATCTCCCGTAGGAGCGTGTCAGCATACTTCTTGACGTTGATATTCTGAGCCTCTGAGAGAAAATCAAGCCGACGAGTCCTGGGAAGGATGACAGCACAAGTCCTGTGATAGAAATACGTGGTGGCGCGCCCTTCATTACCAGTCGAGCCGCCATCTTCTTCCTCGTCGTCCGGTTCAATATCCGTGAAGTCAGCGTTCTCGATGATTTCTTCTTCCTCGAGATCGATATCCTCCGCTAACTTCTGGCCATCAGATTGGAAAACAGTCTTGAGTTTCCAACTTGACTCATCTTCATCGATATACCTATGGTAGCCACCCTCATCTTCTTCGACGCTTCCAGCCTGAATATATTCAAAATGCGCAAAGAAGAGACAGAAGCCTTGATTTTGACAAGCCTCCGACAGGTAGCGGGCTCGAAGTTGGTCTTTGCCTTTGAGATGGTCGAGACAAATGTTGGCTTCGGAGTACTTGTGCTCTAGTATGTACACCATCTTTCCGTAGACGTAGTCCGAATGCGACTCGACTTCACGGTCTTGCTTACTCCAAAGCGTCAATACTTTGTCCAGATTCTGCTTGTGGTCATCCAAGGCTGTAGCCGCGCGACTCGATTCGGATGCTTGGTGTATCAAGTTGTATGTCAAGACGAGTCGATGCCCAGAATCTACTTTCGAGACGGAGTGATTCACGTCGGCGTACCAAGCAAGGTAGGAGTAGCCAAAGTCACATAACCCCTGCGTTTTGAGGGTCTGCTCCTCGTCTCTGAATTGAACAAGGACATCGCCGCCAGTGTGCTCCGAAGGCAGTGCGATTACGAGAGTGGCGAACATCCCTGGGGCTTTCTCGGTACTGCCAATGGTCAGTATACTCACAGGTAAAAAAGGTCGGCGGCATACTCTGTGTGTTTGTCGAAAAACGCGCCTGGCTCATACAACAGCAACTTATGCGGCTCAGCACGAATACCGGAAGCGCCATTGACGACGCCAAGTTCCTGCGCGACATTGCCGACAACCTCGTGTAGTGTCGACGCCCATGCACGATTACGCAGTTCGAATTGGTTGGGGTTCAACTCCCACGTCTTGCGTACTGCTGGATCAACGAACGTCTCACTGCCTTTGCCGAAAGGTGCCTCGTGGCTTGCACGACTTAGGTCTGCAGCGTCTCGTTTAGAGAGTGGAAGCCCAACATTTCCAATTCCCTTGACGAATAAGCCAGGATTTTTGGCATTTTCCACAGGCCCTGAGGTTGCAAATGTGCCACTGTCGATGACCTGGAGGTAGTTGCAGAGGTCTTGTTTGATATCCGGTGAGTCACTTGCCATGTCGAGAAGCCGGCAACGTGTCGCAAGATCAGAGAAAAGGCTGGTTCGATAGAGCGAGTCCTAATATTATGGAGGGTCGAGGGCAGAAGCAACCCTCAAGTTCATAACTCGGAAATCAACTTGTTGTGTAGAATTGTAGAACGGAAAGCGGTCGTCTTCACGTGGCATACGCGAACTCGCGTGAAAGACGCGAGGAGGCGAGCAAGGGACTCAACACGATGACTAAGCATGCACGATACCATTTAGCTATAATTTCAGACCTCGAATACATGGTCTTCTGTGTGTTCATTCAGAAGATTCCCCGTAGACATATGCTTCAATGTATATTGAACCAAGGTCACACATTGCTCTGACAATACCCTACAGCACGAACAACAGCAATACCCGCTCCACCCAAAGTCCCAAACTTCCGCGCCACATCTACAACGCCGCACCACCACAACGCTGTGGTATTCCTCCTGAAATCATCCGGCCGATTCATACGCGGGAACACCCCGTTACCCGGAACTGGTCTGCCCAGAAATTCACAAAACTGCTTATACCCATCCGTCGGCTTGAACATTCACAACTTTTCGGGGAACCTAGAACAATGGCTTTAGGGACTCTTACTAGGCGTGATGGGTGCGTTGAACCCCAAAGAAAGCTCGAT
The DNA here is from genome assembly GCA_022315425.1 of Pseudevernia furfuracea. NCBI lineage: Eukaryota > Fungi > Ascomycota > Lecanoromycetes > Lecanorales > Parmeliaceae > Pseudevernia > Pseudevernia furfuracea. The sequence goes on from JAIUPT010000030.1 coordinate 40,617, forward strand.
AATAATATAGGCGCAGCTCCGGAACAGATCTAACCGCATTGTCCGAGTAACAGGGCATTATCCGAGATGGACGTACTTTCTTGATTGTTAAAACGCTATCCTAGCATCATCTCTCCAACCATCAAGTGCCACTGATGCGATAAGCAAGTCGAAACGAGGATTCAGTGTGTGAAAGCTCAGGGATCCAAGGAAGCCCAAATACTTCACCGTTACGTACTCTACTCGATTACCAGACGTGACTGCGAGGTACGAGAAAGGATCCCTCCACTTCAACAGTGCCAACAATCACATGCGAAAACATCCAATCGGATTTGCAAATTTCCCAGCCTACATCCAACATAATTTACCCTCCCTCTTTCTCATCTCCTCTTCGTGAAGAAATAATGCTCGATATCGCAATCGTCCTCCGCGGCAAAAATCTCCATCTTCTGCTTCAACTGCCCTTTGTCCTTATCCTTATCAATCTCCTCTTCTGCGTTACTGGCGCTCCATCCGCCTAGATCTTTCTCCACGTCTACATAAAACCCAATGGGCGGCGATACCGTTTCAGGAAGGCCTTGAATGGTGTCGTTTTCGTTGGGCGCGTCATCTGGTGTGCGTGTGTTCTTCTCGTCGTCGGTGTCAGGCTTACACGCCCAGCTTCCTATGAGGATGAGGGCATGGGTGGTGTTGGGTTGGGGTGGGTAGTAGTGCACTGAGCGGGAGCGAGCTGATTCGGGTAGGAGGATGGGAAGTTTGGGGACAGAGACGGCGTTATAATCGGCAGCTGGAGATTCTTTGGTGGGAGAGAATAAGTCAACTCGCAGCAGCGTGAGTAAATTTGAGTCGCTGCTGCTGGAGAGATAGACTTCTTTCTCAGCCCAGGTCAATTCGACAGGCATTCTGGTAGGGCAGAGAGAAGCAGTGCTTCCAAGGAATATCTTGACGCGGTGGATGAGTGTGGGTGGGCTTCGAGTTGTTTTCCGGGCTGAGAGGCGATAGGTGGAGATGAAGGCGGATAGAGACAGACGGGGTTTGGTGCCCGCTTTTATTTCGGATCTGGATTGCTCCATTTTTTGTGCTTCGAGGGAGGCTATGTGCAGGTATTTAGAACAAGAAGAGAAGTGGAATTTCATGAAGACGTGGCGGGCTTGGTTGATCAGTCAGTGAGCGCGTTCATTGAAGTCCGAACCTTTGTAGGGGAGGAGAATCGGAAGACCTACTTTTGCGCGTTGTGGTTCTGGCTCTCCTAATGAAGTAGGATTTGGCCTCGAAGTCTGCAAACAGAACATCACCTCCACAGAGCGGCCATACCACCAGGGGCTTTGTCGGATGAATTGCCGGCGGAGAGTCGTAGAGCATAACAGGCAGCGGATGTGTGAACGTGAAAAGCTGAGTTGGAGGATTGGCAGCAAGGTCATAGATTGTGAGTATGCCTTGTTGTACCTTGGCCTCTCGTTTCCTGTCCTGTCTCGAATACGCCATGCACCTGACTAGCCTCTCTTCGTCATCACTATCAAAGTGGAGATCTTCCTCCTGATTGTTGTCGTCGCTCCAGTCAGATTCATAGTCTCCGTCATAAGACTCTTCAGATCCGCAGTCAAAGTCAACGTCTCCGCCGTCGCTGTCGGATTCTTCATAAAGTTGACCGTAGCTGTTGACAGCAGTGTCGGAAGCGGCGTCATCTTGAGGGGTCTCGCTTTCGTCTTCGCTGTCTGCTTCCGCTTCGCTGGAATTGGAGCTGGACTCGTCTGATGAGGTCATGGGGTTACCTAGCTCATCTACCTCGGTAGATCCCTCGCTCCAGCTTTCTTCGGCTGAGTTCCATTCTGATATCTCTCCCGATGAACTGGAGGAGTCACTGTCACTTTCATCCTTTTCGCTGGGATCTTCTCCTTTCGCAGGAGAGGTATCCGAAGCGTGATTGCTTTTGGAAGGTTCACGTGAGCAATGCCGGCACTCTGTGGCGCTCAAATCCTTGCCCAAGTCTGAGTTTGAGATTAGATCTTCCGAATGTTGGAGTGATTTTTCCAAAGACTGGTCCACTTTAGCTGCCTCACGACCACGAGATTCCGTGATTGCTGGCATTTTGCGTCTTGACGCTAGAACAAGGAGCGAGCCTCGGCTTGTGATGTCTTCGAAGCAGGCGTTTGGATGCTCAGATACTATGTCCAAGCTATCAATTGCGCGGTACTCGCCTCCACTGTTCACAGAAAATATCTGAGACCCGATCCGCAGAAATGCAAGGTCAGGGCCGAAGGACATTGATTTTAAGTCGGCATCATCCCACCTTTTCCTGTCGAGGCTGGTCGAGACAGTGGTGTCCGTACCTAGTAAGGCGGGCACTTCTTGGTTCGTTAAATTCCAATTCTCGTGATGAAAGGTGGAGTCTGCTGAATCTGCGGTTCCACCTGACGGCTGGAGTACCACAACCTTGCTACCATCCTGAGATATGGCCTGGTTATACGGCATTATGCCTGGTCCAAAGCCGTCTTTATCGCACAACATAAAGCTGGTGTACCGCCCAGGGTTAGATGAGAGGAAGTTTCGAGGACCTAGTGCTCCCCAGAGGCAGCGATCGAGCTCGCCTCTAAGCTGCTTTACGGCTGAATGAGGGTAGCAGCGCGGTTCGTCACAATTCGCACAGTCGAGCAGATTGTGCCATTCGCTTATGTAGCTTCGGTAGTTCTTGGAGAATTGGGAGCAGCCGTCCATGTTGTGGCTTGCAAACCATTTTGGGAATACGCGCTTGGTAAATTTGTGATTAGGAGAACAGCGACTGATAGTATAGACATCAAAGTGACCCTGGACAAACAAACTTTGAAGCTGGATGGTCGATTGGAAGTTTGACGATGTAAGGAAGTCTTCGATTTTCTGACGAAGCTCTGGTGTTTCTTCGACGTGGTCGAAATGCTTGTCCCAGTACTTTGCCGAATAGGTAAGCAGATGATGGTCTTTTATTCTATCCTTGGAGGTCGTGATCCATTGTTCCGCCTCTCTTGTCAAGATTTGCGAATATCTATCCTGCGATAAGTATAGAAGACATGCATTGGCGATTGTTAGCTCTGATATTGAACGTATGGCGAGACTTGGCGACTCTTGCTGGAAGATGTTCTGGTTGCTGATCAGAAAGTCCCTGACTGTACTGTGAAAGAGATAGCAGAAACGCTCTCCTTGTTTCTCGGGGTCATCTTGGGTTTCTATCAGTGGCGCAAAGACTTTCTCGACAGCTTGTCGCCAAGGAATGTTGCGATTCTGCAACGACCTAGGATTCTCTGACGATATTATGCCGATAGCTTCTCTTAGTTCTGTGAATCGAAGACGCCGCCGCGCGAACGTGATTATGGAGAAGATTTTACTAAACTAGTAAGCACGCTGAGAGAAAAGACTCGAAGAAAAAGAATCTAACCTGGCTAATTCTCGCTCCCGCTTTTCGTAGCGAGCAATAATGCGTCTGTAGTACGCATCGAGATCTTTGGGCAGACCTTCCTTGATGAAGAATTCCATCTCATCAAAACTGCTCACCTCGTCCTCGATGGTCTTCAGCATTAGACTTGCCCAAAGAAAATTGCCATCGGCACGTTGCTTCAGCTCGCTCAGTATCCACGTCCGGGTATCCTGGTCTACCTCGGGATTGCGAATTCCTGGTACCTTCAAGGAAATGTGCTCGTCGACTGCAACCCTGATTTGTTCTTTGACATTCAGAATCAGATGACTCTCTAGCTGTTGCCGAATGATAGGCCTATCTTGAGAACTATACCAGACTCGTACCGTCTCAGGAGAAGTCTCAGCCAGAAGATTGACAAAGTCGATGATTTTGACAGCTTCTTTCCATCTAGCCGCGGTACACTCCTCGTCTAGACCATCGAGAAAGACGTAGACTTTAGGGAGCTCACCAACGAGTACTCGGATGAATTCGAACACGTTGATCAGATCCGCACCACTCTTTTGAGATGTGCTCTGTAGATCTTCCGGAACGTCGTGATTTAGGAGCCAATAACGTTCAAAAAGTTGAGTGGCCAGATTTCGGGCAGTGACGATGGCTGTATGTTCGTTGTCGAATTCATAGAAATGAAGACACTGAGCTTGGGTGTCGCCAAGATTCTTCATGTATTCAATTGCATGTGAACACAATACGCTTTTGCCGGAGCCAGGTCCGGCAAATAGCCAGAGGATGGGCTTTAAAGACGTCCCCCTGATCCAGTCTTGGAACCGTGAGTCCTTGAAGAGCCAATCACATGTTGGGGATCCGGATTCATGCCGGTTGACATCAAGATTGTTGCGGTGCCGATGTAAAGTAGACTCGTTGATATTTTGACCGCGAAGCCAGGATCGGATGCGATCACTTTGCATTTGCTTTCTCCAGGCAGACCCTTCATCTCGCTCTTTCTTGTTTTCGTACCTCTCAAGGCTAGCTTCAAACCGTTCTGTTCCGGCATACTGCCCTTCTACGATCGCTGCAACCTTTTCGATCTGGTCGGCATCTTCTTTCAAGTCATCTACGATGGCCTGCAACTTTTTTATACTGAAGGATGTCGACGCTCGCAACAAGCTGTTGAGCCCGCACCGGCTGCACTCCTTATCCACCCTGCACCAAAACCTAAAGACATTTTTGTAAGAGCTGAACAAGAGCTCCTGCATGTCCAGAGACTGGCCGTAGAGCTTCTCGTACGAGGTCAATCGCCGTAGCTGCGCTGAAAGGGACAGCACTTCGGCCTTGATCTTGTCGATGAGGTCAACGAACCGACTCAGACCATCGATAGCAGCCTTCAAAACACCCCAGAGGACACATCCAGGCGTCTGATCGGCCTGGGATAGGGTGTCGAATACGCCATAGTAGTCCTTAAATACTGCCACCACCGGGCTTAGGACTCTTTTCAAGATCTTTACAGACGGTTTCTGCGCATGTCTCATCTCTATCTGGCGAAGCGACTCTTGTATGTCTTCTGGCGTCGGAGGGTTGAGGAGATCAATACGAGCCAGCATTGATCTCTGGCTCTTCTTTTCCGGCAGGTTCCGAATGTACTCGTAGAAAGCATTCTCGAACGTTGAAGGGGTTCTAGAGTAACATTGTTGATTAGCACAAGTGATGGTCTCTTCATGAATGCTACTACGGTACCTTTGCTCTTTCATTGCACCCATGCTTGCTCACTATTTATTGCACTGTTACGAGGAAAAAGGTTCAGGCAGTTCTTATGAAGCCTTGTTATAGAAGGCAAAGGGGTGGCACAGACATGATACCTTCTTATTACTCATATGCGAGTTGGAGTGATAAGCCACATACATGTAGGGTGATGAGATCAAGCAACGAGCTGAAGTAAGTGGGCATTGATATTTCGACCCGCCACGCTGATTGATGGAAGAATAAGTTTCCCGCTGATTGATGGAAGAATAAGTTTCCCGAGGGCTGAGCAATAAACCACGCATGTTTAGTAATCAATAAGTAAGGCTTTAATCCTATATTGGTTAGATACTGGTTGCCTGAAAGACCATCTAAACTCCATCTAGACATAGTATCTGCATGAGCCACAGTCAATCCTCAGCTGAAATCTGAGGCTGAATAGTGAATGCCGACTCAGTCGGTGAGGCACCAGCCACCACGCACCACGATGGTCTGCAGACTGCGCATAAGCTGGTCTGGACTTTGTCAGCTCATATAATATCGCTCTCAGTCCCAAAGCACTTAACTTATTCTCTCATTACAGTGCTCCTCCTACTCTAATACCAAGCCACAATCACTCAAAGCCCCTGTCGCTTAGGGCCACTGTCCGCACAAAGTTTGGATAGAGAAGACAAACAGCTTTCCTTCATACTCAGTCATGGGTGAGCTCGCCGTTGACGGCGGCAAGCCAAACGCCAAGGAACCAGTGCAAGTGAGTGTGACAAGTGTAAAGGAAGATGAGAAGGACAAGGCAGAATCAGCGAAGCCGGGTCCAAACCGCATCTTGCGATACGCCGAAGTGTTAGTCCAATTCGCTCGCGATATACGTTGCGTGCCTATGCAATCATACTGACATGTGCTTCTTAGATTTGATTTGTGAGCTCCTCGCGGGACTTTTCCAGGAAACTGTGCCGCCAATACCGACTGACCATCACACCAGGCGAACATATACCACAAAGCTTGTCAAGTCCGGTAAACCAGACAAAAAACTCGACAGGAAAAAGCCCGTTTTGGTCGAAAGACGCATTATCAATCACAAAGGCCAGCATACCCACACCGAGGTAGACGTCAAAAGCCCAGTGCTACGTGATATTCTCATCGAGATCAACAAAGATGTGGAGGGTCTATCGCTCCTGAAGGAGCCTCCATTTGTAAGTTGCTCTGTATCTCGAGGACTCGAACTGTCACTTCGCCGGGAAAGTAGTTCCCTAGCTTTCATGCAAAGCCGCAGCTATCGACTCTGGCATTTTGCAAATTGCGTAGACAGGGTGGCCCAGGTCGATGGGAGACACCAAAGTCGTCCATTCAGTCCGAAATTCTCCTTTCTTAGGGGATAAGACTGCCCGCTTTCTAGACTATGTACCTGCTGACTTGTGGCTTCCTTACTTTGCTGACTTTCCGCGGCACATCTAGGCCGATCCAGCCCTCTTCTTCCATTCTCGATTCGCCCTGAAAGACCGGCTATCGCTTGAAGAAATGAAGGATTCTCCGGATTCGTCCCTCGTCGCCGACCTCTCTGTTGCACTGCAATACGTAGAAGAGCAACACGGAAGCAACATCGCGAGCCTGGAAAATCTGCTGCCTGCCAATGAGATCACGTGGTCGCTACTCTGGGCCCTATTCACACCCAACTGCATGATGTACCATTTCCACCAATACACCGAACAACCTCAGGTGCTACTAATGCGTCGCATACGGCAGCGATACCGCAAAGACGGCACACCATATTGGCACGTCATGTGTGACATGATCGCCGACGACGGGCTCAAATTCGGCTATACCAAAGATCTAGGCATAGCCAGCCGACCCGATCTCTACTCCGACTTGGAAATCGACCAGTACGATGGCGCGAGAAGAATCCAGGATCTCATCGTATACCCACTGGAGTATGCCACAAGCCCCGAGCAAATCCGAAAAGAAGTTGTAGAACGAGGCAAAAAGTACGCTCGTATGATCGGCAACACATACTGGGAGACCAGCGGGCCCGCCATGCGAGAAACAATGAACGACCGCTACGAGGTGAATCGTTTCAAGTTCAGCACCCACGGCCGCGCAATGATCGACACAGGCTCTTTCCGCACCTACAACCCCAACTGGGCATGCATCCCAACCGTGCAGTCCACGCTTGACAGGACGCAACTCACCGACGACCAACACCTAATCTGTGCACCTTTCGTGGGTGGCTTCGGGTTCGGCGATAAGAAATGGGGCGGTTTCCCCGTCTCCCGCTTACAAGAAGTCGTCTGGAGCGACGAGCCCTTCCACTCGCTCGTCGTTGGTGCAAAGCAGAAGACCCTGATCCATTCACTAGTCAAGCAGCACTCCTCCAAAGGCACCGGCTATGACGATGTCATCCAAGGGAAGGGACTTGGTCTCATTGGGCTCCTGAGCGGACGTCCTGGATGTGGCAAGACGCTGACGGCAGAAGCTGTGGCGGAAGTCACCAAGAGGCCACTGTATGCCGTCAGCGCTGGCGAGCTAGGGACTGATGTGGAAAAAGTCGACAAACAATTGACCCTGATCCTAGAATTATCCCACCGATGGTCCGCCGTGCTGCTGCTTGATGAAGCGGACGTGTTCCTCCAGGAGCGCGACACCAAAGACGTGGCCCGAAACGCTCTCGTCTCGATCTTCCTACGGCAACTGGAATATTTCCAAGGAATACTCATCCTCACCACCAATCGCATCGGAGACTGCGATCCCGCTTTTGAGAGTAAGTTTCGACCTTGCCGACTCCGCGGGCCCTTGGCACTGATCACAGCACGCAGGTCGGATCCACTTCTCCATCCACTACCCCGACCTCGACGTCGCCGCCCGGCGCACAATCTGGAAACAGTTCATCTCGCGAGCCGACGGGCACATCACCGATGCCGAAGTCTCGAAGCTAGCATCCCACGTCATGAACGGGCGCCAGGTACATACCCCCACCTTGCCAATTCTCTTCCCCTCAACAGAAACCGCAGAGTCAAAAACAAACATACTAACTCTACGGGGGGGGGAACAGATCAAACACGCCGTCGGGAGCGCCCGAAGCATAGCGCGGGAGAACTCCCAACGATTGGACGTCACGCACATAGAATCCGTGCTCGAGGTCGTCGAGGCGTGGAATGTTGCCAAAGCGCTGAAATAGATAGATGTTGTAGGGAGGTGAGTGGCAGTATATTATAGAAGGTATCATGTTATGCATTTCCCTCCAGCTTGCTCGAACTTGACTATCCGTATCCACCGTACGGATGGGCCTCAAAGCCCATCATCACCACCAGTGGTAGCGTGATCGGAGAGGCGCCCTTTCGAGGGTCCTACGAACGTTCCAACCTTCCGCAGTGTTGTAAATGCAACCAGGAGTCTAGCTAGCCTCGAGAAAATTTCTTTCGAAACTGCAGCTTCAGCGAAACGGTTCCGGGCTAGAGAAATGTGTTGCCCACACGACGACCCGGTATTGATCCGCTAAGCCTCAATCGCTATTAAAATACGCCTGCCATAGAGTACTCAGATATCCATAACAAATTCAGCCTACAATTTTTGCTACAAAATCAGGCCCAGGGACTATTAGTCCAGACCGTTCGTTCAGATAGTTGGACGGTTCCAACTGGTAGTCCGTCCAAATCTATAGACCTTTCAGTTAAATTGGTCGAACTGGATCGTCCAGACTGTATACGCCCGACGCATAGAGATCTTCCTGAAGCCCCATACGAGTAGTAGTCAATTGTGGCGCTTGAGGGAAATCTCTTCCTTCCAAGCCGAAGCTAGCCGGGCGCGCTGGCCATATACTCATATGGCTAGTTCTAGCCCTAGTCTAACGTACGAGCAGCGCTCCTTCTACCAGTCTCCCCTCCGGTTAAAGTATCAGCGATCTAGATCACAGAACAAGAAAATGACCGTCGAAATTCAATCAGTTTGTAGGGTAATTTTGAAACGAACAAAAGAGCAGTGAACGAAAATGGTCCACTGATTACGTCGAGGTTACTGATACTAGTTGACATCAATTACGTTGTTACGCACGTTCCCATTCATGAGAGTGGACACCAGTTCTGTCTTGGTTAATACTTGCCAATTGGCAGCCTCATGTTTTCTCAAAAGAAAGCGTTTGGTTTCTCATTGCTATTCTGACTCAATGATGAATGAAATAAAAAAAACTGCTTAAGTCACCTTGAAGCTTCTTCGCGATAGTCCCATCAGTCTTCTTGCATGGTGAATGGCTCTCTCGCGCAGAGCTTGGCGATAGAGAATGAGCAATATTCTGTCGGTGCTTGAAAATTGCATCATCTCGTCGACTCATAAAAAAGTTGATCCCAACATCTGCAGCGTGGACAAAGCACCGAGCTGACTACATACTCCTATCTGAAATAGTTCAAGTTATAGAAGCCTCTCTACAAGTCAGACCGCTCGAAATGGCCAACCCCGCCGGTAAGGCCATTCTCACCGTCCTCGGCGTATTCGGCTCAATAGTAGGCTTCACCGGCTTCCTCCCTAGCGAATTCCCAAGCAAAGAGATCCACATGGTCGATCGATAGCAGCAAGCTCAAGACTCAATGGTGCGCGTGGGATTACTCTTCACCAAACACAGGATCACGGCTCAGCAGCACATTTGGGCCGAAATGCAACTGCAATGTCAGCAAGGCGCGCTGTCGCTTATTCACCACCGCTTCCTCGTTGCCACACCCCTCATTTCCTGGCCAAGGTTGTACGTGTCCTCTTTTCCGTGCGATGATGTTCCAAACCTGATGTTATAAATCTGTTGTCACCCAAACATGAAAGATGGAATAAAAGGGGTGTTTCGGCTGTTCGGCTCCGATCCGTGATGAGTGAGCCTAGAGCTTACTGTGCGCGCGCCCTGCTTTTTAGAAGCATAAAAATCCGTGGCTCCCAATACATGCACTCCTATTAGTTGCTGCGCCAAGGTTGGAAATTTGATCCTGTCATGCGGCAAGCTTTTGTTCCAACTGCGTTACAGCGACGAGATGCTCGCCCAATTCGGATCCGCTTCTCATCAGCCAGGCCAGCACAGTCGGGGTGAGATTTGCTCGGGGTAGCGAGGCAGGTAGGATCTTGCGTCATCTTAGGATTGTCTCGTGGAATATATAAGGGTCCTCGAATTCGCTCTCGTCAGGTCTCTCCATCATTCTCAGCACAGCCCTTTTCGACAACCATTCAAACACAAAGAATCATTTAGCCACAGAAAAGACTCACAGAACGCAGCTTCCTTGTCCAACAAACAACCATGAAGACTCCAACGCTTGCCTTCATTCCTCTACTTCTCCACTTGGCCAAAGCCTACTCAGGAGACATGACCTACTACGAAACAGGTACGTCTCCACCCACCACCGCCAGCTTTCATCCACCTAGCCCCACCCCCCCCCCCTCCTCCTCTTCCCGCACTAACCCTCCCCAGGTCTCGGTTCCTGCGGCCACACCAGCAGGGACTCCGACGCCATCGTAGCCCTCTCCACCGAGATCATGAAGAACGGCGCCAACCCCAACGACAACCCCCTCTGCGGCTCCTCCATCAGCATCACCAACCCCCGCACCGGCTCCGTCCACAAGGCCACCATCGTCGACACCTGCGAGGGCTGCGGCAAATACGACATCGACGTGAGTCCGAGCGTGTTCAAGGCGGTGGACCCGAAGGGATTGGGCGACGGGAGGATCACGGTCCACTGGTCGGGAAGTAAGGTCGGGGGCAAGAAGATGAGGATGATGCAGATGACGTCAACCTCGCAATACACGGTGTCCGAACTGTGGGAGAAGGAACGTCGGGCTTCGAGATGAGAACGGGGGTAATCGGCCCATAATTTATGAGCTCAAGATAGATACCATTCGCCAAGCGTTGCATTGAATCATGGTATGCCCATGGCCACTCATCCACTCGGATATCAGGCCGGCTCTATCATTATGAATACTCCAGACTGCTAGAGTTCACAGCGCAACTAGATAACTGCGAGGAGAAAGCTAGGGTGCCTACGGTTTATCAATTAAAAGCCTTGGCTAAGTCTGCCACACGGGAATTCGACTACCGTAGTATTCGCTATCCAAGGATTTGCCAATGAGAATAATGCAACTCGCACTACAAGAGCCCTCTCAACGAGAGTATGATACGTGCGTCCTCGGCGACTTGGGCGTGCTCTGGCCCGACCGTTTCTTCAGGCTATTTCGTTTCGGACCATCCCTTCTCCATGAATTCGACAGAGCCCGACAAGTAGGGGAATAAAGTTTCCACGACTCTCCTTCGTAGATTGTTATTCGAGCCATTTGCCTCTATCTTCTCGTCTTCAGAATCTTTCCTAGTTATGCCACAAGCCTAGATCCCCTTGAAGAAGTGAACCCCAAGTAGATCACGAGACCCAATACCGCGCTAACCAAGCCTTTCGGGGTAGCCGTCATGGCAGTAGTGGATTTTTTGAGCCGGTCCAGTTGGCCCATCGTAGGCCCGTGTTCTGTCGACCTGAAAATTCATCATTCGCTTAGGCTCTGACGACACATGTCGCAGAACATTGATTTGGTCTCTGATTTCGTACGGGTATGCCTCAAACCGTTTTCCTTTTTTCTTCCCTTCCCTTTTTTGTGGTCCCGTGAGCCCGACAAGGAAGTCAGAGCATTTTAGTGTAGATAGCACGAGGAAAGTCAGCGCCAGGTCACTGGGGACCAAATGAGCATCGTTCTGTCCTGATGTATAGAATCTAAACTCATTTCAAGGAAGAAAATCTATATCTTCTCCTAGTCCAGCATGCTTTCTGTTCATCCCACGCAAGGAGATTTGGGAGTTGCTGATTGTTTTTTATTCAAGGCATGTAACTTCGAAGTCCTTCTTTGACGAGCGCGTTCACAACGGCAAACCCTTTCTGTTTTTCAAGATTGGCTTGGCTGGCTCTCGTCTCCTCATCGTTTGACTGTTGACCTTTGGCCTATGCTTTGGCATTCTCCTCCTCTCCTCCCCACCTCTGTATTCTTGTTTAAGTGTCATCGACACTTTCTTTTCCAAACGACTTCTTGTCGGTTTTGTTTCTTTACTTGAAGTCGCAAGATCATGAAGCTGATCCATCCAACCCTATTGGGCCCGCGTTTCTCATGGCCGCGATCGGACAAACAGTCTATTCAGGTCTAGATTGCCTCAGTGACGTTCTTCCACGCGAACGATACAGCCAATTGTTCCAAGCTAAATGTTGTGGCCAGTCAAAGCTTCAAGGAGTTGAATCATAGCTATGAGCATAGCGTTATCCAGGTTAGACGATGCCCTAACTTTTCACTGAGGTATCGAGTGGCGGCATAAGTGCCAAGACAGACTCAAGTAAGGTATAATGACCGTTGATGAAGTAAGGGACACTACGAGCGCAGGTTTCGCCTCTGCGGAAGGTATAATGCTTTTGCCGAACTGGAGCAGAACAATGGTAACAAGAAGATTTATGGACGTGATACCTTTCAAAAGAGAAGTACTGGATCTACAAAGCAGCGCTGCAAAAGGGTGAGATGGTATGAGAGACGAGGCTCTGTTGAGTGGGATACGTAAGCAAGTAGGTCAAAGGATTCAGCTTGATCGTGCCACACCGGATCGCTTGGGACGATGCTCAGGACCCCAATTCCTGGAGCTTTGAATTGAATATTAATCTACTCTAGATTCTAGAGTAAGAAATCCCAGTAGTGCCAGGCCGGTGAACTGAACATACTCTAGCGTCAGTTGGGGATGACTTAGGTTTTTAGTTGCGGCAAGCGTGCTTGGCGGACAGGGCTTGGCGGACAGGGCTTGGCGGACAGGGCTTGGCGGACAAATTGGCGCCATTAACACTCTCTCCCTACCTCTCTCCTTTCCTGCCTCCTACACCAATGACAGCGCACCTCGGCTTTCAGCAGCTATCATAGCAGCGATCGAACCTGCGTATTTCGGCTTAGCCAAGTATGCCCTAAAATCCTGGTCGTTGTGCGCGGTTCAGAAACAGCAATGAGACCCTTGACGCCGGCCGTTGAGACACCTTCCTAATGGAGAGACCCGAATATCGAATATGCCTCATGTTGTCATGGTGCCTTGACATCGCCGGCAAATCTTCTGGCAACAAGTCGTCCTTGCTTGAAAAAGGCATCAAGAGATGAAATTTCAATACTACAATACTACATTGCCACAGATCTATCGAAGATCGGGCAGGTCACGAGACGCTGAAGGCAGCACCTGCCTTTCTGAGTGTCTCGTTCGCCGGTGTTGTCAGGTTATCACACGGAGCAAGTCTTTTGCCAAGATGGTGGTCAGGAGCGGATTCTGCTGGCCTTGGAGTGACACCAGCCGTATCCCCCACCTATATCTTCTCCCACCATACCCTTCCTCGAGTGTACTCACATCCATCTCTTCCCTGCAGTACTTGGCTTTCAAGTACTGGTATCCCTTAAACCATCATCATGCGTGCTGCATTCTATCTCTCCGCATTCCTATGCGCATCATCAGCTGCAGCTTCTGCTGCCATTGATGCCTTCAAACGTGTTGATAGAGTCCTAGAGCCTAGAGCCGCTTCCCAGCACATTGCACCCGCCCATAGCCACGAGCGACTACAGAAGCGTGCATCGCCTTGGCTGAACAATGTCACACAGAGTGAGTGCACGCCAGATACGAACATCAGGTCAAATGCTAAATAGGAACCAGAGTTTGTTGTGGACGGCACCAAGATACCAGACGTTGATGTATGTTGGATACGAAATAGGATGGCACTACAGGCTTACAAGCAGACAGTTTGATGTTGGCGAGTCCTATGCTGGATTGGTACCAATCTCGTCCGCCGCCAACGAGACTCGGAAGCTCTTCTTTTGGTGTGTCTGATGCAGAGGTTCTGCTTTATACCACGCTTACCATCGACATCCAGGTTCTTTCCCTCAACAAATCCTGCTGCTACAGACGAGATTGTGATTTGGTAAGGCAGCCGAGCTCACTCGTTCTGGCTCGCTGGCTGATTCGTCGCTGCTAGGTTCAACGGTGGCCCCGGCTGCAGCTCCCTTAGCGGTCTCCTCACCGAGAATGGTCCCTTCACGTGGCAAGCCGGCACATTTGCTCCTACCAAAAACCCCTATACATGGGTGAACTTGACGAACATGCTCTGGGTAGAGCAACCGGTGGGTGTAGGGTTCACTCAAGGAACTCCGGACATTGTGAATGAGGTGGAACTTGCACAACAATTCATGGGATTCTACAAGAATTGGGTGGACGATTTTCAAGTCCAAGGCAGCAAAGTCTATGTCACCGGTGAAAGTTACGGAGGGTACTATGTACCTTATGTAGCGGACGCTTTCATCAATGCCAACGACAAGACCTACTACAACCTTGCGGGAGTGGCAATCAATGATCCTATTCTTGGTGACGGTGACCTGCAGCAGGAGGGTAAGTTGCTCAGATTGTTCTTCTGGGTATATCCCGCTCACTCAATTCTAGTACCCGTCGTGCCATATCTGAACCATTGGGCAAATACGTTTGCCCTGAACGAGAGCTTCATGGCTGCAGTTCAAGAGCGTGCCGACTCTTGCGGATATACTGACTACATCAACACTTACCTCACCTTCCCACCACCTGGTCCATTGCCATTGCCAAAGAACAGCTCCCTGGACTGTGACCTCTTCGACGATGTATTCTCTGCGGCGCTTGAAGTCAACCCATGCTTCAACATCTACCATATCCTCGACACATGCCCTCATCTTTTCAACGTCCTCGGAATAGTCAACCCAGGTGACTACTTTCCTCCAGGTGCGCAAGTCTACTTCAACCGTAGTGATGTGCAAGCCGCTATCAATGCGCCTGTTGGCACAAATTGGATGCAATGCACAGATATCAACGTCTTTGAAGGTCCTTACGGCAACAATTCTCAAGGTGACGAGTCACTGGGTCCAGCTCAAGATGGAGTTCTGGCACATGTTATTGAGTCGACAAACAATACCATCATTGGTGTCGGAGGCTTGGATTATTTGCTTCCGATCAATGGTACCCTGTTGGCGCTGCAGAACATGACCTGGAATGGGCTTCAAGGGTTTCAAACCCCGCCGTCAGACAACTTCTTCGTTCCTTACCATCCGGAGTACAATCTGGGTTTCCTTGCGGGTGCCGGTGACCTTGGTGTGTGGGTAAGTGAACGAGGTTTGACCTTTTATGAGGTCGACCTGGCGGGACACGGTAAGTAGCTTTTTGCTCTTCCTTACAACATCAATGCTGACGTATCCCAGAATTGCCTGGTTATACACCAGGCGCTGCGTACAGAGTTGTCGAGTTGATGCTCGGAAGAATTTCGTCCTTGAGCCAGACCGGAGATTTTACCACACAGACGGGCAACTACACAGGCACGGTGCCCCTCACAAAGCGTGAAGGGTATGGCCGCATGGTGAATCGTGGACCAAGGGCATATGCGTGATTGGAGCATTGATGTTAGCATTACAGCTTGCTTGTCATAATAACACAGGCCTAGACGCGTGCGATACTCCAGTTTGCTAGACGCCAGAGTGAAATACATTTAACGGCATAGGCGGCTAACAACGCCACATCGAATGTCATTCGGGCTGATGTCAGTATGTAAGTTCTTAGTTCGACTTACTCATTTTACCCACTTCTTTTTCTATAGGAATCCACGATGGAGCTATCCACATCTTCAGCTCATTACAATTTATTGGCCAGATTTTGGAAAAGCTCAAAGAAGAAGTATCATTCGAAAAGTAAAGGAGGCGCTGAAGGTAGAAGATTTCGCACCTGTGATACTTTCAATTTTCTCACTGGCTCAGAGGCTCTCTATTCCTGAAAGCCTCTTTCCATAGATGACCATCTATGTTTAGGCTTCTTTATTCGGACTTCTTCAGCTGCAGAATCTCATGATTGACCACAGCAGGTGGTGGTAACTCCAAAGCCGAGCGACCTAGGTGTCTATGATGCTTTCGAAACTTACACCGTTGACTGCCACAAACCGCTTTACAGCTTTATGCTCCCCATTTCCTATTTATCTTACTCCTGCGTGTTCCGCGCCATAGTTCGTGATGCTTTATGGTGTCTATTTGGTGGAATTGGCGGCTGTCCAAGCCATGTCAAGCCGACTCAAACCTTCCCACAACGGTTTCCAGTGGCTCTAAGCCACATTTCCAACTACGACATGCCAAGATATTGACGAGAGGTGAGTTGCAGCTAAGCATATATAAACCTTCCCTTCAAGAAACCGTGTCCTTTCGATGAACTGACTGTTCTTCACTCTCGCTATCAGTACTGAAAGACAGCTTTTTTCGTCGGACCTCCTTCCTGCAACCTGTCCCCCCACATCCCTCGCCCCTTGTAAAACCTCCAAAATGCATCTCTCCCTCACCACCACCCTCCCCCTCCTTTCCGCCCTCCTAACCCTCACCACCGCCCAACAAAGCACCGACGCCAACGGCTGCTCCACCTTCGAGCCCACCTCGGCCTACCAAATCTACTCCTCCCTACCGGACCTCTCCACCGACCTCACGATTCCGAATTTCAACAGCAACCTAACCAACAGCACCGCCAACAGCACGCGCCTCTCCCCCCGCCGCGCGGCACGACACCGCTCCCCGTCCCGCCGCTCCGCCCGCATCCCCTTCGAGTTCTACGTCTCCCAAGACGCCGACAACGCCAACGCGCAGGACCTGGTCGTCGGCTTCGCCAACCTCCCCTGCTACGGCCCCGGACCCTTCAGCTTCGAGTTCAACTTCGTGCCGCAGAGCGCCTACTTCACCTCCGGGCAGGGCCAGATCAACATGTTCCGCGTCGACGCCGCGGCCGGCGGGGTGGGCGACGCGCCGACGTGGAACAGCGTCGGGCCGGTGACGGGGAGCCTGGTGGGGACGTTTGAGCTGCCGACGGTGGGGTCGGACGAGCCGGTGCTGCTGTATCTGAACCAGTTGGTCTGTCAGGAGGATTTGGTGTTGCGGTTCGGGATCACGCGGTACAGCAGTGAGGGGGGGAGTGTGGCGTATATGAATGCGGGGGGGATGGGGTTGAGGGAGAGGAATGGGTGCTAGGTTGGAGTCTAGGTAGAAAGAGGGAGGATTGGGGGGGGGGGGGGTGACTAGGTAGGCGGGTGTGAATGCGGGTCGAATAATAAGAGGGGGGACATGGCGGAGTTGGTTGGGCGGTCGGTTTATTAGGAATGGGTCCGATTTTCCTTTTTGGAGGATGAGGGTAAGCGCGCGATTTCTTCCCGATTGTGACTGGCATGGTTGGTTCCTGTCTCGGGCTCAGGAAACCGGCTAATAAAAGGATTACGAGAGTTGAAGCAAAGTGGGCAAGGGCGCTTTTCATACTTGCATACATAAGGTACTATGTTGCCCGCAATGTTTCATATCATCGTCGCACATCCATCAAATTAATAGTAATATATAATCTATTTTCGTGCTTCGATCTTATAACGCGATCTTTTATGTAGTCGTATTCTTTCGACACTAAGCTTTTATCGTTGGCCCATTATATTCGATAGATTCTTCTTCGGGATGACCGTGTGTTCTTGCAGGAAGGACATCGACCTCAAAGACCAGCCAGCCGCGAGGCCAAGCCACCCATCCATCCCCTCTCCTATGAGCACGAAGACGATGAGAATATCGAAGACCGAATACGTTCGAAGTAGTTAGCGTTCATGAAAAAGGGGACCGCCGGGGAAGCGAAGAAAAAAACTTGCGCCGCTCGATTCGACCGCTGGATGAAAAGAAACAAAAACGGAACTTGCAAGCGTTCTCTCGTTTGGGAACTCGCGGAGAAACAACACTGCACGGGCGCGGGACTGGGCTGGAGGATTTACCGTGCTGGCATTATTGGCGGATGATTGAAGGAAGGGTGACAAGAGGCAGAAGAACATGCATGGCAGCAGCCGATGTTTGAAAAAGTTGTGTGTGGTTGCACAACGGGCTCGGCTCTGCACGTTGAGCTAGAGTAGATAGCACACGAGGCCACAGTTTTGAGTGTGAGGTAGTCTTGGATTGATAACATTGGCTTTCCTTTTTTTCTTTTCGGCATCAACAAGAACGGTAACAGTTGTGGTTTGCGGGATACGAAAGAAGAAGAAGAAGCTCACTTTTGTCTTCACCCCCTTCAGCAGAGATGAGGGTTCCTGAAGGTTGATCGATCCTCTTTGGGTCAACCCTGCCCGTCCAGGGCGTCATTTTTCGATTGACCGATGCCCATGGCTCATTAGATGTGAGAGTTGTCCTCCACTGATTTGGAGATGTCGCAAAGGCGGGCGCTACAAGTCGTTGATTGATATGTTGTCAAAAACAATCCACTCCCACTTAGCCCTACTCTATTGCTATAGAGTAGAGTATACTCCGTACGTCCATCGTACTCAGATATCCACCACAAATTTGACCACCAAACCAATTCCAAACTTATTGATTGTGTTACCGTCTTGAGTATAACTTCGAGAAAACAGTCCGCGGAAAAACATACCCACCAACCGTGTCAAGGCAATTGGGCGTTGGGACGATCACAAGGTCGATTTCGAGAGAGAGAAGATGTCATTAATCTTTAATGTGCAAATCTACCAACTTCCCATGCCTATCCAAAACCTCATGCTCGGCGAGCAAATGATGTTGCTCAGGCGGCGGTTGAGTACAATTGTAGCCAGATCAGTACTCTCTACTCGCACGAGAGGAGGTTCGCGACAATCGAAGAAGCCTTCCAGGTCCATCATCACGTCAATAATGGGACGGTTCTTTCATACAAAGCCTGCACTTGCGCAAAGGATCTGGACCAGGCAGAAGATCTAGAACATTATTGGTTGTGATCCAAGAAGGTACTTATTTCTCGTACCTATCCATGCCTCGGAGCGCACAGCTCCATCGCTACTACGACAAGTGACGGCACGCGTGCAGCTGCGCAAGTATGCATGCGGTATGTTCTGCATAGGGTAGCTGCATATGGTGCGCCTTTCCAACTGTACCATACATATATTAGCAGTGCGGCAAAGGCTTCGTCCATCAGCCGGCAAGCACTCACCCATATGCGCCATGGAGCGTATTGTTACGAGTTCTTCCACCCGCCCGGTAAAAAGCAGTCGACACTTGATCTCGTGCGCACATGCATTGATTCCCCTCGATGAACGAAAACCAGTTCGATCTTCTCTCAGCCAGTGAGCGTTGTTGAAAAGCAAGAATGTCTTACCGGTTACTAGGCCTCCTGGCATTATTACTACTGTTTTCTTCACCCCCGGCGACAGCAGCCGTACCCGCCATACGCAACACCACCACCACCATCCCATTCCCTCCCTCCATCTACAGCATCGGCTACACGGTACCGACACACAAATGCAGCAAACCCGGGCTCCTTAGAAAGGACAAGCGACCCTCCTGGCCGGAATGTTACCGCGCCATCCGCACACTGCCTCATGGCCACCACGACGGCACCTTCCACAACGGCGGCTCCAACAACGGCTACCGGTTGCCCGTAACCGAACGTTTTGGGAGATGCAGAGCGCGTGCGGAGATAGCGGAGCGGGTGGACGCGGTCAGCAATTGGGTAGCGGTAACGGCGGCCTTGGACCAGCTCAGCACGCTCTGTCGCCGACGAACATCGACGGGGGAGGAGCGGGTGGGCGGATGGTTGCTTATGGGGCCTGAGGATAGGATCAAGGTGTCGTTGCTCGGGCCGGACGACCAGATTCTTGGCATTGAAGGGGCAGGCGTGGTATCACTCTCGAATGGAACGGAATCTGAGTGAGCGGCGGGTTGGAGGCTTTGGTTTCAAGCGGTCGGGGGATTTGTGCAGGCGAGAAGAAATATTTTAAAAGCTCACGAGCGCGTTTCCGAATGGCGGCCATTTACAAAAGTTACAAAAGAAAAAGGAACATACAGGCCGTCGGTTAACGTATTGCTCTCGCGCGGGCATACTCTCGTAGACATGGGAAAGTAGAGATGGAGGGGAGTCAACATTAGGAGTGAATTTTCCCAAATTAACCTGAAACACAAAGACTGCGACTCACTGTCCATCTTTTTACATTCGTTCCCTACGATTGTTTGACAGCATCTCGTATTGAAAGATGTATTCGACTGACGGAGTTGTAAGCTGGTCGCACGTCTCTAGGCTAGTGTTGCCACGGACTTTGTAAGGTCTCAGCTTCCCCGGTCTACATCCAGTCAGTGATTATTCGCATTTTTGCTTGTGGGGAATCCAATAACCAAACCTGGAATGATTGAGCAGATCGGATAGTAGCGGGAAGGGAAGCTTACAATCAACTACAGCATTGTGCATCAAACTTTGGAGGGATCGGAAGATTTTCGTGGAAGGGAATTCCAACTCCGGCAGTGCAATCAGCAACGCAACTATATAGACTGGAAGTGATTACTTTGGCAGTGAAACAGAAACAATCAAATCTCGGCGAGCCAAGAAGTTTCAATATGAGGCAAGTCGGGACAAGATTTCGCCAACCGAACCTTGTCTAGGCCAGCTGCCAAACAAGATGTTGTTCTCAATCGCTGGGGTGGTTGGCTTCATAGACTTCAATCCTCCGACCGAGCACAATCGATCTATTGACCGGGTCCGCTGAGAGTTTGACAACCCAGAAGGCTTCACTATTTGTTATTGCTTCTCTACATATGTTCTTGGGATGGCACCATAGTGGAAAGCACGTATGCTGGTAGTAAAGCCTGAGATGGTGGATTCCAATCTTCCCCCTAAAATCTGCACATAGTCTGAAGCCATCACATTTCTGATGTCTGGAAGCTAGCTGAAAGCTGATAAGGTATGTACTGGACGATCCTGCAAAATATATGACCGGCTGACTCATCAAAGCTAAGGATATCGGTCCGACCGTATGTCCGTTATGAGCTTTCAGATCAATATATACAACGCGAAAATATCATTTTTACGTGCTTGTTTACACTCAGGAAGGCCGCATACGCGCTATACTCGGCACCTACTTTACATTCATTTGATAGCATCGTTTATCTACCGTAACGGCTACTCAATGAGCTATTGACAACGCACCCCCTTGGCTCCCAGTTCCGTCTACTCCTCCCCCTTCCCCCAGCTCTTGCAGGCTGTTCACAGTAAGTTTCCACCACCATGAATGGAGGCAACTTCTACCCTCTAGCATTGGCTGACTGACCAAGGTACCGCATATTTGGACATGGCACTGTCTACACCTACACGTCGCGCTCTTGTTGACCTCCCTGTCAACACGCTCGGCACGCTCTCTGGCATGACCACCGTGGGAAAGGCATCGATGGGTCACAAAAGGCAGATACAAGAAGTGGAGGAACCGGAATTCGCCCAACCTACATCTCGCGTCCGGGTGTCACCTGCCCGCTCTCAGAGTATCTTGAAAGACGACGCTCCGTCCGGACAGGTGACCCACGCTTTCCATAAGACTTCACGGAGCACGTGCTTACATTGTTATGCCAGACCCAGCCAGTGCTATCGGGAGCCATGTCTCTCTATCCATCTGTCCCGCATACGCAAGACAATAGCATGGAAGAGCAAGTTGAAGAGATGGGCGAGGGTGACTCGCAAAACAGCTACAAGGATTCCGCCATGTCTTCAGTCATCGATTTCGATCCGGACGATACAATGGTGTCTCAGCAGACCGCAGCCACAGAGGTGACGCAGCCATTGCGGTCGAGGATCAGTCAGGTGAGCCAACAATACCTCCAGCGCAGTCATAGACTCTGCTAAACCATCTCCAGCATGCCGAGACGCTGCGACTCCGACTAAGGCTTGCCCACTTCAAAGTCCAGACGAACCAGACCAATGTTCCTCTGTCGCAACTCCGGATATCGCGAAACGAGGCATTGCCATCTCGAGATTCCGCACTGAAGCAAGATGAGCGGTTGTCGTTGCCCAAACTGCTCCCAGCGCCCGTCCTACTTCCGACAGCCTTTTCAGCAAGAATGATTCCACGACCCCAGGATTTATCGTCACCCCCATGCTCGCCAGGCCACGGCGCCCAGAAAGAGAGTCCAGAGGTCTTCAGGACACCGGCATTGCCACGGCAGAGGGTATCGAATGCTCAGCAACAGCTCAGCAGCCCGCCTGGCAGTGATGAGCGGATATCAAAGAGACGCTACGAGGATGAAGATAACCTGACGAGCAGCGCTGTTCGAGGGAAGGCGGCGATTGGGCTGCTGGGCCTGAGACAGGAGCGATGACGGTGACGGTGACGGTGACGGGTCAAGAAGATTGGGCTTGTCGTTCTGTTTGTGTGCTATCAACTTATTGTGGTCTGAAAAAAGGCATCATTGGAGTTACTACATGGCTAGCTTATGCTTAGAATCACGCAGGACTTGCCAGATCGTTTGGCTGCTACCAGGCGAAGTAGTATGGCTATATGATTCAACTGCTATTTGTTTACCAAGTATCGCCTTGTCGATGAGCGAATACCTATCTATCGAGCTATCTATTGTATCGTGACACTGACTTCTGTACAACGGCCGGTTAAACCCCGGAAGATGAAGGAACGTCGCGTCAGATGTGGAACAAGGCAATCTGACCAAAGCACAAGACTGCTCTCCCATGCTCTTCCCATGACCGTAACTTAGCACAACACTCATATCTCGTCCATCTCAGCCTTCTCACAAACAGTGCCTGTCGCAATCCTCTTATCCAGCATCCGCAACAATGGCGACCCAAGTCATGGTCCCCTTTCTCGTCGCCATGATGCTACTAACAGGCGTCTGCAACACACTCTTGTCAAAGTATCAGGTAGATCATCCTACTCTCTAGCCACTAATGCTTCCTGGAGACTGACGGATCGTAGGACCTCCAATGCGTCGCCAACTGCGATTCCTCGGACCCCTCCGAGATCCGCCGCTTCTCCATGCCCGTAATCCAAACCGCGCAAATGTTCATTGGCGAAGCCGCCTGCTGGCTCGTCGTCTTCGGCCACTACCTCTACAAACGCTATGCTTCCCGCCCTTCCTCCCCTCTCTTCGCCGGTGGCTATACGGCTATCGATGGGCACGACTCTGGTATTGAGTCGGATGAAGAGGATAACACTGAAGAGCTTGGAACGTCATTCTCCGCCCTCGAAGCTGCGAATCCCATCGCCAAGTCACTAGTGCCGAATGCGGATGATAGGAGAGAACTGGTCGGGTGGAGGGTCATTCTGCTTGCATTGCCTGCATGTTG
Organism: Pseudevernia furfuracea; assembly: GCA_022315425.1. Classification (NCBI taxonomy): domain Eukaryota; kingdom Fungi; phylum Ascomycota; class Lecanoromycetes; order Lecanorales; family Parmeliaceae; genus Pseudevernia; species Pseudevernia furfuracea. The sequence continues at coordinate 63,827 of JAIUPT010000030.1, forward strand.
CGATATTGCAGGAACGACGCTGATGAATGTGGGGTTACTGTTCGTGGCTGCGAGTATATACCAAATGACACGTGGAGCGCTAGTCCTATTCGTGGGTCTCTTCAGCGTCATCTTCCTCCACCGGAAGCTCTATCTGTATCAATGGTCGGCCTTATTTATCGTGGTACTCGGCGTCGCTGTCGTCGGTCTAGCGGGCGCTATTGCTCCCAATCCGCAAGCGCAGCCGGAACCCAGGTCGACAGTGGAAGCAGGCCTTCTCTTCGCCAGAGCAGCGGTAGAGGATATCAAAGTCACAGCAAGATCGACAGAAGCTCTTTGGACAATCATCGGCGTCGTAATGATCGCCCTTGCTCAAATCTTCACCGCCACTCAATTCGTCCTCGAAGAATGGATACTCGAACAATATGCATTGGAACCCCTGAAAGTAGTGGGCTGGGAAGGACTTTTTGGCTTTATCGTGACAGTAATAGCCATGATCATCCTACATTTGGTCGTCGGGCGCACCGAACAAGGACGAAATGGCTACTTTGACGCAGAAGAGGGATGGCGAGAGATGACGCACAACAAGGCCATCGCTGTGTCTTCGGTGCTAATAATGATCAGCATCGGCGGATTCAACTTCTTCGGTTTATCCGTGACAAGGACAGTGAGTGCGACCGCGAGATCGACGATTGATACATGTCGGACGCTGTTCATCTGGATAGTTTCGCTAGGATTGGGATGGGAGACATTCAAGTGGTTGCAGATACTCGGTTTTGCTCTCTTGGTCTACGGTACTTTCCTGTTCAACGACATTGTGCGTGCACCATTGAAGTCCTGCATCAGGAAGCGCAAAGAAGAGGCATTGCTAGCCGAGGAACCAATTGAGCATTCGTGATAGCCTAAAGGGTCTCACAATAACCCACGCGCTCTTCGCCGTACGGTACTTTCTCGCTATAGGCGACCCCTTACCCATTCCACCCATAATCCGCCGTATCCCGCCGCCGATCAATTCCAGCGCAATAACGATTGCAGATACGACCTACCAAAATCGCATCCACATCTGCTCAGCTCACCACCAGGCGAGCCACCACAGAGAGATGAGTGCAACCGCAGTGCTGGCTATTCCTTCAAGCCTTCAAGCTCATCATGATCATCAACTCCCCACCACCATCCTCTATATACCCCACACCATCAGCCAATCAATCCCTCTACGGGTATTGGCTCCAGAGTCCGTGACCGTAAAGCTCCTCAACACACGAACAGACTCCAGCACCGCCGCATCTTCCCCAACCAAAAGTACCCCAACGCTGGAGGGATTCGGACAGCAGAGATCTCACATACCCAAGGTTCCCAGGAGAGAAAAAGCATCCCCGACCGCCCGGAACGTGGTAAAAATGCCCACACCACGCCCCAGTCGGAGCCCAACTCTGCCCGCGTGCCGAGGACGAACGATCAATAATCCATCCTTTCTTGCCTCGCTCCGAGTTGGCAAAAATTAGATGCCGTACTCGGCAAGCAACGCCCAAGCACTTGTGCGCCAATGTGTCTCTGAGCGCGGAGCTCTTGGCTCCTCGGGCTGGCTGGGAACAGTAGCTGGAGTCGCAGCGGCGTATGACACCGAAACTGATCGACTCTTGTTTTTCGTCAACCATGAATGAGACTGGCAGGAGATGACAGAGTAGCCCGCCCGTCTTGGTAGAGCAGGAGAAAGGGGCCGAGTGGTACAACAAGCGTACACGGAGCAGAGAAAACGCAGTGATTCTAGGTATTGAAAGTCCATTAAATTTAAACTATCTACTTAAAGTGGGTATCTCATCTATCAATTTCGCCTGCAGTAGACGGTGGTACACTTCCATGACCAAAGACCGAGACGGCAAGCGGATATGCCCGGGAGGTCGTAAACATGCAAGCACAGGATAGAACAGACAGAGCAGAGTCAAGGATTATCTAGCAATATCCAGCGCCATCGCTGTTGTCCAACACGGCATGAGTGCATGTGAGATAATGGTAGAGACGGGAATCCAAAATGTCGGAAAATGAAGCACACGCATGTTGCAAAATTCAAATCCACCACATTGTCCCGCACCAATCTAACGTTTCCTCCCCACGTCTTTCTTTTTCCCTTCTTCCAACTTGGCCGGCGCCCACGCCTTCAACCACTCATCACTAGGGTCCAGAGGATCCTTTTCCCTCCTCCTCTTGCCCTTTGCCAATACCTCTTCTTCCTCCTCGAATTTCCCAAATGTCGCCTCCCAATCCATATCCATAAAGTCACCTACATCCAATGCGGCCATGTCGCTCGGCAAGCCATCATCGAACCACTCAGGGGGGAGCCAATCATCGCCGTGAACATTGATGTTGAGGGTGTCATTTGCGCTAATGTCGCTCTTATGCGGGCTGTCCTTCGATGGGACCCCACTGGATGGACTCGTGGAAGGAGTGACCGGGTTGCGTTCAAGCCAGTCGATGATGAGGTCATTACTAACGCCACGGTTGAGATCGGCGACATCGGAGAAGACTTCTTTGAACCATTCGGGCTTGACGTGGCTGTTGGCCCAAGGGTCAGGAGCTGCAGTTGCGGCCGGTGGTTTAGCCGAAGCTATGCCTTTGACGTCTTTGCCATTCGGTTTGGCGTCAGAGGCTGGAGTCTTGATATTTGCTGCAGCCTGCGGGGTCTTTAACAAGTTAGAAGATGGTGAAGGGCCGGTTTGTGTCAAATTTCGGCTCATCGGCGTTGTAGCTTCTTGCTTTATTGTGCTTTGAGCTTGTGCTGATAGGGAAGTTTTCATGGCCTGCGCTTGCATCGGCTCGGCCTTTGGTTCTTGTAGCGGCTTAGGCTTCCCATTCTGGTCCAGGTTCAATGCTAAGCGCATGCTTTCAATCGCATATGCGGCAGCGTCAAGAGGATCTTTGATGACTGGTTCTTTAGGCTCATGGGTATCCGCGATATGCTTTTCTAGGTCGGCCTTAGTCGAGAAGCCAGCTATACTAGTTTCGCAGTGTGGTATAGGGCACTTGATCGTGTGCGCCACCGCTGGCGTACGTTGGGCATCTGGAGATTCAGTCTTCCCGAAAGGTGACAATTTGCTCGGGGCTCCGAGAGTCGACGCCTGTGCCGGCGTCGGTGGGCTAGCAACGTTGTTGCCTTTTCTTTTCTTAGTGACAGGTAAGACAAGTTTCTCTTGAGTGAGCTCGTTCTTTGTGGATCCGTAGAATTGTGGAACACGCTGAGGAGACTGACCACCGAATGAAAATGGCGGTTGCGATGTCGTCGGGGCAGCAGGTACTCGGTTGCTATTGTTGGCATGACTCTTTTGTAGGTTCGCGACTCTTTCTTTCTTATGCTCTTCTTGCAGAGATTGGAGATTTGCAGCGTTCAATTGATTCGCAGCACTTAATTGCTGCTGCAGTGGGTTTTGGGCCGCTGGTGCAGGTCCAGGGACACTTGTTGGTACTTTGGTCGACATCATGAACTGAAAGTAGTCATGTAGCTTACTCTGGATAAGTTCCAGTTCATTCAAACTCATCGTGAAGTTGTCCACCGGGTTTGTATCGCCGGACTGTGTCTCTTTGAGTTGCTGCTGCACAGCGATTCGCTAGTGACAGTTAGTCTGCAGCCTTCAATGTCTTGGCGAATTGACCTACCGAACGAAGCAAATCTTTAGTCTTTTCCTCGTCTTTCGACAGACTCAGATATAGCGGTAAAGAGCGTTCAAGTCGTTGTGACATTACACCTGCGCTCTTCAACTTCTCAATCATTCTCGTTCTTGTATTCGGGCTCATAGGAATGGGCTGTCGAGTAGGCATGGTTCTCATTATCTCGCTTCTCAATTGCTTCACTCGTTCGTCTCGTCCTCCTGCATTGGGTACAACAATTTGGTTCACGGCTTCCGCAGGCCTTTGTCCTTGAACGTTCTGGCCGAGCCGTTGCGCGTTGGCACGCTGACCAGCTTCATTATGGAGACGTCGCTGTTCCTGGAAGCGCGCTTTTGCCTCAGGAGGCAAAGAGTTGTACTTTTCTGGTGTCATCTGTGATGATGCATTGTTTGGCGCAGGTTGCGGCCCCTTGATGTTTGGTGGACGAGCCTGTTGCTGAGAAAGCTTGGGATCCGGGACTTCAATAACATCGTCATTATTGTTGTTACGCTTACCACCTTTCTGATTGGATTGTGGCACTGATGTTTGAGGTCCAGATCGACTTGATTGCGGCTGCTTCGCTTGCTGCGGATTTGGTTGAGCGATTCTTGGGGCCGTCTGAGGTTGTGGCCATTGCTGTCCAGGCTGAGGTTGTTGATTCTGGCCGCGCTGATTTGGCTGCACTGAGCTTTGTATTTGTTGGCCGTTGGCTTCTTGTTGCATTCGAATTATGTTCAATCGGTGTTGCTGTTGCTGTTGCTGTTGCTGTTGCTGTTGCTGTTGCTGTTGCTGTTGCTGTTGCTGTTGCTGTTGCTGTTGCTGTAGGGGAGTGTGATTTGGTTGACCTTGCATAGTTCTTGAAAACTCATGTCGTCGTTTAGTCAAGATCATTACTCGGAGCTGTTCATCGGTGGCGGTTTTTTGCATGTTAGCTGGTAATTGAGCTCGTGCGGCCGTGACTTCCTGGATTGTTGGAGGCGGCAAATTGGGCATCGAAGAGTTTGATATCTGTACAGTAGAACTTTGAGTGGGGATCTGACTGCTGTTTGGTGCCACCATTTGCGCCGCAGGGGCTACACCAGGTTGTGCGGGTCTCGCGTTGCCTTGTGACTGAGCTTGGTTTAAGGCCTCCTTCTGCTGATTATTTTGCGCGTGTTTTTGCTGATAGACGATACTCTGCAACCCGACCACCTTTTGGATACTTCCTGGAGGCAATATGTTTGAGTTCAGAAGCACCCATTGCTTCAGTTGGCCCCACTGTTTTATGTTTTCAGGAGCCTTTGCATTCTCGCCGGTAAGGCTAAGAATCGACCGTGGAAATTCGACCCTGTCCATCATGCGGGTTGTATTCTCGTCCAAAGAAATCGGCGGAAACTTTTGCTGCGGACCTCGAGCTCCATTTGGAGGTCTTGATTGCTGCGGTGCTTGGGCTTGCCCGTTGAGTCTATTCATGGGATTCGTCGGCGGCTGGGGAACATTTGGATTCGCTTGCGGTACCGATTGCGCTTGGGTCCCTTGGCCACCCATTGGAGCCACCGGTGCACCTGTCTGAGCTGCAGCTTCTGCTTTTTCAAGCTTCGTACGCTCGTGTTTCTGCTTAAATTGTTGGATGAAAAGAGTTTTTTGTGGCTCCGGCATGTTAGCCACATACCTTTGGAACCTCTGCACGTTGAGTGGCGCTGGTTGCTGTCCTAGGCTGGGCTGGCCGTTGATAGCAGCGGCCTGTTGTCCGTTCGGAACGTTTCTTGCGCCGGTCTGCGGCGCAGGTTGGGTTTGTCTCTGACCATTCTGCGCCTGATTGGGAGGATTGAGTGGCCGGTTGAGCGTTGGCATATTAGGGTTTTGTTGTGGTGTCCGTTGGGCGCGACTATTATCGAGACCGCCCAGCTGCCCTTGTAATGCTTGCTGCTGCGGAGTCTGTCCGGGCATATTGGCGAAATTGGGTGTCTGTGGCGGTATCTGCGGTTGAGATGCCTGTGGAACGTTCTGGTGTTGGCCTTGAGGGGTGTTCCAAATTGCGGGGGGCTGTTGCTGGAAGTTATTGGGAGTTTGTATTGGTCTTGCACCGAATTGACCCTGCGGTTGAGGATGTGGCGTTCCTCGAACCTGAGGCGGAGCTCCCTTGCTTGCAGGAACGACGGCTTGGCCAGCTTCTTGGTGTCGAAGGGCATCCTGCTGTTGTGCCAAGAATTGATCGAAAGATGGATCATGATGTTGTGGTGTCGGTTGCGGTGGGACTTGTTGGCCTTGACGCACGGAAATCTGAGATGTAGGACGGCCTTGCTGACTCACCACACCTCTGTCGAGAGCGTGGGGACCTTGACCAACTCTTTGTTGCTGAAGAGCCCTCTCCTGTAAAAACCTCTTTGCGGCGTGCTGGCGGAAGATGGCGTGCGCAGGATTCATACCTTGACTTTGCATTTGCTGTCGCTGATCCGCTGGTATACTCATAACCATTCTTTGGACATTATTCATCTGTTCTGGAGTTACATTTTGTGCCATATGTTCTGCTAATTGCATAATTTGCTGCTGTTCCTGTTGGGTGAATTGTGGTTGCCCCTGATTTTGGGGTGCTTGTGGAGCCATGTTTGGTACTGGCTGTCTGTTTGCCGTTTGTTGTTGCATTTCCATCGGATTGGCTGACTGCACTGGTCTTTGGCTCTGAGATGGATGGTGCTGCATTGCATTCCCAGGATTTTGTATAGGCGCCTGCTGGGGGATAGCATATGCCGGGGGGTATTGATTTTGGCTCATCCCTTGCATAGCCATCTGCTGTTGCATAAGCGCCATCTGAGGTTGCTGAGGGTTTAGGAACTGCTGCTGCTGCTTCGCCTGGCTCTGGCGAGTCTCATAGATCCTTTTCAGTTGCATCCGATATTGGGTCTCGTACGTTGCCTGGGGAAATTGTCAGCTGATGAACCAGCTCTCATGCAGATAACACACTCTGTCTGGAGATTGCTCAAACTTTTCCTTCTCGAATGACGTTGCGATGCTGAAGGTCTCGTTGAGAGTATACTCCGGCTTGACCAGGGCTAGCTGAGTGATTCTAGAGAAACTGGTGTTAATGAGGTCCTCGCCATCAGCACGTTGAGATACATACATCTGATGAATGACCACCACACGGTTTTGTGGAGGTACCGTTTGCTGCCATCCAGTTGGTGTTGGGTGACTGCTCAACTCTCTCATTATATGGGTGCGGATGTCTGAAGATGCCCCGCCATTTCGTTGCATGCCTCCCGACTGCGGATTGCCTTGTTGAGCAGGTCGAGGCACCCCCATGTTCTGGAAATTGCCCTGATTCATGGTGTTTTACCACAATGTGAAGGATTGATTGGACCTAGAGGAAGGGAATGAAGTGGCTAGAAAAGCAATCAAGGCCAGTCACTCGGTCGAGGCACCTTAGTTACCCGGGCTCTTTTTCGACCAACTAGGCTTCTCGTAAGTGATAGGATCCTTCTGCCGTGCTATGTATGCAGTCTCGACGAGAACAGCTTATACCCTCGGGAATAGGTTGCTGGGTAGTTGAGTGGGATGTGAAGGTCATGAAGGAGGTGGAGTAACGGCGGGTTGAGGTAGTAGATGTAACATAGACCTGATGCGGGAGGCGGTGCGCGTCTGAGTGCTCGAGGAGACAAAAGGTAGCTGCTGAGAAGATGATGGGTATGACAAGAATGAGGCAAATGGGAGCCTTGTTGGACCGGTGTGAGAACGACGCAATGGCGGCCCGGCTTCTAGACAAGCAGAACACAAGAGACAGGATCCTTTGAGGGAACAAATGCCATCGCTATGTATGCTTCAGAGGCTTGGAGAGCGGTGAGGTGTTTTGCAGAGGAGGAGGCTTTTGGGAGGATATGACTGATAAAGTTAGGATTGTCAGCGGAAGGACACAAGCATTTTGATACGTTGGGGGTTGAGACCAATCGGAGTGAATCAAATCAAATAAATTACCGACCGTGACAGGAGCACAATACTACTTACTGTACAATCCCAGGCAATAAAGAGGAAAAGGCCAGGAGCCAATAGTAATTAATAGCAGTAACAATAATGATTAGCAATAATCAAAAGGAGTGACAAGGAGGTCTTGGGGTATGAATAGATGTATAGGAGTAAGAAGAGTGAAAGTAGTAGTGGGAATGTTATTGACAGAGTGAGCTTGGTAGTAGTGATAGTGACCTGTGCCTGTGCCTGTGCCTGTGCCTGTGCTTATTATTATTATGCCTGCAAGGTGTATCACGAAGGTTTGAGAGAGAAGCGAGAAGGTGAAAATCAAAATCAAAGGGCCGATGGGCTATAGCCTATACGGTATAGGGTATAGGGCGCTAATAAAGCACAGCTGCAAGCCTGCAAGCCTGCACCCATCAATTTCTCGGCCCGCAAAAAGAGCCCTAGAAGAAGGTAGAATAAGACCCTCATCAAGCTACCTAGGTACACTCAATTCCACTTAATTAGGCGTCACTACCTTCACTACTGCACGACATGACCGCCTAGTGATACCCTATACGTCCTTTCCATCTGGCAATCCTCGGACGTCCCTGATACAGTAAATGTACATGGTTTGTCCTTCTCTTATATTCGTTTTGATTGCCCATAATACTAATGTTCTAAGTTACCTATATCGGTGCCTAGCTTTCATCGAGATGAGATCCTCTTTAGGATCAGATGCCTTTGCCGTGTTGGCCCTTGCATTCATCTCCCTATTCGTCCTACTTCTTCTGCGCCATTTCTTGCCTCTCCGAACAACGCCTGCCTACCTCATCCTTCCCATCTTTCTATCCCTCGCCCTTCCCATCAGCATCATACTCCTCGTCCCCATAGACCTAGCATCCAGCTCCCGACCAGACGAAGAGGCTTTGCGGGGAATATGGCTGCCCGAAGGTGTCAGGCTTGTCGCGTGGCGATTGACCTATTGGTTGACGTTTGCCCTCACTTGGTACCGCAGTCGAGAAAGCTACAGACTTCGGAACCGTTGCTGACCATTCTCAGGATCATCCTGCCACTCCTCGGTGAATACACAGACTCGGGGTACCGTACGCCAAAGGACCGCATCATATACTCTCTCAGGTCGAACGCGCGATATCAGCTCATCGTTCTAGCCTGCGCAGCAGCAGGTGGTATATACATCTTTCTACAGAATGGCTTTGCAGGAGGCTCGGTCAAGTCATTGGTCATGGCGTGGGTTCATATCAGCGGGGGACATGGGCAAAAAAATGCTGACAAGACAACAGATTGGCCTACTGCTGGGGCTTGATCATGGCCATCTACTTGATGGGTCACGGCTTGGTCGCTGTGCCCCGAAGACTATTCCGCAATGCAAATGTCGTGGGGAGGTTGAAAAGAATACAAAGCAATGCTCCCAAGGTCAACGATCGCCTATCGGATGCAACGACAGAATTGGAAGAACTGGAGGCACAGCTCACCCAGCTCCGGAAACGGAAGAATGCAGTTTCGAGAGACCATGAGGAATGGATTGAAGACATATCCGATGCTTCGAGCTTGCCCGACTCGCGTATCGCAACTACTGCCGCCCGCGTGCCAACACCCGCCCTACCTGCAGTGATCACTGATCGCTATCTTGCTGAGCTGACAAGAAAGTTGATCCGCGCTCGACATAAACGCGCTCGCTTTAGAGAGGCTTGGGACCGCCTCCTACAAGAAGCAGTGGATACTCAAGCGATCGTTGACGCCGGTGCCTCGAGAAAACTAGACTTCGGAAAATCCTCACCACATTCCTCATGGTTAGAGCGTTTGAACTTCTTGACGCCATACACCCGATACCTGCTCTACGCGAAAGTGGTACCTGCTATCAGGATCGCCCATGGAGCCGTCTTTTCCTTGGCTTCGGTGTGCATCGTCTGGTCTGAGCTTGTCAAATACGTGGCCCCAAGGCTTTCCATCATCAGTCTCACCATACTTTCGCATAGCAAAGTGCACGCAAATGAAGTCGGCTTCGGAGGTCAGGTCATTGCTTCACTCTGGCTACTCTATATGTCCATGGCCACGCTCGCAAGCTTTGACGATGTGAAAATCTGGGGCAACCGCGCCCTCGTACGGAGAAACACCTACGGAGAAAGCGCCACATGGTATTCAGGGCAGATAGCGAAGCTCACGGTGCCGCTAGCTTACAACTTCTTGACCTTCTTTCCACGAGATGTTCACAGGGAAACCACCTTCTATCACTTCCTCGGTCGACTGATCAATCTTACGCCCCTTGGGGCCGGATTCGACTACTTTTTCCCGATCTTCATTTTGATACCTGTTTGCGCCACGCTGTTCAATCTCTACGGACGCGTGAAGAACGTGCTTGGCTTTGGCATTCTCGAAGAAGATGATGAGGGAAACCCATCTGCATTTGGCACCGGAGGATGGAGAGAAGGCAAAGAGCTCATCGACCGAGAATTAGAGGGCGCCTCCCGGCTTGGTCTTTCAGGCTATCTGGATGGCCCATATGGCCCATCCTCGCCATTGCCTTCTGGGATGCAGAGCCCAACAAGATCAGGGCCTCAACAAAATCACGGTCCCACAGGTCAAAATTCCCGGCCCAGCGTTCCCAGACAGTCGACTTTCCAACAGCGGCAAGCTCAAAGGCTCGTAGATGCAACGGCAGCCGCAGAAGAAGAAGATGAGAATGTCTTTCAAGGTTTCGCGCATAGAGTGAAGAATACCATTGACAGCGTTGAAAGACCTGACTGGTTAAACGATCTAGGCAAACGGCCAAAGTGGATGGGTGGGGTAGATGGGAACACGGATGGCAGCGGGAGAGCGGATTCTGGTAGGGGCATGGGGAGATGGTTTGGTGGAAGGCCTGCTGATGGCCGAGTGCGTCTCTGACGAATATATGATGCAATCCTAGCGCTGGAGTTGGCTGGGCCTTGTTAGGTATGTTTGGGATTTTTATACACCTAGACCAGTATTGTAATAAACGACGTTCTAGTTTACCATTAAAAATCCCCACGGATGTACTTTACAGAGCAAAAGTAATAAATGAGATATGAGCCTGGATTTGATCAAGCTCCAGCTCTTGGCATATAAAGGTTGATACCGTAGGGCTGGAAGTTCGGAGAAAAGATGGGGTGTAAATACCGACGGCGAATATACAATGAATGATTGGCGCAAATCACATGGCTGAAAGCGCTGAAACAATAAGGTATGTACAAACAGTTAATTGCCTTCGCTACTTCCATGTAATTGTACCCATTTGACTCGCCATTTATCACGTATCTTGTAGGGCCGGTTCTCTTGTACAGTACCTTCGACCTTCGACCTTCGGGCGAAAAGATCCTGATCCATATCCACCCACAATCCTTCCCCTCCCCTCTCCCAGCCATCAACAAGGTTCTTGCCAGCAGGATCAGTCCTGCAGTATATATCATCAGCACTCCGCCAATTGTTCGAAGGAGGGAGACAATTCTCGTATGGCACTCAAGAAGGCGTGGGGTTGAAGACAGATTCGGTGCTGAGGCTGCTGGGAACTTTGGTGGTTACCAGGACGAGTATCAAGGCCTTCGCTCTGACCTAAGATTTGGCGCAAAGGGGAGCAAAGATGGCGGCGATCTTTGGGACGCTCCCCAATAATCAAGTGGGAAACTCACACAGAACGCAAGAAACGGAATGGGAGTTTGGCACATCAGTCAACCAAGAGGTAAGTCGGCTCGTTCGTGTCTACACCTGTCTATACGTCTCTCTTACTACCATGTATTTCCCTCTGGAATATATGCCTCTAGCCCGCATGTTTCGCATCCCTATCTTGTACCCCCCAGACTAATGCCCCGCGCATACAGACTGGCCCCTCTTCCTCTATATCTTATTCTGCAAACAACCAACCACTCCCACAGCAAAAGCTCAACTTCAATCCTCCATCACCGCCAAAATTCAATGGTGTTTCACCAGCACGTAACCATCCCACAACGCCAGAAAGGCATGGACAAGCATATTCGAGTGGTAGACAGAGCCAACCGAGGTCAGGTGCGGGCTTGGACCCCTCTTATCTCTCACCACCACCCAAGATCGGCAGCCGGCCGGAGTTGAATGCGAGCAGAAGTGGTAGTGAAGCGGATAGTTTATTGGATCTCTACAGCAAACCTAGAAGCCTAGGCGAGAGTAGCTTAAGAGAGAGCATGGATAGAACAGACCGAGTGCTGACGCAGGAAGAGCCTTTCCTGGAAGACGATGACCCTGAACGATCAAGGTGGATACACAGAGACAAGCTGGCAATGATTGAGAGCCATGAGATGCAAGAGGCTGGGATTAAGCTGCCACCACAACATCAGAAGTCTACCACTAGTAGATCAAGAAGTCGACGGGAGAAGAACAGGAGCCAGGATCAGACTACAGTGGTACCTGACCAAGATGAGGAAATGCCACCACTGAAGGATCGGAAGAAAAGAACAGCAGAGTCACCAATACGGCATGATGGCGGAGGGGAACAAACTTTGACGAACGAATTTGATCTAAGGACACCAGAAGAGATAGCAGCGGACAACTACACCGATACGAATCCCTCAAACGGATACCGCCAACCACAGTCTGATCAACGAAAAGGATCCTCTCGTATCCCCCTACCACGCTCGAGCCCTATGCCTATACCACAAGAACACATTGAACGAGACACCCCCCTCCCTCGGAAAAGAGGCACAAGCGGCAATTTTAGCAACGGCGATGAGAACGGTCTGTCCTATTCTCGAGTGCGCAGCCGCAACAACAGCGTCAGCAGCGCCATTCTCCTTGACGACATCGGAAACATTCCCAACACCACACCTACCCCTGCCTCTAATCTCAACCAATCCACCCCCTCCAAAACCCAGCGGACGCCCTCCTCAGCCCAACGACCCAAATCCCGCTCCGGCCTCGACACCACCCCGTTAAGTCAAAAGGCCCGAGTTGTATCCACCACCATAGCCTCCCAACGTACCCCATCTTCAACGATCCAACGCCCCAAATCCCGCTCCGGTCTCGAACCCCGCCCTGCAACCGCTATAAACCGCCCCGAAGGTGAAGCCCCCTGGCTAGCCACGATGTACAAACCCGATCCGCGACTACCACCCGAAGAACAAATCCTCCCCACACACGCGAAGCGATTACAGCAAGAGCAGTGGGAGCGAGCGCAGAAGGAGTCACAGCAGCGGTTGCGGGAGACGGAAGCCCAACAACGGAAACACAGCCACGCAAAACCTCAGGCGCAATTTTCGCGCGAATTCTCCCCATTAGCCGAACACACGATAAACGGCCTCCAACCCTCCTCCCGCGACGCCGACGAAAAGACCCTGCAGGGGCACTCGGCTTCAGAATGGCCCCTAACGCAAGCCACACCACGCAAGCCACCACCGGCAAGCGGCGGCGGCTTAAACGCCAACCCAGCCGCAGGTGGTGGTGATGACGGAGGCCAACACGCAGGATACAGTCCCATACCTCGCGTGAAGCAGGGAACAAGCCCTATTCTGGGAAACATAACGGACATCAGGCCCGGTCAGAGGCCCTTGGATCCGTTTGAACGGGAAAGAATGGCCAGAAGAGATGAGGAGAAGGGCGGGAGGCAGGACACTGGGAAGAAGGAGAAAGGGTGTGGGTGCTGTGTCGTTATGTGAACCTCGCGGGGGATATTCTTGCGGCTTTCCCCACTGCTAATTCACAAACTTCCTTTTGGCTGGCGAGCAAAACGTGTTAGTCGCGGATGCTTTTTCTGAGCGTACGGCGCCCAGTGGTTGTTGTCTTTTGTTGATAACGGTAGGCTTGCTATACTTACACAAATGAGTGAGTGAGTGAGTGAGTGAGTTGGGTGGATTAGAAGATACCTCGCTATATAGACAGCCAGCCAGACAGGCAGGCAGGCAGTGCTTCCTTCACCTTCAGCTCCCTCGGGCTTTGATAGCTCGAAACCTTGTACTTAAAAAGGAATTGTACTTATAACACCCAACACGTCCCATCTATATCTATCTGTCCATCACCATCACCATCACCATGTTCTCCGTTGAACGGAACGGAACGGGATAGATAGATAAAATCCTCGCCCAGTCAGCCAGTCACTCAGTCAGTCAGTCAGTCAAAACAAAACAAAAACACCCACGTAACCCACCCACCCACCACCTTTATTTAACATTTCATTTCCGGTTCAAGTTTCCCCAAAAAATATATATAAAATAATAAAAATAAGAATAAGAATAAAAACAAATAACCCCCCTCCAACGGAATCCATAAACCACACCCTCACCCCCGAGATCAATCAATCAATCAAATCAATCAATCAATCACTCAATCATTCAATCCATCAATCCATCCGATTTTTCAGTCTTTCTTTTGCTTTGCTTTACAACCACAACTCACATACAGAAAACCCCCGGCTTCGCTTTTATGGAAATGCGGGAAAAAGACGGGGGGGCTCGGATCGGATCGGATCCGCTGTGCTGATTGTATTGTATTCCACCTTATGTATCCCAATAGCAACGCGTGGGGAAAGGCCAACCGGGGACCCCGGGTATCCATCGCATCGCATCGCAGGGCGCACGCTTCCTCCCGGACGGAAGCTCCTGGACACGTTATCGAGATCAAGAAGAAGAGAAGCCATCAAGAAAGAAGAGAAGCGCGATGTGCAATCTTACATTGCAATGCATACGTGCATACGTGCATAGACAAGACAGACAAGATACAAGCCGTCGAGAGCCAATACTCTCATACCTTATCTCAGCGATCACCAACCCTTCTCATCACCTACACTAAAAACACTCCAGATTACCCTGCCCCGTAACAGCCATCTCATATTCTCCTGTTCCAGCTGCATGACCAGGACCATTCAATTCCCACAAACCCCACCTTCCCAACCTCACCGACGGGTGTGATCCGCAACAACTCTCCTAACAGTCTCATTAACCGGCGGCACATAGCCCGGCCTATTTCTCGCTTTGGGGAACTCAATCCTCCTAACCTTCCTCCTCGCGATGCGTCTATAGCGTCTGACCTTCGGCATAGCCAGACCTCGCTTATCAGTCTGATCCATACCCGCATCCTCGATGCCGTCGACGAGGGCAGCTGTTTTGTGGAAGAGGATGGAAGTGTGGTCGGAGGAGGAGAGGGGATCGTCGTCGATGTTGCGGATGGGTGAAGGGTTAGGGTCGGTAGGGGAGAGTGGTGTGGATGCGGATCTGACATTATGCAGGGAAAGCTCGTCTCTTCTACCGAACAAGCGGCCAGGTTCGACAATGGTGTATGTAAGTGTGGGCCAGGAGTCGGGATCTTGGTAGGGCATGGTGAGTAAAGATCTGTGTTCGAGGCCGAGGAAGGTGTAGTCGACCAGCAATGTTTCATAACTGTGAGAGTCGAAACCATTGTAGGGTTGAATTGCGAATTTGGGAATCGACAGCGACAGACCTAGTGGTGTTTTGAGGCGCCCTGTACCCGACATATCGAAGTTACTGGCTTGCACAAACGATGCAATGCTCGGATCAATGCTGTCGTCTTTGGCATAAATACATTGTTTTCTGACAAATTGCAGGTCGACGATATGTTGTGGCTGCAAGAAGTCCATCTGCTTCCCATTAACCAATCTGACGTCTTTGATTGGAGAAGTTGCCCCATTCTCGCGATCGAACAATATCCCGATCTCCAGATCCGGCAAAGCTTCCACAGGGACAGGCAGTGACAGGTTCTTGGACGATGGTGACAATCGAATGTGCCAAAACTCCTCACTTTTCTCAAGGGACCCGAGGCTCTCTAGCGAACGTACGAGGCCAGGTACAAGGGGAAGAAATTCTCGAGGTATCTTCGCAGATTTGAAGCCAATGTCTTTGGTGTCGAATGGTCTTATTTCATGACGTTGTTTCTTGGTCCGTCCTCGATTTTTTAGCGCATGCGCAATCGTCCCTGCCTTATTGGCAGGGAACAACACTTGGCCCAACTTTACTGAATCATGGTACACGATTTCCGGTGTCCAGTACGGCGTGTTTGTATCGCAGAACTTGTAGATAGTGTCATCTGGCGCTTCGAAGAACGACTTCACGGCTTTGAACGCCAATTTGCCATGTATACCTTGAGTTGCTAGAACTGCTGATGAGCTAGATGGCGGAGCCTCATTCTTCTCTTTCTTCCTCCTAGCGGATTTCTGTATGAAAGGGTCACACCATCTTGACCATTGCTGATTCCTATCTAGCAGTGACAGTCTGCTACCAACCAAAACTGGAGCCGGGCTGGCATTAGACGCCCTATCACCTTGCGACCAAGCTAGTTCCAGGTTCTGTGTGGAAGCAGGTTGCAGAATCTGATGTATCAGTCTCCGCGTCTCCAAAAGGTCGGCGTCATCGGGTCCTATATAATATACACGCAACTGGTCCAGGAGTCAGCATTCGATCGAAAAGAATACATGCTTTACTCACTGTTTTTGGAGGAAAGGCTTCAGCTCTGACCAGCGTGTTGGTGTACTTCTCGATCTGCCGAAGCATAAATTTGTTCAGCTCCCTTGGAAAAGGCGTCAAGCCCTCATGCGACATTGAATAGACAGCGAGATCGATCGTGGAGACTTGAATGTTCTCAAGGGTATGGATAAAGAGTTTGAATATGTCAACGCAATTTTCATAGTCAGACGTGATGCGGACGATATGATCTTGAGGCCATGCTTCCACCTTGGAGTCATAGCTTCTAGATATCATGTTCAATATATCCCTTTCTGCCAGTAGAATCAGCTTTTAGAAGCAAAATTTTCATCTCGGTGAGCTGCTTACTGTGATTCAGTATCAGATTTAGATGGAGCTTCTTTAGCCGTATATCCATTTCACCTAATGAAGATTCTTGGAACTTGGGTGTAATGTTCCAACACTGTCTTAGCACTCTTTTTACTAACACCTCTTTACTTATTCCCTGTGCGCGGTCTTTCCAAGATACCTCTTTCTTAGTAGACACTCCTTCTAGCGGGTTACTCGTAATATGAGGTGCCTTAGACTTTCGAAGCACTGTGTTTCCAACGAGCTGCCATGATGATCGCGCGTAGAGACTGTTGCTAGTCTCCACATTCAAATCGAAAACATCGGCGGCTGGGTCCTTCCCAGCTCTGTTCAAGTAGGCTCCCAGTTGCTGCTTCGTGAAACCCTCCTGTAGCCTGGAAACTAAATCCTGGTATGCAACTCCTGTGATACGGCTCTTTGTTCTTGTCGCCCACGAAGCTTTTACGCTTTCAATATTTTTACAGGCCTCATCAATATCGAGTATTCCCCTTTCGACGACCATCTCTTTCAGCATCTCAGACGAGGTTATTGGCTTCTGATCAGGGTTCTTGTCTGGACCTGATGCACGGATTCGTGGGATATTCGACTCGGGTCGAAGATGCTTCCGCTTGTCTCGCAGGATGAGGACCTCGGCTGGCTCGCCCAAGACATCGAAGCCAAGACTGTCCTTTGTAGACGGCTCGTTCCCATGTCTGTAATTTGGGTCAGGAGGCAGCACTTCGGTAATGTATCTGATAGGTACTCTCTCGAGATTGCCATTGTCGGTAGCGACATCATGGGAAGACGATTGCTCTTGTCGTAGGCTAGCTCCTGAAGTGAAGCGTCGAAGCTGTTGAGGATGTCTTGTAGGGCGTCGACGGCCAGGGCGAGGTCCCTCTCGAAGACTAAGACGATACTGACAGCACAAACATATGGGAAAGTCTTGCGCAACAGGTATAAGCTTGAACATCGAAAGGGTGGTATTGCAGTCGACGCTGGCGTCAACTTCGAGCGCGAATGGAAAGTCAAAAATATCCTCGGCAAAGTTACCGCACTGAGAAATTTCCAGCCCTATCAGTCTAAAGACCGAGGCAGGTTTCCTCTCAAGTAAACACAATAGTTACCTACAAACACTACGCAGATTTCGATATATAGAAGAACGAATTCTCCTTTAAACGAGGCTTCTTCAACAGCAATTCCATGAATGTCCCATGTAAAGACAGCAACGCCATGCGGCTTCCTCAGATCTCTTTCTAAGATCCACCTTGACAATGTCAGGTCCCTCCCAAGCAGCTCCCCCACTGCTGGGCTCCAGTCTACTTGCATCAGCCAAAGCGCACGAGAAAGCTAGGCCCTTACCAGCGAGTTCAGGCTCAGCTACAATTGATCAGAACGCTCTAGATGGAGGCTTTATATATGGAGAGATCACTTCAATTGCTGGAGCGAGCGGGACAGGAAAGACTTTGGTAGGTCTTTGCGAATTTTTGACCTGAAACAGTTCGCATTGTGTAGTTACGTATAGCCAATAGATCGCTTGCAAACACTAACATACTTTACCTACCAGCTAGCATACCATGCCATAGCAAGTCATGTTCTCTCACACAAGCTCGGCGAGGTGGCTCTCATCGACACCACTGGGTCATTCTCTCCATTGCGACTGCGGAACGCCCTGACTTATCGCTTAGAAGCCGTGATCCAGACCAACAGCTACCAAGAGTCTGGATACATGTACGAGAAGAGGACGTCGGCATTACGGAACTCGAAAGAAGCTATGATTGAAAAAGCGACCTCGATGCTCGATCGTGTGAAAGTGATGAGAGTGTTCGACTTTGCTGGCGTGGTAGAAGCATTTAGCGAAGTCAAGGAGTTAATGGAGAAGATGGCGCAGAAGTTTAAGAAGCCCCCAGTCGTAGCGTTTGAGAAGCGGAGGGAAGAAATTGGTGACAGCGAAGAAGAGCCTGACGAAGACGGAGAATTGCAAGCCGAACCAATGCGAGAAAGTGTAAATTTCAGTGATCTTCAAAACAGTGACCCTCATAGCGGTCCGATTGGTATGGTCATCTTTGATACAATCACAAACGTCGTGAGCGCAATGATGGCCAAGAGCCAGGTCCAAGGTCAAGCTCTCCTCGTAAGCTTCATGCGATCACTCCACCACCTAACGTCCCGCCATCACATCTGCACAATCCTTACAAATGCCGCGGTCGGTAGGAATCCTTCCAATTATCCAGAGTACCAGCATGGTCCGAGAGAAGATGTCTCGATCTTCTCTTCAACCATGGGGAAGCCTGCTCTTGGGAAGACGTTCACGTATCTGGTTGATACATCCATTTTCTTATCCACAGTGCCGAAGACCAGCGATGATGCGGCAATTGCGTTCGGTGACGGAGGGGAAGCACCGTTGTATCAGAAGGCACTCATAGTGGAGGTTCTCAAGGATAGATGTGGTACTCGAGAAGGGCGGTGGGCGGCTTTCGAGATAGCTGCTGGGGTGCAAATCGTGCCCAGTGGCTGAGTAGAGCCTGCCTATTTGTGTACTTAGCCACTGTTTGAGATCTGCCAGCTTCTCAAATCCTCCCGTGAGGTAAATTCATCCACCTCATGCATCCGCCTGTGAGCATGATTCTTGGCATCCGAACCCGACTGAATATGGTCCGCTATACTTCCCCTACCGCTAACGGTACCGGTATTCCCTATCTCGTTTTTACTGGACCTCCGCTCTGGACGCGTTGGTTTGATAGTACTTCGGCTCCCAGTGCCCGACGTATGTCTTTTATGACCTCGCAAGGTTCTGCTGTCACCATCGCTCTCGTCCTCCTCTGTGCTACCTCCCAGCTTAGGACTCGCAGCCACACCTGTATCATAATCGGCTGCCCATCCGTCTCCTCCGGCGAAGATATCCTCGATGCATTTATCGGCCGGCAGTTCACCTACTTGCGCAAGCCATGACGCAGCCAGGGTCCGACGGTACATATCCTGAAGCATGCCGCTTTCTCGAGCATTAGATGACATAGATGGCACATTACTTCCATCGTCACCGTCAGCTTGCTCGACTGTCATGATACCAGCGATCCCACCGAAGACAGGTGCGGTCTTGAGTGGAGGGGCAATGAAATTCTTGTCGCCTTCTATTTGTTTCATATAAATGCCGATCTAAGGCTCAGTTAGCTTTGCACCTCATATACATCGAGAACGCTGTGATCTCATGCCTTCAGAGTGCTGTTGATTTTGCTCTCCTGCATCAGATATCTTCGGGTGACAGCCTCCTCCTCATCGTCGCTCCCGCCCACGAACTCAGCCAAATTTAGCCTCACATTCCCCAATATGATTCTTTCAGCTCGTGTACCAGGCGAATACTCCTGCAGGACCTCGAAATGTATCTCCGACTCTTGCAGCATGCCATTGCGGTCCACTGTTAAACGGACAGGTAGTGTCTTGACATATTCCCAAGAAACCTTGTGGTCTCTGATCCCTGCTTTCGAGGTGTGTCCCCGGTGCTCAGCGGAGCTAGAAGAAGGTAGATGCCACTTGACATAAGATGTTCCAGATACAAGAGGAACATTGTTCAAGTCGACGATCTAGGATCACGGTTAGCCGGTGCTGTGAAGTATACGAGGATTTATCACCTTCAGCTGCAAGTCGAATTTTGGCTGTAAGAGTATCAGCATTGTACCCTCAATGACTTGTTCTCGTGACATACCCTTCGATTCTTGGGTACTGTCGAAGGCACTGTCAGCTGTTGCATCGTCCGAAATAAAGTACTGAAAGACATTGTCGTTGTAACAGGGCGAGTAACACTCACCAAAAGCATTCTGCATCTTCGCCGCTCCTTCTTATCCGCCTTGGTGAGAGCTCAAGTAGGGAGCGGCATCCTGCTCTTGAAGCTAGACAGTAGACAGTACTTACCTTAGACAGTACTTACCTTATGTTAGGAAGGAGCATTCACATCAGGTCGGTGCCTGAAAGGCGGGAGGCGCCGCCCCGAACCGATTGATCGGGCGCGCCAAGAATAAGGTACATACGGTACTCGTACTCTAAGGTAAAGAAAGTACTTTACAGTAGCGCAACACCATTGTACCAGCGCCAATAGGAATCGAACCTATTACAACTACTAAACCAACTCATAGGCCAATGTCTATACTGGAGAATGGTTTCGTGAATTCCAATGGGAAACATAAGACATGAAATCTACCAGTCGGTCTATGAATCAAATTGCTTCCGCTCAGCTTCTAGACCTTTGTGCTCTGGGGGATGATATCCTACCGATAAATTTCCAATCACCGTTCTCAACTGTCTAAAAAACATCTTGCTGTCACGTTGAATTCATGGGCACTCTCGAAGATCGCGTGGTCACTGCTATTCACGAAAAGTTCTATACTTTGCCGACGAAGAGCAAGCCCAGATCATTGACTAACGGCATTCAGGAGTGGGTGCCACTTAGCGGCATTGTAGTCATTGGTGAATATGAAAGCATCACATCTTTGGCTTTAGGCACTGGGATGAGATGCTTGCCAGGCTCGAAATCCGCGCTCCTTGAGAGCGGCACAGTTCTTCATGATTGGCACGCCGAGACCCTCGCCATTAGAGCTTTCAATTATTTCCTTCTCCAAGAGTGCCATCAACTCGCCTCTTCCGCTACGTACACCTCGCCCATTCTTCGATGGAGACAAGAGCGTGATGTGACCGACGTCCAAGATTTGCAGCCCTTCAGTATTCGTGAGGGTCTGAGGATCATGATGTATTGCTCTCAAGCCCCATGCGGAGATGCAAGTATGGAGCTCGTGATGGAAGCGCAAGACGACCCTACACCATGGCTTGTGGGTGCCTCAAGTGAAGAAGCTACGTCAGGCCTCCTCGGTCGCGGATCCTTCTCCCAGCTAGGTGTTGTGAGACGAAAACCCTGTAGGCAAACTCGTCTGCTTGATCTTGTCTGCTACTGATATTGTGCATGAGAAAGCTCGAGCGGACAGCCCAATAACCTTGTCCAAGTCATGTTCAGACAAGCTTGCACTCAAACAGTGCACATCCCTGCTATCATCACCAATATCGCTTCTAGTTTCGCCTGAGAATGCATACATTGACACCCTTATCCTACCGTATCACCAATACAGGAAACAAGCATGTGAGAGAGCTTTTGGACCAGCAGGGCGCATGTTACCTGTTGTTAGCTCGACATGGCTTGCGGATTATGGATTTCGTCCGTTTCGAGTGGAGACTACAGAGATTGACTTTCACTATTCACGGAGAGCTGCAGGTACAAAGTCGGATGGCTGCAAGGGCTCAAACATCTCAGCTGTATGGACTCCACGCCATCAAGAAACCCTGATCAACGGCGTTCTGCAGGGTCGCAAGCAAACGGATCGAATGGGGGCTAGTGCATTGTCAAGGATGCAGATTTGGAATCTCCTCCTGGGGACAATTGGTTTGATTGGCGTCCCTGCGCTGAGAAACGTCCTCGAAATGTCTTCATACCTAGACATGAAAAGGTCACAAGACTTGGAGTATAGACGACGTTTGAAAGACGATGTGAAAAGCACGGCTCTTAAAGGGTGGAACAATGGGTCATCCCACTGCCTACTCGAAGGGGTTCTGCAACCTTGAGAAGCCGCGAAATTACTGACACCATCACCACCTTTGCATACGATAACTCACAGTTGGGACAGACAGATTGGCCGCTCTTATCTGATAAGCTCCGTTCTGGAATAGCGCTCAGCTTTATCTTCTCTCCTTTCGTATCGCGCCCCCTATTTTACAACATAGTCGCAATGCAGCACAGATCGTCTACTCGTTAGTATCCAGTCTCTAAAGACATGATGAATTAAGCCAGGGTCCACGGATATCTGCGAAGTTCTAATGGCCAAACGTGCTTAATCGGCGAGACGGAAATGATCGAAAGTAGTAAGTTTGTCCACGGCTCGTTGCAGATTCTATAGATGTGGCCAATTATCGTAGGTTACCAAAAGACACGCTTTCAAGCACCATCCGCCTTCGAACATCCAGCCAATAGTTTGGTAATTCAATCGTCGATTTAGTCATAGGCTGTCCAGCAAGGTCGCTGCCCGGACATCGTCCTTGAACGAGGAAGAATGTGTTCTTTTAGTCATCAACGATAGCGTGACAGCATTTGGGACTTGGAAGGTGCAAGGGCCCGCCCTGCAGACACGTCTCGTACCTCAAAGCAAACACATCGCACCTCACTCAAACAGAAGTGCAGAGGCCCATCGTACCAAGAAATGGTTTGCCCGAAAGCACTCATCTACTCCTATCTTGCTGTCTGCAGCTAAACTAAGTCAAAGTAGCAAACAGAGCAGTAAGCGGACTCACGGATCACTAACCATCTTTGGCTCAGCATGAGCATGTCTACCTCTCAGTCTTACTCACACTGAACCCCAGCTATTCAAGCTACGAAATATGCCCTCTACACACAAAATGATGAAGGCGGTGACCTTTCAAAGTGTCGGTCAGATTTTTGACACACAAACATGCAAGAAGCCTTTTCAACCTGGGTTACTCACCGCTCATTGGCTATGATGCCTCTGTTGGCAAAATTTTATCAAAGGACCGTATCATGTTTCATTCGCCTACTGACATTGTGCATCAAAGAATCATATCATAGCATGAGGTAGGCTGCCTGTCGGTAAGGAATGCCGGGGACATCTCTGTATTTTTACGGCTTACCGGATGAGTTTGAAGTACCTGGCACGTCATGGATCCTTCCTTCTTGAGCTCTTGCTTTCCAAAGCTTTTCTTGCCTCGTCTCTGGTCATTCTGGTCATATCCAATCGGCCAACCTCTCGATCCAACGCCAGCTTCTGCGGCTACCATGGGCTCCTCAAAGCAATCCAGTGATACTATTGTTCAAGACTTTGCTCAAATTAACCCGAAGAATCAGCCCAAGCCCGCGGTCATCGAGAAAATGGACATCACCTCATCCCTTAAGGACCTTCAGACGGATGAGCAGCGACGGGTCCTTGATACGGTAGCTCAGGTCCGCAAATGTGGCCTCGAGAGCATACTGTCTCTTCCTCAGCTCGTCGTTTGTGGGGACCAGTCGGCAGGCAAAAGCTCTGTACTCGAAGCTCTGACAGAGATCCCATTCCCTACGAACGACAACCTGTGCACAAGGTTTGCAACGGAGATCATTCTACGCCGCGCGAATACCAACTCACTGACGATTAAGATAATTCCGGATCCCAAGCGACCTGCAAACGAGCAGACACCCTTGAAAGCCTTCAAGGAATCCATCGCCAACTTTGATGACCTTCCTCGAATAATGAACGCCGCGATGGACATCATGGACATCGGAGCCGGTGCTTCTGGACCCAAACCTAAAGCTTTCGCGAGGGATGTCCTCAGTATCGAGGTTGAAGGTCCATCAACACCGCAACTTACGTTGGTCGACATTCCTGGATTGATTCAGACTGATACAAAGGGCATCACCAAGGCTGACGTTGAGCTTGTTGGGGAGATTACAGATCAGTACGTCAAACAACCTCGTACGATCTGCTTGGCTGTTGTCTCTGCAGCCAGTGACCCTGCCAATCAGAGCATTCTCACCAAAGTCCGTGATGTTGACCCCGATGGAGATCGTACTCTTGGGATCATCACCAAACCCGACAGGCTTCCATCAGGCTCTGGGAGTGAAAATGCATACATAGAATTGGCCAGAAACCAGGATATTTTCTTCAAACTAGGCTGGCACGTCCTCAAGAATCGCACGTTCGAAGAAAAAGATCTCGATCTCGCGGGGCGCAACATAGCTGAGGCAACGTACTTCCGCACCTCCAATTTTAAGGTTCTACCGGAGCATTGCTTGGGCGTCAATACACTAAGGAACCGTTTGAGCGTTCTGCTCTTTGAGCACGTCAAGCAAGAATTGCCAAAGCTCCGGAGCGATCTCGAGGAAGCGCTGCTTGACGCAAAGACACAGCTTCAACTCATGGGAAGCAATCGAACAACGGCTGGAGATTGCAAAGCCTACTTAGTGCAGCTCAGCCTCGACTTCTACGAGGTCTGCAAAGCGGCTGTTGATGGGCACTATGAAGGAGACTATTTTACTTCTGATGGCGACCCTGCCTTCTCACTCACGTCACAGGCAACGATTCGCAGAATTCGTGCTGTGGTTCAATACATGAACACTGGATTTTCCGATAAAATGCGTGTCAACGGACACAAGTACCAGATCAACATGTCCCAATCTTCATCCCGCCCTCTGCCAGATACAGTACTGAACGGACTTGGCTGGCTTCCTGAGTCGGTGTCACCTATCAAAATGGACCGGAAGAATGCCCTTTCATGGGTACGTCTGGTACTTGTTCGTACCCGAGGAAGGGAATTAGTGGGCAACTTTAACCCGCTCCTTGTCGGCGAGCTCTTCTGGGAGCAGTGCGCAAACTGGAGACGCCTGGCCGTGGAGTATGTGGACCAGGTAGCCGACGTCTGCCGACGTTTCCTAGAAATATTGCTTCACGACAAATGCCCAAAAGACGTAGCCTCCCGTCTTCACACATCGATCGTTCTAGACGCACTCAAAGCTAGACATCACGACGCCATGGAAGAGCTTGAACGACTCATTGAGGATACCAAAAGCTATCCAATCAACTACAATCACTACTACACCGACACAGTCCAACAGCGACGTGAAGAGCGACGCAAGGCTGCTGAGGCCTTGCAAGCAGAGATAGATGCTGATGAGGCTGATGGCCTTCTTCCCCTACCCAAGCCTACTCAGGCGTCCGCAAGCACCAATGCCGATCAAGCTATAGAGCAATACTCTCGCCGCAT
This sequence comes from Pseudevernia furfuracea, assembly GCA_022315425.1. Classification (NCBI taxonomy): domain Eukaryota; kingdom Fungi; phylum Ascomycota; class Lecanoromycetes; order Lecanorales; family Parmeliaceae; genus Pseudevernia; species Pseudevernia furfuracea. The sequence continues at coordinate 88,912 of JAIUPT010000030.1, forward strand.
CGATCCAAACATGGAGAACATCAGCTGCGAAGAAGCTCTCGATTGTCTGTTCGCTATCTATGAGGTCAGTTATCGCCATCTCTAAAGCAAGTCAAGCTAAAATTCCAATCTATGCAGGTATCGCAGAAGACCTTCGTAGCCAACGTAACGACTCAAGTAGTAGAGCGCCACATCATCCGCGGGCTCGAGAAAATCTTCTCACCTGTCACCGTGAACGGCTTGAAGGACCCAGAAGTCGAGGCGATTGCCTCGGAGCCGGCTAATGCGAAGAGGCAGAGGCAGTTCTTGGAGGACCGAATCGCGAAGCTGAAGGACGGACAGAGCATCTTCCGAAGCGTAATGGGTGGTGCTGCGATGTAGCGCGGCCTAGTCGCATCAAGCGACCGCATATCTAATTGGCCGCCGTATCACAATGAGTTTTACCATGTTGCTGTTCACCAAGACCGCTACTGCAGAAAGCTTCCATAACTTCAATCGCACTTCATTTTCCAATGCTATAGGAATTTGCGTCTCCCTCCGCAATCTCTCCCACCACCACTAATCGGAAAAACAAACATGAAATAACTTTAACACCTCCAATAAAGGTCTTCTCTGCACCTCATACTCCCCTCACCTTCCTCCATCCTCTCACCCTCTTGACTCCCTTCCCCCACACCAGCCCACGCCACCCCCGCAAAGAATAATTCCTCCAGCCCGGCCGAGCGATCGTGGAGGAGAGAGAGAGAGTTTTCGGCGACGGATGCGTATGGAGTAAGGTAAGTAGGACACGGGATGGTTACCTAACAAAACAACAATGGCATCGAAAAAACTCGTTGTCGACATGAAGCTCCACTAGGTTTCCCCCCCTCTCCCCCCCAAATGCGAAGAAATGAACACCACACACCACCGCTATGCATCCACCGGATCCCACTCATCCCAAGCCGCAACCGCCCAATCCAAAAATGACCAAAAAAAAGGCGTCCAATCTCCGAACACTCGGCGAACCACCCGTAGGTAGGATAGGATTCACGAGACGCACCCAAGATGCAAGCCTCCGGAACGAAAAATCCCTCCCCCTTAAATATTACCCTCAAAGTTGGACGCTCCATCCCGCGGCCAGCTCGTCCCGAATCTCGAATTCTTTCGCCAAAAGGCAAATCGCCCCCGCGCGGCCGAGAACGCGAGAGGGTTCGCGGGAGTATGTATGTAAACGCGCCGAAATGCTGCAGCAAAAGCGTAGATGGGGTAGGAAGAAAAAAGCCCACTGGGTAGCTGCGAGCAAGGATGTTTGGGTTGGGGGGATCCTCCCGTGTTTGAACCCGTTCCCCGGCTCGAGAGAGGAGAGGATCAATGTGGTGGCAAACAAAGGGGAACCCGCAGCCGAGAAAATGCGAGGTTTGCACCCGCGTGCAAGAGGCGGTGCCACCAACAGCTTCCGTCACTCGTTCCACCGTTCACAATCCCCGCAGCTACTTTTCTCCATACGCCCTCATCGCAACCAGCACCAGCACAGCCGGCATGGTAGCAAACATTTTCCTACCCGAGAGTATCCGTATCTGACGGGTCACTCTCGGGTGCGCAAACAAACACGCGGTCACTCTTATCGTAGCCCCGTCGAATAGAATACAAATAGCTCGTAGGGAAGGCCACTCAGAAAGCCATCAGTTGCTCACGAATGCAGGGCCGAGCACAGCGGTGTGGGCGGCGATCGCATAATGCTCCATGTTCCAAGCATCAATGGGATCAATGTTCTTTCTTTCTTCCCTTGATTGGATTTGGAAAAGGAATACCAAACGGAGCCGAGATCAAGCGGCAATCGTCGTCGTCGTCGTCGTCGTCGCCGACTGGCCGAGCGCCCTTTCGACATTCGGTAAAGTCGTTCCCGGATCAAGCGGCAGTCATCGTCGTCGCCGACTGGTCGAATGGATGCCATTCCCCCCACACTGGGGGCAGTACTTCGGCCGAGGTCGCCAACTGTATAAATAAAGCCCTTCGTCGACCTTCACCCTTCTCCTTTCTATATACCACTTCGAACCGGAGGGAGAAACGCTGTCACAGCCTTCACTGTGGCGCAAGGGCACCGAAGCATACGACGAGAACATTTGGAAGCGCATGAGCTCGGCCGCGCGGAGGGGCAAATTCTCAAAGGCACAGCTGAACGAAGCGCGGAAAAAGAATTTCCGGAAAGCACAGCGCGAACGCGGGAGGTTGGGCACTTAGCAAAGAGGGTCGGCTTTCCTTCTTTTGCTCCAGGACAGGACAGACCGACCCATATACAACAACCATATAAATATGTCGCCTTGGACCCTTCCCTGAACTCCAGCTCGGCTGGTCACCCATACGGGCCACTTGGTCGACAAATCCAGACCATGCACATGCAGGGATCTACCTCCTCGAGGAAGATTATCGAAATGTTCTGCCACAAAACGATGAAGAAATAAACGAGATACAAATTGCTCTTTCCTCAACAAAGAAGCAGCTACTCTCAATATTTCATCGATGAATGTCCCTCAACGACAAGACATCAAAGCTACTCCTATCGAGTGAGTGAGCTGCGGAGCAGCTTTGCTCAAAGATGGATGTCTTTGGGGATAGACGATTTCGAGATGCCGTCTCTGCAGGCATTTGAAGAGCCATGGAAGAATGGCTTCAAGGATTGGATGCCGGGTGAAGCATTGGCAAGTTGGCCGTCGGATCAGTATATGGGTGGCATGAGGCCATACTAATGGAAAGGTATGGAATGGATGGCAACGGGAGACAGAGGCATGATAACAAAGTGACTGGAAGCCACGAGGAGTAGGAGGGGAGGCAGTGACGAAGGAAGAGTGCCCCGATGAGTACGATTGCAAAGTTTTTCGATATACAGGTTTCCGCAAGTATTTGCGCTAGTAGATGTTCAGGAAATCAATATCTCCAAGTGTGTTTTTTTAAGTCCACTAGATCACCTCCGTATGAAATTCACGTTGCAGCCGCTGTCTCACCGTTCAAAACTTTTACGGCATCGTGACCATGGACGTCATGCCTTGCCAATGCATCCGTCTGTTGATCGACGATTTGATCAAGATGCTGTGATTCCGGTTCTCGACTCAGCTCTGCCTCCTTTTGAGCGAATTTCATCCTTTCGTCAGCGGTCATATCGTCCAGAAGTGGCTTCTTGCCGTTTTGCTCGGAGTACAGGTTTTCGTAGAAAGCATTGATGATGGCGTCGGTGTCTTCGATTGCCAGATGTCTAACATCGGCCATGGCCTTGATCTTTGTAGTACAGCTTTTGATCTGACTGTCGGTCATGTCTAAACCGAGTTGGTTTACACGGCTTTTTATAGCATTCCAACCAGTCAATCGCGATGTGAAGTGGACTGGGTCTAGTTAGGTCGACGTTGCACTCGAATCGAGGGACTTACTCACCATAGCGGGTCATCCCAAAGTCTGCTGGATTGATAATTTCGTAGGTGGTGGGGTTTGCGAGTATAGCTTTAGCGTGTATACCCGCCTTATGTGTAAACGCGCAGAAGCCTGTTATATAGTTGTTAAAAGGGACATTAATCTCGACAGCACCCGCGACCAAGTCCTCAATAGCCTTGAGCTTCGTGAGATCGTACTTGCTCCTCACGTAGTCTCTGTCAGCGACCAGCATGCGTGCGACGAATCCTCCTAATGGGGTAATCCCATTACGCTCACCAATTCCCAGGACTGATGTATCGACGTGTGTAGCTCCCGCTTCAAGCGCACAGTAGGCGTTAGCGATGGCGCAACCGGTACTGCTCACGCAGTCAGGAAGTGATCCTAGGGATGGTGCATGCCTAAGAAGGGTTTACTTGCTCGTTATGAAAGTGGCATTCAATGTCGCACTGGACGACCCCGCGCAGTGTCCGGACAAGATCGTACACCTGTCTTGGACTTGCACAGCCAATCGTATCTGCGATACCAACTCTACCAACACCAGCCTTAGACACAATTGAGTAAATGTTGAGTAGATCGACAAGATCGGATCTAAAGGAATCCTCGGACGAAAATCTGCATTCCAAGCCCTTGGACTTGACGAATTGGATCACCTGTTGCTCGTGTCATGTCAGCGAGCAAGTCCAAGATTCCGAAGAGTCCTTGGGCGGATTTTCACCTCAAGTGCGGTATCCCTTATATAGTCCATGCTCTTTCCGTGTGAATGCTGCATCAGCTGCGGGGATGTCCCAATGACTATGTCCAAGCCATCGACCCCCGTTTCTACTGCGACGCGTGCATCGTCCATGTGACACCTAACGTGAGTGAGGATCTTGGCCTTGAGCCCCAGATTGCAAATGATTTCGCAATCCTTGCGCGACTGCTCCGAGGATGCAGGGGAAGTGAGCTCGATGTATTCAACTCCGAAAGCATCCAACGCTTTGGCTATTTTGACCTTGGTCTCGGTGTCGAAGAATGCATTGGCAAACTGCAGGAGCACGGTTAGTATCCAACTTCAGGTTTAGGATCTCAGATCTTTGCTCACCTGCTCTCCCTCACGTAAAGTGCTCTCGATTATCTTGAAGTTTGAGACATTGGAAAGATAGTCACCAACGGAGGCAAAGGGCTGCCTCCGTGGATTGTGTGGTGTGTGTGGCCCATAGCCGTTGGTGCCATTCACTTGCCCATTAGTTGTTGCAGGGACATCACCATTGGTGCCATTGACGACATCACCGTTGCAGGATGGGCACATGATTGGTTTGAATAGAAGAATTAACCAAGGCAATTGAAGGCTCAGAGAGAGCTGTTTGCAGGAATGAGATGTCGGTACAAGGAAGTGAATTTTTTCTTGAGTCACAAACTTGGGGGTCCGGGGAAATGACGGTGGCACGGTGGGTGTGTTAAATCTTTCGGCCCGATTAATTCTCCGAAGCCAAGCCCCAAAGGGTCTCTACTCTCTCGGTCTGGATCATGTGCCACTGTAAGGACTCTACATATGGAAAGTAGACTATTCATCCGAGTATAAAGCTGAAATTTAGGAGCGTCGTTGGTCTGATGACTCCACCAACGCAGCGGATGGCTTGGATGGAGGTGCAGACATCAACTCAAGGCCAGAGATTTCAAATCTCATGGTAACCAGTCACTCATAGCCTGTGTAAGTTTCTAGTCCTAAAGTCAGATTCTTCAGAAGAAGCTTTCCAGCCCACATGCTTCAGATCATTAATGACCCTCGTGTTGCGTCACCACCAGGTGTCGAAGCGAAAGTGAACCAGTTATCTACAAACCCTTACTGAAAGACTGATCACCGCCAGTATTTCACGCTGCAACTGCTTTTTAATACTCGCGGTATATATCTATTCAATGTGATCATTGATGGGAAGATGTATGCTGATATCGATGATGTAGCAAAGGGGGTAACTACCGCCCGGAAGAGTGGAAAGCCATCAACATAACCAGTTATGCAATTGGTATTGATGGGCCGTTTGGAATCGATGGTGGGAGCATGAATTTGTCTTTCCACCGCGAGAAAATAGGAAGAGAAAATAGGAAGCACCGCAACACCATTGTACCAGCGCCATTAGGAATCGAACCAAATACGAACTAAATACCTCCGATCACACCGCGGGCCCAAGGAGTTGCTAGAACTGAGGAACCCTCACGTGCTCGCAGCGCCAGGCAAGTTGCCAGAAAAGTGGCAGTCTTCTGTATCGGTCTTCTAGATTTAGTGCACTCATAGCAAACAAGCCGAAAATACCCGTCAAACGAAGTGCAGAAACAATCTGAACAGAGTGCTCTGTATACCAAGACTCTCGCTCTTTTTCAACATTCAGCATTTCTGATAAGGCTGAGGAGCGGAACTTTCCGCGCCAAAGTCAAGAACGCGTCCTCCACCAGTCTTCCCTAACTAACCATCATTGGAAACATCGCACCCCACGCCGTCTCCCGTCATGCCTGTCATCAATCGTAAACGTCGAGCTGTGAGTCCAGCTCAAGTTTTCACCTCGATCAATGTCGTCTAACATGGCATCTAGCAAGCAGACGCCGAACCCTCACCTGCACCAACGCGTCGCAGGCGGTCGCCCTCGGCTTCTGATCCCTCATCAGTCGACGAGGATGCCGATGGCGAAGACATGCAGGGAGCAAGCAGCAATGATCAGATGGTGAAGAAGCTCGTGAGGCTGGCGCTAGCGAGCGAGTACGCTCGGATACCGATCAGGAGGACGGACATCAGTGCCAAAGGTTTGGGCACGCGTTCCAGACCCGAGCTACGGAAGCTGACGGTTGTTGGCGGTAGTCATGGCCCCGAACACGGGGCGCCAATTCAAGCATGTGTTTGCGGAAGCCCAGGCGCAGTTGCGATCTGTGTTTGGCATGGAGCTGACGGAGCTACCCGTCAAAGAGAAGGTCACTATCAGCCAGAAGAGAGCTGCACAGCGGTCCGGGACCCAAGGGTCGAGCACGTCGAAAGCTTACATCCTGACCTCCACCCTCCCGGCCCAATATCGAAAACCTGGCGTTCTTCAACCTCCGCAAATTCCCTCCACAGGAGCTGAAGCATCCTACATTGGCCTTACGACTTTTATACTCTCTCTGATATACCTCTCCGCGTCACAGACAATCTCTGAATCTCGACTTGAGAAACACTTGAGACGTATGAACGCGGACAATTACGTTCTGACTGGTGAGAAGACGGAGAAAGTCCTGAAGCGGATGGAAAGAGAGAATTACATTGTTAAAGTGCGGGAACGGGATGGAGGCGGTGAAGAGAGTGTGGAGTACGTTATTGGGCCAAGGGGTAAGGTGGAAGTCGGCGAAAGAGGCGTCGCTGGCTTGGTGAGAGGCGTCTACGGCAAGAAGGATGCTGAGGCTGATGAGCTGGAGCGGAGGCTCGTGAGAAGTCTAGGAGACGTAGTCATTGAGAAGAAGAGTAGGAGGGTTGATGGGGAGGAGGGAGACATCGAGGGGGAAGAGGAAATTGAAGGTGACGAGGCTGAAGTGGGGGCACAAGAGGCTGAGGAAGAAGAGGAGCAGCAGCAGCAGCAGCAGAAGGCGGTTGGCCGGAGAGGACGGAAGAAACAGACCCCAAAGCAGGCCCCCAAGCAGACAAGACGATCTTCGGGGCGGAACAAGAAGCGGGCAAGGGATGAAGAGGAGGAAGACGAAGAGGATGAAGACGAAGATGAAGATGACGACGAGGGAGATGATGATGCAGAGGAGAGTGACGAGTGATGCTGTAGATGTTTTACATACTGTACATAATTTCATTTATGAATCAATGTTAGCGGTCGCTCTAAGGCATGTAAACATGTCAGCCTCGTCTTCTTTCGGCAATGTCGAGATCGCGGGTGTCGGTGTTCGAGAACTCCAATATCCCGATTAAGATCTCATGCCGCAATAATGCCTGTGGCTGCAACCCAAGGTGCATTATTCGTCAAAATCATCCGTCTAGAACGTCTTCCATGTGCTCTCTACGTCATCTCATCTTTATCGTCCTTGGAACTCCAGACTCCCCTTCACACCCTCCTGCATCAACATGCCCACCACCTCTGGACTCAAAATCTCCGTGCGAAACCTCTCCTCCTGCATCAACTCCAGTGCCCGAATCGTAGGCCCAGGATAGCTCAGATACTTGATGTATTCCGGCCGGGTCCAATACTGCAGATATTTCAAGTAGGCCACGAAATCCGGGGCCTGTAGCAGTTTGAGCGAGGCGAGATGGTTGAGGTAGAGAGGGGAGGAAAGCATGGTGACGAACTCGAGCTCGAGTTCAAAGCGCGTGTAGCCGCCATAGAGAGTCTCGGATGGATCGGGTTTGAAGGGAGAAGGGGGCGAAGGTTGAGAGTCTGGAGGGCCAGATGGCTCGTTCATGGTCGCATCTGACATGGTGGTGGCTTGACGCCTACGAGGCCACAGGTGTGACTTCGTGGTGGCTTTGATTAATCAAGCCGTCGGAAGTAGGTAACGGGGGCAGCTGCACGAGACCAGCACTAGGGCATGAGCACCACTGGTGCCACGAGGTTTGAAGAGGTTACCGAGAAGGTCGAGAATAGTATTGCGGGGTGCGCGGACAGGTACTCTAAAGTCTCTAATAAGTAATTAGTCAATAAGGTGTGTTATTCATTAGGGGTAGGAATCTAGCCTGAGTAGGTCAAGAGGAATGGAGCAAATAAAGGGAATTGGATGGGAAAGAGGGTGTGTTCGTTAAGGAGGAAGAGGAAGGATCGCAGCCACCCCTGGAAGTCAAATATCAAAACCTGGCTTCGGATTATCGCATGGCTCCAATTAATTATTAGAGTAGATCCCGCTTCCCTCGAATTGAAGAATGAATCAATAAATCAATCCCTACATATAGGTACTCTCCTTCAACAACACCTTCAATTCCCGCCTTCCTTCCTTTCTTTCTCCTAATCACAAACATAACCTCTTACTAGCTATACCTACTAGACATCCTACACACTGTCTTCCTCTTCTTGCATGATCCTAATCCTCAATACCAACACCAAGAATAATATCTGCCGACTGCCCCACTTTCTCCTAGTTCCGAACGCCGCCAATTCACCATCCACCGGATTCAGATTTCACCACCTTTTCCACATCCCCTTCTGTCCTACAACTCTTAACATCGCCATCTCCCTCATTCCCATCTTCAAGAGCATTCGAACTTATATACAACAACACACAACCAAATTTCAAATACCCGCGGAACCATTGACTCGGTACTCCCGTAGACAGGCGGAAAAAGGGAAAAAAAAGGAAAAGTTGGGATCAGGGACAACGGGTTCTTGCAGAAGGTTTTCGCAGACAATAATAATGTCGCTTATCCAGGTCCAAGGCCAAGGTGGCCATGGCGTAGGTATGTGACCGTGCCTCTGTTCTCCCACTGGGACAAAGATAAGCGCTCTGGCATGCAATCATGTCACCTGTCCCTCGCACCGTATCCTCTCACCATATCAAATCAATTCGACCACTCACGTTTCAAAGTCCCTGGTACAAGATGGCCCGCCTGAAACGTTGCACGAAACAACCAGCTCTCCGCGCTTCTGCTAACAACCTGTCTTCCACAACAGCATCACTGAGAGAACCGTCGCCTGGCCTCACTGCAAATTTGCCATCCAACAACCCCTTTCGCAATCGTGCTGCATCACCAGCCAACAGCCTTCCATCTCCTGTCAACACTACCTTCAACAACATCCCAAGTAGGGCTCCTGAAAGACCCTTGTCTCGAAATCCTTTCCTCGATCAGCCAGATAAGAACGACGCTACAACCATACAAGTGAGGCAGACGTCTCCTGAGAGACGACCATCTGCAATGCCTGGAAGATCGTCACCAAGGAAGCCGGCGTTGACTGGACACGCCGTTGATCTTTTTGTGAGTCTCTCGATGCTCATATCGATCGCGTTGAAATCTGTCGATACTGACTTCGCGCCTTCTAGGATAACCTCACGCTCAATGATGGGCCTTCAACCAACGGCGCGCCACCGAAAGGCATGCCTCCTCCGTATACCGATCGACCACCACGATCAGAAAATTACCCTCCGAAGCCTACCAATGGCCTATCCGGACACCATCCATCACGATCACAGGAAGAGAACAAGCATCGACCACACACGGGAAGAAGACCTCAAGGGCCGGAGCAGGACATCTTTGCCGATCCACCAGACGCGAGAAGACCACAAAGACGGCCCACCAGACGAAACTCAGATTCGTCAATCGCCAGTAAGCAGTTGAGCCCGGAAGAGGAGGCTAGGCGACGTCATCGCAAAGCGCGAGAAGCCAGACATCGAGACAGAGAGAACAAGGGCAAACCTCCAACGTCGAGGTCGGGAAAGCCAAACCGACGTATAGATCTCATTGACTCTCTTGATGTCACAAGCATCCACGGCATTGGTAGTGAGTGGCCTAGTCGAAAAGTTTGTCAATGCGAGATCTCTCACACTGACCTTTCGTATAGTGTTCCATCATGACGGCCCCTTTGATGCTTGCAACCCCCATCGCAACCGCAAAGGCTCGGAACGTGCACCAATGCAAGCATTCGCGAAAGACTCAGCCAATAATACAATTGGCGGCTCTGGTCCAGTCCACAAAGAAATCAACTTCGCCCAGTTTCACGGCCGTGGAGAAGAAGGTTTCACCGATTTTGCAACCTCCGGGGCTGTCAAACCTCAACCAGAATCTGGAATCGAGTTTGAATCTTACGCAGGCTCCAGCGCTCCAGTGAGAAGAGGTCCAGGTGTACGGCCAGGCATCGATCGAACATCGAGCTTCAATCCCACTTCTCGTGTTGATCCCGTCCATGGCGAAGAGAGTCTGGGTCTCGGTACCAGCACATTCCTTGAGGGTGCCCCGGCAGCTCGCACAGCTATCCAACGTCGTGAATCCGAAAATGAACAGATACCGGGCATGGGTAATGCGGGTGGCCTGGGCAGAAAGAGGAGTCTAGCCCAAAAGATCAGGGGGATAAGCAATTCGAATCGCGGCGGTGCTGTTGCTGGACCTGCAAAGACCACCAGCCCAAACGGCTTCTACGAACGCACTACTAGCCCCACAAGTCCTGGAGAAGTACAAAGCGCAGGCGGCATGCATAGGATTACGGAAAGTAATAACCCATTCTTCAATGATTACGATGACGCCTATGAGAGAAAGGGACAGAAGATTCAGATCGCCGAGCAACGAATGCGGAACGGTAGCATTGGAGGTGGTGAGGATCAGATCAATGCAAGGGCTAGGGCTATGAGCAGTCCCAAGCGTGCGCCTACGGGAGGAATGCTGGAGAGAAGATTTACTAATGATGGAGCAACTGGTGGTTCGGCGGAGCCTAGCGGTGGCGGTGGATTTCTGAGTAGGGTAAAGAGTCTGAAGGGTGGCAAGAAAGTGAGACCTGAGAGGAGAGAATACTGATGAATATACGCTGGTGGTTCAAGAGATGATGGGTGTAACGATAAGTCTGGGAAAAGGCAGATGGTCCATGAATTGCCTGGCTGCAATGTTACTTGGACAGAAACACACGGGCGTTTGGAAGCGCTTGCAGTGGCTGATGGGCTCCCTGCGACACGGCGGTGATGAATCCTAAAATCATAAGGGCAGCAAAGGCCGCTTCGGCATTCCAACGAGTCCCATATCAGGGTAGATTGGACAAAGACAGGACAGAATCACGAATATTTCACTTGACGGATCTTCCGTGCTCGTGTCAAGGCCTTGCTTTGGTGACGTAGACTGTATCGACAGTAGAGTACATGAAAGTCCATCGAGCGCCCTATCCACAACTGGTTCCACAGATACAAACCCGGTGATTTATCTCGTTGAAATCGCATAGCAGCCCTGGCACGAATCTCAAGCCAGCCATCCATCTCCGAGCGTGTGCCGAAAAGTCTTTGCGAACTGATTCCCCCCTTCCCCCCTTCCCTCTCTCTCTCTCTCTCTCAAAACAAACAAACAAACAAAACACACCACACCACTCCACTCCTCCACACTACTCCACCACCTCGGGCGGATTCCCCACGGGCCGGACCATGCGCTCGATCAGGGCCCCCCGGACCCGCTCGCGGCACTCGCCCAGCCCGAGCGCCATGTAGCTCAGGAGGGGCGGGTGGCCGACGTACGAGGCGTACGAGTCGCGGTGGATGTTGGCGGTCCACTCGAAGCGGGTGGTGTCGGCGTGGCCGGTGCCGACGTAGCGCGCCTGCAGGGCCTCGAGCTGTTGCTGGGTGCGGAGTTTGTCGGCCTGGAAGGGGGGGTTAGTGGTGGAGGGGAGGAAGAAGGGGGGGGGAGGGAGGGAAGGGGGGGAGGGGGGGAAGGAAAGGAGGTGAGGGGGGGTGGGAAGGAAAGGAGAGGAAAGGAGGGGGTTGTGGGGGTGGGGATGGGGGAGGGAGGGAAGGGGGCGGGACGTACCATGGTGAGTGTGAGTGTGAGTGTGAGTGGGGTGGATGAAGGTGGATGGTTGATGGATGATGGATGATGGATGGGGAGGTTGTGGTTTATAACATGCCTTGAGGTAAGGTAGGCAAAGGAGGTTTATAAGAGTGAGCGCCGGGTACTAGGAGTGCTCTGACTTGGTCTAAGACGGACCTCTCACCTCGAACAATACATCTCCTACGCCGACACTACCGACAGATACCTTATGCTGCCCTGTTCACTATATTAAAAAAAAAAAAGTCTTACAATTCGATAAGCGTACTGCGGCGTCTCGAAACCACGCTTCTGCCACCATCCGCGACATCTAAAATGGACACACCGCCCTCACCACCACCACCACCACCACCGCAACAGCCCCCACTGCAACCCAACCACCAAACCCCCCCCTCCATCCCTCTCAACTCCCCCCTCCGAACCCACCCCAAACGCGGCCTCCCTCCCACCTTCGCCTCCACCTACCCCCACGGCCACATCTCCGGCCATCCCCGCACCGCACCGCAACAAGCCGCCTTTGACGCGCGGAAAGCGGAAATACTACGGACGATGGGGAGTCAGGACATCGAAAAGGCGTACGAGGACGTGGTGGGGAAGATTCGGGAGGAGTTGGAGGAAGGCGAGCGGAGGGGCAGGGAGGTGGAGGGGGAGATGGAGAAGTTGAGGATGGAGAGGGAGATGGAGAGGAGGGTTTGGGGGAAGTTGAGGGGGATGAAGGAGACGGGTGGTTGAGGGGGTTGGGTTGGAAGGGGGGGATGGAGGGTTTCAAGATGCGAATTATGGTGGCGAGGGTGGTTGGGGGGGGGATGTCGGGATGCTTACCTACCTAATTCGAATGACGGATTGCGCTCCACCAGGAAGGCGAGTTCTACGACTTGACTTGGCTGGAAGTGTTTTTCCGCCGCTGTTCCGGAAGCTGGATCCAAGGAATCTCCAAGGTTTTGACCTGGGTTCGCAATTTACTTGGCAATCCAAGAGTTTCGATCATCCTGGGTGACTTCGACACCACCATGGCTGGGGCGGAAGTATGGAGTTCTGGACCCAAGGTATCCGCGATCTAGAGCTAGGGGAGCTATTGCACAAACGATTGATCGGGTATGTGATATAACGGGGCAAGACTTGGTCCCAGATGAACATATCGAAGCTTGCGAGGACGAGAACTTTGCACATTGGGTATCAATCTGAGGTGTTGCACTGACAAAATGTTGCGATAGTGTTTGAGAAAGGGATTTGGGACGAAGGGTGCTCAATGCTGTTGACTACAAGTGCCCAAAATATGTGACAGTCAAACCCGTGTGCCAGCAGACGCTAAACCTGCTGCGATACTGTTCTATATCCTCCAGACTCTCCATTGCTCCAATGCTACCAGCAATTTTTCCAGCTCTCAGAACACTGGATATCTAAAATCTATCCCAGAAACACGGTCGGAGGTCCCATCGGAAGTGTGATTGTCACGCTTTACCGAACATCCTCCGCGCCCGGCTGTGTTCTATAGGGTAACGCATTGTCGACAACCTAATCGTATGGCTTGATTGTATGCAGGAGATATCTCGCAATGGTTGTCTAGCATCACGAAAACGAGGTTCCCGACATTCACAAGTATCAGATAATCAAAAGGGAAGACAGACCCACAGCCAAACGAGCCCTCCAACCTCTTTAATTAATAAACAATAGCAGAATATGTGCCTGGGGATTTGCCAAAATCGGACAACCTCGCAAGGAGTTTGGATATTCTATAGACCCCATAGCTTCCAATATTGAAGACGTTTTTCTACATGAAAATCAGCCCTTACAAATCCGGTTGTTACACGGATAACGAGGCTTCTGACACCAAAGCTTTTTCTGCTTCGCAGGCCACTAACGGCACAGCCATTGCTCCCATCATAGCACAGCCAGTTGTCAACACTGAAGTTGCCGAAACACCAGACGAGATTTGGCCCGCTCGCTGAGATCGTAGAAGAGATGAAGAAGCTGAAGAAGCTGAAGAACCTGTTGCGATTTGTTGGCATTGCAATCACGGCCCCGTTTTTGTGCCGCGAGAAATGACGCAAAAAAATTCGCAATCTGACTCACATTGGTTTGTTCGAATCCACACAATAAAAGACTACTCAACAAAGAGCAGCGATGAAAACGACAGTCGCCATCATGAGAGCAACGACGATGATACTTACGTTCTCACCCACAGAGCCGAAGTCCGCCTTTTCAAGGAACAATAAGGAAAGAGCGACGTTCGGCTCAGCGAAGATTACAAAATGCTTGAGGCCGTCCGATTTTCCAGGAGCGAGTCGAGTCGTTGAATAAGGGCGGTGACAGCAGACCGTTCTCCGAAGACTCGAGAAAAAGGCTGGAGGACTTGAACCTACAACTACGGGATGAAAGGGATGACAACGATGCGTACTAAATCGAAACTCAATTACGTGGATGATACGATCGACTTATCAAGGGCTCCAACGGAGCACATCGCACACCTGCGGCACATGTCTGAGCTATATCCACAGCGTCGAACCAGGACTGATCCCAAGAAATCATTCCTAGGTAGGCTATCCTTCTGTACGAGTACTCTTGCTAGGGCAGCGAGTGGATCCCTTTGGTTCTTTTACTTCGGAGGAAAAAGTAGCTGCTTCTACCAAGAAAGGCCGTTGTACGCTGTGGTTGAACCATTCTCCGTGCGAGAAATTTTATCGTAGCGAGACTGACGAGGCAGTTAAGTAGAATGGGCCAATCTGCAATGGCGTAAGTCTTCCAAAAAAAAAAGTCTATTAAGTAGCGAGCTTTCTTACCAATTCGCTCGGTTTTTCTAGAGAAAGCGGACTTCATATGCAGAAGTCTATCGTAGCTGAATGAATGGTGAAGATACCTTATGACGGTGGTGACGAGTCAAGCATACTTTTCACGACTGTTGAGTATAAAAAAATGCTTTTGCTGGCGAAGTCATTCTTATCACCAGAGAGAGTGTTTTACTTATCAACGGATTTGATCGTAGCTGAAATTAGAAGCACTTATTTGGGAGGGAGGGAGGCTGAATTTCCACTCTTTGCAAATATTCCAATTATAAAATATATACATTAACAATTCCAATTCGTTCATGGAAGCAAGCCGGCGTTAGTGGTTTAGTGGTAAAATTCGTCGTTGCCATCGACGAGCCGGGTACGTTTAGAAATCTCCACCCAACAATAACACACAACTAACATCTTCAGGGGTTCGATTCCCTCCTAACGCAATCACTTTTTGCGATTTGATCCTATGTTTTTTGTCCACCTTGAAGAAGACCGAAACTTGTTCCTATTGGGCATAGATGTGCTTTCTTGGAGCAAAAAAGATTGTGCGAGATTTCAGCCTTGCAGTACTCTAATGCTTGGCATTGCGGAATGTGATTCGAGTCTCAAATATTTTCATGTTCGAACATGATTTAGACTCAAGCTTGACTTGGAAGAAAGAACAAACAATTTTAATGCATGCCATTTCCTGGAGTTCCTTCCAAATGCATTCTTTTTCTTCAAACCTGTCTGTTCGCTGCAGGACTGGGGCGGAAATATGAATATTTGTTCTAAATGTCTGTCTCGCATCTATCAATTCAAGTCGTTACTGGTCATATCCATACGAAGAGCTCTCCTTTGCAGTGATTCTTGTTCCTATTGTGCCTTAAACAACTCCCAGCCCATGATCTGTCGAATTTGGATTCCTCTCTATATTGCTCTGTTTTTACATAAGCGGCCAGTGATCAAGGGTAGAGCCAAAAAAAACAAAGAGGGATAGAAATGTCATAAAAGCAAGATACGGCGAGGAGACGAAAACAGCGGCGGTAAGTCTTCCCTCCTGGATTTTGTTGAACTTGGAGGCGGGGCTATGCTTAGTGCGCTGTTGCGAGTAGACTCACGCCAAGTATACTCGTAGCACGAGTCAAGCTCGGCGCAATCCAACAATGTTAATCTCACTTCGCACACGATCATTACACGAAGTCACACTCGGCTGTCGACTCAGGCTTTTATAACGTTGAAGAGCTCGAGCTTCGTCAGCCTCAGCCTGCCGGACCTCTGCAAGGCGGGATTGGTTTAGCAAAACGGGGCGATACAGTAAGCGCACAAGGTCGAAGGCTGCTACACTGGCCACGAACAGTGCGCCAAAATATCCTATGCCTTTTGAATGCCATCCCAAGAAGTAAATTCGACGAAGCGTTGGTGTGTATCACTGACCTCGAGTTATATTGGAGACGACGATATGATACGCCCAGAGCTTCGCCAATGGCTGATAGAAGGGCTTCCGTTCCACTAATAACGAGTTCAAGCTTATCAATGCTTCCCCCCACGGGAACCTCGGCTTTGATACAAGAGAGTAAGATTGCTGCTTTACATGATTTTTAGCTTCCTGATAGTCTTTAGTTTTGTGGCTTTGTGATACACCGTCTTCAATTCCGTTTCTCTTTTCAGCTTCTGTCATTACAAGCTTCTTTACGTACGCAATTGGGCGTGCTCGTCATGGGACCAACTTCAGCAAGCCGGGATCGCGGGCTTGATATTCCATGACAGAATCAACTCGGCAGTCCAGCACATTCTCGGAAGTAATAATGCTTTTGTGCTAAAAAAGCTTCTGTCCTATCTCACCGTCCATAAGACGAACATGCGCGATTTGCACGTGGATCCACCCGACTCAACGTTTTCATCAAGAGAAGAAGAGATTTTCGGACGATCCCTCAGTGAATGTATCAATCGGAGTTCCCGAGTCATTGAGCATTTCCAGGGTTTCGATGGCCACATCATTGGCACTGTTGAAATCATCATCTCCAACACAAAACGGGCTGTTCAACAGCTTGCTGATGCTGGCCTCGATGGGCAGACATTTGCAAATATCGACGAATCCGGCACAAAGAGCATGCTTTTATTCAGCTCCTACTGTTTGATATACCTTCTAACAGAGATCGCGCCTGTTCGACAGAGTTAACTTTCAAGGAAACAGCCATGAATGGCATTAGGTTCATGCAAGACCAGATGATCCCAGAATGTAGTACACACCTATCCTATGGCGGCAATTATTAAATATACGCCTTCCCATGACAATCCCTAGCCTTCATCATGGCCCTTCTTTTACTGACTTTAAGCCTCAAGCCACATGTACGAGATTTGTTTCTGATACCGCCCTATCTTCTCGATCACAGTTTGACTCCTAGCTAATCTTATCGGTCGATTTAAGATAAACTAAGCAGCCGAAAATTATTGCGAATCAGTTACAATCCCTCGCTAAACTGTTCATCCGCCACGATATCCAAGACACACTCAACGTGTAATTTATACTACCCATTTTCAAATCGATAAGAATAGAAGCATATTGGATATCGACTTACCAACAAACTCGCTGATCTACTGCACACAGCCTCAGCCTACAGAATCTACTAATGGGTCGCGATCGATGACACGTTTCTGACTCTCTCCGCTATTCGCGTCTAGCATTTTAAAACTCATTGGAACGCCGGATCCGACGCACAAGATGTCCGATTTTCCAACTTAGCATCCATGGGATGCCTTTCAACAGTGAGCAGGAATTCATCAAGAGGAGCCTCCTCCTGCCTCCTTCTCGGTGACTGGTCTCTCTACAATACCATTCTCCCATTCGAATCCATACCGCATGAGCTCCCACCAGCCGCGCGATAGTTACTGCATTCCTCATTCTATCTTCTGATAGCCCCTTAGCATCAGCGATGCAGTTCCAGAACTACTTCCAAAATCTCTTCGTCCCTGATCTCGAATAGCTCCATCCTCTCGGGCCCATGTATCCGAGTAGATTATCTAGACCGTAAAGTGCGAGCCCAAATGGTAAGACATCGGCCTTTGCCCAATCGATGATGCCCGTGACGCGGCCAGTTGACGGCGAGACGAGCATGTTCATCGGACAGAGGTCTCCATATATAAGAGCCTGAGGATACTGAGGGTGAAAGAGCTCACTCAGCTCTCTTTGTGTACGAGAGACGACAGCAGTGAACCGAGGAGGCATCGTGAACTCCAAAAGAGTGAGCTTGGGAGATATGATGACTCTGATGATCTCTCGTTGATTTTGCATATCTGGTTGCGGATGAAGCCAGCATGCGGCCAAAAAAAAACCTAGCAATTACAAGCGAGTCCGCTGGAACGGCTTACAGCAGCAGTCCACGTAGAGGAGGAGGTCCTGATTCCGCGTACCTAGCGAAATCCCCAAATCATCCTCAGCTGCTTCGAGGCCTGCTCTGGGTTCAAAGTCGATGGAAAAGAATCCCCCATCTCTATACATGTTACCCCCGGCAGCTTCTCGATCAACATATACATACCCCCAAGCAACCTTCCTGCTCCCGGCCCCAAATCTCTCCAAAAATAATTCGTCTCCGCAGCGATACCCCCGTGAATGAGCGAGCCTTCGCCAGCTGGGCCACGGGATGTCGGTTTCCAGAATAATCGAGACGGAATGGCACGATCTTCGCAATCCGTCGTGGGGTTGGCTGCTTTTTCATCTTCCACCGCGGGCGTCAGACTTCTGTGACAGCTTGGGGGGAGAGTAAGACAGTGTAGGTAGAGCCGAATTTTCCCCTGGATAGCAAAAACGGCACTGCTACAGGTTCTCTCTCTCTCTCCCCCAAGCAAGGGAGCGCGGGCGAGGCCATCAACATTCTGATTCTGTATCGACTCGGAAAGCCGTCAGTCAGGATGGAAAAAAAGGTTCGAATCGCAATCTCAAGAGAGAGTAAATTATAGTTCCAGATATTCATCACAAAGGACTTAGTTGAAAGTCCTTGGTTGATCAAAAGTCGTCAGTCTGTCTCTCACTCCATCCAAGAAGAAGACGACGGACGACGGTATGCGAGAGGGTTGAGTGAAGCCTTCATTCGGGCGCTGCTACTCTACCGTACTTATTGTAAACGGTGTCGGTCTATAAAAAAAAAATTCATATGCATTGACGGAAAAGGAAAGAATCGCATCCCAATATGTCAAAATGAAAACATCAAGTAAGAAGAGAAGAAATCACACAAGTACATAGAAAGAAAGAAAGAAAGCATCCGAAGATCAAAAAAAGCCAAAAAAAATTCCCGTCTCTCGGGATCGAACCGAGGACCTCCCGGTAACAAGAGCGACATTTTACAGCCGGATGCTCTTCCAACTGAGCTAAGACGGGGATTACACTTCAATTTTTGAGTCACTATTTAGCAATAGATTATCAGTCAATTTGTGGTATCAAAAGTCCCTCTCAAAGCGAGTACTAGTACTCCGTACCTTCCTTACACAATATCCATCCCCCACGCACCCACACCACACCACACCACACCACAACCCACCACAACACACGACACCAACCCACGACCTCACAAAAAATGCTCCTCTGTCCTCCTCCCCCCCCTTCCCCCCCCCCAAAAAATCCAAAAACGCCCCAAACTGACCCAAACCCCCCTTCCCCCCAACAGTCTGCCCCTCGTGCGCCAACGTCCTCACCGTCTCGCGGGCCCCCTCCACCGCCGCCTTCCCCGACGGGCAGAACCGCCTCGAGTGCCGCACCTGCCCCTACCAGTTCCTGATCCGGCGGAAATACTACGAGCGGCGGGCCGTGAAGCGCAAGGAGGCCGAGGACGTCATCGGCGGCAGGGACGCGTGGGCGAATGTGGACAAGGCGGACGGTGAGTTTTGAGGGGGTTGGAGGGGGTTTTTTGCATGTGTTGTTGAAAGAAAGGATGAAAGAAAGCTGACGAAACCTCTCTCTCACACAGCACAATGCCCCCGCGAAAGCTGCGACGGCTCCTCGGCCTTCTTCTACCAAGTGCAGATCCGCAGCGCGGACGAGCCCATGACGACGTTCTACAAGGTGCGTTTTCCGGGGGGGGGGTCCTTTCCCGTCATGGTGGTAATATCGGGGTTTGGGGTTGTTGGGGGGGGGGGAGATGACTGATCCGGGGATTATTTAGTGTACGATTTGTGCCCAGAGGTGGAAGGAGAATTGAGGCTGGGCCCGGGGGGCGGGGAAGGAAGGAAGGAAGGAAGGAAGGAAGGAAGGAAGGAGAGAGAGGGATGGAGAGAGAAGGATGGAAGCATGCATGCATATATGGTTCAGGAAAGTGATAATGCTAGAAAAAGGAGCCATGGCTAAGGGAAAAGGCCACACGTCGTGGAAGGACCCTGGCTTCTACGGCAGGAAACAGGAAAGACTCATACTCAGGGGCCTGTGGCTGGATGTTCAGCGAAAGGGGGGGGAGGGGGGGGGGGGGAGGGGGGAGGTAAAAGTACAAAAGAACGAGAAACCTCATGGGATGGATATAAGGCAGTTAGTTACCTTAACCTATCTCGGGGCATATGGTCAGGCGTACGAGATGCACCCTCTCGCATCGAGATTGTGAAAATCTTGCGGTTGAAAGAAGCGTGTGTAGGCGTTGTTGACCACGGGATTTGTCTGCTGTGAGTAGTAAGTAGAAACGACGAGCATCAAGGTACGAACGAGTTTGCTGCCGATCCATGGGGAATAAAGGGAAACAGTCCTTCAACCGCCTCGAGCACATATTGGCAATTCAATAGTGACTGCAATCCCATGCAGACCTCGATAGAAAGTGCGATATCTAGTGTACAATGGAAACCCGTCCTGTTCTAACTAACCTAACCGCTTCTGATGCAAGAAATTCCCTACCATCGGCGCCAGGCTATGCAACGTGTTTATCGCTATCGATGCAGCTCGAAGCGACCCGTTCCCGTATAACAATCCCTTTCCTTTCCTTTCATATCCCTCAATCTCACTCACTATCACTCGCACTCCCCGTCGGCCCTTCCTCATCCTCCCCATCTTGGTCCACCACGTCATCACCCGCCATCATCGCAAACTCCGCCTTCTGCAGCGTCGACCTCAACTCCGTATTCCGCGGATCCACGAGCTCGAATGGTTTCAGCTTTGCCTTGTTGCGTATCCTGTAAGCAAGCGAAAGATGTCAGCTCGGACTCCACCCACTTCCCCATTCCGACTCCGGAAACAGTCCACGCCAAACCTCCACTCCTTCCCTAAACCATGACCCCGTAATCTTGGAAGAAACAGACAAGAGCGGCACCGACCTCGGATCCGCCCCGGCGTCCAACAGCAACTCCACAAGACCAGCCCCAGCCTCCCACTCCTCCTCCGCCAAGCCGTTCACGAACCGCACCGCCTTGTGCAGCGGAATGTCCGCCTCGAGCCTGTCCACCGGATCGACCTCCAACCCTTCCTGGTCCAGCAGCGTATCCAGCACCTCATCTGCCCTCCCCCAAAAAAGGCCAAAAGCATTAGCCAGATATCCCCTAAAAGCGTTCCCCCTTCCCCCTCTCCCATCCCCGGCGCGCGCCATTCTTTCCCTCCCACACCCCACCCCCAAACCCCTCAACCCAACCCATCTTACCCCCCCCCCCCTCCTCCTCCTGAAAAAACCAACCAAACAAAAAATCCCCCGAAAAGGAAGGAAGGAAGGAAGGAAGGAAGAAAAAAAAGGGGAACCTACAGCTCCCACACCCGGCCGCCACATGCAGGCAGAAGCGGCCGACGCCGTCCGTCGCCGTGTTCAACACCTGCGCGGCCTTGTCCTTGCCCGTCGCCTCGAGGCCCGACAGCACTTCGGCCAGCAGGGCCGTGTTGTTGCGGCGGCAGGACTCGAGGAGGAGTTCGCGGGGGGAGGCACCCTGTTGGGGGAGGAGGAGGTTAGTGCGTGGGTTGGGTGGGATTTGTGGGTGGGGGGTAGGGAAGAAGGGGGAATGGGGGAATGGGGGAGGAGGAGGAGGAGGTGGAGGAGGGAGAAGGTGGAGGAGGGAAGGGAGGAGGGGGAGAAGACATACCTCATCGTCGGTCATGGCTTGGTTGGAAGGCCTAGGGCGCGGGGGGGGGGTTTTTTTGGGGGGGTAAACTTGGCTGGGAGGGAACAAGTAGCGAAGGTAGGTAAGGTAGGTAAGGTAGGTAGGTAAGTAGGTAAGGTAGGTAAGGTAGGTAAGGTAGGTAAGGTAGGTAGGTAGGTAGGTAAGAAGAAAAGCAATCAAGCAATCAAGCAATCAATCAATCAATCAATCAATCAATCAATCAATCAATCAATCAATCAATCCATCAAATCAGGCTGTCGAGAATCACTATTGATGGTTGGCCGGATGGGTATGGCAACAAGGAGAGACCACACGACCAACACGGATCAAAAAAGGCGTTTGTGCAAGGTGATGCAAAAAATACTCGTAAGTACAGTAGTATGGTAATAAGTGAGGAGAGTTGAGAAATGCGGAAACCCGCTGTGCAAAACAAAATCCGGCGGGCACACCTGTTTCAGCCCTACCCTACAAAGAAGTTAGGTTACTCGTAATCAATCAATCAATCAATCAATCAATCAATCAATCAGGCGTGGTGACGTCATCTCGCTGTCGTTGTTTTGCATTTTGGACCTGCAGCAAGCAAGCTGCGGGAGTCAAGTTTTGCATATGCAATGTGCGATTGAAAATCGAATCAAATGACAAAGGGGGGAAGGAAAGTTTCAGCAAGTGTTGGAATGGTGACCCTCGGCGAATGCTAAATATTTGAATGGGCATGATATGCTATAATGCTATGCAATGCAATGGTACACATACTGGCTTATGCATGGCGACAGACACCGTGGTTCTCGCGATCAAAGAGAGTTCCCTCCTCCATCAGTGGTGATCAGAGAGAGCCCCCCCCCAAGTCAAATGCTAACCTGATGTTGTTGCTTCCCGAAGTCCTCGCTTCGTACCTCCAGGCCTCTTCGCTGCTGCTGGCTGGGACGGCGTACGTAACCACCGATCATCTCCGTGCCTGTTGCAAGAATCATTCGTGAACCTCGCAAAAACGGAGACCATCAACGCGCAACCTCCCCGCCCTCCAGACACCTAATCATAGCCCGATCCTTCAACCCCTTCTCCTCCGCCTCCAACTTTTTCATCTCCTGCCTCGCTTGATCTTTCTCGAACATATTGTCCTGTTGCTGCAGCTTCAACCACGCTTTATGCCTCTCGCAGCGCTTCTTTTTGCAAACGCCGCGACCGATTTCCCCCTCCTCCTTCTCCGCATCTCTCGTAGCCTCGTTTCCATCTTCCTTCTCTTGCAGGGTAGGCGCTCCCAGGACACCATCCTGCAGCGCTTTCTGACCTTCAGGCGATTCGCGCCACTCATTGAACTCGACTTCGGACCAAGTTAGGCGGGAGTCGTAACCGCAGATGTTGTTCAAGGATTTATCCTGCTCTTTCAATTCCGCAAGCACGTTCTTCGCTCGGGCAGTAATTAATAGCAGAAGCTTGTCCCGATCATCCAGTAGCTTCCTCTTCGCCTTGCAGCGAACCTTCTTTTCCGTAATACTCGCCAACTGAGCGTTTTCCTCAGGAGTGTAGGTGGGTTCAGGTTTCTCGATTTTCGCATCTTCCATCTTAACATCTTTTCCTTCCGGACTCGCCGTAGCAGGCGGACTCAGCACCCCATCACCTAATCTCCGAAACGCATCAAGATCCTTCGACCCATCAGTCAAAGCCTTCAACTCCGACGCCTTCAGAACACGGCCAAGATGCGCATGATCATCATCGGAGACCTCCTCGGTATTGCCGATGTTGTCAGTATAATTGTTGCGCCTCCTCTTCTTATTGCTGCCCGGCCCATCCTTCTGCTCTGCAGAGTCTTTACCAAACATGAGACTCCTCATGAATTCAGTTCCATGTGCGTCCGAGCAGTACTTCGACTTGACCTGACCCTCTGATCCATCACGCGCAGGCTCACCACATCCTTCAAGACGACACATCCGTTTCCATAGAGTCTCATTCCCTTTCTCTGCGCAATTTGGGCCTGACATGGTCAGCAGAGTCTCACGCCCATCGCAAGCTTAGACGACTCACAATACCACTTGGATATGAGCTTAGTCTTCTCAGCGGGCAGATCCACACAGCGACCGTGGAACCAACCTTCGCAAGGTCCATCACAGGCGATCATGAGAGTATGATCATCCGGCTTGCGGCAGATGCAGAAGAGCTCTCCATCATCTGTGGCGTCATCATCATCTTCCTCGCCATTCAGTACGGACGAACTCCGAGCAGGTGTCTCGGATCCTTGCTTGCGATTCTTGGGCACCGGAGTGTGGCTCGCGCGACTTGTCGTAGGAGTGCCTGCGTGTTGCGCTGGTGGTGTACCATCAACACTCTCATTCTCGATCTTGCGCTTCTTCGCAGGCGGCTTCACTGTGCTGGCAGTCCCTTTCCTAGGAGCTGCTCGCTTCTTGCTCGGCCCTGGTTTTGCCTTCATTGCGCTAGATTCTGTTGGAATGGGTGATGGAGTATGGCTAGCGTCGTTCTTGATACCTGTGATACTTTTGAGAGTTGGGGTGTTGGTATTTGAAGGTTGATCAAAGGCGATTGTAGAACCTTCGACGGATTGCCCGTCGTATTGTTGAGGTATTTCCAGAGGGTTCTCTTGAATCTCGGCTTTGATCTCAACTTGATCACTTTGGTTGTTTGGTAATGTAGAAGCTAAAATTGAATCTGAGGGTCCTGGTGAGGGTTGTCGTATTTGTGAGGTAGCTGGCGCGTCTGAGTTCTGGTAAGGGTCTTGTTTGTTCGTCTCGTCGTGAAGTCGTGATGATGACAGCGCTACTTGTTCCGAAGTATCACCATTGGCATATTTAGTGAGATCGTCTTGTGCTGTGGCACCTGGCGCATGTATGGGAAATGAATTACTTTGAGTCGGTGGTGATCGTACGAGTGGAGGTAATCGAGTAGAGTAATCAGTCTCATTTGATAGCTTCCTCTCTGCACTTGAGGAGTGATGGTATTGTCCTAAGCCAGAGGCATGTGTAGAAGATTGATTTCCCGTGTGAGAGAAGTCATTGTTAAGTGGAGGTAAGGTATGGCTTGATCCAGGTCTTGACCCGTATTGATTATAACCCTGATACGATGCCGATGGTGCAAAGGTGCTACCCTGAGGAGGCGAGAGTATGGGAGCAGTACTGCTTGCTGCTGCGGCCAGAGCTTCGAGCCCAGGAGAAGTCAAGGACGCGAGGCGTGTAGGACTCGCACCAAGGCCCTCAAACGAAGAGCGATGTCCAGCGCGATGGTCTTCTCCATCCAAAATCAAAGGTTGTGGGCCTTGGGGAGGAGAGCGTTGTGTTGTAGAAGTCGGGGCGGGGTTGAGGAGTTCGGAGAGTTTCGACATGATGGCGGAGAGGGCTCTCTAGACCCTGGACGATGGTTCTTACCTGAGCAAATGGGGTCAAATAGGTATGCGATCGATTTCGTCTATCTTTCATGGCTTTTAAGAGGGCATTGTGTTGGTGGATGGAGATGCTGGGGGTGAAGATGGTGTTTTCTGCTTCGCGATCTTCAAGGCTCGGCGAGATCGACAGTAGGGATTCTTCAACGGCTTTTTTTCGGCATCACGTGACGGAGGTAAAAATCTGCAGTTGTCCATTTTGTCGGCAAGCTCTCTACGGAGTCACCCTATCCTAATTTGTATAATGGGGCAACAGCCGTGAAAAGAAGAGCGCCGTGCAGGGGGGGTTCATGTTTGAAGTATTTTCCATGTGATTATAACGACAAACAGTGTACCATATGCAGGATATCATCTGTCAAAGCTCTTCACTATAAGCCAACAATACTCTCGCAAGGATTACCATAACCTCCCACTACCAATTCGTGATGGACATCATGCGTGAGCCAATTAATCAACAGCAGGTTTAGCTCATCATGGGCCCAGGATCCCTTTTTTCCTGTGCCAGTCTTTCCAGCAATCAAGGAATAAATATTAGCAATGACCTCAGCATCCATGAAATATGACGCCACATCTGCCTGGCTCCATCCTCCATCCTCCTCAAGACCGGAACGCCATGCTTTGTCGAAATGGATATAATCGTATGCGAGCGACAAATCATCAACTGCTCTGGATCTGTTCCTCTGAACCCATCCGGTACTCTGTAATAATGGGTCCTTCCAGCTGAGTTTCTTCGCCATACTGATTCTGCACCAGATCCATCCGCCCATCAATCAAATGCTCCACGTTCAGTCGCGTGCTGTGGACCGTGTTGTGCGAGTAGCCTTTAATTCTGACGCTGCTTCGATTTTGTGGATCTATATCCGAATCTCTCTCGTTAGCACCAGCAGACTTGTGTTCGCCGAAGATCTGCGGGAAGACGCTTATGCATTTAAAGCCTCGGTCCTTTTCACACATCTCACGAAGGCCGTAATCTATTGGCTTGTTAAAGATATCCATGGAAAGATACTTCAGAATCTTGGCAGCGCCGTGGTACGAGAGAGCATAAGCGTAGGTGCAAGTGTTTCCGGCGGTGAAGAACATTATTCTAGTGTTGTCGTCGTAGGGAGACATATCGGGTATATCCCCATAATTCGCACGATGTTTTTGTGGAGGGACGTTGGGGTCGTTTTTCATGATGAAACGCCGGTCATCTCCTTTGATGGTAGAAGATGCACAATGGCCCAGCCATATCAAGTCCCAACCGTCACCATAAGGTGAACGAGGAGCTTCGTCTTGGGGCGTACCAAGGAGGGTTTGGCTGCCAAGCGCGATGTATTCCATCATAGATCGGAGGTTCACATCCCAGTCGGCATCATCTTCAATAATGATTGCTGATGACATTCGTCTGCTGACGATCCTAGAGACAAGATACATATTTAGCGTGAGGTCCAGGAATTGGAGGGAGGTAGAGGCACTCTTTGGCAAAGTTCATGTGTCCACGCCAGCAGCCGACAACCCCTTCAATACCAGGTCTTGTCTCCCATTTCTAGGGCGAATGTCAGCGTTGGAGCGTTCTATAATGAAGTCATGAGCACGCTTACGCCAGACAGAGCTTTCTTCGGGATATCCTCTCCAGCAACACCCTCGAGGACATCAAAGTCGAAGCCCGTTACAGAAGCAGCCAGAATCATGGCATCAAGTTTGTCGGTTCGTGTTGGCATATTGAGGACGAAGACCTTTTCGAACTATGGAGAGCAGTGTGATCAGTGACTGCTCCTCATCCGGTATATTCCGGAGTTTACGCACACCGAGAGACGTGTTCTTGAGATCTGCAAGACTGCTGTCGGAGAGACGTCTTTGGCTATTGTTTAGGATAGGGCCTGTTGATTTGGGTCTGCCATTGAACCATGACTTTGCTTTCGGATTTGTTCTTGAAGATGCTGATGCTGTTGAGTTTGCGGGTTGATAAGCGTACTCGCTCATGAAGCTGTTGGGTCGTCGGAAGGCGACCAGTGTGAGAAAGAGAAAGCAGGCGAGAAGAGAGAGCAGGACCATTCTCCGCTTCGCTTCCCTCCTCTCACGACGCATCATTGTGGGACGTCTGCTTGGAGAGAAAGCTCTTTCACTGTCGACATAAGCGCCCATAATAGCCGTGTGTAATGGTGAGGCAGTTGGCGAGGTTGGGGAAAGGGAAGCGGAAGAGGGTGACACAATTAGATAATGGGACAATGAAAGGGAGCGTGACAATGTTTCAAATGTGAAAGAGTGACGCCAAGCAAGGGCGGACATTTGCCGATCAGAAGGGGACGCGAGGGATTTGTGCTACAGATGCCAAGACCTGAAGATAGTAGTATGACATGCAGATCGGACTTGGTTATCATGCATATGCCATATACATCATACAAGTGGCCGCCTGTACTCGGCTTTGTGTAAGACAGGAAGAAGAGAAGGCGAGAGTGGTTGTAGTCTGAAGTCTGAGGATTTGAGAGAGAGGATAAAAATGCCTCAGGGTCCCGCTGTTGTAGTTGTACGGGAGGATTGACTGCGATGGCCAATGGCGAATGATATGTCATTGCCATGGAGCATTTGCTTACTACTTCACGGTGAGGAGATTTGGATTGCTTGCTAATGTACTACATACTACTGTGGGTACTATTGGCTATCATCGTTCAATTGCTTTTAATACTATTTATTGTATTGTACACGAGGTACTTTGGAAAGAGCATTCTACATACTTCTCTTTTCCTAGCCTATCCCAGGACCGAAGACGTTTGCTGACTGCAGATTCTGCAGCTAATTTTAGCGTCCGTTCTTTAGGTTAGCGGATACCCGAAGCGGAACACTAAACTTCCACCGGTTAGCCTTGCCGTCTTTTAAATCCTCTGGGAGTGATAATGTAAGGTAGCATTATGCAGCATCATGTAGCATCATGTAGCATCATGGAACATTATGTAGGTGCTGCCTTGCGTCGGGAAATTTCCTCAATTGTGGGATTTAAACGAAAAGAGATACATGTAAATCTACATGAAGCCGTGAGTGCACTTGTATTGGTCAATTCGCGATTATGGCTAATGCGAGGATTCGATAATTCAATACTTGGCGAATGATTCAGCTACCTGCATACCACCTTATCTGAGCACCACCACTTGTCCTACCGCGAACGCGCCTTGTGGACATTTCCTCGCTGCGATTATCAGGGCCTCGACTCTCAACACGACGCATTCAAAATGTCTAAAGTATGTATTGAGTATTGACGCTTTCCAGCAGAAGCGCGTCTGCAGGCCCGCAGACCCGAGAATCTCCAAGTGAATTCGTCTGCTGCAGTGTGGCACCCTAGTACTCTAATCTTAGCCAACGGCTAGAGTACCGTAAGACCGTGGGGGTGGCGAATTGGGTTTGATCCTTTCAAATGTTGGCACAGGAAGCGTTGCATGGTAAAGATTATGTGCAGAATGTGTAGCGATGAAGGAACTAGATTCACAGCATGAACTCGCTTCTGAATTCTGAGATAGGAAGCTCTGACTTGGTATACTCTACCGTATACTAATCAAAGCCGTACCAGTCATTTTAATACATTTATAATACACTTGTCCCTACCTTACTTAGCATGAGTTCAGAATTCAGAGAAGGGAAACGGCGAGCTCGTGTAAGCGCTACTTCACGCTCTACTTTAAAAAGGTAAAGTAAAGTAAGGTAGTAATGACTAATGAGGCGTGAACAATGTGACCGCTGATCTTCGCTTAAGCTCGGGTCCGAATAAAGGCTCACCCGAGCCCCGGATTTATTGCTCCTGCAAGTCACTATAAATAAGGATAATGACTGCTCCGCCTATCGTAGTCTTCTCATCGTCATGCAACAGCTCTGCTTTATCGGCATGTCTGTTGACAGCCACGAGGTATTCTCGAACGGGCGATGAATCGAAAGATGGAAAGATGGAAAGATGGAAAGATGCATCGAGAGCCGCTCCAGCCAGCTTGCAAGCTTTCTTTTTTACCGACCCTCTCCTCGTACTCTTGCCGCGGAGATTGGGAATCAACGATCCATTCGGATTTCATCATTTTAGTAGACTCGCCTCGATTTCCAAGGGAATCGTATGGCTTGTCGAAAACCTCTAGACCTCTATCGACTTGATCATGCTCAACGAAAGGAGTAAGAGGATGCGTCTCACAAATAAAGGCATTCAAATTTGGATGATTTGTTTTCCGAGACCCGACGTGACCCAGCCTGCCTGCCTGGTCTAATGAATCGACTAAGCTAATCCTATGCACGTCATCTTATGATAATATGATTGGCTCGTGATGCAAATATCAGCCGCACGAGTAAGATGCGCGCTCCGAAACGACTTTTCCACTATACCATATCCTGACGGGGCTTTAGGTTTTTGCCGAAGTCCGCCCGGTCAATATGGGATAAGCAAGTCCAATGACATCAAATTGCAACCAAGGAGAAAATCCTCCAGGTGGTGTCAGCATTGTCGGTACATCACCCCACCTCCCCTTCTCCTTATTCAAAACAATTCAACTTCCTTTCAACAAGCTCACTTCCTTCATCGCAGGCGGCTGCTCATACACATCTGACTGCCCTCAGAGGTTCCGTCGACCTGGAGGGTATGTGAATGGTGAACTCATGATTAGTTAACGTCGTAGAGAAACTGAAGCTGGTACGATGGGAGGGATCTGTTACGCAAATAAGCGGGATTGAGGAGAGAAGATTTAACAGAAGCCTGGAGGTCTTGTTGTCAGCGCGTGGTTATAGAACATAGAATATCCGTCTGCTGCCAATTCCGCAAGCTTTCTTCTTCCGGAGATACCCATGCTCTTAACACCTTCCGTCAAAGTTAGGCAACATAAACCGCCCCACATTGTTTGAGTGTTAATGGGAGAAATCAGAGGTAGCCCGCAGCCTCAACTCTTTTTTCACCGCCCAACTCTGTTTCTTACCTTATATACATGGGCTCTACGAAGCTTGCAGCTATCCAGTACCGACATTGGAAAATCGCAACCGAAACATAATCCGCAATGGCCACCCCATTATCGCCCTCCAACCTCTTCCTGGCAAAACAAGTACTTGCTGCAGACGTCACCTTAATCATACTCGAAGAGTTGCGCAAGATACGGCAGATTTCCGATCCGCGTATGGTGTCGAAACAATTCGACGCTCTGATAGTGCCACTATCCTACCGCCATATACGCCCTCACGGACCGTATACTCGCGCCGTTCGCGTTCAAGCAAGAGCCGTAGGATGCATCAATCTTTCAGCTCGAAGTTGCTCGTGATGTCAGGTTGCGCACGAGACATCTTACGATAAACCGCCAACCTAGACTGGTTCGCGAGTAGCCAAGCTCATCAGGTCGCCGAGAAATCCCCGGTCCTCCACCCAAGTCAGGTCCGCTCGTCTCCAGTCTTCGGGCATGAAGTCAATTTGAACCTAGATGGGGGGCCTTCGGGGGGGCCCTGTGAAGCAACGAGTCGTCACGAATCCGCAAAACTCCACCATCGGTCCTGCTTTGTGTGAGACTTGGGCCTAACGTCTGTACAGCTCCGCTTTGAAGGGGCTTCGCACATCAACGTACCGGCCTCGAGATTATCTGGATTTGCCCAACTCGAATCTGATCACGTGCAAAATTGCTGCCTGGGAGAGTTCAGGATTTCCCATGATCAAGGAGTTGCTCTTCGAGCGCGGCCCGTGCTGCAAAATCTTCATCTTGTCTACGGCAGACTTGGGACTTCCTCATACGACGGACTGAAGATTGAGGTCCAGCGAGATCAGAATGTCACACGGCTTCTAGCGTTGAACAAACTTAAAAATAGAAGGCTATAATGGAAATATTCACTATGGGAAGGCACTAACTTGTCGAACTGGTCTGAGATTAGGTACTCATCTCGAGCTGAGGAAACTAAAGGCGGACAAGGTCCTCGTGTCAGGGACTCGGAAAGAGAGCTGAATGCATTGATTCCGGTATGAACGGAATAATAGCTATGAGGGACTAAGTACATGCTGTGAGGCCTTTATGTAGGCAATGCCAGACCGCGCTAGTCGCTAGTGCCGGCGCTAATCTCAATTGGGAGTCATGGTGTTGCGTGCTGGACTGGAACCATGACACTACCTCCCCTTCCACATAGTCATGTCCTCATGGCTTGACCCTCTTATGCTTCCTTTTGAATTGTGACGGAGAACCTGGAGACGTTGCGCTGTGAATCATGTGCGTCTTGCCTATGCTCTTCAGATCCCCTCTGAATCGAATAAAGAATGGCCAATAAAGCCGCCGGAATCGAATGTCTGTGTCACAGGCCCATTTGCTGGAGATTGCTGGGAGATTCCGCTTGTTTCCGGCCACTCTGTGGCCTATCCCTAACCACTGCCCTGACCCTGCATCTCCGTATCGTCTCTGACGATCGCTGTCGTTGCTGAGTTCTTGAATGCCTACTCTATGTCATAGGCACAGTTGTTCATGGAGATTACTGGGGTTTTCTTCATCCCTGGCCATGCTCTGGCCCTGCATCTTCAAATCTTCCCATTTCTTCTTATCACATAGCACCGCAATTTCACTTCAGTCAATGCCTCATAATAGATCCATCGTAGCGTACCCTATTGCTTCCAGTCGTTGATCCAGCTTTCATTTATATGTCAATGCACTTCTTCGTGTTATGATATCGATGCTATAGCTTATGCTTTAATTTACGCTGCGCAACGGGGCGGGGCGCCTCGGCGGGGTTTCGTGTTGGGTCGGGGTCGGGGTGGGGTATGGGTATCGGATAGGAACGGCTCGCTATGTTTGTATAGCGTCAACGCCAACGCTGGCCATCCTGAATTGGTACATGCACATGTTAAGTCTTCAAGATTTTACAATACTAAGTATGCATGTCCAGGCGGCGTCGTATGGAATATCCTTTTAGTTACGTACTATTCCAACAATCCTACTGTGGCACTTTAACCAAGTACCTTCAGCGCGAAGTCTCGCACTTTCTCGACCAACCCTTCCATCCATGTCAGATGCGGCGAGTGCCCAGCGGGACACCTGAAAACCGTCATATCCACACCCGGCCTCTGACTCTGCATCGCAATCATCGCGTCCTGGTAAGTCGAAGGTAAAGCGAAATCATCTTCTGTCACCAGATAGGCACAAGGCAAAGCGGTGTAAGCATCGTTCTCTAGTACGGTCGTGGGGACCTGTGAGGCTGTAAGAGTCGCCTCGTAATGCTTTGCAGTGGCTTCATCCAGGCCGTTGAAGAAATATTTGGCCCCGTCTTTTGTGGAGGCGAGTCCGCTGAAGCCGTGTTTCTGGTTTAATAAAATCATCAGCTTGTGGTTGAGTACCCATGACCTACGAGTAGCCAGAAGTCGACGACAAGAGGCCAAGATTTCTGTGTGGACTCACATGGAATTGGCAGTATGGTGGGATAACAGCTTCGCTACCGTCCTTCGGCTGGAAAAAGCTGTGCACAGACTCGCCCATTGGGATCATAAACCCAGACTCATAAAACAGACCTATTATCCCTCCTAAGGCGCCTTTTGCCTTTCGGGTTTCTGCTTGGAGCTCCGGGATGGCCACCATCGTAGCAGTGAAGGCGCCAGCTGAATGTCCGACGAGAAGAACGTGCTTGCCCAAGTCGATGATAAGCTGACTCAAAAGCTCGTGAAGGAGCTTAGCATCGTCAGCGGGCTGCGGATATCCATTCAGAGGCGGATCTCTGTCATAGTCCGGGTTGGCAATGTCGCCAACATTCATTTGGCGCAAATCCGAGGAGGGTAGTTGTGGACAGTAGGCTTCGATACCCTGTGCTTTCAGAGCCTTAATGAAAGGCTGATAGGGTTCGGGAGTGTGGTAGGAACCATGACAGATGACTACTACGAATCTTGCTGTCGTAATCACAGACATCTTGGATAATGATTGTTCACACTCAGTCTGGTTCAAATGAGACGTGCGGAAAGGGCGAATGGTTGAAGGCATTTACAGGATTCTTTACTTGCTTATGTAATATAGCGAGTAGCTTCCATAGGAAATAGATAACCCTTCCTTCACAAGGAATCGTCTTCTTTGGAGAAGATGCTGACGTGATATCAATACTTCAAATTTGTGGCCTTAAAAAAACCGCCCAGTGTGAAACATGACCATCACAGCCGCCTGACATGCTTCCTTCTGGGAACCTGCCAATCAATGTTGATCCTTGGAGGATCTACAAATATGAGAGCAATGGAACTGTTTCGATTAAGCCTTGCGTCATTGTGACTTGATACTGCATACACAGCTTCAACAATACCATTTATCCAACAGCGCCAATGACTATGTTCAGGTGTGCTCAACTTTCCTTGACAAAGATTACCGCTACTCTTAAGGTATACATTTGTTGAGCAGACAACAGCTTTTTCCCACGACCATCAATCTGACAATCTGACATTGCTTACAGGTGTTTTGGGCTTCCGAATTCCTCTGGAGTACAGGCGTTGCAAGTTTCAGACTCGCCATTGTCTTCCTCTGTATCGATGTCTTCCAGAGACGGGACTTCTATCGGACTGCAGTTGCGACGGCTGTTGTGGTCTTTTTGTATTACGTTGCCCGCATCCTTACCGTATCGCTCAGCTGCCGCCCTGTCAACTACAATTGGAACAAAACAATCGACGGCCACTGTTCGAATACCGTAGCTATTGAGATATTCTCAGCCGCGTTCAACATGCTGTTGAATATCTGGGTTGTCTGCCTACCATTGCCAATAGTTTGGCACTTGCAGATGGCTAAACAAAAGAAAATCGGTATCAGCGCTACAGTCGCTCTGGGTCTTGCGTAAGTTCCCCTTATCATAACGATTCTGATAATTGAAAATTCATATCACAGGATTGCTGGTATCAATCTCGGACGCCTTGTACAGACAATCCAATGTAATGAGACAGACTTCTCATACTGTCTCCTGGGATCCTCGATGATTGTTACCGGCGAGATGTCTACCGGAATACTCGTTGCATGTGTACCCACCCTTGGACCCGTCTTCTTCCCCAACCGTTTTGGATCAAGTGCCAAAGCTCGTCACCCATTCCAAGACGGCCGTAGGGCTCCTTTATACAACGGGTCTTCCGGCCGAAACCCCCTTCGAGGTCCGGCGTCGGGCGAGTCCGACGAACGGCCGTTCACAACATTGGAAGAAGATGACGTCGAGCTCAAGGCGGCGCTGAAGGGAGGAAATAGCTACCAAGTCCATGCCGGCCGTGCTAGTCGAAACGAGAAGCCGGACCGTCAGGTTGACGAGGATGAGATTGAAGTCAGACAAGAACTTCACGTATTCCAGACACCAACGAGAGTTTGAGGTTGCAAACTATTGGTGGATATCATGATCCTGAGACGCAGGATCTACTTCTGGAAACTATGCCATGGGTTGGCGCCCGCAGTTCTTATGGCGACACAGATTTGTCAAGGCGACCTACCAGGAAATAAGGAAAATATCAAGAACTCGTATGCGGACCATGACCGCAATGTTATATCTCTTCGGAGTCGATAAGGCTGTCGAGCGAACTGTGTTATTCGGTGAATTGAGAGGCGCTGTAGCAAAGGGGGGGAGAAATTGTGGGGGTGGAGGGGGCAGGAAGGTATGCGGGGGGTTCAGCCAAAGTACAGTAGTAAGTAGAAAGAATAAAAACAAATCTCGCATCTCTCTCACTCCATGACAAAAGTCGTTTTCGTTCCTTTGCAACCTAGTTCTTCACGGTCTGTTCTTGAACGCAAACCAACCAACCAACCAGCCGCTAATGACGGATGTTCAGGGAATCATTCAACGGAAGATGTTTGGCGACGCCTCTCGCACCGGCAATGATACGCATCATCCTTATCTTTCGTCTGCGGCCTCAAGACGCGCATTTCTCCTCCTTCCTCGAGATTCACGAGATCGACACTGACGATAGAGCAATGTCAAAAGGGAACGGCTGACCTCCCGGGCAATCCCAATTATACGGCAATATACGGCTTTTAGGCACGCTGTCCTCAGTGCTACTCTAGGTCTGAACAACTTCGATTTCATCGCTTTTCCGATTCAATATAATCAGAGATACTTGATAATAAGTATCCCGCGGTTAATATCGACACGACAAGTCTGTCTAGCCAGGAAGGCAACAGGATTTTGCCGCTCGGACCAAAGAGAAGTCAAACGCTTCTGGTTCGTGGAATGAATGCTTGCAATCCAATATCCCAGAGACCTTTCCTCGGATTGCCCATTTCCATTCCTTGTCGGCCGCGAGAACCAGACACAACTCTTCCAACCCTTTTTCACGCAGGCCGCTCGCCTCCATGTGCTCACCTTGTCAACAACGGCTCTCGTGTTCAGTAAACCGTCTTCCGCAGGGAAGGGGGAGAATTAATGCAAACCGCATCCGACATCCAATATCTCTCTCATACCACTCCAGTGGGAGACTTTGTTTTGTGGTGAATGACGAATCCTCTAGTTGCTCGATGATTTCTGCCGTGGCAAGGTAAGGAGCAACATACTCCTGTATGGCTCGCGTAGCGGTGTTCTTTAGAGCCGCGCAAATGAGGATTACGTAGGCAAGGCAACGGGCGAAGTATCTAGGATGGAGAAGAGAATAGATTAACACTTCCCACTTCATGGAATCGAAATGATCCATGGTGAGAATTTAGCAGTGTATGAGATGTGAAATGCACCATGCATGAAATGTTGTTCCTGCATGATCGACCAGAGTTGCCAAGCCATGCTAGAGTATTGACTTTCGAACCAATCATTACCCTGTCCATCTACGTCATCGAGACCCTGAATCTCAATCCTGTTCCAAACATCTGTGACCTCCTGCTCTCCACTTTCAACACCTTCCCTCCCTCCTCCACACACCCACACACCACAACACCACTTCAACAACACACACACAGTCTCACAAAACCCTACATCGCACACACCTCTCTCAACCTCCCCCCCACACCCAAAAACCCAACCACAACAACCACAACAACAACCACCAAAAACCATGGGCCTCCTCGACCCCTTCTGGAACGCCGTCGACACCACCGTCGCCGGGGCCGGCACCGCCGTCGGCGGCGCCATCCAATCCGTCGGCGACGGGATATCGCAAACGGGCCGCAACGTGGGGGACGGGATCGCGGGGGCGGCGGGCGGCTGGGGCTCGTACGTCAACGACGGGGCCAACTACGTCAAGGACGCGACGGGGGCGGGCGGGGCGCGCGTGGGCTCGGCCGGGAACCCGCTGGGGCTGGCCCGGGGCAAGGAGGCGGCCAGGGCGGGCGGGTTCGCGAGCTACACGCCGCCGTCCAAGGGCAAAGGGGCGGCGGCCGCGGCCACGGCCACGAGGGAGCGCAAGGCGATCGCGCCGGCGGGGCCCGGGGCGGGGGCGAAGGCGGAGCAGGGCAAGGCGCGGAGTGCGGTTGGGGCGCAGGTGGCGGCTGATGCGAGAGCCAAGGCGATTGCGGCTGCCAAGGAGGATTATAATAAGAAGAAGGCGGCGGCGGGTGGGGC
The DNA here is from genome assembly GCA_022315425.1 of Pseudevernia furfuracea. NCBI lineage: Eukaryota > Fungi > Ascomycota > Lecanoromycetes > Lecanorales > Parmeliaceae > Pseudevernia > Pseudevernia furfuracea. Next base: position 125,384 of record JAIUPT010000030.1, read on the forward strand.
GGGGAGGGGTGGGACTGCTGGTGCTGGGGCTGGTGCTGGGAGAGGGGGTAAGGTGACTGGGAGGGCGGAGGCGTTGAAGGGTCCTGCTGGGGGCGTCACTAATGCCGCGAAGAAAGCTCCGGCGAACGCGGCTGGACGGGGTGGCAAGGTTGGAGGGACTGTTACGGGGAGGGGTGGTGGTGCCGCTGGTGCCGCGAAGAAGCCTGCTGGGACCGTCACCGGGAAGAAATGAGGGACTGGCGCCCTTCGGCTCCATGGGAAGGGATCACACAAGAATAGTCAAGAGCCGTTGGGTTATGAGTGAGATGTCGACATTGGAGGAGGCTTGTAAACTCATAGGAGAGCATGCGGTAGCATTTGCATTCGTCTTCTAGCGGATTTGTATAATAGATACACAAGTTGAGCGCGTCATCGTGATCCGTCTGTCACTGTCATCCTTTCTCTAGTTTTTTTTTCGAGCCCTTCCGAGGCCTTGCTAATCTGCATGTGTTCCCTTGTCCCTCACCATTCATCTCAGAATTCGCCGCCGTCTCCACATCCCCTTCCTTACATCTAGGGACCGGGAGCGCGCGCTGAGAGAAAGAAACCCAGTGGTGTGCTCCCAACAAACAGTATCGCATTCGCCTCAAAACACCCCAGGCGTTGCCAATACGCCGACGCCGACACACGGGAGCAGGAAGAGACGAAAGGGCGCCCAAACTGCAAAAAAATGAAGCACCTGATGTTTCCACCGACAAATGAAGGATTCATTCCCAGGCAGACGGCACATGATAAGAGGTCCACAACGTCACTCTTGGCCTTCCTTTTCCGGAGGAGCATGCATCCTCCCATGCTTGATCGCGTTCCGGGCCTCATGATCGGCTCTCGTCGTCAAGATCCGAGCTCGGCCATAAACTTGCAGAAGGGATGTGAGCGGATGAGGCTCTTGGACTTCCCCCCCTCCCCCCCCAACAGCTTGCCAACCGCGCTTTTAAAGGCACGGATGGTACCACTCCCGTGAATTCTTTGTCCCGGGGGGGGGGCTCTACGACCGAGTTCGATCAATCTTTGTTGTTGTTCATCAGTCGCCAACTGAGCATATTGGAGCAGCGGGGGTGGTGCAACGTGCAGTCCACATTGTCCGCATCCTTGAAACCTCCAGACCTTCAAGGGTGGAGAGGTCTCCTCAGCAAGCCGCGAGCGAAATGGATCAGGTTCCTCCTGCTCTTATCTTGCTCGGGAACAGAGCGATGGACCGGTGCTTCGAATCAGCCTTGATACACCGTGATTGTTGAGGGAGATAGCGATATGGAGTATCGTGCGTCCGTTTGGGTCGGTATCATTGACGCAGGGCCCGCTGCGTGACAAGCACGAAAGGGATCTCTGGTCGGTCAGAATGTGCTGCCCAGCGTCATGCCGTGACCGTGTTTGGCCATTTGGATCAGCCTCGAAGCTGAGCCACGTCTTTACGAAATTTAGAGTGGTACCAACTTGGACAGCTGGACCGAGGGGCGTCCTGCCAAGCTTGTTTCTTTGCAGCAACGTCTGCATTAGCATCGAGTAAGATCTGCAGACACTCATCGCCACGGGCAGACAAGGACCAATGCAAAGAGCTTTTTCCGCAGTAATCGGACTTTATCAGGGTTTGACCCAAAGCTCCCAGGGTTATGTCGTCAATAGACGGCGGACGGTTTCCGAATCTCCCTCTTGTGCCGCCCACGAGATTGAGGTCCTCCCTGTTGCGTCTCCTTGACCAACTGCAGATCTAGATATGACCCAAAGCTCCCAGGGTTATGTCGTCAAAAGACCAATCGGACAAGCCTATACATGCTCCGTGCAGTGCTATAAATCCGAACTCGGTGTAATCGTTTAGAAAATGCACTCGAACAAGACTTCTTCGATGTGGAGAAAACATTTCATCGAAAATCTTTCGCAGTTCCTCCAATCTATGTTCGGTGAACAGTGTGTGTCCCTCCCCGTATCATGGTCCAGGCCTCAGTGTAAGGAGAGCTTAACTTTTCATCGGTTTCCACACAGCACAACCCCCCAGTTAGTGGCCACTTGCATTCCAGAAACGAGCTCTTATCGGAAAGATCATCTGTCGACTCCATCAGCTCCCGAAGTTACTTCCAGGTTCAAAGATTCCACCGCAATCTATGGTTCCAATCAATTATGACACGGTCAGGTGTTTCGCAGAAGAAACTCACATAAAAAATCGTCTTGCCTTCCGGATAGCTGGCGTCGGTTGGGGACGCTCCTCGTAGTTTCAAACAGCCTCTTGACATGATCTAGAGCACCCGTCCGTACTGCCCCAAAAATTGTCTCATTTTCAGGACCAAGTCTCCGCTCCTTCAGGGGAGGGGTGATCTTAAAAACCACCTAGATCCTTGCAGATGGGCATTGTGGCCTGCCAACCCCGGTTCGAAAGCCCACCGAGGGCATGCAAAGCCAATTTTTCAAGAACCAAACCTTGCAGCCTCGAGAGACGCACTTCTTCACTGGCGAAGCTGCATCGCACACTATAAAGCGGGGGGCCAAGAGCTCCAACCGCGAAGTTGGGAACTCTGGTATTGCTACCTCTGTGACGTATACAATCGCACTGCTCGTTGCAGGCGCGCGCCCCCTGGAGAACGGTAGCGAAGTTCCGAATTGTATTCCCTGGGAAAGGTTCTGCGTAGGCGCACTATCGATAGCAGAAAGGCGCACTATTGGCTAAGTACAACCCTATCTGGTCGGTTTGGCCGGCTGATGCGAGATTCCAGTTCGTACTATGTTTTGTCGAAATGGAGTCTGACCTGTTGCGAATCGCCTGGTACTTTTTCTCGTATATCGCTAATTGATTGAGGCGAAGCGGGGAACGGAACGTGGTTCTGTGGCACTGTGGTTGGTTTGAGGGATTGTTCGATTCTCGGTATTGTAGTCTCGTGCTGCGTTTGCCCTTGAGTGACAAGCCCTCTAACTGGATCGACTCCAACTAGCACGTTTCTACCATCGAAACACTCACCAGCTTCAAATTTTCGGTCGACAGATCGCTGCTGTTTTATCTGCGCCAATTGTGTGGATCTGTGGTGTCAATGCCTACTTCACTGTCGTGAAACTTGTATATCTAATTCTCACATATCCAGGAGATTAAGCGCTGTTGACAAGCCCGACTTCCGCTCCAGGACTTGCTGTCCCGAAGCCTGTACTGCTGCTTGCATTGTGAACCAAGCCAATCGATCGATCAATCCCCGTTTCACCATTGCCGTCAGCTGCCCGTGGTTAGGTTGTGTACGATAAGGTTTCTCAAGTTCCAATAGAGTGTTCCAAGTCCTTTCCAATGCTCCTCCAATACCTCGGTACGATAGTCTGTCGGTCGTCGTCCCAAATTCCAAAACGGTTTTCCGAACGCCTTAGACGAAATATTGGCGATCAGAAAACATCCTCTTGTAATAAGCGAAGAACCCGTTTAGCATAACGAAGCGACGCGAGCTTTTTGAGACCTTTGGCCGAGTAATCCGCTGGGCGCCGACGACAGCAATGAGACTTGCAGTGTTGGTTGCGACACGCCGAGAGCAACGTCAACCGACGCAAAGGCGCCGAAGACGATAATGACACGTTGGCCTAAAAGAGAGCCAGAGTCAGGACGAAGACATTTTTAGACGGAGAAAGAGAGGTTATGTTTCGATCTCACATGCCCTTCGCCTCTCTCTCTCTCTCTCTCAGCGCTGTGCTTTGAACAGAACACCGCCTACCACCATGCCAATGCCTCATGATACCTGCTCTCCTCTTAGACGGACAGACAGACAGACAGCCGTACAAATCCCCCCCACAAGGACATCAAGTTTCCAAATAAATTGAATTCAGGGAACAATCACTTATACCCACGAGAAGAGACAAGTAAGTGTGCTCCAAGTCTGATTTCGAAGTGGTGATAAACGATCCTTCAGGCCTACTACAACGCTGGGGTACTTTGTTTCCCCCTGCCTGCTGTTGAACCCTTAGGACTTTTATCAAGCCATATTACCTCCCTGCTCTCATCTTGTCAATAAGGTTCTCCTCATCTTTTCAATTTCCCTTCCTTTCTTCCCCCCCCCCGGCGGCGTCACCGTCTTTTAATGCTAGCTACTCACGCACTTTTTGCGGAATTGACTGCCCCTTTGATACGTCCGTTTGATACCCGGCGCCCGAAAAGCGGTGTAGGTAAATCTAATCTACATGTTCGTGAATTCTAAGAGGCCTAAAGTAAAGCAAAGAAGGACCTGTATCATCATACTCTACTGGATATACACCGCAAAGCGATACTCTTCACGCTCGAGATTTGGTCCAAAGAGCGTGAGGACAATGGCGTCCGCCCCAGTCCGCCGCGCAAGGAAATCATAGTGAATAAAATTCTCCTCATTGGGAGTCCCCTTGTTCACAGTCTCCTTATCTACGCTGATGAACAGTGCATTCTATGGCCGTTAGCTGAAAGTGTCTGCAAATGTATGGAAAAAATGAGAGGTAGCACAGGAAAGGCAGAAAACGTACCCCAAAGGACGTCTCAAGCGTGTACCCAAACCACCAGTCGTTCGCGTTATCTGCGATTCTAAGAGACACACGAAATATTTCTGCGACAACGACCGGTCCCTTGGGGTAGTCGAATCCCAAGACTCTTTCTGCATCAAACGGTAATGCTTCGACGATATCCTTTAGTATGTTAGTGACCTTGCCTAGATCTTCCGAGCGCGAATGTGACGACTCGATGACCACCAGCACGAACTTCGCTGAGCTATAGAACATGCGAAAACCACCCCGTGCCGTATTGGGATTTAGCCATTCATTTGCGTTGAGACTCTCGTCATCATCGTTGTCGCTCGCTGCACTCCGCCGGCGTGTAAATTCGGCCTGGACTTGGTGCAAATGCGTGAATCGAAAGAAGCTGAGCGTCCAAACCTCAGGAGATCCTCCCGGATGGCTGGGAGCTACGTTTATGGTGAAGGTCGCGACGACTGCATCTGCGCCTGTGGCCGGTGCACGCCCAATATACGGTGTTCGCACTGTCTTGAGATCACTTCCTAGCTTCTCCATCACACTCTCGAGTAGAGTGCCATTACCGTAGCCAGCGTCAGGAAGGCGGTGGGTAGAAACAGAGACGGCCAAGGCAACCACTCCACGGCCGTCATATATATCTGCCAGCGTCCCTGAAGACGTCTGGGAATCTTCAGGTACTTCGTTGTCAATGGCGGCGGCGGAGTACTCTGCGACCTCTGTCACACCTAGCTGTGGGCCGACGCAAGCGTCATAGACGAGGCCCGCAGCTTTGTTGTCCGAGGTCAAGAACATGTGATTTCCAATAAAGGAGCGAGTAGCATCAGTCGGATCACACTTAGGATTGGGGTTTGTGCCAGGTCGACCGAAGTATGGATTATTGCAAGGGCCAATATTACCGATCAAGGTCGCGTCCTTGAGGTATCCAAAAGGCTCCATGTATTTCACTCGCCACTTGGAGATATCAGTCCCGAGCGCGAAAATAGTCTGAGCGATGGCAGTGAGGTCGTAGCAGTTGACGGCGTACTGGGTCTGGATGTCGTTGCGATCTTTCAGACCATTCATATCGGAGAGCCAGAGCTCGATCCAGCAATTGAGGAGTACCCCATCCAGCGGTGAGATGTCAAACCAATCGGTCTCCCAAGACGTGTATTTGTTCATGCCTTTGAAATTCTCGTAGGTCATTCGGGAGTCTTTGAACAATTGATCAGTGACGAATTTCGGCCAATTGCTCTCTGAGGCGGTTCTCCAATTCTGCATCAGCGGTTGAAAGCGCAGGAGCGCCAGTGGTACGCCGTCATCGTCGAGGAAAGGAGGCAAAGTTGGATTGAGTATGTGTACTTCCAGAGCTGTTACCGACGGAGTAGCTTCCTTGCTAGTTGTGTCTATCAAGGTCCAAGTGACGTTTCCTGAGATCGCCCATGGCACCCGTGGCACCTCGAGCTTGACTTGCTGCTGGTCGGTGTTGGACTTGAAGACAACGCTGGGAATTGGGGTTATTATGGGCACTTCGTTTAGAAGGGCAGCAACAGCATAAGTACTCGGAATGTCGACGGTAATGCTAATGATGCAATCATCACTTGGTAAAGTGCATGGGAGCGCAGGAACCGTACTTCCATCGGCAGGCTTCTTCCATATTGGAGCTGGTGCGATCGAGTAGTAGCATTTTCGTGGGTTCGACAATGAGTCCACGATTGGACATAAGCTCTTTGAGATACTAACACTGGTTACAGACATGTTCGCTGTGACTAGGAGAAAGAAGACGCCTTTGAGTAATGTAAGGCTATGAGCGCTCAAGTAGAAAACAAAGCTTCAATCCGGACAAGAGTAGGAGAAGCAATGATAGATGTGGTTCATCTATTCCACCCATTGATCAAGTCTTGGATGGTGACAAGGCCTGTGTTCATGCAATCGATCGTAGAGGGCAAGATACGACTACGTAGTGGTTGCATACACCATTACTTTCCTCCTGCTCCCCCCTAACCCCCACATTCCAAGACCTCATATCGCATTGTAGCAATGCTTTTAGTTGGAGGCTAGCCGGAGCAATATCTTTGGACCCTAGGAAGTAGGGCGTCAGCTGAAACCAACAAATGGCCGATGGAATTTATTCCAGCGGGGAGGTGTTCAGCCACGGGAATTGTACACTAGGGACGAGGTTAGTGTACGAGCAGGATCTACTCTAGGTCACAGAGGTGCAAAAAGCCAGCTTCCATACTCATCACAGAAGAATCGGTGGTGGAAGGATGAGATGGACGCAGCGGTGAATGTATCCGCTAATTGTCCTCGCAGGTGGCAGTTGCCGGATGGTCTTCTGCTTCAACGCACAGACCATATATCTGCACCTGCGCTAGTGATAGCCCTAACCCTAAGGTACTACTCTATCGGAAGCGACCCCAAAGTCTTCTAAGAGCATATAAATGGAACTTTAGGGACTTCTTCTAGGCTTGATAGAGGTATCAAGCCCCGAAAGTTGACTGAGGCTAGGTTTGATTCTCAAGAATTTGAAGCGCATTGTCTCGGGTGATCTTTCAGGTGGGGTGTTGTCCGAGGTGCGGGTGCAGGACTTTTGGTGTCAAGCTCCACACTCCGTCCATGTTGGTGCTGCTCGGAACTTGACGGCTTTGCGTATACAACTTCGTTAGGGTGTAAGCTAAAGCCGTGGGTTTAGTAAGGGCGAGAAAGATTTTCTCCGGAATGAGCCAAAAGGGGTGTACTCGTATGTACACGTATGATGCGAATCCCTGTATACACAATTTTCCGATTGGGCCAAAGCAATAATCCGCTCTGCCGGCATCTTCCAAACTTGGAACACGCGAGCAAAATGACCTTAGCACCGGCAAACCGCAGATCGCAGCATCTTTCCATTCAACATATTCCGAAAGAGAACCTGGCTGACCTAGGGACGAGACCCAACGCCCAGTATGCACATGCGTGGGATGTGACAAAGCCTTGACTCTTCACCTCGACGCCGCTTATTCATTCCAGTCGCTGCACACTTCACCCTCTACATCGTGCATCGCTTGCGTTTCCCTCTACAACTAGCTCATGTATGGGGGCGTCGGATTGTGGACTGAACTGGAAAGTGGCTGGCTGAGGCTATGGTATCAGAAGTTTCTCGACGGTTGTATGAATATCTTCAGCGCTTCTAGCCAGACCGCCATTTTCCAGTTCGCAGAGATTCCTTGCTCCTTTCTTCCAGATGCAATGCATACTTTCTCTCTTCCTCGTGAAGATGCCCCTTGCGTGCTCAGCTAGCCACAGAGACGGATGGCGAGCTGAGCGGTGTTCGAGATGATGTTTTTCAAACACGTTGTCCCGGTAGATTTCTTATTCCTCCCTCGAAAGGGTCCACGTTGACGCTAGAAGAGCATTCCAGAGTAGTGTGTGTATTGCAAGACCTGAAAGAGAAACTTCTTATAGTCGGCCTCGCGCACCTCTCTGTGCAAGCACTTCCATCAAACACACCACACCGGACAGCTTTGCTCGAGTCTGCTCTTCTACTTTCAAATACACCAGAACTCACACTTGACAAACCAGATCCAAAGTCGATTACAATGGCGGTACCCGACAATACCCGCAGCTTAACCATCCACAATGAGGGCCCCGATCTCTCGGCTCTCTTCAAGAACAAGTACAACCTCCAGGTTGCCAAGAGCGTCATTACCAACAATCAACGTACATGCTTTGCTAGATCTGTATGGGAGGAGAATAGCTAACGCACATCGATAGTGACCTTCAACATGGTCTGGACATCCCGCGTCCTGGCCCCGAATATGAACGTCAAATGGAAGCCCGTTTACGGCCTCAACTGGACTACAGTAAGCCTTCCCACTCTCTCTACCCCCATACCCTCTGACCGTACCTCCCGCGCAGGAAGTCCCCGTTCCCGGCCTTACCGTTACCCTTGGCGGCACGTGGATGCAGTGCGACCAGGGCCAGGTCCTCGACCTCGACCCAACGGGCATGTGGGCCCAGTCCACTGCCACTCCCACGATCGGCTACCTCAAAGTCGGCAAGAACAACTACCAGACCAATACCGGCACCAACGGTATCCACTTCATCGTCGGCGTCCAGGAGGCAAGTGGCGGGTTCAGCCCGATTTTCGTGGACCCGTCGGAGACGGGTCATGAAATGGCCGCACTGTACCAGCCGCAGGAGAAGGTGCAGTGGTGGTTCCAGGCGGGGATGCAGACCTCGACCATCATCAGTCAAAACATTGGGCCCGCGGAGACGGGAGATTTCACCCAGCCGGACGCCAAGAGTGGAACGAACTCCAAGACGAGCTCGTACAGCTTCAATGCGGGCAAGTGGACTACCACTTCGCCCTAGACTAGCTGTCCGAGTCTAGACAACGCGGATGAGGTGAAATGGCGGCAATGGCAAAGGGCATTACGGGGCCATGTGACCCGCAGGTCCAGCTAGTATTTTCAGACACGCTCTTTTATAACGCCCATGAGTACGGGCAAATATATCGGTGACCAAAAACTTCTGCTCTTTAGAGATATCTCTTGCTGTATATGTTTCTACCGAGACTTCCCTTTTCCTCCACCGTTTCCTGAGTGCTTCGGGAACCTCGGGACCCGGAAAGATAGCAAGGGTTTTACCGAGTGAGTACACATTAAAGCTTACGAGGTAGTGTGGTGGTGCCCTCGTAGCAATCCGCCAGCCGCAGGTGCCCCAACTCGGAACAGTTTCGGGCTCGAAGCTTCCTACTGGTTGCGAACCCCTGAAAATGTATATAGAGTCAACACACCCAACCCTTTTATTGGGAGATAGAATCGAAGGCTGAAACACTGTGAATAACGTCCTGGCTTACGTTCAGGTGAGCTTTCTTTTGTTCCGCGTTTTCAAGTTCGTTGGTGGGCCACCGTCGAGAACCAAACGGGAAGGGAAGGGAAGGGTTGGCGCATCAGTCCGCCGTCATGTTGTTTTTTTCCCGTGCTCAATCCCCCGTTATCGGTGTGTGTCCGTTGCGGTGAATAAATATCGAGAACTTGCTTCTTTGGGTACGGTCGTGACTCCAAGCATCAATCCTCTCTGAACGCCTTGTGAACTCTAATTTGTTGGAGCGAGATCCGACGAGCTGGTAATGCCTGTCTGGTCCGTGAGCAGCAAGGACGTCCCCGACTTCTGATGACTGCTGCAACCACCGAGGCACAAAGATTGAAAGGGGGCGCTGCTTGGGGGGGTAGCATAACTACGCTTGACACATTTCTGCGCACTCCCGTATGGCCCAGGGAGACGTTGATCTACCAGAGACCAGCGACCAACTCAATCGGCAGTGGATCGTCAAACGATCGTGTCTACTTAAGACGCCGAGGCGAACAAGATAGGGGACATTTTTCCATTCGCGGAGATCAAAGAACTACCGTCACACTCAGACATGTAGGGAAATGCTAGCATCACTTTTCACGATTTTCTCCTCGAGCACAGCGTGGGGATCCCTGGTGATGGTGACTGACTCTACTGCTTGAAAAAAAAAACATTCTATGCGAGTCATGGGAACCCTGCAGATTACTTCCGGTCTGAATTCCCCCAGAGGACTCTTCCCATAGATACAAGGTATCTCAACGTCGGGCGGGACAGCGTGCCCGATAGGATGACCTGTTCGTGAGGACCCAGGAGACTATCCAGCCAACATGGCAACTATGTATACGTCACCGTAGAGCGCTCTCCTGACTACAGCTCTTCACTTTATCACTTCCTGCAATTTCATAATGATTGGTTCATTCTATGGAGTACTCTGCGTAGGAAACCAGCCATAACGCCTTAGAAAGGGGATTTGCGGCCGTGAAGCGGTAAGAAAAAAAAAACCATGGGACCCTGCCCGGCAAATTGCACGCAGCGATCGAGTACGACGGAGAACGTTGCGGAAAGTCCGACCGTAACGGATCCAACCAGCACAGTAGCGAGCCTGGTGCAAGGCTCGGCGACGAGTCGAAAGTCATGGTCGAAAGGGATACCGAGGAACGGCAATCAATGTAGGGAAAGAAGCCACATTCGATATGCAAACGACAGACCCAAGCGTTCGGCCTGTCCAACAACATGCTCTGCCCACATAGCGCCCCTGTGCCCTGCTACCCCAAGTCCCTTCAATTTGCGACTGCGGGAGTAGCTATGGAGTCGAGATCTCCGACGTGGTGTGCGGGCGGATCATCTTCTTGTTCGTTTTCTGAATTTTCTTCCTTTGGCATCACAGCTCCGTGTGCTACCAACACCTTCACCACATTCTCATAACCTTGCTCAGATGCAATCTGGAGTGCAGTCTCCCCATCAGGAGAATTGACGTTAACATCAGCCCCTTTCTCAAGAAGTAGCTTGACCACCTTCTCCTGGTCAGATTCCGAAGCTGCGATAAGTGCAGTACCATAGATTCCGCCTTGAGCATTGATATCAGCCCCCTTATCAAGCAGAAGGCGTACGATATCAATAAGTTCATAGGCTGATGCTGCTTGAAGTGCAGTATCAAATTTTCCGCCTTGAGCATTGATATCAGCCCCCTTGTCAAGAAGGAGGCGTACGAGCTCAATATGTCCACAATGTGATGCTGCTTGAAGTGCAGTACCATATTTTCCGCATTGAGCATTGATATCAGCCCCCTTGTCAAGAAGGAGGCGTACGAGCTCAATATGTCCACAATGTGATGCTGCTTGAAGTGCAGTACCATATTTTCCGCATTGAGCATTGATATCAGCCCCCTTGTCAAGCAGAAGGCGTACGATATCAATATTTCCATAGGCTGATGCTGCTTGAAGTGCAGTATCAAATTTTCCGCCTTGAGCATTGATATCAGCCCCCTTGTCAAGAAGGAGGCGTACGAGCTCAATATGTCCATAGGCTGATGCTGCTTGAAGTGCAGTATCATATTTTCCGCATTGAGCATTGATATCAGCCCCCTTGTCAAGCAGAAGGCGTACGATATCAATATTTCCATAGGCTGATGCTGCTTGAAGTGCAGTACCATGTAGTCCGCCTTGAGCATTGATATCAGCCCCCTTGTCAAGCAGGAAGCGTACCATATCAAGATTATCATTATGATATGATGCTGCTTGAAGTGCAGTACCAAACATTCCGCCTTGAGCATTGATATCAGCCCCCTTATCAAGCAGAAGGCGTACGATATCAATATTTTCATAAGCTGATGCTGCTTGAAGTGCAGTATCAAATTTTCCGCATTGAGCATTAATATCAGCCCCCTTATCAAGCAGAAGGCGTACGATATCAATATTTTCACGGACTGATGCTGCGATAAGTGCAGTATCAAATTTTCCGCCTTGAGCATTGATATCAGCCCCCTTATCAAGCAGAAGACGTACGACATCAATATTTTCATTAGAACGTGATGCTGCGATAAGTGCAGTACCATAGGCTCCGCCTTGAGCATTGATATCAGCCCCCTTGTCAAGCAGGAAGCGTACCATATCAAGATTATCATTAGAATTTGATGCTGCTTGAAGTGCAGTACCCCAGAATCCGCCTTGAGCATTGATATCAGCCCCCTTGTCAAGCAGGAGGTGTACGATATCAATATTTTTATTAAGTGATGCTGCGATAAGTGCAGTATCATAGATTCCGCCTTGAGCATTGATATCAGCCCCCTTATCAAGCAGAAGGCGTACGATGTCAATACGTTCATAGTCTGATGCTGCTTGAAGTGCAGTACAATATGATCCGCCTTGAGCATTTACATCCATGCCCCTCTCGATCAGCATTTTTGTTGGCTCGAACAACCCAAAGCTCGACGCATAGTACAGTGGAGGGCCCGGGTAATCTAATCTCTGGTTCAAGTCCTGCTCCTCATACCGGTCAGGGTCGTATATCCGGATCCAACTCAAGAAGCCTTCTCCTTCTGACATCAACAGCTCCATACTCAAAAGAGTGGTGGTATTGATCGGCCCTGCCTCAGCGGATTTGGCATGTTTAGCCCAGAATCTTGCCGCGTACTTAGCAAGTGGAGATGACTCGAGAGTCTCAGACGTTAAAGAACCCGGCTCATCAAATTGCAGAAGGTATGCAAGGCAATCATTCGCTAGAACTCCGTGAGACTCTATCTCTCGGATGCTGTAATGCTGAGCCGTTCCGTGCCGAATTCTCTCCGAAACCAGATACTCTTTGACGGAGAAGTGCGCCAGTCTGACGTAGGTCATAGAGCCTTCCGAGTCAGAAGTTTCGGGCACAGTCTCGGCATCCGGGTACTGAAAGTCCGTACTGAGCTCATTGTCGCTTTCTTTCTTTGTTAACGTAATGAGACTCGAACACAACGTGAGTAGGTCTTGTGGTTCGGGCAATCGTCCTTGTGGATCAAAGCGAGGAGTCACATCAACGTCAATAGTGAAGATCTCTGCGAGTTCTTTAAGCTGCAACGGCCGAGCAGAAAATGTCAGCCATTGTAGAGCCTTAAGAATGTGCCGATAGTAGTGACCGTAGTGATTATCGATCATATTAAGTATGCGCGCGTACGTATCGTCCAGATTTTTAGGAAGAGATGCCAGAGCTCGGCGAAGGTAAAGGAGATCAAAACAACCTCCTAACGAATCGAGCTGGCATGCTACCCAACGAAACCTGATATTCAAAATCAGCGTGACATGAGTCCAACTGATCACCTTGACTCACATTCCGTCCGCTTTTCTCATTAGCGTGTTCTCAATCTCCAGCTGCACTTCTGGATGTTTCTGCCACCTGCTCAGTTTTCGATCAACCCGAAGCCGATCGTATATGAAGGTGCGCATGTCATCATCAATGAGTGCACTCTGAATGTCGATTTGAATCCGTGTTTCGCCTAATGATGTCAAAGCCTCCTCGATGTCTTTCTCCCTGCGACTGGTAGTCAACACATGCAAATTCGCATCTTTCCATGATACAATTTCTTCAAGATCTTTGAGAAGCTCGTCTCGTTCTACACACTCGTCGAGAGCATCAATGATGATGTATGTGTCGCCCAAAGAGGTCATCATTTGGCGTAATGTGTTTAAAAGCACTCTTCCAGTCGGTTGCCGCTGACCCATCAAACATGACGAGTACAGATTTTGAAGGATCGAATTTGCACAGCACATGGAGAGCTGACAAATCAATGAGCGTAGCATTTTCTCATGTTGCTGCTTTTCGATATCATTGAAGTCAAAGTAGAAGAACAGCACGGCAGAGTTGAGCTTCGCATGATATAGATCGAGCACATGCTGAAGTATCGTAGAGCTCAGAATGGTCTTGCCGCAGCCCGGTTTCCCATGCAGCCAAATAAACGACCCCCGTGTGGTGTTCCAGTCTCTAAAGGCACCACTCTCAATGAACCATGAGCCTGTTTTTGGGTTGCGGTCTTTCAGCGCTCTGTTGTAATTCGTTGATGGATCTGGCCCATTAAGCCATTCAATGATCATCCGATGTTCACTGGCTATGTCTCGTAAGTATGATATGCAAGAGAATATAAAGGCTCAAAGAACAGAGGATCTTAGTATATATTTAGATGAAGCAAAGGATTTCAAAATTACATGATATAAATTTTGACGTGCCATAACACTGCTCAAGGGTTGCGCTTAGAATCAAGCTGAAAGATACTTGTGATGGCACTTTTCAGGATGACGGACTTATCTTTATCTCACTGACTCCTTTGGCAACATCTCCGACTTCATCTCGCATGAGTGCCACATCATCTTTGATGACTTTGGACAGTCTTCTGCAAAAGAAGTATCCTTAGCTTTGAATCGACAGAAGACTTGGCAGAAGCTAGAATATCTCACATGTGATCATTTTGCCGCGCCAAATTTAACAGCGCTTTCTGCCGCTCAATGCTACCTAATATCTCTTTGACCTCTTCCTTCTGAAAAGGCCAGACAATCGCCTTGCCCAATTTCTTCAACCCTGTAGCTGGGGAGGCAAGTTTGGATGACAAGCGCTCTAGTGCTCTCGGAAGCTGGTTCAGTGGCCCTTCTGGCACGTTAAGTGATTGTAATGTTGAAGACCATTGATCACCCTGCTTTGCTTGGTCCGCCTGATCCTGGAGAATCAAAAGAATTCCAATTACGCTGGTTAGTTCTGAAAGAATCCTTTGACGATCTTCAGGGGCGCCTTTAACGCCCTTCAAGTATTGTACCGTTGTTGAGGTGAGTTGGATCAATGCAGTTATGCTTGCGGAAATGCTAAGTGGATCCATTCTGATGTGATAAAGAAGGATGGAAATCAAACGTGACAAAGAAAAGCGTTCAGAAGCCGGCTCTGAGATGGAGAGGAACCAGGCAGAAGCAACAAGGCTGAGAGAGATGAAGAGGGGAAGCAGCACAAGGCAACAAGGCTGATGATTGCGGGAAAATGAATTTGAATGGACGTGCTGCCTTCGGCTTTGGTCATCGTGCAGTAGATAAGGTGGCATTCCTAGCCCACCTTTCGAAACAGGAAGGTGCATCAACCGACGACCTATTGTCAAGTGTGACAATCAGCATACTAATTGACATATAATGTTGCAACGGTATACCAATCGATGACAGCTCACATTAAATCAGGACCTATGGTTTTCGCAAAGGCAGTACGTAGGGAGGGTTTTGAAGAGGTGTATATGCTTGGCTCAGTAGACTCATCTTCTTCAAGGACATTCAAGTTCTCGTATGTACCTCCGTATAGTGACGTATAATGGCATCAGCGTACCTTAAGATTGGTATTAGCGTGTGCAGAAAAACGTTACATTTCTTGGCGTTGAGAAAATCTTCTCGCGCCGACTGTGGATATGGTCAAATCGATATATACAACAGATATATAAAGTATTCACATTGATATTGTGATGTTAGCATAGTAAGAATCTCAAAAATTAATCTCCCAGCACGACGGACCTGAGTAGAGTAATGCGGGCTAAAACCCCACCAATAGAGTAGAGAGGCCGGCCAGACCAAAAAAACACCACACCATACCATACACAAAACCGCATCCAAACCGGGTGCAGAATGCCCCCCCCCCCCCAAAGTAAAAAAACCCCCACCGGAAAAAAAAAAAGGCCGCAGCAACCAATCAACGACCGAGTCCTCAGGAAGGACCCCTTTCCTCAGGCAATCGGAATCCCAAGGGGGGGGGGGAAGGAGAAGAAGATTCAGCGCCTTCGACCCGCCCATTTTCCACAACGGCGTGCTTCAAATTTTGAATGTGGGATACAGTAAGAGAGAGGCCAGGTGCCGGTTTTTTTCCGTCACGGCCAGAACCACAACCAGTGCCCAAGACAGACCCCGCAATCAGTCCAATCCAATCCACCTTTGACCTTCGGCGCGTTGCAAAAGACGACGACGACGGCGAATTCTGTGACTCGCGCTGGCATAACCGGTTGGAGTAAAGAATTGCGAAATCTCAATCGAGATGAATGAATGGTTCATTGGACACGATTATTCTTGATGTATTATACCTGTGATCTCTCATATGCATACAAAAAGTGGCTAATCACAAGTCTTTCCTTCACAATTTCCTTCACAATGATTTTTTCTCCGGCCTAAATGCACAAGGCTTCCGCCTTCTCCGCGAGTACCCTCTACACCTTTCACGCTGCAAATGCATCATAGACCAGGCCTTTAGACCCAAGATTCTCCGATCAATAAGGCGGTCTTCCCACCCCACTCCCAATTCTCCTGCTCTCACCCACCGACACCGCATCAATACTCCCCAATAGTGCTTTAACATCCACGCCCCTCTTCCTTCCCACGCTTGCGTGCTTCGGCTGCTTAAATTCGTTTGGCAAGGGCTCCGTGTGTTGGTGCTGTTGCTGTGGCTGCATGGAAGGATTCCCTGTGCTGAGCGGCCTAGGAGGGAAGGCCGTGACGTTCGCCGGCAATGGCGGCACTGGCGGCACTTCATCCTCCACGAACTCCTCGCCTGAGAGGCGTGGATGGACGATCTCGCCTCTCAGGGCTGCAGCATTCGCATTTGGATCTTCGCCAGAGCTGGAAGTGGACGGACGCCGTAGGGAGCGAGGAGTGGATGGTTTGCCTGGGGACATCTCCCCAGACTGCGGTCGAGAGCGAGGGTGAGTTATCCAGCTGGTGCGGGAATGGGTGCTTGAAGCTGCGTGGTTGGAAGTAGGGGCAGGTGGATGGCTGGGAGTGGTTTCTGCGAGTGGATTTGGAGCGGGTGGGGGAAGAGTGTGGGAGAGGTCGCCTTCAGAGGCAGATTCAAAGCCCTCGGCGCTGACGACGGATTCGGAGCTAGAGGAGATACTTCCTCGGTCGTTATTTTCCGAGAGGCTGAAGTCGTGGCGAGCGGTGCTGTGGCGGAGAGGACTTGCGCCCCGAACATTGAGTTTACCACCGGTGAGAACACGCTTGAGATCGTCGACGCGAAGAGTAGTGTTCTGATCTGAGCTGCTGATAGGTGTTGGAGAGCCAGTATCGTGTGCACTGGAGCGGCGGTGCTGATTTTGGAAGGCGAAGTTCAGGGCGTGTGGTTGTGAGGTGATGTCATTCTCATTGGGAGGAGAGCGACTATTCGGTGATATGCCCCGGGAGCTTTGACCATTGACACCAAGATATCTGGATAGATTTGTCCCATTCCTCGAACTGAGAGATATCGTGCGTGTTGATTCCTTCTCAACATTGGCAATGCAAAGCTCCTTGGACCAATCTGAGAGCATGACATCTAGTATTCTGGGAGGCAGTTCATGGGGATTTCCATTCGAAGGGGTTGACGTGGGACCTTGAGAGGAGATTGGTGGCAGACTGAAGACTCGCCCAGGCGAAGCTGGAGGACTTGTAGGGGGCGAAGCTACTGTGCTAGCATATGATTCCGCGATACGATCCACCATGGCAGGACGCGAGTCGAAAGACTTTAGCGACTCTGTTTGCAGAACAGGTAATGGAATCTTTTCCAAAAGAGGACGCGATGCAGCGGACATGATTTGCTCCAATGGTAAAGGTGGTATTTGAATTGCATCTAGCCACAATCCATGTTGTTTACGTCTCGAAATCTCGCTCTGGACCGCAAAGCCCACACTTGACGTGTCAAAGTCGAACTTTTCGCATAGGGTCCAAAAGTATCCGTGTACGAGACTGCCAATGTTTAGCTTCGCAATGGGTGTGGATATCAGCTCATCCACATTGATGTCTTCTTGAAGTCGCATGATCATCGGCAATCCTGTCTTGACAGCATTGACACCCAGCTTCTCAACAAGTCTGACTAGGAGGAGATGAATCAGCAGCAGGTCAGACCCAGATTCTGGCGCCTCGATAGCGTTATCGTATACAGCCAAGTGTAGTAACTGCAAGAAGGTTGACTTGGCGGGCTTGCTAGTCTTATCGTTCCTGGATGCAGTAGACACAGCTCTCCTTGTCATCGTGTCTCGCCTGCTGCTATTGACATCAGTCTTGGAGGCAGACCTTAAGAGCTTGCGTTTGTCCTCTAGGACGCGAAGATCATTGGAGCTCATCTCCAGCCGAAGCCACGTCAGAAGTGCATCAACGTAGGCTCTTCTGACTCTTCTATCTTCGTCTCGGAGGAGCCACTGAGTGCCCTCCCATACTTGCACGCCAACTCGATTGCGTCCAATCGCAGCACCGCCACTAACAGTACCCTTCATGTTCGCTACCGTGAGCACTTCCTTGATTGCTTTGAGCGCCGTAACGCGTGCCGTGCCAAAGGAAAAGAACTCATCAGTGTCTGGATTTTCTTGCAAATGCACGGAAGCCTGGATAGCTCTTGCAGCTGCCTGAGGGTCTTCGATGGCTGCGGCTGCTGTCGCGACACCTGACATGGGTGAAGGCTTTAGCCGAAGTAGGATGGCTGTGATCATATCCGAGATCTGGTCTGAGTAGTAGACATGGGTTGCAAGATCGCCAATGCATCTGTGCAACCTGGAAAGTAACTCTTGCCGGCTTGATGACGGTAATGACTCTTCGGCTTTCGAACCATTCGTCTCTCCTTTGCCGAGTCGTGATGGCCCATCAATCAGATCCTCTGTGCCCTTGAAAAGATCGATGGCGTCCGTCTGCTGATGATGCGGTAGAACATTCGATCCTTTACCACCTAGCTGGAGGAGTAGAAGAATATGCTGGACCAGGCCCAGCAGTACGTCCATTACACTAAGTCCGATCATGTTGATATTCGATCTGAGTAGCCATCCCACCAAAGACACCAGCAGCAATTGTTTGTCCATGTTCTCCTCAGCGATGGGACTCCTAACGAGCGTCTCCATCACTGTCACGAGCATGACAAAACGATCCTGCACAGGCGCCCATCTAGTGCACATCTCCATCAACGTCGTTGCCCAGCTCCCACTGTGGACCGACTTCGTGCTCTTTTTTAACCCTGGCCGTCGTTGTGGTACCGTGCAAATGAATTTCAGCATCGCTCCGGTAGCCAGCCGTATCTGCGCTCGATTGTTCGCCATGAAAATCTGCTTTAAGCTCCATAAGGCCTGCAATCCCACCTCTTCTTCAGCCAGCCTATCTGCATCATCCGCAGTGCCAGTCACAGCGCCAGAGTTAGGTCTCGAGTTACTATCGGCAGTCTGGACTGTAGCAATGCTCATTCGCCTCCTATGGGCCTGTTTTTCGTCTTTGGTCTCAACCGCCTCGACCTTCCGCTGCAGCTCGCGCAAGTGCTCCTCATCTCCCGAATGTAGATTCTGCAGAATGACTGGCATTATGATACTCATTTGTCTCCCTCCATCCGCGCCTACGGCCTCGGAAGACGTGATACTTTTCAATGCCCGCAGCCCGGCGCTCCTCCATCTTATGGCTATCGGCGCAGTAAGCCCACCTTTTGGCTGCACAGGAGTCTTGAGCGCTGCATAGCTCGCGTAGGTCCGTACAATGCCCTCGTATTGTCCAATATGCTGTTGGTCTGCTGCAAGTGTAGCGACATCTTGATGCTCGCAAAAAGTTTCGAAGGTGGGTACTGACTCCTCGACCATAGACAGATCTTTCGAGCGTAGGATGGTACCGAGGATCCGGAGGATGTAGGGCGCGTAGAGGGGGAGGTCGCGAGGAAGTTTTTCAATAAGCGCTTGAAGTATCTTGAGTGTGACCTGTACATTGCTGCTCCATCTCAATTAGCCTCATTATGTCCAATTGAACAGCGTCCTTAATTTTGTGAGCCACCATACCCCAATTTTTCCTTCGAGACATCGCTAGTAGCCTTCTTCTCCAAAAATGCCCCAACCTTTTGAAGCTTGCTCCTCCTCGTGCTTGCATAGTAGAGCATGTAGCTGAGTTCGCTCGAATTCGGCTTCATATCGAGCACATTCTTCTGGAAAGTGGGGTAGCATTTGAGAATCAAAACCTGGTGCTTTGGGCGACACTTCTGTCGCACAGCATGGGCGGCGAACATTGTTGGGACTCTGGAGTCGGTAAGGGCTGCAGACGAGTGGGTGGATTACCAATTAAGTGTAAACAAAATGGTATATCCGCTTTTGCGCTGAACAGGACATGAAGACCCAAAACGATCATTAGAACGCAGAATTGAGCACAAGTGCATACATGTTGTTACAAAAAAGACGTCGGCGTTGCTCGCTCTTCATCAAATCTCGCTGCAGTCAGCACACTGCATTATTGCCCGAGAAGCTGGGGCCTGGGGCAGACTTCGGCCTTGGCACAGCTGGCGGCATCTCGGACAAGTACCACTCCGGTCTCTACCTAAGTTTGCATGTAATAATGTACCTAAGTAGGTATGCACACAATAGATGTAGCGAGTTGATGACAGTTGTAGGGGCTATCACATCACAATTTAATCAAAAGATCCAAGCAGTTGCCTCTAAGAGCTTGAATTGTTCTAGCAGACAGAGATCTATCTAACAAGCTATTAGAGCAAACCCCCCCTCATCTCATAATTTTGTTGTCGAACATAGGAAAATGTGGTCTCATCTGATCATCGCCGAGATTCGTAAGACCGTTGCCGCGAACAGGTTGTAATCGAAGACGCCAAGGGAAGAAGTAGAAGGGTATGACAATAGTGTAGTGAAGACAGCGCTAGAATGAAGCACGATGCCAATATGCCGGATGTATGATGACCAGTCACGTTGTACCATCGCCCACAACAAACACCTCTCGCTTTTCAGCTCAATGTCACACGATCCTCTATTTCTTGCCAGTGGCTTTCTGGGCGGCCTTGGTCACCTTACCACCGGATTTCTCGGTCTTGGCCACGGACTTGATGACACCGACAGCAACGGTCTGGAACAGGATGTTAGCAAGTGACCGTCGGATGGCGAGTATTAAAGGAATATATCATACCTGTCTCATGTCACGGACGGCGAAACGTCCCAAAGGTGGGTAGTCGGTGAAAGCCTCAACACACATTGGCTTGGAGGGAACCATCTTGACAATGGCGGCGTCACCAGACTTGACGAACTTGGGAGAATTTTCGATGGATTTACCGGTACGACGATCAATCTTTTCCAAGAGCTCAGAGAACTTGCAGGCAATGTGGGCAGTGTGGCAGTCGAGGACTGGTGCGTAGCCGGCACCAACCTGGCCAGGGTGGTTGAGAACAATGACCTGGGCATTAAAGGAGTCGGCACCCTTGGGAGGGTCAGACTTGGAATCTCCAGCAACATTACCACGACGGATTTCCTTGACGGAGACGTTCTTGACGTTGAAGCCGACGTTGTCTCCTGGAAGACCCTCGACAAGCTGCTCGTGGTGCATCTCAACGGACTTGACTTCAGTGGTGACGTTGGCAGGGGCGAAGGTTACGACCTGGGCACGGGAAGATCAGTACAGAGTAATTCAAAAGGACTTCGAGTTAGCTTACCATGCCGGCCTTGATGACACCAGTCTCAACACGTCCTACGGGAACCGTGCCAATACCACCAATCTTGTACACATCCTGGAGGGGAAGACGAAGAGGCTTGTCGGTAGGACGGGATGGGGGGTCGATGGCATCGATGGCCTCCAAAAGAGTCTTGCCAGTGGTCTTGGTCTTGGTCTCTTTCTCCCAACCCTTGTACCATGGGCAGTTGGGGGATTCGTCGATCATATTGTCGCCGTTGAAGCCAGAGATAGGAACGAAAGGAACGGTCTTCGGGTTATAGCCGACCTTCTTGATGAAGTTGGAGGTTTCCTTGATGATCTCGTTGTAACGGTCGCCGGACCACTTGGCGGTGTCCATCTTGTTGATGGCAACAATGAGTTGCCTGACACCAAGGGTGAAGGCAAGGAGGGCGTGCTCGCGAGTCTGTCCGTCCTTGGAGATACCAGCTTCGAATTCACCAGTACCGGCGGCGATAATAAGGATAGCGCAGTCGGCCTGGGAGGTACCAGTGATCATGTTCTTGATAAAGTCACGGTGACCAGGGGCATCTGTAGACTGTCAGTACTCATTCGACTCGTAAAACGCATCTCGGTGAGCGTACCAATGACGGTGACGTAGTACTTGGGAGTCTCGAATTTCCATAGCGCAATGTCGATGGTGATACCACGCTCACGCTCGGCCTTTAGCTTGTCAAGAACCCATGCGTACTTGAAGGAGCCCTTGCCCAACTCGGCGGCTTCCTATGGGATAGTCAGCACTTGGTTTTGTGGTCACTGTGTTGCGCTGGTGCGATAAGAAAATTTTGCGCGGGGCAATTCCTGCCCCACCAAATCCGAAGGTGACTTAAAATAACGCAGCAAGGCTTCGAAACCCAACAGTGTAGACGTACCTTCTCGAATTTCTCAATAGTACGCTTGTCGATACCTCCGCACTTGTAGATCAAGTGACCTGTAATGTATGAGCGTGTGTTATAAGGAGATGAGGATGGCTCGTACCGGTGGTTGTCGATTTTCCACTGCTACGGTCAGCGCAATCTGATGGTTGAAGCCATGCGGATTGTAGTATCATACCTGTCTACGTGGCCGATAACGACCACGTTAATGTGCATCTTCTCTTTACCCATGATTGCTGTGTTGTCGTTGAACGAATTCGGTGTATATGATGGCTATGAGTGTTGCCGAGTTTTAAAGTGAGGGATCTATAACTTTTAGTCGGCTCGTAATGTGGAGGCAAGGTGAGATGATTGATACTTACTGCTCAGGTATTCTTGCTTGAAGAATGGTATGAAGCTGACAGGGAAGGAAAGAGAAAGAAGAAGTATAAGAAGGATGGATGAGTGATGAGTTTTATGTGCGCTCCCCACGGCTAAATTCTTTGATCTAGTCCGAATGTGGAATCGAGAGGATCCCCATGAAACTTTGCCACTCTATGACTCGTTGGACTGGTGGGGCTCGGTGGGGCTACAAGCTTCTTCAGACCTCAATTATATTACAGGATTACCGTCACACCCTCAAATTTGTTTCAATTATGGGCTTTCATTTTGATACTGCTGATTGGTCCGAAAGGTGGTGAAAACAGTCCTCAAAACGGCTTACTTTGTTCATGTCTAATTGGTTCACTGATGCAGCGAAAGCCAAAAACGCTTTCGCCTTCTTTCAGTATGCATCTCTGCTACCATGTATATCTCGTCTTCAAGCCATAGCTCTGATCTGTCCTTGTGCTTACTCCTGTCTCACTGGAGGCGCTCCTAATACATCTATTAGCTGGCTATTGGTCTAATCCAGATCCTCTTTGACTCACCGATAACCCATCCGATCCCAGACGCAAGCCCCCCGGTCACCATGCTACTAACTATATCCCTTTTCCTCACTCTTCCCGGGCCCCCTACCCCACCGACACTACCTTCATCACTGCTCCCAGTACTGATACTGCTCAAGGGCCGATCATGCGAACCCTTTGGGGGAGATGACGCCATCTTCTGTGAACCCCGTAAGGGAAAAGCGTTCTTGCTGAGTGTAGCAGCAGCTCCCCTTGCCATATCAAACAACCCCATAGGCGCCTCTTCAACCAATGCACCCCGGCTTGGATCACGAGCCTTCTGCGCAGTAGGGCTCGCATCTGCAGCGAAACCTCCAGGCACCTTACCGTCCCCCTTCTCATCCCACTTCTGCTCGTCTTCTGTCTCCTTCGCAATTTGCGCAGTCACTTGCTGCTCACATTTTTGCCATACGGTCAAGACTTCAGACAAAGCTGATGGTGGTGCTAAAAGTAGCGCTCGCGAGAGAAGCTCCATGCGTTGATCAAGGCGTCGTAACGCGGAGTTGCCCGCATTGCTCGTAGGATAGCGGCCTGTTGCATACGCTGCTCGCCATGATATGTCATCTTGCACAGTCGCAGAGTCTCGCAGCAAGTCCGCTCCATTCGGTCTGGGCTGGTCAGCTGCCAGACGATTGACGACGTAGGAATATGCTGTATCAAAGTCATCCTCCTCCAGTGCAGCTTCGATGGCCATGCGAGTGATCCTCCGCCTTGCGACGAGAGCCTGCTGCTGTGGATTTCTCTGGACATCAGAGGCCGCCGATGAGTCCTGCATATTGTCTGTAAGACCTGCCGCCACAAGGTTCTGACCAATTTCCAGCAGGTTATCCAGATGCGCATAGCTCCGTGGGTTCTGACTAAGGATTTTGCCTATTAAAGACATTGGATCTTTGTGAGCTCGTATGTTAACTGGTTGAAACGGAACGCCGTGTTGAAGAGTGAGAAAGTAGAATGACATGTCATGCGTTGCAGAAAGAAGTGCGCTGATTTGTGTGAATGGTATCGATGTGGGGAAGTAGTTCCGAAACGTCGAGATCATCTCAGACGCTTTACGAACGCCACCTCTAGTCCTGTTGCCATTACTAGCAGCGTCGTAAGCAGACAACGCTGCATTCAAGACTGTGCTTTCCACGGTTTCTTTCGACAACGGTAGGCTTGTTTGCTTGCAGTAGGTGTCCTCAGCAAGGCTGTAGCAACCCCCTTCTAACATCGCCCGCAACAACTCAACCTCCAAGTCAGTCTTCGCGAGTTTACTGAAAACACCACGAGGTTCTTCTAGTCCATGTGCTTGATGCTCCCAATTTCGCAGCCACAGCATCTGCCTTCGAATGGAGGCCCACAGCTTCTCGTCCATCTTTTCAGCTTTCAAGGTGTACAGAGTCTTCTTTAACTCTGCGACCTGGTCTGATTCGGTACCGAAAAGTGCTAGTTCGGCCACACTTCTAGTTGTTTTGATATTCCCTAGGTTCAGAAGCTTGTAGCCCGATGCAAGTACAATATTGAACAAAGATACAGCGGAAATTGTTGGAGAGGTTAAAGGGTTCTGGGATCGCAGAAGCGCATTGTGAAGGAAGTGCGCTGGTGAGAGACTGTCCAAATATTCGCGGGATATCCCACTGGCAATGGGCGCATCGGACCTTTTGAGATCTGGTGGCTCATCCAACTCCACTAATCTTGCTATCTGCTGTAGTACTCGATGGGAACCAATGATAGTCTCAAGGGAGCTGTCATTCGTAGCGTAAAGAGCAGCCATACCCGCTTGTGAATATCTCTGAGTCTGGGCTCGTAGCTCTTCCTTGTCGGCTGGCTGAATTCCTGCACCCCAGTCTCCGTAGTCAACATCACAAGGTCCATCCCACTGTGTCATAGCGTCCACGGCTCGTGGAAAGTCCCGAAGTCCCAGATCCAAAAGCCATTCGTTGACATGAGACCAATCACTGCTCGGCTCCTCTTCTTCGGTAGGAAGCTCGTCTCCTGTAGCACGAATTGCAGTGATCAAGCTTTTTCTTCTTCTGTTATGGCTGAGCTTCCGACGCTTCCTTGTAGTCTCCCCATATATCCAGGGACCCACCAGCCCTCTTAGGTCTCTGCCAACATCTCTTATGTCTTTCTGATCATTCCGCTGGGCGGCTTTTGAAAGTAGTGACTTGATGGCAATGCTACCATCGAGTCTGTCGAAATCATCCAGAGAATGAGGAGTTCCTGACTGGGGATAGTATTCGTACTCTAGACGTAGCAGTGGTAGGAGATTCGAAACCATCCACGCGCGTAGGACCTTTGAGTGATTGAAAAACGGCTCCAAAAGCTGACAAACAAGATCCAAAGAGCCAGTCTCTGCGTCTATCTTATGGGCTTGGTGTAAAAGGAAGAGTGAGAGAGAGTCTGTCTCTTGATCATACTGGGCTTTGGGATTCAGCAATGGAGTCAGGCGTAATCTTCGCACCCGGATGCGAGCTTCATCTTCTGACATGTTCTGTTCGAGATGCTCAGGGAAGCTTGGAGTAACATGGCCTTCGGAATTTGTCTGGGCAACGGAAAGCTCGTAGAGAAAGTCGACATATAGCCCCGGCTCTGTGCCTTCGGGTAGAAATGTAAGGAGGATTCGTAGTGTGAGCTCAAGCTTCAGGGCATCTGGCCATCTTAACAGTTGGCGTAAAGCTGGTATGTCTGCGTTGGATGCATGGCGGACTGCTGCCAGGATTACCTGTGGACTTGCCATGATCAGTCCTTTGATTAGCGTAATTCGTCAGGTTTTCGTCCCTATTCCCAATGCTATTTCAGCAGACTTCGGCCTTGTTGCAAAAGCAGAAACATGGCCCCCTCGGCCAAGTCACAATCGAAGCTCGGGGCGGCTCCATTCCGCGATTAGTCAGCTACTCGTATTTGGCATCCCATCGCGCCCCGCGTGTCACCTCGAACAGCAGGACAGTGCTCTGAAAAAAAAGGACTCGCTGGAAATGAAAAGTACTCACGACAGATAGATTCAATTCTTACCATATCAAGCGAACTCAATCCGCCAAAAAACCTCTCGAGAATTTCGCATCAGAAGTCCAAAGCATCACTTGAGAACCGTGCCCTCCGATATGGCCCGCCCAAACTGTAAACCTTCTTCCTCCTCTCATGAAAGACTCCGACTACTCCTTATACATCAACTACATCAACTCAACCCCGGCGAATTCAATATCTACCGACTCATGGCCGAGAAAGCTATGCATGATCGGGACTACAGAGCGCAGTTGGAACGGTCAGCTTATGGTCACGACAAGCCTAAAGAGCTCTCTGAGCTAAACGCGGGGATCGAGAAAGGCATGGCAGTAC
Source organism: Pseudevernia furfuracea (assembly GCA_022315425.1). NCBI lineage: Eukaryota > Fungi > Ascomycota > Lecanoromycetes > Lecanorales > Parmeliaceae > Pseudevernia > Pseudevernia furfuracea. The sequence continues at coordinate 151,721 of JAIUPT010000030.1, forward strand.
TCCGGCAAAAGCACATGAATGATGAGGAAGAATATCGCCGCGAGGTATGCAAAGTTAATGGAGTCCGCGATATGGTAACGTGGTGCCGGATGGACGAAAAAGGCAAGATGGCAGGTTTCCGCGAAACGAATGCAAACCACACCGATGAATTGAAGGGCCAGTGTATATTTTCGGTAAGTCAACAAGCATGCTGGGGAGCCATCTCCTGAGAGAAGCTCACGTTTCGACAACTAGGGCCTCGCTTCATCCAACGCACGCCGGGCTCTGACAATCTTGGCTGCAAATCGACGTGTTCAGGAAGATTCACACCCATTCGAACTCATGAAGTTACCCGCTGAGCTTCGTGAACAAGTCTACCGAGAGTCTCTCACTGGCGGCACTGGCGGAGGGCGGACAATTGTGGTATCTGCTGCAGACCCCATGTTATCGATGTGGTCGCAGTCGTCTAAAATCGAGGGGCCAAGTGTCTATGGGAAAGATATCACAACCGCTCTGCTACGTACGAATCGATGTATCTACGACGAAGCTCTTCCGGTACTCTATCAATCACACACCTTCGATTTTGGCATCGACGTGCATAACATTGCACCGTTCTTCGATCGAACTTCCTCCGCAGCTCGTGAAAATGTTCATTGTATACACATGGAGCTCCTTCGCTATGGGATAGATCGCCCACTGCGCTCCGTTCCGGGGCGAGATATTAATGACAATTGCGTGAAATGGAGTTATGCCTGCGCGTACATTGCTGGCCATCTACGGGTCAAAGAAATGAGCCTCAATATCAATTTCGCGATCCATCAGGACTTTCAGCGCTTCCGCTGGGTCAGAGATCTGGCTCAGATGCGCGGTCTAAGAGCGGTTTTCCACCACAAAAGCCCGAACAAGCATGGTTTGAGGTCGACCGAAGCTTCGGTCGCCCCGGCAAAACAGATGTCTCGACACGACTGGGGAACAGATGAGTATCGTTGGGAGGCTTTGCTTGAGTATTTAAGATCAATGATGCTGCAGTAGTTCGCTGGAGCCTGGATGCGGGCCAGAGGCGGAAATCTACAGCAGACAATGAGACGATCACTGTCGGTTGAGCCTCAATGGCGGGGTTCCGGTCTTCGGGTCTTTGCATTAGCAATCAATCACACCATTGTTCAATTACTTCAACATTTCTATATATTTTTGCTTCACTTTTTCTCCTTTTCACTCCGAGTATTCTCTCGTATGTTATCTCGTGTCTCCCAGTTGACCAAACAATTTACCACCACTATGTCTTCAACCGACAAAACCCCCAATATCAATCTCTACACAACCCAAACTCCCAATGGCATCAAGATTTCCATCACCCTCGAAGAACTCGGGTTCGTCCCTCCTGTCTCCTCGGACCCTATGCCCTTTGCCCCTTGTCACATACCGTCTGCATCCTAACCCCCACTGACACCCCTTCCCCCTCACTAGCATCACTTACAAAACCCACAAAATCGACATAGCCCAAAACACCCAAAAAGAGCCCTTCTTCCTCGCCATCAACCCCAACGGCCGCATTCCCGCCCTCACCGACACCTTCTCGGACGGCCAAACGATCCGCCTCTTCGAATCCGGCTCCATCATGCAATACCTCGTCGAGCAATACGACAGCGTCGACCACAAAATCAGCTACCCAGCCGGCTCGCGCGAGACCTACGAAGTCAACAACTGGCTCTTCTTCCTGAACGCGGGCGTCGGACCCATGCAAGGCCAAGCGAACCATTTCTTCCGCTACGCACCCGAGCGAATCGACTACGGCATCTCTCGCTACCAAAACGAAACCCGGCGCCTGTACGGCGTGCTGGACAAACACCTCTCGACCTCGTCGTCCGGCTACCTGGTCGGCGACAGATGCACGATAGCCGACATCGCGCACTGGGGCTGGGTCGCGGCCGCCGGATGGGCGGGCGTCGATATCGATGAGTTCCCGCATTTGAAGGCGTGGGAGGGGAGGATGTTGGCGAGGCCGGGGGTGGAGAGGGGAAGGCATGTGCCGAGTCCGCATCGCATGAAGGAGATGAGTAAGGAGGAGATGGAGAAGCATGCGCACGAGAGTGCGAAATGTGCGTACGATTTGCAAACCCCCCCCTCTCCCCCCCCAACTCAGGGTCAAAGCGTTGGGCGCAAGGCATATTTCGGGGGCTTGATGCTCTTGTTGCCCCTGAAGCTTGTCCTGTGATCTAGGTTTCTTACTTGCTTTGAAGGAGCCATGCTGACTCGGAAATCTGTGTAGGGATTCAAAGGGAGCAAGCGAAGGATGCGGAGAAGAAAGAGTGAGGATGGTTAGGACCGTATTATTAACAGGCAAGTTATCCGGAAAAGAAACGTAACAGTGTGCGTCGTTGAAGCCTCTTTTCCTCACATCGATTCTGGCACCATTCGGAAAGTGTGTATCGTTCATGACCTAGATTACTCCAGAAAGCGCTTTCAACAGTTTCAGGAACTTGCTCGTTGATACTTCTGTGATCGAATCATTGAGGATGTCTATCGTTTCAGCTATTCCTTTTCCCAACACCCTGCCTGTGTTTGTCTATCACATCACGCTTCCCAATGCGTCAATACCACAATCATCAGCCTCCACAGATCCCACCAAAAGAATACCAATCTTCAATCACCTCCCAATTCCAAGCGGCTCAAAAGCAACACACCGACCCATCCATTGCCACATCAGATACCTCTGACTCATTAAACCCCTCTTCTACAGCTCCTTTCACTCCCCATCCTTCACGACCTTCCCTCCTATATATTTCCCAATCTTGCCTCTCCCGGCACGCCACCTTGTCGAACCACGCTCGAGCGCAAAGCTGCCCTCAACTACATCAGCGACAAGCAGCCTAGGTAAACTCGTGCGCCACCGAGCATTTGGTGTGTTTTTAACGAGATACCCTAAGCGCTCGCGCAGGTCCTCTCTGGCCTTGCCTGTTAGTCTCTAATTCCAACACTGACGTATCGGCTAATTCATTTCACAAGACTGTCTAAACCCGCCGTTCACATAAGCTACAACATACCCTGGCGAATAAATGTGAGGGCTTCGTCAGAATGCCATGTATATTTGCGTCTCCTTGGCTGGTGAAGCAACAGTGCACTTGAATATACTCAAAAAAAAAAAGATTGACTAGGTGAGAGATGAGATGTAGCAGTGAACACTTCCATTGATGAATGAAGTGTACCTGTGAACGAGTCAGGGAGTATGAGGTAGGGACTGAAAGTTCGAAAAAAAATAGTTCATCGCTGTGAACACGGGGGTGGGAGAGAAATGGAAGGTTGATCCTCTGGATTATGGTACTGGTGGCGACGTGATGACCGCGTTGATGCGAGCACAAAACACAGGACCTCCTACATCTTACCAATTTCGATTTTTTCTTTCCAGTGGCTTTGTAGATGATTCAGAGTAGCAGCGAAGAGTGAGATGATTATGGGAGTGTTCCTGGATTTGATGCATATATTCACAACCTCGGGCCAGGCCAGTTCACGGGTATTGGGGTGGAGGCACTGCAGCGCAATATCAGACATTGAAGCAATGTGAACCATGAAGTATGCGCAGGTATCTGTATTACCTTATTGCATATCCTGCAGATAACCATTGGGGATGTGAAATTGGTAGAACGCATCTTTGCTCCACGGTCATGACAAAGGACACATAATCGTATAGCAGGGCTCAAATATGGACATGCTCATCTAGATTCTGGAACATCCTGCAAGCAGCTTTCGCAATTTCTAGACCATTCTCCTCCACCTCTATTACCTATCTATCACTATGTCGTATGGCAAATCGTAAGTTAAATGCAAAATATCCGGCTCAAGATATCGCTCCAGGCTGCCAACAGCCCCTGCGACCAGGCTCTGATGGCATGCCAATTTCTCTTCGTCATCACCTCAAGAGCTGTTCAGGTGGAAGCCCAGCTCGATGGGGATGAGAATTAGCCACCTGCTCAGATTGGCCTACCCTATTCTTAGAAAGTAGCTCTAAGACAGTCGCACCTCGCGTCCGGATGATCGACGCGAGAAAGCTTCCAAAGTCCTCAAGTAGCCGGTTTATGAAATCTGCCGAGACGAGTTCCTGGTCCCAGCTTGCATGGATTGTGATGTGTTCGCCATGATCGTACACTTCGAACATCAGACCATAGTCATGAGCGAAAGGAACCGACAGATCCTCTCTGTAATCCAGGACTGCTGGAGCTGCCTCCTTATCATAGCAGACGATCCTCTTGGAGAAAATATCGCTATCACGTGGGTTCCAACTGAAGACGGCTTGCTTTGGCATATTCTGAAAACAGCTCATGGCGCAATGTTCGAAGCCTACCATTGATATAAGCTGTGTCTCGATATCACGCATGAGGTTCTCGATTGATAGATTCGGAAAGAAGTGAATGCGTAATGGTACTCGAGCACTGATAGGACCCATCATATGCCTAATTCCTGAGACTTTGCTATTGCGGGCAGAGATCATTGAGATGAACGAAATATCCTCGCTTATAAGCGGAGGGTATTCCTGTGTAAGGAATTTTGCTATGGTGAGAGCCCAGGCGGCGTCTGTGCACATTTCGAAGTCAGCATTCTTTGTTGAAAGCAATAGGTCGAGCTACAAAAATAGTCGATGTCAACGAAGCCTTTGCTACCCGTTATACGTTCAGACTCCGATTTGGGACAAAACCGCAAGTAACCACAGGGAAAAGTACGTACGTCCCATGATAGGCAGGCTTAACTCTGTGTCTTCCACCTTTGGCAGATGTAGCAGCTTCTTGGTCTTCATTGTAGATGCCGTGGGAGTGCCTCCCGGCCCAAGCACTGGAAACTTGTGCCTGAGGTTGTCAAATGTCATATGGCGAGCGAGCCAGAACGTACGTCCGGCTTCATACTCGTACGATTCAAGCCATTTGGCGTACTTTCCATAAGGCGGACGTGGAGGGAGTTTGAAGTAGGCTCCTAGATCTGAACATGCGACTTGTAAGTCGTGAAACATCAAGCGTAGCGTCCTATTTGAATTCAGCTACAAATCACTGATAGAAGCAAGTTGGACCCACCATGCATCGACAGCACTGCAATGGACTGATTGAAGCAATCAAATGTTAGGATGTGAATCCCAATTTAGGAATGAACTTTGTCTGGAGTGGCTTACCCGTCCAAACAAAGAAGGCCTCACCATGAGGCTCCCGGATGAAGGCATATCGAAAAAGTGGAGTGCCGTAGTTCATGCGCCTCTGAGAGTTCTGTGCTAGAAAGCCGTGAAGATCGACCCCTGCTTGTTGGAATGCGATAGAATCCTTCAGAACAACCTGGTAGACTTGGCCTTCATGTTTAATCAGTCTTGAACGCAAAATATGATTTTTGAAACACATTGCGCTCAGGACTCGAAGCAGGAAAGTCTGATTTAGTTCGCCTTCGTAATGCAAGACCATCTGCATCATATATGATCCCACGTTTACGTGATGGTCCATACGGTGTTCCTGTTCCTCAGAAGCTGGACAGATTTTCTCGACAAGCTCAATACCGACCCCGCAAGCTTCAGCACAAGCATGAATAAGCTTGATGGTGTCCTCAGTACTGACGGCGGGAGACTTGGCGTCCATACTTGAAGTTGCGGCCTTTGCTGAGCGTAGACAGAGGGGACTTTGATTGGTGACGAAGAATTTCGATGAGTTGATGGAGACGAGAACGCCAAGAGCAGTGCATCTTACTATGATCAAGCCTAAGACTTGGTGAATGCCAGGGTTGCGCAAGTGAAGGCTGCGTCGCGAGATGAAGGATTAACCGAGCTATTGCCAAATTTTCTCGACGCGATATCTTCAACTGAATTTGTGATGATTCCGGAAAATCACGCTTTTGGCTCTTTCGAGGATCAGTTAGGGCCATAGTCACTATCAAGCGATTCGCTGCTCGGGGACCTCACGGCCGTACAAATCCTTCACGGCTACGGAGATAATGGAAGCGCATCGGTCTCCATGCGGGTACCCGCCTGGAGTCCAATCATATACTCAAAAAGCTGCAGAAGACTTAAACGAGAAGGCTGATCACGGAGAATAAAAGGGCTCTCCAACATTGTCCATGCAATCAATTCTTCAGGCATCAAAGAGAAGGATACTCGAAACAGAGAAAGATGAAGGTAGAAAGCAGTGCTAACTTGGCCAGCTGACGAAACTAAAAGTAAGTACTCTCGGCATATCCTCCCTCTAATCAAAACAGACACCAGGAAGCGGACAAGATCTGGTCCCTTGACATCACGTAGCCATCAAGTCCGTAACAGCACTTTGAGCCTTGCTGTCATCATCGTTGGTATTTCCAACTTTTGATTTCGACCCTGCCATGGTCCGGAGGCGGATCATACTTGTCGACGAAACGAAGTGAGCCTGACCTGAGAGACCGATCCTCTTTCCACTTTCTGACGCGCAGTTAACCACACCTAGTGCATCAGCCAGCCACGATGTTGTATTGACTGATCAGCTCTAATCACACACCAAACTGGACAAGGGCCTAGAGTAGTCAGTAAAGCCTTTGGAGGCGATGTCAGGCAAATATAGTTCTAGAATCGTTCACAAAAAAGCAGTCACCGCAACATCGCTGCAGTCCCACTGAAACGATAACTAAAGCAACGCCTCTGGTCCGATGGAAGTAATTTTCGATTGATGGTGACAGCTAGTGGTCCGTTCCGTTCGATGAAACCCCTGAGGGTATGCGGCGACCATACGTTACGAATTAAGAAACGCAAATGGAGAAAAATTGGTGGAGGCACGAAAGTGTAGAGATAGCGTAGTAGAGCAGAATCTAGGGCATTGAAATCGCAGTCATTGTCAAGATTGGAGACCAATAAATGAAGTCATAATAATGACGGAGAAAAGGGAAAGAAAACTCAGGCACGACTCCAGTCTTCAGCAGCTGAGCAAAGGCGGAGATGCAAGGAAAGTTACCCGATGGCTTGGCGCCTTGGCACTAACCCTCGTAAGGTAAGCTCGGTAAGGTAGGTATTCGCGTCGGTGGACACCATTCACCATCGTGATCCAATGCTGCAAACACCTGCTAACCTGTACCGGAACACTCATAGCTATGGGGGTTACGGCTGTGGATCACGGCGCAGCGAGCGAAGAGACCTTGATCGAACTCTGCCACAACGCTTCCTCTCCAGTACTGAACAATCCTGACTTTGGGCGGAAGGTAGTCAAAATATCAAACCATACTTTCATAAGATACGGCCCTGGATTCACCCACCGGGAAGCTGCCACACAATAATAAGTCTACCGCCAAGCAAATGGCAGTGATATACTCAGAGTCTCCGAAGTCTATCGCTTTCTTGAAGCCTTTACGGCGACTCTTGCGAATGCGGTGATCTTGTCATGGATTTCGTTCCAGGTCTTTGCTTGGACGCGGTTGATTTGGACCAACATCCACACCCTATGGAATAAATCGCTGCCTCTCCAAAATACCTCTGGCGGATTCCCATCCACAGGATCAACAAGCTCCAGGTCCTCTGGGTGGTGGACGACCACAGGGCTACATCTTCGGCGATGATGGGTGTGATATCGTCTTTAATACTATATCTGAGATGAGTGATTGGATGGACGACAGGCTTGCTTTCCAGAAGCTGAGGCTCGAAAGCACACCAAAGGCACGCATTGATGGACGGGCGATGCTGCAAGACTACAAAAGAGGCTCTGGATTCCATTGGTCGAAATTGGTCATGTGCCACCTAGAAGTTGCTCCTCGTAACCTCATATTACTGCGCGATGCGTCTCTATGCTTCCTTGATTAGGCCTTTGCGGGATTTTACCCTTTCATTTTTGAGGTTTGCATCAAGAGCCTACTCGGGCATATCCATGCTAGAGATCGAATTTCGGAGCGACAAATGCAGGTCCTAAGCGCCGTCCATTACACGAATGTATGGGGTCACCAACCAGGATGTAGCGGCGCGGACAAACGTCCATGGCTTCGCGAGTCACGTTCTTCTTGTCCCAAAGTCATACCCCTTCTTCACGAGCCACTCTTAACACAACGGCATTATATAAGGGTGTCTTATGATGAAATACATGAAGGGGGGCCAAACAGCCGAGAAAATTGACTTCGACACGCAGCCAGATCTCATCGTAGTTATCGGTCCTACTATAAAGGACCATCGGCTTCCCACAACCACTGCATTAGTTCGACGCATACAGCGTGCCAAGTAGGCAAGCAGGCTCTGGTTTAAAAACCCCGGGTCCAGCTTGGAGAACGTAATAAACATCTCTTTGACCCTATGGCTTTGATCTCTCTGATTGATCCTTTCCTGTTACTCTAGCCTCTCAAAAGGAGGACGACGTTGTGGGACCAACCTCAAAGCCATGTTCCTTTTACAGACCGCATAGGAATGGTGTATCCATGATAGACCAGAGACACAACTCAGGAATCAACTTGCTTTTGGCCCTCCTTTTGATAGTGAAAAAATACCCTGTGTGACGTGAGCTCTTTAAGATTTGACAAGATGAATTTTCCGCCTTAAAAATGATGATAGTGAGGGTGGAAAGCCCAACGTTGGCTGCAGCCACGGGACTACTTCTCCACAAGATTGTCTTTTTGTCATATTACCATCCAAAACCTTTTATTACGTAAGATTACTACCCAGATCAGACAACGCCCACAACGTCGCGTTCCGCTCTCTTCAGATGCGCCTTGGATCCTCAAAAGCTTCCTCCACGTCCACCATCACCATGCACGACATCAGCCCCAGAGCTAGCACTTTCCTCCGTGGTTCCCACCAACGAGTCCTGCTTCGCCTCCTCATATGTCGCTAGCCGGAAATTATACGGCAAATCAAAGTCTGCCTTGGGATCGCCTTCTCTTGGCAAGAAGTCCACCAACAAGCTATCCTTGACTGCGAATACCGCATCATCTGTGATATGCTTATCCCTTCGATCGAATATTTGCGTGATGATAGGTTTGTAATTTGGTGCGCTGACGATGAAGTGGATGTGGGCTGGGCGCATCGGATGCCGGTCAAGGAGTTGAAGCAGCTTCCCAGCTGGACCGTCGAATGGGATGGGGTATGAAGTTGGGCGCAGGCAGTAGAAGTTGTATCGACCGTCTTTACCCGTTGTGAAGCGTCCTCGGAGGTTGAACTCGACCTGATTCTCGTCTTGTTGTTCGTAGAGCCCGTTAGGCGCTGTATGCCATACATCCAGTTCCGCACCTTCGATTGCTTCACCGGTCAGGTAGTCCGTAACCGTCCCATACATGAAAGTATGATCACCATCGGGTATGTTGTGCACGATGCTCTCGCCCATCTTTCGAGCGGGGGCGTTGGCGCGCCAAAAGGGGCCGAGGATCGCACTAGAGGTAGGTGCGTCTGTAGCGTATGTAGCAAGCTTGTAGGTGATCTCGTCGACGAGAGATCAAGTCCAATGACACCAGAAAGGAGTTGGCCTTCATTGCGCTTGTCAGTGGACATGCGGCCGGCTTCGTTGATCTGAATGCGAAAGAGCAAAGTGTCAGCAGAAGAGCAATGGACTCTGGGACAGGAGCATGCCATCTCAACGCCTGCCATCCATTCGTCAACCGTTATCTCGTTCTCTCTAGCAAAGTCGTGCACGTGTCGTATCAGGCTGGCCATGACCTTCCGCATGCGCGGTCATGCTTTGGGGCCTGTTGCATTGATAACGCTTTGGGTAAAGTGTGGGTCGAAGCGGTCTGTCTGTGACATGATCGTGGACTGGCCTCCAGAGATGCCATTGGTATGACTCTGACTTCCATCTGTGTTCATTTGAGAGTGGCTCTCCTCTGGGGCGAGGGTAATAGGCTCTTGCATTTGTGGCATATTGAGAACAGGCTGAGATGTAGAGTGAAAGAAAAAGAAGAGCATTCAGCAGGAGAATAGCACGTGAAAAAATACGGGGAGAAGCATTGAGGCTCAGGGCAATTTAACGAAAAAATGTTGAAAACAATATCCGCAATGCGGATACTCGATGCCGCTTCCGACTTCCGAGATTCCGGATGAAGCACCAAATGGACGGCGGGACACATCTCCGTTGCCAGACTGTTCGAGAATTATTTCTGAGAACAAACTGTACAATAAGGACGCCTAGACAGTAGACAGCTGCTGATCATTCGCGCGACATTGACGAGCCAAATTTACAGTAATTCTGAAGGCGGCAAATTAAGCGCCACTAAGCGCGGGGACTCCTAATAAAGTAGCGAACTTGAGAATCAACGTCTCTAAACATATCGACAACCATTTACCTGACCACAAGCACGCTTAGCAGTTATGGCATCGGGCTATGGACTTGCCGGTGGTGAGTGCTTCCAGCGACCCTGAGGCCTAACTATCCAATCGCTCGGAATAAGGCGAGAAGTCCGCATCCACAGCTAAGATTTCCACCAGGCCCCTCACGCTGCTTTCCCTTTTGGCAGGAACTCCTAGCTTGCTATGTGGTGAATACCGACACAGGCGACATGTCAGGAGGACGAAAATGCCTACCAGCGTTGGAGGATTACTACGAATGTCTGCACCACAAGAAGGAGGTCAGTCAACTATGTTATTCCGCCTTTCCAAAGCTTCCTCGGCCGCGCAGCGAAAATGCTGATCGAGGAATTTCTTGGTTAGGCAGCGAGAACAAGGGCACTACAGCATGCATACAGAAGAGCAGAAGCCGCACACCCGAGAGAGAATGCGCCGAAGGCGGGCACGATCAGAGGTCTAGGGTTGTTGGGTAGGGAAGAAGATACGAAGAAAGTATTAGCGGGGACATCAAAGTGAGAGTGATCTTTGTACTCTACTGGGGCAATGGATCAGGCGTTTGGCTAGGGTTATTTGTTGCTCTGCTAGAGGAGCATTTGGTCCATGTGGTGACTACTGTCAACTGGAACTCAAGAGTCTCTTGACTTGATATCAAAACAGATTCGCTTACTACATCTGTGTAAAAGCCCTCCCCGGGGGGGCCCATGGAGTAGAGAGTAGCGTCAGTGTAGCGAGCCTCCCTATAAAATAGTACTAACTCGTTCATGGCTGTCAATCCTGCTCTCCCCCACAGCCCTAGTACATTATTACCCGATCCTACTCCTTCAAACTCAACTTAAAAGTTTGGTGGTTCGGTTTCCCGCACTAGCGCCCAAGACTAACACCAAAAAGGCTTGGCATGCCTTATTTTAAATCACGCTAAGAGTCGAGTCAAATCTGGCCCCGTCCTCGCCGTCCTTGCGACCCTTTTACGCTGAGTGCCAACGTCGCGTTGTCGAAAACACAAACTCATCACTATGGCTTGGCGCAATCAAGGAATCACAGGCTCGAACAACATTCCCTTGGGGGCTCGTCGTCGCTTTGGTGGCAGCGACTCAGCTCCGCCACCTGACGATGGAGGCTACAACCCATCTCAGCCTCAAGCAGGTTTATCTGATGGGAATTACAAGCGTGGTCGAAGCCCGGAGAGAAGTATGCTTACCTGTCTGTGCGGTCATAGCAATCTAGCTAACACAGTCACAGCTGAGGTCGTTGTCGATGGAGAGAGGCGCCGCAAGAAGAGAAATCGATGGGGGGACGCTGCAGAAAACAAGGCCGCCGGCTTGATGGGCTTGCCTACTATGATAAAAGCAAATATGACAACTGAACAACTCGAAGCATACACCTTGCATTTGCGCATTCAAGAAATCAGTGAAAAGCTAAGAATCAACGACGTAGTGCCAGCAGATGGCGACAGGTATGTTCCCAAGTATCGAGCCTTCACAACATCCTCTTAACTCACTATAATCTAGGTCCCCATCTCCTCCGCCTCAATATGACAACTTTGGTCGTCGTGTCAATACTCGCGAGTACCGTTACCGCAAGCGCCTTGAAGATGAGCGTCATAAACAAATCGAAAAGGCTATGAAGATCATTCCTAACTACCATCCACCGTCTGATTACAGACGTCCAACTAAGACACAGGAGAAGGTCTATGTGCCGGTCAATGATTACCCAGAGATTAACTTCAGTACGATAACTAACCCTATCCTAACCCTTTCCTTTTGTCATCTTTCCTACTTGGTGATGCGTGCGGCATCCCTTGGAGGATGCGGCATTTGTCACCGCTAACCCCTAATGCCACACTCACACTGTCATTATCTTTTTGACTTGCAAAGACTAACACTTAGCTTGCGCTACTCTACTAAAGTTGGACTACTCATCGGGCCTCGTGGCAACACGTTAAAGAAGATGGAAACAGAGTCTCTCGCAAAAATTGCCATTCGAGGCAAAGGATCTGTCAAAGAAGGAAAGGGTCGATCTGACGCAGCTCACACCAGCAACCAGGAAGAAGATTTGCACTGTTTGATCATGGCCGACACCGAAGAGAAGGTCAACAAGGCGAAGAAGCTTATTCACAACGTTATCGAAACAGCAAGTCACCACCATCCAATCTCATAGTGTCTATTAGCTAATAGATACCAGGCTGCCTCCATTCCTGAGGGTCAGAACGAGCTCAAGCGCAATCAGCTCCGTGAGCTTGCAGCCCTCAATGGTACGCTTCGTGATGATGAGAATCAGGCATGCCAGAACTGTAAGTGGAATCACTTGAGATTGTTCAGAGCATACACTAAAGGTTCACCAGGCGGTCAAATCGGCCATCGCAAATACGACTGCCCTGAGCAGCGCAATTTCACTGCCAATATCATCTGTCGTGTCTGTGGCAATGCAGGCCATATGGCTCGAGACTGTCCTGACAGACAACGTGGAGCTGATTGGCGAAACGGTCCCCCAGGAGGAGCTGCGCCTGGTCGCCCTACTGCTGGACGGATTGGTGGTGGAGATGCTGTCGACCGCGAATATGAGGTGAGCTATGTCAACAGTGAAAGACAAGCAAATACAAGGACTAATACAATTGCAGCAACTCATGAACGAACTCTCTGGCGGTGCTCCCACCGGTGATGCACCACAACGTATCGAAGCTGGACCTGGCGGATATGACAACGGCCGCGACGGCTACGCAGGTGGAGAAGGAGATCGTGACCTCAAACCATGGCAGCGTGGACCCACGGGTGCTGCTGCTCCCTGGCAACAACGCGGCGGAGATGACCGTCGTGAAGACTACAATCGTGATGGAGGTGCCGCACCACCATGGGCGGCTGGCCGCGGCGGTGGCGATAACTACGGCGGTTATGAACAAGGTGGTGGTTATGGGGGTCCTCCCGGCGGTGCAGCTGCTCCTTGGCAACGACAGGAGAACGCTCCTCCACCTCCTCCCTCAGGCGATCAATATGGCTATGGTGGATATCCAGGAGGCTATGGAGGCGCAAGCGGCGGTTACGGTGCTCAACCGGCCATGGGTGCTCCTCCTGGCCTTGGTGGCGGGGCCGGTGGTCTTGGTGCTCCACCAGGTCTGGGTGCTCTATTCCAGAACTACGGCGCGAATGGGGCTGCAGGTGGCGCTCCACCACCACCACCTTCAGATGATCTTCCTCCACCAGTAAGCTGCCCTCTCTCTGTGTCCAAAAGAAATCCAAAAGAAATGCACTAATCCATCAATAGCCTCCAAGCGACCAGCCTCCCCCACCTCCCCCACCTGGGGCCTAGGCCGTCGAAGCCTTTCTTACAAAATCTCGCTGTTAGTCTGGTCGTTGAGGCGATGAAATACCGACGGCTTCTGGCTCGGAAGTGGGTCTCTAATAATTAGCTTGGCTTCTTGACAAGAGGAGATCGCATCCGTGCAGCAAGGACGTTTCATTCGATAATCAATTATACGGTACTTGGTCGAATGTCAATAAAATACAATGCTTCTCGTTCTGAAGTGTGAAACGAAGAGGCAGCAATCCGCATCCCTGGTCGTGCCTCCGCATGTCGGACGTTTCGAGTAGTTAGACAGATGGGTTTCTAAAGGCAGACCACAAGTCAATCATTCAATTAAGCATATTCCGACGACAAGACGATGTCTAAGACTTGCAGTTGCACATCATCGAGAATAGCACCGGGATTTTCGAGTCGCGATATCTTAGACTTTGAGCCAACGACAACAAAACCAATTGACCTTTTCACACTCCGGCTAGATTACAGTTACTTCAGTCGAGGTTTGCCTCTTCCAATGCCACAAACGTAGACCTCCCACCCAAGGCATGCTCGAACCCCTCATCTCAATCGATAGAAATAAATATATGATTGATGTACAAAGAAGCGAACTTCCCACCACCAACCAACCAACCAACCAATCAATCACCATCATCATCATCACCATCACCATCATCATCTCCCCTGAACCCTCCTTGACTCGCCTCTCAATCAATCAATCAATCCACCCCCACCCCCCCTCACCCCCCTCCTCATCTTCCCCGCCGTCCCCGTAGCCTTGGGCCCCTGCACCTTCACCTTACAACTATCCCCCTTCTTCCCCTTCGTCCCCTTCCCCCCCTCCTTCCCCGTGACCGTCCCCGAAGCCCCCGCCTTCCACGGGGCAGACGCGGACCCGGTGCCCTTTTCGAAAGCGGGAGCGGTGGCGTTGGACCAGAGGGGTTGGGAGGGGTTCAGGCGGCCCGGGGGGGAGTATGATGGGGAGCCGGGGCGGGAGACGGGGTGGGCGCCGGAAGGGGGGGAGGACCGGGAGCCGGATTGGGGGGTGGAGGACTGGATGTTGTTGCCTTGGGGGGTTCCCTGAGCGCTGCCTTGGGATGCTCCGTGGCCGCTTCCTTGACCGCCGCCTTGGCCACCACCTTGGCCGCTTCCTTGACCACCACCTTGGCCGCTACCTTGGCCGCCGCCTTGACCACCACCTTGGCCTCCTCCCTGGCCGCTTCCCTGGCCGCTTCCTTGACCACCACCTTGGCCGCCGCCTTGGCCACCACCTTGGCCTCCTCCCTGGCCGCTGCCTTGGCCGCCGCCTTGACCACTCCCCTGCCCACCGCTCTGACCACTAGCAGCAGAACCAGACAACCCGCAACCCCAGCCCTGAGGCACAACATATCCCGTAGGCCTATATCCCGCCGACGCCGCAGTACCGGTGGGATAGTACGACTTGTACGACTGGAACGTGCAGAGCGTCGTCGCGGCCGGGGCGCCACCGCCATAGATAGCCGGGGTGCTGGGTGATGTGGAAGACGGGGATGGAGGAGGGCTACCTCCAGCAACACCGCCGCCGATGACTGCGGCAGGAGTGGATGTTTGAGCGGAAGGAGAAGGTGCAGCGTTGACGGGCGAGGATGTGGGACCGGGTGCTGCAGGGGATCCGGCACCAGAGCCAGAGCCAGAGCCAGAGCCAGAGCCAGAGCCAGAGCCAGAGCCAGAGCCAGAGCCAGAGCCAGAGCCAGAGCCAGAGCCAGAGCCAGAGCCAGAGCCAGAGCCAGAGCCCGAGCCTGAACTCGACCCCAACCCCGCACCCCCGTCAAACTTCCCGGCAAAACACTGCGTCATCAACTCGGCATCCTTCCCCCCCGTCGGCGTCAGCGACAGGACATAACTATCGGCAAAACTCCCCGCCGCCCACCCCACCCATCCCAAAAAGCTCCCGGAATTCTCGTTCAGGAAGTCCAACGCGGCGCAAACGTTCGTCAGGCAGCTCGGGTTATCGCTACCCCCGCCAGTCTCGGAGAGCAGGGCCTGACGTTTCGAGTCCTGGAGCCACTTGAGCAGGGGCTCGAAAGCGACGCTGATGCCGTTGGTGGCGCAAGCGGTCGAGGTGCCCGAGTAGTCGGAGTCGAGGTATTGGTGCACGTCGAAGATGAGGTCGTCGGTGCTGCCGTCGAGGTTGGTGACGCCGGCGAGGACGGCGGCGGAGCCGCCCGAAACGAAGGTCGAAGCGCCAGTGTAGCCGTTGCCTGGTGATGGGGGTTAGTGGGTCGGATCACAAGGGAAGGTGGAGAGGACAAGTACCAGGGAGAAGAATCATCTGAGTCGTAGCGCCAGCCTTGCGAATAGCGGTCACCGCAGCCTGGACCGAAGCAGCCCATGAAGCCAGGCCCGGTACGTGCTCAACTGATACACTCGTCAGCTGTTGCCTGATCTGGTGACCCGTAGAATGGCATACTGTTATGCGGTTCGTTCATTAATCCCATAACCACATTCCCCTCATGCTTATACTTCTCCGCCAACTGCCCCCACAGCCCCGAAAAATCGCTGCTCTTCGGCCCGCCAGGAGCCCCAATCACCTGCCCGTTCCACCTCGCGTAATTATGAATATCGACAATACAATGCGCGCCCGTCGTCAAGCACGCCTGCACCAGTGCATCGTACTTTCCAAAGTTGGTTTCGTCAAGAGTACCGCCGAGGACGTCGTTGACGAGATACTGCCAGGCGACGGGGAGGCGGAAGATGTTGAGTCCGTCCGTTTTGGTAAAGTGCGTCATTTGGCCGGCGCCGTCGCTGCCACCGTATTTGGAGAGGGGTGGGTCGACGGACGGGAGAGTGCAGGTGCCCTGTGGGAGGCGGTCAGTACGGCAAAGGGTGGCAAGTCGGACGATGAGAAGGCAGATGTACATCGGTAGCACAGCCAAAATCGAATCCAGCGATATTGACACCTGCGAACTTGACACCAGCAGCGACAGTCCGAGCTGCGCTGAAAGCCACAATCGAGCCGGCGAGAAGCTTTGAGATGGTGTGCATTGTAGGAAAATCAAAGCAGCGTCAGGTAACGAATGTGGGAGTGAGACTGAGAGGCAGCAACACTATATGTGACCCAAAGGAATGTGGTGAACGCTGCCGTAAGGACTGAAATGCACACCAGACAAAAAGAGAGACAAAAAGACGTTAAGAGTTTGAAGTGGATGCATCCAGTAGAAGAAGTATATAAGCCGTCTATGTGCCATCTCGGATAGAGGAAGGAGACAGACGAATTCGAAACACCGCTCTTTGACATCGTCATCCTTCATCACAGGCGGGGTGCATCTAAGAGATTGGATCTGGCCATCGTGAAAATCATAGGGTGGCATTTCACGTGGTGCAGGGTTTTTACCGTCATTATGATGTCCTGGCGCCTATATCGCATTGATAGTGGGGGAGGATGAAACGGTCGTCATCCCACTTCGGCCGATGTGAGCGCTGCCGTAAGAGAAACAAACAGCGATTGATCAAATGCGCAATAGCATCAGCGAGGCACGAGAAGCTGTTACATCAGTCATTAGATGCTTGGTGAGGAAAAAGGAGGGTTCAACGGGGATCGAGGCAAAGAATAATGTTAGTGAGGGGAAGAAGTAAGATACAGTACAGTATAAGATAAGTTTGTTTCAAGTGTTGCCCGGCTTTTACTGTAAGCGACCCGCTCCTAATTAACCCTTGCGCTCCAGTCTCCACCACAGACCTCGGAGATTTATTCGAATTAAGAAGCTGCCATGAGGGACATCCATCCCAAAGACCCTTACATGGTCTTCAGCGGACCCGTAAGCTCTGACGGAGATACCGTGTTTCACGGGGTATCCTCAACGGCACGTAAATCAAGCTGCCTGCATCGAGGAGGCTCGCCTAGGATTTTTGGTTTCTTGACTCCACCATTCAATCTAGGCGAACAGTGAGACTCAGTGGTGAACACGGACTCCAATTTGAATGAACCTTGATGGCCCGTAGACTATAGATTGCTGCAGGTAGCTGTGCCTGTGCGGCGGAGGGATATTTCTCCACTGCTAAAAGCTCCACAATGTAATGCTTCCAGATTGCAGGACGGTCCAGTCAGACGATTAGGAATCAACTCGTTAATGGAAATCGGTCTGAAGGATCATCATCCCGTCCTCCTCTGCATTCCGTCTCCATAATCCTCTCACATTCTTCTTCATGTTTTGCTGGAACACATGTAAGCCGTATGTCGTCATACTCAAACCGCTCCGTCAATAATGCATCGTTCGTGTTGGTGTATATGTGCTTTAAACTTGCACATACGGTTTAGACTTGCTCGAAGAGGGGCGTCCCCGGAAGACCGCCAGGGAGACCCTGAACCCCACTGCCATTCACGTTCCTAGTCGGCGCACCACCCGCAGTCCCAAGACCGGGCGAAGGAGTAGGCGTCGAGCCAGGCCAGGTCCAAAGTGAATCAAAGTCGATGAATTCTTCTGTGCCGGAGGAAGGGTCATCAGAGCGGTTGGGAAGCACAGTATTTGTCAGATCCAAAAGCCCTGAGAAGGAGTCAAATTGTGGCATGGAGGGTGGGCCCAAGGTAGCGAAGTCTGATAGCTTCGGTGTTGAGTTGGAAGCGGGAACAGAAATCTCAGAGGGTGCCGTGGTAGCCCCTGGTAGTGGGGACATTGGGGCGAAACCGGATGTGAACGGAGGCGGAATGGTTTGAACGTCCGGTCCCGGTGACAGGGTTGGGAGAGGGGTCTGATAGGCAGGAGGGTGAAGCTGGAAAGCTGACGAGTTTCCATGCCTGTTGATGACGTTACGAAACTCTATGAGAATGTGAGCCGCACGTTTTGCTTGCGGATCCATGTCACCGCAGTAGGACATAATCGTGATCGAATTAGCTATACATTGCTTGGTCAATGCGCTTGATGAAGCCGGACGAGCGAATTCGTTGGAGAAGATGATGAGCGCAGCAGCAAAGACACAGTAAGTGACGAATGGGTTGAGTTTTGGAAGATATCGGCCTTCATACGCATTCTGCACAATGGCAATAGTGTGTGTCGAGGCAGTCAAACAGGCGTCAGAGAACTTCTCCATTTTTCGCGATCGCCGAGGCCATTCGTTGGCGCCAAGACGCGTTTGTTGAATTTCTGCACTGAGAAGATAGAGGAAAAATGGTCGCGTGAGCAAGATGATCGAATGGCAGTAGATTTGATTTGAGTGAAGTATGGCAATGGCTTGTCTGCGGTTGTGGCGGGATGCCTGACGCCAATGTAGAGCCGGGGAGAGATTCTCCGGCCAGCTCTTGCACTGATCTGCCAGCTCTTGGGCAAGTCTGGTTGATATTTTACGTTGCAGATAGACTTTTTTGAGTACGAGGCCAACCACATGACAGCTGCGAACGGCGGCTTCCAGCCCAGCCGTGCAATATTGCTGAGGATTGAGCCGTGGCGCAGAGTACAGACTTGAGGGTGGATTGAGAGCTTCCTCGGAGCATTCTTCGTCCGCTATTGCCATTGGGCGACCAAGTGAGGCACTTAGAAAACGATCCAGAATAAATAACGATCGCCAAATGTTTCTACGAGCAGATTGCTGCTCCGCAGTGAAGATAATGAAGGTCTCATCACGATGTAATCCGAGTGTATATGCTGTGCGCACCGCCATACCTGTTTGAAGTCAGTAGGGAACAGCATCAGATTTAAAGAGCTAGATTGAGATGAGCAATACCAATATAGGAAAATGCTGGATTTCTCCTGGATCTCAGTAGCATGTACAGAGCCATAAGGAGCAAAGCTTGTATCGACCAGAGATCGGCATCTTCAAAGCCAATAACGGGATTGCTGAAGCTTTTGGCGTTCAAAAAAAAGACCTCTGATTGATCAGGGTAAGTCGCTCTCAATGAGTCGATGATCTCGGCTTCCAAGGTCCCGGGTTCAGGCGTAGCAAATGAGAGTCCAATTGCGAATACGAGGTTGAGATGACAAAGAAAAATGTGATCGACTGAGAGAGGGTCTGAATAGCACCTGTCCATCTTTTCGAGAAATTCTTTCTCGTCGAACACCTCCATCAAAGCGTACGTCTATGATGGATCAGTGGTGTATAATGGACTGGCTTCTATCAATACTGACATTGACAAAAAATGAGTCCACAAGAATCAACGCAGTCTGCTTCTCAGGCAGCAAATGGGTAAGCTCCGCGTCTGGTGGCAATGGGAACACTGTCTCCTTGATCTTGTGTCGTTCTGGGTCCATGGTAAACGGTGAAGGACCCACTGTAGTCTCAACGATCATGCGAAGTAGCTGCAAGAAAGAGAGGGTAGAGGCGTCGCCGATGTATATTAATCTTCCGGTGCCATCTTCCAACATTCGAGTCATTGTATGATTGTCCGCTTCTTCGTCCCCACCACTATTAGACGCATGATCAGAGTGCATTTTTATGTCTGGTTTCAAGTGGGCTCTGGGTGGGAAATAATCTATGGATCTGGCAGCATCTCCAATGGATGGTGTGCTTATACCGGGGCGGTGAGTTCGCAGACCTAGAGGTGCGTCTGGGACGTAGTTGGCAGCTGATGGGCTTGCTCCGTTCTTCTGGGAAGCAGATCTACTGGAGACGTCGCTTTCTTTGGCGCGGCGTTTGGCCGAAGGCTGGGTAGGGGAGGCTCCATCATGAGCATGGTCGGTGGTATTGTAGGTACAAGTGAAGTGTTTCTTGTCGCAAGTGCCGCAGGGCTGCTCGCCGTCACACTGATGAAGGGTTAGCTGTGAGAGCAAGAAAGGTTGTTTGGCGCGCAAACGGATAAAGAAAGTACTGGTAGTCTAGTGGTAGATATATGGGTCAAGCTCGGAGGGGCAGTCGAAGGAAAGGAGGAACCTTTTGCTTTCTCCGTTTACAACTGTCACACGCGTTGGCAGTTCGCTGTCTCTTGTCTGGCTCGACCTTTGGCCGAGTCATAGTGCGTGGTGGAGGAGGTGTATGGTCATGTGGTTTCGTGTCCTCTCACATCAGCAGTGTGCGATAGCTAGCGAATGGGTCGAGTAGGTTGGCGGAAGTATGAGAATTTCAGTTGAGTAGGCGCAGGAATGGCGGAAGAATTGAAGAGGATGTTCTCGACAAGCCACATTATTTCTACCGTCATAATGTCATTTCTGCGCCAATCCTACGCTAAGGTCGCTTCTCCATACCGGAATTCAATTGCTGTGTCAAGAGCTTTAAAAAGACCATCGACCTTCTCAAGTGGAGCATGAATGTTATATTTTTCACTCGCACTACATATCTGCCCATCGTACATCTGTATAATCCCTCGTGGGGTAGTAAATCGTACCCCTCCCCGGGTTGTGCGCCTGGGGATAGCTAAATCCCGGCCCTGGCACAAGAAACTTCACTTCGACGTTCATTCCCATGCCCTCAAAAGATACTGAGGTGAACTCTGACTCCAAGATCTGGGTCATCAGGGTTGGAAGAGAACCTAAAGTTCGTGAATGGGAACACCGGGTGTCGAGAATAGTACATGTCGTAGGTCCCCGTGAATCCCAATGCTGTCATTGCTATCATGTTTCGGGCAAAGTTCCTCACAAAGGCCCAGGGGATGCCTTGCCGTACACCGCCGTCATACACAACGTTCATTGTCAATTGCAGATGTCCCATAGTCATGACCAGCGCTTGCTGAGGTGGCCAAACGCTCCAGGGAGCGAGCGCATTGTACAAGATAGCATGGTAAAACAGCTCGAGCGAATGGGCTGCCACTGCGATTGGAATGCTGCTGCTCAAGATATCGATCCTTCTGATCCTTAAGTCGTCACTTTGCTCATCGTCTCGCTTGCTCATTGCATCTGCCGGCCTGAGTGACACATGGTGGCCCTTGTAGTTGCCCTGAGACGACGGGTGTTGTGGCATGATCGCGGGGCCTTGGCTTTTGTCTGGACTTGAATGCTCATCACCGTCTGGTAAAACAAAAGCATATGCCAGGACATTGAGGAAGAGGAGGACACTGTCGATATAGAGAGCCCAAGACATGTGCATTTTGATATCCAATGCTTGCTATACAAGGAGTGCCCATTGCTCTTATTATCAATTGCATAGCAAAAGTTAATACCTTGCAAATTTTCTACTACTTTCGTGAGTGAAAATATGTCGCGTGCTGCGGCTTTACCAGAGGAAGGGTAGAGTATCAGTCAAGGCTCAGTGGAGATATTCGGTGTGCGATCATGTAGCGAACGATTATCTGGCGATCCTACCGCAGATCCACCTTTATTGGCGCAACACAGCAATCACCAAGCGCATATCGGTGAATTGGATAGAACGAGATGGATGATATCTCTGAACTGATACTAATCAAGGTTGAGGCCTTTGATATGAGCCTTTTTTTTATGGCGTGGCCCCCGAGCCATGGCTATTTGCGCGTGTTTCAATTGGTTCGAGCAACCATTTAATGGCAGGTTTCTCCAGGAAGCGCTAGCTGCTCCTGGTCCCACGCCTCTCGTTCGTCAGGCTTTCGATAGTCAGGAGTGTTTGAAGGCTGGACTCGGATCTTGACCCCCCAAGCCTGCCTGCCGTTCGTTGCTTTCGCGTGACATCCACAATGAGCCAAATCAAGACTTACACTTGGTAATCACCCTCTGCAAACAGCATTTCTACATCTTTCGTCTTGGCAATGTAAGGCATGTTGCCCACATAGAGTCGCCTTCCTTCAGCAATGGCTTGCAACGTGTTAGGGTCATCCTCTCCTCTCAACGTCTCTCCCCCAGGAGGTCCCTGGGATTTCTTCTCCCTCTTGTCCCTGCTCTTGCTCCAGCAATCACGTTGTTGGAGGTAATCCGGCTTGGACGGCGGGCCTGTCGGTGTTGCTGCATCATTGCCCGTCCGTGGTGGTGCATCTACTTTGGTACGCCAATTGCTGGAGAGCTCGGAGCGGCTTGCAGTTCTGTTGGCGCTCTGCTGAGTAGGATCTGTAAGCATAGGCATTTGAAATAGGAGAATTCAGCACCACTTTTTGATACCATTGACATCCCCCTCACATTCGGGTACAATTTCCGGGTACGAGCCTCGGGTACGATGAGTGTTTTCGACACTTAAGCACTCGAGACTGTATCTCGTCCATGCCCCAATCGTTGGCCCCCGGCAGGGCTAGCCCGTTTAAAATCCAGCGCATCGGAAGAGTGTAGGAGCGAGTGTGTACAGGAGGAAGGATCCTGTTCACGCACTCTGTAGGTAGCAAGACCACGGCACTCCGACCAGCCCAGAACTTGTATTCGGATATGGGGGGGTGGGTGCCAATGTATCAAAAAGTGGTTTACACGTATCACGTCCCTTTTGAAGTTTTTGATCACAGCTACAACGTTGGAAGTATCATAGTATCATGTTTGAGGGTATTTAGATTACATGAGCTTGGGGCTCTTGGAAAGGGAAGTCGCATGCATTGAGTAATTAAACTACCTTAAGATCGAAGCCGAGTGTCCTGCATCGAGTTCCTTCAAGTCCCGACCTTTCTTTCGCAATTTTTCTGCCCTCTCACACCCACATCCCCGCTACGTTCCCAAAGTCCTCTTCATCGCTTCCGAAGACTTCTTCGTTTGCCGCCTCAAGGCAGTGGTACTCCCTCCACCCCAGACAGGATAGGGGCGCTACTTTCGGAGGCGGGTGGGGATCCTGGGTTGGGCAACCGTCAGCAACTTTCTACTAGATCGAAGAGAAGGGATCTTACTCGGTTCGTTGCTCTCAAAGTCCCATATCTTCCCGTCGCTCTTGTAATTGTCCAAAGCTTTTTCCATTTGCCCTTTTGCCTCTGGGTGCATCTTCAGGCGCTTGAGGGGGGTTCGAAGAAGTTCCAGGTCTTCCTTCTCGATTGTGATTCCACGCTGCATGGAGTATGCACCAAGGAACACGGCGTACATATCATACATCTCTACCCATTTGTTCTCGCCCTCTTCGGTCACGAATCGCATTAGAAACTTGTGGAATAGACCTGAGCTATTAAAATATTGCACAGTGTATACGCGGTTGCCATCGTTGCTGATGAAGAGCTTTGGGTCATCAGTCATTGTCTGACACTTCTTATCGAGCACCACGCTCGTGATATATGCGTCATAGGACCCAAGGATGCTGCCATGATTCAAGACGGTCGTCTTCCACGCCATCGTGTTGGGTGGAAAAGACTGCTGCATTGAGTCAGTGATACTTGCCTTGCTGAAGTGAGTTGGATACCAAGTCTTACGGAGTACATTAGTGCAGTGTTGGTGGTTGTGGTGTTGATGTCTGAAGATGCGAAGAATTCGCTATCGGTGCTCTGAGGAATTGGATTGTTGGATATTTGAGATTTAGAGAGAAGGAAGTAAAAGCGCGGATCTCATGGATTTATATACTAATCAAGTTGCCAGGCAACAGGGACAAGATTTGTGCCATCCCGTGTGTCGCCATCATAAAGCCCCCCTGGCCGCTTCACTTACCGGTCTGAAAGACCAATGAGGTGAGTAGTGAGTAGCTGAAGAGATCCGACAGTCCAATCGGACTGGTGCCATGGACTCTAAGCAGACTTGGACCGGGAACAGTTTTTGTTTCATGTTGCGTTGTCGCCCCCCCCCCCCCAAAATCTTTGGCTGTTGCAACTCACGCCCAAGACGTTGCAGGCCAATAGACTGAAGGATAGTCAGCAGAGTGAATTGAGGAATCCAATCGGAGATCGGGCTTTGGCTGTGTTATTCTTGTGTTGCTACTTCTGACGCTATACATACCTCGTATTCGTCCCGCGGCCGTGTTGAAATATGCTGCAGCCCTGTGTTGTAGCTACTCCACACGGTGGCAAATGAGGTGGCAAACATGGCTATATAAGTAGCCTTCACACCATTCCATAGAATTAATCAATCCTCCTCTCATAGATCCCAACAGGCCGAGGCCATGCTTCATCGCCACTCGCGAGACCTTATCCCTCTTTCTCCCAGCTCTCAATTCCATACACAAAGAAGTTTGATACATTCCCGGTAGTTCTTTCGAAACCCTTTCCCGTCCCTTTCGTGCTTCCGTGCTTCATTTAGCGCTCGAAAAGAGACGCAAAACAGCCAGTTGCAGGCCTCTAGACCCTTGTGATCCCGCGGTTACCTGCATACCGGGCGGCCCTTTCCTATACAGCTTCGGCCCGCTTCGACGCCCTAAACGTTTCGGCCTTGGAAATAGAGCCCTGCATTGTGGGCAGGGATGGAGTCTGTTTACCTTGGACCTTCTAGTATCAGGCAACTCGTAGGGCAAAGAGACAGGCCACTACTTGTGGTCGTGTGTAAGGAGAGAGAAACCTGCTCAATCCTCATTTTCCGGATCATAGATAAATGATTGATATATTCGACTAAAAAATTCTGACGGTACCAATCTTCCTCGTCGTCTGCATGCACAGCATGAATGGCTCCTAACGTCATATAATTTCCTGCGATGCATGCAACAAGACTTTTTGTAAGTTTGTTGTGCCGTCAATCATTCCAGAAAATCAACTACTGTGAGTATCAAAATTCCTACCATTCATACTTAAGGTATTGCGCCTCTTTCATGCCGAGAATATTACATTCAGCTCCATCCAGTCGATTTTAATAACCCACAAAGTTACTTGGTATCATTCAGAGTTGTTTTCTTCACTCCTACACTATACGTCTTCGTCCCCCTTTCGCGCAAGGAATCGCGGCTGCCATAAACGCGCATTGAGAGAAAATACCCATAGCAATTTCCCGTTTCTCACTTCAGCTACTTGGAATCGGAAAGCAACAGTCAAGAAGGCACAAAGTGCTATCAAAACATACGCAGGACAATTAGTACAAACGAGGGACGATTTGAAGAGATTAATTGTCACGCTGGCAAGGTACGAATTGACTTATAGAAAAGTAAAGACAATCATTACCGAGCCAGTTTTCGCTACTTTCTCACTCACCAGCGTTGCATCTCCCAGCTCTGTTAGACCTATTGCAGCACACGTCGAGTTGGGGAAATTTCACCATAATCGGCAGGGCCAGACCTGGTCAGCTGGCGTTGACACGGCCGTCTGCGAGCCTGATGGGGACGACTCTGTATAGATCGATAGTTCTGAACATAGGTAGCTCGAACGCAAGTTCTGATCCTTCCTCTATAAAACATTGCTGCTTGAGCTCCTGCGGCTGTTCCTCTCTTCGTTTTCATCTTCTTGCCGTCATCATCAAGCACACATCATCATCCTCACGTCTGCACATTTGCTCAATCACCTTCGCTGTCCCCTGCAGTTTCGTCTTGCACGCACTATGCACAGCCATTCCAGGCTTCCTTTTCCACTACCCGGCCAACGCCTTGCAGGGCCCCTGCTGTATCTGCATCTCCCGTCTCATACACTCAAATGCTCACAACTGCTTGCGTCTACTACAAGTTGAGGTTTTCGGCCTGAGCACATCTTGTGGTACGTCTTCACCTGCCACCTCCTGACTTGCAGTGACTGATGATGATTACACCCTTCACCAAGGCCTACCATGGAGGTGATTTTTCATCACACATCTTCCACCAGCAAATGTCCTGTACGGCACATGTACTCCAGCAGCATAGCCACTGCTTAGCAAACATGCTCCAGCTCGCCAACTGCACACATGCTCAACCTAGTCAGCTGCACCCAAATCATCCCAACACACATGCTCCCCTGCACACAACTCTGCAGCAGCACGCATGCTCTCCGTCTCCAACAGCCCATATACTCCGATCCGTGAGCAGCACAATTGCTCCTACTAGCTAGCATCCTACCTACTCCTTGTGACGAATTGCACATATGCGAGCTCACCAGCTACACACGTATACTCCCCCTGCACACACGTCTTCAGCAGCACGCCAGCTTCAACAAGATTCACTAGTGCTCGTTGCAGCCTCATGAGCTTGTCTCTAGGGTAAGTCTTTGGCCTAAAAGTTGTTGACTTTATTCTGACTAATCGCGATTAGGTAGCCTGTTCATTAACCCTCGCTTGTCACACCACATTGAAAAATGTCAGCGATGGATGGGAAACCAAGGTAGGGTGACTGTGTCTTCTTTGAACCTGGAGTCTGGTTGAGTTCCTTTCGTGTGGCTAGCGTGGGGATGTTGAGTTCGATTCTCATACAAAGCGGAAAAGAGGCATTTGTCTAGAGCTTCCTTCGGGCGGTCTCCGAAAGGAGTAATTCTTACTACTCAGTGATGGCAAGCTGACTTCCCTTCTTTTACGGACTTCCGCTTCAGATACCTCTTCCGGCTCAAGAAGCCTTTGAGCGCTTCAAATGGACGTCTGCAAGGACCTGTGTCGTCGTCCTTTATTAGTCCACGCTGCCGGTGCTGTTATCGGATCCCTTCTTGTCCAAGGTATTTATTTGAAATGCAAGCCCGTCATGCTGCTAACATTTTGCAGTGAAGTATCCTCACCTTAGATACCACTGCAAATCCGAGTTCCGGATCTGACACAAATTTTGCCGGAGTTGGTGGGTTCTTTTGAGTAGTCGAGCTTTGCAGAAATTATTTCGGCATTAATCTAGCTTAGCTAGTTAGTAATTGACACTGTCACACCTCATTGTTCATCTCTCGATTTGGTTCGCATGAAATTGCGAGGCTGCCGAGCCCTTTTAGCCACAAGATCTGCCAGCTCATTGCCAGGTACATTTCTGTGTCCTGGGACCCAATGGAGGTGTACGTCCACCCCAAGTCGTTGAAGCTCCACTGATTGGGCAATGATCTTCTGCACCACCTTTCCGCTATTAGAACTACCACTGCTAATCATCTCCAGCGCGCTTGTGCAGTCGGAGTAGACTACCGCGAGAGAGCAGGGATCGTGTGGCTTCAATTTTGCTCGGTCGGTATGAACCTTCTCCAAGGTAACTTGCAAGGCTTGCGAGATGGCCCATGCTTCGGCGTTCGTTTGTTCTAGTGCTTCGCGTATGCGATAGCCTTTGGCAGTCCACAGCGAGGCCCAATACTGTCGATCCGTCTTGTGTACCACTGCGATACCTGATATTCCGTGTTCTCGCGATACGGCTGCGTCGACGTGGAATGAGTGGCGGCCTGGCTCTGTTCGCAGCGTTCCGTCCTTGGCGTGTTCGGAAAGAGCCTGACTAATGGCGCTGAGTCGATCTTGGATCGTGATCAAGCCGGTGAAGGTCTCGGTCTTGGTGGCCTCGATCTCCGCACCGATCTCACGATCGTGCGTAACCATGACCTGCTCGCACGCGCTGTCCTCCTCGTCATCGTCTTTGTGAATGTCAGTGTCTTGGAACGCTTTTGAAGATAGTCGTACGGCTGTTCTCTTGGCTCTCTTCAGCTCGCGCTTCATGCAGGCTTCGTGGACGAGGATGGCCTCGCGTTCCTTCATCCGTTTGTCCTCGAGTCGTTTCTGCGCGCGGGCAAGTACCTTTGCAGGGGTCAGGCGGGCTTCGAGGCGCGAAAGCCGTTTTGCGAATCGGTTTACGAATTTCTTGGCGGCTTGTTCGCTTTGGTGAGGGGGGATTGGAATTAGATACTGGAAGAGATGAGGGGGATAGATGGATGGGGGAGAAGGGGATGCGGAGGAGTCGGATTCGACGGAGGAGGGGGATGATGACCGGATGGGTGAGTCGGGGCGGTCCATGCTGTCGGATTAAGTCGATGGGGACCCTGGAAGAGAGTGAGATGTTTTGGGTTGGGAAGGAGGTTCGTGAGCTTGGTGACGCTGCTGGTGTGGGAGTTCGGTGATGAGGGTTTCCTTCATGCTGGGTGTGTCGACGGGCGATGGGAAATGGGAAAAGGGAAAGATTTCGAGGATAAAGAAAATGCAATATATACGTCCGCTTGGAGACTTGGTCCTGACTCACAGCTCAAAAGTGCTCATTGATCTTGCTAATGTAGATGCGTGACTCTTGCTATGCTCAAATTCTACTTGTTTATTTTCGGATAGGATCATTAGGATGGCATGGGTACATCTTGCGTATAGCAGAATGCCACGTCTCTTTGTGTTTCACCCCGAGGCCATATTTTCGAGCTTGAATAGAGTAGGCAGTACGAGAGTGCTTGGATGAGGGGACTGCATCAGACGGAAAGGTGATGCTCCGACTGGGGACAACATTCTATGTAATTCTATCGTGCCAGATTCCTGGTGACGGAAATTGGCTTATAACTGGGTATCTTAGGGATGAAACAACTCGGGCGGGGTGGACTCAGGGCATGCCAGGGCTAGGGCTATCTCAGCAACACCTTACTATACGACTTATCAACAGATCTTAATACGCGAGTAAAAGATGATAATGCAGGGGTGAGAAGAAGCGAAAAATGCGCCCATAATGAAGCTTTATACTGTTCATTTCCATCGTCGGTCGTCTCTAAGGATACTGATACACGGAATCGCCATTCCTCTTTCAACTTATGTGCCTTTTCCATGAATATCTCCTAGGATGGACCCTCGGTCCCTGTTATTCGGTCCTTGTATTAGCAAGTAGTCCATTTTCCTACACTCGAGTCCAGCACACCCAACGCTCCATGACCTTGTAGAAAAGGACATCATTCCAACTCGCGCAGATCACACTGTTTCGTTTTCTGGCAAACGCCGTGTTGGAGTCAAGATGACTGCCGAAAGAATGGTAGCACTTCTGTGTAGCTTCAAGCTCTACTTTCTAGTTCAAGTCAACGTCGGAGCTTTGTCCGTGCTTTGTCCTCGCGCGCTTCTTCCTTTGCTTTCGTCCTACATCCGCATTTTTCTTGCCTCCATCTTTCAGCTCCACGTAGACCTTCCACCTGACATTACTTTCATCGCCTCGTCATGGCTAAGCAGCGTTCTTGGGAGGCGGGTCTATCTCCACTGCTCATCAATCTTCAGCGGGGCAAACACGCACGTTCGAAAGGTAAAGAAGATCCCTCAGCTTCTTGAGAAGCATAAGGTATTCATCATAATCTTCACACAGGGATTCACCTTGTCAGCCGTTGCTGCAATTGCGAAAGAGTTGCTAGAAGAGCAGATTTTCGAATTCTTGCCCCGGGCAAAGCTCCGTTACCCAGAGCTGTTCCAGCCGTCGGAGACGCAAGAGGCCGAGAGAGCGGCCTCGGAAGCAGAAGTCATCCGGATCGAGGCCGAGGCAGCACAAGATATACTGTTGACATCCGATGGCGAGGGGGAAGATGAACTTGACTCGGGACAGTCCCCCACAGTCCCCCTACCATGATTTGCAGCTAAAATACTGTAAGCTTCCCGAGAACTTTGGATCCTCTCTTCAATTTCGTCTCCGTCTAGGGAGAAGAAGCGAGCACTTATCTATCCTTGTCAGAGCATTCAGGTCGTAGCTGATTCCCTATACCCCCTCTCATTTCCAAGAATCCTTCCCTCTGCATCTACAACGTCCGCCCCACCTTCACCGACGATACGAAGGATGCCAAGCTCTAAGAAGGAAAACTCATTTCTCGTATGCTTTGGACAAGATGGCGCTGATGATAAGGGCAGTATGGCGGAGTGGAGTCAGCCCGAGAGGGAAATTGGGAGAGGTTCTAGTCAATTGTGTGGAAGAGTGGGGAGTGGAAGAGGATGTGGACGAACCATATCGAAGGAAAGGCGTGAGCTTCGATGGAGCAGGAACAGGTGTGGGCGTCCTTACCGAGAACGTTGGGGTGAGAATGTTGGCAGCAGTGTATTGGAACGCCTCACAGAGCCAGTGCCTCGTCACCCATCAATGACCCCGCCAGTCCATCATCACAGGGGGGAGGACCCCCCAGAACGCGTTCCTCACCACCCCTGCATCTTCCCCTTCCTCCGATCACCTAAGCTTTCTTTTCCTGGTCCTCATTCCCTTCCCACTCTCCAAGCTCTTGCGTCAACGGCTTTATACACTAGTCTCTCTCACGGTCAGAAAACCCCCAAGCCTTGAAGTGTAATCGTGCGATATTGTGATGTGCGATGGTTGTTATTCTCGTGGTGGTTTGCGAGGTCAATTGAGCTAAATGAATTGCGACTCTATCTCATTTCAACTTCCCACCCATCCCAGTCCGCCTGATCAGTACCGTTCGGCCTCGTGCCTCTCGAGAACCCTACTCTAATGCCTGCGATATCCACCGCGCTCCTCGCATACCTGACCTTCGCCCCAAACCCATGACTCCACGCCTCGTCGAAATTCCCCTCATCAAACAGCTCAGGTCTGACCTGCTTCATAGCCTTCAATGCTCGCTTGCCCACCTCGTCAACACTATCACTATGCCTCAATCCACCTTCGCCTTTGCCATAAAACCCAGCGTCCCTAAAGCGCGATTTGAGATCGTCGACAACTGCAGGCGGATACAAACCTAGACTCAAGAGGTAGACATCGTATCCAACTAAGCTCACACCGCCCCACCAACTTCCTCCTTCGGTAGCACGCTTATATAGACCTGTCAGTGCAGCAATGGCGCCTGCGCAGCCAGTCCCATAATCGCTCATTGGGAAAGGCGGAATGACCGGTTCCTCAAGGTCCAGGAAATCTGTCCCCTGCGTCCATGCGACGCCAGTGACACAATCGGCAATCTGCTGCCAGCCGGTCTCTGCGACCATTTTGAAGCCTCTGAGTCTGGAGCCTCGCTTGAAGAAGCCCGGAGAGCGCCGAAGCAGGATTCCGAGATGTAGATGATGCCTTTGTTACGAGGCCGGATCAGCTCGAGGATCTGCGAGGGACCATAGCCTAGGCGATCCAGAGAGCCAGGACGGTAACCGTCGATGACTACATCAGCAGTCTGAAGGAGGGATTCGAAAATCTGGCGGGAGCTTGGGTCGTGCAGATCTAGTTCCGTGGCGTGCTTGCCCATGTTGGCGTCAACTTGGAAGAAGGGTACATCACTCAGATGAGGTGCAGTAACTTTCATGACATCCGCTCCATACTCTGCCAGAGTACGGCCAATGAGTGGTCCCGCAATTATCCTACAGAGCTCCAGTACTCTAATGCCAGCCAGCGGCTGTGGCTTGTTATCTGTACTACTTCGGGCTGGGAAGGGTACCGGTGGTGTCGAGGTGTCTAAATTCTCGAGAGTCCATGGCGGCAGGTCCAGCTTGCTTCGACCATAATTTGTCTTTTTGAAGTCCTCGTACTTGAGACAAGTCACGCCTGCTTGCCTGTGCTTAGCGTTCATTTCCTCAAGCTCTGCAGCTGAGAATTTCTTCACGTGGCTTTCGACCAGGTTAAGGCAGTCATGATACTCTGTCACATCAGATCGGTGACCCTCCAGGCCAATCATGTTAAGTGAGGTTGTTGCTTCAAGCGATCCATGGAGATGAGAATACTCTCCAGATGTTCGAGTTTCTCGTAAGCAAGGACGGTACAGAGCGGCAAGAGTAGCAAGATACTCGTAATTATTGACTTCTATAAACGTTTCTTTCGCGATTTCTGCAAGTTAATATATCTTGCATCGCTCCTGAGTCGTCGGCTCACCATGTTAGTGGGCATGATTGAGGCGGTGCTAATGTCCGATATCAGTGCAACATCCGTAGGGCATGGGATCCGACTGGAAGCGGGGGGTGGTGTAGAAAAGCTTGTTCGCCTCAAAGGTCGGCAATTTTTGGCGGTACGAGGGTAGGATACAGATACCTTACTGTACGATACGATTATGTACAACAATTTGCGAAAGCGGATTTCTCGACTCCCGTAAAATATCCACACTAGAAGCGGCTGAGCTAAGGCGGTCTAGGCGATACAGTAAACAACTCGTCATTCTCCGATAACAACAGTCTCATACACCACACGACTGCTTCAACTTCTGCACCACCTTACACAAACGTTCTCATAAATTTCCATCAAGGAAGAGCGCTCCAATACTCGCTGACAATGGCTACACCTCGGCGGCGGTCCTCTCGCATCAAGGGGGAGACACCTGTAAGTAAACAGCACGGCCAACAGTTTGGCCCCAGCTTTGCCCCCCTCTACCTATGTCGCGGTCCATAAATCCACACTAACTGTGCAATAGTCTCACTTCAGTGCTACGCCCTTAGCAAACAAACTATCCTCTCTAATCGAACGGGACGAGTCTCCTGCAACGGGCGCCCCACGCTCCCTCAACACACTTGTCTCCTCACCTCCCGCCCCTCCAAATACTGCTATAGCGCATGGTAGTTTCGCTGTCCAGTCATCGCCCGTCAAAACACCTCAGACTGCTTCTCGCATACAGCCATCTAAGGAAGACATGCACCCGAGCAAAGTCCACCAGAGTACTATCAAGCCATCGGCGTCTCGCCAAGGCTTCGGCAGTATCTTTTCTCGAATGACTGGTTCTCCTTCCAAGCCTACCCTCACAGCGCTCCCTCAACAGACACCATCAAAATCGAAGGGCTCTTTGCCTGACAAACTGACTTCACCTACCTTCGACTTTAGCTTCGAGCGCCCGGAATCAGACCTCAGTCTCGAGACACAGAAAATCATGGACAGCGTGAGGGAAGAAGCCGCAAAGATCAAAGCGCAGATGGTAGAAGAGCGAAGCAAACAAGAACACAAAGACGGTGAGACAGACCAGCTCTACGGTGTTGGTGGTCGGAAGATTGCAAAGCCCAAGGGCAAGTCTGGAAGATACAGTGATGTTCATAAGCAAGAGTTTAAAAAAATGGATTCCATCGCTGGACATGCATCAGTCTGGAAGAACAAAGTCGAGGCCAATGCATCTTCGTTGAAGCGAAGCCCATCAAAGGCAGAACTGGATGAGCCTCTCGGGAAACTTCCTCGATCGAAGTCATTTAAAACATTCGGTCAACAGCTTTCGAGCGACCGACTTGAAAATACTTCGCCGGGCAAGCGTGCCAAGCAGAACCGTTACGATGATACGTCCTCAGCAAGACCGGTCTCACGAGACACTGACCTGGAACTAGAGAGTATACAGACGACATCTGCAAAGGTACAATCTCAGTCCGGCTTGCCAAGCGCTGTCACCACTCCTACAAAGGCATCTTTGGCTCGCTCAGTCAGCGTAAAGTCAATGAAGACTTCCATGATCCCATCATTGACTAGGTCTGCTTCTACGAAGACTCTTGCAAGCCCAGTAGCGCCAAAGACTGAAGGAAGCAACAAGTATCTCTCTTCGCTTTCACGCTTTGGTAGCATGAAATCCATCCTTCATCGCTCCCAGCCGAAGTTCTCCGATGATCCTAAAAAGGTTGCAGCAGGCACTCACCTGCCACTCCCTCAAAGCAAGCTGGACCTTGAGAAAGACTTACCTAGTCTCCCTGGTACCCCGTCAGTGGGTCTGCATCGTTCGCCCACGATGAAACGAGTAGGCTTCACACCCAGCACCAAGTCTCAGCATGATCTTGCAGCCAACTCGCCATCTCCATCCAAGATTCCAACACCACATCCATCCCATCAATCGCAACCATCTGATGACACCCTCAAATCCTCCGATCCGATCTCGTATCCGGATCTGGGCAACTCCCCTAATATCACCACCCGCACCAAGATTCCCAAAGCAGCCACCCCTGGCGACTTCACCTTCCGCTCCGAGCAGACTATGGATTTCAACACCGCGTCACCTACCGCTGTCACCAGCCCAGGGAGCACAATCCGTCACGTCCGTCCAAGCGGCATCTTGACACCCATACCTGCATTCAAGAGCCTCCCTCCAATTCCGCATGGCATGTCAAATAAGAAGCGACGTCGTGCCGAATCTGATACTGAAGCTGAAGACGAAGAAAATACTGACCCTACGGCAGTAGATGAAGTTGATGATGATCAGCCAAGGGCAAAGAGGCAACGTATGAACGGATCGCAGGAGAAGACGGCGAATACTTCCTCCCCATTGAAGAGACGTGCAGCTGGGAGCAAAATCCCAAAGCTCGGTGGTGCAAAAGAGAAAGGGAGGATGGGTATTAGCTTAGGAAGATTGAATATGCTTGCGAGGCCGAAGGAGAGGGGCGCTAGATTTTGAACGAGCTCACCTGAATTAAGTCGGACTTTAAGGCGATGTTGTGGAATAATACGAGCGAGTTTTGACGAGAATGCTACGATAGGTTGATGCATGGATGAGAAATGTGGTCGACATGGTGGAACAAAAGTGTTTTTCTTTCTGCTGTGTCATTAATGAAAATTGTACTTCTCCAGGAGGCGCACTGCCAGGCGCATACCTGAGAAGATCTAGGCGATCCATGTGTACGATCGAGGAGCACGGTAGATAGTTTCGAATCAATGTCATACATTCACCCTATCTGCGACGACGCATAACAAACCCGCACCTAGCCAACGCGACTCCGCTTCAAAGGCGTTGATCAGTTATCCCCACGCGCCGTCAAATCGAAGACACGTTCCTCTTTACGAGCGACCTTGCTGATGACTTTGCAAATACAGGAACACCAGCGTTAGCCATGAGATCGCCAGCCTTACCCCTCGCCACTCCACTCACAAGTACTTTCGCAGTCACATACACGCGCAACCAGGTCAAAGTCAACTCGAACCCTTCCATGTACTGTTTTTTTTCCTTTAAAGAGAGAAGAAAGAGAAGGTTTTGAGAGGAAAGGCGTGTAAAAAGCGTAATTGATTAAAACGACCGAGGTACTCACTACTCACTCTGGTTGGAAAAGCTTGAAGCTGGCGCCGACCCAGTCCAGTCCAGTCCAGTCC
Source organism: Pseudevernia furfuracea (assembly GCA_022315425.1). Classification (NCBI taxonomy): domain Eukaryota; kingdom Fungi; phylum Ascomycota; class Lecanoromycetes; order Lecanorales; family Parmeliaceae; genus Pseudevernia; species Pseudevernia furfuracea. The sequence goes on from JAIUPT010000030.1 coordinate 186,726, forward strand.
AAGTCACCTTCTCCAGTACGTAAAGTACTCTACCTACATACATACATACCGCCGCCGGCAATTCCGCCCCCTTCTGGGCGCTTTATCCCCATGGCGCGACGCTGAAATACCGTGGCACTGTACTTTACTCACTGCCCTTGTGTATGGTATTTGAACAGCAGCGTCGTTGTTGTTGTTGTTATCACTGTGCATTCGAGGGGCATCTCTGGGAACAGACAGGATCAACGAACGACCTTGGCAAGATTGGAATCGGTGGAGTTATATGTAGAACTTGCCGGGTTTGGATGGGGAACATTCGCCTTCGAATTTTTCGTTTCCAAAAGGGTGACGGAGTGACGAATCAGGGCATGCGTCTCGAATTAATGCTATCTCAATTACTCCTCGGTCTACCGCTTACTAGGCCAGAAGCCGACCTGACCGCCATATCAAATGCTTATCAGTGCTCAAAAGGACGCTCAATCGCTAATATGCAGCAGGACCAATGCGTTCTTTCCCCTTACCAGCAACCTCCTCATCCGCGTAAAAGTAGCCACCACTCTCAAGACGATGAGCACCAGTCCGTGCTCCAATCACATCTTCATCGTCTTCAAGAAGCCTCCCAAATCGAATTCCTCCTCATACGCCCTTTCATCCCATAACTCTCCCAAGTCATCCAGCCAGCCTTTCTTACCCTTCTCCTTCACTTCACCAGTGGTCACATCCACCATGTCTTCTTCTCTACCTTCTGTGTCCTTATTGTCAAGCGTAGTGGCGGGCGCCGTCTCGCCGAGATTGAAAAGATCGAGGATCTGATCCGTTTCCATAGTCGCAAGACCGGCGTTTTGCTGGTTCACCACAGTAGAAGCAACGTCGATTTTGAAGCGTTGGAGACTGGAGTAAGTTTGAGTCAGCAAAGGATCTTGATAACGTAGATGTGGAGGTGGATGATTGGAAGCGCAACATACTTCAAGATCTTCTCCTCTAACGTCCCCCTTGTGACCAACCGATACACATTCACAACTTTCTTCTGCCCAATCCTGTGTGCGCGGTCCATAGCCTGCAGATCTTTCTGCGGATTCCAGTCATGCTCCACAAAGATCACGGTATCGGCACCCGTCAAATTCAGACCTAATCCACCAACGCTGGTGGTCAAGAGAAGACAATCATAGCTGGGATCCGTATTGAATTGGTTGACGATGTTCTGTCGCTTATTGGCTTCCACGCTGCCATCCAGGCGCAGGTACTGAACCGAGGGAAGGAAAGCGCGCAGGACATCGTTGGCAACTATATCGAGCATCTCTTTCATTTGACAGAATATGAGGGCGCGATGGGGAGAGACAAAGTTATTGTTCTCGGCAGGATCAGTGCCGATACCGCAGTCTACCAGCAAGTCGCGCAGAGCTGTAAGCTTGGGCGCGTGGGCGACGTCTTTGAGGCTGGAGTTCTGGCGCGCGAGTTGGGCTTGTATAGCAGCGTACTGCTTGTGGTCTTCTTTCACGACGAGAGATGGCGAGTTACACAGCTTGCGCATGTATTGTAGAGCCTGGAAAATATGCTGTTTAGCTTCTTTGCTGTCGCTGCCAGCTTTATCGGTGAGGGTCTTGCGCTCCTTTTTAGCAAAATCTTCGAAGAGCTTCTTCTGTAGTTCGGAGAGGTCGCAGTAGTAATTTTGGAGGATCTTAGGCGGGAGATCGTCGAGTACTTCCTCTTTCAGGCGGCGAAGGAGGAAGGGTAGAACTTGTTTGTGTAGAGCTTCAATGGCAAGAGCGCCGGCTTCTTGTTCTTTGGAGGAAGATTTGCTGAAGCGAGATGCGGCTATTGGTTTGGCAAAGCGGTCGAGGAAGACCTTTTCCGTGCCCAGGAAGCCCGGCATCAGGAAGTCGAAGAGGGACCAAAGTTCGAGGACATTGTTTTGTATGGGGGTTCCGGAAAGAATGAGGCGATGATTGCTGATGAGTCGCTTGACAGCCATGCTGGTCTTGGCCTTTGGATTCTTGATGAGATGGCCCTCATCGAGAACACAGTAGTTCCAACTGAATGGCATGAAGACGTCGATGTCGTTCCTACATATATCGTAGGAAGTGATGACTACATCTGTCTTGCCAAGCTGGTCTCTCAATCTGGCCCTTTCCGCGGTGGGCCCGACATAAGCCATACAGGACAAGAATGGGGCAAACTGTTGGATCTCTTGCTGCCAATGGCCCGAAAGTGTTGGTGGGCAGATAATGAGAGATGGAAGTTTCCGGACATCCGAAGCTTTAGTTTTCGCATACTCTTCGGCTCGAAGGTGGTGGTCGCTTGCTACAATACACAGCGTCTGCAGTGTCTTTCCAAGGCCCATGTCGTCACAGAGGATACCATGGAGGTGGTAGTGGTTAAGGAAAGCTAGCCAATTCACACCCTCTTGCTGGTATGACCGCAACTCAGCCTTGATGGCCACCGGAAGCTCGAAGGGCTCAACCTTCTTGAAGTCGAGCATTTGCGATATGAACTTGCGTTCTCGATCTCTGCCCTTGAGTAATGATTCGGGAAACCCTGGCGGATCTGGTATGCCAGCCTCTAGTGGCACAAGCTTCACTAAAGTGGCGAAGGTAGTGGTTGCGATCAGCCGTATATCGTTGTCAGAATCGCTCATGCGGCCCAGCACAGGAACTATAAGGAAGATAACGTAGGGCAAGATGCTGTCTTCCATCACGTGAATGAGGTGGTATACTAGCTCGATCGTACCCTGTCTGCAATGGAGATCATCTGAACTGCTGAATGGGAGAACGTGCTCGACCAACATAGTCATTCCTTCAATCCTCAAGACACTGCATATTGTGGCGAAGCATTTGGCAGCTGCATATCGGAAAATTGACAGTTGGCTACGCAATGCTTTTGCCACCAGAGGCATCAATTCGGCGACGAAAGGATGCAGAGTCAAGTGGATCTTTGGCACCAGAGCACGTAATATCGAAAGGCCATCCACAACCTCCTGACCGAATTCAGTATTGTCTTCAAGGTCCATTGGTGAGTCGTCGCCGAAGGCTTGACGAAGAGGGGTTTCGATCTTGGACCTTAAGACTGGTGCTTTATCAAATAGTTGAGTGCCAAACAGCTGGCACAGCTGATCAAGCGCTTCCTTGGTACCTCGCCGGGTGATCCTTGCGCTTTTGGCCTCCCTTTCGTAATCAGACGTATTGGCATAGTCTTTCCGGTCTTCTTCTTTGTGGAGCGACAAAATGTCATCCGACCTTGTGGCATTGTTGCGAAACTCTGGGGTCTCCGATGTGTCAATGCAGTAGAAGCTCGTCAAGTTTGCAATGACCTTATCAGCAGGACCGCGCTTTTGTGTAGAGGCGTAATGATTAAGGAGAGATGCGATTGAGAAAGCTGATCGTTTTTGCAATTCGACATTCTCTTCCATCTTGATACTGTCCATGACACCTTTGATGAGGCCGCTCGGCTTCTTTGGAATCTCTCCAACAGCGATGAGCGCAGACGCAGCAGCGGCCCTGATGCGCATGTCTCTTTCCGTTTTGACTTTCTTAGCCTCGCCGATTGCTTCAACAGCGACTGTGCGAGCGTCGTTGAGGATTTGAAATGATGTGATTCGGTGGGCCGGTGTAAGAGCCTTCTTAAGTCGGTCGAAATCGGCACCGACACAAGCTTCTGCATTAGATATGGAGAAGGCAGTTGGGCCAGCCCCGATCTCGCCCTGGACCACAATGGCGAGAGATGGCAGCTTGGCTTGAGATACATGTCCATGATCTCGGAAAGCGTTCTGCAATGCTTGGCATTGAGCTCGTACGATCCTGAGATATGGCAAGACGTCGCTGTAGCTTCCAGGTCGTTCAGTGTCGAGGACCGAGAAAAGTTCTGCGTTGAATCTGCCGGCCCTGCCTGATGGACTCGAGAGTTGCTGGGCATATTCTTCAATGATCAGCCCAGAAATCATTTGTGTCGTTGAGAAAGGCGATCGTAGGCCGTTAGAAATGCCGTCCAAGCTTGTCTCAAGAGGCGAATGGAGAGCCAATGCGCGAGCGAAGGCTTTGGCAGCGTATATTCTTGATCTGATCAGTGCATCAACACCCACAAGGTCAACATCACCAGAGATCATATGTCCGTCAACATTGTGAGCTGATGATGGGGGCTCCTCTTTCTTTTCAGACCGCTTTCTCCGCTTAGCAGCTGGTTCGGTCGCTTGTTGAGAGGCTGCTTTGATCATCTCGGGATTAGGTGGTCCATAAAGCTGCCCGGAAGGCTTCATGAAGTAGCATAGTTCAACTGGTAGGGGATTTCGAGAGGTGCCAATTGGGTGAAGGGCCAATACCAAAAAGTCGTGCATGTGCTCTAAGAAGTCGGAAGTGGCTTCAGAGTCATTTTTCTCGACCAGAGCTTCCAAAAGAGCATTCCAAACTTCCAAAGATAAATTAAGTGTCGTTTCGTTGCGCTCCACGAGTAAATTCTGATAGACGAGCCTGAGTATTCTTCCATTCACCCAGCCCCTGGTATCCTGACTCCCAATTCGCAGGAAAGTCTGTAAAGCGCGAAGGACGGCAGATCGCACGCTAGTAATCGTATGTCGAAGAAAAGGATACAACCTCGGAACAAGACTGGTGAACGAATGGTCTTCGTCCTTTGCTGCGTTCCCCTGCATTGCAACCAACACTTCTGGGAAACCGCAGAGCTTGGCAAGGAGGTCCATTACAAATCCAGTACTCGCGCTGAGATCGTCTCGAATATCAGACAGGCAGTCCCAGACGATATTCATAAGGTCATCAAGCGCAGCAGGACGAAGAGCGACGAACTCCTTGGCGATTGGAGTCAGAGTAGCAGCACTGACAGCCCGAACATCATCGTCGAAGTCCGCCAGGCCTTTCATGACTGCTTCCACGACACCATCCATTAGACCATTGTCTTTCACGAGCAGATCGCTTCGAACTGCCACGAGGTACCGAAGCCCAATCATGCCTCCATGACACACCTCCCATATGCGTGTTGTTAGTTGCAGCCCTTTCTGCATGACCATACGGTACAGTACTTGATAGACCGAAGTTACCGTCGCGGCTTCCAGATGCGCCATGAGAGCACCAAGGGTCTGTCCAATAGTCTCGCGAATTGGTGCGACGACATTGTCAGAAATGTAGTCCCCGAAGCGATCGAGCATTAAGACAGCGCATAAGCGGCAGGCCAAATCATCGAGCCATCTGTTGTTGACATGGTCGTTGACAGCCCTACTCATTCCACGCTCTCGACCGGCACCTCCACCATGGACGCGAACGACTTCGCGTAAGCCCATTGCTGCCCCGTGCCGGATCTCCCAATGGTGGTCGAAGAGGTCCACCGCAAGCAACTCGCAAAGTCGTTCGAAAGGCCACTCAAGCCCTTCTTCCTCGGCTTCAGTCCGTAAGACAGATTTCTCAGGAATAATAGAGCCTTTGAAGTCCGAAACGATTTTGGCGTCCTCGTCCACGTTAGCGCGATTTAGTGAGAACATATCGGTATCGCCGTCAGCATCCATTTCTTGCTTAATGCCAGACTTGATTGCGAATGGTTCAGATGTGGCGGGCGTAATTGGTGTGTTATGACTTGGTCGACGAGCTGAAAGATCCACCACCCTAACTTTGCTGGCCTGTGATCTGGCATCGAGCTTCTTTTTCCGCTTCAACTGATTCAGTTGACGCTTACTGAGTCCGGATCCATCAACTGATGTCTGGGCAGGGTCTCCACCAGGCGTGAAGGGACTCGGCGACCGGATCGCCTGATCATCCGAGACCATGCCTTCAGAGGTGTCGACTTTGGGCATAGTTGGCAGCACACGGGTAGCGAATGAATCGGTCTTAGGAATCTTCATGTCGCGAAGGATCTTGGAAATCTGCCCATCGACATCTGCGCCCGAAAGGCCTAAGGTGGCGTATGAAGCCCTTCTTTGGAAGTCTAGCCTTGTGGCTGGATCCATGGATGCGACAGAATAGTCTTCCCCTTTGTTTCCACTGCCTAAAAGCTTCCTGCCATTCATCAAGATTGCTGTGAGGTCAAGCGTCCTCAGCTGCAGCTGGGTTTCGGGCAGAGCGTGGGATGGCAGATGCGAAGGGTAATCTCTGGCTTCGCTTTTGATCGAGTCATCCGCTTTGAAGTCATGGTGGCCGTCATCGGCATTAGGATCGAAGCGACTAGCGTTTTCGACGATACCGCCAATAGCTTTGGCAGCAGCAGTGCGCGTATCCCATGATTTGGATTTTAAAAAGGGAAGCACTCGGGTTAAGAGATTGAAGAGTTCATCTGGATGCTGCTTCTGGACATCACCGAGTTGTTGGGCAGCGGTGTTTCTGATGAGTTGTGTAGAGCCTGTCTCGAGAAGGCTACGCAAAAGTTAGCCGAGGTTAGGGGTTAGGGATGTGGTTCATGCAGCCACTTCCTTACGTTACTAGGCGATCTAGTCTGCACGTGATCAGATGATTAGTTGAGGATCCAATGAGGAGAGGAATCGAATGGCTGACTCACCTCGAGGTCATAGCTTTCTTTTGTGAATCCTTGCTTTGAATCTTATGGATCTTTTAAGTCGCTAGGGTAGTTAATTTTCACTGTCACTGTCGCTGTCACACTGTCGCTGTCAGGCAGCGAGCGGTATTAATGCTTCAAGTATGCTTGGCGTTGAGAGGAAAAGGGTAAGGGTTAATTGGACTCCTGGAATCAATCGCAATCTCTTCAACATTATGTAGCCACATTACTCTCCTTTTTTCATTCCAATGAAAATGCCAAAGAAAAGCCAAGATGTCTTGTCGCGATAAAGTCAGTAAAAATAAAGTATGGGATGTGTGCTGGGTTTTCAGTGGTTCGATGGCTCTCCATAGGGCTGACAAGTCGCTGCTTTCCGGGCTTGGGATTTTCGCGGGGGGGACCTTATTAAGTACCCGCTGTGTGGCATGGGTTTTGCGGAACTAAGCGCTTGCGTCGATAGCGCCAAGTGGCTCTAAAAAGCCAGACTTTAATAGGGGCTGTGTCATTTTTTTTATCTTTTTATCTTTTCATCATCCAGGCTGCCATACATCAAACAGCATTATTTCATTAGTGGACACCTCTCTTCTATCTCTTCTATCTTCTCTATCTCTTCTTTCTCTTCTTTCTCTTCTTTCTCTTCCATCTCTTCCATCATCACACATGCTCAATAGAAAAGCTTTAATAATAAATCAATTTGACACACAACCAGCCCACATTGATGCATATCGAACTGAGCGCGCTCTCTCCATCCTCGACCTTCACTCCCATTGCATATTTCTCTGGGACACATGATAGAACTTTCCTCAAATACCCATCCTTCAACATTGCTTTGAGCATGCACAGTACATGGATATCACGTCTCAGCTTAGGATCGCGGAAGCAGTCAGCGTCATATTGCTTCAAAGCCTGCACAATGTCTTCTCGCCGCCCCCTATGAAAATCCATCTGCCCGGAGTAGGAGCGGGTGCTGCAACAATTGAGCCAATCCTTTGAGTACCCTCCTCTCATGCGCGCCCTGCTAATTTGTTCGATATTTCTTTCTGCTCTGTTCGGTAAAACCGTCGCGCGCCTGGGATTGTAGAATACGTAGACCGGTAAAGACACCCAATCACTTTTCATCCGTCAGAAAGATCTCCAAGAAAAATCCACAGATTACCTTCTCACTGTGCTCATCATGAATCCCACCTGTTCACAAGGCTGTAATGAAGGATTTGGGCCGTGGTAGAGGATTGCTTGGCAGGATTTCTTGGCGTATGGAGACACAGCCGCGAGTGATCCTCAACGCTACCTGCGCCCTCGATGCACCATACCTGCCCGTGGCCTTGTGCTTGAATAGCCTCCTCCTGTTCTGTCCTCAAATTGGTCACGAAATCACGGCTCACACCTATCCCAATGACGCCCCGGTAGTAGCCAATTCTTTGCGCCAGCACTACGCCTGGCAGTCTGTTTCCCCCCCCCCCCCCCCCTCCACAATGTCTACGGTCTTTAACCCTCCATCTTTTGCCGCCCCTGTTCGACAGCCAGTATATGCTGCAGCCCCTACCGTGGTTGCGGCCCCCACTATACCGAGTGGGACTTTCGTACCGGGCACGAAAGTCCAAGTGGGCGGGCACAGAGTGGTCATAGAGAAATACCTGTCTGAGGGAGGTTTCGCCCATGTCTACCTAGTACGACTACCAAAACCTGTGGATGGGGATGATGGTGCCGTCCTCAAAAGAGTTGCTGTACCTGACAAGGAGGCTTTGGCTAGTATGAGGACAGAGGTGGAAACAATGAAGAAGCTGAAGGGGCGCCGTCAAATCGTCAACTACATTGATTCTCACGCTTCGCAGTTGAAAGGAGGGGGTTACGAAGTGTTTTTGCTTATGGAATATTGCAATGGCGGAGGATTGATCGACTTTATGAATACTCGTTTACAGAATCGTCTCACTGAGCCTGAGGTCCTAAAGATCTTCTCTGATGTTGCCCTTGGCGTGGCATGCATGCATTACCTCAAACCGCCCCTGCTGCATCGAGATTTGAAGGTCGAAAACGTCCTCATCACAACATCAGGCTCAACGCGGCGTTACAAGCTCTGTGACTTCGGATCAACTGCTCCTCCAAGGCCGGCTGCTACAAGCGCAGTTGAGGGTAGATTGATCGAGGATGACGTGCAAAAAAATACTACACTGCAGTACCGAAGCCCTGAAATGATCGATGTCTATCGGAAGCAGCCTATAGACGAGAAGAGCGATATCTGGGCGCTCGGGGTGTTATTATACAAGCTCTGCTACTACAAGACACCATTCGAGGAACAGGGGCAGATGGCGATACTCAACGCGAGCTTCAAATTCCCGGGATACCCTTCGTTCTCCGATCAAATAAAGAAGCTAATAGGTACGGACCCCCTCTTTACTGCCGAAGAGTAAAGCTGATCTGTCCCAGCTCAAATGCTGAGAGAGAGTCCGCAACAGCGGCCTAACATATATCAGGTAATCCGTGATGTGTGTCTGATACGAGGCACAGATATCCCAATCAAAGATGTGAGCGCCTTTCTGCATCTTCTTTAGATGATTGCTCATTCTTCCAGATATATGCTGGTCGGACGCATTCGGAGGCTCGACGGAACCAACATTTACCTTCCCCTGAACCAAACGTCACTTCGCCACCTATGGTTGGTGCTTTCAAAGCGCCTCTCGTCGAAGAGAAGCAGACCATACCAGACATTACTCCGATGCGCCGTGGCAGACCGACCAAAGCTGGTACCGATCACAAGCCTAAACCAAGTCCCTCTCCATTGAGAGCTGTTGCGAACGATCCGTTCGTTGCTCTCGACACGGCTTCAACCACTGTACCTGAAGCGCTGTCCCCGGATGATCCTTCGGTACGGTTCCCCCCTCTGGACGAGTTCTCATTACTTCATGAATCAGGAGGTAAATTTGCCTTTGATCCCGAAGCAAAGAACAGGTCTTCGAAAGACATCAGTCAACGCGTGACCGATGCGCTAGCAGACGACGCTTTTGCTCAGCCGAAAGCAACCGCCAGAGCTCCCACTCAAAATACGTCAAAACCTCCTGCACATACTCCAAGCCTCGAACTAAAGCCGAAATCTATCGCTGATGACACGTCAAAGTCGAAGGCTATACAGTATACTAAACGTCAAGACTCCGCTGCTCAACGACCTACAATGGTGTCTACTGGCACCATGACATCACCATCTCCACCTTCTCCCACCCTACAGAACACTGCCAATTCTAACCGTCCAATCTTTCGCTTTCCCCCTTCTTCTCCAACCCACCGGTCCTCAAGCCAGCCGAGAGCATCTGATACATCAGAGATGGAAGCTGCTTCCTTTCAAGTTGATACAGGGGGCCAAAAGCGGCCCAATTTTCTTGGCCATAGATCTAAATCCCAAATCCTGAACGAAGAGTCCTTAAAAGCTTACCAACCTTCACTTGAGGTGAAGCATCGGTCCGCGTACCTTAGTGGTGTAGACGTCACCGTCCAGAGGTCGAAGTCCGCAAGTTCGAAAGCGAGACCATCGAGCGTCCAGGCACCGTCAAAGCCCAACCTCTTGCGCAGACTATCTCGGGAGAGACCTAAACCCGAAGAACCAAACCAGGAATCAGTCAATGCACCACTTCTGATATCGGCCTTGACAGGAGAAGCGGATGATGGAGAGGACGCAGTCAAAATAGACTCCAACGTGGACTTTCTCAAGGCCATGGAAGAGGAAGATGCCTCGAAGCGAAAGGAGAAACGCCTTAGTAGCGGATCAAGGCACATAAAAAGAGCTAGCATGCCCTCAGTATCGCTCTCAGGGACTAAGTCGCTCCTTGCTGGCCGATTTGGAGAGGCTTTCCGGCGCTTTGAGACCAATACTGGGGCTCCAGAACAACGAGACTCAAGCCGTTCACCTGTTCGTGGAAATGATCTCACTCCAATCGCAGGCTCTGAGGCAACAGACGGTAGGAGCGATGATGGAAATGCTCTCGAAGAGTCTGAAGAGATTCCTCCGGAGATGCGGCGAGAGCTCGAGCGGCGTCGACTTTCTCAAGAGGAGAAACGGGTCGCTGATGCAGCGGCTGCTTACCGACAACGTCTTGCTGAAGGTGGTGACGATGGCAAACGGCGGCCGGCCGGGCTGAACAACAAGGCTGCTTCTATTCAAAGCAAAGTCCAGTCGCTGCTTGATGAAAGTGGCAGAGCTTCACCATCACCAACAAAGACTGCATCAGGATATGGCCGCTTCACGGATCTATCAGACGAGCAACCAATTCGGCAAGCTCAGCTCAGTCATCCTCCTCGAACCACCTCTCGTCAGACACCAATGCAGCCATCAGATGGCTTGAACCCTCAAATGCAATCAAAATCTAAACCATTACCCGAGATGCCTCCAACCGTTGGCCGACTCAATCCACCCTTGTCGAATCGACCATCCCCACTCCAGAAACTTCCCCGTCACAGCGCTCCCTCGACCGAACAGCCATTCACCCGCCCAACTGGCCCCCCCAAGCCGCAACCAAAACCGCAAATCCTCCGCACGGGCGACAGACCATCGTCACCAGCCAAACCCTCTTCTCTCGTCGCCAAAAAGCCATTGCCTTCCCGACTGCAACAGCAGCAGTCACTTCCAGAGGCGGCCTCTGTGGACGGTGCCGACGATGACTGGGAGACTACTTTCAGTAAACGCTACCCTGACCTCTCGGGGCTGGAAATGGTAGAGACGGAGATTGATCGTGGGTCTGGAGGTGTAAGCATGCAAGGGAACGGGAGGGAGATGAGGGTCAGGGATGTTTAGGATTTGAGCGTCGTGCTATGGATTTGGATGTTTCGAATGTATACAGTAGGATAGAATAAAGTAGCCGTACGAAAGATTACGTATGTTGCACTAAATGTATAAATCTTGCCACTGTTATCGCCCGCCGGCATACTTACCCTTCACGACTACCAACTGCGCATGGTACTCTACAAAAAAACCGACCAAAGAGAAACACAAACTCACCAGCGATGCATCGAACCGACGACCTACCTTGGTAATGGGCAAATAGCTCAGAATATATCCTCGCCTAATACTGGCCTCGGTTACAAGGACAGCATGGGCAATTCCATCCCCTACGAAAATCCCGGTGAAGGCATTTGATACCACGGCCGCGGAAAGGGCGGGGTGAATGGCGCTTATTCTGTCAGTTCGTCTTGTCCAAAATGGTCTGTACGGATGAAGAACGTCCATGTGAGGAAATCGTACAGGTTTCGGAAGGCATACTTTGCAGGCATCTTGCATTCCAAGCCGGCAGATTCACAAGAGAGCGAGGACTCGGTTCCCAAGACATCCGCTCCCTGGATCCTCGATCAATTCAGGTTCGCAAGTGCATTGCATCCAAGTCGCCTCCATAATCCTGGCCCTATGCGTTGAACTCTGGGTTTTGCTCTGGCTCTGGAGGCCGAGGGGATTGAGGCGACTCAAGTTCCCATTTAGGCTTCTGCCTTGGGAACAACCATCTACTGCCCGTCGTATGATGTTCTCTCACGATCCACTCCCCCACTTCCTCCACCCTCATCCACAAAGGTTCCAAGTCCTCTCGTTTGGTCGCGCCATCGTTTCCAAGCAACTCATACCGCCTTCCCTTCGCTCCCGATGCAACACCAATCCTACCATTCGGAGCTAGCAATCGCGTATACTACCTCACGACCCACAAGCTTAGGTCATTTCGAGGCAGACCCGTGATAATAATTTCTTTCAAGGCTCCGGCAGGTCGATTTGGGTCCTGGAATTTCCTCATGGTCTTCCAAATAGTAGACTGGAGAGTGTTCATTTCATCAAAAGTTAATAGTAGACTGAGAGTGTTCATCAAGAGTTCATCTTCATCCCAGCTCGCGTATAAGTAGCCTTCACAGACGTCTAGAAAATCGAGCTGTAGAGTTATAAGATTGGTAAAGCGGTCTACGATCCACAACGGGTCCTCGCACGTTTCGATAAAGCCTGTATAGGGGAGTCGCAGATTGATGTTCGTAGCCTGGCATTGAAAAGTCAAGTTCGAATCACAAAGAGCGCCAGGTGGATGTTCTATAGCTGGGGTACGAAGTGAAGAGTTTTCTTTGGCCCATCGTGGCATTCTTTCACGTCAATCTCCTAGGTGTGCGCGAAGGCTATCCAATTATGTGTGTACATGAATTTGTTATGGCCGTAGAGTAAAGGGAGACTTTCCTTATAAAACAGCTTGCAGGTGAGGATCATGCGGGGGTTGATTTGATGTTGGCCTTTTTCTTCGCCTCTGACCAGATACATTTAGTCGAGTAGTGGGACGCCGGGATTGAGGATTGGAGTTAGGGATACGAGAATGTGTTGGAGCATCAGAAGCTGGGGTTCCATGGGGAGGCGTTGAATGGAGAAGGTAGTTAGTTGGAGCTTTGGATTCCTGAATGAATGCTCCAATGTTGAGATTGTCCATGGCTACCAGTGGTTCTGTTGAGCATGAGATCTCAGGGTAGGAGAACTTAACCATCATCAAATGGTTGACTGTAGGAGAGATAAGAGAGATGTTTAGCGTTTTGCCCTGGTCAAAAAGTAAAGTTGTGCGAGATCATAAGATGTGTTTCGTTCGATTTAGGGGCCAAGAGCAACGCCGCTAGGCCAAAGCCGTCAACTTATCTCCGGGCGAAGGCTGGCGTCGTGCAGCTCCACTTTCACTCGTCCTACACTCGACATGGCTCCAATACCAGATGACTCCATCGATGGTACGCTCCGACCTTTAATTCTCCAGATGACTAGGCTAACAGCAGCCTACAGAACGCCTCAAAGACGTGATCCAGAACCTCTTCGAGATCCAATCTGCCGTGCATGGCTACCTGGGTCCCGAAACCCAGCAACAGCTAGTACGCAAGATGTATGTCGCCCCGTCCCCTTTCATTGACCTAGACCTTTCCACTAAGTTCCCGTTCCGAAAATCTACAGACACCAACTGACCACCTCTCTCTCGACCCTCACGACCTCATCTTCCGCCCTGCCTATAAGTCTCCCTCCAGAAATCATAGACTATATCGACCAAGGTCGCAACCCCGACATTTATACTAGAGAGCTTGTCGAGGCAGTGCAGAGGAGTAATCAGTATTTGAAGGGGAAGAGTGAGGCGTTTGCGGGCTTCAGGGATATACTGGCGGAGGAGATTGTTAAGGGGATTCCTGAGTGTAAGGCAGATGTTGAGAGAATATTGGAGGGGAATGGTGCGGTAGTAGGGGAGGTGATGAGACAAAATGGAGATGTTTTTTGAAAACTTGCATCTGCTCGAAAGGAGACAGACATCGGTATTATCTACATCTTGGAAGGTCGAAGCCGAGATGTCAGATTAAAGCACTATCTTCTAATTGACGAGACCTTTTGGCTTTCATCATTCAAAGGTTTGGTTTTGAACTTTGAGCTTTGCAATATATCAAAATTCAAATGGGGTCAAGCAACGCATGCATGATCAAAGAGGGTCGGACCGACGTATTGCCTTGAGAATGGGATAGGGGATAATCTGAACTCTATGAACTCTACAAGAGCAGCTTTGGTACTTAAAGCAAAAGTGTTAAGGAAGAACATGAATTGGTTTACAAACGGGAAATCTTCCCGAGTTAGCAGCATTTCTCTACAACAACAATAAGGTAAGGTACCGCAAACAAGCACATCTCCAACCCAACTACCAACATGCCCACTTATAGAAGCATCACTATCTCCCTCGTCTCCCATTTCGACATCTTGACCATTCCCGAATATGCGCCGCCGACAACACCCTCGGATCCCTTCTCCAGTGCACCAACGCTCGTCAGTCCCGATCACTCGCTGGTGTCTGTATACATCCCGACATACCCATCCTCTCAATTCTGGCTCTCTTACAGTATCTCACCACCTCATCCGCCAAAGTTGCTCTACTATTTCAAGCTCTACCTCAACGGCAATCCGGTCGTGAGCTGGGGCTGTGGCGAGGACGATGACTACCGAGGGAAGACTATGTTCGGCCTCTTTAAGCCAAGCCGTAGCTCTGGCCTCGCTAAAGGGACCCCCCTACAGCGACGAGTACTCTGTTTTGGTCCGGACATTGCCGGTCTCGACAACCGTGCTCTGGACAACCTGAGCGATGTCATGGAGATCAAAGTATTTCGATCAAAGGGTAGGAAGAGGATTAAGCCAGATGTTCAAAAACTCGAGAGTGTCGGAAATTCCCCAAGCATCGACAGGAAGAAGTCTCAGCAGCAAGTAGTAGGTGGCATCAGGTAAGTGGCTCGGTCGTTTCCCACCGTGACCAGTCCACTGACATGGTTTTACAACGGAACAGTCTAGTCAATGCAGGTGCCCTCCTAGACAAACATCCTCAGCGTTACTACAAATATGCTCTACTCGATCCTCTCGACGCACCATTCGCCACTTTTCGTTACTACTATCGCAGCTGGGGTAAGCTGACTTCCTTACCCTTTCTCTTCACAAGCTGATACGTAGCAGACCAACTTGAAGCTCTGGGCGTCATCTCGCCGTATCCAAGCGAGTCTTCATCTGTCACCAGCATTGAGTCTTCGTCCGTCAGGTCGCAACAGAACCCAGCCACAACCGCAGGACGGCCACTGTCCGCACAGGTTAGCAGCAACACACTCGAATCTTCCGTGTCTGGGTCAGCTTCATCAGACAGTGCGGCTACGAATGGTGCTCTAGCCACAGCCGAAGAGTCCAACAACAGCAGTACCGCCGGAGTAGCGGCAGCCACCAAACCGAACAAAACCTCGGATGAAGACTTTCGACACAGCAAAAACGCTGGAGAAGCAACCGCAGCAAAAGCTATGGACGACGATGTCGAATCGCCGAGCACGACAAATTCTCCCGAGGAATCTCCTCTAAAGATCCCTTTCTTCCTCCACCGTCCACCAACCCCACCTCCCGCGTCCGCACCATCCAAGCTCGCACAACTGCCCAACATCATCCCTCCCAGAACCAAAGATTTCAACACGCTCGCTTCGAAAGAATCGTTCGCCTCTCTGATCCGCAAACGCCTTCCCGACCCCGACCCATCCGCCTTCCAGCTGACCGATCCCAGCCCGATCGAAGAGCCACCCGGTCCAATTCTACCGAGTCCGGATCGATCGGGCAACCTAGGGAAGAGAAGTGGCACCGGCAGCATGGGCGTGTTGATGAGTGTAGTCAATAGCGCGAAGAACAGACGGCGTCGAGAAGCCGCTGCCGTTGATGCTGCTAGCGAGGAAGAGCCGAGTGAAGGCGAGCGAACCGACGGAGAGGCGGGCGAGAGCGTGAGTGTTGGTTCGGGGAGCGAAGGGAGTGCGAAAGCGAGGGATAAGCCTGGTGGAAAAAAGGAGAAGAAGAGGGCGGAAGGGGAGGAGGGGAGGGAGGAGGACGGGAAGCAGCCGGAAGGGAGAACGAAGAGGGAGAGGAGACGAAATCTGTGGGAGGAGCTATGAGGGGCGTTGGAATGTTGCTGGTGTACTTTTGATTTCGAGGGTTTGCCAAGGCTGTGTAATCACTAAGACTGCATCAAAAGGGGGCGAAATAGAATGGTATATTTGCTCCAATAACAAAGCTATGATTCACTACCCATGTTACATAAAGATGGGCAAGCTACCGATCAAATGATGGATTTGCTTTCAATGAAGTCTTCTCATACTGCTCACTTTGTACAAAGTCTGCAACACACCGTCCAAACAACGCATTTGACTTTTTAAATCCTACTTATGTCCCCATCCCCCATCTTGTCAGTCTTGCGATAACTTTTATTCAAATTTCCGACTGATGCAAAACATTTTGTATCCAGCATCACACATCATCCGATCTCTCAACTTTGCCTCGTACACTCATATCCAAATAACACTTACAACTCTCCAGCCCCCAAGCCCAAAACGACACTTTTATCGCGTGGGTCCGCGCCCTTGAGCTTACTCTCATCCTCCAAAAAAGCCAACCCTTCCATCGCTTTTCCCCCACAAGCCTTCCCCAGCGTCAAAAAAGCAAAATGGCCCCCAATGACCGGACGCGCCATGAAGTGCGCACCTGGAAAGCCACCATCGCCCTCCGTTTCATGGAGGTCTGTAAAGGGGCGATCAGTGCTGGTTTCATTAAGCCACTTAGCAACACTTTCTAGAATCTCGGAACGGACAGACTTTGAGGTGACGGCTGCCGCGAAGAATTCCCAGTCGGTTTTCGTGTAGAGATGACGGCTGTCGAGGGGCAGGCCGTAGCGTTGGCGAACGGCGTGGTACCAGTCTGATTGGATTTTGTAGACGTGGTGAGGGACGAAGCCGGTGCTTTCTGAGTTGTGGGAGTGGTGGCCAGGTTCTAAGGGCTCTTGGTGATCATGATGCTCAGCGGTGCTTACTGATGAAGAGAGCGATGTTCCCTCGAGGTGGAAGCAAAGTAAAGCATCGGCGAAGAGATTATAGAGGGTCGTCCAGGAACCGTACCAGTCGTAGGCGAGTTTGGCGTGGCTGCCGTCGCGGGAGATGCCAAATTCTTCCCACTTGGAGACGTAGGTTTCTGAGATGTTCTGGCGGTTTCGTTAGTGAGGGTCGCCTAGAAGAAACATGGTTGTACAAACCTTGAAATTCTTTGCGTCCTCCTTGTTGTCGATTACCTTGGCAATGCCCTCCATAGCTTTGATGCCAATGATACCTTTGAGAGCTAGATTAGTCTGGAGCTGCAGAGGTCCGGCAAAGTCATCAGTAGAGACTATGAGTTATTAACGATAAGTCCTCTGCCAGCAACAAGGCTGACTTACGCTGATGATCTGGTTCCAAAGAGAACTCGACAAGGTAGCCGGTCCATTGCTTCCAAAGCCTATAACTTCGGGTGACCCACTTCTGCGCCTGCTTAATTCCTTTCGTAGAACCGCCCCATGAGTCGTCGAGTCCAAAGACACCCTCGCGCTCCTCTAAATCATTCAACGAGAAAGCGCTTGTTGCGGGGTTAGCATCAAAGCTGTGACTTCCGAGGCTCGCCCAGTGCGAGCCAGCAGCAACATCCCTATCATAGTAGAGACTGTTGACGATTGCTAACCCCATGATCAGAATGTTTCCACATTCTTCCACTGGCATATACTCATCCCTCCCGTCGGGATGCCCGGTCATATTCGGGAAGTGGGTCCCAAGATCGTGCAGAGCGTACTTATTGGGGTATTGGCCGCTAAGAGTGTGCTCGATGATAGGCTCAAGCAAGTAGGCCAACCAACGCGGGTTGGTGTATAAGAAGAAAGGGAAAGCTGGAAATATGACGTCTATTGTTTGACTATTGCCGTTGGATGAAATCTCTTTGAGGAACAAGATGGGGTTATCAGGAGTTCCTGCGAAGCTTGTTGCACCCATCACCTGCCGAGCACTCAGAGCGACAATATCAACGTAATCTTCTGCTCCAGATTCGTAGGCATCTTTAGCAAGCTGTGTGGAGTAGTTGCGGGCAAGCTCAGCAGCATTGTGATAATCCAAATAGTGGAACGTAAGTAAAGACTCGACCGAAGAAAACCAAGAAAGCCAGAGTGGTCTCATAAAGGTCAGACCACGCTCGGAAGCAAACTGGACAACAGGGTCCTGAATGTGTGCAATAGTGAACATGACTTTGTCACTGCTAGGAGTGGTGGAGGCGGACGAAGAGTTCAGGCTAAAGGACTTGGCGAACGCAAAGACGGGCTCTTCTTCCATGATGCCCCGGAAGTCTTCGTCAATAGCATTTTGAAGGGTACCAGTTCGCGCAAATCGCGGACGTAAGAGTCCTGAGGTCCCAGACTCATGACGGACATCCTGAAAACGTCAGTCTAAGGAAAGATAGCAAAGGGCTCTAGAAGGACCTACCGACGGAGCAGAGAAATGCAAGGTACCCCATTCGGCTTGATCTCGGATTTCTGAAAACAACAATTCTGTCTCTCGTCTGATCTTCCACGTTTTCAAAGATTTATCGCCCCCGAGTTGCTGCTGATCAAGGTCCCAGGTAATTCGGCTTCCTCTGTCTCCGCTCGCCCATTGACCATTAATGTCTACGTAGATGTCGACGTTGAATCCACCGGAGACATGTACTGTCATGTAAGAGGCCGGAATCGACTGGCGGAGGGTGGAAGTTGGGGTGATGGGCGAAAGAAAGGAGATGATGACCTCTAGAGGCTTGGTTGATTTGTGAGACCGAGGAGCGGGGATCTGATATGTCAGGTTGGTCGTCGAGGCATCGAAGTTGGCGCCGAGAAAGTCACAGAAGGAAACGTTGTATCTAGAATAGAAATATAAGCAACTCTGTTCGTGCCTCCACGGCGTTGAATCGTCTCACCCATTGTCCTTTCGAAGAAGTAGGGAATCGTGGGGTCTTCCCAAGAGAGGGTATACGTTCCCACTGTCAGGAATAGCAGCAAGCACTCCGAACCCCATCTATGTAGACACAGACGTCAGCTTCATAGGTCAAGGCGCTCCAGCAGTCTGTGGAAGACGCAAAGTAGTTAGCTCGGCTAGGTTAATGTTATGTACCTCTTCTCCAGTCCAGAACATGGGCCATTTATTCCATGGTGTTTCCCTCGCATCGCCCAACCACGTACTCAAGTAGGGGTTCCTGACAGTCAAAGGCACCACTGGTGGAGTGAGTTTCGACGCTCCCACAGGGAGACTCAGCAGCGCCGAGCCAGCGGCGATTATGGTGAGGAGCCAATGCATTGAGTATCATGCGGTAAGACAGCTGAGCGAAGACGTTAAGTACAAAGATTGTAGATTATAGCGCAGGATGGGTAGAGACTTGTTAAAGATGCTGTTGCTGTTCTGGATCAGCGCTGCAAAATGCGGGGAAGTACTCGTACTTATGTCCGACGGGTATTAATCGTGCATAATTTATGCAAGAGCGGTAGACTTGCCGAACCTTCTCCGGCGCTTCTCCGGCTAACGACATGCCATTCTGAAGTCCTGGATCTTTTTGATATACCCAAAATAGCTAAAGAGAGGGCACTCGATGAGTTCTCAAGAGAGATATCGAGTAAGCTGTCAGACCCATAGCAAATATGTTCGCGGACATGGCCTGTTCTCTGCACAACTAGAGGATTTGACCTAAATAATTTGGTAGGTTTCGTACCAGGACGAGCCCAGTGAAGTATGAAACACAACCTCAATCACTACTGTGTGTCAGTATCCCAGGGATTCAGACCGTTGCAAATGGCTTTGATACAACATCTTGCCTGGTCTCGCCGTGAGAGTGGCCCACCACATCAGTATAATGGAGAGAGACGTGTAACGTAAAGCGAAGAGTTCTCGTGCCATTTCCCCCTAATACATTGCAATGTCTTTGGCATGATCACCATCGAGGCTGTAGTCTCACGAATTGACCTCGTACGTGACGCCTCTAATGCTGTTTTGCGTGTTTGAATGGTTTCGATGATGCCCGTACTTTGCCAAACGCACCTTCATGCCTGATATTGGTATAAGAAATACGGTTAGGGGAAAAGGATTTCATTGGCATCGTACAGTGCCCTGTTGGTGGCCCAAGGTCCGCCTCGAAGGCTATTACCCAACAAGAGCACAAAGCACAAGCGTAGAACACTCTCACCCCTCTTCCTCTGCGTCTTCCTCTTCCTCTCTATCACCAACCACAGACCCCACGGGAGACATCATAGCTGGGGACTCGAACCCCTCAAACCCCTCCTCTAAACGAACACCGCCCTCTTCCTCTTCCATCTCTTCCTTCATCTCCTCGTCCTCGCCCAATCCCAATGCCCCAACATCGTCCCCGAACCTCTCAACATTGACGCCCTGACCGGCCGTAGCCCCTAGCTTCTTGGCGTTTTTGCCCTTCTTCCCCTTCATGCCTTTCTTTCTCTTACCCCTGATCTCGGGCTGCACCCACCAGTCCGCCACACGATCCGGGTTGCCTTGCTGTGCGGCAGCCACAGCGCGCTCATCCCTTAGCAAAGCCAAGGCAGATTCGACATCGTCGGTGAGCGCCAGATCGTCAGAAATGCTAAGATCCTTTTTCCAGTGCTGCATGAGCGGCCAGCGCACATAGTCAGGGATGTCATCGTCGCCTTCAGTGTGTATCTTGGCTGTGAGCCAGCGGCGGTTCTGCCGTATTTGGTATTCATGGTGTTGGAGACGCCGATCACGAATGTAACTCTCTAGGAAACGCGCAACACCAGTGAATTGTTGCCCTAGAATTGTAGGCATTTCGAGGGTAGTTTACCTTGGTCTGCTACCTTCTCGTGCCTACGCTTAGTGGACCTCTCACGCCTAGCAAGGCGCGAACCCTTAGTAATCTTGCCATTGATGCGATATAGGGGCATGTTAATTGTAGTGTAGAATTGACGGTAATTTATGCGTGTAGACTATTAAGATATGAGGTTGGCGGAGATAAGGATGGGCGGTGTTGATGGCAGTGAGACGAAGCTGTATGCACGCGATGATATGAGTTCAGGTGCAACTACGGGGTTACTGCGGCTTACCCGTAGAAGATGTGTGAAAAGTGAAGAGTATATATTAAAATAGCGACCTAACTTTTATCCGAGAATGAAAGGAAATTTGGTCTTGCTAGCTCGAGTCGTTCACCCTTCACCACATTAGTGTGGGCGAAGTTCAGATAAAGCTAGTGTAGACATTGACCCTGATCTTGGACTAAATACATACAAGTAAAACCTCCGGGTTTTCTGTAAGCCACCAACTTTCGAGTTGGGTGGTGGAGTCTTTTGCCATTTTGATCCTCTGATACCTTTATTTATTTTTGCCCTTTTTGCCCTCCTCATGAGGGTGCGTAGACCGCTGTTGTTGTTGTTGTCGCTGGTAGCTTTTGATACTATCCGCGCCCGTAATCTATTTTCGATACAAGCATACAAGCGAGGTCATGGGTTCGAATCCGCGATGTGGAGCAGCATCACAATTTTTTTTTTCTTTTTAAATCACTCGTATCCCATTTCAAAATTAGGTCGCATTGCATGGAAGGCAACAAGAGCAGAAAAAGTCGTCAACTACAGCAGTACAAGGGTATCTCTGAATCTTTCGTCTTTTCACAGCATATTAGGCAAGGTGTAGGTCAAATGCAATAGGCAATACAAACCTCCAGAAAGCTAAGGTACAGGGGCACGACCTAGCTCATTGGAGCCCAGTACTGCCAACGCCGAGATTTATCAACTCATATCTCCAGCTTCGTATTGGAGATTTTGGGCGGGTTTTCTCCGGGCTCAAGGCTCATCAAAACGATGTGTTGACGCCAAAGTGAAGGCTCGACGTCGAAGAAGATCTGCTAAGTCATTGAAAGTCTAACCAAAAGCGGACAAGTGTGCATAGCCAGCCTTATTCCATTTGTGCATTATGCGATCTGTTTTTCCCTGTGCATAAATGCGACACAGAGCTGTGATAGAACTGTGATAGCCAAGGTCGTGCGTGACTTCCAGGTATTCGCTCTTATGCGTATATAAGCTCCATGTCTTTTTTGCGTATCTTCAAACTGTGAGCGTGCGCAATCCCGTTGCAAAATCAAAATCATGCTCTCATGCAACTGACAAATTCCATCAAAAGAACCTGCTCTCTGCGCTTCCACACACTAACGGGCTCTCCTCGCCGCTCAGAGCAGCATTCTCCATGATGTCTTGTGCAATGATAAAATCCAATGATATAGTCCCTAAGTAATGCCTGATGCTCGGGGTGATTTGAATCTGCTCTTTTCCCCGCTGCATTAAGCGCTGGTTCAAAGACTTCCTGTTCAACCTCCCATGTCCTTTAAATCGGAACGCTGGACTGTTTCGAGTGCTGTGGAATTACACCCGAGACATGATATGGTCAAGTCCGTTGCAAACGACTATGCTTCCTTACTTTCCAACAAGATCTACTGAGGGGAATTGGAGAGATTCCAGCGAACCTGAGGATGACACACTATCTAGTAAGCGGTAGGCGGACGCCAATTAGTCAGGAAATCGACACGGCTGGCTGTCGTGACTGGGGGAAACACTGTATCAGTCTTTGAAACCGACCGTGGTGCTTCTCAGCTCATGCTCGTCCGACCATTCAAAGATTAACGGCCTTGCCTCTACCGCTTTTCGGCTTCCGAGGAAATCTTTCCCCATATCACCGAGCCTTCACGTTAGCTTCGCATGAAATCCTTGCACAAGCTTTAGCCATCCGCGTGGCAAGAACGCCCGCCCTACTTCCGATATCTCAGATTTTCAAAAAAAAATCAAAGCGAACCCTCTGACTTGCAATAATGCTCCCCCTCCCAACAGTGCATCCAAACCCAAAACTCCACACTTGACAAAGGTAAACCAACCAACCCCTCCAGCTTCCTCAATCAAATCACAAACCATGCAAACCTCTCCACAAAAGACCAGTCGAACTAGGCCAGCAATCGCGGTCAGTGAACAGACAGGGAAAAAGGGCTCAATTTAAAAAGGTCATGAGAGTTGTTAAAAGCACCGCAAATCAACACGAGTTTGAGGGTTCAAAGAAGTATGGAGAATCAGCACATGGGTGGGGGCAGGTGCCAGGCGAATGATGGATGATCACTGTTAATGTATCTTACAAAGGGGGCACGAACGCGAAAGAGCTTCATCATCGTACAAGCAATGAACCCCAAGGATGCTTTTCCCAAGGGGCTCACAACGTCTTGAAAATACAGCAGCGGCGTTCGCAATCCGTTGAACAGTACCCCCTGTAGAAAGTTCCTCGAAGGGCGGTAGTCCCGCTCGACCCACAGCACAAAAAATGGGCAGAGATAATGAGGGTGTTTGACTCAAGAAAATTTTTGCTTTTGGTCTGTTTTGCTTAGCAATGCCACCGAACTATTCTACAGTCGACGTTGTTCGCTGGCTCAAAGAGGAAGATTTTTTTTCTCAAGACGCATCCTGACCTGACCACACTACCTGCTGCGTACCTGATCCGTAGATCCCTTCTCTGTTCCCGATGCGATGAGAGGTCGAAGCTCAGCTACGAGCCGCCCAGGCTTGGAAAAGCGTTTTCGTCCTTGACGTTGACAGAGCCACTGTCACCTTTGCCGCGTCCGCCACGGGAACCACCATCGCCTCTGCCTCTGAACCCATCACCACCACGACCACGACCCCTGCCCCGGAAATCTCCTCGGTCGCCACGGCCACGTCCTCTGCCGCCGCGATCGCCGCCACCTCGGCCAGTTTGAGGCTCGACGTATTTGATATCGATGTCGAGGATGTTCTTCTCCTTGCGCTGACGTTCCCGCTTAGCCTTTTCGCTCTTGCCGGAGAAGAAGTCCTTTTCCTCGTCTTTAGCGACCGGCTTCGCGTTCTCGTACTTTTTGTCTTTGCTGCCTTCGTTTGGCTTTCTAGCCTCTGGCACTCCAGCGCCAAGTTTCAATTTCTTTTCCGCTTGCTCGGCGAGGTAGTCGGCATAAGAGCGGCTGTTGTCCTCAGGCTCAGGCTCCGCGACTGGTTCGGCTGGAGCAGTAGCGGGAGTAGATCCCTCGGCCGGAGTGGTACCGTCAGCGTCGGCTGTGGGAGTTGCCTCAGTGGAGACCGCAGCGGCGCTAGAATCCCAGCCATCTCCTGTGGCGGCGCTAGCATCCCATCCGCCAGCTTTACCTTCGTCTTTTTCTTCAGCCTTAGCAATGGCTTCGCCTGCTTGTTCGTCTTTCCATTCGGATTCGCCGGTAGGTGCGCCCCACGATTGGTCGGATTGCTTGACGTGGTCACTTGAAAAAGAAGGTGTCAGTACAGGAAGAATATCGTAGGGAGGATGAGGTGTTGCATACTTGGGAACGCCACGAGTGTGGCGGTCATCACGGTTGCCGCGTCCACCTCTGCCAGCACGACCTCCACGGCCACCGCGTCCATCGTAGCTACCTCGATCACGGCCACCTTCTATGCGGTTTGCGTGGCGATCTTGACGGAGTCCATCGTCGGTGGGCTTGTCGCGGTTGTTCGTCGAGCCGGCTTCACGGTCGCGTAAAGCTGGACTTGATCTTAGTACCAAGTGTAAAATAGCAACGGCCATCCAATGAGTTCATTCATCATGTAGTTCCGGTGTTTTGAAAGGAAATGACCTACCTCCATCATTACCAGAAAATCCCCCACGTCCGCGGGCACGTCCTGCGCGTCCACCACGCTCGCCGCCAGCAGCTCCTCCACGGGCCTCACTCGGTGCCGAAGCAGGTGCATCACGCTTTCCATGTCGTGGAATTGGCTTATCGGCTACCTTTGGAGGGGGTGCTGGCTCCTTGTCCGAGTCCTGGTCGCTGTCATTACCTGTGGTCGAAGATTAGCTAGAGTATCAAGGAGGGCTGTGAAGCTGGGCGGACCGAGGAGCTCGTAAAGGTTCTATAGAGATTGAATATTAGCAATTGCCACAGCAGAAAAGATTAAAGCTCTTAAAGGACATAAAGAACTTCAAAGTCGTAGGTTTTGAGGCTGTTGCTCGGTACCTTGGATTTCACGTCACCCATGACGCCCGCCTACTGCCTTCCTCCGAAGGCCTCCTTTGCTATCGCACCAGTGTGATGTGGATGGCCTCAATTGAGAGCGACAGGATCCTTGTGCAGGACCTTGACTCTCTCTATCTGAATCGCGTTGACGTTGTGCGATGCACCGTTGCTGCTGTCAGGAAGCTGAGTTGTGCGGGTTTCCTTAGCGAGGTTGGGATCTGCCGCCAAGCCTAGCGCGCCTAGCTCGAGATTCAAAGGAGTCGATGAGACTATTGTTTGCATTTTACGTCTAAAATGATTCCTGATGAGGTGGCCACTTAAGATCTATCGATTTTTGTGCTGCACTAGCTATTATCGATAAGAAGCCACAAGAACTTCCATCGAGCACTGTGCGGAATTCGGATACAAAGCGATATGCTGAAGCTGCTTGCAGCTTTTGTTGGTATCAAATTGTGGGCGCCTTTCGCTAATGCAAAAATCCTCAGTAATGCAATGGCCCGGCGTCAACGCCTTGACCGAAACTCAATCCTATCCCAATAGAACTTTTCCCATCCAACCCAGAAATTATATTTACTCGGAATCATCACCGCCTCATCGAACTTTCTTGAAAAGTAAATTGGGTTGGGAAATGCATGCTGGCGGAGAGACCAAACGGATCGGCGTCTAACATAGGATCGTAAGGGTCGAAACCGGGCTGCATCCCTGGGTACGCTGGATTGTTTGGATCCATCGCTTGTGAGGTCGGCGGTGGCTGCATTGGTTGCATCGGCTGCATCTGCTGCATGGGTTGCATCGGCTGCATTGGTGGCTGGCTTTGCATACCTATAGGTACTTGTTGGTGGGGGGAAAGAGGCTGCTGGTGAAAGGTTTGCGGATAGGGACCGGGACCCACGTCGCGATCGTCGGGGTTTTCGTCGTCGAGCATATCGGCATGCGCATCGTACTCCTGTTCTGTACTCACGGAATCAATCTAGGACGAACAGGGCTCTATTTATGATACGGAAAGGAGGGGGCGGGACAGCTTGCCGAGTTGCTCTATATGAGCTTGATATGGAGATGGGTAGAAGCTTATTTGGGTCCCAGCTGTACTACTCATTTCACTGCTGCGACTTGTATCTGCGGTGCTTGGCGTCGTACCTTGCATCGATGATCGGCTTGTTGGTATGCTTAGCCTTGACGGTTGTTGCTGAGGGTATGCTTGAGACTCAAGCGGCGGCAGCGGCTGTTGTGGTTGCTGAGCTTTCATATCGATGCTAGGTAAGATCATCCCACCTTTCGCTATGCCAATCGGAGATTTTGCCGCGGTTGGTGATGCGAGCTGCGAAGGCGGCGTTGGCTGAAGCCGAGGAGACTGGACCGAGGAAGATTTTGAAGAGTGGGGCAGTAATGCTCGAGACGAAGATCCAGATGTTGAGCGTCGGATTTGCCTCTGCCGATTCAACAGAGCTCGCTGAACCGGAGTCGGCTGCGGACCTCCTAATGGTTGGGTTGAATGTGGCATGACCGTGGAGCCTTCGGCTTTAGACTTCAGCTCTGCCTGAACATCGATCTCTGTAGCTTCGTCAGCAATGTAAAGGAGCATGTATCGACTCCAAACATGGCCTACTTTTTTCAAGCAAAATGCGTTCGAGAAGAGAATTCTTGTATCGAAGCATCAAGCACTCATCTGCCGCTGCTCTGTGATTTTGCTGTAGACTTTGAAGGGCTTCCTCATGCTGTTTGATAGTAGTCTCGAGTTGCTTGATGTACTCTGTTCGCCGTTCCCTAAAAGCAGCCTGAGCTTGGCGATTCCGTTGCTTGCGTTCTTCCGACGTCGCGTAAATCTAAGATGGGCGTTAGGGTGAATGTACGTTCGGACAACACAGGCACACAGGCCATACCGGCTTGCGTCCTCCCTTCCGCTTCTGCACCTGGGCGGGTTCCTGAGTCAAACCTTGCTCCTCGGGTTCCGGGGAGGACTCCGAGAAGGATTCCTCCTCGAAGTGTTCGATCTTGGGGACCGGGGTAACATCCTCAATTGTTGACATTCCCACCCAGTCGATGTGGAGACGACGTCAGAATTAGCAAATTTTGACCCTATCGTCACTCGCTTAGTCCGGTATAGTTCCAGATCATAGCCTGAGTCAAGGCACGGGTGTGCAACGCTACTGGAAGCGAATGTAAGATTGTTGCTGAGCCTCAAAAGCAGGCGTGGAAGGTCACAGGTACCGGCGAGGAAAGTGTTTGGTAAGAGAAATGTAATGGAAATAAGAATATTGATGCAGGAAAAGAAGAAAGAGTTGCGTCTAGCAGGAAATAGTGCAAGTTACGGAAGACGGCAGACATATGTATAAGGTAGAGTGGTGGATTGTGGGGATAGCTCTTCTGACAGAGGGTGATGTTCTAGACATGTCAGGGGCCCAAGCAGAGATTTTTTCATGTCGTGCGCCCCCTCGCGTGGTCCGTGTGGAGATGGCTCCGGGAGCATGGAAAGTCTTATGATTAAAAGTCTTAGGCTGCAGAAGCCGACGACTGCTTTTTTCGCATTACGCATTTATTGGAGTGTGTCGGAAAGAGTGGAAGGCGGAGTGGGTTGGGGAGAGAAAGAGAAGAGTAGGCTAGTAGCTGGTTTGGAGCCAGTCAGACTTCGGTTAAGCTTGGGCGAGATACGCGATTGGTGTAAATCGTAGCTTAGGGACATGGGGGGCAGGATCGAATATCCTGATGGAGTCTAGAATGAAGGGGTTCATAGGCGGACCCCGAGGAAATTGACGTTTGGATGGGGTTGGAGGCTTTGTCTCGGCAAAGAGCAGCAGGACCCTGAAATAAGCATTTCCGAGGATGCGGCTGCTGGGATTTTCTGGCTCTGTCAAGACTGCAACAGACGGGCCAGGGCGTTTATCGCTACATTTTGGCTCGACTTGTTATTTATGTAGCGTGTGTAGGGTATGCCAGACTGGCCAGTATGGGGGGCCAGTATTGGGATAATTATGGGATGACAAGGCTATTGTTCCCCATACCATACTTCTGGGCTCTGGCTTATTTTTCCAAGCTGCTTCTAAACATTCTAAAGCTCGTGCTAAGCAGGGAAGTCGAATTTGATCCCACGTGGTGATCTGCACACCATCTTACACCATCCCCAAACACCCAGCTTTCCAACCACGTCCATCTTTTACCACCACTTCCACTTTGAAACTGATTATTGTAATCTCCCCCTCAAGCCACTCTTCATCCTCATCATCAATAATACCCATAATTATAGGTATCAATAATAATAAAAATAATATTTATTATTATTATTGTACAAGTGTACCGGTGTACTCTATGAGTGTAATACGCCTTCACTTGCCTCGAGTCAGAAATTGATCCCTTATCTGCCTTCAGAATGCTCATCTTACCCATAAAGTACCTTGCTCGTACAGCAACCCATGTCATGGAAAGCACAACCGGGCCACACCTACTATCGGAGCTACCCCTTGCACCCTGCAGCTGTCAGACTATTATTCAGGGAGGCGCAACGCCTTCAATGCGCAGGAACAACGATAACCATCTGCTCGGAGACGTTGGATCTTCCCTTTACCTTCTCGTTCCATCTGGACTGCTTATCAATCACAGACCATAGTACCTGCATGGGTCGACGGAGATTATTTGCTCGTCAGCAATGGCCGGAGATGGTCTGAGTCCTTTATCAAGTATACCGGAAAGAGCCTCCTCCAGGCAAATCTTCCAAGGTAGCTCGGCCGTTTCCATGCGATCAGCAGCTTTACAAGCTCCCCAACCCTGGCCATCGCACGGCACGTCTAAGAATGGCACAGCGGTTCCTGCCCGGGGCCGTTCGACCTCTCCCATCCGCCGGCCTAACGCTCTAACCCTGCGACGAGCTCCGTCACGGACATTTACTCTTTCAGTCATGCCGACTGAACTCCTTGACACCCCTAAATTCACTCACTCTCGTCTCAGCCTCGCAATCCACCTATCAGGACCGATTTTCATGGGGGGAGCGACGCTGGAAGGGGAAGTCCACGTGGGAATTGATGGGGGTCCATTTCAAACACGGCGCAAGTCTACCTCGGGTCTCTCATTGGGTAAGATTTCCGTGACTCTAGTGGGCATAGAAAGATGCAAAGGCAGACTGGACATGTTTCGAGCCTTGTCGAGCGACTTGATCGATGCAGTACACCCTCCTCCAGCCTCAATGGCTCCGGGTCCTGGACCTGACGCTACCTGGGACGTCCAACCCTCAAACTCCACGTTGCCCTTTCGGCTAGACCTGCCCGTGGTCATGGGTCCTCCACCGTACAAGTCGAAGAAGGTGGGCATAAGCTACTGGCTCTCTACATTGGCAGAGTTCACAATTTCTGGGAAGCAACATCTTGTTCGACAATCCCGCGAGGTCACAGTCTTGACAGTTCACGATCGTAGGTCTTTGACCTTGAATGATCTGAATACACTGTGACTAACGCGACCTGCAGCCGAAAAGGCTCTCGTCAATCTCTCAAGTCCACTCTTGGCGGTAGATGAAATGTCAATGTCAAAACGATACAGTACACAGATAGTGAGATTGACGGCAGGCCTCCATCGTCAAACTTGGATCAGTGGCTACCTCATTTTTGTTGATATGCATATCGAAAACAAGAGCAGCAAAGACGTCAAGAAGGTTGAGCTGCAGCTCGAGAAAACCACACTGTTCCACAACTATCCTGCGCCTTCCACCAACGCCGGATCGGCCGATGTGCTCCGGTTGCCAGATCATCGACAAACTGAGATAGTCGTGAGGAAAGATTTGGCTGATGGCTTCCACGGAGTCCAGTCATTGTCACAAGATTTCAGGACCTGTCAACTGGAGTTGCCCACCGGTTTGGTATCAATCGAAACAGGTGTGTACTTCCTCAGCATTTCGCCAAACGCGAAAGCTTTCGTCAGCGCAACACTTTTTCCAAGTTCAAGACGCCTGAGCATTTACCATGCTAGGCAATGTCAACGGGTCGTGGTTGAAAGTCTAATAGTGGTGCCTAGGGCGATTCTTTGGCATCCGCTACTGCTTGAATATTCAAATCACTTGCTCCTTCAAGTATGCCTACTGAGGGTAGCTCCCTATGTGTTCTTGGCTTACTCTGTCTACCTCTAGCAAGCATCTCACAATTCAGCTGCCAATCACCATCATCCATCCAGTAAGCCCCAATTTCCTCTTACCCACCACCTTCGAACGATGCTTGCCACATTCCAAGCGTCCCATCCAGAAGCTGACTGTTGCCGCAGAATTCTATTGACATCCCTCCCAACGCCATTGCCCAAGTGGCGGCCTCCATTGAGCACAAGTACCGAAACCACTCCTCTACAAGCGGCACCGGCTCACCTTACCGCTACCGCGCCGGTCAGGCGTTCACAGCTGCGCGAAGACAATCATACCTACGTCTACGCAAGGACGCTATAGGGTCTACCGAGATGGAGGAGCTTACACGTACTTTGGAAGGCAGCCCAAGGAGGATGGCCTCCAGGCTCGGAGATAGCCCGAGAAAGACGAAGGTCGCACGACGCCAATCAGCCAATATATTGGGCAACAGCAGCCGAAGCAATCATCAACATTTACTACCGCGCTCGTCATTCGACACTACGACAAACACTAAATACAGCGTGCCGCGTTCGAGTTACGAAACAGTAAGGCCACTGGAGCAACGTGGGTCTCCTCAACGTAGAGTGTCACGAGGACCGCGCTCGAGCCTCGAGACGAAGGTGTTGAAAGGCCTGCGTGGGAGTTTCGAGACGTCAGGACCGAGGCTACAAAGGAGTACATCTGGATTGGCTTTCGATGACAGTGACAAGGAGAACTGCGCACCGAAGTGAAGAGCCTTAGTTGCAGGATTGAAGAAAGGATAGATCGATTGGGAAGCTGGTCATGATGTTACGAGACATGATGTACAAAGGCATGGGATTACGAGGATATGATTATGACGGCAGTCGAGAGCAACCATACTAGAGCAGACAATACTAATCAATTGATACCAGTCACACGTGCCAAGCCTGCACATTTTGCATTGTTCATCCCTGATCATTGTCTTTGCCACGATGGTGAGCGAACCAGAAACACTTGCTATCCAACTCGGCCGCTGAAACGCGTCGCCCTCCCAACCATACCTCGTCCAGACCCACTGCCAACCGTGCCTCGACTCCCTCCATACCCACTTCTGTCCCTCCCCCGCCTTCTATTCCCAGGCAGCTTCTCCATCCACTTGGGCAAAGGCCTACTCAACTTCACCCCCTCCCCACCCGCACCCCCCGCGCCATCACTTCCAACCCTACCCCTCGAACCACTTCCCACCCTCCCCCTCGAACCACCTCCCCCTCCCTCCCTCAACCTCATCTCCCCCACCTCCCTCGCACACGCCTTGCAGCACGGCAACGCCTCCAGCACCACCGCCGCGCCCGTGAACCCCGGCGGCGCGACCGGGCACCGGCAGACGAGGCAGCGCACGCAGCCCCAGTGCCACCAGGCCCAGCCGCAGCGGACGGTCTCCGCGGCGCGGGCGACGACGGTGCCGCAGGACCAGCAGAGGCGGTGCGCGTGCAGGGTCGCGAAGCAGGGGGCGCAGAAGGCGGGGGAGGGCGGCGGGAAGGGGTCGTTGTTGTTGTTGTTGTTGTTTTTGCCGGTGGTGGGGGTTTTGGGCCCGGTGGGTTCGGGGCGGGGGTCGAGGTCGTAGAGCGTGAGGATCGTGTGGGTGATGGCGGGGGCGGTGGCGGGGAAGGTGTGCTGGGTTTGCGGGGTGAGGCGCGTGCTGCATAGGGCGCAGCGGGTCGCGGCGGTGTGGGTGCTGCTGGCGGGTGGTGGTGGTGGTGCGTTCGGGACTGCTGCGGGGTCGGAAACGGTTGTTGTTGCTGCTGTTGTTGCGCGAGTGGTTTGGAAAGTGTCGATGGTGGTTGTGTGGGTGAGTGATGGCTTTGCGAGGGTCGGTTTCGTGAGGGTTAGGGAGGGTGGGTGGATGGGAGGGCGGGGCTTTCGCGGAGGTTGGGTTCGCTTCGAGTCGAGGTTGGTGGGTGGTGTTGTTGAAGTTCGTTTGGTGATGCGGAGGGGGCGGGGGATGAGGTGGTGCTCTGATGTTGTTGAAGTGGGTTGGAGGGAGGGCGCGGAGCGCCTGTGGGTGATGGAGGGTAGGAGGGTCATGGGATGTTTGGTAGGACGGTGACGTTGGTTGTAAGGACTGTGTCGGGTTTGAGGGATGGAAGGTGCGAGGCTAGTGATAGTGATGCATTTGCGATTGTAGAATGGAAATGCCGTTGGGTTTCGATGCTGCTTTTAATGATTGTTTGGTAATTGAAATAAAGATGTGTGCAGTGGGAAGACACAGGAGAATGAATAGGAGAGGAAGAAAGGATGTTGGAAGCAAGCACAGGCTGTAAGATACAAAGAAGAAGGAAGGACCGGATGTTGCAAACTTGTATGATTAATTAAAACTGAGTATCCCTTCCTAACCAATGCTGAGGTCTGGAAGCTGAGCAAGAGTATATACAGACCATTATCGAGCTCCTGTTGACAGTATCTAAAGCCCCCCCTTAGGATGTACAAATGAGGACACATTAGTCAAATCCATAGTGACACCAAAGCCATATTTAACTATCATGTCATCCTCCAACGTCGACACGCCAGTGATGTCTCTCTTTTCTTTCTGGGCCAACTAGTAACCCCAGTAGCCCTTGACGAGGTATGTGCCGTATGCAGCCATTCCCGCGATGAACCCTTGAGTTCCGAAGTATCCAGCCCTATCCTTAGCATTAGCTTCGACCTTCACTACCTCCAATGCGCACCAGGCCACTCACACTCTGCCCCATCCAACTGTATCCTTCCCTTTCAAGCCTAATTCCACGTGGAGAATTCTGAGCACGAACAAGGTGGCCATAGCATAATTTAGAACCTTCCGGTTTGCACCATTCAACTCGGCGATAGCAACCAAGGTGAAGCAAATGGGCACGTTCTCGATGAAGTTGTTGTGAGCGCGGGAGTCGAGGAAGAGGGGGTCAGGCTTGTCATTCGAAGTGGATTCGGCCGCGTCGACATAACGGTCGCCTAAATACTTCTCTGCCTTGACTCGACGGTACACGATGCGGTTGGATAGATAGACGAGATAGGCAGCGAAAGGAAGAGTCCAGGTTCCTGCTATTGCTGTAATGAGGGATTGTTAGTATGGTGTTGAAGGATGCGACAGAGTCCGAGGAGGGGGGCTGACGAAGCATTTTAGGGACTGGAACGCCAATTCCGAGTGTGGAGCTCATGATGTGGGTGCTTGATTGCTTGTTTGCTTGTTTGCTTGTAATGTTTCGGGCTTTCTTATTCTGAATGTCGTCGTTGTTGCAGACTCTTCTCTTGCTTGGGAAATGTACGAGTACTGTAGTTGGAATGTAGTCGGAGAAAGAGAGGGGAAACTGTTGTCGCCGGATACCGGAAGTGTAGAACTAGCCAATGGTGAAAGCAAAATAAAATAAGGGGAAGTATTGACGTCATAGGCTCGATAGGATCAATATGAAACCAATCGGAATATCTTCGGAGATACATCAGCGATAGAAGGAGCCATTCCACATACCACCGAGCCACCATAACAACATGTGTCAATAGCATGAGAAGAAGAATCAGAACAAGTCATAGCTATGACAACGATACAAACCGGTAACCCACAGGCCCAGCATCTTGAATTAGTGCCAGAGCATATGAGGTTTTTCTTCTGAGTTCAAATAACGACATTGAGTGAAGGATTGATTGGATTATTTTGGGGGGGAGTAAGATGCTTTTATAGTGGTGTAGGTCGAAAGAGGTGTATGCCAGTAAATGTGGCGTTATGAAATGAGGCGTGTGTGTGAGATGCATATGCGCTCAGTAATCGGTAATCCAGGTTGCACATTCCACATGGCTTACATGGATGAGTTACATGGATGATGGAACGAGGGCCGAGGAGCGCCGGGAAGCATGGGACTGTCCAAAGCCGAATGCTGCAGTAGTAAAGTACAGTATAAATCTTCTACTCTACCTAGAGTACTCGTCGAATCGGCTAAAAGTGAAACAGCTGCATGTTCTAGGATCAACATGTGCTAGGTTTCTAAGTATAGCCGTCGTCCACCACCAGCACAATTCCCATTTCCCTGACATGTATCGCGAGATTTGGACGATGTGTTGTACAGGACAATGAACCTCTCCTTTGCTTTTCTTCTTCCATTGAGCATTGAGCATTGAGCATTGAGCATTGAGCATTGAGCATTTTCCATTTTCTCACTCTGATGCATAGTGCATACGCATTCACTGCCTACAAGGATAACCTAAGAAGTGGAGCAAAAGCAACAATCAGACACGATCAAGGCGACTCTATCATGGCCCATGCATGCCTTGATTACCTCACCAATGACGTCCATGTCACTTTAACCATTTTATGACCCTGTTCACCTCACTCTCCTCATCTTTGTCTCACCCACCATCCATACACCCCACCATCCCACCATCCCACCATCCCACCATCCCTCCACACTTCTCTTTCTTCCTCTTCATACTTCAGCCTTTTCATCTTGAACTACCACACTGTCTTATAATCATGCCTTCAAGCAACAATCTTCCACAGTCTCTCTCCCTGCCCACCATCCACGCTCATTGGACAGCCGCCCTCTTACTCCCTCCAACAGCTCAACTTTCTAACCTTCGACGTCTGGTTCGTGCCGTCACAAAGGACCATCACCCAGCGCTGAGGCCTCTACCTCTTGCTGCCTTGTGCCCACTCTACCTCGATCTCGCCCTTGCCTACGCCTTCCTAGGAGAGTACTACCTCGCCTCTAAAGTATTCAAAGAAGCCGTGGATAATGACGCCGCCAGTGCAGTAGGATGGTTTGGTCTCGGTCTCGCCCAAGCCGAGTTGGCTGAATGGAGGAATGCCAGGAGAAGCTGGAAGCAGTGCCTACAGTGTTTCGAATCAATTAGTGGCCAGCTAGAGGGAATTCGTTATGTGCTCTTCCAGGCCCAAGACGAAGCTGCTCAGGATGAAGCTGCTCAGATGATGAAGGTAGGACTGGACTCAGGAGAATGGACGCTGGAGCGGACGAGGGTAGACTTCAATTTCCAGGTCGCACTGCGCGAGAAGGGGTCAAAGAAGCTGGGCGTGGCGCCTAGGTCAGCTAGTCAGAAGAGGCCAAGGCTGAACGGACTTCCTGCTGGATTACGCTTTGGACCTGGATGGGACGCAAGTTTGCAATCACTTGACTCGCCTGTCCTCCTTCAGCAGTCAGGCCTTCGTGCAGAAGAACAGGGGAACCGAGGAGCAGTATCCAGCGGTAAATTCCTGCCAACAGCGAAGACGCCTCCTTCCTCACGCACTCCTGACCCACGGACTTCATTGCCAGCTCACGTCTCCTCCTGCAAGCCACTGCCCGCACTGCCTCGCTCTCCACCAACACAAATACCAACCCTAGCAGATGAAGGCAGCTTTAACGACCACAAACCACCGCTAGACCAAGATCTCTTCACGAGCTCACCGTCACAAACCCTGACTACCCATCCCTACAATGAATACCATGAGAGGCTTTCTCAGCAGCCGACTCTTTTCACTGCAGAAGATCAGTACTTCTATGACCATTCCGATGAAGACAACGACGAGTATCATGATCCTTCTAGCGCCATCGACCGCACTATCGCTAGCTGGGGAGGCCTCGGTCAGACTCAGGAAGACCAGACTCAGGAAGGCCAGCCTGAAGAGTACCAAATTGAAGAGTACCAGCCTGAAGAGTACCAAATTGAAGAGTACCAGGCTGAACAGTACCAGACTCGAGGGGAGGGGGAGGAGGGGGAGGAGGGGGAGGAGGAGGAGGAGGAGGAGGAGGACGAGGAGGAGGGGGAGGAGGGGGAGGAGGGGGAGGAGGAGGAGGAGGAGGAGGAGGAAAAAGAAGAATGGGAGGAAGAATGGGAGGAGGAGGAAACCATCACAATTGAAACACACAAGAAAACCTCACAGAACCACTCCGACTTCGACTCCGGCGAGATCCTCCAGCCACGCGTTTTCGAAGGTTTCGGCCCGCCTGGCCACGAGAGGTAAGTTTAACGGATGCGATGTCGTTGCTTGGACGTCCATCAAGTACGTACGTACCTACGTATGGAAGCTCAGCGTGTGCATGCATGCAGGAGAAGGCGACAGGATTCCGGATTGATACGGCAGTGTGACACTTTCCCTGGAAACCGAAGCACGTTTCGTGCGGTAAAAGGGGGATTGATGTAACTGTGTCGTGCATATTGCTCTTTTGCATGCCATATCCATCAGCCATGTAAGCATCGATCGAAAAGAAATCATCTTTGCTATACATCATGTTCCAAAGCGAGCATCATGCATGCATTGAACCTCACACCACACAGCCATCATCATATTCATCAGACCATGTAACCCCCTAATGTACCCAACACGCAAGAAAAGATACATCCATACATCCATCCATCCATCCATCCATCCATACATTATTGCGCCCCAGTCATCAAGTCAGTCATCAAACAATAGCCCCCAACTCCCACTCGAGCCCCAAACACCACCCAACCAATTATGTATTCCCAGCACCACTCACTCCCAGGCTACCTTACTTACTAGTTAGCACCAACTAGCACCAACTAGCACTATTACGATATGTAAGGCAAGGTACCCCCAGCACCGCGAAAAAACAACAACCCCTTCCACGCACCAACCAACCCCTTCTCTCGACATTCACATCATCCATACGTTCCCGAGGTCCAGTCCCAAGAAACAGATGTACGTACCCGCACGGCTATTAAAAAAAAAGGTACGGATAAGAGTTCGCTCACGGGGAGAAGGTGGAGACCGAAGGAAGGGTTTTTATTCCCTATCCTCTGCAACGAGGCATGGGAGAGACACAGAGAGAGAAAGAGAGAGAGAGAGAGAGAGAGGAGGTAGGATGGTGACTAGAAGGGATAAAGCAGAGCAAAAAGCGATCAGAGGAAACGGGGTCAATGGCGGATGCACACGCGGTCATCTCACAAGGATCCAACCGAGGCTAGAATTAGTAGAGGTACGATGCTTCCAGGAGGTCAAACGCATGTGTTTAAAGTGATTGAAATGCTGGTATCCATGCTTGTTAAAGGCAAAATAAATACTGTTGTTGATGGAAGAACGCCATACTGTAACGCCACCCATGCTTCTATCTGACACCATAAAAACTGCTCCACCATGTTGTGTGTATAACTTGTAGGGGTATCTTTGAAGCATGTCGGATGTTGAAAAGCCTGTGCCGTGCTCTTACACGGCCTCTCTTGCTGTGTGCAGTTTGGATTTCTCAAGGAACGGTGTGAAAGAATAGGAGCAGCTGCCTGTG
The DNA here is from genome assembly GCA_022315425.1 of Pseudevernia furfuracea. Lineage (NCBI taxonomy): Eukaryota > Fungi > Ascomycota > Lecanoromycetes > Lecanorales > Parmeliaceae > Pseudevernia > Pseudevernia furfuracea. The sequence goes on from JAIUPT010000030.1 coordinate 223,849, forward strand.
TCTCTGCTTCGTAACTGCTCTTGCAAAATCTTGCCGAACCTTCTATTGCCCAATTCTTCATCGGTCGCCTTCCAATTCGTACTGGCTCCCGTCACCACCATCTACCTCATCCATGTCGTCGTCGTCGTCATCGTTCAAGCCGGTCGCATGCAATAGCCCTGCAACGTGATGATCTGTATCCATGTCTTCGCCTTCACGATCGTCGTACATCGTTCCTTCTGTGTCATATAGGGTTTCTGGGCTGTCGTTCAGGTAATTGCGGAGTCGGTTGACTCCTTCACCTGAGAACACGCAAAACACGTGTCGCTGATGTTCCGTGAACTCTATGTTGGTGTTAGCGATTGTGAGTTGTTGTTGTTCCAATGGTAACGGAGAACTCTTACCATCCGGCGCTGGTCTGCAGAATAAGGTTAGATCTTCTCGTAAGTAAAAGGCTTGTACACCTGTCAAGCTCAGGTGTGTAAGCTTTGGACACTGGTTCAATAGTGCATGGATGCCCTGTCCAGAAGGTTAGTAATGTCCACACGAATCTGGGGGACTTTTCTACCTGTAATGTAAGATTAATGCAGTAACTCAAGTGCACTCTTTCAAGAAGGCTTTGAGTCAGAGGCTTTTGCCTTGGCTCAACAGTCGCCTTCGCTAAAGCCAGAATACTTCTGTCCGTGATGGACTGACACTTCACCAGACCAATTCTTCGAAGCTTCGGAAGTGTAGCTAATTGCTTGACGCTGGTATCAGTAAGCCGGTGGCAGCATGCCAGGTCAATGTATCGTATTCTGTTGCACATCTTTACAAGCTGTACAACGGCCGTATCTGTGATCTGCGCACAGTGGCCGAGATGGATGTAGTGTAAGTTTTTTCCTAGCTTTGTGATTGCCATTACAGATCGATCTGTGATTTCCTTGCACTTTGCGAGAACTAGGTTCCGAAGTCGAGGGGAGGTCTCGATGATTCTCTCAACGGCCTCATCGTGAAGATGATGGCAAGCAGTGAGATCCAAAATCCGAAGGCTTTCAAAGGTCAGATTCTTCGGCAGGTCTAAGAAGGCAGCGTCTGTGAGCAGATGACAATGTCCCACGCGGAGCTCTCGAAGCTGCCTCCCACGCGAGATCAAAGCCGTGATCGATACGTTGCTGACTTGTCTGCAGTTGTGAAGATCAATTTCAAGCATGTATGGGCAATGGTGCGCAACAGCCATGATTGACTCATCCGTCACTAAAGAGCAATTGTTGAGTTTCAGCCTTTTGAGGAAATGGCAGTGCTCGGCGACCTCTACCAGGGAGTCGTCCGTCACCTTGGAGCAGTCGGTTATATTCAGTCCCTGTAATCGTCCACAATTCTCTGAAACAGCTCTCAGAGTATGGTCGGTGATTGAGTCCAACTGAGTAATGTCCAGAGCCAGAAGACTTCTACTTCCGTAGATCAGAGAACACACCCCCTCATCTGTCAATTGTTTACAGCCAGTCAATGTCAGCCTCTCAATCCTGTTACAATGCATAAATGGCTTCACTGTCCCATTGTTGACATCGTCGTGTAGATTCGATAGATTCAACCTCTTAACGAGAGCATGGTATGGATAGTAGCCGCCAGTTTCTCGGATCGATTTGATGACGCGCTCGAGGTTTTGCCATGTGTTGCACAGTGGACGATGCCACAGTAAATCCACGCTATTTCTTGACCACGTTTTCGAGACCAGCATGCAGCTTCTTAGGTCCATACTCGAGCTCAATTTGGTGAAGACGCCGATCAGGAGCTCTGGAGGGAGGCGGCTAATGGGTGACAAACGGTACTCGAGTTCGCGAGACGGAGACATGGTCAATTCCCGCAGCGATGCCACGCCGATGGAGGACTCCGAGTCATTCCGCTGGGTTGTGAAAAAGTCGGTATCATCATCATAAGTAGCACGCTCGGGCGAGCTTGAGGACGACGAGGCAGATGTAGACGTGCTGATTTCCAGCATGTCTGGTCGTGATCGTACCATCGTGCCGGAATCGAATGAGTCTATTTCTTCTATGTAGGGGGGAGAGCGTCCTCGTTGACGGGGGGTGGAAATGGATAGAGCAAGTGGGTTCGAAGGGCGTGTTATCTCAGGATTTCCGTCCGTAGGCCGAGAGGGTGATGTAGCGGACGCCCCTTCTTCCGATAGCATTTGGTGCTCCTAGGGCCAAGAATTGGGTATGATGTCGATGAGGATGGGATATGGGTTTTCAACGCGGGAAGTTTGAACGTTCAGCAAGGTCGGCGAAAGCGTGTTCTTTGTAGTTGCGAAGACCAGCGGTGAGAGGTTTGCATTTCTCGGAATGGGTGTTCACTCCTTCTCTTTATACTTGGAGGTCTGAAGTGTTGAAGCCAGGTACAGTAGGGGTGTTGCTTAGTGAGGCTGAAGTAGGACCTAGGAGGAAAAGGACCGCAGTCAATCACGGAATCGTAAGCGCCTGGTTCCGCAGCCAAACACTGTGTCACCGTAGCGGCGACGTCGGTGTCAAATGAAAGGAGGGACTACTTATGATGGAAAGGATTGAGAATACTGTCAAGAGGGTTTTTCGCGACTGCTGGTCATAGAGTAATAAAATAAGGAATGAAAGGATGGATGGTGGTTGCCATCTCAGCCTCGCAAGTGATGAAGGCCAAGACTCCGTGTTGTGGTGGGGGGTTTACTTTACTCTAGGTACTTTACCTTATTACTCTAGGGTCAGTCCTATGTACCGTCCTACCCGAACAGTAACAGCGATCTCACCTCAATTTCGCAAAACAAAAGGAAAAAACCAGTGGCAAGTGTGGGAGAATGGCTCGAATTATTTTTCATCAACCCCTAGCTTTTAGATCTCTTGCCTCTTGCTCAATACTATGGCTAAAAGTCTAAAAGTACTTCGTACGGAGGTATCAACTCTCAGTTCGCGATGTAACCCCCCCCCCCTTCCTGAGTTCAATGATCTCACCTTACAGCTGATCAAGTCACGAGACTCCGATCCGCCCCCTTCGCCCATTCTCTTAGGACATTCTTCTTCACTTTTCCGGTACTCGTCTTAGGGAGTTCATCCACTACTTCGATCTCCCTTGGCACCATGAATCTGCTAATGCCACTCTTATGCTTCGCCCATTCAATCACATCTCCGCCTTTGAGGTGTTTGCCTCTCTGGACTGTGATGAAAGCTTTTGGTCGTTCCCCCCAATGAGAGTCTGCTACCGCGACCACTGCTGCTTCCAAGATGTCCGGATGAGTAGCTAGCATACTCTCTAATGCCACTGATGAGATATTCTCGCCCCCTACATGTGACGTTAGCAATGCGAATACACCTATGCAGAATACCACCATTAGCGCATACATACCACTAATTATGATATCTTTCGCTCGATCCAAGATTTGGGCTGCTCCATCTGGATGCGATACAGCCAAGTCTCCCGTATGCAAGGCTCCGCCGAGGAAAAGCTTCCTCGTTGCATCGGAGTCCTTATAGTAGCCTTTCGCGCAGATGTTGCCTACACATATTATTTCCCCTATCTCTTTACCGTTCCTTTTCACGTCGATAAAGGTCCCTTCGGGAACATCGGTCTTGATAACCCGTATCGGCAAGCTGGTGAGGAAGCCATGGCCTTGCCGAGCCATCTTCTGATATTTCTCAGTCTTCGAAAACAATTCCCATGCTGGCATATGATAGCCTTTTGTGATTGGCCCATATGTTTCTGTAAGGCCATAGACATGTACAGGATGTAGATTTAGATTGGTCATTTGTTCAAACAAATGCGGCGTCGGCGGACTTGCAGCCACTGTCACACGTACCGGGTGAGGTAGCCGGTCGGCTTCTCCGGCAGCGCACAGTAGGGTGTTTACTGTAGGAGCAGCACAGTAATGCGTGATGTGCTCATCCTTTAGAAGTCGCCACATCTCGGGATAGTCGATCTTTCTTAGACAATAATGCGTGCCTCTGACGGCAGTTACAGCCCACGGAAATGTCCAACCCATTGCATGGAACATTGGCAGGGTCCAAAGATACCGACACCGTCCTGTGTGGTAGTTGAGCCCAGACTCAACGACGTTCGCCAATGCAGCCAAATAGCAGCCTCGATGTGTAAATTCGACCCCTTTCGGTTTTGCAGTAGTCCCACTCGTGTAAGCCAGTGCAATGACATCTTCCTCGTTCCCTACTTGCGCCTCCAAACCTTCCCATCCTTTCTTGCCGTGCTGTGAGTCATATTGTAGGCCTTCCAGCACTGCTTCGTCGAATTGACCACTTAGCTCGCCCTCTGTTGCGTCTGTATCAGCGTCGATGATCAGAGATATCCCGGGGTTTGCCTTTCTAAAGCTGTCGAGTAAAGGGAGAAGCTCGACATCAATAATGATTGCTTCAGCATCCGCATGTTCAAATATATATGTGATGTCTTCGTGCTTCAGTCGGTAATTGACGCCGACATTGACTGCTCCAGCAGCAGCAATGCCGAATATGGACTCCAAGAACGCCGGTGTGTTCGGGCATAGTATTCCCACTCTCTTATAACCATGCTTTTTGATGTAGTATGCTAACCCTCTCGCTCGGTCCGCCGCCTCTTGGTATGAACGCCGCAAGACCTTGCCGTTAGCTGTTATATGATAGATGGCTTCTGCCTATACGCTTACTCAGTCAGCTTCTTTAGGACTGTAATTCACAAGGGAAGTTTATACTTCTGGCTCTACCGCAGCTGCTCGAGGTAGAAAGAAGGTCGGAGAGAGTGTGTGTATATTGTGACGATGTTTGTATTCCGCGCTTGTTGCAGGGGTAGAGGGAAGGAAGTGGGAGGCCAGCTTCGAGAGTCGAGATTGGGCGCCAGTCATGCTGCTATGCGAAGTATTACACTTGCAAAGTCGTTGTGGAATTCTGAAAAGTGAGGAAAGCTACAGTACCCAGACTGGACCTACGTCGACCGGGGGAAAGAATGTCGAAGTGTGGGGTAAACCCCGCTGCGCCGGCCAACCTCACTACGAGAAACATGCAACGAACGGTAATGGTCAAAGTTTACCAATTTTCAAGCTGTTGTCTCTGAATGTTGTTGAATTGATCACACATAAGTGTCTGCAGGACTGTAGCTCAACGCAACCGTACTGCCTCGCTAAACGTAGAGCCTTCCTGCTATTACATCAATCGATGCTTGCTAAAGTCCAGATACGCATGCTTGCTAGTATGATCTCTCTGTGCCTTGTACCTCAAGCCTTGAACAACCGTTGCCAGGCTAGTAGCCCAACTCAGCAAGCTGAGCCTTGGTCTTGTCATCCACATTCGCGTTCTTTTGCGCCTCCGATAGTTGCCTTCTGGCCGCCTTCTTCCGCTCGTAGTACGCAGCCCCTTTGACCTTTCTCCGCTCTTCCAATCTATGGATAATGTCAGCCGAGCTCCGAGCCGAAAGACCACTTGCCCACAGAGGAGCATTCTAGCTTCCGATAAAATTTCACATACCTCTCAACGACGTCCTTGTATTTCCATCCAACTTCGTGACTAAGTCTGCCAACAGTGCAGTACTTCCTCCCTGGCTTCAGCCTCAGTACTCGCAGCGCTTGTGGTACGACCATGCGCTTCTTCTTGTCATATGGTGGGGGAACACCCTCGAAAACCTTCAGACGTTCCATAGCAGCAGCGCCGCGAGCGGTCTTGTGGGGAATCATACCGCGTACCGTCTTGTAGAAGATACGGGAAGGGGCGCGGAAATGGAAGGGACCTGGCAAACGTCAAGTCAGCATCAAATTCAATGTCTTTGAGACTCCTGACTGGTAGAACCAAACATGGGAAATAGCTTACCTCCTCGAGTGGGATTGTAACGAGTCATTTTGCGTAAATATGCTAGGTACTTTACTATCAACAGCCAGTTGTGTCAGCCTTTCCTCACCTTAGACTCGTCTTCTTCCACCATTTCCCACAGTAGTCAAGTAGCTTCCCACAGTAGTCAAGTAGCCTTTAATTCGTAAGTACAGTCAACGTAGATAGAACGTACGTTTTGCACGGAAGAATTCGCCAGAGATGTTGAGAGCTTCGCATCGGACGACGACGATCTTCTGTCCATTAAGCAGCTGCTTGGCCACAGTACTGGCCAAGCGACCCAGGAGATGTCCCTTGCCATCGATGACGACCTAAAGTAAACGCCGTCAGTCATCGGCTCTTCCTAACCGCTGCTTCTCATGTGGATCTGGACTGGTGGAAGGATTCACATACGACGGGATCGAAGCTCGACATCCTGGGATGCTCGTTCGATGGAGCGGGTGTGATTGGGCCGGATTACTGTTGAGGTCAGTCTGCCCTTGTCGTTACAAGCAAGTTGATATTCGGCAGGTTGTTGATGAGTGCGCAATTGAGGTTTGTGTGCTTTCGGCAAAAGCGCGCTAGCCGGGCCGATAATCAGCCCTAGCGCCCGACAAGTAAAGTAACAACCTAGGTGTTGATGCACGATGCTCGGATAGAGGACCTTGAAGCAATCAAATGGTTATGAGCGCTCGTAAAAATGCAAGTTCAGATCATATACTCTATGAATGTAGGTGCTGAGGTGAGGCTGAACACTGAACACCTGTCAAAAGAGCTAAGGAGTCGTGTATGTAGGTCAGGGTTTAGTCCTCTATTGCTCAGGTATGGTTCCTTTATGTAAAATACTCTCTCTCTACCTTACTCTACGAAGTTGCTGAGGGATCATCCTCTTCAGCATTCGAATCAGCTTTGTCAAGTGGATCCCGCCTCCACAGTGCCATGATTTCGTAGTTTTTAAGACCGCACTCTTCGTAGTCTCCTATTATCCACATTTTACCCAAGAAATCTTTCCCAATCTTCGGAAAATCTGCCTTTGGCCCAATCCAGATGATGAGTTCGCACTTTCGATCCCCGAAATGCTGAACATACTTCTGAATAAGCCAAGGATCTCTGGGGTAAATGAACATCCAGGCACTTGCGTCTGCTGCCAAACTGCAAAGGTCCCGATATCCCTTCACAATTTCAATCCTGTCCACTGGCATGTATTTGTTTTTAGTTGTCGGGACCTCGACAGCCTTGAGGTCCAATGTAGGCCGCTGGTGAAGAAGCAAAGCTTCCAGGAGTCCACTGCCACTGCCGATAGATAATGTCAGTGCTGGTTTTGGTGGCAGTAGTGAAGCTAAATGCTCAATGAGCGATACGGAGAGCGATGAGCAACAGTCTGGGAAATGAAAAGGCGATGATGCTGTCAAATGTTTGAAGGTATCCGGTATTGAAAGTGGCTCCATCTTCTAGTAGTGTTATCACTTTACTACCGCCGTACCCGTATTTAACCCCAGTACTCTGGAGTGAGCCTTGAGGGATGTTTGAGGTGGGGGGTTCTAACGGGTTTTAACTTTGAGTTCGCAGGAGCTCACCCCGCAATTTAATGCAAGCGTAGATACCTTACCATACTTAGATACCAAATGTACCGACTACACTCTACATCCATCCTACTCTTCCTATTTGTTACCTGTACTGTGCTAGGATTGCAAGAAGCGCAACTCATCGTCCTTCGAATCAACAACTTGCGATAGCAGAGTACCTATCCTCATTGGCATGGAGGTCATCGTTGCAGCATGATTCCCCTGGCTGCCTTTATCAGCAATGAAGAACATCTTTCATAACCCTTTTGCCTTTGCACCTTTGCCTGTAACTATTATCACATCGCTTGTATATGTTGCCCTGATTGTTTCTCTTCTCGTCGTTCACCACACTGTACCACAAGCGCCTAGAAACCTAGCTGGGACCAATCTCACGGAAGCCTGGCTCGATCTCCAGACTCTCAGCAATGGATTTCATCCCTTCAACAGTCGACGGAATGACTACATCCGTGATTGGCTTCTCACAAGGATTACAGCGATTGTAACCGAGAATGGCGTTTCTTCGGCCTTGTACCCTTCGTCTAGCGGCACACTTGAGAATGTGCATGAATCCTCAGAAAGTGCTCCCGTTGTGATTTTCTCTGACAATGTATCCAATGTGTCATTTCAGTTCGATCAAAGGGGCAATGCACCAGTCCCAAGCGTTTACTTTGAGGGAACAAACATCATCGTCTACATACGCGGCTCGGAGGACGATCCAGATGACTGGTTCTTGACCGACAAGAAGCCCACGGGCAAAGGAGGCGTGCTCGTCAACGCTCACTATGACAGCGTCTCTATTGGCTTCGGTGCTACTGATGATGGTGTCGGTATAATTTCTGTCCTTCAACTCATCAAGTACTTCTCATCGAAGGGGCAACAACCCAAGAAAGGAATCGTCGCCCTTCTGAACAACGGGGAAGAGGACTATCTCAACGGAGCCCTAGCCTTTGGAGTCCATCCGATGTCAAAGTTCCCCCATACTTTTCTCAATCTCGAAGGGGCTGGTGCAGGTGGCCGCGCGACTTTATTCCGGAGCACAGACACGGAAGTTACTAAATTCTATCAAAGTAGCAAGTATCCGTTCGGTGCGGTTGTAAGTGGGGACGCTTTCAAAAGGGGCATCATCAGGAGCGAAACGGACTACAGCATCTTCACCAAAGAATATGGAATGCGCGGACTCGACGTTGCTTTTATGGAGCCAAGGGCTCGATATCATACTTCCCAAGATGACACAAGACATACCAGCAAGGCGTCATTGTATCACATGCTCTCTGCCGCCTTGTCAACCATGCAAGGACTAACTTCCGATACAAGCACGACCTTTGAGGGGAAGGGTCCTGAGAAAGGGAAAGTCGCAAGTGGCAAAGGATCCACTGGTGTCTGGTTCGACCTCTTCGGCAGCGCAATGGCAGTTTTCAAACTTCGGACGCTTTTCGCTTTGTCCGTCACGCTACTGGTCGTTGCCCCTCTGTTGCTGATCATTATCGGGGCCATTCTCTATAAGGTCGATAAGCTCTACCTTTTCTCTTCCTACAAACACCACCATCATGCTGAAGGTGATGATTCAGTACCAACCAGAGGCTGGCGTGGCGTCTTTAGATGGCCCGTTTCCTTCACCTTTGCTACTGCGGCAGTTGTTGGGTTGGCTTTCCTTGTCTCGGATGTAAACCCATACATCCTATCTAGCAGCCAATACTCAGTCTGGAGTATGATGATATCTGCGTGGGTATTCGTTGCGTGGTTCTGTACCCGGACTGCAGACTACTTCAGACCCACAGCATTTCAAAGAGCCTATAACCTGCTTTGGGCCTTCTTAGTAGGATGGCTCATCTTGATTGTAACCACCGTCTTCGAGAGGAACCCCAAACTTGCTAGTAGTTACCTAACAGTCTTCTATTTCGCTTGCATCTTTTTGGCAACGACAATAGCCTTCCTCGAGCAATTTAGCCTACCTCGGAAGTCTGCATATGCCGATGAGATCGAGGGTACAATGCCAGCAGAGCACCCACTCGAAAGGTCGAGACCTGGAAGCATCTCAAGCGCCAGGCTCATGGCCCCTTCCGAAGAGGAAGATGTACCGGACAGCAACCCTGAAGCTGCCGAAGGTAACGATGAACCGACTGAGACAACGTCTCTCCTACGCGGTGGCGGGCCAAGAACCTTCAAAAAGAGCCATACCTCACCTCAGCGCCCCGCGGCTGAGGATGACGACTCACCCAAAGCCAAACACCAGCGCCAAGTCTACGGTCTTGAACAACCCTGGTCTCATGCCCTTCCTTCAAGCCTCTGGCTCCTCGAATTCCTTGTCCTCGCCCCTTTTCCCCTCATCGTTCTTGGCCAAGTCTCTTTGCTCGCCACCACAGCAACAAACCAGACCCTCGCAGACGGAAATTCGCCTCTCTTCCTTTATATTGGTATTGCTATCCTCAGCGTCCTGCTCTTTGCACCTCTGGGACCTTTCCTCCATCGGTACACCTACCACATACCTCTATTCCTCATGCTAGTCTTCGCCGGGACAACAATTTACAACCTAACGGCCTTCCCATTCTCCGCCAATAACCGCTTGAAACTCTATTTCGTTCAAGAAGTCGATCTAGACTCTGGTATCAACACAGTCTCCCTAACAGGAATCGACCCAAAAACGGGGCCCTTCCTCAACGATGCCATAGCGTCTTTACCCAGCTCCGCAGGCCAAACACCATCCTGCACGCCAAGTAAGCGCCGGCGAGACCTCACAGAATGCGGCTGGCACGGTCTGCCTCCACGAGTCGTACCCAACACTCACCCAGACGTCCCTCCAGAAATCGGATATGCGAATTGGCTTACCTTCAACGCAAGTCGCGCTGCAGACGGGGCTCCTTCAGCGCGCTTCCAGGTCTCTGGTCTAGAGACTAGGGCATGCAAGATCCTCTTCAACCGCCCGATATCCGACTTCACCGTCGCCGGCGCTGATGAACATTCTCGATTTCGGAAAGTTTCTGAGCATGGAGCCACGGAATTGCGATGGTGGAGTCGTACGTGGGAGAAGGAATTGGACGTAACTGTGCGCTGGGATGGGGGTGACGGGGAAGAAGGAGATGGAATGGATGGCAGAGTGGTCTGTCTATGGAGCGACGCCAACGAGTCTGGTGTTATACCAGCGCTGGATGAAGCGAGAAGATTCGCACCAACGTGGGTGGCGATTGCCAACGCTGGGCAGGGGTTGGTGGAGGGGAGCAAGGCTTTTTTGGTGTGATGTGTGATGGATGGCATACATACGAGAGCAGTGCGAACTTTTTGTGCATGGTGTATTAACGTTAGGCACTAGTGTTAGACGTTTGATAGTCCTTCAACAAGGATAGCAGAATTCAATTGCAGTTCTATTTCGACCTGGCCAGCCACGCGCCATCATGCCTGGCCAGATGCAAAAAAATGTAGACACAGCGGCCACCTTACCAATATTAGCTTTTATAAAAAGCCAAAGGACATGGCCACAGTCCTCAACCTTAAAAGGTCTCTCCTACGATCTCCCTCCATTATTCACAAAATTGTACCATCGTCCATACCGCTCTTTCTCCACCAATCACTTCTTCCCTGTCATCCGATCCAAATCATTCAACCACCCCTGCGTCTCCCTGACCAACTCCTTCCTCTTCGCCCTAAGCCCCTCGTTCCCCTCCGTCTCCACCCCATCCAATTTCATCAATATCTGAGTCAAGATCGCCTCGCTCAGCTTCTTATACTCGAAATCCCGGCTCTTCTCATCCTTTGGCGGATGCTGCATGAAACTTTGCGCTTGCGGTAGGAAAGCAGTGTGGAAAGTGTCTGCGATCATGGCAAGCGCTTCAGCAGGGGTAGATGGTTTTTTCGATGGTTGAGTCGGCTGAGGCGGCGCTGGAGGTGGGACCTGGCGAGGACCAGGGGATGGATTGCGGGAAGCGGATGAAGGGACACCGTTGGATGGGGCGAGATAGCCTGAGTCGCGGGGTGAGCTGATGGGCGAATCCCGAGTCTTCTTTTTACGGCCGCCACGGTGCCCTTTGCGCTTCCTTGGCTCGCCGCGGTCTATTATCGTACCGTCGACGTCAACGCGCGGGCCGGGATCGAGCCCATTCGCTATCATGTCTGAGCTCGCGCTGGAGCTGGATTCGTTGCCATCGTCTCTGGGATAAGGGTCGGAGGAGACGACGCAGAGAATTTCGCTGTTCTGCTTCAAGCCTTCTTCTTTGCAAGCATGGCGGTCTTCACGTAGAGATTTGCCTTTATAGAGCAGTTTTACCCGCCTCGGATCATCTACCTTGAGCTCCTTTGCAGCAGTGCGACGGAGCTCGCCGACTTTGAGGAGACCTTCTGAGATATCGAACGCTTGGAAATGGAGGGGATATGTAGCGCCTTTGTGCTTCAAGATCAGAATATCCGGAGCGAGGTCCGGAGGCTCCGCTCTGCTGGGGCGGTGAGGTGGCGGGAAGCCGTAGCTGCTGTGTCGCTGTCCACCATACGCTCGGGAGTCTGCTTCGTCATCGACGATGTATTGATAGTCTTCTGGCTCCACACGAGGGGGAGGGCCGCCGGCGTGGGCGAAGGGGGAGTAGCGCCCTCCACCCCAGAAGCTGCGGCTCATAAAGAAAAGGAGGGCGAGAATTGGGAGTAATGCTGTTGCGAAGGTTGTAGTGTCCGCACTCGCAAGGAGAGTGGCGACCTTATGGAATACTGAAGCTGGGGGTAGAGGGGGAGGGGGAGCCTGGTGGGGTAGGTTGGGTCGAAGGTATTGGGAGGCTGTCTCAAGATATGATTGGAACGAAGCGGGCAAGGTCATATATAGAGATTGTAGATGCGAGGCAGCCAGTGTGAGACTCTCACTTATAAGTGAGAGAGCCACGTTGAGAGAGTGGGATGGGTATGATTTGTCGTGGGGTTGGCTTTGCGTGTTGCTGGTCGAGCGTGACTTTTTGTCATCAAGCGAATCCTTTCAAGTCTTCCGCTTGTTTGTTGTGGAACGAGCGAGAAGCAACCAGTACAGTAACAATTTTTGTCAGCATTCAAGTTTATCACGCAGAGAAAATAGCAATGAAAAGCACTTTATTGGCAATTTTCAAGACAAAAATCTTTTGTCGTGGTTCTACATTATAAAGTACATCCAGTTAACCAGTTACTCTACAGTACAGTGGAGCTGAAGATGGATTTGCCGGATATTCATGCTCTAGGCTCCAGCCAAATGCTATTCACGCGTCGGATCCCTTGCAATCCCTGCTTTCAGATCATGCTATTATACAAGTACATATAGTGCACACATCTGGAGGTCAAATCAGCCTGTGTGAAGGACGGAACCCAAAAGCATAGCCTTACCATAGAAAGCCCGAGAATCATGGAACACCAAAAGAGGACGTTCTAGATCATAGTCAGCAAGCTTGGCCAGACAATTAAGATATGATAAATTCTGTGGGTACACTGACATTTAGCAGCTTTCGACTTCGAACAATCCTTATCCGTTGTACTGCCACGATGGGCAGCTGTGACATCTGCGCTGCGAATCCATATCCTCGTAGCTTTTTCGTGATGCAACCCATGACTAGTTCATGGCCCAAAGCACTCACAAGGAAGGTAATCAGAGTTGCTGTATTGCGTGACACATATGGTCGTGAGGCCCCGTAGACATGACGGCGGAGGAAGTGATGGACTGGGATATTCCATTCCCGGGAAAATTCGAGCCTGATCATAATCAGCGTAGAAACGACCTGATACGCCATGAGAATCTACCAATCGCTAGAGTTCCACCAGTCTGAATAGAAGTGCCGATCGGCGAAGCAAGTTATCTCTGCAAACGCTCCCAGAACATACTCGAAGATGACCAGGAAACAAATTAGAAAAGTCATCATGAACGGGAACAGAAGCTGACTGATGGTCTCTCCAAGGATGAGACCCATATCGGACCAGCTATCGATTCCATCCAGTCGTACCGCCGAGTCACGTAGTACAGGAACAATGAATTCTTCGCTGATGAGTGTCAAAAGGAAGATGCAGCCGAAGACTGCAAGAGTCTTATAAAAGAGCTCCATCCAGTTTATGTTCGACGTTCTGGGATACTCGAGCTCGTAACAGAGGGTTGGACAGAGTATGTAGTCGGCATAATTCATCATCGACAGATTGTTGGGATAGGTCACTTGGCCCAAGGGAGAAACCAGTTCGAGGGCAAGATCTTCGCGTAGCTGCGTTAGGTTTTCTTTCTCATCCTCGTTCTTTTTGTTCTCTACTGCTTTGTCCACATCGGTGAGTTGCGTACTTGGACTTGGGTAGCGTACAGCTGCGGCAGTCGAGGCGCTCTCGGGATTGTCAAGAGCGGAAAGCCGGTGCTCAGTGGTACTTAGGTGACCGTTGTAGAACGAGTATGAGTGCATCTTCATAAGTAGAACAAGCGTGTGTAGGGTGAAAAAGACTTGGGCGGTCCAGGTCCAGCTAAATATGAAGGGCCAACTATTATGGTTAGCACATGTCATTCTCTCCATTGATACTACGTACTTGACCCAAAGTAACAACCAACCGAGTTGGAAGACACTCTGTACTGGCATTCCAAGATTCCCCCATCTTAACCATCCTTTGCTTCTGCGGCATAGCATCTGGAATGGCACGCTTACGCCTGTACTAAAGACCATTGCTGCGTCACTGAGACCAAGTTCCCATGTTTTCGTAGTCAATAGGTCAAACATTTGATGCCTCAGAGGATATCCTGTGTCTTTGATGTTCCTCAACATAGTCGTGATGACCATGATAGCGAGTCCGATCCAGAACAGAACGAAGAAACCTCTGAAGTCTCGATATTCGCTTCTTGGATCAAAGTGCGATACCCTGGCAGCGTATTCGACTGTAGGAAAAATCCTGTGCTTTTGCTGTGCTCTGACATGCTTCCGAGCTGACGAAATGGACTGGGCTGATGGAGGAGCATCCTCAGGTAGAGGGGTGGAACGACCACTGCTAAGTATTGAGCAAGGTCTCTCGGATCAGCACTTGATCTCCTGCATACCTCGAGGCTCCTGACAATACTGTATCGATGTGCCCGTTGGGCTTCAGGCTCCCTTCCTCGGACTGGGCTCGTAGAACCATAGGATTGCTGGGCTTGAGAGGACGAGGACGGATGATATGATCAGGCCCAGCATTTTGGGTCAAAGAGGAGGAAGAGGCCATGGTATATCTTGTAGCACTCGCAGTGACCTCAACTAGGCGATAGAGCCGCTCAAATACAGCTCTGGAAGGACACGCTTCCGCAGCGGAGGCAACATTGAGCTGGTCCAGGTGCGTGTGGAATGGCTCTTATGAGTATATGAGACCACTCGAACCTTCGCACCGCATTATCCCGGGTGATAATAATTAGGCAGCTGACATGGGATCGGATATCTATGTTCGAAGAACTCCGAGCTGAAATGTTTCAAGGTTTTCGGGAAATGGAAGCTCTGAGTGAGGCTCTTCCGAGGTTCGCTCCGCAAACCTGGGCGGCTGATGTTCGTAGGGCTGAGCCCTTACTCGTACGTACTAGGTACCTTAGGCAATTGCGAGACGAAGCACCTCTGGAGGCTCTGGTGCTCGATTTTGATAATGAAGCATTATTTGCTTCAGAAACCACATGATTGATTGTTACATCGAGTCCGTAGTAATTTAGTTCTATCAGACCGTCGCCCCGAATTGGGGTCCAAGAGGCCGCCATGAGCTCTTGCAAGTTTACTTCTCCATCAAGCCTCAAGCTGCCCTTGCTGATCTCGTGAACAGTGAAGCAGTTCATTCGCAATGTGCGCGCCTCAAAGACTATTGCGGATGAGAGGTCTGTAGTACAAAAAGAGAGCGCTGCTATCCGAGCAAGCTTTAGGGAAGAGAGTGGGGACCACAACATCAGGTGCATTTGGGCCGTGATAGACTCGAGCATGCGGGCAGCTGACACGAATACAGAAGGAACAACGTTGCGAAGCTGCTATATCTTTTCACTCTTGGAGAACGGACTCACTTTGGCCAAATAGAATGTCTCAAGCTCCTGGCATCTCCGCGCTTCGCGGACAAGAGACTGGGCTATCTGGGGACGATGCTATTACTGGACGAGAATCAAGAAGTCTTGACTCTTGTCACAAATTCACTACAAAAGTACATCTCAACCATCTTGTTCCTGACAGCTATGGCTGACAATTGATCCTCCTTCAGCGACCTCAATCACTCGAATCAATACGTTGTTGGCCTGGCCCTGTGTACACTTGGAAATATTGCGTCAATCGAGATGTCGAGAGATTTGTTCCAACAAATTGAATCACTCCTTTCCACAGCTAACCCCTACATACGTCGGAAAGCTGCCCTGTGTGCTATGCGGATATGTCGGAAAGTCCCAGACCTTCAAGAGCACTTCATCGAGAAAGCTAAGCTTCTATTATCGGATCGAAACCATGGCGTGCTGCTCTGTGGTCTAACTTTTGTTACAAGTATGTGCGAAGAAGATGAAGCAGAGGGTGGAGAACAAGGCATCGTCGAGACATTCAGGCCTTTGACCAGCGGTCTCGTACGGACGCTAAAAGGACTGGCCAGCTCGGGCTATGCACCAGAACACGACGTGAACGGCATTACGGACCCTTTCTTGCAGGTCAAGATTCTCCGATTACTTCGAACATTAGGACGAGGCGATCCTCGGACAAGCGAGCAAATCAATGACATCCTGGCGCAGGTAGCTACCAACACGGACTCGGCCAAGAACGTGGGAAACTCAATTCTCTACGAATCCGTCCTGACAATATTGGATATTGAAGCGGACTCAGGCTTGCGAGTGCTGGGAGTCAACATTCTAGGGAAATTTTTGACGAACAAGGACAACAATATCAGATACGTGGCGCTGAATACACTCATCAAGGTCGTTGCTGTGGAGCCAAATGCGGTACAGCGGCACAGAAATACTATACTGGAGTGTCTTCGAGACCCAGACATTAGCATCCGGAGAAGAGCTCTGGACTTGAGCTTTACGCTTATCAACGAGGGCAACGTGCGAGTCCTAATTCGAGAGTTGCTAGCCTTTTTGGAGGTTGCGGACAACGAGTTCAAGCCGATCATGACCAGTCAGATTGGCGTTGCAGCAGACCGTTTCGCTCCTAATAAGAGGTGGCATGTCGATACTATGCTGCGTGTCCTTAAACTGGCGGGCAACTACGTGAAGGAGCAGATCCTCTCGTCCTTCGTACGTCTAATTGCAACCACTCCAGACCTCCAGACCTATTCGGTGCAGAAGCTATACGCAGGATTGAAGGACGATATAACCCAAGAAGGTCTCACGTTGGCTGGCACATGGGTTATTGGAGAGTATGGCGATTCGTTGCTCCGTGGCGGGCAGTATGAAGAGGAAGAACTCGTAAAAGAGGTTAAGGAGAACGAGATCGTCGATTTATTCGAAACTGTACTCAGCAGCGCCTATTCCACCCAGATCGTCGCCGAATATATCATCACTTCCGCAATGAAGCTCACCTCACGGCTGAAGGACCCCTCCCAAATAGACAGGATCCGACGCCTCCTATCCAACCGCACATCAGACCTGAGCATCGAGATACAGCAACGAGCCGTCGAATATGGCAATCTGTTTGCCTATGATGACATCCGAAGGGGTGTACTCGAACGCATGCCTCCACCAGAAATCCGTGAGGAGCAGCGGGTGCTGGGCGAAGCCACGCCTAAGCAGAAGAAAGCAGCCGCAAAAGCCAGAAAGCCAGCCAAGCAGACCGAGCAAGACATGCTGCTTGATCTGATGGGTGGCTCTGACCTTCCAGCTGTGGACATGAGTGCTACTTTGAACGGCACCCAAAACAACGCCGATCTCCTCACCGATATCCTAGGCGGTGGCCCTTCTATTCCGTCAGCACCTACACAAATGACCTCCCCAAACAACAATGGCATAATGGACCTCTTCTCCTCCGAACCACCAACGAACGGCCTCTCCTCCCTACCATCCCAGCAGTCCACCTCCGCTTCCAATGACCTCTTCAGTTCCGTGTCCACACCCCCTCCCCAAACCTCCGCATCCGCATCCGCACACACAGCCTACCAAAAGAACGACATGCTCCTTACCCTCCAAGTTCAACGCAATGGCGGCGTCGCCCAAGTTCTCGCTCGGTTCCACAACATGAGTAATTTCAGCAGATTCAGCGGAGTTGGGTTGCAAGCTGCGGTACCGAAGAGTCAGAAGTTGCAGCTGAATGCTGTTAGTAAGGCGGAGATGGAAGGAAGGGAGGAGGTGACACAGGGAATGAGGGTTAGTGCTGTTACAGGGGTAAGTAATATCCATATTTGGTACGACGGGGAATGAAGTCGAGGGCTAATGATGGTGTCTAGGCACTGCCAACAAAGCTGAGGTTACGGCTGAAGGTTAGTTACACAAAAGAGGGTGCATCATCTATTACGGACCAGGTGGATTGGTCTGAACCAGCGTGAGCTGAAGGCAGTATAGATGCTGTCCTGGGAAGTAAATAATGGTACATTAGCTGCAAAGAAATCTCATGGCGACGATGAAAGACATCCAAGCGTTCGAAAAGAGCGAGTCGTTCATGATCACGTCCGTCTATTATTTATTATCTCTTACCTGAACTAACGTCGAACATATAGTTGACAACTATGGGAGCCATGGACCATAATCTCTATCAAATCGTATGTCTCAAACCAGTCTCTCCCAAACCCACGACTAGAATGAAATCAGAATCAATAATGCGCAAATCGAAGCGCCGAGGTGTCTAAAGTCTAGACCTGCCTTCCTCCGTCGAATTCCAGGGTAACGCCAATTATACAATTTAACAACCGATGCGCCTGCCTATGCATTTAAAACGCGATGCAATAAAAGATGACCAACGAACACTCTCACGCTCAACCCTCACCCCCTCATTCCAATTCTGACACCCCTTCCTCAACACCCTCTTCCTCAACAAGTTTCCCCAACTCAGCCAACCTGTCCACAAACAATTCCCTCCTCGCCGTCGCCGTCGCCGCCGCCCTCCCAGCCTCATCCACAACCTTCCTCTTCACATAATCCTCCTCACGATTCACGTACCAAATATCCTCCTCCCGCTCCGCAGCTCTCGTCCTCGGCCGCTCCGGCGCCACCACCGCCGTCCCCTTCTGCTTCTTTAGCGGAGCAGGAGGTTGCCCCTCCACCTCAACATCTTGGGTACCAGCTTTGCGTTTCCGGCCACTTGCGGCGGGCGTGGGGGAGCGAGTTGTCTTGGTACTAGTCGTAGAGATGTGATTCGGCGTCGAAGAGGCTGCTTCGGCGAACGTGACGCTACGTTTTTGGTTCCTTGGCGGAGTGGATATTGGTAGGCCAAGGCGGACGAATTCGTTTGTGAGTTCCGCGCGTGGAAGGAACTTCTGGACGGAGCTCCGGTGAGCGTGTCTGCTCTGCTTGGCGGAAGGTCGGTTCGATAGAGGCCCAGTTGGCAGAACGTGCTGCTCGAGCGGTAGTGATCTGTGATCGGATTCGGATGCAGTCTGGACCTGCTTCAAGGGCGATGGCGTGACAGGTTTGTTTTGTCTCGCTCGGCGGGTAGGTGGCGATGGCGATGGGACGGTCTTTGTGAGATCGACGAAGTTTGAGGCCAAGGGGTATGACTCGCCAGATCTTCGGTCCGTGTAGCTGGGTCGTTGGCTGGAAGGAGGAGGGGAGTCGTGTGCGGTAGCCTCTGGATGGATGGCAGCGCTGGGGTTGACAGAGCCACGGGTACTCGACTCCTCGGCATACAATGGCGGCCGGATGGGTTCTAAAGCTTCAGTAACAGGCCCAGAAGTATTCGAAGATGTCGCCATGAGAGGATCCATTATAGGTCTCCACTCCAACTTTTCCACCTCCAACCTGTCCAGAGTCTTCTGACTCAGCCTTGGAATGCCGGACAACATCTCACTGCCATCCTTCTTACTATCGTACTCCGCAGCATCATCATCGAGCGGCACCGTGTCCTCGCGCTCAAATCCCCTGCACCCAAGCGCTCTGTAGTCCTCCACGTACTGGGCATGAACAGACTCTTGAGCCACCTCGCGGTGGCGCCACTTTGTTTCTTCGCCATGGAGTTCGAGGTTTTGACGATGAAGACGGGTTTCTTGGTTCCGTCGCGACGAAGTCTCCAGAAGGGCAAATACGGCGTTGCCTTCGTGAGCAAAATGTTGGAGGTGAATGCCATGGTTAGAGATGCTAAAACCTCTTTTGCGAGCAGTGTGGAGTGGGGGGCCTTCGTCTTCGGATTCGGACAAGTTCAGGAGGATAAATACTACTGAATCGAGTTCAACATCGATGTTTCGAAGCCGAACCAGAGACTCGGCTGCATTGTATTCCGTAGAGCGATCTACCTGACGGTCTGTAGTGTTACCGTCTTCCGTGGGGATGGGATCGTAGAGCTCGGGATCTTTGCCCTTTCCTTTGCCAGGCAACTCTGGATCGTTGACGGGAGATGTGGTAAGTTCGGGCGGCGGGACTTGGGGTGCTTCGGCAGCATCATCGTCCCCAAAAGAAGGGTTTCTAGATTGCGGGGGGGTTTCCGGAAGGCCAGTTCCTAGAATTGATGAAATGGACATGGAATGGGATGGAGTTGTGGTGGGTCTGGCAGATTGCGCCTGCGTAATCGGCGCAGAAGAGCTCAGTGGCCCCGTTGCAGGCGATGATAACGGCGTAGGAAAGTGAGAAGGAGGAGACATGTTTGGCGATGAACGACAGAAAGCTGGTGGTGTACTGCTGTAGTAGTAAGCGCTGTCGTCGTTGAGTGGTGTACTGCTGTAGTAGTAAGCACTGTTGTCGTTGAGAATCGTGTTGGCAATTTGGGCGATATATTATCGTGAATGATGAATTTTGGAAGGAGCGAATCTAGATGAACAGAGAATGCATTTATAGGACAATATTACAATAATGCAATATCGCTGATGCGATTGAATGAACCATACAATTGGCAATTGTAAAGATTTTAATCCAATAAACAGTACCAAACCAAATAACGAGTAACGCTAAGAGAGCGACCAAGTTTCCACCCACGGCGCCGGCGACACTAAACTACATTGTAATATTTTTTTCCTGCGCATATTTAGCATGGTCCGTGAATAATCATAATACACTCCTGGTTCTTAAAGAATCGTACCCAGGATGACAAGAGAAGAGAATAGGCAGGGCCCAGGTATTAGATTGCCCATCAGTGAACTTAGTGACAAGAGGGAGTGTGGGACGGGCTTGGATGGTAGCAGTCGTTCCTCATTGCCCTTGTAATCTGACCGACGTGTGGAGTATTCACCGAAGAAAAGTGGACACGACGTTGGAAATTTGTTTGTTTATTTATTTAGAACATGACCGAGGGCAGCCTAGCGTGAGACGCCTTAGACATGGGCGGGGTTTGAGGCTGTACCATGGCAGAAAAACGGTCAATATCTTCTCAGAATGAGAATGCTAAAGGGTCCAAGCGTTCTTGCTCCCTCTTTAATGCTCAACTCATAGGTGGCGTGAGGCCAGAATTCCGTTCTCAAAAATTGCGCCTTAAGGGAGTCTGAATCACTGTCAGTATGAGTCTCGAGGTTGTAAGGTGTAAGAAAATCATGTTTCAATCATAAGAAAATTTCTTGGGAATGGCATCCATATTGCACAGGCTCAAGAGCGCATTGTTAGTGCATTGGCGGACAACACTAGGTGGAAAACATATCATTCAATCGAGCTAATACAAAACCAGCCTAACACCAGAGTACTACTAGGGTGCAGGACTTCCCAAATGCTCTGAATCTGTGGTCATGGCATATGCTGCTGTGGTAGCATAGGGTATGAACAAAACTCGTCCTCTCCGCACCCTCTTTCTTCTATGTAAAGTAATGGCATCACACTCATGACACAAAGAGTGGATACGAGCCGAAATGGTATTCACAACCTCCTGGCAGCTTCGTCCTGTCGAAGCAAAGACGCGGATCTATCCTCCGCGACCAAAGAAACATGGCTATAAAGACAGGATCTGTCAAGATGGTAACGTATCATGTAACGCGGAGGCGTTTGCTGTCTATGCATCTTTGAAAGATAGACCGTGAGGAAAAGGACCTCTGTGACTGAATCAGACCCGGACCTGCTGTGACTCGCTGCGTCCCAGAGGAGGTCGGTGAGAGCCTGGGTATGCATCACGGTACACATCTTCGGATCCCCGTCGAGAATACTGTTTTAGGTTATAGGACCTGTCGTGGCGCTCGTCATCGCCAGACGTCTTAGGAGAACGTCTGACGTAATCTTCGGTTGGAGAGTGGGGCAAGTATTCACCAAAGAGTTCACCACCTCGACCGGAATCTCGAGACTTCAGGGGCGTAACGCGAGCAGATTCGTGCCGACCAAGACCTGGGCGGCGTTCATCTGATGGGAACGCGGACGACATTGCACGTACCACAGGGGGAGACCTAGTTGATCCTCCTCGAGGGCCCATAGATGGACGTTCTGATGTTCGACGGCTCTCTTTTGGACGTGACTGAAATGTTTCCGGTTCCATTACATAGGCGCCCTCCTGCTGGGAAATTCCAAATGTAGTTTTCCTCTGGAGGGGGGTCGGTCTTGGTGGTGGATGATTCTCTTCCGTCATCGCGGAATCTGAATCGCTACTACTGTCGCTAGTATCCGAGGACGCCTTCATGTTCTTCAGGTTCGATGACTTCGAGGGCACAGGATTGCCTGGCCGCATTCGGTCTAGGGGCGTCGTTTCTGATCGGCGCATTGATGGATGCTTGGGTTCAGGTGAAGGCTGGTAGGTCGCTGAGCGGGCTGGATCTCTCCTCGAAGAGGACGAAGCACCAAAGAAGCTCTTGTTTTTGACCGATTCTGACGAGTGAGCGGGCATACTTGGTCTTCGTGACTCCATAACCTCAGGCGAACGTCTGCCTTTCCCGGATCTCGGGATGGGACTGACAGCTCGGCCATCACTCCTGCGCCCCGATGAACGTTTTTCGATAGGAGGTGGAGGTGGTCTGGAGTCAAGAGTAGAAGTTGTTCTATTGCGTCCCTCTGAACGGCGAGGTGGTGGATCGACTGCATCGCGGGATCTGCTGATGTGTTCGCGAGCAAGGGATTCTTTCAATTCGAGTTCATCATACGCTACCTCGCGTTTGCTACT
The DNA here is from genome assembly GCA_022315425.1 of Pseudevernia furfuracea. Classification (NCBI taxonomy): domain Eukaryota; kingdom Fungi; phylum Ascomycota; class Lecanoromycetes; order Lecanorales; family Parmeliaceae; genus Pseudevernia; species Pseudevernia furfuracea. Next base: position 246,265 of record JAIUPT010000030.1, read on the forward strand.
CCTCCGTGGTTCGTCTCGATCTTTTCTTCGTTCATCCCCACTTCTTTTTCGCTCGTCTCCACTCCTCTTCTTACCCTCATCCCCGCTTCTCCTCTTAGGCGGGGAATCTCGCTTGCTTTTGCTATAATAGCGGTCTTCGACTTCCGAATCCGAGTCATCCTCCTCCAAGGGTTCGAAGTTGCGTCTTGACTTTGATTCCACATCTCTCCTTCTAGCCTTGTCTCTTCGCCTTGTTCGATGATCTCGTTCCATTGCCTCTGCTACTCGCTCAGCGTCCCTCTCCCTCCTCCTACGATCCTCCTCCTCCTCTTCATATGCTCGGGGCTTCTTTCTCTCTTCCTGCGTTCGCCCAGATCCAGACGTTTTCCTTGACGAGGATGTAGTATAACGATCGTCTGTGTACTTTCTGGAGGTTGAGGGGCGAACTCCAGCATACGTAGCAGCATACACATCTGGTTCGTCATATCGACTGCCAGCAGGTTCCCTAGTCTCGTACATCGTGTTGCCTCGCATTTCGAACTTTGGTGTAGATCCATTCCTTGGTGATGCATACTCGTATGATCCCCGAGAAGGATACGATCCTCGCTCTTCGGCCATCTCAGCTCTTAGCTCTGCCAGTTTAACCTTCTCGTCATAGCGCTGCCTTCTATTTTCATCGCTCAGGATCTCGTAGGCTTGTTGTACCTGGTGGAACTGCTCGGCCTTTTGCTTTTTCGCTGACTCATCCTGCACCTTGTCCGGATGGCACGAGAGAACAAGCTTCCGATGAGCACTCCTGATGGTAGCGAGGGTTGCATCTTTCGCAACGTTCAGCGTTTTGTAGGGGCTCTGAGGAAGTGGGTCGTCCATGACTGTGTTTTAGGTTGTTGTAGGGCTTGAAAGGGGGGCAAGAGCATTGAAAGGCAAGAAGTGCCTTCCAAGCAAAAGAAAAGGGAGGTCATGCGTATTTTAAGTGAGTGTTTGCGTGATTTTCCCTTGTACCCGGCGAACCACGCGTGGCTGGAAATCGTACGGAATGTTTGAAAGCGGCTTTGTGATGGACTTCCAAGATTTAGAGAAAACTGTGATGACTATGGATCACAAACTAGAGTATGGAAAGAGAATATTGAATGGTGAGTAAGCCGATGAGAAAGGCTGCCCAAGCCGCTCAGGATTTTCGATTCGAGTTCTACGTCAGGTACGAGGTATGGCTTGGTAGATCGACGCCAGGCGGGGTGGCAATAGCGAATGAGAGATTTTTGGCTGACAAAGCTGACTTTGGAAGTCGATGGAATATTCGCGGACAGCAGAAGACGCCGGTAGACAGTGAGAGAAGTTTCAATTAGACAGAGTTTCGAAGAAGAGCAAAGAGCTCGGTCTTAAATTTCAAGTAGTTGTTGTTGTTGTTGTTTGATTTGTTGTCCAGGGCTTGAAGTAGGTGAAGCAGGCGGTGAACTAGTTAGTGCAATGCTTGTGCGACCGGGCCTGCTTTCAATCGCTGCTCTTCGTTTCAAATTCCTTATGGGAAATGGTGAGACTACTATTGTAGACTCAGCCCGACGTTGATAGAGGAAGGGATGAGTGAGAGGTGTCTTTCAGAAGATTTATTAAAAGTGAAGCTGGAGCTGAAGCTGAATCCGCAGTCAACGCCTCCCGAGGGAAAAAGCTGAGCGGGGCGTGGACGATCCCTTTGGGCGTTACACAGGTCGGCTGAACTCAACCAATTGAATGCTGGAGAGGAACCAGCTTAGAGAAGGATGATTCATTGAAGAGGGAAAAGAAAATAGGAGCAGGAGTTGAATGGGCATTGATGCTACAAAAGGAAGGAGGTGAGCAAGGAAGCGCTTGGTGCTCTACTGTTCTGCAATAGTTTATGTATACCTACCTTGCTTCTTTTCAGGTTACAAGCCACCAAGCGAGCGCATGGTACATACTCTGGCTGGGGGTACATTACCTTAGCAAACGCCCATTGGCTTTGAAGCCCTGAGCGTGCATGAAGCCAAACGTCTATGATGTATTCAAGGTTCTGCGAGACTCCCCTCTAGGTTGCGGGCCGACAACTCGTGGAGGACTGACGGGCAATTTTGGTGGGGTTGTGTTGTCATGGATACGGCGAATGGGCGCTTTAGGGGCTACAGAGGGGAAGTCCTAGTCGTAGGAATTAGGAAAAGAGGCACCAGGTGCATGTGCATGTGCTCTCTGCCTGCTGGCAACCACTTAGGCCCGGGGCCTACCTTTGGCGGTTAAAGTGAACATCGGGCCAATGAGATATACGGGCCATTATGGTCTAATGTACTTCATGCAGACCATCACAATAGTCGCCTCAATCCGTCTTTGCGACGCTCCCCGAGGGTGTAGTACGCAATATACTTTGTGGAGTATTGGGCTATGCGGAGCAACGCTTTTGCATAATCCGGGGGGAGGTTGGGGCGAGGGGGCTTGCACGAATCCACGTCAAATCAACATCAACTGCGCTTTCCTGAATCAGGCTTATACCCGCAATTTTCAGTCCTAGGAATCAGTTCCTTTTCTCTCTTACGCGCTACACTGCATTTGTCAGCTTTGAAGAGAAGCCGATGCTGAATGGACAGCAATTACGCCTTATGCATGCACATAGCCATAATGCCATAATGCGAGCTTGGAAAGGTTTGGACATTCGCCCAAGAACCTGGGTCGTGCCAAAGATCCCACCTTACTCTGAAAGTTACCAGACTGGCAAATCAATATCGACGATGATAGGCTTATTGTATTTTCTGTTGTCTTTCAATTTGTAAGGCCAACTTGAAGCCATGATCGCGGCGTTGATAACACAGGTCTCTTTCCTGCCTCTTCGCCCTGCCAAGGCTTCTAGATCACAACGGCCGGATGGCGGAGATCCCCCGTGGCCTCTGGTTGCTGAATGGATTCCGGGTTTGAGGCTGGCATTCGCTGTTGCGCTTCCTAGGTCTTCGGCTACCTGGGGAATCTCTCTAAAACCTCTAGATCGGGTTTCCTCAGAGTACGCTTCAAAATTTGGTGCACCACATTCAGATGTGACGGTCCCAGAACTCCTCGCTTTGGTAGCGTTTTCTTGATTTTGAGCTACTGGGAATATTTTGTCCAGCACAGGAGATTGAGTTCCCTCGGGGGAGGCTCCGGAGATCGATTTACCGGACCTAGATGTAGCAGAAGTCCACGCAAGGCTGTATGTGGACTTCCAAGCGGGTAGGCGGTTCCCAGGTGTCTCTGCTGGCCCATCGAGATTGATTCCGTCAGATGGATTGGTCCATGATCCAGTGCTGTTCAGTGGAGCCGGTGATTTAGCAGACAAATCAATGTGGCTTTGCTTCCTGTTGCCAAGTCCAAGGCCGGGATCTGTCCAGTATCCAGTAGCACTTTCCTTAAACTTGACGTTCGGGCAATCCAAATCCCACAAGATCCTTTCCGCACCGCGACCCTCGTGTACATGCCCGCAAATCGCTAGTGACGGCCGGACACGCCACAACGTCTCGCGCAAAGTCTTGCAACCTGACGCTTCATTATGCTTCGACTCATCACAATGGTATTTAGGAGGCGTATGCGTGATCACAATATCGGTTTCTAAATGAATCTGATCCCACAAGAGCGCAGCATGTTCAGGTGGATAGCCAAAAGCCCAGAGACCATTGGCGGGCGAATATGGTGAGCCGAAGACCTTGAAGCTTGTTCGTGGGCCATCCTGCCTCTTCAGATATATGTGGGTACATTCATGGTTCAGGTAAGTGATGGATGGGTACTCCTTGATTAGGTCGATGCAAGCTTGAGGTTCCTGAGGACTCTGATTGTGAAAGTGTAGTCCATGCTCTTTGTAGAAAGTAGAATCCAAAGTTATATCATGATTGCCTGAGATCCAGGTCAGCTTCTGTAAGCTGCTTCGGGACTTAAATCAATTCACTACCTGCAATGACGATCTTGATCTCACAATCCACCTGCTCGATCCAGTCCAAGGTCTTTCTGAGTTCTGCAAAGGTCCCTTGTCTTGTCAGATCTCCTGCGTGGATTAGCACATCACCTTTTGGCAGCTTGAAAGCCCCATCTGCTGGACACGCGTTGTGGGTGTCGGAGAGACAGACGAAACGGGTCTTGCGTAACTCAGGAGTCATGACGAGATACTTAAGGGCACATCTTCTGTAGGGATATCGATGTTCATCTCACTGAGTGCCACTGCACTTGTTCTGTAGCAGTAGTATAGCCTAGCACGACCCCTTGCATGTCTTGACGGCTTTGGGAAGGTGCTTCCAAGCCTTCTTCCCATGAGAGGCTTTTATCTGCGCCGGAACCATGCAGAAGCTTGTCGAACCAATTCTAGCTAGATGGAGCAGCAGCAGTGTCATCAAGTGGAAATGTTAAATTATGTCTCCGGGATTACATTTAGATCAACCTCTTGTTACTTATTCATATCTGATAGGTCCAAGCCAGAAGATTATGGAATCGTGGAATGTATCTGTTGTTGTTGACAAAGCACTCGAGCAAAGAGGCTGAAAGGATTCTCCGAGGGGAACCGCATGTCGTCATTCCGAAAGCGTTAGCAGGCATAACAATAGGCGCCTAACAATACATAAAGTCTTGAATTCTCATAGATAGACCAACCCACCAAGTAACCTTGAAATTCAAACCATCGCCCACCATTTCGTTCCTACGCAGACTCTTCGGCTCGAGCGTAAATCCAGCCACTATGTCCGCAGCAAAGACCAAGGCCCAAGGCATCATTGATGACAATGCTGTTGGTATGCTCAAATCCTTCTACCCATACCTTCTCTACTGATATACAATGCTTTAGCGGTCTTCAGCAAGTCCTACTGCCCATATTGCAAAGCTACAAAGACTCTGTTGAGCGACTTGGGCGCCAAATACTACGCTATAGAGTTGGATCAAGTTGGTACGTCATATTTGAACCCTGCAAACAGCTTTTGCTGACAAGTGGAAATTCTAGATGATGGCTCTGCACTCCAAGGCGCTCTCGCAGAATTGACTGGCCAGTCGACTGTCCCAAACGTTTTCATCAGCAAGAAACACATTGGTGGCAATTCGGATGTGCAGGCAAAAAAGAAAGAACTCCCAGAGCTGCTGAAAGATGCTGGTGCTTTGTAAGGAGATGGGCGACATAATGTATGGCTGTGAAGCGGGTGAATAGGTCATTTGCTAGCTAGCAAATTCTTCTGTACCATAACCACGCATCTTTCATCGGACGAGGAAAGCCCTTTATCTTGCGCACGTGAATGATCACCACTACAGCAGTGGCTTGCCGGCTTCCTTCATTAGTCTATTTGCGATTTGAGCTAACCAATGTACTCCTTCAAGCATATCAAAGCTCTGTCACTTTGAGCATGACAACCCTTGATTGGCATCTTGAACTCACGCATCATCAGATCCGTTGAAACGTGGATTGAAGACGATATGATATTGATCTCCCAAGTGAAAGCCTCAAGACAAGAGATTCGGCCCCATAAATTTTTGCTCTTTTATCTTTGTGTTGTTGCTTCCTCGCGCTATTATTCACGATCGTTTGAGAGTCAATTAAGGGTTAGCGCTTCTTTCTCGGCAGCTAGCCACATTAGGTTTAGCGCTAGAAACTCGAAAGTCGAAACTGAGTCGAGAGTGAAAAGGCAAGCTCATCGTCGACTTGTCTTGATTTCCTGAAAGCTCTCACCAGCAATGCCTTGCTCACCTTCAAAAATAATTCCTCGAACCGTTAATTGCCTCCGTAGCAACTTCAACGACCCTTTCCGCTACCCTCTCGGACTCCCCAGGCTCACTCGACATGTCCCATCGCGGAGTCATGCCTACTCCACACAACCACCCAATCCGCAAGTTCGCAACCGGCCCAATTATAGACTCGCCATCTTCTGCGGGCTCACAGCTCTAGCAGCAACCTGGGCAGTCACGCGCCGGAAACCCGAACGCCTCGACGCGCCACCTAACACCGGGAGAGATGCATTAACTAGCGGTGCTCGAGTAGAGATTACCGGCCAGAATCACGGGCCAAATACCGACCAGGTATCGACTGGCACATCTACAGTTCCATACTTCCCACGTAACATATGGCTACCCGTATCTGGAGGTGCGAGTGAGGAAGGTAAATCTCCAGCATTACCGGCCGGCATTGGGGCAGCGCAGGAGGAAGAGGAGTATCAACTACTCGGGTTAGGCATACGGAAGGTCTCGTTCCTGAGAATTCAGGTCTACGTAGTGGGGATTTACGTTGCCAAAGGTGACATGGGAAGATTGCAGGAAGAGCTGATAAAAGCGTCCGTTGGGAGCGGTGCAAGCACGTTGGTACAAGGGGAGAAAGAAGACCTGAAAAAGACATTGCTCGACGGGGAGGGTAGCACGAAAGTCTGGTCAGAAGTACTGAAGGAGGGAGGAGTCAGAAGTGCGGTGCGGATTGTGCCGACCAGGGATACCAACTTCTTGCATATGAGAGACGGATGGATACGTGGAATCGACCTACGAGGTAATGGGAAAGAGTTTGAGGGTGAAGACTTCCAAAAGGCAGTAGACCAATTCAAGGGCATGCTAGGAGGGAGAGGATCAGTGGGTAAAGGCAAGGTTCTGCTTTTGGGTAGAGGGGCCAATGGGGCTTTACGAGCTTGGGTGGAGGAGGATGCTGGGGGAGCAGACTCAAAGACTTTGACGCGAAAGGGAGGACGAATGACGCTGCTGGGAACAGTCAAAGACGAGAGAATAAGTAGGCTGGTATGGATGGGGTATCTGGCAGGACAAAACATCGCCAGTGAAGATGCCAGGCGAAGTGTAGTCGACGGGGTGATTGAGATGGTCGAGAGGCCGGTAGGCACTATAGAAACACAGGTAGTGTAAGATTGTACAAGTAAGGACGGAATCAGTAATATGTGACATGATTGCATGTGAAATCCGCACAAGCAATGACTTGACCTACTAACATCTTCCGGCATTTAAGATAGTATAGCGCCAAGCACTGTGACGACATCCCTCGGTGAAGCTCTCTTCAAGAGTTAATCAATTGCCGGACAACCTGTGCTTCTTATTGATCAAAATAATCTCCACCTAGTATCAATACTCTCGTCAATGTCTAAAAATGTCTAGTAATGGCACTGCTCAAGAGGAACGTTCCCCGCATGATGGGACCCCAGCAGCCAAAAGGCGGAGGATAGCTTTTTCTTGCCTTGACTGCCGGCGCAGGAAGCTAAAATGTGATCGCATTTTTCCGTCTTGTAGTCGATGTCAGAAAGGAGGACACCCCGAATCTTGTACTTATGATACCGAGGCGGTCGAGTCGACCATAACCCAATCTTCGGGGGAGAGGAATCGAACGCGTGACTTTTCTACAACCAACGGTCATGGAGCTTCCAGAATAGTTCCCAGACTACCCTCAGTGGCCCGAAGCTTTGCTGCCGATGAAGGGGAAGAAGCATATTCCCGAGCCCATCCAGAAGACACCACTGCCAGGCTGTACGCTCAAGAAGAGCGCATCAGGCAACTTGAGTACAGAATCATTGGCCTAGAGAGAGTCACTCATGGTGCTCGAAGCCCAGAGCTTACCCAAGCTGAGCTAAAAATACATTCAAACCCCAGGGTAGCAGTGGACAAGGAAACCATGATATTCAGAGGAAAACATTTCAAGACCCAATTCTATGGAGCTAGTCATCACACGAGCTATCTATCTCACGTATGATGAACCGCTTTGATGCTTTGTCTTATTATGACTGACCACGGTAGCTTCCCGAGTTGCGACTGTTCATGAAAGGTATGATCGTCCAGCACCAGGGACTAGCACCTGTGCAGAGAGATCTCAAGAACACCAAGATCAAGGGCCCCGGTCAAGAAGACAGTCTGCCTACTAACGATAAAGCCCTCATCAACTTACTGCCACAGAAGAACATCGCCGACCAGCTAGTGCAAATCTACGTTGAAAATTTAGAGACCGTCTATCGAGTCCTGCACCTGCCATCTTTCTGGGAGGAATACTCAAAATTCTGGAGTGCTCCCCAAGAAGGTAGACCCGCGTTTGCTGCACTCCTTCTGTTGATCTTGGCCACAACCTACTGCGTCAGGGAAAGGGATTCATCGATGTTCAGGGGCGATAGCTCGGTTGGACGCGAGACTGCTATCATGTGGATACGAACTTGCGACTCCTGGCTACAGTCTCAAAGCCAAAAGCATACTAACATGGCTGTCTTCCAAATTCACTGTCTCTCGTTCATAGCGAAACAGATGAATTCAATCAAGCGCAAAAGAACCTGGACATCAGCTGGGAATCTTATGAGACTTGCAATCTCTAACGGTCTTCATCGAGATGCCCATATAATAAATCTGCGTCACGCCACACCATCTCACAAGAAAGTCTCTGCCTTCGATCAAGAAATGCGAAGGCGCATATGGAGCACCATTTCCGAATTGGAATTGCAGGCGGCGTTTGACAGAGGAATGCCGGCTACGTTGCGGGATCTTATTGAGGATTGTGGTCCGCCCTTGAACATCGACGACAAAGAGTTCGATCCTTCAGCGGAAAAGTTGCCAGGGCCGAAACCTGTATCACAGTACACCAGCTCCTCTTTCCAGCACCTCTCTCGATCAAGTTGGTCTACGAGACTAGAGCTCGTGTCAGTGATCAATGGGCCCCAACCCCAAATGGCGTATGAAGATGTTTTGCTTTACGATAAGAAGATCATGCAGTATCTGGACGAGATCCCGCATTGGACTGACCAAGAAAGCTTGGTTTCCAGATTGCTCTTACAGCTCCAACTGCAAGTGCTCTTGCTCTTCCTTCATAGGCCATACGCACGAGAAGAAGAGCGAAGTTCTAGATACGATTACTCTGCTATTATGCATCTCAGAAGTGCGATGAACATCCTCGATCTACATCACCAGCTTACGAGCACTGGCAATAACTTTCTATGTTTGTTCAGGAACGATGTCTTTAGTGCAGCGCTGAGCATCTGTTATAACTACACCGCCTCGGAATCTAACCCTGGTGAGCGCTCTAGATTCAGAAAATTCTCTACATTTCTCACATACTGTACTTAGATCAAAATTTACCTTCTCGAAGTTCAATCAAACAGTTGAGCAGCGATCCACTGCCTTATCTAGAGAAGGCTCTCAGCATGATCGGAGACAAAATCATGTGTATAGGTATTGGATTACAGGAGTACTACTGTGTATGCGCGATCATTGGGTTGCTCAAGAAGAAGCAGTCGCCAGAAAACTCAAGATATGAGGAGCAGAAGGCTGCCTACAGAGTTACTCAGATGACCCAAAAAGTCCTGTCTCTGCAGGACAACTATTCTGCGGCAGCGACACTAGCAAGTCTGCCCAACATGGTAAGTACTTCTCAAACTGGCGCTCAATTCCAAAAGACAAGCGCTCATTCTCCTTGTACAGCCGGTCTCAGCACCCACTGGTCTACTCGGTAATGGCAACGGTAACGGGATTGGACCAAGCGGGCATTTGGATGGCACTGATATGCTCGAGGTAACTAAACACTTATTACCATCAGTGTATGGCATGTACTGACAGTGGTGGTGTTTAGGACTTCGGCCAAGATCTTGAAGGCCTAGATCTTACTAACATTGCTGGGTGGGACCTGGAGGCTTTTTGGAACTTCTAAAGCCCATAACGTTGCTGTCTCAAAACTTGAACGTAGAGTATCATAGCACTGTCAGCATGCGCTGATTGGTCGCTTTCTCTGCGACTTGCTTACTAATGTCTCTGTCAACTCATTACTGCTTCGCAGAAGATTGTTACCGCTTCGCGGAAGATTGTCGCTCCCCCACTCGTCGCTGACGCTTCTCGCAGGGGGAGCCGCGAGAGTGGTTATTAATTACTGCTTCGAGACAAATACTTGGCCGCGAACCCTGTGCAAGCTTTTCTTGTCTTGACCAAAGCCCTTTCATCCTCCCACAGAACATAGCTCTCATCCACAACAATGCCTCTCTCAACTACGACCCAGATGAACACCGAGTCCCGGGGCGAGCATGAAATCGACTCCCGCTGGACCTCGATCGACGCCTACACCATGTCCCTTCTGCACCCTCCTTCCCGCCCGAACCACGCAGCTCTAACCCGTACCCTGCAAGTCTGCCACGACAAAGGCCTCCCCGACATCGGCTGCCCCTCCCCCCACGGCAAATTCTTCGCTCTGCAGTGCCGCATGCTCGGCGTCAAACACGCCCTCGAAGTCGGCACCCTGGGCGGCTACTCCGCCATCTGGCTCGCGACCGAGAACCCAACCATGACCGTCACGACCATCGAATCCGACCCCGAGCACGCGTCCGTCGCTCGGGAAAACATCAACGCTGCCGGCGTCGCGGAACGTGTAGATCTCATCCTCGGCGCGGGCATGGACGTGCTGGCCAAACTCCACGAGGAAATCCAATCCGGCAAGCGTGAGAAGTTCGGCTTCACGTTTGTTGATGCGGACAAGTTGAATAATTGGAATTATTTCGACTGGGCGGTCAAGATGAGCGTGCCGAGGGCTTGTGTTTGCGTTGATAACGTTGTGAGTAAGGGGAAGTTGGCGATGGAGGGGGAGGCAGCGGTGGGGAATGATATGGTGAGGGGGGCGAGGGAGTGTGTGGAGAGGGTAGGGAGGGATGAGAGGGTTGATGGGACGGTGTTGCAGACGGTTGGGGAGAAGGATTATGATGGGTGTGTTGTTCACCGTTTTTGCGTGCCTTTTAAGCGCGGTGAGGTTGATGCTGACTGCGTTGTAGGTTTCTGATGGCTGTGGTCAGGGAAAAGGGGCAGAGTGATGAGTAAAATCAAAAGGCCGAGGTTGGAGTGCTCGTTTGCTGCTACAACTTCTTCTGAAAATGGTTCCCGGCAGGCTATGGAGGGTAATACGAGAGTAGCATTCCATTGTGTTTAAGCTCGTGTGGTAAATGAGGAGGATCTCCATTCGTTTTAGAATCCAGGGTCTACTGAGCTGCTGACGTGAGCGGTCAAGCCATGCTAGACTCGGATCATGCACTGGGTAGTCGAGGTAGAAAGGGAGCTCGCGAAGTTGCACGAGGCTGAACGCATTGCATAATTGACGCTTCCGTGGTTCTGACTGCTAGCTTCTCTCTTTTTTTTCTTCTAGTCCACACAATACATTGGACCTACGATTTTCGGGTGGTACCTACTTATCTACATGCCCACACGGAAGAGATACCTCAACCGCAGCTGTGCAACATCGTAGGCAATGTACCTAGGTTGCCAGTCAGTAATGAAGGAAATCGGGTAATTCAGCGGTGTAAGGAACGTACTCATTGAACATCAAATACCCTGTGGCATTCGCAGCCTTGTTGTCTCCAAGCCCCTTAGTGACATCAGGCAAGGTGACACCCTTCAAGTCCTCATGGATGAACTCCCCATCCGTCCATCCTTGTGGCGCCGTACGTCCAACACCAAGCGTAGCTATGGCACCGTGCTGCTTCGCTTTCTCCTGCGCACTGGAATCTCCCGTCGGAATTTCGTACATCGGCTTGCCTAGCTCAGCCTCACAGAGGAGTAAGAGACCGGTCCCTCCGGACATGCCTGCTGTGCAATATTGTGCGGACTTGCTGGAGACATCGGCTAGATAGACGCCCTGAAGTGTAGCATCAGTGATTGCACGGCTAGTCATGGATGAAGAACGCCGGAGATTACCTTCCCAAACGCATATCCGTTCACGGGTGCTTCGGGCGGGGCAATGCGCAATCCTTGGGACAGGATGCCACCATAGTTCGTCGTACGAGACCCATGCCACAACAAGCGCCTATCCTTCTTGTGGATTTTAGCAAACTCGGACTTGGCAAATCTATCCGCTTCGCCTTTTCGGTCGATGCGGAAGATATCCTCAAGACGATAGCGAATACCATGGCTTGTTCCAGAAGATTTGATGAGATAGTCTGCCAGAGCCTTATACTCCGAAGACTTATGGTCCAAAGGCATCATCTCTTCCATGTTGAGTTCCTGAAAGCGTTTGTCTAGGAGGTTGACGTTTTCTGCATCCTTTTCCTTGTCACCCGTAGTCTTCATGATCTGATTAGCAACTTCCATGTCCGTGAGGGTATCAAGCATGGCGATTTCGCTACGAAGAAGCTCGTTGTTGTCGATCGCTGGCGGGCGGTTGCGACCGAATTCATGGGGGATGGTTGAATAGTACTTGTTAGAGAAATCCTCAATAGCTTCCTTTTGGGACGTATTGTACTTGTTTTGGGCCAGACTTGGATGCTTGATTAGACTGGCCAGCTCGTTCAGATGCTCGAAGCCTGTTTTCAAGGTGGCTTTGGACAACTTTCCCAGCGGCAGTTTATTGGCATTGTAACCAATCTGCTCAAGTACGGCATTGAAGTGGTTCGAGTTGAAGATGAGCTCCATTAATCGTTGTGTTTGACGCGGGAGCTTGCTCTCAACCTTCTCCTCGTCTTCTTCGTCCTTTACCTGATTTTCGACCTCATCTTCGTCGTCTTCGTAGTTCTTCTCTAAGAAGGTATACTTGCCTTTCTTGGCGGGTTCAGATCGCTCATCCCATTTGTGGCCGGACTTGTCTTTGAATTTCTTGTCGAATTCCTTTTGAGCGCCCTCCAAATCCAGGGGACCCATGGTCTTGACTTGACCATATTCGCCGACACGACCCCAGCGGGTGTGGGCGTAGTACTGGTCGTTCTCATTGTACAAAAGCTGCAGTCGGTAGAACTTGTTGTTGTTCCCACCAATGTTTGTCTGATTTAGCGAGGCGTCGAAGATTATCCCATCGTCGTTGATGTAGACTTTGGCGTCTCCTACGGTAGAGGTCTGTTAGCATCTTTCGGGTATCGTTCATGGCACGTCAGTGACGCAATTGGATGCGCAGATGTGCCAATTGCTGTACGACATAGACCAAAGCTTACCTTCTTTGAAGCCTTCGTCGATAGGGACATTGATCTCATGGGAGACTGCCTTTTGACCTTCTTGTTTTGGCTGTTTGGCATTGCCATTGCTGGCTTGCTTTCCCGTATTCTTACGTTTCGCAGGCATGGTAGTCGAATAAAAAACCGCAAAGAAAAAATCAGTTTTCACTGATCGAGAAGAGAGAGGGGAAAACAGATGTTGAAGGACAACAAATGGGCTTCAGAGCGGTGAGGGTGCCCTTCGTTTTATGGAACTGGCTCCAGCCCATAAGCACCAATGCAGTTACAGACCTCGACGGCGTGCGGGGCTTTAGGCAGCACGCCGGTCCGGAGACGAGTTGGCTGCAGGCATTCTTTCAAATCTTCACCAAAATGGCACGCTATCACGTGAGATGCAGGCATCAAAGCATAATGATATATGCCTCAAGTCCGTAGACCTGTCATTGAAGGTCGTTGGACTGACCAAAGGCCACTAGAGGCACAGAAACGATAAGAGAACTTTAGGCAACACAAGGGCCTTAGATGGTTCGAGTAGGGCTCGAAGGTTTGGATGCCCCGAAGCAATAGGCGAGACTCCGGGCGATAGGCCCCGCCCAACCCTCCAGTCGTCTACTACAGTAATAATAATAGTACGAGTATGTTGACACACTGTGCCCCTTGCATTGACATGATGCTGCCGCCGTTACATGCAGAGGACTACTCTATATCTTGGCCTGCAGTGAGAACACTCGGTGACGTCCGACCTACATGTCGCTTATCGTGGAAAAGCGGTACAGACATGATGACGTCCGCTTTCTTGCCACAGGCACCCCAGGTGACCTCATCAGGTTGCTGATGCAGCATGCCTTCTTCATTCCTTGACACACTCTACACCCCGTGCAACTTTCCTTGAAACTTCTCCTCATAATGAGCAATCAGTTGGACAACGTCAACCTTCCCATAATGGACAGCATTGAGAGTAGTGACGACTCAACCACCGTTGCCGGGAGCCCTACTGGCCTGACCATCACCCAGATGCCTTTCAAAACTGCTATCGCCGAGCAACCGGTTACCGAGGCACGTAAACCCTTTCTCCCGCCACCAGCATCAGTGCTCCAAAACGCCGGCACTGCAAGAGCAACCTTAGCTGCATCCCACGAGAAGCCGAATGGCACAACGGAAAACAAATATGCAGGCACCCACCAGAACCAGACGGTACTTATATCAGCCTTCCTACAACATCTCTAACACAAAATCTCAGGTCATCCAACAGCACGTCGAGTACTGGGACACCGATCACGATGGCATAATCTGGCCTCAAGACACCTACATTGGCTGCCGCAAATGGGGCTGGTCTCCACCTCTTGCTGCCCTCGTAGCCTTCATTATCAACTTCAATCTATCATATCCTACTCTCCCTGGATTTCTGCCTGACCCATTCTTCCGCATCTACGTCAACAAAGTTTACAAGGACAAGCATGGTAGCGACTCTATGACATATGACAACGAAGGTCGCTTCAAACCCCAAAACTTCGAGGACATATTTGCCAAGTATGATGAAGGTGACAAGGGAGGGCTGGATATTTGGGACTTTCTGAGGTTCTGGAAGGGGCAGAGGATGGTATTTGATTTCTTTGGGTGGAGTGCGACATTCTTGGAGTGTAGGTGTTCCACGAGGTCGTGAACTGGGAGCTTGATTGACTATGTGTGTAGGGCTGGCAACATATCTCCTGCTATGGCCTGAGGATGGTATAATGCGCAAAGAGGACATCCGCGGGGTCTACGACGGGAGTATCTTCTACAAGAAAGCAGAAGAGCACGAGCGGAAGAAGAAGATGCGGCGAGAGCAGCGTAAAGGGACTTCTCCGGGACTCATCTCGATGGCTCAGAAGACTGTATGATTCAGTTCTTGAGGTTTAGGTTTCCTTGGATCCTTAAAGCCCAGCGAATTACTGCATTACGATTGGATAGACTGGAATTTGGTTCTGAGGCTGCCGAGATGCGAGATCAAATCTGTGCAGCTCTCTTAGCTTATTTCCAACTGTCTTGGGCATTGCCTGCTAATACGCTGCGTCTAGGCGGAGTAATTGAAGCTACGTAGCTAAAGAAACAGCCGAGAATTGGATATCACGTACTTTCCTTCTTCTTTTCTTTGGTCTTCTCTACTGCATAACTTCTAAATCAATGCACAACTCGATCACAAATCACACCTCACGATATACCGGTTAATCAAGGCACCCCTTTGATGAACATGAAAACACCGCTACTATCTCCGCCACTGCCACCCTACCGATCATCATCCAGACTCTGAATTCCTACTATCCCACCTCTTCAATGAGCGACCTCGAGCTCACGAACAAGGCGGCCGCGCAGTTCAGTGGTAAGCAATCCTTTCAACAACACAATAATCTCCCGCATCACGCTCCGCGATACATAAATCGTATTCTGAACCTACTTCATAGAATAAATGGGGGCTAATCTCAAAGTCACTCAGCCTTCAGCCTCGTGCTCATCAACGGCTATGACCTCGTGAGGGCACTGCAGGACAGATAGGCGGTGCATTGGTATTCACTGGTGTCTCGCGTGGTGGCGCTGGTGTCCTTCTGGGGCTTTTGAAGGCCTCGGGATAGATTGGTGGTATTTGAAGGGACTACGTTCGTGGTTCTGGGGGCCGGGATGTGGTTTGGTTGAGTTGGGAATGAATGTGCTTTATCGTGTACTCTATGTGAGACTATTCAGCAACTGTGGGCTCAGCCGGGTACTTAATCAGTTTGGAAAGCTTGATCGTCTGTTTTGTATTAAGATGCAAGAATCCTGATTTGATCGATACGATACGCCGGAATTTCTGTAGTATCTGCAAACTCAAATGTGTCGCGTTGAGATGAGCACCACCTGTAGGCTGACTCCAAGGTCTACCAAAGCTGACGACTCGCTGACCCTGAGAAGAAGAGTATCGCCGCTAAAAAAAACATTCACGCGTATCTGACAACACTGCCGAAGAGCTTCTTGCGAGAATTCACGATTGAGAGTGTACCATGGACTTGTAACACAATATACTTTTCTGGAGAGGATGGCCTCTTCAGATTTGCCTGTTGTCTGAGATTATGACTGTTCTCCAACTTCAGCAACTCTTAGATAGCAGCGCTAGAATATCAACGCGTACCCCCGAAGACTTGAAACATTCTACACTGGTCCAAAGTAAGATTTTGCCGGCTCTCACTCTACGGAGTAACAGCTGCGGTTCGATTCATGAGCACTCTTGGTCGTGATCATATAAGAGATAGGCCACCACACATGTTAGCGTTGTCTGGCGAATTGCGTGAATCACGCAGCCAAGACAGAATCTCTTCTCCAAAGCCCAGCACAAGGCATGAGACATCAATGAAAAGTAAAAGGAGACCATCAAAAATTGCGCGATTGAGGTACCCGAAGATAACTCAATGCCTTTTGCCGCCGCGATGTGCAATGCAGGGCTCAAAACATAGACGAAGGCCTTCTTGATCGCCCTGTCCACCACAAGGTAAGTATGAGGAGAGAAATTTGTTTGAGTTCGGAGTGGAGTTTATATACGAGATTCTACCGCCACGCTAAAAATTCACCTCTGCTACCCGGCTCTGGTGCGAAATATCTATTCGCGCTTCTTTCTGGGCCCTCAAACAAGATGATGCTTTGGTATCAACCATGCTATATATAATATGATCCATACCTGCCACCACAGAACGCACAGTAGAGATCAACAGGATGCTAACCTTCAAGATTCGTCTCCCAGAATTGCCCATCTCCTCTGCAGAAGACGCCTACAGTGATGCCGTTGGTCTGCTGTTCCCAGACAATCTACGCACTTTCCATGGCGATCCGGGCTCACACATCACCTATATATCTGAACGATTTGGAGACATGAAGCTCAGCCTCGCCGATCCACACGACCAAGATGAGCGCGTGCTGTTTGCCCACCATATCTGGAACTCTGGTATACAGATGGCCGAGTTCATCAGCGATGCTAGTGATCCTGCGAAGGAGGGGGAAAGAGACAGTAGATGGGATGTGACTGGACTTTCCGTTTTTGAGCTGGGATCTGGTGCGTGGAGGCAAAGATGAAGAGTGCAAGAGCTAGGCTTATACAGAGGTAGGTACCGGCTTGGAGGGTATCGTGAGTGTTCTTGCTGGAGCTGAGGAGGTCGTTTTGTCGGATTATCCTTCTCCAGCCCTTCTTGCCAATACCAAGGCCAACGTCGAAAAGAACGTCCCGAGGGAGCTGCAGCAGAAGCTGACTGTGCGAAGCCATGAATGGGGTGTCCTTACAGACGAGTTTTCGAAAGCCTACTCGAATCATTTCTCTCGGATACTCTGTGCAGACTGTTTGTGGATGGATGGTGAACACTACGGTCTTGCCCAATCCATGGAGCATTTCCTCTCTCACAAAGACGATGCCCGAGTATGGGTGATCGCAGGCTTTCATACTGGCCGAGCAAAACTCGCCTCTTTCTTCGATATTGCAGCTCAAGCAGGTCTGGAGACAGAATACATATGGGAGCGAGATGCTGATGGAAATGAACGAGAGTGGGTCAGAGAGCGGAATGGCGGACAAGAAGATGCAACGGGGCGGAACAAGTGGCTTGTCATTGCTCTACTCAAACGCAAGAAGGCGTCGTCTACGGAGAAGGTAGGGAAGCATGAACAATTCTTTGCGTCTATGCTTATGCAGAAGTCGAATCGGCATACTTAGAAATACTCCAGAGGAATGACATCGCAGCAAATCTTCGATCTGCGTTGCCTGTGCCCGCGTGTTGCTTTCCCAGACCAAGTCTCTTTCCCAATCTCCTGATCCTTCTGTGTTATTTTTAGCTTCAAGGGAGGTCACGTTCTTGATGCAAAATCATTTCTCTTGGTCTCAATTTTCCTGCGCTACCACACCGAGGTTACATTTTCATTCGTGACATGGCTAGAAGTCGCATCACTCAACCCCACCTTGTTTTTCCAAGAAAAGCAAGGATTCAAATTGCTTTCGGTATTTTTCAGCAAAGCAATCAAAGCTTCAAAGATCTCATCCGCTCCATGGGGGCTGCGTAAGTCAGGAGCGTGTATTGGCTTACTGCACCAACAAACACGCACCCAATAGCATAACCCAGGCCCTTCTGAACCGCACTAATCCCCCTTTTCCTCACAGTATCACCACACTAAGTAAGATCTCCAGTCCCCAAAACCTAAGGCATGCGACTGGGTGTTCCAGGGGTTACGAGGCGCTGAATGAGACAGACTGCAATTGCTATGAGAAGGTGGTATGGAGCAGTGAGCTTGGGGATCCGAGCAACCGGTTGACGTGGCCAGAGGGGAGATGATGGCAGAGGAGATGCTGTTGGGGAGTGATACGCTCGGAATCCCGAGGGACGGTTGTTGGCGATATGTTGAAGTTCCGTAAAGAGTGGAGGACGCGGTTTTTTGGTGGATTTAAATTATGAAAAGCAGGCAGGCAGGCAGGTAGGTAGGTAGGTGGATATTGGTGAACAGAAGAGAGCCGCGCCTGAAGTGGCTTTCCATTGTCATGGCTGGCTAGGCTAGTCCGGATGGGTGTCTTCTGGCTAAGTCTTCCTTCAATCATCATAACCATCCAGTATCATTCTAGCCCTTCCCAACCAACAAACCACGCCCCTTGCCCCCGGTCCCCAACATCACCCCCTCCTCCTAAAAACCACACTCTGCACACTCTGCCCCAGCCTCCCCCCAAACCTAAAAACCGGATACTCCACCCTCCCACACCTCTCCAACCCCCCACCCCCACCCTCAAACCACCGCACCAACTCCTCCTCCGTCCAATTACAGCTCGTCACAACCACCACACCCCCCTTCCTCACCAGCCTTTCAACCCTCTCTCTATACCCCTCACACACCCTCCTCCCCTCCTCATCCATCTCGCAACTAAGACTAACAGCATCAAAAGTGCCCTTATCAAGCACGACGTCGAAACCAGGCTCTACCCACGAAGCTCTCGGTGCACAGCGCAGTATATCCCACTCCCTAAACTCCATCCCACCACCACCCCCCCCTTCTCCCCCATCATCATCACCTCTCAAAGAAATCCCCCTCCCCCCGGCAATCCTCCCGCACAACTCCACGCTCGCGGCCGAATAATCCACCCCGACCATCCGTCCTTCGAACCCGCCCTCTTCCCGTAGCAAGAACAGCATTTCCCCATTGCCGGTCCCCAGATCCAAAAACGTGGTCGTTTTGGGGTCGAGGTGGAGTTCGGACGAGGGGGAGAGGAGGTGGGCGAGGAGTTTCCGGGAGGCGTGGACGTCTTCGAACCATGTTTGGCCCGTGTGGGTGGGGGTGGAGAGGCGGGTGGTTAGGTCGTGGGTGTAGGTTTGGTCCCAGCTGGAGTGGGGGGAAGCTGTTAGCTTGCTGAAGGTTTTCTGGGTGTAGGTGTGGGGAACGGGTAGAGGAGGGAGAAGGGGAGGAAAAACGGCGGGGGGTTGTACTATTCTTTTGTGCCTAGTTCGCTTGGGTTGAGGTGGGTGGGTTTTGCGGTGGTCATGGCTTTTTGGATATATTGTTGGTCGAGGGTGTGGAAAATTGTCACGGATGCTACCCGGCACTCTGGAGCAGTCTTTGGCTCTTGAGTTTTTGGATGGGCATGAGTATGGGGATGACGCCTGGAGATTTGGTTATTGAGGTGAGTTATTGATAGGGAGAGTAAGTCGCAGTCTCGAGCTCTAGGTATTGGTTTTTGACAGTCTCAGTATCCTAGGGCATATTATCACTACGAGTCATAATCTTTAGTACCGCCAGCCTACACAGAGCCCGAGAGCCCAGGTCCTGTGATTTATACACTAGATTCTCAAGTGCTGTCTCCTAAAATCTATATACACCTCGCAAGCCTACCAAAAATCCCCAAAATCGCTATCGAAATGTATATGCAGGAAACATTCGTTTCTCAGGAATGAGGGACAAATGTTGATATGGGTTACTGTGCGGGTCATAGTACAAGCCTTCCACATGCCCGTCTGATCTTTGTAACGAAACGTAGTAGAAACCACTGATTGTGAGGGCAGTGTCAGGATTGGAGGGAGTGACGAAGCATTTCTCTGCTCCAGCGTCGTAAGCAAATAGAAAAGGAAATACTGGGCAGGCATGCTGGGGCATACCTTTCCACCTCATCAGAATCCATTTCTCCATCAGCTCCTTCCGCAGCCACTCCTGGCTAAGTAAGTTCCTCGCCATCGCCTCATCATCATTTAGATCCTTAAAAGGCGGTAATTTCCGCCAATACATCCCGTCGACGCGGGCATCGGCATCGAAACTCTTTGTCTCCAACGTAAATGTAGTAAAATCAATGATCTCGCCCTCGAGATAGGTAGTGATGCTTGAAACCTTTGTCGGCGAATTCTTGTCCGGTACATCGAATGCTTCCATGGTACCAGACAGGGTCATCGTGTCGTAGTCGATGCTATCAACTGTTACCTTAACATCCCAGCGCTCTTCTGCAAAGGTAGAGGATGGCTCTGAGGCCGAGGTGGCAAAGTAGGGGGTATGACGAATTGGAGAGGTATTTCGAGGCGGATGAGAGCCGAAATGTGGGTTTCTGGCTCTTGCTCGATATGTGGAGGGGGGCATGAGTGGGGTGTACGATGGTAGTGAGGATGGACTGGCGCCGTGTTGGGTGCCAGAAAGAACAGCGCCGACTTTGAGCCAGGAGCTCTGGGGCGGTGGTGGTACAGCTCGAATGTTCAATAGAAAGTCTTGAGGGTCTTTTGAGTAGCACCCTTCAGGACCCAAGCCCGCCTCTTCTGCACTTTCCACGCCTTCTTGATCGGATTCGCAAAAACGTAGTTGCTCAAGATACTTAATAGCTTCATCAACCGGTCTCCTTTCCTTGGGAGGACAGGGGGAGGGTGTCTGCCAGTATCTCCGTCTTCTGGTTTCACTTGGCTGGGCGAGGTTATGCCGCTGCTGCCGTAGTTGCTCCTCCACGTAGCTGCGGTGCTGTTGATGTTCCACGATCAGGTCCCGATGCTGCTGGATCTCATGTCGTACTGTAGCTTCGCGATGCAGTTGCCGCCGCTGGCTTTGCGAAAGGTTCGAATTCGAGGACTCGTTTGGGCGTGCCGAACCGGTTCGATCTCTTTCGTCGCCTCTCTCCCTGTCAAGTATGTATCTTTGCAGCTCATTTCTTGAACGGGCTGAGAATTGTGAATTGCGTCTTACGGCTTGGAGTAGTGCAGTGGTTCGTAGCGAGGATTCCGTCACAGTGGGAATTCCACCCGTTTCGTTCTCGATGAAGTGCGATCGCTCTCGTGGAGAGGACATTTGAATAGCGGACTCGCTCGGTACGTTATCTCGCCACTCTAATGGTGTGGCATCCCTTAAGCGTCTCAGTCTCATCCTCTCCCTCAGATGCTCGTCCCTCCTCAGTACGTGCTCGTCCAACAACGCTGCCGAAGATCGAGAGGCGATCCGTCTCTCGGGCCTATTTTCTTGCTCATCATCAGATGTTCCTGGTGCCCAACCATGGTACTCCTGCTGCGATATTCGATCTGCATATGTTGAGAGGCTTCCCAATTCTTCTAATTGCGCGGGGGTGTAAACGCGGGGCTCGGCCATTGCGTCTACCGCTCTCCGCATTCGCCGGCGACTTTCGCCAGCATCATCGCGCGGCTGAGAAGCGTGGTCATCGGGCAGTTCAGTACGTAGGAAGCTGATGTTGGCATCTTCGGCATCTTGCTCCGCTTGTGTAGTGAGGGTGGCAGCAAAATTAGGTACTGGGCTTGCCAGCCGTGCCAGCTGCTGGAGATAAGGAGTCGAACCTGTGGGGTCCGATTGCTGTTCCTGTCAAACATTATCAGTGAAGTCGTGGGGTACATGTCGGTGCAGACAGGGTTCTACCGTTGCTTCCGGCATTATGGCGGTATACCCCTCAAACCTTTGAGACCGCTGCAGATAATGAGAGGAATAGCAGCTGTATCAATGTCAGTATCATGAGTTGAGGAATCAGGTCAGGGGAGAATGTTGTGATTGGAGTCATCTGAGGACAAAGAGAAGTGACTGATTGCTGCCGGCTTTTACGATCGAGGTGGAGTATTAGGAAGCGAGGAACCCTGAAGCGGCGGCAGGGGGAAGGCTGTGGTTGCTACCAGCCTATCTCTCCACAATCCTTTTTTCTACACAGTACACAATGCCTGGTGTCACTTTGTCGCTGCATCTTTTCTTGCTTGCTGCTACGTAAATCAAGAGAGAAACATTCGTGTCCTTTTGCCTTGGCCTCCAATTATGTGTACGAGTATCCTTTCTGTCATGTGAGAAGAAAGAGGGGCAGGTGCGCATTGTTTCAGGCTGCCTTGCCATGCTCCCACGCCCTGGAGGATCCCAACTACCACACTTTCATTCTGCTCATGGCGCACTCTCAAAAACAACAGCAACAACATTCTTCCAAGGCTGATACACTATGCATCTGGCCCACTTTTCCAATGGCGCCAGCGAGACCCACCTTGGAAGCAAGTCTTCTCCGTCCCTGGCTCCCTGGGTGCCTATGACGCGCAGGACAAAATGTCGATCTGCCGCTGTCAAAATTCGAGTATGCAATGCAATATGCAGCATGCCACATTTGTCATTCTGCTGTCGGTACTCACATCAACCTGGCCGCCACTCTCCGGACGAATTGAAAAGCGCCAGATGTGCCGAATTTTCTTGGTACCCTGCAGACAATTCTTCCAGTAGCGCCGAGGCGTGCCACTCGCAGCTCTTTGTCATCGCGCATGCGATTGCATGGGTATTCTTCTTCTCCCTCTTCTTCCGTGATTACCTCTTCTTCTCGCGCTTTTTCCCACTCTCTTTCTCCTCTCCTCCCGACCCCAGCACTCAGAATGGCCAAGATCAAGACCATTGAGTACTTCCGTGTCCTTCCACGTTGGCTCTTCGTCAAAGTCTGCGATGAGCAGGGCAATTATGGCTGGGGTGAATCGACATTGGAGGGCCATACACTCGCTGTGGAAGGCTGCCTCGATTCGCTGAGGGGGCGCTTCGTGGGTTATGAAGCCGAGTAACCATATGCACTTTCTGATCTAGGCGCGCATATGCTGATATACCCTCTTTATAGCGACATCGAACACCTCTGGCAAACCGCATACCGTCTGGGCTTTTATCGCGGCGGCCCTGTCCTCATGTCCGCCCTCTCAGGTATCGACATCGCCCTCTGGGATCTCAAAGCCCGCCGGCTTCATCTTCCTCTCTACCAACTCCTCGGTGGCAAAGTGCGGCACAAAGTCAAAGTTTATGCCTGGATCGGCGGTGACAGACCAAGAGACGTTGAAAGGGCAGCTAAGGAGCGTTTGGCGCAAGGATTCACCGCCATCAAGATGAATGCGACTGAAGATATAGATTGGCTGGACTCGCCGCGCGCATTGGACTCCAGCGTGGAGAGGCTGAAAACGGTGAAAGCATTGGGCATGGATGCTGGGCTTGACTTCCATGGCCGATTACACAAGCCCATGGCGAAGCAACTGGCTAAGGCACTAGAACCGTACCACCCTCTTTTCATTGAAGAACCTCTACTCTCTGAGCACTCGGAAGGCATCAAGCAACTCTCGCTCCTTACTACGATACCAATAGCTCTGGGCGAGCGTCTCTATAGCCGTTGGGACGTCAAACGTTTTTTACATGATACATCTGTCGACATACTCCAACCCGACATCTCGCACTGCGGAGGTATCTCAGAACTGTGTAAAATCGCTACCATGGCTGAAGCGTACGACGTCGCTATTGCACCACACTGCCCTCTGGGACCAATAGCTTTGGCTGCGTGTGTACAATTCGCGATGGCTACTCCAAATTTCGTGATTCAGGAGATGAGTCTTGGTATTCATTACAACCTGGAGGCGGGAGAGTACGATATAACAAACTATGTGAAGGACAAAAGTGTTTGGGACGTGAAAGATGGCTATGTGGAAGGTTTGCACGGTGAGGGTTTGGGTATCGAGGTTGACGAGGAAGAGGTCAGGCAGGTCGCAAAGACGGCGCCAGCCTGGACGCTGAAAGGCTTTACCGGGCCAGATGGAAGTATCAGGGAATGGTAAACCCTGTGGGAAAAGTCCTCTGATTTACTCTATTCTTGAATCATACCTTTGCGCGCGTTACATTGAGCAGCGTTGTACGAGTTGCACGTGCAGTCTCTCATCTCGTCTTGTGTAAGAGTACTATAAAAATGGATTTGATGGATTTGATGACATGTGATGAATATCGCTATTGTACCAGAGGACTCATGCATTTTCGTGTTCTGCAACCCATCAGGTGGCTCGGACAGCGAGGATGTCCCAGACATCTCTCACATCGCGACCTCCAAGGCAGATTGTTGTGCTAACTATCAATCGTCGGAGGCGGGGATGTACGAAGGCTGCGACGTAATAACATCCCAGAGATTCACGCACTGAAGAACAAGTATCAGTACGTAACACACGAAGTACTCGTTTCTAGAGAGATGACTCACCTGTGCTCCAGGACTCAATAGATAGCAAGTGTGTGCGAGCAAAGCATGGCCATTTGAATCCGGGCTTGTTCTGAGCTCGAACGTCGTACACTCTGCCTTAATACCCCCCACAATGCTGCAGGAATCCGTGCCATCTGCACATATGCTCCAGTCGAGGCGCTCGGTGTCAATTAAGTCTCGACTGAGCCAGTAAGAATTGGAAATCGTGCCGGTGACGTAATTCTCGGCGGTTGGAATCATGTTCAACCCTTGCCCAGAGTGAAGATCAACCGGACCGTCAGTGTTCTGCAAAGCGCAGTTGTTGGTCGTCCAAACTGTGATCGTGATGTTTGGATAGGGTGTGATTGGGTATACAGGTTTGTGGACCGATTCGTGTTTTTTAGCCCTGGCATTCAAGGCTTGGATAAGGAAAAGAATGGAGGCTATGACACGCATCATCGGCTTGTTCTAACGTGGTTGTGATGGGTGTGTTGGAGCTTAGTTGCGGAGGGTTGTGGGAATAAGGCTTGCTAATGAATCGATCTGAGGTGTGTGGATTTCGGAGCACTCGCTCTTTCTTTATAGACGCAGGACGTCGGTTTACGTACTCTGACTCACACCTCTCCCCGACACCCCTCATAAAGCTGTTCTGTAACTCTGGTTTCGTCCTCAGCTTCGGTGCTGTTGGCGTATTCTGTTACTCTCACTTTGATTTTCTCTGATTGGGGCAACGGACGGCCGTGAAACAAGGCAGCATTCTCTTTTAATTGGGTACCTGGTAGCACGCTAATTTTCACTTTTTACGTACATCTATCTTTCTTTCTGCAATCAGAAATGCCCAAGTAGCACCCTTTGAAGATCCACGTTTCATTTTCTCATACATGTGGTTGTGTCAGCTAAAAGGATGACGAGAGAAACCCCTGTTTCCTCTAGAATTTGTCTCGCAGTCATGTCCACTATCGCTGCTACTGGCCTCCTTCTGAAGCTAGGGCTTAATCAAAGTTTGGTGTATCACTGTCATCGTACAAATTGATGCATTAAAGACAGATTTCGGTTAGTACACGTCGAACGCTCTCCCGACAATTAACTTAGATTCATCACCATCCCCAGTGGGACGCACATTGGCCCCAACGGATTGCCGATCGGATCCGTATTCGTTGATTTGATATACTACTCGCAACCGGGAACGATGTGTTCTAAAACCGCTCTCTTTGGGCTTGGGGGATTTTGCGTAGTGGCGCTCCATTGGAGATTCTCAGTGTCTCTTAGATCTCGACTGATGCTGAACGATCGGGTTGTACTGTTGGTGGGCTGCATCACGCCCCAGGACAGACCGAGGATATCGGTGGGGACTAAGGATGGCATGCAGTCCTCAGTGTCCCAGAGGGATATCTTGAGATACGCATCTTGACCGATAGTCCCGAAACCGCCAGATCGGCCATCAATTGATGCAGGTGTGGCAAGAGCACCGGCGCTCAAGGCGTGGATGGCAAGGAGAATCGAGAGGAGGTGATGCATGAGAGGCTTGCTGTAAGTGTGGAGGGTCTATGAGGGTTTATTGCTGAAGGTATGAGGACGGGAGCTGATAACGAATCTAAGTGAAAGGTGAAAGAGAGGGAGAGCTCGGTCTTTATAGATGCAGTAGGAGCACTTACGCACTCCGACTCATAACGACTGTCTCAAATCTCGTACCATCCAATCCTCCCACATTACCTGCGACATTACCTGCGACATCAGTATCAAGTCTCAACTCAAGGCTGTCTGCCTCTTCTGTGACGCTTATCCAGGCAGCCAGTTACAGCATTCAGTTTCATCAGCGTACGTCTCATTTCGCCATTCGTTTCGTCCTTCGTTTCGACTTTCGTCTCGACATTATGTGACGTCCTCATCCACCCACTCAATTCTACTTTTTCTCATCTTCTCTGACACCGCCACCAGTATCTCGAAAGATTTGAGCAGATTGTTGGTGCTCAAGGTCGCCTGGGAATTCTCTGACAAATTTTGAGGCTATTCACCATGTAGCAGCTGTTGATGAGCAATGAAGATCCTCAACGTCCGCCTTGTTTCAAGGCGCAGGCTTGGGTATAAAAGGTCGCTTGTTCCCAGAGATGGAATAACCAGATCAGTACCATGAAATCCTTAGTCTACCAGAGAACAATCGAAATATTTGCACAGTACATTCGACTCCTTCGCCGGACAGCAGTCTAGCATCCAGAAGCTACACCCAACAGCGCTACCATACCATACCTTCCTCTTTTCCTCGCTTCCCTCGAGACATACCAGAGTACTGCCAAACCCACCGCAGTCAGCATCCAGGCCTTCGACAAGACAGCAATACAGTACGCACCAAGCACAGCAACATAACTTCTGATAAAGACGACCATCATGTGCAAAGTTTTTTATTCAGAGTGCCATTCATGCCCCGACAGGTTCCGTCGCTGCAGGTATTACGATAAACAGGTCCAATGGTGTAGGTCATATCTAGCCGCTGATGTGCCATTCCACCTGGTGATTGAGAAAGCAGATGAATACGGCAACCTCGATTACATGGACAACGGGATCAAATTCATGACTAAGCCTGAAGACTGGAATGAACTTTTTAGGAAGATCCATTGCAACTACCAGCAGTTGGAAGTAAGCAAAAGCATGCCAGTCATAGATTGCCCTTACCATAAGAGTGATGGGCTAAAGAAGAATTGGGATACTGAAGGGAAAGACAAATATGACGCTAAGCAGCAGAAGATGATAAGAAGGAAGCAAAAGGCAGCAAAAAGGAAGGAGAGGAAGAACCATGACAGGGAGAATGGGTGCATCATACTGTAGAGGGTGCTTTGAGAAGGGTCGGGAGGGTACTGAGGCGAGGCATGAAGCTTGCGCTAGGTATGCCAGCAGTGAAAATTCAAAGTGGCGTACATCTGGGGGACTTTGGTGACTTTCTATGGCTGGTCCATAATGTATGGTGATGTTTTGTGTACTGTACTATCAACGAGTCATAGATGCTAGACATCAGGCCATTTAGAAGGAAAGGGGGCTGCTGGATGGCTCCGTGGCGGTAACGTCGATCTGTAACTTAGATCATACCGTGAATAATAAATTTTAAGTCATAATGACAACGCGATTATTTATGTATGCAAAGGGCCGCCAACACCTCCCTCGACAGCTCGCTACATACCCGCGTAGATAGGAATTGTTATCCTCCGATTAAGAAGCGGTCATTAATGGAAGGAGTATTTCGGTTTCATCGGGGTTTGATACGTTTTGCCATGATTCATCATGTCCACGAAACTCGTTCCGTACCGGTAGATAGACGCCTATTAAAAAGCAGCCATCTCTCGGTTTCATCGAAGTATGAGATGTTTCGCTATGATTCATCACGTCCACCCATCCATCCATCCATTCCTATTTCTGCCTTATTACCTCTTACGTTCTTCGTCTCACCTAGAATCGGCTGATTTTCAGTGTGGCGATTGGTTTCGAACAATAAAAGTAACACCCCTCATTGCCGCCGTGGTGTTTCAAAGTGCAAGCTGTGTTATAAAAGGGCCTTTGTCTCTCACTGATAAACAAAAGGTTCGGCAACTTTCACCTTCCTTGTTGAATTCACAGTCAGCACAACTTACGCCACCGAGCAGCAATCTAGCATCCAGAATACCTTTGCTTGCAGGACGAGCAAAGAATTACATCCTGCGTCCAGCCACCACCTAGTCTTCCGATACAGCAACGCCCTACCTTCCTCACGAGACGAGCATCATACCGGATTTCTGTTCCGAGCATCCCAGCCTTCAAACAGCCACAGCATACCTTCCCTTGCTCGAAAGACATCATGTGCCAACTCTCCTACATCGAACACCAACCCTGCGGCTGCCACCACTTCGAAAAAGAGCCCGACTATTGCGATCCTGTCCGGCAGTGCTTCAAATTCCAGAAGTCGAATTGGAGACCTATAGTATTGGTGCGGCGCGAAGAAGCCAGCTTCAACTTTCTGGTGGACGGTGAAAACGGTGAAATTTGGTGTCAAACAGAGGATGCATTTCGGCCGATCCAGTACACCGAGTGCAAGGGCATCGACTACCTCAAGCAAGAAACTGAGGAAGGTTGCCTGTGGCACAATAATCACCAGACGGCGGGGTTGAGGGAAGCAGTCGCCGCCGCCGAGATGAAGCCTTCTGCGTGGCAGAAAGTGAGACGAGGGTTGTTTGTTGGACGGTGGATGTTGAATGGAATCCTTAATCCAAGAGGTGTATCAGCTCTGTAAAGTGGTGGCTGAGAATGATGTCGTTTGCTATTGCTTACAACAGTATCCTTTCAGTCCCTACTGAGTCAAGCCTCGAGAATCTAGCGTGATAGTTGGCTGGTCCACCGTTGTACTCGATGAATGTGCTGATGTTGATGTTGATGTTTACTTACTCTGCTGGTCAGTCAGCGAGGCAGGGACTCGCGTCAAGGAAAGTGGTCGATATCTTAGCAACAACGACAATGCTCTGTGTGTATTCTTTTAATTGAAGATAGTCCTGGGCCCCAATGCGAGCAAATCTCCCGCAGCAGTGCTCTATGTTTTCTTTCTTATCTACAACAGTCTCTTTCTAGAGCCCAATTTCCTCGTGCGCTTGGCGGCTTCTTTTTCCATCTTCCCGTTAGTTGATTGACTCATGGCTCAACACTCACACACAAACACGCACAACACTCCAGTGAAAAGGAACCTCGGTCACGTATCTAGGTAGATCAGCGAAGACCTTATCCAGCCATCAATTCGCCGGCACACATCCAAAACAATGTGTAGAGTGATAAGGATAATTTGCCACAGCTATCTAACATGGAAGCCTACAAAAAATTACCACTCTATCACACACTCAAGTCGCAAATTCTACCGCTTGGTGATAGACACCCCTGTCTATGGAGTCTTTTTCCCAACGAAACCGCAACACCGACTTCACGGTCAAAAGTCACAAAACTCATATTTGACCTACCAGTCCCTGTATTCAGCAAGCCTCCAAGAAGACCAAACAACTTGCCACTTATGCATGGAGTCCTTCACTGATGGACTCCTAAAAAAGCTGCCAGTACTACTCCCCTAGGGTCATATTTTCAGGAAAGAGTGCATGATACAGTGACTGTTATCAAAAGGAAGCAAGTCTCGGAGGGGCGGTCCCATGTGTCGCGCTGAGCTCCTGCCTACGCTGCAACTCCGTTCTTCAGAACACTGGTCGGATCAGTGGGGGGGAACTGTGAGGCCGCCGAGGCGTTCGATATCGGACTGGGTGATGGCGGAATGGGGATATGTGAGTTGTCCACCTGCTGAGATGGTTAGTGGGGGGAGGATACTTGTCTTCCTTAACGATCCAATTCAGTGACATGATTCATGATAAAGTTTCTTGGAGCAATTCAAGAAGTCATTGTTATATGAAAAACAAAAGAAATTTCCGATGGTCACAGCTGAAGCAGCAGGTTCGCTTCGGCAGGCTTCGGCCCGGAGCCTCGTTTCCTAGGTGCAGACCTTTCGTTCCTGCTTAGAGTACGGTAGAGTATGCTCTGCCCTACCTTATGTTTCATCCACTCTATTACCACGGTCTTTGTGCCCCGAGGAAGCTTGTTGTTTAATAACTTGAGCGTATCGCTTGCTGTTGCCAAAGCAGATTTGCTTTCCACCCGAGGCCATACATTCAGCTCCTCAGCCTCCGGCATCTACTTTGTACTAAAAGCGCACAGCCGAGGCAAAGTTGGGTTACATTGCATTGCATTGCATTGAAATGGGGCGTGGGGTCGGCACTTTCGCTCGAATCATGGACACTTCGAGAACCCCTTGTATCAGCTTCATGCAGGAACAACGAGCCCAGAGGAGGTGGCTGTTGCAAGACATAGCCTCACAGCTGTGCTAAGTATCAGGATGCCGGAGCACCGTTAATAGCTGATGCTTCCTCATCTTTAGATTTCTCTCGCTCTCAAGACCTAATGAAGGCGTCTGGATGCTTTAAATAGAAATCTCAATACGCCGGGCTTCTTCACGTAACCAACAACTCGACTTTTGTATTGAGAATATGAGCAACAGCACTACGTGCTACAAGGAGGACGGGACTGTATCGAGCGATATCCCTTGTGGCTTCTCTAATCTATCTTCCTGCTGCGGTAACGGCTGGGATTGCTTAGACAACGGCCTCTGTCGAGAGCATGGAACGACTGCCTACTCGCAAAGCACATGTACAGATCCTACCTACAAGAAGTGTCTGTCATTCTGCAATCAGAGTCAATTCGACGGGTACACCGAAGTGAGTCGTTGCGAGTCTAATGGCAACAGCTGGTGCTGTGCAGGTGCGTCAGGACAAGACCTCGGTGGTACCAATTGCTGCGATACCAACCTCACTACCTCGCTCGAGCCGTATCCCTTCTCGACGATCGACAATTCTGGTCAGTCAACGGCGGCTACCTTCTCGGTATTGTCCAGTACCGCTTTGACGACTTCTATTTCTTCGGGCACAACACTCACATTAGCTTTTTCGTCTTCCTCAAGCCTCGCTACCTCCGTACACTTGAAGAGCCAGACCTCCGTTGCAACATCGGCACAAGTCTCGACCACGCCGTCCAAGACGTCCACAAGCTCGCCTTCATCGCAAGCTACAGATCAGAGTCATAGCTCAAAGACGGGTATTGAAATAGGTCTACCAATTGCCATCGTTGTCGTCTTGCTCGCAGCCCTTGCATTCTTCATCTTCCAGAATCGAAAATTCAAACAGCGTCTCCTTCAATTGCGGAGCCAGATGGGAGTCGGTTCGCTAGGACGGGAAGAAACAAGACCTGAGATGCAAGAGCGTGATGGAGGACCTCTGGGAGAGCTTGATCTTACACATTACGAATTGACTCAGCAGAATGCGCCAAAGCATGAGCTACAGGGGAATGAAGTTCATGAATTATATCATAACGACATCCCGGAGCATGAGCTGTGTGGTAGCGGTCCTCTGGGATGAAGCTTACTGTGGGGGATCTGTGACAGATACTCCCAAAAAGAGAAAGCAGGGAAGAAAGGGGGAAAAAAAAGAGAAAGAGAGAATTGAAAGGGCTGTTTCATAATGTTGCGAAGTAGGAGAGAGGAGAAGAGGTAGTACTTGTTGGAGAAAGTTGCTCCGTGTCCCAACTAGAGATCAGCTTATCTCCCATGGTGAATTGTGAATAGACTACCTGTGGGCTTTATAGATATATTGAAATGGAGAGTCTTCCAACTTTACACCCCTGACTCTCTGCCGGGTTACAGTTCGATAGGGGTGAGAGCCGAGTATGTGCTGAGTACATCCGAGTTTTATTCAGCCGCTATGGGCTCGGTGTTGGACGCGTCTAGTCCTTTCCATGCATATCCTTCTATGCACATAGCCGTATTGCCTAGTTCTTTGTTAGCCATGAGGTCTTCTACCTCATGGATCCCACCATAGATCACCATGCTTTTCATCATTCTTCGCTGCACCTATTGATACTCGGCGCATTAAGGTATGTCTAAGGTACCCTGTTCTTGAAGGTCCTCGGATTCATTGATGTGATCTTACAGGATCGTGGGGCAAAAAAACCCGGGACCTTAAGTGGCGCGTGGCTGATTGGAAACGCATGAAATCGACCTGGTACGGCTTGTCTGCGCAGTGTGAGCGGTGATATTATCATATTCCTCTACAGGATGCTCGATGAAGAAGCAACATGACTATGGGTGGGATGCGGAAAGGAGAGGGTCGAAGCTAGAAAGCTCAGGGTCGTGAACAAAGAGGCAATCAATATTAAAGGACGCTGATGACGTTGCATTGCTCTTTTGCCAGTCTAACACAAGCGCTGGGATAGACTCAAGGTCTACCAGGGACGTGATGTGACGCCACTGTACCTTACACTCTAGTGAGGTAGCCGCGATGAGGACCTGCCTTTAATGAATTGCGTTATCATCCCCATAGCCACAAGGTAAGGTATGTTAGAAGAGAATACTCAGATGGTATGATAGCGTCATAATGGAGAGCTCTTGCCATAATGACATCCTGCTCCTCTTTTATTTGCCATTCAACTTGTTTATTCCCTATTAACATCGACCAAAGGCCAAAGCGTCCTGAAAAGATGGGTATGTATCCTTATGGCCTCTTGATTTGTGAGGTCTTAGCTGAGTACTTGTCAGCCTCGAATAATGCTATCTTTGCAAATATCGTGGCTACACAGCCTCCTAAAGATGTTGTGGAGCCCTATGGCAGTAAAGCTTTTGCGCTGAACGATGGTGCTCCCTACCAGCCGGGGAAACATCTCAGTGTCTACGAGGAGAAGACCCTGGAAGCCAGGAGGCCTTCCATTGCGGACTAACACGAATTTCCTCCACGGACCAACGAGGAAAGAAGCACACTGCGCATGATTGCAGATTCTATTCCAACCGTTTCGTACCGGTTGTGTGCGGTTGAATTTGCAGAGCGAGCTTCGTATTATGGTGTGCAGACTGTTTTCTCGAGCTTCATCGAATTCCCATTGCCTAAAGGTAAGAAGTAATCCCAATCTCAGGCAACTGAGCCTCTGGGTCTTATCAACTGTGATAGGCGGCAATGGTGCCGGGGCTCCTCCGCCAGGCACGCAGCAGACTGCTGGAGCTCTTCGTCGAGGGGAACAATTCGCAAACGCCTTTGTGCCACTCTTCTTCTTCCTCTCCTTTTCTGTCCCCATCTATGGAGCATATGTTGCCGACGTTCAGCTGGGTCGCTACAAGACCATTATGATTGGTGTCATTGTTTGCGGTGTTGCACATGTTATCATGATCCGCGGAACCGCTCCCAAGGTGCTTCAAGCTGGCGAGGGCATGGCTCCGTTTCTAATCAGTTTTTTCTTGCTTGCATTCGGTGTGGGTAGGTGAAACATACGTCTATTCTTGTAACGTCGCTGACAGAGCCATTAGGTATGTTCCAGCCGAACATCGCGCCGACAATATGTATCGCTGTCCGAGGCAGCAACTCTCCCATCCCTCGTCTCAATGAACGCGAACCTCAATCTTATCGCACCAACTACCACAAACCTGTCAAACTCCAACTTTCCAGACCTCCCAAACGACAGTTTTGAGTACACTACCGAGTATCGCGGCGATCGACCCACTCATGTATGGAGTCGTTATATCGTTGATGGCGAAACTGCCAGATTTACTGTTGCGAGAGAGAACAGGGTCCGCGAAATGGACATTCTGGTAGAATATAATAACGTGGTGATTGGTAAAGGGACGGTACGATCACCAGCATTGAGTGGATTCGTTGGAATCCCTTTGACTGCGAATGTATCGGTATCTTAAAGAATAGTATGTAGAAGTATTGCAGTCTTAAACCGAAGCTCTTCATCCTTCCCAAAGCACCTTCGATTGAGTTGTAGATTAATCTCACTCATGAAAGAGCCAATTCTACCGGTTGAAGCGTTTTCGAAGAGACGCAACGCTCCCGATGGTTCAAACCGTCGGTCCAGCAGACCTGAACCAGTTCAAATTGAAGCTATACACACGGTTGGTAGTCGGTTCAGATGTCAAACCGTCCAACCAACAGTTGGACTGGTTCAACTGATAGTCCACCACTATTCTACATCAATTTCGAGTTCGTCAGCGACTCCCTCCCCCATAGTAGCAACAATCGCATATAGATCTTCCTTCGTGAAGATACCCAATCGAAACCATGATTTCAGACACTCCAATAGCTCAATGGTCTCACTCTTGAGGCTATCTCTCGAGTCCGAGATCGTACGTTTGGCCCCTGAAAACACGCGTTCCGCCTTCGAAGACATGGCTGGTATGGAGTAGATGTCAATGGCCATCTTTAAAAGAAGAGAATATCGAGTACGTTGCTCCGATTGTAGTCATTATTCGAGTGCTGATTTGTTCTTATCTTCTTCACGGAGTATAAAATGATCAGCGATATATAGATCAAACTCGTCGAGAGCACTGCTGAAGTCCTTCGCCTCATTATTCTGATCATCTAGTCACTTAAAATACTGATTATTAGTGGGTTTGTGAGACGTACGAGTTGTTGAGGAAGTGTAGATAGCCAGGTCAATAAAAGATCGATACGTAGTCTCTCAGAATTTCTTCATGATTATCTTCATATCGAATTGTCACTCAGAATTTCAACGTTTGAAGTATTTTCACTTCTTTCGAGGGTTCAGAACGATAACGACGATGTATACAGACGCTCTTTTGATCTTGTTTTAGTATTTTAAGAGCTTAATGAGATCGACGTGAAGAGACTCCCTCATGAAGTCGTGATAAGCGTATTCTTCGATCGTATTCTCGAAATAAGCACATAGAAAGTTCATAGAAGAAAGAACTTCATCTAAAGTCGTCGCACGGTCTTCAGTAGTCTTCGTAGCATCGTGAAAGATCTAAAGAAAGTCGCGAATGTGATCGAGTGTTTTCCACTCCTCAGCACTGAGTAGATCGATAGACAGCTCGGGTTTCTCGTTGCTAACGACTATAATGACTGTCTTAATCTTTTTGATGACCCAGTCAAGCATCTCGTATCAGGAATTCCATCTAGTGCTGTTGTCACGATGTGACATGTAGCCCTGAACGGTTCGATCTTTGAAGAATTGAATGCGTTGAGGGCTTCTTATAATTCATACAATGATATTGTGTAGTTTGTCGAGAGGTTCTAGCTTTCGTCACTGTCTCAACTGAGCATCAGAAGGAGAGTCGACGAGATTCTTCGAAAATTCATAGTCATCGACCTTTTTTTCAAAGAGAAAGATCTAAACAGCGAGATTGAGTACGTGTTCATTACATTTAAGACGTCGTTGCTGAGCATCATAGAAGACTTCTTTCTTATTTAAAGCAGTAGCAATAGTAACAATAAGTTGATCGTTGAAACTAGTATTGTTTATAATCATATAACTTAACTTGTTGCGAATTCCGAAATCCTCGAGCACAACGAGAACATATGTCGTCTGATTTAGCTCTGAGTGATTCCCTTCGAGCTTCTTGAGTTCGAGAGTCACAGCGTGCAATTTAGAGTCTTTCTTAGTGAAATGCGCGATCACTACTAGCAGTTCAAGATGATTAGAAGACGTCCACATATCGCATGTGATATGAATATCTGATATGGCTGTTGTTAGCATGTGACGTAGTCTTTCCTTTTCTTCAGCAAATAGACCTTCAGCATGGATCTTCATAGTCGAGTCAGAGTCAGGAAGCATTCGATTGACCACGGGGTTGACGTATTCTAAGAAGGCTCGGAAGTTCTTATTTCTGACTTGATTGAAGGCGATATCACAATCAACCGTCCATTGTAGATAGAGGTATTCCAGAGTGTCCTTGTCCAGGCCGATTCCCATCATTTCCTTCCTTCTTTCCTCCTCTGCTTGACGATTGATCTCAGCCCCACGTAGAATCGCTACATCTACTGATGTTCCATCTCGTATTCTTTTTTCAGCGACGCTACTGGCTGTGGGGTCGATCGAGTGTACTTCTTTTAGGTGACGAGACATTGCCCCGGTACCACCAGTGATTTTGTAGCGCTTGGTGCAGCGGTTGCAAATCATATCGCCGCCTTGGATCCGAATATGTGCATAAACGTGTGAGGATTTTGATCTTGGTCTCTTGAAGGCTGAGGAGGATCCCGATGCTTGAGATTGATTGTCGAGTGTTTCTGATCTATCTTGCGAAGCGGAGTCTTCAGATGCTTCAAATGGTTCCTCTGACTCTTGAGATCTTTCTGAGACTTCAATAGGCACCCCAGCTAGTGCTCTATGATCATTCGAGACCTCTTGGGTCGCTGTCTTAGGCGTACGTTTCTTTTAGGAGGCTTGATTGGCTGAGACCACGGGTCTTCGAGTAGAGATGTTGCGCGTGTGCTTGACGGGCCTAGTGAAGGCCACGAACTCAGCGGCGATACTGAATGGGTTTCTAGAGGTAGGAGGAGGATCTGATAGGTCAGAGTCATCGTTACTGTGAGTCATATTGATGGTTGTTGAAGAATAATTTGAATATTGAGTGGTTGGATTTGTGGGAGGTGATTAGATCTCTGATCGCTACTAAAAATACGCCTGCGTGATCAGATATTCACACTTTTTTCTCTGATCGCTACTAGAAATACGCCTGCGTGATCAAATATTCGCAACAACAAATTCTATATACCTGGACCAGTCGACTATCAGTCCAACTGTTAGTCCACCAAATCTGAACCAGTCGACCAACTACCTAGTCAAAGTATGAACTGGTTCAAACTATTAGTACCCGAACCAGTCCAGACTGTTAGTTGGTAGTTGGTTGGTCGACCATCGGGAGCGTTTTCGAAGAGACGCATCTGCATCTCTCATGAATTTTCGCCATCACACAATCTGTGGTGAGCTGCCTTCTGTT
Organism: Pseudevernia furfuracea; assembly: GCA_022315425.1. NCBI lineage: Eukaryota > Fungi > Ascomycota > Lecanoromycetes > Lecanorales > Parmeliaceae > Pseudevernia > Pseudevernia furfuracea. Next base: position 282,854 of record JAIUPT010000030.1, read on the forward strand.
CGCCGGAGCTACGCGTCCCCCGCCAGGTCCTCTTACTGCATCAGTATCGTCTTTGATCATGTGGGCTACTTTGTAGTAGTATTTCCGAATGCTCAGGTTCAAGCAATTGCGGTAGTTGTTAAGGTTTAGACTTACCGTTGTGGATCGCGCTAAGCCTATTTGAGGTTTTGAACGCCAAAAGCTTTGAATCCTGAGCCTCAGAGCTCTTACGAGGAGAAAATGACGAGAAGCCAATAACGAGAAGCCGACAAGGTGAAAAAATGAAGAAAATGAAAATTTTTGGCCTGCCCCTAGTCGAGTCCTTTCCACTTCGGATGTGATCACCTCTACCGGACTCAATCTCACCCCGGCCAAGCTAGGAGCTCGATTCTGAGTCCCGATTCTGTCCAGCCTGCAATCCGTCCGCTACCGGTTCTGACCTCATTAACAAAAAAGCCAGTGGAGACGTGGGCAGAGGCTATTGTTCTCGACAATGACATAGAGAAAATTGTCCCATACAAAGCACACGAGAGATAGTCAAAGGAGTATGCCAAGACACCATCAAAGTCGCATTGTTGCGAGCCCTTTGATCGTAATCTTTTAAAGAAAGTCCATTGTCTGTCATTCACAAAGCAACCACCTTTAAGTATTCGATGTGTACACACGGCTTTCTGATTTACTCAGCTCACAAGAACATACTCCTCTTTCACTACCAATCCACTCAGACTCTTCACACACCTTGCCCACGAATCCACACGCGAAGCTTGCTTCCACCGCCATGACGCAACAATTCCTCGATGGGCTTCCCAAAGTCGCTCTAGGTGAGTTACCCCCCGACAGCACGTGCATGATCTGCCTCGACGCCTATGGCACCCAAACGCCTGACAACGGTGATATCACCGAATTTCCGGTCCGCCTTCCATGTGAGCACCACGTAGGCTCAGAGTGTATATCGATTTGGCTATCCCCCGACAAAAGAGCCCAAAACTCATGTCCGTACTGCCGGGCAAAATTCTTCCCTGCGCAACCTCGCCCATACATGGAGCACGACCTCATAGAGGACGAGGGGGAATCTGACCGTCCCGCGCCAGGGATGACACTGCTGGAGATGATAAGGAGAATAGGACGGATTGGGGGGCCGCTAGCGGGGAGAGAAGAAGGATACCTAGAAGAAGACCTGCGCGAAGAGCTCGCCCCTTTTCTCCAAAGAACGCCAGAACAATACGAAGAAAGCCTGCAACGGGCCCGTGCCATCGTAACAAGGCTCTGGCAATCCAACCCACGGCCTCCTGTCCAGGCGAGTTACAGTGACCAATTCCGCCAACACCACGCCGACCCGATGGAAGCGGACATCGAGGACCTTGCATGTTCATTCCGAACGCTACCTTTCCGAGAGACGATCCTTTACATCGGAATTAGGTATTACGCAGCTCGCGAGCTTCCACCTCTTCTCCCAGGTCCGCTTACGGAATTGAACCGAGAGCAAGAAGAGGCGCTTTTCCTCGTGCTCGAGAGACTGGACGCTTTCACGGATGACGACGATCGTCCTGACTACGCCGGCCTGTCGAATCGCGAAAGGTGGCAATTGCATCGTGAGAGGGATGGCGAGGTTTGGAATCTCCGTGTACCGGTTTGGGCGGGATTTGGAACTGGTTGAATAAGATTAGACAGCGGGAACGTAGATGGGCAGTATATTGCAAAGTAGGTGTCAATGGAGTCATATTCTTGACGTCTTCTGGTATTGTCAATTGTTGTCAGGGAGCTTCATTTAAGGAACACTGTGCTTGCCAATCACGTCCTGTTAGTCATCCAAGACTTGCAGTCAGGAAAGGGGTAACGTGGAGTCACCGTACGATAGAATTGCTTAGAGTAGACCAAAGGTCAGACATTCTTGAGTATCCATACTCCAAGTAACCATAAACCCCTTCCCAAATTTGCATGCCTTCCCGATTCCAATAGAAATTCGTTCTCCATCAACGCTGAAAAAATATCCTGCTCCGAGTCCTCATCTTCAGTTCCCTAGTCTGCTACAACGCACCCCGTCGAAACAATCTCTTCCTCCATTTCTTAATCGTCCCGCCTTCTGTAGCCTTCTCCCTGGGCTCCACAGCAACTCCCACGTCCTCGACACAGGATTCCAGCAACTTCAAGCGCGTCTTTTCCGCCCACTCATTCTTCTCAGCCACTGTCAATCGCCCAAGAGTGGACATGGCAGGGTCGTCGCTAATCATCAGAGTCGCTTTCTTTAAAGGCAAAATGCGAAGCTGCAGGAAGGGCTCTAGGTCGAACTCTAGAAACTTGGCGTTGTAGGCTGTGCTCGAAGTCCACGAATTGGGGTAGTGGGTGTTCATGTCCAGACAGAGGTGGACCGTGTCGAGGCTTTCGAGTGTTCGAATGGAAGAAGGCTCCAGGGCGTCCATCCAGGCCAACTGGTCGCTGAGACGCACGGAGACATCGACTGACGGTCTGCTCAAATGCAAACTTTTGATGTTCTTCTTTTGTTCTGGGCCTAGATTGGCCAAGAATTTGCCAAAGGATAGCGCGTCGTCAAAAGAGAAAGTGTTCTTGGCGTATAGAATGTTATTTGCCAGGTTATATAAATTTCGACAGCTCGTAAAGAGCGCAAAGCAGAGCTTTTCAGTAGAGGGGGCAAAGTTAGATAGACCGCAGCAAGAGCAAGCCGAGTGGCGTATAGCGTTGCTCTCGATATCATATCCCGATGTCTGATCCATGCTATTTGCTTCGGCGTATGCGGCATATTCCGTCTTGTTTGCCTGACAGATGGCATGGCGAAAGCCTGGCGGGGGCAATGGTTCGAGTTGGTTCCTGTCATAGCTGGGAAGTACCTGGCGGATGCGGACATCGCCTAACGCGTATAAAGACACGTGGTTGGCTTGTGTGTGCTTTACGTGAATGAGATTGCCTTTGGCGCCTATGGCATAGGAAACGATTATATCAAGAACTTCGGTTGCCTGCCCTAGCAGAGTGGTTCGCAAGGCGTTCTGATCTGATCTGGTATATTTAGCCCATACCACCATAAGAGTAACGCTGGAGATGAATTTACATTGTGATTGTTCTTGGATTGTGTTCCTCAATAAAGGTATGCTCTCTGGACTTTGACTCTGTCTTGACGATCCCCAAGAGTTTCCGCATTCCGCTATACCCTAGCGTTCGGCCCATCTTCACGTACAAATTTGTTGCAAGACTGTTAGTGACAAGAAACAGGGCGAGAATCAGTGATGTTCCTGCAATACTGCTGTAGTATACTGGTGGCCTCTTATTGATGATACAACGAAGTTTGTACAAAGTGAAGCAATGGTCTTCTGGTCCAATCCCATTCTTCGGGAAATAGCTTAAGATTTACGATGTCTTTCAAAGTTGCAGCATTTATTGCAAGTGCGACCTCACCTGCAGGCGTTCGACGTGGTTAGGCGGAAGGTGCCTAGGACACGACAAGGGAACACACACAACATGAGCATACTCGCTGATGTATGTATCTTAGGGAAGCTTGGAGGATGGGAAGATCCGCACTCAATGCGAATACCTGAGCGGCCTGCCAGCAATTGCTGGTAGTCGTCTGTCTAGCGTGTCTAGGATCTGAGCTCTGAGAATAGAAAGACTCGAGGCAAGGAGGAGGGGACGAGCAAGGCCGATTGGAGTAAATGCAACTTCCATGTATAGAACAGCACACATTCTTGGAGACCGCTTATACAGATATGATGGTGAACAACAATGAGATAGATGAGGCGCGTTGCAAAGCGAGCTGCCGTCAAGAGTGCCTGCCAACGCCCTGAGACGAGACGAATATTGATGCTTGCCTGGACAAGTGATGGACACTGCACCCTGACCCTCAATCCCGAAGATCTAAGCGCATTGCAACTCTTCGAGCCGGACGTTGATGTCAAAGGACGACTTAGCTCACCAATTGGTGAATCATTCATTTATAACTTGCCCGATCTATACCTTATTAAGCTTGTCAAGCCACTAGTGTCGTAGGGTTAGGGTCATTTTTTGAACACTCCCTCGCTCGCCACAAAAGGCGGGTCAAGGCCTAATGAGGAAGGTATACCGAGTGTTGAGGATAGTGTTGCAATTGTGGGATGCGCGGGGCGGAAAAACAATGATCCGATGACAAAATAGGCTTAGTTCTATATGGCTATATAAAACTCAGAGAAGCATGGAAAAAGCCACCATAGACCAGTTATTTATGCCCGGAAATTCGCCCCTGAGAACCATCCAGAAACAGGCCAACACAGGCGTAATACGAGGTGGTTCCACCGGTGCAATTTCCGACAACCCTTGCCGAGGATAATTACCTCTCCACCTGTTCAGCCTTGCAGCCTTTTGCAGCTAGCCATATGTAGCATAGCTTCGTCTTGGCGGAGGCATATCCTCCTGCCTCATATGAGTCATGCTTCGTAGAATCTACATCATCTTCCCACCCACCAGACGTACCTAGTCCTCTTGTTTTCTGGCGATCACGGTGCGATCCAAGTGGCCCAGGAAGATCGTTCATTCAATTGTGCTTTTGTATTCTTCATAATTGGCCTTCAGTGCCGTCCTACTCCTGTTCTTGTAACTTGCTCATACTGCCTCTTCCACCTTGAAGCCTGTTGCAAGTAGGCCTTGTAAGAATTAATAAGCGAGCGGGCATAAAAATTCACCAACGAAAATCTTACCTTTGTACCAAACGAAATCACAAGAATGGAGGCCAAACACTTGACATCTCAAATCGACATCTTTCCAAAAAAGCGATGCGGTACGTATCTCTTGGTTTGATAAAGGCGACTGCAAGACTAGAATTTAGTGGCGCTTAACTTTCTCCGACCGGTGTTTTGATACCATCGACGGCCTAGGGGTTTTCGTTACTGACACTTATTAGGAGTTCTAGGAGCGACTGGAGCAGTTGGAACTCGGTTCGTCCTGTTGCTCACGCAGCATCCTCGACTAGATCTAGTGGCTGTAGGTGCTTCTGAGCGGTCTGCGGGTAGACGATACTCGGATGCAGTACGTTGGACGCAGTCAGTGCCAATGCCGGCAAAAATTGCGGAATTGGTCGTGCGGCGTTGTGTGCCTTCCGAGTACCCGGATTGTGAGATTATCTTCTCGGGACTGGACGCAAATGTGGCGGGGGAGGTGGAAATGGCCTTTCTCAAAGCCGACTTTGCGATCTTTTCGAATGCCAAAAATTTCCGACTGGCACCTCTCATCCCTCTTGTCGTGCCCACGGTCAACTTTGGACACACGCAGTTGATTCCAGCCCAGCGTCGGCATTACAACCTGGGCAAAGGCTTCCTTGTGTGCAACTCCAACTGTGCCGTCATTGGCGTCGTCATCCCATTCGCAGCATTACAGCACAAGCTCGGAGATATTGACCAAGCAAGCGTCGTAACTATGCAGGCCGTATCAGGTGCGGGCTATCCGGGCGTCAGCAGTAAGTGATGAAATTCAACGCCTTCCATTGTTCTCTGTCGGCATGCAGCTAACCTTCCCAAGGCATGGATATTCTCGACAACGTTGTGCCATACATTCCAGGGGAAGAAGATAAACTTCAGGCCGAAGCCTGCAAGATTCTGGGCACCTTGAAAGGGGACATGACCGGATTTATCAATCAACCAATGCGCATTTCTGCCGCCTGTAACCGGGTACCAGTGATTGACGGCCACACCGTATGTGTCTCTTTACGATTTGCAAGGCGACCTCCGCCGAGCCTGAGCGAAGTCCGCAATGCTATGAAGGATTATGTGTCGGAGATTCAATCACTGGGGTGTCCCTCGGCTCCGCAGCACGCAATCGTGGTCATGGATGAGCCGGACCGACCACAGCCTCGTCTAGATCGTGACACGGACCGAGGGTATGCGGTCAGTGTGGGTCGGATTCGGGAGGACCCGAGTGGTATCTTCGATATCCAGTTTGTGGCGCTAAGCCATAATACCGTTCTTGGGGCAGCTGGCTCGTCAATCCTGAATGCGGAAGCGGCTATCCTTAAGGGTTATCTTTGATATTGGAGCGTCCTCGCTTGGAAGTTAATCAATAACTCGATCAGAGGTGAAGAGTGGCTTTTAGACACCACAAATGCATCATGTTACCGACTTATCTCCACTATATCTGCTCCGGATTACACCACCACATGCACAGCTCAGAGCTGCTCCTCACATCCTGTTGTGACCAAGCAGTCTACCCGTACGGCCATATTTGGCTTATTCATTATAGAGTGGCAAAGGCTACAACCTGCAGACTATATATATAGAGAACTTAAATCCCTTCTTCTTTCTCTTCATCCCGCAGTATCGAAATGGTTCGTGGTGATCTCGACCACCCGGACACGCTGGCCGCAGTATTTTCTGGCGTCCACGCCATTCATGCTCTCACAGATTTCTGGCAGCCATACTGCAATCCAAGCAATAAAGAAAAGCTCAAGAAAAGCCAAACCATGAATGAATTCTGCTTGGACCTGAAGGTGCCAGCAGGGAAAGAACATTGTTAACGCAGCTGCGAATGTGCAGACCCTAAAAAAATATGTGTGCTCGTCGCTGTCGGATGCCAAGAAGTGGAGAGAGTAAGGATAAGTATACGTGGGTTCATCATTTCGACGGAAAAGCAAAGGTGGTCGGATATATCACGGACTGAGCTGCCGGAGTTGGCGAAGAAGATGTCCGTGCTGTAGGTTGGGTTGGATGCCACGCACTGGCAGGCTGCGCCTTGTCTTGCGCCGAGCGTTCTCACCAGACAGTCTCCCGGGCACATGACAGCTGTATGGCTGCATAGCAACCGGACGGGACCTTGGTCCTCTCTCCGAGGGCTGATCCAGACAAGCCCATGCCGGACACACGCAGAGATACGGGTCACTTTGCCCGAGCTTTGGTCCAACTTCCGCCTGGAAAGAATGTCCTGGCACACGGCACCATGATCAGCTGGAAGGATTGCATGGCTCTCTGGGCAAAGATCCTAAAGGTCCCTGGCGGATACTACAAGCAGGTTGAGTTTGACAAGATTGCCCCTGGTGTATTTCAGGCTCTTACATCAAGGAGGGAGCTAAAAGCAGTCAGCAATTGATTTCCTGTGAGTGGTGAGATGCAAAGGTTCACTTGGCTACCTTATGGGCAACAGGTTACAAGAAGCTCGAGGCAAGACATTGAAGATGAGAAAACATTTAATGTGGATAAAATCGAGTTAGCCAGTGCGGTGTTGGTATTGTTACGAGTCCTAGATTGTGATTACAAGAGGAGACTGCTAGGTATTGCTATCTACACGTGACAAGCTCGATAAGGCTTCCGACAGACAACTCGTACTCGTACCGAGTTCCAAAATACCGTTACTCTATCTAGAGTAAGCTAAGGTATTAGGTTACTCGTAAGGCTGAGGCTGATTGGAGTACTTAGCGCTACCCCACCCGAGAGAGGCAAGTTGGGAACGGCAACAACATTCAGCTGATAATCTTTCCATGGCACCTAGCAAGAAGCCCGCAGCCAAAGGCGACAACAAATCCAAAGACAAAGGCAAGGCTTCTACCAGCAAAGAGGACAATGCGGGAGCCTCGAAGCTGAAGGCCGCAACAGCGATCAATACACGTCACATCTTGGTACATCTTCCTCTCTACTCTCTACATCCGCATGGGCAAGAAATGCTAACAGGCAATTCAGTGCGAGAAACACTCCAAAAAAGAAGAAGCCCTGACCAAACTTCACGACGGCGCCAAATTCGACGAAGTAGCCCGCGAGTTCTCTGAGGACAAAGCCCGTCAAGGCGGCAGCTTGGGTTGGAAAGTACGAGGATCGCTGGACGCTGCGTATGAGAAAGCGGCCTACGACCTGGAGCCGAGCACGACGGGGAATCCGAAGTATGTGGAGGTGAAGTCTCAGCACGGATATCATATTATCATGGTTGAGGGACGACGATGAGGATGAATAAGGCTATGGATGATGGATAGAGGATATCAATCAGAGACCGCTCTCTCTGCTGCTTCGAGGCACCGATTTAGTACCCTCCAGAAACTTTCGACTACCATATTCCGGGGTATGCGCACACCGCCATGGTCAGACTTAGTGACCACCGTTCTGCCAACCTGCCCACGCTCCTTGTCGTGACGGCTATGCAATCCATCAGTCACGATGTTGACATGCCACCTCTCGCCTCCATTGTCGGAAAAATTCAGGGTCGGACCCATTACAGCTTCCAGGAGTACAGCTACAGCGATTGGATCATGCAGCGGTGGTCCTTCTGCGAACCCATAGACCTCGCTGTAGGTATGGGCGAAATACAATAGGATGTTGTGAAACATCTGGCGCATGTCTTTCGCAGCTTTCGAAGACTCTGTGAAGCTTGTTCCTGTCAACAGGGTCTGCTGGACTTCTCTTGTCGCTAAGACCTGATGGGTGAGGTCTAGCGGTATCAGCGTCGTCTTAGCTGCAAGGGTACGGTTCGAGAAGATCGATTTTGCAGCTTCGGGATCGCACTGCTTGATGGTCAGACCCTGTATCGAAGTCAGAGACCCCGGGTAGCTCTTACATAGATATTGAACTCCGCCCAACTCGTCCAATTCCCAACCCTCTCCCCACCCTTGACATGTCCCATAGGTGCATCCGTAAACCCGCCTCCTACCGCCCCACCCATAATACTCAAGCCCTTGATATGCTCCACCAGCTCCGGAAACGTAGCGAACAGCAACGCCACATTCGTCAGAGCCCCCGTAGCCACCAACCACGCCGTCCCCTCAGGCTGCTGAATCAGCGCATGCCGCATCGCCAGCACAGCATTAGGTTTCCTGACGGCCTTCGACGAAGGTTGAGGCAGTAGGGTCGTGCCATCGAGACCGGATACGCCTTGTACGCGCACGACTTAGCATGCATTCATCCACCATCTCAGGACTTGGGGTCGGGAAGTAGCACCATGTATATCAGCAGCATGCACCGCGTTCCTACAAAACGGCTTCGCAGCCCCCGGATGGACGGGCACGTCCGACCGTCCGATAGCCGTGAGGACGCTCAAAGTGTTATACGTCGTCTGCTCGAGGGAGGCGTTGCCGTGGACGGTGCTGATGCCGAGGAGGTGGAGGGAGGGGTTGTAGGCGGCGAGGAGGACGGCGAAGGCGTCCTGGAGGCAGGCAGGCGTTAGCCGTCGACGAAGCTGGGTAGGATTGGGGAGGGGTTCATACATCGTGCCCTGGGTTTGTTAGAAAGAGGATTGTGGGGATGTGGACGGAGAAAGCATCATCGCGCTCCACCGTGCTGTACCTGTGTCACAGTCTAGCCATAGGGGTATTTGCGGTGCGTGGCCGTCTTCCATTTTGTCCATCAATGGGGCGAGGGGAGGTTAAGGAAGGAGGAGATGATGTTGGTCAGTATTTAGGAGGACAGGAACCCTGTTAAGTAATAAGAGGAAAGGAGTGCTATAGCAAACTGTTTTACTGTTTGGTTGGACATGTATCGACTATGAGTCAAGCCTATGTTTGCTCTAAGTAGTAATGTTTGTCTGTGTATCATGCTCTCCTCCCGCCCCGTTTTCGGCCTCTCATGACAGACTCTGGCAAACTCTGGCACCACAAAACCCCTGAAAGTTAGCCATATCCACTGGCCCAACCAAGATCCTCAATCTCGCCTCTGCTCGCCATCGAGGAAGTTCCTAGTGTCCCTCGATTTCAAAATACGATTGGCACGTCGGCATTCAATTTCCCATTGCCAAAGAACGAATGACGATGCTGCAGGTCTGCGTCTCTTTCAGTCCATGAACCTTCTTCCTCCCCGAAAGATCATAGGAGAATATGTTCTTTCTAAGGCAAGAAATAGTATCAGTAGGGAAGAAGCCATGCCTTGAGGGTTGCGGTGGCACTTCTGTCATTACCAAAATGGCCAGCTCACCACCGGAATTCCTCCCCATGCCAGAAAACATCCTTTCCTCTCCAAACCCACTTCCCAACTTCGCTTCTGACACTTGCACCCATACCATTGGGTCCACAAACCAAAACTGCCACCCTCTCGCGGCCATTGTACGAGAACACTTCATGAACTATAGCACGATAATCAGGACGACCATTTCGCAGCGTCGCTGCAGCTTTGGACGCAGCATCCCCAGGCGAAGACGAGTCGCCGAGCAGCCGATCTCGCTCTTGCAGCTCAATGGAATCGCCAAATTGCGCTTCTGATTTACTCTGTGTCCTGCGAGCTAAGGACTCTGAGTCCAGTCCATCGACATCACTCTGAGTGGTATATGCGTTGAAGCTTTCAGGCAGAGTGCCACAGATTCCAAGCAATTGGTTGATACCCCATCGAGCATCCGCGACTTGCCTAACACTCCACACAAACTTTATGCTGGGTATCTGCTCTCCTCTAGCACCTCTGTGCAGCAGATCGAGATAAATGGGCAGTGTGAAAGTTGCTCCCACACCACCTGCGACAAAGAGCACCCGATCGTAAGTTGCAAGATCTGGAAAGCAGTTTGCGGCGCCGTAGGGGCCTTCGAGCGTGAGGCTGGTGGTCTTCTGCTTGGCGGCACAATCGGCGAGCATGGCTGTGGTACCGGAGAGAGCACGAGCCACAAGCTCGATCTTCTTGTCATCATGAGGATCCCTGTTGGCGATTGAGAAAGGGTTAATGCGAAGCTTCTGAGGCAGAGACGGGAAGCCAACATAGATGTGCTGGCCTTGGGCGTACGTCTTGGAAGAAAGGGTCTTTGTGAGCGGTATATTGATGGCTAGTAGATTGGTCGAGGGGACCAGCTCAATAGTTGCTTCAGCTGTGGTCTGCGACACATTGCGTTGTAGAATGACAATCAGGTAAATGGCGGCTGACTCAATAATGTATAGTCGAATATGAGAGACGTGAAAGAATAGTATTGGTAGGAGGGAGGCAGAGAGGATCACGTGAAGGTAAAAGAAGAGGCGGTAGTTCCAAGTACGTATCTTGGCAAGAGCGGTGGTGCCAATGAGCATGAAAGTGGTGATGGCCATTAGCCCAAGTATCACGTCTCGATCCTGGATCCGCTTGAGCAGGAGATTCAACTGGATGTAGAAATTCAGGTACATCGCTGCGTGGACGGAGAAAAGCGCGATGAGTACTCTCCCAAGAAGCCGATGGTAGGGGTTGAGTTCTTCGTGGGACAAGCGAGTCAGATATTGGATAGGACTCCAAGATTTGGCTGCAAGCAAATAATGTAATGGCAGTTGCGAAGCCGCTACGATGCCAAATCGTCTTGTCAAGTGGAGGTAGTCGTCGCCGGTATCTTTGAAGATAAGTACGAGCAGCCACATCGCCCACAGGCCTGCAATGAGCCATTCCTGTCTAGTGTTCCATCCCTCAAAAAGTTCTCCATCAAGAAACCAGCGGATTCGTGCTAGTAGGATCGTTGAATAATCTCTAGTAGGCTGCTTGAAACTTGACACAATCGGGCTTTGATGCTCTTTGACTGCCTGAGGGTTGGAAGGCCATATTCTCGATATCAGAAGACGCATTCCAACGCATAGCTGATACATCAACGGTAGAAATAGGATAGAAAGCTGCGCAAATTGGCCATAGTCGTCCAGTAATTGGCGGCGACGCAGGGTTTGCTCATCGTTCAAGGTAACGAAATGGTAGGGGAAGCCCATTTTGCTGCACTGAAGGCAAATTGGCAAATTATGGGAAATCACACGTGCGTCTCTAGTGGAATGATAAAACTCGACGGCAGTACCATCGGAGAGTTTTGAGAGTATATACAGAGACTCTTGTACAATATAACGTATCGTTGCAGCGAAGTAGAGAATGGATACATAACCCCGTCAGCCTGTGGTGGTATTGCTAATCAGCTGTTCGCGCTACAGTCACAGGCTCCAGAAGTATGCCAAGCTTTCTTATCTTATCAGGTATCGCTTACATACTCATATAGCCGAAGTTAGACGACGCTAGCCGGTGGGTTTCTCAGTAGATTCATAGACTAATGAATACCTTTCACCACCCCACTACTCCGTACTATTAAGACCATACTGTGATACTAAAGCCGAGTAATCAGAACTCTGCTCACTTACCCCTGCACACACCATTCACCACCGAGCTACTGTAAACCATAAAGCATCACTGAATCGCATAGAGCTAGCTCTACGAACCTTCCCCGAATGTCAGGCACCGACCCCATAGAATCAGCATACTGGGCTCCAGGCTGGTCGCGAAACCGCCTTGTCAACTCTCCCTCTTCTGACTCTTCCGACTCTTCCGAGCTCCTCGACATATCCGACGACAAGCAAGACCGTATGTACGACAGCCTCCGCGGGGTTTTAAGATCATCTTCAGCTTTTGGAATTTCTTCCATCGAGAGGGTTCCCCGCAGATGGGCACAGCTTAGACCAACCCATCTGAGGTTTGGACCTCCCTCCAAGGTGGACCAGTGTCATAGGCTGCAGTGGATGAAGATAGACAGCATGTAGATCTATGGTGGGATCCATGAGGTATAAGACCTCATGAATAACAAAGAATGGTCCTACAAACATCGGATGAAAGGAGCAATCTATGACATGCAGTGGACATGCATAGAAGGACGCTAGAACATGTATGGAATGGCCTAGACACTCCGACAACCAGCTCTCAATGTCAAGATTCAGGTATGTGATGTATAGAATGCTTCCCCTGGACCAGTATTTGTATCCTTCCAACAGGTGGCTGGGAACCTTATTTTATAGCCGACAAGCGCAAAGTCATAGCTGAGAACCAAATTTTGACACTCCCAGTCCCCTGTGAACAGCGAGACTGTCTCCCCTGAATCCAAAGTCCAAGTACTTTGACGTTGTCTCAAGTCCTTGCTGGCCTCATTAAACCTCAAAAAACCTCGTGGGAAAAAGAGGGAAAGAGTACCAGCTCCACTTCTAACAGTGCCTCTCCTGAGTCTCATCAATATCGATAAGCCTCGTTTCTGCTTCGTTTCTGCCTCGTTTCTGCTCTTAAGTTCTGGCTCGTTTCTGGCCGTCATCATGTGCCTTTCCTGAAGCCTTCCCTGAAACCTTTCTCAATGTCTTTTCTGATGTCTTTCCTGATGCCTTTCGACAAGCCTCGTTTCTGCCTCGTTTCTGCTCTTAAGTTCTAGCTCGTTTCTGGCCGTCATTATGTGCCTTTCCTGGAGCCTTTCCTAAAGTCTCCTCTAAAGCATTATTCAATGTCTGTAGTCCTTCACGACGTTTCTTTGACGGAATACTTTGCGACGATATAATTTATGACGATGTGCTTTGCGACGATATGCTTTGCGACGATGTGCTTTGTGCGACGATGTGCTTTGCGACGATGTGCTTTGTAGAGCTCTGTATCTGAATCAGTCTTTATAGGAAGCTGGCAACATAGCGACTTAGCCTGTTTGCCCTGTAAGCCGAGCTCATAACCTGTCAAGATTCAGGTATGTGATGTATAGAATGCTTGAATTATGTTATCTCAGGACTCCCCTGGACCAGTATTTGTATCCTTTCAACAGGTGGCTGGGAACCTTATTTGATAGTCGACAAGCGCAAAGTCATAGCTGAGAACTAAATTTTGACACTCAACAGAGGTTCTAGGGAGAGGGGAAACCCGTCGGCTGCCGCGGCTAAGACTGAAAGTGAATCGCAGTAGGAGGAGCGGAAGGCGTAGGAGCAGCAAGAGGAGAATGAGCCGGAGCTTGATTGGGGCAATGGGGAGATACTCGAGATTGTGAGTTTGTTTTGATGGAAGGTGGTGAGCAGGAAGGCTTTTCAAGATCCTTTGATCTACGAGTGTGGGATTCCTTGTCTTTGTACGCATTGGGTCGCGGACTTGTAACGGCTGCGTTTATAATTGCGCAAGGGGGGCTGTTGTTGCTTTCTCTTTCGTTACCCTTTCCAGAACCGAAAAGGGGGTCGGTGGTGTGTCATCTCAGGCCGACTGCGTGACATGCTCAGTCGCTGTATCACCCATCTCCTTACCTCTCTGTATCATCCATCTCCTTACCTCTCCGTACTCATCCCATTTTCCACTCTTTTTTCAAATTTTCTTCTATCCCAACCGTTACTTCATTTCTTCTGCGTCCTTCCCCCTCTTCTTCAGGGAAGTTTCCGCATGCAATAGAGAACGATTCGAGAAGCCTCCGCATTGTGGTGAACAATATTCGTGGAACCCCGTACTGCGAACTCTTCATGTCTTTCTAGCTTTCTACTCCACTCGTCCGTTGCGGATCTCCTCCCTTTTGATACTTTTGCTAGAGCTTCGACTGTAAGATGTTCCCCCAAGAACAAAGGGGATTTTAGCGGCATGAAGAGCGTATGAAGAGGATATATGGTTTCAAGAGTGCTAATCAGATTCCTCGATGATAAACTCGTTGATGGTTATGGTAAGTTGTTGATGCCAAAATGTTAGATAGCACGCTTATAATCTATCTAATGGCAGTGCCTTTAGTCCTACTCATGAGTCGTATTCCTTGGCAGCCCTTGGCAGTCCTCCCGCCAGTCCTCCCGCCAGTCCTCTTCGTTCCAGTCCTCTTTGAACCAGTCCTCTTCGTTCCAGTCCTCTTTGAACCAGTCCTCTTCGTTCCAGTCCTCTTCGTTCCAGTCCTCTTCGACCCAGTCCTCTTCGTTCCAGTCCTCTTCGTTCCAGTCCTCTTCGTTCCAGTCCTCTGCGACCCAGTCCTCTTCGACCCAGCCCTCTCCTAGCTGAAGTTTCCCCAGCCAATAACTTTCCCAGAAAAAACATAAGTCGCTGATCTCACTATAAGACGTCCTCCAAATGATATCCAGCACTATTCCATTACGCAAAGCAAGGCTACCGGTGGCTGCCTGAAGATTACGTTGAAAATATATATAATGCGACCGGTCCATCCGTGTATCTAAAGACAACAAGAGGGGGGTCACATTCTGTTTCATCAACTCAGAACAACGCGATTTGTCGACCCGTGAATATGAACATTCTAATCCTTCCACATGCAAAATCTGTTCCTAAACCTTCGCAGAATAATGCACCAAGATACATTTCCCTCATCACTCATTATACCATTTCGCATAGAAGCCATAACAGCAAGTCACCCTGTGCTTTGTGGTGCTTTGGGAAACCAGCGGTTTAGCATACTGTTGGTGACATCGTTGGGATTTCTTGTGGCTGCATCTTTTGGCGGCAACTCCAGGTACTCTGTCGGGTGACTTGTTTCCACATGCCTCCTCCTATTGTCAGCGCGGCCAATGAGTTCCCCGCAGGCTGACCCGTCCTTATATAGATCACACTGGTAAAACCAATTTTGGCCACCGGAATGCTTTTTATGCTTGTGCCTTCTCAGGCTTGACTTCTGACTCTCGGTAGAGCCATGATAGGCTGGTTTGCGCTCACAATCTGGATCGTCATCGCAAATATTACATGTCATCACCGAAGACCCAGAGGAGAACGGATGACCAGCACGAGGACGAGCGCTACCACGAGAAAGTGGTGCTGTGCTAGATGCAGCGCGAGACACTGTTTTCCTCGATACAGTATCAGACCTGGAGAACGTAGAAGTTGATGGGCCGCTGGGAGAATGGCTATCGAGATCATCGTAATTGCGTGGGAACTCTTCATTCTGCGCATCGTCGCCTCCCGCGTTTGTCTCGTCTACATCTGCCCAAAGAGGTTTGCAAGTCTTGAAGAAAGATCTATCTATGAGGGATGGATCAATCCCCCTCGTAGATGGATCAATACCTAACACAGGATTCATGGATGGATTTGCTTGGTTTCCCATCTCCTGCGGGTCTGACCATTGGCGGCCAGGACGGATCTCCCGATTCCCAAGTTGGATTCCAACGTCTCCACCGGCTTCATAATTGTTAGTGGCTGAACGAAAAAAGGTTGATAGGCTCATACCGTCTGGTCCGGAGTTCTCGCATGTGACATCACTTTGATACTGGTCTGGAAAGACGTTCAATGGATCGAGGTGAGGCGGTTCGTGCATGATGCTCTGCTCAGTGCGGTGCTGTTGTGCCTGATTGTAGTCATATCCCTCAAAGCTGAGATGGTAGGGTTCTATGGAAGACCCTTGAACATTCTGACGACTGAGACCATTCATTGGACTCCAAGCAGAATTGTCTCCATTGTAGTTGTTCAAGTGTTCACTCGAAACCGGACCTCCCGCCCCTCGGGAAGAAGCGGTGTTGACTTTCTCACTGTATCCTTGATGTGAAAGAGGATGACCGTTTGGGCTAGTCGTTGTGAGGTGGTGCGAAGGTAGAGATTGTTGGTGTACAGCTTGACTTTCTGCGTATTGCTGGGATGAAGGGGATGGTAGAAATGCCCTATTTAGTGGGTATTCATTCGGAGCGTATTGCGGGGACAGGACCTGCTGTGAGAATGGCGCTGGTGGTTGAGAGAACCCAGAGTCCTGCTGAGGATGTAAAGGACAAAGTTGCTGCGATGAAATCTCGGGCGGCGGTTCAGGTCTGCCAGCTGCTGTGTTCTGAGGTTTAGGGTAAGGGTGGTACTGCGACATTTGAGGAATGCTACTTGAAATGCTGTTCTGGTATTGTGGAGTAGGAGGAGCGGTATAAGGGTTGCCTGTACGGAACTGGTTGTAATGGTGTGGGGGCTGAGGTACTCCAGTTGAGTTTATTTGTTGAGGAGCCTGCGATTGTAGCTGTAATTGGTTAAGTGGAGCTTTCAAAATATGCGATGATTTCATGGTGTGGGTTATGTAGACTGCGGTCCAAATCTTCAGATGGAAAGTAACAAAAGAGGTTGTGTAGAAGAGAGCTGCTGAGGATCTAAGGAGCAGAGGAGTAGGTCAGAGAGCGGAGGCCAGGAGAGAAGGAGGGTGGCATTTAAGAATAAGTAGTCCTCCTGGTAAGGAGTGAGCATCCCACTTTCGCCTGATCATTGCGGACTGTCCCTCTTTGTGCAGGATAACAACCAACCAGATCGGAGGTCATGACAGCAGCCGTCGAGTCCTCTGCTCATCATGTAGGACCAGGAGGACCGTATGCCAAGACGTATAAAACGGTATCCACTTTTATTTCGAACAGCAGCCAGTCAACTATGGCTTGACTTAGGGTTGCTCAAGCTTCACCGGAGGATCGGTGTATGAGGGGACTTTCCTCGCTCTTGTAGTATTCTGTCGGAATCATACATGTTTTTGAAGCAGCGCTGAGGCATAGGCAAGACCAGAGGTAATTCCGAAGCGATTGGTGAATCTAAGGGCCTAAACTAGATCATTGTATTATTAATTGGGACACGTTCAGTCTTGAAAAATTCTCGAAAAGCTCTGCTGGTAGCGGAGACAGGGTACCGAAATTACCCGTGAGAAGTAATTTGTGCACCATGATCATGATTATAGGAAACACCGTCTAACGTAAGAGTCGGAGGCATCTCCAGGTTTCTCAGAAGGAAAACGTCCGCCGCAGTGCTATGACGGCTCCTTCGCCGGCCTACAAGTTGATCCACAACTACTCACGACGGTCTTCCATTGTAATCGATAATGTGGTACTCCGACTCGGTTCTGGTCGCACTGGGATAGTGGCAAGAAGTGCGGTCATGGGAGGTGCCAGCGATGCTTCCCTACGCCGCGTTCGCAGTCGTAAATAGCCATTTTGCCAATCTCGTAAAACAGAGATGAGTTGGGGGCTGAAGTTCAAGTCCGAATTACAGCAGCAAAGGCGCGATTGAGTTCTCAAAATTTGCAGCCGCTTGGGGTTTATGCGTTGTGAGAAAGTCCTTCCAAAGACTTGAGACTTATAGGTAGCATAGCCTCTTAGGGTACACGGTCCGTCCGGTGTCGGGACTGAGGAAGAGCAGCATTCCGCTGATCTAATTGAAAGCTTATCGGAGGATAGAGGGGAGAGCATCCTCAGATGTAACCCTGCAATCAGAAAAATTAAGGAGGGTCGGGTACACTATCCCATCCGGCTTCGGGATTGAGGAAAGGCAGCAATTCGCCAATCGATTGGCAGTTAGACAAGCTGACAGAAAGGTTTCCCTTATGGTGTCATAGCCAAGGAACCCTCTACATAATCAGCCCTGGTACTTCCCCAACATCAACCAATCAATGCTATGCGGAGATCGATGTATGGTTTGTATGTGCCTCAAGACCTTGTTGTCGCCTGATATGATCCTTCTATTTCTCTACGCCAACAGAGAGAAAGATGTTGTATGCGAGAAAGGTGGGGCCGACGCATAATCCTTCAACGATCATGATTCTCATAGCTCTTCAAATGGGCTCAGCTCCTCCTATTGTTCATCAGATACTATTTGCGTGCGGAATTCAAGCTCTTCGAATGAAATGGGCTGCTTTTCCAGGGAGGAATCGGTGGATCTTGTGTTTTGTGGTCCAATTAGTGTGCCAAGTTCTCCGATAAGTGAAGACTAAACATACAGCGAAAACGATGAAAGCGGCCCCGCCAATACCAAGATAAATGATACAGATCTAGATTTGAGAAATTCTCAGTGGCGTACAGTCAAATCAGTAGGAGGTGAAATGGCTCACCTTGGTTTCGTCAACTCAGGTATCTCGATTGATCAACGGGATGCACACATACAAAGTCCAAAGTCAAGGCGAGCAGGAAAGTTGCCCATCCATAGCATCCATAGCTCATGAGCATCATTGGACATTGCCAAACGAAGAGCATAATACCAAGAGTGACACCAAGGCTACCGACCGCGCCATCACGATGCTGAGTCATATTTTGATACCTAGGGCGTGCAGGATAGCCTCGAGAATCATCAAGATCTTGCCGCGAGGTCTTGTGAAATAAATCACTGTCCGCAAAGACAAATTCGAGGCTTCTGCTGTTCAAGATCTTTGCTTGGTACGCACAATGAACCATCTACCATCAACTCGGGCGACCATATGAAGGAAATGATCCGAGATACTGGGCTGATATTGACCTGCAATCGCGACGTATCCGCGAAGACGCGCTTGGAGAACTAATGGATAGAAATACTCGGCACTTGTGGGCATACTAGAAATTTACAGCCCGTGTTCTGGAACGCCGGCCCAAAAAACCGAATGAGCCTTCATTTCCATAGCCTTTGAAGCACCGTTTCATGAATTGGGATGGAAGCGTACGGAATATGGGATACGGCCATGCAGCATTTATTGATCTTATTGAACATAATTGAGTTTGTCTTCCGGATTATGTAGAAGCTTGACAAGCCGCTGGCCGCAACGCTGGAGAAGCAAGTCACTATAATAAATGCCCTGTTCTCAACAGCGGGCACTTCATTCTTATCGCTGTCGCTTAGTGTATTCACTGAAAGGATGCTTGCCTCACATCGACTCACGCTTCTCTTCCTTCTGACTACAGCGGCGCTCGCAAGAGCAGCGCTATGTAAACACTTTCTTTCTATGTCTTTCGATTTCGAGCTGAGTTTCGTTCGTGGTCTTCAGCGTTTACGAATGGCTCAATAGCCAGCACAAAAGCACTTGCCGCCGTAAACTCCTCCACTCTATCCCTCAGTCTCCGACGTTAACAAGCACAGGATTTTCCAGCTGTCTACCATGCGTCGTCATAGCATCAGATCCCGGAGGATCTTCTTTATCATCTCAGGTTTATTGGTACAATTCTACGATCAGTTCTTCGTTAGATACGTTATCAATTTTCCTATCAGAATACCGCAACACCACCATTACTAGCACAAGTATTGCGTATGGCAACATCAATTCGTTCAGTAGTAGTGTCTTGTCCTCACAGTTATTTTCGGGGGAGTACTTAAATCCATTTCCTGCGCCATACGCAGGCGTTATCCCAACATTTCTTCTCGCAAACGGCACGGACGGGGCAGTACCTGGTGGAGTAACAAGTTTCGCCTACCCAACCCCTTATGCTGCAATTGCAGGGTTTTGGCTTTATACTAACTTACCATCCGCTGACTGCGCCTTGGATTCAACCGAGGCTCAGACTTTCATTGAGGCACTCGAGTGTGAGAATCAAGATATCGAGCCGCCCAGTGATATCGTTTCAATCTTAGTCCATATGAAATCGACTTACTACACACTTTTAAGTGTTGGGGGCACTTCGAACGTCACGCAAATTTTGTATAATCAGCGCGTCGCCTTCGATCTCGATACCAAATCCTTTTCCGACTTCATTGCGTCAAATACCTCTTTATTGAACCGCTTCCCTTATCTTGCGTCATGCAGTTACTACTCGTGGGGTGTAGGTCCGCCTGATTTGCAGCTGCCGGTTACCGCGCTCACAGCAACTGTAACGACGTTAATCAAGGAAAACAGCCCATATCCTACAAACTCCCCTACACCTGGCAATACTGTGAGACCTCCTATCCCAGCTCAGACGACGACATCGTCCCAAGGATCTCCGAGTCCAGGCTCTCCGAGTCCAGCAAAGAACGCAAATCCGCAGCAAGGTATCCAACGTGTCCAGTATACGCCTCTCAGCCAGGAAGCGATAGTAAATCTTCCCCATATGAAACTCCTAGTCCAGTCAATGGCAGTCCAGGATCCGCCAATCAAGCAGACATCCCCAATCCACCCACCAGTGTCCCACAAACGCTCCCGCCAAAACTGTCGCCGCAACGCCAAAGATCTCTTACGCCGGGGGGGTTATAGACGCAATGAAGCAAACCAGTATAATCTCCCTGAGATTGGCGCAATCAGTCCAGGCGGTTCGGCAGTAACGACTAACAACATCGTCTACTCTCTTGCGCCTTCAGCGACTGCCCTCGTGAGCAACGGAGTCAATTTAGCAATCACTTCCATTACAAATACTTCTCCTGCAAAAAGCTCCCAACCACGTATCCTTTCATTTGGAGGGACACCATACACAGCCGACGCCTCCTCCCGTTTCATCATTGACGGTCACCCGGCATTGTAGTTACGTATTACGGTATCCGGCACTCCAGTCTCTTACGCCGTAGGCGGAACAGCCGTTGTTATCAGCACTAGCACCGAAGCACTATCCCTCGCTATCATGGCCCCCCCCTTCTCCTGCTGCTGCTATTACTGCTGCCATGCTCTCATTCACCGGAACCACCTACACCGCCGACGCATCCTCGGGTTTCATGACCGCCGGTCAAACCCTCACACCCAACGGCATCATCACCGTATCCAACACGCCTCCCTCTATTCTACGCCGCAGCCGGTACCGCCGTGGTCATCGGCACCAGCACCGAAGCACTGTCCCACGCTACCACCACCCTAGCCGCTGCTGTTCCGGCAATCACATACGACGGAAACACGTACACTGCTGACGGTGCGTCTAAGAATTTTATCATAGATGGTCAGACGCTGTCACTTGGCGGCGTCATTACCGTGTCTGGCACGCCGATCTCGTACGCGGCGGCTGGGACGGATGTGGTCGTGAGTGGGAGTACGGAAGCTGTGGGGATGGGGGGGGGGGGGTTGTTTATGAGTGGGTTCGGTGGTGGTGGTGCGGCAAGGACCGGGGTGGTTGGGTTCAAGGGTGGTGCTGGGGAGGGAAAGGGGAGGAGACGGTCTGGGAGGGTCTTGGGGGTTGCGCTGGGATGTCATTGTTGATGAGGATATAGACCTTTAGGAACTCATGGTTTGAAGGAATTTTCTGAAAGCTTGCATGATGCAAAATTGGTGACCGGGGTTACTTCTGTGTGTGCATTATAAATTTAAACATTGCCATAACCTAGGTTCTGCCGGTCATCATCCACCAATCGGCCGTACCTGCATTGAATGTTAGTCAATTTCTTCGGATGCAGATTGAGAAAACCCACTCTATCAACAACCTAAAGAACCAGACCTCGAAATCCTCATTCCGCAACACCTTCCCAGCCCATTCTCTCCCCTGAATTGCCAACTTCGGCGCCTGTATCTTCCCGTCCGGCTCATTATTGAAATATCTCACACTCTCCACGTACTCATCCCCCTTCAAGCTCAGTGGTATGTAGTGAACCCAAGGCCGTAGCCATTCTTCGTGCCACTCCCGGAACACCGCCATCTTATACACTAAACTCATACTCTTCAAAAATGCGTAGAAGCGCCCGCTGAAAGCATTACCGTCAATATCAAGGAGGTATTTGTACTGCCAGGCATCGTGCTGCTTATCCGGCTTGGCAATGTCGAAGAACTCTTTCTGGGCATCGCAATCTCCCGAGTCGCATTGGCCGACATGGGCGAAGTGGACATCGATGAGGTCTTTGAAATCTGTTCTAGGTCTCTCTTTGAGTTTCCATTCAACAAAGGAACCTGGCTCGGGGCTCTGGTTCTCCAGGACCATGGTGTTATCCAACGCGTTGATTTTTCCGACGAATAGCTGTCGATGTTGACGCCTCCAACCCCCATTTCTAGAGTATCCACCTGTTGTAGAACCACGCCAATACAATCTTGATTTCTTCTCATCCCAAGGATAATCGTCGCTTTGGTCGTAGGCTACTTTGTTGGACCAGTACCAAGGCGATGGGTACAAGATATCCTGGAAACTGCTGATTTTGCTCTGAGAAAAGACTGGGAAGAGGTCGTGGACGATGTTGAAAGCGTTCGGACGGTTGAAAAAGCCGTGGCGCTCTTTCAAGGAAGGTGACAAGCAGATGTCAGAGGATGCGGTCTTGTTGTAGATGAAGCCGAGCTGGGAAAAGGCAAAGGCACTGCTATCGTCTTGAATGCTTTCGTCTAAGGTGCGAGCGGGGCTTTCAGGTGAGCATGAAATTCGAGAATTTGTCCAGGTGGGTTGATGCGCAAACACATTGAATCGTGTAAACTTGACCTCGTTTGGCCTCGTACCATCGTCCATATCCGCTGCTCGAGGCGACCATGCATTTTTCGGCGCTGTGTTCTGAAATGCAGCGGGCATTGCGACGTCTTTCGCCGTAGCCACCAGTCTGCTCAGATCGTCATGCGGTACGACCACTCGAGGCTCATCGTGAATGTTGAAAGGTAGATCCATGTCAGGCAGATATTGGACGAAATCTTTCACCATCCCCACTGTCGACTTTTGCTGCCATTCAGACCCGCCTGCCGCGCTGATGACTTCTCCATCCCTTATAATTACACCCAGCAGCGCATTGTCGAATCCGAGCGCCTCACGTGCCCTACCCCGAATGACAGATGGTTGTAAAGCCCAGAATGGCAGTAATGAGTTGTAGATAGTGTCATATTCGTCGATCAATGCCACATTCCTAGCCTTTGCGAATTCGTACCACTTGTCGAAGTTCGGAGGCGGAGGTATTTGGTATCTCCGTCTATACTCTGCGACAGCCTTCTCCAAGGTATCCGATTGCCTGTTTATGACCTCATTGAACTCGGCCTCAGCTTTTGCTATAAGCTGCCGTATGGGATGGGACGCATCGGTCGAAGGAGGTAGAGCTTTCGTAAGCTCTGGGGGGGTAATGTCGATTGGGGGTGCAGGTCTCGACGTGCGTAGAAGATAGAGCGTCGTGCCGACGAAAACGCACAGAACGAGAAATGTGACCGTTTGTGGTCTTCTCATGGTCCTCCTGAGGTTTGATCTAGCATAGGTGCGGATCCAGGAAGATGAACGAGGTCTCATTGGACGCTCATTCCGTGGAATCAGAAGAGCAGGAAGAGCTCTGGTATTGAGATTGACTAGGCTTGTCTTGATTTGGACTGTCGTAACATGCCGTAGAAGCTCCTTTCGATTGCGGCCCCACGCCGCTCAGAAGTTATATCTGGCCGTGTCCCACTATCTCCAGCAGAAATCTGTTTTTCCCAATTTTGGAAGGTCGAAATTTGTAGACGCGGTTGGCGCCGTCCATTTTTAGATCCCTACCAGCGCCAAGCTACGAGAATAATACCTCGGTCTCAACCTCTATCAAGTCTAGAGTGGGCGCCGCTTTCACATTTACCATTTCACCTTTACATGGCTCTCTCCTACGTTCTCATACTTCTCAAGCAATCGTCATTGTCAAACCAGCCGTCTCTATCATCCTCATCGACATCATCATCATTGAGAGAAGACAAGGAGCTGTCAAAATATGACATAAATCCGAAAGACCATAGCAGGCCTAAATTTCAATTATCCTTCATAAGCATACTGTCCTTGTCAAAATCGAAAGCGGAGTGAAGGAGCCAGTTAACTATTAATTTTCTTCGTCATAGCACCTCCTTGCTTCTGATCCGCGACGCACCAGTTGATTCCCCAGCCCGCCATATTGCGGATATCGGTTGGATTGATAATGATGGGGTCCATTGGATCCAAAATTTGAAAGATGATATCACAAGATTCTTATCTAGAGAAATCAGCAGACGCAGAGATATTATTGTAAGCAGCAGAGGTTTCATCGTGGCTCACTGAGATCCGAAGACCATTTGGATCATGTCTGGGAAAGTGACACGAGGAAGATTCGTCCTCCATACCACTGGGCAGCAGTTCGCAAGCTATGACGCAATCCTCACGCGTGGCTACTGTAACAGGGAGCACAGATAATATTTTCGGGGAGCGTAGGGGCGGGAAAGTGTGATGGTATAACGCTTGCGTTGAATGATGGCTGAAAGAGGCTGAGACTCATAGTGGATTTCCAAGTCTGGTTGCAACGACGACAAGTTTGGTTGATGCACGAGATTGTCGTCCTCTCTTCTCCTGGAAACGTTGGTTTCTTATATGATGAAAAAAAATTGGATCTTAGATCTTTGAGAGCAAGTGGAAGCCTGAAACAGCAAAGCGTATTTTGGGGAACATGCTGGGGCCCACGCGCAGGAAGCGACCGACGGTCTCAGGAAGTGCTTTAAGGGCGAAAGGGGTCTTTCGTAATGCTCTGAATAGACTATCTGTTTACCATCATGGGCACGCTGAAACCCCGTGTTGGATATCAATACATGGAAGCTCACTGGTGAAGGGGAGGAAGCTTTGAAAGCCGCTTGAACGGGACTACGGGAATTTTATCGCTGGTTCGATTCTCCCAGAACACTCGCCAAATCCTACAAGGGCGCCCTCTTCACCTCCAGCCCAACCCTTCAGCGCCACAGTATCATAGTCTTCCAAAAAAGTCCTCTCATCTCCACCGTGTAGCTGGATCTTCTTCTTCCCATTCGCACTGAGCTCCAGCATACTACCAGAGGAAGTGTCTGGCTCTGTCCCGCTCACCGTTCCAGACCCCAGCAGATCGCCCACTTGCATGGGACAGCCACCAGCTGTATGATGTGCGAGCATTTGAGGGAATGAGAAGAGCAGGTTTTTGCCGTTTGTGCGGGTGATGGTGGTTGAGGTGCCAGACTTGGCTGCGTCAGTCGTCAGCAAACATGGAGACACTCGAACGGAATTGGCCATACTCGTCAACTCAACCTCTAGCTTCAGGTCGTAGACATTGTCCTTCTTCGCTTCGCGCATATATGGCAGCACTTCGTTCTCATTCTCAATCCCTCCGACCCTGAACGGCTCCAATGCATCCACCAGTACAACCCACGCACTGACACTAGTCCCGAAATTCTTCGAGTTGAATGGCCCCAGTGGTACCATTTCCCATCCCTGTATGTCTCTAGCAGACCAATCATTCATCAGAACCAAGCCGAATATATTCTCTTCCGCCTCTTTAATTGACACAGGCTCCCCCATCTCGTTGGGCTTGCACACGAACGCACCTAGCTCAAGCTCGAAGTCCAGACGCTTAGATGGAGTGAAGATTGGCTTTGGAACTTTCGCAGCCGGATTCTCCATGACCTGGCCGTGCGGTCTGCGGATTGAAGTGCCAGAGACAACCACTGAGGAAGCTCGGCCATGGTAGCCGACAGGCAGGTGCGTGTAGTTCGGGTGTAGGGCATGGCCGACGCCGCGAATCATCGCACCAGCAGTCTGAGCATGGTACTTGCCGACGAAGAAGTCGGTGTAGTCGCCAATGCGGAAGGGGAGATGGGTCTTAACGTCTTTTAGTAGGAAGAGGCCTCTGTCGTAGGGTTCCGTGAATCCCTCAGCAGGACTGAACTTTGACTTTTCTACAAAGACCTTTTGGAGGAACTGGCGAACTTCTCGATGTACTGCTCGGCCCAGTGCTGCGAAGTCATTAAGGGCGGGCTGAGAGAAAACATCGAGATGTGCTGTTATCGCCGGACATTCCGAAAAGCCCGAAGAGGAGGCGAACACCGAGAGATCGAGAGCATAATTTCCAATTGCTATTCCAACGTGTGGAGAAGATGATACAGGGGTTGTGATTATTCCGAATGGAATGTTGGCCAGGGAGAAGTGCGAGTCAATGGGGATATCTAGCCAGGATCTAGGCGCCATTGCTTTGACTTGAGATGAGACGCTCTGGTGCTGTGACTAGCCTGTGATTACCTTGAGTGTTTCGTCTGAAAAGCTCGGAATCTTTGAGGTACCTACACACCAAGTCATGTTCAATGCGTTGTCCACGCTAATGCAAACGTTGCATTGCCGAAAATCATCACCGAAGAAATCACGTGACTTCTTGGCATCTCTCTGCTAACCTCCCTCCCTTCATTTGATTGGAAACGACGACGACGACATGACAGCGGTTACCGGTAGGGTATTTTCTCCGAACGTGTCTTACAGTGTCTAAACGTTCCGGTAACAGGTTATAAGGAGAGTATTAGCACGGAGGCCGTAGTTGAGAACATAATTAAAGCTATTACGACGTCGATAGGTAGGCACGGAATCAGCATGCCTAAATACAGATGAATGCACCTAAACGCAAGCCGCTAGACATACAATGTCCTAAAGGTATAGTCCTGCTGAACAGCCGTGACTCCAACGCAGTCCAGAAATGTAATACCCGCAATGATTTCGCCTCATAGCACCCACTCGAGAAGCCAATCCGGTCTCACGTCCGGCGCAGGCTGCGTGACCTCGCATTTGTTCTTAGTAGTCAAGTATGCTCCAGCGTCGCTATATTGTAGATAGGGACCGTATTTAATGGTCTGCTTGATGATGTGTCCTGAGATGCCCGCGGAATCCTGTGGGATCCATATGACAGGCACTGGCTCTCTGGTAACTGGATCCTGAAAAGCGGCTTTGAGCTCCGCGTCTCGCTCCTCAGGGGACAGGTCTGCCAATTCATCAGGATAGCTGGCGATTGCTGCTGCTAGCTGGTCAGCGACTTCGTGTCGTCTCGACCTGTCGATCGGCTCAGGGAAGTGAGCGTGGATCTCTGTGACCCTTGCTGCAGTCTCTCTTTTCAACCTTGACAGTGCTATCCTCGCGTGGGCTGCTGTTGCAGACATGCTCTTCATTTGGACACGACTCGCTCTCTTCTTCGTTGGGTCGTCGACACTGCCGTCTAGTATACTTCCTGAATTCAAATCTGATAATTCAATCCCGTCGGTAACCCCGCTTTCCTGACGCGAGAATTCGTTGTCATCATGTATGAGAAATCGCTGTCGTTCGGCGTCGACAGCGGAATCTTCTAGAGCAACTGGTAGGAATTCGTAAAGAGGCCGTAATTGCTGCTCCATGACAAAGTGGAATATAGCTGTCAAGACCAAGACGACGATCATAATGGTGGCCTGAGACGAACACGCAAAGTTGTTTTGCGTGTCTCTGACCAACAAGAATAAGCCGATGAGTGCAATCTCCAGTACGTAGATGCCGGTGAACAGCTGGGAGACAGCATTGTTGAAGAGTAACCCATGGGTATCGACTTTGTTCCTTTGAACGTAGTAATAGTTGTGTCTGTAAGCCACCCAGAATAGAGAGAATGTGATGGACACAAAGACGAGCATCAATGGAGATATTACGCAGTATATCAAGCCTACAAGGTTTGTCAGCTCAAACTTGTTGATCGAGTACACTCTATATGATAGTGACTGCTCATGACGCCCGGTCCAGAATGAATTTAAACGGGTGGACATCGCGAGGACATACCAATGACTGCAAAGTTCGTAATCAGCGAATATACGTTGCCCCACATCTATGTTCAGGTTAGCGGCGAAGCTTCGAGAGCATTCTGGGGCTTGGAGCCGACCTGATGAGGGATGGTTGTTTGGAGCCACGCTTCCTCCCGGGGAGTCTGCGTAAACCACGGCCAGATTACCGTGATGTACAGGATGCGCAAGTACTGGAACAAAACGCTCCCGCTGAAGCCCAGGGATTGGACGATAAGGTAATTGAAAAAGTAATTTGCCGATCTAGGAAGGTCGGTGGCCAGAATTGTGGGAATATTACGGGGATCATTAACGACCTGGGGAATGACGTTCGCGATGCCGGAAGAGATTGCCGTGACTAGCACAAGCTCGATGAAGAGGAAGGTGAAATAAAAGTCTTGCGTGACAACCTCACGTTTACTACGCGTAGGTGTACCTACGAAGACCGCCAATTTTCGCAACAATGCCGGTACGACAAGTTGAACTAACAAAGCAAGCAGGACAGATGTAAGGGGTCCTAGCGCAAGTTAGCTATCTGATGCGGTTCGGTTGCTGAGCAACTTACCTGATATCAAACTTATAATCCAGGATGGCCATGGCCGGAGCCAGGAGAGCCAGGAGACAGAAGACCGGAGAGTCCCAAGCTGAGATATGGACGCAAGGATAGTGGTCGGTATACCCCAGAGAAATAGCATTGCTACAAATAAGATGAGAGCAGTGCAAGTCCTGACGAAGCGTCCAAGAGAAGTCACGCCCATATTAGGCCAGATAATCTCGTGTGGGGCGACCTCAAGAAAACGAGGAGACATTCGACCGGCCCTGTTGTGACTGACTAGACTGCAAGCCATATGTGCAGACATTTGTCTGTCAAACTGTATAAACGCAGAATTCTGTTTCTTGAATCGCTCTTCGTCATCCAGGTTCAGCAGGAGTTTATCGATTTGAACGGTCAAGCGAGCAATCTCTGCGCGCAGCCAGGCAATTTTTGGTACCATCTTCTTCTCGCCAGAGGCCCAGATCTTGAATGACGAGGCAGGCTTCCAGCTACCATCTTTTCCTCGGATGAGAGAGATCTTTGAGGCAGTGGAAGGCTTCAAGTACTTGTGCCATAACTGTGCATTATCATTGCAATCCGCCTCGTAGGCCGTGGAGATACGTTGTTCATCATTCTCAGTGTGTGCTTCATTTTCATCGTCAGGCGCGAGCGATTCCTGGGAAGTGTTCTCTGCAGTTCTCTTCGCAGCCGTAATATCTCCACTCTTTCGGTGCTTCTTGTTGACCTGTCGTAGAATTTCCAGCTCTTCCTTCTCCAAAGCGTG
The DNA here is from genome assembly GCA_022315425.1 of Pseudevernia furfuracea. NCBI lineage: Eukaryota > Fungi > Ascomycota > Lecanoromycetes > Lecanorales > Parmeliaceae > Pseudevernia > Pseudevernia furfuracea. The sequence continues at coordinate 311,818 of JAIUPT010000030.1, forward strand.
ACGAAGACTTCGACGACGAGCTACCAAGGCTCTCAGAGACCCGTAGTCTCGGTTAACCCAGGCAGTCAACCTGCTACGGTCGTCGTTGTCCACAAAGACATCATAGAGCGCTTCCAATGCCTCTTTGCTTCGATACTCGCTTGGTATATTTGTGATGAGAACCGTCTTGGCTGAGGCCTTAAGTCTATGCTCTGGAGATGTGAGGAATCGCTGCCGGACGTCGATGAAGTTCAACTTCTCACGGTACATTCTATAAAGAGTCCAGGAGATGGCCAGAGCTGCGCAGACAAGGTGACCCCAGTATCTATTTGTCTGGGTTGGAGCAACGTTCTGCCAGGACAGTGTGTCGAGGCCAGTGATGTTGTATGCCTCGGTATCATTACCTACATTAAAGAGACGGTTGTCTCTCCCTCCGTTGTAGTTGATCGGGAGCAATACCGTGACAACAATGACCATCAACGGCACAAATATGATGATCATCGCCCGGAGCAGTCGAATAAAGAAGTACCCATCTAACCCACACTTCGCCTTGAGCTCTTCGTCATCAATGTTGAAGATCCTGCGGATCCACTTGATTGGGTTCGCGGGTATTGCTTCTACCCTTAGTCTTTCTTGTACGAGATATGTCTTGGGTTGACTGCAAGCGCCTTAGCCATGGCGTCTCGGAACAACGGGAATTGTACTCACTATATCCTCCGCCCCAAGGCCGAACTCTTGAGCAAGAAGAATCCCGAAATCTCAAACGCGAAAAGACCCAAACTGACTGCAATATTGAGTACAAAGGCCTTGATAGCGATCCCCTGGTGACTTTCGCCTACCCCTGATTGGCCGTTGAGAAAGTCCAAAAGGGGTTCATTGCCGCTCGAATTGCTGCTATTGGCCATGATGACCGTTGCCCGTTGTCTGTCAGCAACACTGGCCCCCGCATGAACGAAAGCACAGTCGTAATGGCCGACGCTTGACGTGCAAGCGCAGCACGATAGTATGTTCGATGCCTACTTCATGACAGATCGTTACCTTACTCCGTATTCGCGCTGCCGAGCTGGGATAAGAACTGAAACAAAGGCTTAGCACACGTTCAATTCCTGACGTCTCTTTTGATCTAATCGTTTCGACCAGAAATCTAGCTGTCACGTTGTGGATTAAATATGAATGTGATGAAAGATGCGAAGGAAAGATGTAGCTGTCACAGGTGAAGATCTGCTGTGAAGCCATCATGCCAAGGCACGCTAATGCGCGACCATGACTAGCGGCTGCATGCCACTAGCAGTTCGCTTCATAAGGTAGGTAGCGCTGCGGAGAACTGATTACCTAATCAATATACCTCCGTACAGAGGTCTGCACCAAAGGTCTTGCACCCGTCAAGAAAAGAGCCCAGCCTTCGGATAGCGCCCCGCCCGGAGGATTGCCTGGATACTACGTATAGAGCTGCTTCGGATCTGAACTTGGTATGACTCACGATTGTTGAGAGCCCGTGCTCCTATCAGGCTCAATAGACGTCCCTAAGTTCAGTCCATGTGCTTCCAGAAAATGCTTCTAGGGTCTTTAGCCGCCTACACAGGCAGAGGTCGGTACCAACTGTCCTAGACAGCGCTGGCGCCAGCCCTAGCCCTTTTCTTAAAAGGTGGCCCGAAAGACCTAGAGATGTCTCCCAGGACCGGGACCTCTTTTGGGCGATTGAACACGGAATCGGACTCATTTCATGTGCAATTCCAAAGAAACTTCGAAGCACATTGTCCGAATAATCCTACCTTCAGGTAGGGCATTGTCCGAGATTGTGGAGTAGTACTCTAGTCTTGGCGTCCAGGACTGTGCGTGCCACCTCCGTATGCTCTGAGGTATTTTCTCGATTTCGTATCGAAATATATCTTGAATTATAAAAGAAGGAGCCAGCTAAGCGACTTATTTTCTTATTACAATAAGATATTAAAATTAGTCTCTATATGTAGTGTCTAAAATGAATACGTCGCCTATTAATGTGTTTTTCTTGATCGACTTGAAACACGACATAAAAGTATCGGATTGAAGCATCAAGGACGGGGAGAGTCAGATCAGAGTTCTGTACCACGCTAGTGATGTTACCCCGAGGATGCGGGTTTGCAGCAGCGGAGGTGGGACAGAGATGCCACATCTGGTACAATCACTATCCAAACGCGACGGGCGCAGATGCCAAACATGAGGAATGAAAGAAAATGAATACATGCACGGCTGGGACTATTGGCAGTGTGAATGAACACTGTGAATCAAGCAACAGATGGGCGCGACAAAGAACTAAGAAATAAATGGATGGAGGGAGTGTACTTCTGGAAGGCGTGGGGTACATGCTCTTATTTCTCGAAAGAAAAGCTTCTCGGACGCATAGATATGGCATGGCGAAGAAAGAGCGCGTTTGTGAATTGCAATGCTACTGTCGCACATACACGGAAATGCTATGTGGCCGAAATGTCTCCTTTCGCAGCTGAGTAGGCGCAAACATTCAACGTGATATATGACCACGCATAAAGATCAAGACGAAAGTATGGTCGAAGAGATTCGATTGGCGGAAGTTGAGGACTAGTGGAATAAGTTGAGTAGTAAGCAGAGATGAATGTTGGCACGATTATACTCAGGTCGCGTGAAGGAGAGTTCACACCTCTTCATCAAACACCTGTCTTCATATCTATTTGCTCAAGCACAATCAAGGACCCAGAATCTAAGACAGCCGACCTCTTTATCAGTCTTATAACAATCTTGCAGCTGCCCAACAGTAAACCTAGAAGAAGACAGCCCACACTGACAAGGCAGGCTACCGCAGTCATTGCTGCTCGTAGTGCCTAGCATCAGCGTGCTATAACTCTCGCTTGCAATCGGACAAAGATATTGCACAATGAGAGTCCGAACAAGGCTATCCCTTTGAGGAATGAGGGAGCGCAACTCAATTTCCCGGGGCGCTATCCGGGCTGTTCCGAGTATCCTCTGGGCCCGGGGCGTTAAATTATCCAGCTTTAAAGTAATCTGGCAGGACGTGAAATCCAGTGTGGGATAAATCGTGATAGAAGTATAGAATTCGCCCACAGTATAGTTGAACCCTGCTTAAAGGGACAATGTAACGACAATCGCAATACTCGCTTGAACATATCCTTCCGTGTCGTGTTACCTCCTGCGCGCTGCAAAGCACTTGATCTAGATCCACGCCAATACAGATATTTCTCAATCCTTCGCCTCTTTCACCAGAAGCTTCAAATGGCCTTTCATTCTAGGCACCGTGACATCTTTCCACTCCATATCCTCAGGTGTAGTCTGGTACAGTTCTAGATCGAATCTGCGAAACAGATGCGCAAGCGTGAGATAGAGCTCAGCGTATGCCAGACTATTAATATCAGTTGCTAAATATCTTTCAACTCCGTCTGAGGGTTTCTTGAGGCAGGAGGTACAACAACACGAAGAGTCGCGGGTTACTGGTAAGGAAAGAAACAACATACTTCATCCCCGGACACATTCTTGAGCCGCGCGAGAAACTAAGAAGATTCTTCTCCATTTGGGTGGCATCGTTCAGCAACCATCGCTCAGGACGAAAGACTAACGGGTCCTCGAAGATGTCCGGGTCGGTGTGGTGAACATAGCTACAGCAGGATACAAGAGTCTGGACGTGAATTTTGATTAGTCGACGCAATGAATTGCAACTCAAAGAATCTTCAGAAAGCGTCTTACTCCTGGTGGTATCTTCCGCCCGCAGAAGACGGCGCCTGTTGGAGGGACTACACGTGGGAGGTGGCCAGGAGCACCGGCGGATGAGCGTAGGGATTCTTTGATGATGCCGCGCTATTGGCAAGTCAGCTACCTATAAGCGGAGGACCAAAAAAAGCTAAAAGGATTGCACCAGATAAGGTAGTTTCTCCAGGGCCGCCCAGTCAAGCAGACTGTCCTTGTCGGGCATTGCCTCTCGTAGCTCGGCTTTGAGGCTAGCCAGTATGGAGGGGTTGGTCAGGGTGCTGTATGTTGCCACTATGAGATTGTGTGCTGTCGTATCGGTGCCTGCGATAAGCAAAAACACCGCATCTGCGGAGAGCTCATCAAGCGAAGGGGTGAACTGCCCCTTTTCGAGGTTGGGATTCAGCATAGTATCGAAAACCGTCGGAAGTCGATCGACGTTAGAGCGTTTCTTGAGTTCCAGAATACGGTCGCGAGAGGTCTGGTCAATGTTAGCTCAGTAAGTGTGACTTAATGGATACGCACGTACACTCATGACCCATTTCATCTGCGCCAAGGGTTCAAAGTACCTCTCGACTAGCTTTTGTGGGAGCAAGTCTATTGCGTCGAACAAGGATCTAAACATTTTGGGGAAATAAAGAACCCACTGAACGTCCTTTATCGACGCATCGGTAGCTCTCACAAGTGGAAAATCAAAGTCCGGCGCATCGAGAGCGCCCAATGGCTTTTGGAAAGAGAAGTTCATATTTGTGTCCGCTGCAAGACATTTGAATCCCATACTCATGTTCACGGGTCTGGCTTCAAGTGCTGCTCGCTCCAAGATCGTTAAGAATTTTGTCGTGAAAGTCTGGATCAGAGGCTCTGCGCGACGAATCGCTTCCTGAGAGAAGTAAGGGTTCATCATGTTCTTGCGCGCCATTGCTTCTTTAGTTTCTAGAATTTGGAATATGGAGTGATCGGCAGGTGGGAAAGATTGGTAGAACCCGGTTTCTTTATTGAACTTCGTGCCAGGTTTGTAAATTCTGACGCTGTTTAATTGTGGCATGGAAGTTAGTAGTTTCGAGAGACTTACTGGTTATATGCGTCTATGTCATGGATATTAAGTTGGTTGGGCCAAACTCGCACGATTGGTCCTGTAGATTCTTAGAAGATTGACTGGTGTGAAGGGGGTTTGATTGAAACCATATTTTCTGTGCAGCTCTGGCAGCTTCTTGACGTATGAAGTACCATATCTTAGGTCAAAGAAGCCCCCATAGAATCTGGTGATAGCCGCCAGTGTAGGGCCAGGAAAATGTGCAAGTGGATGTAGAGTCAAGCGGTAAAGACATTTTGATATGAAGAAAGCAAGAAATCCAATCAAGAGCCAACCAAGTCCTGAAGCGGGGATAAAGTCGAGCGCGGCCATAGCTATGGATCACGCCGAGCAAGTCGAAGATGAGTGGTCCAGAAAAGAAAGAAAGATTGAAGTTGATTGAAAAATGATGGGCAGACCATTGCGGGGAAGGATTGGCTGGCCATAATAGTGACTAGCTACTAACATCGACAAAGGTTAGATAGTGCGCTAGCATGCACCACCATTCAGCCCGCATGGAGAGCCCGACCGCGTGGGGGTCCTCGACCTCAGCTTCTCGAGCGGCCTCTCATACATCTCAGACATTGCGTCTTTTTATCAAACTCCATCGTCGAGGATAGGGTCTTTAGACAACACCATGTTATCGGTATCACATACTGACAAAAATCGATGAAAAAAAAGGACAGAGCGTGCAAGAGATAGAGAGTGATGATTTGACGCATAGATGCCAAATGCCGATCGTCGATCACGTGTGCTAGCCCTACGCTAAAGGAAGCTCGTGGGGCGCGAAGTCTTGGCAGTCTTGGCGCGCTCACGACTCGGGCTGCACATGTTATGTTCAATTCTCGGTCTCCTACCAAGGACCTACTCCTGGGTTTTACCAATCCTTCTCGTAAATAGTAGACATTGAGCTGCTGATTTGGAGGTAGTGGCATCATGTCAAATTGCTTACGCCACCATCGGACAACAGATTAGGGTGTGTCTGGAGGCGAGGCTAATCTCGGGCCTTACTTTGACGTTTGCCATTGTGTGCTGTGGAGGTGCTCGAAATTTGGCCCTCAAAGGCGTCATCGTCACCCCACCCGGACCTCTTTGATCGGGTGATGGCACTTGGCACCTCTGCCGACCTGAAAGAAGCCTGAGCTCCGCCGAAACATTCATACACTGTGTTGGGATCACCACTTCGCATCGACATATATGTCTTACTGATCATGGAGCCAATTGTACCATCGGACTCGCTCGCATCTCCGACCAAGGTCCAGAGTCCTTTGTGGAACGGGACTTCTAATTCATTGCGCACGAAGCCATGTGTTCTGCGCGATGCGGCCCCCAGATAGACATCCGCATCTGGAGGCATGGCATACCTCTCCCAAGACGAATGAAGTTCGCGTAAGACGAGCTTGGATCAGTCATCAACCCACTTGATGAAGTGGGGTAGGACGTTGGTCAAGTCCTCTGCATGGGCGACAGCAAGCACTGCAGACCGCATTGACTTGAAAATGTGCTCGAATCGATCTTCCGAGTCTTTCGACGCCGCTCGTAAATACCTTTTCCTCAATCCAGACGATGAGCGATCTATGAGACTTTGAAGAACTTCTTGGCTCACCTGATTCTTGAATCCACATTGAGTGACTTCTTCGATGAATACCCGTGCGCGCTGATTCAGAGTCAAAATTAGCACGATGAGACGATGCGAAAATAACCTTACAGTCATGAATTCCACGTAAATCATGGAGGAGCGATGTCTGACGTCGCACGAGCGAGGGTGGTCTTAGTTTGCGCCTCCCTTCATCATCCTATGGAAGGAGCGTCGCCTTAGCGTCGCTTCACGTGGGGTTGAGCTGCTGCCAGATTCTTATTCCATCCTCAGGCCTTCAATGGTGCCAATTACGCCACTTCGCCAAGTCTCAAGAGTAATTCCATACCGGTCGGTAACTTGATATTCTTCTGGATTGCAGCTTTAGTCAAGTCCATTGCTTCCTTCGGCACTTTCATCTTTGTCCTCTTACTCGCAAATTGCCTTTCCTGACGAGATGCATGACGGGAAACAACACATGTTTTTCCATCCTCATCTACACGTCCTTTTGCAGCTGATGCATTCATTCATCCTGACTCATTGGTTATAGCTCATCACACAGATTGTCTTTCAGGATAGTTCAGAGTTCCTGCACTGGATTCCCGTCAGATATCCTAATGGAACTTCCTCCTCTGGCCTCTTCGCTACCTCCCATTAAGCACTCCATCGGCGCCGCCACAACGCGGTCCGGTCCTAAAGCCAATAGCCAATCGTGTCCTTGTTGCTGTGAAAGGAAACCCCGAAATTGAACGCACCGGGCACGGATCTTCAGGGGAGAGTCATCTTTATTCGCGACTCCCTCTTCTACTATTTCGGTAATCAAGCCTAGCTTGACAATATGAATATAGTGACTACCAGTCTCGCGTCTAGCTATGGCCCTCGACCAAAGATAGCAGCTTGACGGCTTCATCTTCACTTACTTCATCCCCGAATTGACGACCCCACGATACATAAACGAACCTCGGTTATCAAAAGTTGAGAATCGTTACAACTGAGAGAAGCTCTATTGCGGAGGTCACCTTTGCGGGCTTCAGAGCGTGATAATAAGCATTCTTTTGCACAGCAGCGCCGTTGTGGATGGAAACATCGAACATACTCAATGACTCCCATTGATGAGGGGCCAAGCCAAGTCTAGACCGAGCCGGGTCGGCAACCCAGATCTCCAATTTAGGTGAAAGGACATCGGACCATCATATTGCCGTCTGTGCGGAGGCGACAACGCGCTGCCTGCCGTGTTTAGGACTTACGGCACGGACATGCGCAATGAGTTTCCCTACTTCCAACCTGTCAGTAGCTGTCGCAGGATCTGGGTGCGTAGGAAATGTAGTACCGGCCAAGAACACGGCGCCTAAAAGGGGCCGGGGCTTTTGAGTCGAGTTCTGTCCAAAAATTCAACAAGAAAACTCTTTTATAAGTTCTAGCTGGGTGATCTCTTAGATCTCAATGGCGGTCTTTGCATCAAACGTGTGCCTTCAAATGTCTCGGGTGGTAGTTTAGTTGCTGATCAATTTCTGCATCGTGATAGCGATACCGAAAGACTTCTTGATTAAAGCCGCTGGAGAAGTCATTCTACTTGACTTCATGCCGATTGTTGAGCATCTTCCATCATGTCCTAGGGTAGCCCTTTGTTCGCTTACCAGACTATTCGAGACAGGATCGGCGATGATGTGACTAAGTTCTATTGCAACCGTTTCGCCAGCGGCAAGGGAATAATTGTTGACAGCACGAGGCTCATTCACGAACTTTTGTTCGTCTCTATCTCAAATACGTAGGAATTCACTACGAGATATCAAAGGTCCTATGCTAGCCCGAATAGGTTCGAATAGGCTAGCATACATAAGGAGCTTCTGGTTTGATAACACTAGTGGAGCGCCCCGCTTTGCATCCTGCGCCCGACTTTTGGTACCTTTTGAAAACCCCCACGAGGATACTTATTTTCGTGAGGGTTCTCTTCAAGAAGTATCCTTTAGCGTTGGCTCGTCATCAATCGAACACTCTCATTGCTTAGCAGAACAGTTGCTCGACATGCTCTCGTATTACATTCAAACACGTCCTTTCATTTAATAAAGGTCATCAATTCGCATTGCTTCTCTTGACAGGGTTCCTCTTCTCAACTTTCCCCAAAGCTTTCCGGCATTTGAAAAATCTCCTCCCAACCCATTTGTTGTCAGCCCCTCCTCACTCTCCTGATCACAGCACCACCACCTCCCAGCGATGTCTTCACCTCCACCCTCCAAACCACTCCCCATCTACCAGCCTCCGCGCACCGGCCTCCTCTCCCACCTCCCCTCATCCTGGGTCCCCTACGCCGAACTACTCCGCATAACCAAACCCTGCGGCATCTACTACTTCTACTACCCATTCCTCTTCGGCAGCCTCTTCGCCGCCATCCAATCCGCCACCCTTATTCCACCCCTCCACCTCATCCGCCTCAACGCCCACCACCTCCTCTCCGCCTTCATGGCCCGCAACGCCGCCATCGCCTGGAACGACCTCCTCGACATCCCCTACGATCGCCAAGTCGCGCGCTGCCGTCTCCGCCCCCTCGCCCGCGGCGCCATCACCCCGCGCGCCGGGTCCATCTTCGCCGCCGCCCTCTTCACCCTCTGGGTCGCCATCGTGGCCGCCTTGCCGCACGCCCAAACCCACCTCCCATACACGATCCCCTACGTGCTGTTCAACGCGCTCTACCCACTCAGCAAGCGCGTGACGTACTACACGCCCGCTTGCATCGGCTTCACCATCGCCATTGGCGTCTTCATCGGCCGCGGTAGCGTTCTCGACGTTGGGACCGCCGCTTTCGCTTCCGTGCATGGTTCTTCCCGGGAAGTGGCGGCCATGTGGTGTCTGTACGCCGCAACGGGTACCTGGACCATTGTGTACGAAGGCACGTATAGCTTCCAAGACTTGACGGACGATTTGAAAGCGGGGGTCATGTCGCTGGCGGTGGGACATCGACATCATCCGAAGAGGTTGCTGGGGAGTGCGGCGGCGGTGCAGGTGGCGTTGTTGGGTCTGGTCGGGTGGCTGATTGGAGCAAGTCCGATTTATTTTGTGGGAGCGTGTGGGGGTACGGGACTGAGTCTGGGGTGGATGGTTTGGAGTGTGGATTTGGGGAGGCCGGAGGATTGCTGGTGGTGGTTTTATAATGGGCATTGGTTTGTTGGCGGGAGTGTGGCTGGGGGGCTGCTGGGGGAGTATTTGGGGAGGAGGTACGGGGGATGGAGTGGTGGGCATGTGGACTGGTGAGTTGGGTGAGACGATGGATAGTTTCGCGTGAAATCGTGGGCTGCGGGACGCGTTGAAGAGCGAATCAAGTCGGTATATTGAGAAGAGTTCACCGTTGTTGATGTCTATTGAGACAAGTCTTACAGGAACTCAATCAGCTACCTCTTTGCTGGCTGAGCGCGTGGTGGAAAGGCCGGGAATGGCTGCTGGTGGGTAGTTGTCGAGCGCTGGAGGAAGTATCGATGCGCCGATAGTGGTCCAATGTTATATATGGGTTGAACTTAGATGCTAACCTTGAAACGCGCTTGAAGTAGGGTGGGCAAATTACTATTTCATACCCCATTCAGTGGCATCTTTACCGAATCATACCACTCTTATTAATTCATACCCCTAAGGGGTATGATTTGGTAATTTGCCATTGCTTGGGGTATGATTTAGTAAGAGTATAGAATTTTTTTTAACTAGCTGGATGGGTTCAGGCAGGCTGGAAGGCCAAATTCCTATTTGTCCTCCTCGCCGTTTCGACTTATACGTAGACGGAATGGGTCGACAAGAGCTGGGGCTACACAATGAGGCAACACCTCACCTCGCAACATCTCATCTCTATATCACATCCGTCTGGATAACTCTCGCGCGCTAAGATCTCTCAGTAAGTCGTATAACGACGTGTTTCTCACTCAGTCTAGTCATCCGATACGCTACCTTCCGCCGGCTTCGTAGTCAACACAAGTTTGATGTTCATCCCCCCCCTCCCACCAACTCGACCCGCTCGAAGGCTTGAAAAGCGCGACAGAGCCCATACTCCATTTGCATCCATGCGAAATTGCGGCCGAGACAGATGCGCGGGCCGTGGTTGAAGGGGATGTATTCGTAGAGCCGGGGCGTCCAGCGGGTCCAGCAGGAGGGGTCGAAAGTGTCGGGCCGTCGGACCCATGATGTCGTGGCGGCGTTGCGCCCCGATGTAGGAGAGGACTGGGGGGTGGAGCAAGGGAGGAATCAAGTCAGTGGGTTTGATTTTTCAGAGCCAGGAGAGAACGGCAGGGGTTTTTAAGTACTGATTTGAGTTCCTTTGAGCACGCCGATGCGGTCTTTACTAGTGGGACCGCCGCCGGTTGGTAAGTTGTTGTCGTTGAGCGCAGTACGCATATTAATTATTCCCGCATCGAACGAGCAGGCCGCGCTACTACTCACTCGGAGTGTGCAAACGGAGCGTTTCCTTGATGACGTTCTGCAACAGTGGCATATGCTTCAGCTCGGCGGGCGGCAGCGTCCAGAATCCAACGCTGGAGTTGGGGAATCGGGGCTTCCGGTCAGTGGGATCTTCTGCGTCTGGGGTCCAGAGCGAACTGGCTCAACTCACTTGGAGGCGATTTCCGCCCGCACCTGTACGACGATTTGCGGAGCGCAGGCGAGTTCACAAAATGCCCAGGCAAGAGTAATAGCGCCAGGATCCTATCGGATGGAATCAACACTTTGTCTTTCGCTAGGACAGAGCTTCTCGCTCACTTTACCCCCGAGCAAAATCGCAATCAACTGGTCCATTATGCACCGGGATTTGGAAATATCAGCTGAGCTTAACGGGAATTTGCGGTCAGAATCAAAGGACACCTACCTTGCTACTAAGGTCTTGGGAGAACAAAGAGCAAAGTAATGTCTGCTCTTTCCTATGCATTTCTTTCGGATTCGATATTTCAAACAAAGAAATCGCATGTTCAATCACCCGGTCTAGGTATTCGTCCACAACGGCAGATGCGTTGGAATTCCCTGGCAACAAAGCTCCCAACTTCCTAAGATAGCAAGCAATCATCTCAGAACACTCTTTCAATTCGATAGCAAAGGGGACACGGGATAAGTAACCAATAAAACTTCTCGTGGTGTTCCAAACGTGCATCTCCTCGACAGCATCCCGAAAAGCCTGCGACTCTGTCGATAGAGTGTCGGCGGATTCACCCAAGAATATTTCAGAAACGACATCAAGCAGATATCGCTCCATCTGATACAGATGCTCATGGGGCTTTCCATCAGATAGGTTTCGGAAGAAGATGGAGGCTGATGATGATGAATGTTGCAACGCCACCAGCCGTCAACCAGACGCGGTAAACAGGATTCTGTTGAAAGAACATAGCCAAGGACTTGTCTTGAGACGAATCTCTTAGGATGCGTAGCTTCTGTTGCGAGCAAAGTAGGTAGGCTACCAGAAATACCTATTGCGAGTCGTAGATAGCAATGTTCTTCAGCCAAAAGCGAACAGGAAGAAGGCAAGTAGTGAAAGAATACCCCCACCTTTTCCCTCAAGGTTGCTACGGATACTGCATAGTAGCGGGAGTTGAATCGCTCCTGGGCGTTATCGCCTTCAATTTTGACACGCATTTAATCGGCGTTGAAATTTCAATCCGGTATGTGTGTTCAGAAAAGGCATTAAAAAAGCACGGTCAAAACCAGTAGTGTTGGCAGGATCCCTGAATGCCTGACTATTGACGATCCGTTGGAAACGGTAGCCGTTGCAAATATATTTGGACAAGAAGGTGTCTTCGTCGGATCGGTATCTCTGCAATAAGCTCACGACCATCTTCTGTGACGGCGGCTAGATTGCTGTAGGTGAAACCAAATGTTGGCCACTCCAAAGGAGCTTCCGGCATCACAAGTCTGATTAAAACAGCCTTGGCAATTAATTTCAACCTAACCCCAAAAGTAGGTGCTCTTGGGAGAGAGAACACTCGTGGGAAACCCTATTGACGCGCTGGACAGTTCCTTTCGAAAGAGCACGGCTGCAGGTGCCACTCGAAGCTACACAGTGGCCAGAAGACCGCCATGAAAGAGCGAGCGTCAACTCATATGGAATCGGTGGTGCAAATGCTCATGTAAGTCTCAGACCAGCCCCAAAGGGTCGTTCCTGAATCTTTCTAGGTCGTCGTAGATTCTGCTGCCTCATTCAGCGCAGTGAGCTCTTCCCAAACCCCGTGGCTCCTTGATACAGACACGCCCACATTTGCTCGTCTTTTCTGCAAACCACCCTGATTCTCTTCGCAAGACCGTTGCGGACTGACAGCAATATGTTGCATCCAATTGCTCCAACTTAGCAGATCTGGACCAGACCCTTGGGTCCAGAAGGGAGCATCTGGTACACCGAGCTTTCTGCATTACCGATGGGAAAGCGCCGCTAGAGATCACTCTATTCGCGAAATCCAAGTCATCCCCGCGGATCAACTTTGTTTACACTGGACTAGGTGCGCAGTGGACTGGCATGGCCAAAGAACTGATGGATGCTTGTCCCGAGTTCCGTAATGATATTAAAGCGATGGATAAGGTTCTTGCAGGATTGCCTGGTCCTCCATTATGGACCGTTAAGAATACGTCCAAGAACTCTTCAACATGTACTTGAGTAATTCCTTCTGACGCAAAATATAGGCGAGCTTTGGAAAACCGAAGAGACCAGTCGCCTCGACAGAGCAGAGTTCGCCCAACCACTCTGCACGGCAGTCCAAATAGGTATGGTAAATCTTTTGAGGTCTTGGGGCATCCTCCCCACGGCCGTTGCTGGGCATTCAAGTGGCGTACGATCCAAATCCCTAGATTTCATTGGGTTTCTACCTTTCAAAAGCTCGCCACAAGTTTCGGGGCAGAACTACCACGAGAACTGGATATAGGCAAAACCGATCTCATACAGTCGCTGCGATGAGTTCAAGACAAACCAGTCATCCTGACTCAAGATCAAGTTGAAGTCGAGCCTCGTGTGGTAGGTTTAAACTTCAAAGTAAGTTGTCATCGCATTGGTATAGATGGCGCATTGATTAGTCTTAGGATATTCTGGTGTGTATGGGAGTAGTCGAGGGAACGAAAGAAGGAATCGGGTTGGAAGGTTTCGGCATTATTCGCCAAATTGGACTCAACGAGAATGATCGGTGACAGGGTCCTCATCTTCGATCATGGTTGCTTCTCAACTCGCTTGGTGACTTCCTTCAGGCTATGTGTGAAGATGCCCGATGATCTCGGTTTCAAGGCGGCTGCAACGATGCCTTTTGTATATAATACGGCCATTTTTTCCTTGTTGACGATCGGGAGATTAGAGAAAGGTCAGGTAGTGTTGTCCAGCTCCGGTCAGGAGTGATCTTGAGACTCACAGATCAACAGACTGTTCTGATTCAGTCCGCTTGCGGCGGTGTCGGCATAGCAGCAGTCCAGATATGCATATTGATAGGCGTTTAAGTAGGTTCTTCTCGAACGTAGCATATAGTACTTGGCTAAATTATCTAGGTCTTCGTCACGGTAGGCAATGAAGAAAAAGTCCACTATCTCACGGAGACATTCGGGATCCCCCGCGACCACATTTTCAATTCCCGAAACAGCTCTTTCTTGGCGGATGTAAAGCGCGAGACAAACGGTATTCGTTGGGCGTGGAATGTTGAGCATAGATGTTTTCGAGGCCGATCGTCAATTCATTGGGATAGATTTACGGCAGCTGAACGTGGAAAAACCCGAAGTACGCCGAGAGTAAGTCAATATCTTCGGGCGCTCAGAGCAACGGTTGAGCTGACATTCAATAGTCTACTTTAACAATGTATGGAGTATTATCGCGAAAAGGCAATTCAACCAATCAAGTCTATGAAGGCTTTCGATGCGACGTCAATAGTAGATGTCTTTAGGTATATGCACAAAGGGCAGCACCTCGGCAAGATCGTAGTGGACTGTAGAGATGCCCGAGGATCTAGTCGGGCTTGAAGTGACAACAGTGGAGCAAAAGCTTGTTCCTTTAGTCGAGTGATTTATAGCTTTTTTTTTGTTTTCGAATTCGCGTTATTTGCAGAGTGAATAGCTTAACAAAAGGGTGCTTTTGTTATAAATTTGGTAGAGTCCGATTCTCACTTGTTGTATTTCAAGATTGGGGCCTTGTGTTGAAGCAGCGCTACCTTAGAGAGGGTCTAGACGACTGATATTGAGTGGACTAGAGAGTGTCTATCTAGGGAGGTAGAATACATGAAGTGTGCGGAGTGCCAAGCCACTAGTATCGTAGGGCTGTTTGCCACTATTTCTAACACTCCCCCTCAAACAGCACCTAGCCACATCACCAGTGGCGACAGCAACATCAAAATCGCATGAGGATATGACTCGAAGGTAGTGACTGTGTAGACGATCTTCCGGAGCCGTCAATGATAAGAATTGGTGAAGTGGTTGTCGAGAAAGAGACTCCTGAGTTCTGAGCTGAAGAATGCTGATATCGGATCAGTGAGAAGGTTGCATGTAGAATAGTGAGGTATGGAGCTTATCGATAAGCCTGATGTCGTTTCTGAAGGATTTGAGCCATTTCGAAATGGGTAGGCGAGTATTCTGCACGGTGACTCCCCCTGCTCCAGAGTGCTTAGTCCAATGACTCCCCCTGCTCCCTCTACTCCAGAGTGCTCAGTCCATGACTCCCCCTGCTCAGATATCACTCCCCCTGACTGAGTACCCAGCCGTGCCCCACCGAGGAAAGAATCGAAGAAATCCAAATCGCATGCATGTGTGTTATCCTCCCCAACATCATGGCAGCCTGGCTTGGAGTCATGCACTGTAGAATTGCCCTGTGCATCCCAAGCTCTTGCCATTCCCGTAGAGAGTAATGTATGAATCGAATGTGCCATTTGATAGCAGGCTCACTATGTGTGTTGCCGAAATACTCAGTGAAGAGATCGTACATTGACTGCCTTTGTAGCAGGCTCACTATTCGGTGTTCAGATTGCCATTGTAGCAGGCTCACTATTTGAAGATGATGATGATTCGTGCTGCCCCCTGCCTAACAGCGAGCTTTCGTGGTGAGCGAGGAAGTATCTGTGTCTGATGTTTGCTCCCAAAGATGCCATTACCACATGCAGGCTTCGTCAACCTTAGTTGACAAGGAAGGATCTGATTTACTCCCTTTTGACCTTCTCAACTCACGTCGATTAGTAGCACTCCTCCTTCGGTCGACGGTCGGATAGTCGGTAATGCCTAGCAGGCTCAGGAATTGTTAGTTAGTAGCACTCCTCCTTCGGCTAACGGATATCGTGTTCGTCCTGTTAAGCGGCACGGAGTCACTCCCTAGAAGCTGGTAAGGCAACCGGGCCTCATAACCTGTTGAATAGAGAGGGTCTAGACGACTGATATTGAGTGGACTAGAGAGTGTCTATCTAGGGAGGTAGAATACATGAAGTGTGCGGAGTGCCAAGCCACTAGTATCGTAGGGCTGTTTGCCACTATTTCAAGATTGGGGCCTTGGCAACTTAAAGCAGCGCTACCTTAGTTCCACGAGTGCCAAGCCATGCCGAGATCCTCCAAGGATATATTCACGAGTTCCCCCTTGCATAGAATTTATATGAGGGTTGCTTGGAGGTCACGTTTCTTTAAAGCAACCATCAAGAAATGAAAGACTGAACTGTGCTTTAATGCCACGATTACATCAATCAGAGATTGTTCAATCACCCAAAGTACTTCCAAGATGCCCGATCCTTCCTTGATTCTACAGCTTTTCTTCATGTTGTCTGCTTCTACGGTAAAAGATCTCTTCAACAGACATAAGTCGCCGCTGATGATCTGCATTTCTAGGTATTATTGCTGAACAGCATTCCTGCTGTCAGGTCACGCTACATTGCATACGGTTCGCGAGCAATACCGGCCAAGGATGGTGACCCAACTGGATTTCATGATACTAACAAATCTGCTGAAAAAAGTAACGTAAAGGCGGGTAAGACTCTGAAATCGCTTCTCGAGCGTTTCGATGCTATTCAGGTGCCTCATAGATGGTTTCAACATTTTTATATTGTCTCCGTGCTCTCTTCCCTATTCTGGGGGATGCAAATTCTTGCGAAAGGATCTGTGCTGGAGACACTATGTCAGAGCGCTGGGCCCAATACTCAAGCCAAGGGCATGACAATGGATCAGGTCGTCCTGACTTGGTCTCTTGTGACCGTTCAAGGAGTGCGGAGGCTTCTAGAGACAAGCTTTCTCGCGAAGTCATCCCGGTCGAAGATGTGGTTCGTCCATTGGCTGCTTGGCATAGCGTTCTATCTGGCTCTAGGCGTTTCTTGTTGGATCGAAGGAGCAGGTACGTCGTACCACCTCTCACAACAACTCGCGAAGCACTGACAACCATGCAATCGTCTGCAGACGCCTTGCTCTCTGCACACTCGGTCGCTTCGGCCATAACCCTCCCGGCACTATCTCTCAAAGCAATCATCGGCATTCCAATCTTCATCCTGGCGTCCGGTGTTCAGCACGATTGTCATGCTTATCTCGCTTCGTTACCAAAGTACACACTCCCGATACATCCTAATTTTCAGAGCTTCATCTGCCCTCATTACACCGTAGAGTGTCTGATCTATCTGTCTTTGGCTTTCATAGCTGCGCCTAGGGGTGCATGGATCAACAGGACGATGTTTACTGTCTTTGTCTTTGTATCTGCTAACCTGACGGTAACTGCGGCGACGGGTAAAGCGTGGTATGAGCGGAAATTCGGGAAAGCAGCGGTGGCTCACAGGTGGATCATGGTGCCTGGCCTGTACTGATATGCAATCAATGAGCTTAGGCCAAATTTATTGCCATGTCTTGTGCAAGGATGAGCAGAGCTTTGGCGATTCCGACGGGTTGATGCCCTTGTGTCGTCACCTTCTCAACCCCCCGAAAGCCTTCCCAAGCTTCTTGACCCGGATCACATCCCTAAAAGTCAAACTAACCCTCGGCTCCCGAGCCGCCTGGCCTCCTGCAAAAGTCGTCCTGTCTCCCAATAAACCCCAGTTGGCGATCGTTTTTTCATTCAGATCCTCGTCAGTCTTCACCTCGCTGATCCCGTGCAAACAGTCAGTATAAAGCTCCCCAGTCGTAATCAGTAGACTTCTTGGCTCTTGCAATACCCTCCAACCATGCCCATCTCCCAGCTTTTCGCATGTCGTATTGTTCTTCTTCGGCTTGATATCTAGAATGATCTGCGAGCCTAGGCTCACAGTTGCTACAACAGGGTGGTAGGCGTCGCCATCTTCATGGGCGTGAATGCCTTGGCCGGGCAGATACTCATTGATCAAGCAATGGTTTGGTGCGCCGTGTGGAGAAGTATGAAAGATATGATACTTCGAATCGACGGGTATAGATAGTAGACGCTGTGTTACAGGTTCTGAGAGCCATGTGGGAAGGGGGGCGGCGAGGAGTGTGTTAGTGGGCGAAAGGGGCGATGGGTGGGCTTGAAGACGGCGATGGGAGAGGTTTTTCCATGTTGGCAAGGGGGCAATGTTAATCTGACAAGGTCAGCAGCCACTAGTGTGGTAGAGATGTGAGGCTAAAAATCAGAACAGCTTACTCGCTGCAGGAGATATGCCTCTTCTGTCTCCGTGATGAAGTTGGGAACATAGTAGCCCGAAGCTGGCAGTGAGGGGATCAGAACCTCTTGGAGGCTGGCTGGTAGGGTGAAGTCATCCATGCTGACTGATCCACAGTCGAGTGGCATCGCACTAGCATCATGACAGAGAGCACGGAGTGTAGCATGTCACGATGCACAGATGGTCGATGTGTTGAGCTTGACACCCTATTCGCCACAACGATACGCAAAGTCCTAAACAGCGCTGATAGCAGCCCTAACCCTACTCTACTTTCGGAAGGCGTCAACGGGGTGTGGTCAGACCGTCAGAGGTAAGGTATTTTAGTTCGTTTTAGGTTCGATACCCAATGGCGCTGGTACAATGGCGCTGGTACAATGGTGTTGCGGTGCTTTCTATTTTCTCGGGGATCCCAGAATCATTGCTTTAGGGACTTCTATTGGGTCTGATGGGAGCTCATAGCTGACTGTACACTCACGTGTACAAAAAGTAGACAGCATATCCGAAAGAAGGCTCGATGCGCAGCCACATCACTCGGATTCTTCTTGCCCTGAGGATGGCCTTTCTCGAAACGATGAACTCACTCAAAGGAGGTTTGGGAGAAGGTACGGAGTACTACGCACACAGATATAAGCATAAAACATAACTCAACAATTTGGAAACCTGTGATAAGTACGAAGATTCCTGTGCCACTTGGTGCTTCGGCAGGAGAAAATCGAATAATCTGGTTTGTCTACCCCACAGTTTGCCATGTTTTACCAGTTCTCCGGATAGAACACTGCCGCTATGGATTATTTCATTATTTGCTCTTTTCTTTTCCGCTCACAGCTTGGGCCATCTATAAGTGGTGTAGGAAACGTTGGTACACCATGCTTCTCCCCAGAGATTTGAGGCTCCAATGACAAGGACGATTGACAGATACTCAGGGTCTTTTGAAGGATCCACTGCGTCGTTGCGTCGCCAGCTCAATATGCATGTGGATAGGCCATGGCAAACGAAACATCAATGATTGGCCCCACCGGGCACATAAATACCGCACGAGCCGTTTAAAAGGCAAAGCCGATGCATCCTCGCGTGCTTTGCCTCTTTTAGTGGATGTTGAAGTACTAAAGCGTGGAGTACCCCTCTCGGCGAATACTTCCCACACTTACACCAAAGACCCCACTACATATTGCGAATGATGTGCCTTGATTCAAGTAATTGTATGTGTGATTACACAGAAGGAAATGTTACACAAGGAGGTAGATTGTTATTGAGATACAATAAATCCTGCTGGGCAGCAATGCACTTGAAGTACCCGACTTCGGCAATATGTAGACATGGCAGCCTCGCAGCCTCGATCCAGGCCCTTGCAGGAAGCTCCGCCGCTCTAGTGGGGCTGGACCCCTCCCCCCATATTACCCGCAATCGGTAGCCTCAGCTCTCCATTCTCAGCCCTTCTTCTTCTTCCTCTTCTTCTTCTTCTCCTCCTCTTCAGACTCGACATTCATTATCGCAATTCTCTCGCTCAACCCATTGCCAATTGAAGAGGCAGAGTCTCGTGCTTTCTTCCTCATCTTCTCGCATCATCACATCCTTCTGCCGCGTGAGCCGCGGTCATCTGCACCCTTTATCGATAGCGATAGACGATAACGGAAC
Organism: Pseudevernia furfuracea; assembly: GCA_022315425.1. Taxonomy (NCBI): domain Eukaryota; kingdom Fungi; phylum Ascomycota; class Lecanoromycetes; order Lecanorales; family Parmeliaceae; genus Pseudevernia; species Pseudevernia furfuracea. The sequence continues at coordinate 331,340 of JAIUPT010000030.1, forward strand.
GCCAAGCCCGACGAGCCCGGGAAGACCGCCAGACAGCTAACAACTCACCAAAAGCTGGGATAAAGGGCAGTAAAGATCTTGTGATCTCGCCTGCTGGCATCTCGCAATTGCTCCTCGCCTCCCATTGACTTGTAAGCGTGCCTGTTTTGCTTTCATGTGCCCATTCTCGAGGCTGTCAGACGGATGCAAGGCTGACCCGCTTTTACCCCGCCAGGTCCACTGAGCAGCGAGTACTCAACCGCTCTCCGCTCACTGTTAGACGAACGCATTGCGAGCTTCGCAGTTTTGCTAAGAGAAGGGACCTCCCATCAGTGAATACATCAGAGTTCAGAATTATACCTCCATTCAGCAACAGCTACAGGCACAAGGGGTGCCCAGGCTGACCGGACCACTTCATTAAATACGTCTTCCTTATCGGAGCTACAGAATGTCTCAGGTGATTTGGGACGAGATGACCGAATCGCCTGGGACAACGACTCCTATCAGCACACATGGGGCACCCTTTCCAGGGGGACCGCTGCCATTCGAGCAGCCACCCAAGCTCAAGGGTCGCAGGCGTCTCTTGCAGAGCCTGCAAAGGATGTCATCTTCTCAATCGCTAGCTTCCATGCGCCGAGCTCCTCCCAGTTCTTATTCAGGTGGGAGTAAAGCTTCAATGTCCTGTGTATCTTTATCATCCTCCAGTTCCAGACACTGTCATTCGTATGGAAACTCCTATTCTTCCACCCAGTCCGGTACTTTCTCGACTGCACCAACTTCAGTAGCAAGTACACCTGGTCCAGAGAACCAGAACTTTGATCCCGGGGCTCGGATTCGATGCTTAGACGGTGAGCTTGCTGGTCATGCTTCTCCTGTGCCAAAGAGCGTACCTTTACCGGCAGACATGCGGGCGGGCACAAAAGAGGCGATGTCCGCTGTCACGTCAGGGATGGCTTGCGTGTTCGAAGACTATTTCTCGAAGCCCATGGTCCGTGTAAAGGAGCTTCGCAAGAGGAGGAATTTCAACTTTTGGGGTGAGATGCCTCAAGAGTTAGCAATGCACATTTTCCAATTTCTGAGACCAAAGGAGATCGTCAAGTGTTCGGCGGTCTCAAGAAGGTGGCACAAGATGTGCTTTGATGGACAGCTATGGAGCAATCTTGACACCCAGGAATACTACCAAGACATACCCGCAGCTTCGTTGACCAAAATCATAGAGAGAGCTGGACCTTTTGTGAGAGATCTAAACCTGAGGGGTTGTGTGCAGATGCCGGTTAGCTGGGGCAAAGATGGCCAAAATATAACAGATGCGTGCAGAAACTTGGAATATTTCTCTCTCGAAGGCTGCCGCATTGACAGAAGCTCAGTACATCATTTCCTTCTTCGGAACCCACGGCTCATGCACATCAACCTCTCAGGTATGAAAGGTCTTAGCAACTCCGCCCTTAGGATTATCGCTCAGAACTGTCCACAACTGGAGCATCTCAACATATCCTGGTGCCAGAACGTTGATTCAAGTGGTCTGATTAAGGTCGTACAATCATGCTCTCGACTCAAGGACCTACGAGCTGGAGAGGTCAAAGGCTTCAACGATCAAGCACTTCTTCTTGAGCTATTCAACCGCAACACCCTTGAAAGACTATTTGTCGATCATTGCGTCGAGCTTGACGACGAGGCTCTTCAGGTACTGATTCAAGGTGTTGACCCTGAAATCGATCCTTTGACAGAACGAGCTATGGTTTCGCCTCGCAACTTCCATCATCTCGATCTCAGTCGATGTTCGCAACTCACTGACAAAGGCGTCAAATGCCTGGCTGGCAACGTGCCCAATCTCTGTGGTCTTCAGCTTTCGTACTGTGAAGAATTGACGGATGATGCGCTTACAGGAATACTAGAATCTACTCCACATATGACCCACCTGAACCTGGAAGAAATTGACCACCTTTCCAACAGCACTCTCCAAAATCTCGCTAAATCTCCATGCGCTCAAATACTCCAACACCTCAACATCAGCTACTGCGAGAACCTAGGCGACAGCGGCATGCTCCACGTCATAAAGTCTTGCCCCAAGCTTCACACTGTCTTCATGGACAACACCCGCGTCTCAGACCTCGTTTTGACAGAAGCAGCAGCGCAGATCCACATCCGTGACCGTCTCAACCCTTTGACCACCAAGTCTCCCCCAACCGTTGGCCTCCATCTCGTCGTCTACGACTGCCAAAATGTCACATGGACCGGCGTCCGCGAAATCCTGGCCCGCAACACTGAGCCCAACAGACGAGAAATGATCTCTCTAAAATGCTTTTACGGGTATCAAGACACGGTCAATGAGCATATGAAGAGGGTGCTAAAGGGTGAAGCAAGGGCCGCAAGTAGGTTGGAAAGGAAGTGGGCGGAGTATATGGTTGCGAGTGAGGAGGCTGGTGCACAAGGAGCTGGGGCCAGGAGAAGGAGGCGGAGATTGAGGGAGGCGGCAATGGTGCATGCGGATGAGGAAGAGGGGGGGCCAAGGACTGGGAGGAGAAGGGCGAGGAGTGGAGGGTGTGCTATTATGTGAGGAGAGAGGGGTGAAGTGTTAGGAGTTGATGGTACATGTTGGGAATGACGCAACGAAATGACTATACGCATTATTGATGGTTTGGACAAGGACGAATGGCTGGTAGAGTACCGAGGCTTTGGGACAGATGGGGATGATGGAAGAAGGCTCCGACGTATCAAGGCAACATTTTCCATTTAGGTCTGGAGGTAGGAGTTTGGGACGGGACTTGATCAAGGTATATGCATTGGAGCATCTGTTTGCACGTCGTTCCATAGACAACGTCAAGTCTTAGAGATTATACTCATGGCATACAGATGTTTTTCATGAGCTTGAAGCCCGTCGAGACGGTCGGGAATATTAATTTCCTAGGGGTGGTGGGGACGATTCGCCTCGGCTACTCGTCCCCCCCAAAATTAGGGTTGGATGTGGGGCAGTCAGGCTTGCATGTGACACTCGAATCCAACACCAAGCTTTGAGGTGGGGAAGAAAGCCGTCTTGTTGTTTCTGCCATCTTACTCTACCACGTCCCCAGCAGGCCTCGTTGTGAGCAGCTATCTTTTATCTTTGAGTATGGCGGCAGCAAGGCAACATGTATTCTGCACGGTCAGCTAATTGCCTTTTCTCAACCCCTGGAGGAGCATCTCGTTGAAAACAGGATTGACGTTCTCTAGCTGCTCACGAGCGATGCATACCTGCCTGGTCAGACTGTCAAAAACTCTTCAACACACTCAATGCTGATACAAAGTATCAGGTGCCATGGTGCTTGCACATTCCTTAAGAGACAATGGTACTAAGGAGCAGTTGGCCATCCTCGTCACCCTCGACTCTCTATCTGCCTCAACACTTGAGGAGCTCAAAGTACATCCCCAAGCCACTTCTATGCAGATAAGCTTGCTGACCGTTGTTTACAGACAACATACGACCATATCATACCTGTCGACCGTATCACAAACAAGTCTCCGCAAAACCTCTACCTCATGAACCGGCCAGACCTTGTTTCCACCTTCACCAAGATAGCTCTCTGGCGGCAGACCCAATTCGACCACATTGTATACATAGACGCGGACGTTGTAACGCTTCGAGCTCCTGATGAACTGTTCAATAATCCTCCAAGCTTTGCAGCTGTACCAGACATAGGATGGCCGGATTGCTTTAACAGCGGTGTCCTCTCGCTTAAACCCAATATGGGCGACTACTACGCTCTGTTGACTCTGGCACAAAGAGGAATAAGCTTCGATGGAGCAGATCAAGGGCTATTGAACATGCACTTCCGGGATTGGCAGAGATTGAGCTTCACGTACAATTGCACGCCCAGTGGAAACTATCAATATGTGCCTGCCTATAGGCACTTTCAGAGCCAGATAAACATGGTGCACTACATTGGAAACGAAAAGCCGTGGTTAGTCGGGAGAGAACAGAAGGGAGCGAGTGGAGTGTATGAGGAGTTGCTGGGACGCTGGTGGGCTGTCTATGACAAGCATTACAGGAACCCTGTAAGTCGTTCCCAATCTGTGTGAAATATACGCCGCTAATGAGCTTCAACAGACAACAGCATACATATCAGGCCAAGCATCGAAACAATCAAGAAGGGTGCAGCAGTACGTTAAGGGCGAAATGTCAAGCACAGATTACGGTTTTTCCTCGGTACGGCCACAGGAGGACGAGCTCAAGGAGCCAGAAGCTCCAGTCCATACTACTGAGCCGTCGCTGACCGATAAGACCAACTTAGCTGAAGACATACAACAAGGAGAGGTCAAACCAACGCCCACTGCGCAGCAACGGCGCTTCTCGATCGACTGGGACCCCATACAGTGAGCAAGAATAGTACAGTGGCCGCTAAATTAGACTGACGATGGACAGCAATCCTCCACCAGCGCACTCCCGACCTGAAGCCGCCAACTTCCCCACTGAAAGTTACGAAATGTCCGCAGATCGCAAGCTGTTCCAAGCACCAAAATACCCTGAGCCACCAAAAGACATGTACTACCAAGTTCCCTCAACCCCGCCAGCAAACGAACGTCCTGAGCCCATCTTCCCTTGGGAAACAACTGCACCCAAACCTACTCGTGTATTTGTAGACGACGCTCGCCAATCCGCAGCAACCCCGGAAGCCACTCCCTCAATAACTACTGAAGACGATGACGATGAAACCCAAACCGAAACAATGTCTCCCTCAACGCCTACCATGAATTCCGACAACATCGAACCATTCGCTACCTACACTCGAACCAACGCCTGGGACGAAGTACCCGAAATCGAACGATACATATCTCAATTACCACAAAACCGACGCGCCAAAGTGCAAGTACCCATCAACAATGCCACTCCCACCGCTAGTGGTCACCAAAGAAACGTAAGCGGCGACGAACCCATGTTCTCCCCTGGTATCGAAGATCCATCACAGCAACGTCGCCCTAGCATGAAATTAACCGACTTCCCAACCGAAATTGAACGCCCCTCCCTCCCCGTAACCCCAGCTGCTGTCCGTCGTCCCTCATTCTGGGGCTCGGAGCGCGACGCTGCTGGCGATCTCCCCAGCGCAGAAGGCGTGCCCGATCAGAACGCGTGGGATCCCGTCGCCAAGCTCGCCGAGCTCCAGCGCCGGCAGTCAGAAATGCTGGCAGAAGGCCCGGCAAGCCCTGGGCGTTTCATTCCGGATAGGGAGTTACCCGAATCATCGAGTGCGCCATTGACCGAGGTCGAAGAAGAGGAGAAAGCGGATGGGGCACCTACAGCTGGATCCACCCAAGGTGCGATGCCAACGGCTTTCCGAACTGTGGACTTCAACCGGGGAAGTGTGTCCCAGAATCGTGAGATTGGTAAAGAACAGGTAGTGGCGGCGGCGGCGGCAGCACCGACTGAGTCCTGAAGGCTTTAAATACCGCCAACTTTTGGTGTATCATTTTGCCTGCACTACTTGTGGTCATTCGAGCTTGCTTTCCATGCTCGCTCGCCATTCTTCGCCTACGTAATCATTTTGTTCTCCTCCCTGCCCTTGTTACTGTGGCCTAGACGTGGGCTTTCATGAGCGACTTATTTGCATATATGAGTATTTTGTTTATCAATGACGTTCAGTTTGGCTGGTGATTCTCTCAAAGATACCCCAAGTAGCAATAATTGAGATAGATTGATCTACGCATAAAATGCTTCGTTGATACCCGTCTCATGTGAACCAGAAATGTCACGGGGTGATCAAGGCTGCTAAGCTAGGAGGCATTGAAGTCTTTTCTATTTGCAAAGAATCCTCGTCTCTATTTCACCCTCAGGCCTCTCCATTCCCATCAAAGGAAGACCTCGACGTTGATCTCCAACGTGCTAACCGGATACCTCAACTCAAACTTCTCCAACACACTCGGATGCAGTATGCCAAAGGTCCCAATCACCCTCTCCTTCCCTTCCATTCTCAAATGTATCGCCGCCGCATGCCCAGGCAAGAACGTCTTGTCATCCACCTCGCTAATCCAATACGCGCTCTCCCCCACACCCTTCCCCTCCAAACCCTCCTCACTAGTCATGAAAGCGGATTTGAGCATGAGCATGACGCGATCCATGAGCCCGTGGACGATTTCGAAGCCGCTGTTTTTGGAAAGGAATGCCGCGGCGAAGTGACGCTCGTTGCGGCTTTTTCGCTCGAGGGACATGTCTTTAAAGGCTACGTCGCTGACTTCGAAGATTTTGATGGGGACGCTGTGGTGTTTGTTTTCGCGTAGTGTCTTCAGGAGGCCAGGGAGGAGAGATGTGCGGACGACTTGGTATTCCGCCGTTTTAGGGTTGGCCAGTCTGACGGCAGTAGCGCCGTCATCGACGCGATTTAAGTGCGCAAAATTCTCGGCGTGGGAGCAGAGGATGAGAGGTAATACTTCTGACCAGCCTGCCATGGCTGCCTCGAGCCTTACGATATCGCTGAGTTTGTTGATGGCAAGGGGCTGGGCGACTGTGCCTGAGATGTTGGGGAATGATCGCGGGAGGTTGTTGAAGCCATAAGCGATAGCAACATCTTCCATTATATCGGCTTGATGCAGAACATCGGCGCGAGTGGGTGGGACCTGCACGTCTATTAGGTCATCCGAGGCGGAAGACGGAGAAGCGGTATAGCACATTTTCCTCAACAGTGAGCAAATATCGGAGGCGGAGAGAGAAAGGCCACAGCAAGAATTTATATAGGAGATTGAGGCTTGGGTCTCGCGGGGAGTGAGGTCAGGGACTTGGCGGGTTTGGTGGTTGTGTGGGGATTTAATCAGGATGGGTTCGACCGTAAAGGGCTCCGAGGTGTATTGGGAGAACATGGTGACGATGATGTTGTTTACTATCTCGGCTTTCGTTTTGTCGGTGGCTGTTATATCGATGAAGATGTTGCGGGTTTTGAGGCTGATTTTGGAGTGGTTGGAGTTGATAATTGGGGGCATGGAGCAGACTGTTCGGTTCGCGTCGAGGATGACTGGGTAGACAGGGGAGTCTTTGATTATGTGTAGGTACCGCGAGAGGTGTTTATCGTTCTGATGATGCCAGTAAGATCACATAGTCCTCTATGATCAGTGCATGCCGTACATACCTCATAGAACTTCATCAATTCCACTGCATTCATGGACTTGGTCTGGTTCAGAGGCACAAATTGTATTTGTTCGGGCGGCAACGCCTCGTACGTAAAAGGTCCTTGTATAGTGTCCAGGTCATGCGTCCCAATTGCAACCAGGGTCCGTTGTCGAGCTAGATTCTGGTGCAGCTTATCTTGCAAAGCAATGAAGGACTCGTATCGTGCTTGTGTGAATTTAACATTGCGTAGGATGGCTCCGGAAACGTAAGGCCTTATTCTTGATGTCTATCTTGGTTTAAGCACTGCGTTCTTAAACTCCATTAAGATTCGACCACTGACCTCCTGTTGTGCGGTGAGATGTTCCAGCTGTCCACCTGCTGGCGAGGCCAGCCTGTACTGAGGAGCATCTCGTTTCCCACGGAAGATATTGAGCATCAAAGATATCCCTTCGAAACAAAGCATGTCATATCTAGCCCAGAACTTTAGTTAAAAACGCAGAGTGAGATCCCTGTTGTCATTCAAACCTGTTCGCGGGTATCTCGATCTTGAGCTGCGCCGGTTCTTGTTTGCCATTGACCACTGGCCGGTCACTCGTTGAAGTCTGTTCGAAAGCTCAGCTCAAGATATCGAAGCAGTGAGAAGTGTGCATGTCTACATCTTCATCGAGTTCAATCCCTGGATATTGTCAACACAAAGGTCACATTTATACCTCGTGGTTCTGCCTACCAAATTCGAAACAGAGCTCGTCAAATTCCTCTGTGGTATAGCTGGAGATATAGCGCATTAGCATTTAGGTATACGGTCGATTGGGCGACTGAGGCGATTTACCTACTCTTGACCAAGTGCTTCGAAGAGCGCGGCCTTGTCAACAGCTATGGTAGGCATATTGGCGCTACCTGGAGGACATCAAAGCCTCAGCAGTGACTAGTTACGTATGCGGCAGCTCTTCGAGTATGTAGCGGGCTCTTCTTGACAGCAGTGTAATTTTCGTTGACACCAAGTCATGGCGGTATACAGCTAAACAAAATCCATTTGGCTGTGTAGGGCTGAGATTGCTTGGCGGCAAAGCCTCATTCACAACATCCAGATTTCCGTGCTCAGGGCTAGAACAAGCACAAGCCCATGAATAGACACGGTGCAGACACTATTTGCTACACCAATTGCCTGCGACCTGAGCTGAAGCTTGGGTATAATACAAGCTGTCAATCCAAAAGGTGAGCGCGAAGTCCTCGATCGAACACAGCAAATACATCGCCCGAGTCTTCTCAACAATCAAACTTCCGTTCATGAGCTTCCGAATTGGAAAAGAGCTTACCCAGAGCTGACACTGCGTTCATAGTCCCTAAATTCGTCTTTCATGCCTACACCTAGCAACAAGTAATTCCATCCTCAAGACACTACCCCGAGCAAGCACCAGAGTGCCACGACCTGTCACAAAGACTCGGCCATTCCCTTCAGTGTTCAAGACTCTAGATCGGGCTCTACAAACACAATATGGAGGAGCAAGGGCAGAATGATCCTCTCTTCCCCATTGCCGTTTTGATCGATGAGCTTAAGGTGAATCCTCTACCTACTACATCTCTTGTTTTGGCATCTAAATGTATGACCGTCACCAGCACGACGATGTTCTGCTCCGTCTGAACGCGATACACCGCCTCTCAACCATAGCTTTAGCTCTAGGCGCCGAACGCACAAGAGATGAGCTCATACCATTCCTTGACGGTCAGTGCCGTCAAAACTTGGGACCCTCGCTCTCCTCCAACGCCATACTGACTTTTCTATAGAATCCGTAGAGGACGAAGACGAAGTCCTTACAGCATTGAGTGAAGAGCTCGGAGGTTTCGTAGAATACGTTGGCGGTCCAGAATATGGGCACGTGCTCCTATCACCTTTAGAGAACCTCGCCGCAATCGAAGAGCCTTTGGTACGAGAAAAGGCTGTCGAATCCCTCAATAAGATATGCAAAGAGCTCTCACAATCCCAAGTTGAAGACCATTTCATTCCTCTCACTGTACGCCTCTCAAAAGCCGACTGGTTCACCTCAAAGATCTCCGCAACTGGGCTTTATAACGTTCCCTACAGCAAGGCAACACCGCCATCTCAAGAAGGACTTCGCCAGCAATTCGGGCAGCTGGTACATGATGAAACTCCTATGGTTCGACGGCAGGCCGCAAACAACCTCGCAAAATTCGTAAAGGAAATGCCGCCACAGATCGTCATTGACGAGATGATACCCCTATTTCAGCATTTGGCCGGTGATGACCAGGATAGCGTTCGGTTGTTGACGGTGGAAATATTAATCTCGATCGCGGAAGTTATACCCAAGGAGCAACAGACGAGCCATGGAACGCTTCTCACAGCTTTACGGAGTCTTTTTGAAGACAAGAGCTGGAGAGTTCGATACATGGTCGCAGATCGCTTTGAGAAGGTAGGACTCTTATTGCCCAAGATGCGAAACGAAAGGCAGACTTTGACCCGCCACAGATTGCAAAAGCTGTAGATGAAGAAACTGTGACCCGCGATCTGGTCCCCGCGTTTGTAAAGCTCCTTAAAGACACCGAAGCTGAGGTCCGCACTGCTATCGCTGGGCAAATTCCAGGTCAATAAATCCATGTTCTAGGCATCGGATGTGATATGCTGATGCGACCCAGGCTTCTGTGGATTACTTGATCGAGAGACGCTGCTTAACGAAATTATGACTAGCATCGAAGACTTGGTGTCAGACACCTCGCAACACGTACGTGCGGCATTAGGAACTCAGATCAGTGGTTTGGCACCTATCTTGGGCAAGGAAGAGTAAGCAACATGTGGCTGGCTGCCTCTCTAATCTGTAGTTGACATACCTCTAGGACCATTGCACATCTTCTGCCAATGTTTTTGCAAATGCTGAAAGACGAATTCCCTGATGTTCGCCTGCACATAATCTCGAAGCTCGAGCTAGTCAACAAGGGTATGTCTTCTTTTACCGACCAGCATCTATTACCGGAACTGATATTTTTAGTCATCGGTATTGAGCTTCTGTCTCAATCACTGCTCCCTGCCATTGTACAATTAGCCGAAGACAAGCAATGGCGTGTTCGATTAGCCATAATTGAGTACATTCCATTGCTGGCAGGCCAACTTGGACAAGATTTCTTCGATGATAAGTTGAGCACGCTTTGCATGAGCTGGTTGGGTGACACTGTTTTCTCGATACGGGAAGCAGCTACCAAAAACCTGAAGAAGCTGACTGAAGTCTTCGGGGTTGGGTGGGCGAGCAACGCCATTATTCCAAAGGTCATCGTGATGGGCAAACACCCGAATTACCTATACCGAATGACCACATGCTTCGCCATCTCGGTACGCATACCTGAAAGCGTTCCACCCGTATTAACCCCAGCTGACCTCTACTATGTAGACTCTTGCACCGGCTATAGATCTAGAGGTCATTGAAAAGTCCATTCTTCCAATGATGGACAAACTCGTCTCTGACGATATTCCAAACATCCGCTTCAATGTTGCTAAGTCCTATGCTGTCCTCATCGATGTCCTCAAACGTCTATCCGCCCAAGGTACTATCTTCGATCTCGAAAAGTCAGGTCAAACACTGCAGCCATCTTCCGCTGGTCAACATCTCATCCAGCAGCAAATCCTACCAAATCTGGAGAAATTACAACAAGACGAGGACGTGGATGTGAGGTATTTTGCGACGACTGCTGCAGGAAGTGTGGGAGATGCTATGGCAATGTCGCCTTAGGTTGAGGATTGTCTACGTAGCTTGTTTTCTGGGACAGGCAGGATTCTTTAGAGGCATTGAGGAGATACCTACATAAATCATTGATCGTGTTGTTCCGTGCACAGGAGTCCTTGCAGTGGCTGCTCACCATCATGAAAGTGACCATCCAAAGGGATATTTAGTATCACCAATTGCCTTTATGTTTCATTTCATCACGCGGGGGAGTACTAGTACAGGTTGTCACTATTTTCATGGCTATGCTGCTGGTCGTTGACGACGTAGCATCTTCAATGGCTGTTTTCCGCTTGAATGCCAACTATCAGCATATCACATCTAGAGGCTCGGCATTAATGCGCCTCTTGTAGGCAATCACTCAAAGGTTTCAATGTTTGAACTGGTCTTTGCCGATCAACGTTTCTTTTCGCTGATTCAGCTCTACGACAGGGGCAACAGCCGATGAACATTGTTTGCAGCATTCAATCTTGACCGGTCAGATACCAGCATGCTAAGGTACAAGACGGCTATGATTCTGTTCGCTCCTCTACTCCTGACCATAGTCTTCCTTGCCCTCCTCTCCACCCTGCTCCTGCTGCTCAGCCAACCTCTGCTGCTCCGCTGCCTGTTGCGCCGCAACTGCCTTGGCGCCATAGTCCTGGCTCATGGGCTGCACAACCGTCTGTTCTTCCTTTGGCTCGATGATAGTGACGGAGTCCGGCAGGGATTTCTGAGGACCAGACTTGCCTTCGGGATCGGATCCACGCATGATCTTGACCTTGATGCCCAGCACGCCTTGGCGGAGGAGAACGTGGCGGGTGGCGGAGTCGATGAAGTCTTTGGCGGGTTGACCGGAGTGGATCATGAAGCCGTCCTGTCCTGCCATTAGCATGATTCCCCCCCCCCTCCCCCCCAATCATCCACCGTACAAGACAAGACGAAAGAAAACAAGACATACGGTAAACTTCATGCTCTTCGCCCTAGCAGCCCTCAGCTTCCCCGAAACCACCACCTCGCACCCTTTCGCTCCGCTCTCCATGATGAAACGCAGCACACCATAGCAAGCTCTCCGGACAGCCAATCCATTGAGCAACTTGTAGCGGAGAGATTCGCACTGAGCGACAGCGGAGAGACCACGGTTCTGGACCTTGGCGGCGTAGAGGGAGACGGAGTTCTCGGGGAACTTGAAGCGTTTTTGGATAAGGGAGGTCAGTTCGCGGATGCGGCGCCCTTGCTCGCCGAGCACTTCCTGGGTGTGTGTTGCGCGGATGACTATATGGGTTGAGAGATCAGAATGAGAGGGTTGAGGTAAAAGGGAAGGAGAAGGGGAGATGGTGGGGGGGCGTACTGATATCAGTCACGGTAGGCGTGACGCGGACCTCGACGCCAGAGTATCCTTCCTCTGCTAGCTCGCGCTGGAAGAATTCGTTCAGTTCGGCGTAGAAGACACCGTCTGCCACGAACTTCCTACGCTTGGAAACAGAGGCTCCTGGTACAGAAGTCATGGTTGCGGCGCTGGTGGTTTGTTGGGGTTGACCGAGGACGCTGTCGTTGAGGTGTATCCGAATTGTTTAGTGGGGTTGCGGTTGTGGAAGATCTCGCTTGGGTGCCAAGCTTGAAAATGCGTTTTGCACACGCTAAATTCTTGGCGCCTTGGCAATGCTCACCTGGCCTGTGGGAGTTTCCCACTCTTCCTTACGGAGTACCTACTTGTTATACTCATGCGGTCTTCGACCTTCTCAGCCTCTACCGGCTTCCCAAGAGACGGTCACAGTCTGGAGCCGTGCGGGATGAGCAGCACATCTTGGTTCGACTGCACCTGGAAATGCTTGGATGGATAGTGCGGATGGGAAAAGGTTTCAGACTGAACGTATCTACTTGTCCCGGCTTTACCGGTGCACGATGTAACAATCTTGACCCTTTTGCCTCCATGACTAGCTTGGAAGCCTTGCAGCAGCAACCCTCCAGACCTCATCTGCACTGACAACATTTCGCTAGTCCGGAAGTAGAAACGCACACGGGTACAAAGGTCTCGTACAAAGTACCAGTGCAGGGCCCACATTCATCATCCTCCAAACATTGGCAAGAGCAACTCTCGAGTTGCTCGCTCGGGCATTGACTCTCAGGACTACCGAAGGTTACGATTGGGCCATCAGCCTGCAGTGTGGTGGTCGATGTCGAGGCCGATGGGCTACAGGCATCTCCATCATCGCCGCCATTCTGTCGCTTAGCCACCCCAGTGTCGCATTTGACGTTCTTCGTTCCTGCATCGATGTTGTTATATCCCACAGCAGGGCCCCCTTGAATCCTCGGATAGGAGAAAGCGAGTATATCGCTAAGAACATTATCCGACACCTTGCCTTGCATAGATTTCGCATTGTATTTGGCATCGGTCATACGTTGGCAAGCCAATAGACCAGCTATCCCTGGCGCACCTGTTGTCATGATCAGATGAGTTCCATTCATTGCTTGTTCTTGGAAGATTACTCACTGAAGGATGTCCCGGAGACTGTTCGTGGACCCCACGGTGAATCACCCTTGTCTTGTCCAATGATTAAAGTTTTACTACCAATTGCATTGATTTTGATCCAATTCGCGGTGCTAGAATCACTCCAAGCGTTACCCTGAGGGTCAACAGCTCCTACAACGACCACCCTAGCATTCGATTGCCTCAGCACTTGTGGATAAGTAGTGATGGGTGTACCACTGTTCCCGGCTGCCAATATGAACAGAGCATCAAGCTGCGTGACTCCATTAACCGCTTCTGTTAAACTTTTTTTCATCTTGTCAGTCATAGGCCAGGTAGCGTCTTCAAAACCCCCAGAGAAGTTGATATAAGCGTTGCCTTGGAGATTGTTATTCTTGATATCCTTGCGAATTTTCTGTAACGCATCTACTAATGCAGGCCACCTCCTTGGGTCGACTGTTCCCTCTGTTCTGGGTAATCCTAATCATACGATGTTGACCATATTGCAAGACCCGACACTCTTTGATACTATCTTGCTTGTGACCCCTATTGCATGTCCCGGGCTCCAAGCGGAGTCACTGGGTTTCACGTCTATAGTACGGTACGAGTCTATGTTGGCAAATTCCTAGCTTTATGTCAGCAATGTATTGGACCAGGCGCAGATTCGGACCAACAGCTCGTAGTGCCGCCGTTTTAAAATATCTCGTAAGTGAAATCGTCGGATCGATTATGTAAACGGTCGTTCCAGCTCCTTGTTTGACGTTGTATGCATACTTGTCCAAATTCGAGAGAGGCTCTCGGGGTCCGGTCCTTTGACCGTTGACAACATTAGGTTGTTGCGAAAAGATCGCCAAGCTTTGGTCTGCATCTAGCTGCAGGTCAAAATCCGTTGTGTAGAAAGGTAATGCTCGTGCTTCTATGGAAGCATTCCCCCGCTTTGCGTGGAGGTCTTCAGCGGCTTCATCAGCATCGTCTAGTGAAGATGGTGCACGCGCAGCCAAGGAGCCTTCCGTGTCGTTCCCTCCTAAATTTTGGAAGTAAAACTCAACAAATTAGCGGAATTCTGAAGGCTACAGGTTGCTCAACCTCACCCCGTAATTGCTCAAGCTCTGTACCTGCGCATAGCTCAAATTTGCCAACCAAAATAAATCACCCACATCTTCATCGACCGACGCGTATATGGTAGATGGGTCTGCAAGTTCATACAGAGAACTATTGAAAGCGTTATTGGTTGCCGTATCGTCGGCACTATTGGGATAAATCGCAAAATTAGTAGCCACCGAACTCGCAGATGATGTTAAGGAACTGGAAGCGGACTGGGTCTTTGTATCTTCGTCATCGGGGTCCACAGTCGGCTGATCGACCGGAGATTCGTCCTCAACACCCTCTACAGTCTGTACATCCGTTCCTGGTGGCGGATGGGTACACAGAGACAATAAAATGCATCGAGGGGGCAATGTACTCGGCGGCTTTGGAGGGCTATTGATGGTGATGGTGGTCCCTCTACCTATCTTGGGGTTGATTCCGCCAGGCGTACAAGACAGACAAAGGCCCAGCCTACACTGCCCCACCACCACATGCAGATGAGCCCGCCTTTTTGGTTGCAATCATTGGCGCCGACGTTGGTTGGTAGAGACGTGGGGGCTGCTACGCTCTGGGTGCCGGTTTGAAGATTTCTCGTCATGGAAAAGAACACGAATTGAGTCATTGTCTGTGTGCCATTGATGACAGCTTCACCTGAGACAACGGTAGACAATCCCAGGAAAGCAGATGACGTTTGGGTCTGAGTCGAAGTCGTGGTATCCTCGATCGCGGCCTCACCCAAACTTACAGTAGATGAGCCTGTAGACGAGGCTATAGATATCATGGCTGCGAGATGCCTCAGTGACAACGTCATTCATAAAACAAAGACTACAGCGTTGCGTTTCCAAATCAAGTGGATGATTCTAGAAGTAAGGTGTCAAGGCATGGTGATTTCCGTTGCTGAATCTAGCCATGCCAAAGCCGCAGGAAGCCGCAGGTTGTGAAGCTGGAAGTCTAGAACTTACGTTGAATTGCCCCCGGAAGAGGAGGTGGGGATATTGGCTCTGGTACCGGAATCGGTGGCGGGCATGACTACCATTCCCACACTATCGGATGGCACATTGTGAATAACAAAGCGTGACCATTGTGGATTTCAGATGATACATACCCCAGCCATTAGGGGCTACCGTCTCCGTTGTCTCTTGACCCCAAGTATTTGTGGTAGAGATCACCGTCAATGTCCCTGGACTTATAGCGTATTGAGGTATCTGCGAAGCCACCAGGGTATAAATGGTCCAATGGACGATATTCCCATAGTTCAATTCCGTTGTGGTCAATTGTGGTGGACCTTCGTAAGTAGATAGTGAACCATTTGAAGCAGTATAGATGACTGGACCGGTGGTGGCTTGGCTTGGACAGGAGATGGTCGCTGATGTAGATTGGGGGCCTGCTTCGACCGCATTGGAGGCGAGTGTAACAATGAAAGAACTGAGTAGTAGACAATAACGAGAAGAGCCGCACAGCGTTTTCGGAGAGTAGGAGCCTTTGTCGTTCATCCACGATAGTAATATCTGACCTACTTATTAAAGCACATTCCCATCAGCAGAAATTGCGCCTTTGATATCAAAGAACGCATTGCTAGGCATTTAGTATCTGCCTAAAGCCCAATTCCTCACATGTATAACATGGTTACATGGTTTCCAGCCGGGGTACAGCGCACTAATAACTCCCCTCGTATTTTCTTCTTCCCCAGCGAATGTGGAATCGTAACATATGGAGACTTATAACATTGTATGGACTCGTGTAGTGTGAATTCGTAGATAGTATGTGCCATGGAAGCGTGTCTCCTGGAATCAAGCGACGACGTACCCCTGCAGGATCCTAACCTACGCTGCAGCTGTATCGGGTACAGGGTGTGTGTCGAACATCACTGTCGGGCTTGTGAGGGAGACTTGCTTAAGCTGGAACGGTTGGCGCTAAAATACCTGAAACTACCTACGAAAATAAGCCTCTAGACGTCCACCCTTTTGTCGTCCAAGCCAAAGAGGAGAATAATATTAATACGAAGGAAGACGACTCCGAGGAAGGAGAATACGAGGGATGTCCTCGCTAGCTTTCCACTACTGATTAGCTCGCGCAATCAGGCGCGCAGAGACGACAGGAGACTCATAGGAAGGGGCGGAATAATTCGACGAGTCGACGACTCAATAATAAAACTCGCAGCTTTCTTAAAACACATCCTCCTACCTTGTTGGTTGTGATATTTATTATCTTCAGTAGGTCTAGCGACAGCCCGATAGTTAATACTGTGACCGCAAAGCATATAACTTGCCGTACTCACTGCACTAAAGTTAATGGAATAGTGATAATAATAATAACGATAATAGTGGAATCGTTTTTTCTATTTATTATTTGAGTGTAAGAAAATCGGCTACAAGGGGAATGGATACCGTCGCTATAAGAAACCTAGAGCTGTTGGTCAACAGCTTGAGATGATTAATCTAATATCAATGTGCGCTATAACTTTTGGTTCGGAGAATAAAAAATGACAGAGTCAGTCGAGCAGAGTAATTTTTTTTAGCCAAGGTTGGTAGGAAATACAACTTGCGACTTTCTGCCGACCCAGAGTTTTGTTACGCTTCACGTTATCTGATCCGAGTGCTAGGAGTGAGATCGAAGAGTAACAAAAGTCTTTGATTGTCCATGGTTAGAGTAAACAGACTGACATCGCTGAGACAAACAAGCGCATAACATAATGAATGGTGTACAGAGCACAAAGACAGCATTGCGATTTAAAGAAAGAATCCCGTTGCTCGATCCCATCATTCCTTCTCATCCTCCTTCTCTCGATACTTCTCCACCACCGCAAACTTGACAGGTCTCGTCCGTTCCCCCTACAATCAACGGCCCAAACCCTCTAGCAATTCGGTAATGTCGGAGAGATGACCATACTGTTGTTGAGGTTTCCAGCGTTGAGATAGTTTTCAATGCTCTGGATGTTCGACTGGTATTGGTCACCATTATCGCAACCGCGTTGGGCGGCCCAGAACCCAGAGCCCAAAGCATCCATCTGCTGATGCTGGCAAGTGATGGCGGCTTGATCGTCCGAGTTCAAAGCAGCACCATTGTTCCACTGGTCAGATGTTTGGCCCATGAACTGCGTGCAGTAAGTGCGGATCTGCTTCCAGTTGTTCTTGAATAGGCCAAAGTTGGCCGCATCGCCCGTCTTGGGCGTACCGTCGTCTTTGCCGTCGGGGCCGGGGTAATCGTCGCCATATGGGTAGTTGGCGCTGAAATCGCACGAGGTCTCTTGGATGCTGATTGCAAGGTCTGTCACACTGGCGCCCTGGGACAGGAGAGTTGCCTTGCGAGCCGCGGCATTCTGCGATGGATCACAAGCGTATGCGTTCTGACGTGTGAGGATTTCTGGCGCGGGGACAGCCGAGGTGGAAACGAAGAGGGCGGCAGTAAAGGCTAGGGATGCGAGCTTGAAGGCCATGCTGATGCTTGAATGAGCTCTCTTTTTGGTGCTTTGATTATGTGGATGTTTTGAGGTGTTGGGCTTTGGTAAATTTGTTCGTCTGCGGGTCGGTGCTTTGGATTATTGTTGAAAATGTCTGAGAGTGGATGGTCTTTGAATATCCAAGACTGAGTGGATGAGGTTTATATACATGAGTTGAGAGGGTGCCGCCCATCCACCAAAGACTATGAAACAGGCCACAGCCTCACGATCTTCAAGTTTCATACCTCATCGCCCAAGACGACATGACGTGGAAGATATCGATCTAAGAATAGGTTAAGAGCTAGGATGCTATTCCTCATCTGCTTCTTAGAGTCTGAAAAATATGCCGCTAATTCGTACCGTAGGTATCACTGTCTACTGACCTGCCGTGAAGTCTCACTCGGGTGGACTGCAAGCCTTGACTGTGTCATCTCCGTGTCCTTGCCGAGATTGGCAAGGAATGTTACTCCATTTGACTGTTCCTCAGAGGGGAAAGAGAATGCCATGTCGTCCATTTGCTGTGACGTCTCACTCAATAGGGCTTAAGGCCTCGTCAGCTTTCTCAGCGAAGTTTCATTTTCAACATACCGAGATCGAAAGCGAGAGCAGGGACTCTGCATCCGTCTGCCTCCTAGCTTGACGATGAAATCCCGCAACTCTCCTCCAGCTGAGCACTAAGCCCGATCTGTAGCGTTTCATAAATCCAAACGAGAAGGCTGGGGAGGCCTCGATGCTTAACATGAAACCGCAGCTTGGTTACTATGACTGGATGACATGAGCGACCCGTAAGTCCACTTCCACATGGGAGCTCTGTGGTTAGGTATTCTCAGACATGCGGGCATCGTGGTTGCAAAGTAGCGGCACGGCATTGAGTTCTTTTTTCTTTCTTTTTTGAGATTTCGTAACGTTATGGGTTTCCGAATTCCCTTCTCTTTCAGACACGTTACGATTGGACTCAAGAGATTGACGTGCCGCCATCACCACCCAGGATACCGCTTTTCTTGCTCCGTCACCTCAAAGGCTGTGTTCGTAATTTTGCGGTGCAGCTTTACGCTCTCGCGGGATATCGATATGGGTTTCAGTTGCCGGTGGGCAGCAAGTAACATCCCGTAACCTCAAAGCTAGCTTTCTCCTCTTGGAAAGATACTTTGATACGACATACCAATCAGCTGATGAACGCGCTCCTCTGACGGAAATCTACCATGACTTTATCAAGCACGGTTTCTTATACCTCTCTGATCTTCATGAGAGAAAATGAGAGAATGCTCAATAGTCAAAAGAAAGAAAGATTTTTTGTATCTTTTCCGACCCCACAATTCCAAGACATTTTGAGTTTCAGCACTGCAACAAGTTACCTTAAGGTACCTTAGGTAAACAACGCTTGGGGCCGCGTGCTAGCACTCCCGTGGCCCGTGCAGCCACATCGGAAATTTTCAGTCAGCGAGGAACGAGCTAATATGCCGCAGTTATGAGCACGAATGCTCCGTCTAAGACCGGAGCTGGTACGCCCCACGTCCTCGAATCTCAGTGCTGAGAGCGCGGGTAAAGAGCCAGCTATCCTTCTCTCTAAACCTGCCGGCCCGTCCAACGAGGAGTTCCTTCAGCTTATGATGACATGAAGTCGTAGAGACGGGTGGAGGCAAAAGGCCTCGGTGTCTATGTGTCTTGGTAGTACAAGCAATGAGAAAGGTACCCCCCACTCGGAACTCGCACGACCGTGGCCGCTCTGACTTGTAAGCGAACTGAGTACGAAGTAGAGATGAAGCGACACTCATCCTCAGTGATGAATACTTTCACTTGAAAGAGAATAAGTTGTATACGGTACTATTCTTTCAAAAGCTCTAGAAACGTATACTCGCGTCTCGACATTATCTAAAGAACAGTGCCGCTTACATACGATCAGAAGATATGTGTACGGGGAAACCTCAAGCTGTAGAAAAGTTTTAGTGTATGGGAGACCACTTCCATATATGCCAAGCCGCTAAGAGTTCAGCTTCAACCTCATCTTATGCTTGATGAAATCCAGCTTACTCCAAGTTTTTCATTCCATCACTGACGCAGAGTATGCATTAAAGAATCGTCGGCGGATCGACTATATCGAGGCCTTGCGATCCATGCTTTCCGGGTCTGCCGTCCAATCTCAGCCTTGAGGACGTTAGCGGGCATCATAGAGCGCTCTGTCCGCATGCCATCTGAGGCCTCTGGATTGAGCATCACATCGCTGGCAGAAGACTTCTATCAACCGGCTGAACAAGTAACTACTCTCAGCTTTCTAAGGACTCTGCCTGAGTTTTTCATTACGGTCGCCACTTCTAATGAATGGCCGGTCGATCTCTTCAGCGCGGACTTTGACTCGACAATCAGTCGTAACCGGACCTTAAAATTTGACACTCACTTTCGGGGCTTGACCGTGTTAAATAATCCAATGAATTATGGAGAGGCTGTTGACTGCGTCGTCGTATGTGGCCTGGGGGGCCATGCCTTTGGTTCTTTCAAGGAGAAGGGAACTTCATACATGTGGCTACGCGACTCCTTGCCTAAAAATCTTCCGAATATGCGAATCCTTCTGTATGGCTACGAGTCTGGGCTTGATGGAAGCGAGAGCACTCTGAACATTTCGGGCATTGCAGAAACATTCATCGGTCATTTGCGCGGATTGCGCAGTAGTTCCGAGATAAGTGCGAAAGCTCATAGTAAAGATCAAGCCTTGATTCATCGCCAGACCATATCGAGACCACTAATCATCATGGCACATAGCCTTGGTGGGCTTGTTGTCAAGCAGGTGAGGCCATATTGGACCTAGTATGCGACAGGACGGATTCACTGATATATTGCCAGGCTATCATCAAGCCAAGTCGCGGAGACGACTCAGACAAAAACCAGATGCAATCGATCATGGGACTTATATTCTTTGGGGTCCCTAGCCGAGGCATGGATATAGAGTCATTACGAGCTATGGTCGGCGACCAACCCAACCGTTATCTTCTAGAATCTATTGGCAATACTCGGATCTGCTACTCGAGCAAGACGCTCGCTTTAGTCTTGATTTTCACTTCAAAGATAGCCCGATATTCTCGTTCTTTGAGACCAAGACTTCTCAAACAGCTCTAAAGGTAAGTCATCTATCTCAAGCTATTTATGAATGCTTAGTTGGTCAGATTCATGGTTCCTGGAAAATGGCGGGCGAACGGAAACTGCTAGTGTGTCCCTTCTCAGCAAAATACCCTCGCCCCTGGGAGCCTGAGCTCCATCATGAGGGGCTCAACCGAAGCCATAGCGATCTTGTCAAGTTCTGCGTTGGCAATGTTGACTACGAGCGTGTACTATCTAGGCTAAGCGAGGTTACATCTCAAGCAAAGATGACATTAACATCACAATATCTCAGTCAAGGTAGTGTGCTCCCATATTCATCTCTATCTTTCGTTGATATCTATCGTTGACTAACAAATAACCCTGATAGAGTCCACTGAATCTTTGAGTACGGATGAGAAAGCTTGTCTTCGTTCTCTAGCCCTTACCGAAATGTACTCCCCCGAGAGTAGAATTGAGCCAGCCGTTCAAGACACTACCAAGTGGCTGTCGAGAGTCAAGACTTCCAGGACTGGGCTCAACGCAAAAGGTTAACTAACATCACGGCTTCTTCTGGATTCGAGGGAACCTGGGATCAGGCAAATCGACCTTGATGAAAAATGCGTATGCCCATATCCAAGACTTGTCACGGGATCCTTCGTCTGTAATCGCAGCATTCTTTTTCAATGCGCGAGGCAGCGAGATTGAGAAGTCGGCCATTGGTCTATTTTGTACCCTGCTCTGTACACTCTGTTAACAAATATCCGCTCCTCGTGCTATAGTGATGAGGACATATCACAGAAAACGTGGACTTCTAGATCCCAATTAGGAGTGGCAGTTTCATGAGCTGAAAGAACTTTTGAGCTCAGTGGTAACTGCCTCAATCCTTGAATCTTATACTTTGCGTCGACGCCCTAGACGAATGTGATTTGATTGGTGCAAAGTCTGTGATTCAATTCTTTGAGAATTTAGCAAGCTCCTCCATTCTAGAAGGCACCAAGTTTAACGTCTGTTTTTCGAGCCGATACTAGCCACAATTCACCATACGAGACAGCTTTAAGACCAGGGTCGAATTGGAGAATCATAGTGATATTACGAGCTACATCCAGCAACAATTGGAGACTATGCAGGCTGTTGTAAACAATAACAATCAACTTGCTGTGCTGAAGACCAAATTGTAGGACAAAGCCAATGGGACTTTTCTATGGGTGGTTTTGGTGGTTCAAGAATTACTCACTGCACACGACAATGGCGCTACGCTGGGTGAAATTGATAGAATATTTGATAGAGTTCCTCCGGATTTGTGGAACTTCTATCAACACCAGATGGAGAACACAAAGTATGATGATCGTTTGCAAATGCTGTCCATGCTCCGATGCGTGTTCTACTCCCTAAGACCTCTTTCTCCGACGGAGCTTCGCTATACCTTAGCATTTGGCCACGAGAATATCTCCTCGCACTCAGAGTGGGCGCAGTCCAGCGAGTATGTTGTTTCCGATGCGCAGATGAAGAATAGAATTCGAGAAAAGTCCAAAGGCCTTATCGAAATAGCCGAATTACCGGAAGGGTATAATACATTCAAAGGACTGATTGAATGGAGACCAATCGTTCAATTTATCCACCAGTCCGTGAGGGACTTTCATTCAAGGGATGGTTTTGAGTCCCTCCGTAGACACGAAATGCCCAACAATGCAGCTAGTGGGCACGAGTTCACAAAAACTGCGTGCTTCAATTACCTCAACACTACGGACCTAAAAAATGTACCGATGATTGATTTCAGTTTCTACTCCAGCATTGGAGTTGGACGCAAAATGCCGACTCTATCGGAAGATCATCCACCACTTGAATATGCGGTGGACCATTTGTTCCCACACGCTGCACTAGCTGAAGGGCACGGTATTCAGCAGGATGGTCTGAGGTCTCATATATTTGATAATATCCAGGGTTCTTTCGAGCTCTGGAATTACCCGAACGACCTTGTTCACATGAAAAGAGACGATAGGAGGCCCAATTACACAGATAGGTTCGGTCTTACTTGGCAGGATCGTGGAATATAAGGACCTGAAACACGACCGTTATATGTCTTCACACAATACGGCCTTTTACCACTCGGGTTGAGGAAGCTAGATGAAAACCCGAACATCCGGGGTGGTCTGTACCACTATCCATTATTGGCGGCTGCCGCTGGGGGTCACACAGCCGCCGTTCGATGTCTTCTCAACTCAGGAGCAGACCTGCAGATATCGAGTCCATTGGGGGAGACCGCATATCATTGGACAGCCGCTAATGGACATGTAAATCTACTAAGGTTGCTCCTTGGACATCCTCTATCAGTCAGCACGCTGCAGCAACGAATCGGAGTCGCAAGGTGGACTGGAGAAAGGACTCGCCAGTACTGGAGCCAAAACAGAGTCCCATTTCGTCAGGTCCACGAAATGCTAGCTCTGCTGATTCCCGAAGACTCTATCCCAGTGTCAGCCATCGATGGCTTATGTCACACAATTGGCTCAGACCTATTTAATTCAAAAATAAATGAGCCCCTCCTCGCTTTGATTCTAGATAAGTGTGAGGCAGAGACTTTCAGACACGAGAGCTTGTGGCACTACTGTGTTGCAAATGACTCTGCAGGAGTACCTCTAATTCAAAGGCTACTAGATGGCGTGGAAAATATAGAGATCAGCGAGGAGCTCTTAGAAGCACTTGGTATTCGAGAAGAGGATATGGAGCAAGAGGAAGATGCCGACACAGCCGCCATGATTCTATTTGAGCGCGGCAATGTGGAGATAACAGAGAGATTCGTCAACAGACTCTGCTGGAGACTTTTGAGGATCGGTGGGGCATCTTGGTATTTTCAACGGATGCCTTGGTCACTGCCTTGTCTGGCTGTCACCTGAATGTGGTCAAGTTCGTATTAAGCAGATGCGAGCGTTTCAGCCTCACCGAGAGCCTTGTTGTTACAGCGACGAAAGGCGCGCTGGTCGATGAGGTTGTTGATCTTGTTGATTTGCTCCTCGAATACGAGCCTGCTTTCCACGTGCAAGACAGTGGCTATGCATTATTGTCGAGCCATTTTGGAGACCTATCTTCATCATGGGATTCCTCTAGTGCTTACCGAAAAAGTCGTGAGAGCAGCCGCCCGCAACCTTGATGAAGGGGCTGATGCCCTTGAGACAGTTTTTCAACATAACAGCGGCGCTAAAGTCTCTGATACGATGGTCCTAGAAGCTCTGCGATCCCCGCGTGGCGCGGCTCTGATTACCTTGATGCTTGTAAGAGATCCATCTATTGCCATGCAGGAAGACTTCCTGATAGCAGCAGCATCGAATCCTGACGGAGGTGCTCTCGTCCTTGAAGCTTTACGCGAGAACAACCGGATTAGTCTTCACAGCTCGATCATCAGAGCTGCTCGCACCCCTCCAGCCAAACTTCAGAGGCTATCTTCTGATCCGTCGCCGTCGCCAAGAGACCAAAGGATCAAGTCAGCCCAAATCACCACAAAAGTCATCGAGGCAGCGGCAGCAAACAAGGACGAAGACCAAAGATGGCGACTTCTATCCTTGTTCCAGACGTGGGGTGTTCTCACCGAAGAGGATCGCAGGCTCTTTCATTCTTCTGATGAGCTGTCAAGCCGCTCTTCCTTCTCGATGATTTATCAAGCCCACAAAATGGTATCAGTGGCGGTATTCGCTGACGCGATTTGTGTTCGATAGCCCGCACGGAAAAGATTTGTACGGGCGACAGCCGCTACCAGTGCCATTCATCCCCAGGCACAGTCCAAAGGGACAGCACCACTCACTCGTGGAATTGTTACTCGCTCTAGCATCAGCGCCGTGCAACACCGAGAACTCTGTGCACGAAATTCGGCCTTCATCGGATGTAGCTCGAAGCAGGTGTTGGAACAGCAGCGCGAGAGTTTCCAGCGGGTGCATTCAGCCATACCCAGGGAGCAGAGACTTTTGCTAGGGATTGCGTACTTTACACTTTCTCGTGGCCACAGTGTACACGCGAGGCTTTGCCACCAGCGGTTTTTCCATCTGCCATCTCTCTTTCATACCGGGCTCCCGCCTGGTACTTTTCATCTTTGGAGATTCTCGATCCTTGCTTCAATCTGGTCGTTTTCGACCTGGGAATTGAAAACATCTACTCTGCACATTTGTTCTTCCAAGCAATTTATTGAAGCGAGTTTTCTCGGCGTGTATCCACGAACTGATAGCCACACCGGAGACGCCAGATAATGAGACCTGTGCCCCAGCGTCTCCCACAAGCGGGAATTGGGTGAGCGCCGCTCACGCTCACTCTACGCGGGTAAGGGCTGCGAAATCGAGAAAAGTTGTGGAACACTGAAAAGGATCCGACTCTAATCGTGCCACCCACTTACCTCGCCAATTCGGTAAAATGAGCTAAGTGCGTGGCACTACTAGTGTGAATGGCAATGGACACGACAGTGGCTCGAGTGGTGGATGCATAGAGTAGTCTATCGCGGCTGTCTGCTATGCGCATATAATTGGTAAGGATCTATCTGTATCAAGTGAAAGCGACACGTAGTCGCGGCGTCAAAACGCAAGAACAGCGGTAGCAGCGAACTGATTCCGAAAGCAAATGCGAATTTAAGATGAACCTTTGAAGTAACCGACTCTCCGACTTCTTTTCAACACTAATTACTTTAAAGTCTCGTTGACTGGAAAGAAGATGTTGTTCTTTCAAAATGTATTAAGTCTGGTTTCGACCGCTTCAGCGGCAGTCTTGCAACCTTTGCAGCTCATAAACAGCCAGTCCCTATATCCCTATGAGGTTGCCCCCGGATCCGAAGGCATTCTGGCCTCTAATGTAAATGCTTAATCAACTGACTCTCCCGTCGAATTCACCGCAATGAGGCCCCAGTGCAACGCCGAGGTATTCGGTTCCAATCTAAACATCGCAAGCTGCAGGTCTGCCTTCGAAGACGTCGGCCCCACAACCCGTGGGTCCTGCGTTCAAGCGGAGACACTGGCGGGTTGCCTTATAGAAAGCTTAGTGGTGACTAGTAACCATTGATGCGATTTTCCGGCAATCAGCATCCCCCTCGTCGTCATATCGAGTAGGAGGGCTGCTCTTGCTTACTTTGATCTCTGCAGATGATGGACTTTGCAGCTTCGAACTCTTGCTTATACAACCATATTCAGTGGCGCACGTATCCATCAGCAAAATCAAGGACCCCGCGCAGGTTCTCTTCAATCGCTGTGCGGCTCCAGGGACAGCCTCAAGACCAGCTGAAGGCGGCGTTGTGACTCGGGTAGTTGCGTTTCATCCGGCAAATAGAAGACTGCCCTGGAGACAGCCCAATGATCCAAACGCAGAAAGCAGGCTGACCGGATGCACGAGGCGACAATCGGCTCGCTGTCGTGGTGAAGTCAAACTTTTATCCTAACGTCCGCTGCGAAACCGTGCCTGGCTCCCTGCGTACGAGTTTTGTTATCCATCAATAGATGCTTAAGTACAGACCTATCGTAGATGGTATGGACGCGTCGCAGACGATGCAGGTGTTTGGACCAGCTTCAGATCCAGATGTCACGGTCGCATTGCCTGATGCTTTTGATGGCCGTGAGTTCGATCGCTACATTTTTGAAGATCGCTAATGATTGATGAGATGCTGGCGGATGGTAGATGCGTGTTCGACAATGGATCTTCGGATTCGGCCAGTTGGTACAGTCTGTGGGAAGAAGTGTCAGCAATTTATTCTATGTGCGTGATCCAGGGCAAAATTGGGACGTCAGTGGGGCTTGGTATGTTTTTTGTCTTTTATTGTAGGACTTATGCTCAATTATTCATAAATTCTTTGCTTAGGTAGTAGAGGGAACTTAAGGATGAACCTACATTTCCACCTTTGATAGGAGAACTTTATATCTTTCGGTAAATCGGTCAGTGTGCAATTCGCGATAGTGGTGGATGGCGCTGTACTGTCGTCCTTTCGGGGCCACTTTGCTTCCGCGAGGGTAATTCTTGAGCTAACTTCGCACGGCATAACCCATCATCGGAGTGAAATCAAGGATTACTGAATCGACTTATTGGGGCAGCGAAACACAAGCTAGAAGATTTTGTTCTGACAATGAATGTTGAAGTGCATTTCATCTTGGGTTGAGAGGAATTTTGATAAGTTCCTTAAGCAATTACATACTTGTGTACATTCAAGGAGATCAGAAA
This sequence comes from Pseudevernia furfuracea, assembly GCA_022315425.1. Lineage (NCBI taxonomy): Eukaryota > Fungi > Ascomycota > Lecanoromycetes > Lecanorales > Parmeliaceae > Pseudevernia > Pseudevernia furfuracea. The sequence goes on from JAIUPT010000030.1 coordinate 358,342, forward strand.
CAGGAGAGGTACATCGATGATTTAATAATGGGAGATAAAGGGAGTAAGGCACTGATAGATCTAAACAACAGCTTGCATCAGTGGGAGTGTGGGTTAATGAGTCTCATAAGTTTTCATAGTAATTCCAGGAAGATCTGTCAGCATTGGAGATACAGGGTAAACGCGAGCAGCGTATATAAGGTACCTACTCTGGACCAGCCCAGGGCTCTTCATTAGATCTCGTCTCTTCCAGAGCCACAGCAAGGGTTTTACACTCCCCACATACGACTGTTCCTACATAGCTACTACTCCATGTCCATGCCGCATAGGCGAGAGCTTCTCAGCGCTGTGGTACAATGTTTACCTGTCTAGCCTATAACATGCCTTTTCAGGCTGCTAACCCCGGCGTTGGAGGGATGAGCGGACGTCAAAGGCCTTGGCATTTCTACGTCTTTGTTTGCACCCACAGCCACCACAGCGGAGATGCCAAGCCACCGCTAAGAACTTACCTTTTGAGATGAAGGCTCAAAGAAAAAGGAAGTCGCGAATAATTGTGAAATACTTATAGTATTCTTGAACTTAGGTATTTGAATCATCTATTCTTTGTCTTAGGCCTCTCCTTAGTAGTCTAGTTGGCACCAAAACCTTCTCGGAACCCACTGTTTCCGCTGTACTACGATGGGCAGGCAACCTTAGCTTGAAATGGAGAGAACACGAATTGCGAAGGTGGCCTTCAGCTTTATATTGATGCTGGAGACAAAGCTAACCATTTTCAGGTAGACGACGTCAAGCTTGTCCGTCGGGGCGAGCAAGTTGAAGGATCCCTACATCTGACACCCCACCACCTCATCTTCTCGCATACGCCTCCTACCGCAGAGGAAGCTAACGCCAAACCTCGAGAACTATGGATCACCTACCCAATCATTCATACATGTGCCCTACGCCCAGCTCCACCAGCCTCTCATCTACCGTCTTCGATACGGCTACGATGTAGGGACTTCACTTTTGTCTGCTTCTGCTTCGCAGATGAGAAGAAGGCACGAGACGTGTATGATAGCATCAAGGCGTGGACTTGCAAATTGGGCAGGATAGAAAAGTTGTACGCGTTCAGCTACCAGCCACAGCGGCCTGAGAGGGAAGTCAATGGGTGGAACGTGTACGACGCAAGAAGGGAATGGAGAAGACTGGGTGTTAGTGAGAAGAGTACAGAGAAAGGGTGGAGGATATCGAACATCAATACAGATTACGCAGTATGTTCGCAGTATTTGGAGAACCCTGAGCCGAGTCTCACAGCTGTCTAGTTCTCATCAACTTACCCTGCTCTACTCGCTGTACCAACATCAATATCCGACAATACCCTCAACTACGCGGGCAGATATCGCTCGCGTGTACGTCTACCTGTATTGACATACTTACATCCAATCAACAACTGCTCCATCACAAGATGTGCTCAGCCGCTGGTGGGAGTCCGAGGAAACCGAAGCATCCAAGATGAAAAGCTTTTGCTTGCAATATTCTCCACTTCACATTCAGATTCAAGCTCGTCAGAGCCGCCTTCCAGACCTCGGAGTCCTCAATCTCTTCGATCGAGCGAAGGTGACATTGGATCACAGGGGTCCGACCCTCCGCCCACAGATGCTGAAACACTCGAAGATGAAATGATCACTCGTACAGCAAGCGATGACAAGGGTGAGCCAAAGGTGTACGGAGCGCAGCAGCACAATCTTATAGTAGACGCTCGGCCCACCGTGAACGCTTTGGCAATGCAAGCTGTGGGATTAGGCTCCGAGAACATGGACAATTACCGCTTCGCAACGAAGATCTATCTAGGAATTGACAATATTCACGTTATGAGGGAATCGCTCAATAAGGTTATCGATACATTGAAGGAATCGGACGTGACGCCCTTGGCACCAAATCGAGAAGCGCTGGCGAAAAGCCATTGGCTAAAGCATATCGGCGGGCTACTTGATGGGGCGGGAATCATTGCTAGACAAGTGGCTCTCCAACATTCACACGTCCTTATACACTGCTCTGATGGATGGGATCGAACAAGCCAGCTCAGTGCTCTCGGTCAGCTCTGTCTTGATCCCTACTACCGTACTCTCGAAGGCTTCATCGTTCTTGTAGAGAAGGACTGGTTATCATTCGGTCACCAATTCAATCACCGGTCCGGGTTTCTGTCCAGCGAAAAATGGTTTCACATCGAGAATGAACGAGTAGGCGGAGATGGCAACAAGCAGCCAAGCTTAGTCGGACAGAACAGCGGCGCAGGTCAGGCTTTGGAGAACGCCTTGTTGAGCGCCAAAGGTTTCTTTAACAAGGACAACAAAAGCAGAGATTCTATCGTCAATTCCGATGGCGAATTGCAGCCATACGACATGTCACCGACCTCCAAGAGAAGCGTTGCTCCAGGCAAAGGAAAGGCAAGCGACAAAAGCACCACTAAGGTCAAAGAGACTAGTCCAGTCTTCCACCAGTTTCTCGACGCTACTTACCAATTGCTCCATCGCCATCCTACTCGGTTTGAATTCAATGAACGTTTTCTTCGTCGCCTGCTTTATCACCTCTATTCTTGCCAATATGGTACCTTCTTGTACAACAATGAGAAAGAGCGTGTTGAAGCCCAAGTCAGTGAGAAGACGAGAAGCGTTTGGGACTACTTTTTAACCCGAAAAGAACAATTCATAAACGAGAAATACGATGCAACGATTGATGATAATGTCCGAGGTCGAGAACGACTAGTTTTGCCAGGGACTGGTGAGCTTAGATGGTGGCATGAACTATTTGGCCGGACTGATGCTGAAATGAATGGTTCTACGAGGACCACGAGAAACCGCGCTCAGGGCGATACCCTTGTGGATTCCACAGTGCTCACCGGGGTTGAAACAGCCGATAATTCTGTTGGGGCTGGAGCACCGGGGAAAGCATTACCAAACAGTGATGCTTCCACCTTGTCAGCTTTGGCTGCTGGACTTGGAGGATTGGGCATGAGCAAGAGCAGGGCGGATGAGCCATCGAGCCTGAAGCGCGAGATGGAAGTTGAAATGCAGTGACAGCTCTCGCAGCTCAATGAGGTCGATGTATTCTAAAGCGTTCTAGCATTCATAGCGTGGCACTTTACTTATCTGGTATGACATCACAGCGTAAGTGAATGAACTTTACTTTACCAGATCTACTGTCAGCAGTAAAAGGAGAGGATGGCCGGCCCCCTAAATATATGTAAAATAGAACACTAGCGGTAATTTTCTTTCAAAATTTTAGCGAACTTAGCGCACACGACAATTCAGCACCTCGTGAATGCTCGAGCATGAACCCACTTACCTTCTCAAACTGTCACGCTCTTTGAGGATATCCGACAATTCAAGCTGATCAAAAGCACTCAGTCAAGATGGTATACCCCCTTCCATTCCTCCTCGCATCAGTGGGACGACGATGTGTGTGACGTACAATGGCACGAGCCCATAGCTAACACTTCCTCACCACTCTAGTCGGACGGAGAAGAGCCCACCTCACCCACCCCCGCCGAAGACCCCCAAACCACTGATGTCGCCGCCGACGCGCCTGCCGCCGGTGGCAGTTCTCAAATGGTGAGACTTTGCATCCCCCAAACATCCCCTCCAGCCAACCACTCGCCCTTCCCCCGCCCTTGCTTCTCCATCCCAAAAACGACCCACCTCCCCCACCCCAACCCCATCGCATCACAAACCTCCCGGAAACTAACGCCGCCCAACCCGCCAGACTACCCTCGAAGCCCTCAAAGGCGCCCTGAAGCTCGCGCTCATCCACGACGGCCTCGCCCGGGGGCTCCGCGAGGCCTCCAAGGCGCTCGACAGGCGACAGGCGCACATGTGCGTGTTGAACGAAGGGTGCGAGGAGGAGGCGTACAAGAAGTTGGTGGTGGCGTTGTGCGGGGAGCATTCGATCCCGTTGATCAAGGTGGCCGATGGGAAGATGTTGGGGGAGTGGGCTGGGTTGTGTGAGTGCTTTCTTTCTTTCTTTCTTTCTTTCTTTCTTTCTTCCTTCCTTCCTTTTTGGTGCTTTTGGTTCATTCATTCCATCCCTCCATCCATTCATCCATTATTCATTGGTGGATGGTTTGGACTGGGGCAAATTGGGGGATGCGGGCTGATGGGATCCTTGGGGCGGGGGGAATACAGGTGTGCTTGACCGCGAAGGCAACGCCCGAAAAGTCGTCAACTGTTCCTGTGTCGTGGTGCGGGATTGGGGCGAGGAGAGCCAGGAGCGGTCCATCTTGCTCAACTACTTCCACACTGAGCAGCAATAGAGAGGGCACACATAGACAAGACTCTTTGGTGGATTGGTTGGCTATAAGAAAAGGGAAAAAAGGAAAAATCAGTCGACGGTTGAGAGAACTGATGGCCTGAGATGGTGACCATGTTGGTGGGTTGAAGCGGTTGAAAATGGAAATGCAAACATAGGCTTTGAGATTCGAAGAGGGTTTTAGATCATTTGTCTTCTTCGATGCTGCTTGACGGAGGAGGCTGCTTGCATAGATGGCACCTAAAATGGAACTTGTATTCTACTTTCTTGAAACACATCTCAATGTCAGGCTGCATTGCAAATCCAGGCATTTGGCTCTGGCTTTGCTTTTATCCTTAAAAGGATATGGTAGAGTGATTGCTAAAGGACAGGGCTCTTCCTGAAGGACCAAAAGTCATCATTGTGATCCTTAGTTGACGGCATTGCATTCAAGAGAGCTTCGTAAAGCGCGGTTGATGTATAGAGCCATATGTACAGCACTCCTGTCCAAGCTCGAGCGAGAGCATGATGTACATAAACGATACGGTGTCACGAGAGCCACAGCCATCCAACGCTCACGAGGACATCATAACCAGCAACACAAGCGTATTCCCAGCGTAGCATTGCCCATATGATCATTCCACGTCTCATCCACCCCTGCCGATACCTCTTCCTCAACGATATCCGTTCGTCATGCTCCCATTCATAATCGGACTCGCTGCCGCCTCCTGCTTTACAACCTCTTCTCCACCACCACCGCCACCACCACCACCATCACCACCACCAGGCCTGTCCCATGTACCTCCTCTTCCGAATGGGAATTCATGTAAGACCATCGCTCTCGTACCCAGTTTTATTCCAGCGAGGTGCTGGTGTCTCGGTACGATATCCATGAAGTCAGATAGCTTGATCCAGAAGACGTGTTTCAAGGCGAAGAACTTAGGTCGTGTTCCTTCGTCGAGAATGTAGATTTCGGTTGGGGAGAGGAGGGAGGGAGGGAGAGCTTGGGACATAGGATTGCGTAATTGGCGCCAGAGGGAGCCTTGATGGTTCCTCGTGGCAGGGAAGCGGGTCCAGGCGGTGTCTGCGGTGTCCGTTAGACTGGCTACATGGGGATATTCAGAAATGGGACTCACATTGTGGAAGATTCAGATCCTTGATGGCCAATATTGGCGCAGCCTGGATATTCGCAATCCACTTCTCCTCCGCCGTCTGTGGTTCACAACCAGGATTCAGCTCTTGAGTCGTGACTGTCCGCAAAGGTAGCCATTTCGTAATTTCCTTTGGAGTCCTTGCATCCTCCGGACTTAGCTCGTCTGCTCTCCTTAAGCCATTGGGTAGGGATTGTCGACGATGTCGTTCAGCCTCCTCTTGTGCTTGCATTCGACGTTTGTTCTCACGTTCTTCCAATTCTCGGCGCCTACGTTCTTCACCTTCTTTGCGTAATCTATCCTGCTCCATTCGCCGTTGTTCATCACGCTTCTTCTTGGCGATACGGTTTTCCTCCTCTTCTCGCTCAATTTGTAGCTGTCGCTGTTCCTCTTCGGCTCGACGTTGAGCTTCAAGGCGGGCGTCCTCTTCGTCCCGGGCAATGCGAGCTTTCCGTTCAGCTTCCTCCCTCTCAGCTTGAGCTTTCCGTTCTAATTCGGCTTCAGCCTGCCGTCGCTTCTCAGATTCGATTTCTTCAAGTCGCTCCTCCTCCTCTTCCTGTGCAGCTTGGCGCTCACGCTCATGGTCTAGCCTTTCCTGACGCAACACGTCTTCTTCCACTTGTCTTTGTGCTCGCATATCGTCTAATTCTGGTGGTTGATGTTGCTGAAGCGCTTGATCTATACTATTCACGGGCGAAATAAGTGTGGAATGTATCCTAGGCTCGATTGGAGACTTTGTCACGGGCGAAGCAGTATTGCTACCCATAAATGCAACCGGCGCCGTACCTTGAGATACAGAAGGAGATGGGTTGGTTGTAGGACTTGCGATCATATGTGCTACCATCGCCGGACCCGGTTGAAATGAGCGATCACGATCTTGGTCAGTTGCGTTGCCTTGGGAGTCAATTCGTCGTTTTTTCTTTCTGACTGCCTCTGTCGTCTCAGGTAGATCGGTTTTGCTGGCTTGAGGGCTAACACTCATACGATGACGCTTCTTGCCAGCTTCGCTCTTGAAATTTGCTGGCTCTTCGGACGATGCCTTGCTGATCTTCGCGGTAGATTCAGAGGCGTCACTTGATTTCCTCTGTCGCCCCGAGACGGAGTCACCTGATATGCGTCTGATTGGGTCGTCCCTTGCTCCGGCAACCTGACTTCCCCTCCGTTTTAGATCCTTGTCAGTCTTGAAATCGTTGCCAGACATCAATCTGCGCTTGGGTTTTAGGCTGTCCGCACGATTGGTTGCAGGACGTGCAACATCGCTATTCGATTTGCTCTCTTTATGCTTAGCCTTCGGAAGTCCCAAGGCGTCTGAGTCTCGGTCTGACGCGTTGGCTGAGTCATGTTGCTTTTTGAGTTCGTCACCCAGATGTTTTGATCCTGTTCCCTTTTGTGAAGATTCCTTTCTGACCCCTTCCGTTAGATCATCATCGGGTCGAGGCTTAGTCCTTCGTACCTTCCTCGAGTCGTGCGGAGAAGAGGACGGTTCAGACGAATGCTTATTCGAATCGGCTCGCTTCGGGCGGACCTTGCGTGGCGAGTTGTTGTTGCTTCTACGGCCTCCATTTGATCTGTAGTTGTCATAAGCCTCTTTCAGAATGTCGTATTCTTCTTGCCATTCTGAGCCTTGTCTCTCTTTGGATATTTCGTAGTACGTAAGGTCTCTAAATCGTCGACGAGTTGGATCAAAGCCAGGCTGGCTCAACAGCAACTGTATCACGCTGATGTTGCCTCGGCCAATGGCCGCCAGCATAGGAGTGCTATATGCAGGCTTAAACTCTCCTGAGCGTAAAGGTTCAGGGTCCGGATCTGGATTCCCAATAGCCATCATCAGGTTGAGTACCCCATCATGTCCACCACGCGCTGCTGCAAGAACCGCTTCAGTATCAACCTTTGGACGCATCTTAAGAATGTGATCAACGATAGTCTCATCTCCTTTGCCAGCGGCATCGCGAAGTCTTTCTGGGGTTGGATTGACCCAGAGAAGTGCATCGTCGGTCGGTTGACTCCTTGCTGTCCTCCTTCTTACTCCTGGGGGCGGGGGAGGTGGACTTCTCGTGGGACTGGCACCTGAAGCGCCCGTCGAAGACATTTCAACATCTCTTGAACCAGTACTATGCCTGTGGTGGTCCTCTGAAGGTCTCCGTAGTGATTCTTTCTCTTTTTTGCTTGCTAATAGGGCCTCCCGTATATCCTCCGCTTCCTCATCGTCGGCGGGGATCAATTCCAAAGGTTCTTGTCCCTTCGCGTTCTTTTGTCTTGGGTCCAGTCCCGCCTTGAGCAGCAGCCTCACAACCTCTAGATGTCCGTTCTCAACCGCGTCAATGAGAGGCGTATCCTTGTCGATGTTCTTAGAAGTGGTGTCGCAGCCAGCATTTAAGAGAAGTTGGACGACCTCAACGTCTCCCTCGAGGGCAGCGATCTGTAGTGGTGTGTTTCCGGCATTGTCGGGCACGTCGATGTCCTGCGGTCTTTCATTCAACCATTTCTCTGCTTCAATCGCATCCTGGGCACAGGCCCTTGCAAGTAATGTGCGCCCACTCCGGTCCCGATTTTTCTTATGCGATATTGACAGCTTAGCCGGTGACATTGCATGACCGTCAGCTGAAGTGATCTTCTGCAGGTGATGACGACTGTGAATGGAGCTGCTATCATCAGAATCAGGGTGAGTGTCTTCAGAGGCCTTTCTTCGACGCTCCACGTGTAAAGGCGCTGGGACTTTCCTTCGCTTGGTCACGCCATTGGGGTGAGAGTTTGTTGAATGTATTGATCGTGCCCTGTGATTGTTACGTGAAGGTGGGGACTCGGATCGATGGGCGGGTCCGTCGAAATGTGTTGCACTTCGAGTTTCGCGTCGCTTTTGTGGATTCGCCGGTCGGGCTTCTCGATCACTCTTTCCTGCTTGGCGACGATTATGAGCGCTGTCACTTCCACTCCTTTGCTTCTTAGCCCGTCCTTCCAGCTGATGAGTGACCTCTTCAAACGGAGGAGATGATCGCGATCGATCAGACGCAGTGTCAGTTGCCTTGGAAGAATGTACTGCTTGAACTGGTGATGAAATGGTAGAGCTGAGGTTGCTCGAATTTCCGGTGTCTGGAACATCACCACTCCCCTTTTCTGGTATCGTCCTTTTTCGTTTCAACGATGGCTTACGACCGTTCTCCTCTCTGCTTCCTTCACGTTGATCTTCTCGTATTGTTGGAAGGTTGTCCGACTGCCCATTGGCTATAGGTTCTGCTACGCTGGCTTCTTCCAGCTTGATAGCCTTGCTGATCTTCTGTTCCGCATCCTCCTCTTTTCCAGACAAGACCACTGTCTCTGCTTCAGAATCGCTCTTGTCCATTGCCGAATCACCATTGCTGCGAATGGTAGGGGCTCCATTGATCTGTGCAGTCGCAGGAGACGATGCGGAATCTCGAGGGTCTAGAGCTGCTGCTACATTGTGTGTTTGTTCAGCCTGGTCTGCTTGTGTCACGGCCTCACCAGAGTCAACAGGCTTCGAAATCGCCAATGGATCATCATTCATATCGATCTCTCTCTGTATCTGGCCAGAATGAATCTCATGTTGGGCCGTTGTGCCTTCGAGTCCTGTTGCCTTGTCCTATGCGCAGACAAGCAACCAATCGTTTTTCTTTATCAACGCGAGGCTATCGATGCGCTCAACCGACAGTAACCTTCTCTTCGAGCCTAGCTTTGAATGCTTTTAGCGACAATGTGAGTTGTTCCTTTGGAGGCTGTCTAAAGTTGTGATGTTTGCAATTGATTGTTGAAATTCTCCGGTCGCACTTCTCTGGGGACTTCACTCTGGGCGGAATAGGGGCGGCAACTCTTGCCGAGTCTTAGCATGAAACTGAGGGGCTGCTCCCCCTTTACTTTGCCAACATTAATGAATTAAGACCGCAACATTCCTACACTCCTACTACAGAATCGTCATTCACATCACGCCTTGATCTTCTTACACGGAGAGTCACCTCAGTTCCACCAGAATACCCCAAATTGACGACGCCTTCCAATACTGGACTCAGACAGCCCACACCAAAGCAGAAGCCCAAGCTCTTGCAGCTAGGATTGGCCTTGAGATTCCCCAAGGCACCATGCGTGGGTTTTAATCAGGCCTGATATAGCCAACCCGTCGGCTTGTTATCTCAGGAGAAACCACACCCGCGAACATGGCTACCTTGTTGGGTCCCTGTTGGCAGAATGGAGCAAGCAATGCCGCATGTATGTTCTCATGTCTCCTCCACAAGGCTCCTCAGCGGAAGCTATAGGGGGTTCCAGGACGAAGGGAGCGTGAGGTGGACGCCCAGGCTGCCCAGTGCAGAAGAGGAGGAAGCTCTAAGAAAGCAGCGAGATTTCAATAGGATGATCGAGGAGCAGGGCCTTTAAATACCATTCGGAACAAGCATGACATACAATGCAAGGGCTTGGGATCTTTTGCGTCAAGTGCCATTATGGCTTAAAGGCACCGCAATGGCCGGAGAAGAATTTGCAGTCAAGTCGGTACTCTCTGTTTGGATGCTGTGTGTTTGATGTCTTTCAGAGCCAGGAAGATCCTGCCAGGACAAATACACTAATTCAGTACACCATGCCGAAGTCGAACAACATCGTTAGACCCCCAGCTTGCTACACACTTAAGGGCCCGTCACACGGTGTCCGCATGTTTACCCACACTTCACCCTTTCACCTATCTCGGAGTAAAGATTGTACTGGATCACATGGGTCGCCTTGCCCGTCTCTTCATTAAAAACCTGACAACCTTCTTTTGCAGCGTTCGGCGGAGCATACACTTGGCAAATCAACTCTGCACACATGTGCAAAAATACAGGATCTAGACTTACGATGCAAGGAGACGGCATATTCCTCAAGGTCAGGATTCAAGATTTTGTGAAGCCCGTGCTATATTGTATATCAGCTGGCTTCGTCAGAATGCTCGCAGCCGACACGACTGACATTGTCCGAGATATAGGTCACATCGTCTCGACTCAACAATGTTGATCCTTGAACCTGCAGAGGCGAATGCTGACATTCATTGGTCACCTTATGCTCTGGCCATTTGTATTGTGTCTCTTTCAGCGATCCTTGGAGGACCTTCATCACGCAATGTGAACCAGCGTGATCATGTACCGGGCTTTCCTTGCCTGGCGTCCAGACTAAGATGAGCTGCAACACTATAGTCAGATCCGCTACTTCTTTCGTCCCACGTGCCGACGTACAATGTTGCTCTTGCCTACACCACGCTCAACCATGTTCCTTGTGAAGCACTGATTTTCATCGGCATGAGCGTATTTCGCCCACTCAGAACGGTCTGATTGATATTCTTTCATCCGCTGGATTACGGCACTTGGGTTGCAAATCTCCGAGAAAGCTGAACTCTGTGCTGTTTCTATAGACCCGCTGAGCTCTCGGACGAGGTTGTGAAATTCATCAAGCTGTTGACCTTGTGCGTCCGTTGAGGCCCTTTCGGCGCTCTGAGTGATAGTCGTGGTAGTCATGTTGAAGTCGTACAAATTGTCGATGCAGATTCAGCAGCTCAGCAGACCGGACCAGTCCTACAGCAATGCTATGAAAGGATCAGGAATGACTCCATAAATATATGGCTTTTTTATTACCTGCATGTAAAGTGAGTTGGTGTACCTACATGCATTGGTCCCAGGAACCGTTGTGCAGATGATGAGAGGGGAAGATCGGCCCGCGCAAGACCCGCTGATTCGTAGCTCAATCCTCTGGACAATCCTCTGGCATCCTCTGGACACTCTTCTGGACAACGATTTTAGCCAATTATCTCTATGCGCTAATGTGTGCTTTACTCAGAATTCTCAAAAATCCAGTCATTCCCGTCACATTCTCGTTGACCGATCAAATACGTTATCGTGGTTATGCACCTCTCCCAATCGCATGTGCAAAAGATACACAATTTCGAGAACCAACAGCTTATTCATGAATTTCATACGTGTCCTCTATCTCGGATGCTGAAAGGTGTATGTAACACTCACCGGTCGCTCATCTCGGCGACAGAGAATGAAAATAAAAAACAAAATGGAAACCTAACTCACTCTCTCAGCAGTCTCTTTCATCCTCGAACCCGTCCTAGATGCCAAAAGCTCAGGCGGGGTCACAAACTTTCGGAGTCCAGTGTAAGGCCTCTGACAACAAGGAAATTTATACCACATTCCCTGGTGACATCATTTGACACCGCCCAGTGACAATGAGCTCGTCACTCTTAAGATATGTAGCTACTCCTCTACGTCCTCTCAAAGTTCCTTTTTTTTCGATTCAAAATTTACATTGGCTGAAGCAAGGCATGTCTTCAGTCTCATAAATAGGGTAACGGGTGTGGTGTACTCATCATACGCCGATACCGGCACTAATTCCAAGATGTCCCATATTGACGCCTCCCCTCCACCTAACCGTCCCATTCCTCCCTCCCTCCCCCACCACCCACAACATCAGCACCCATCTCCCCAACCCCCATCAACCCCGCCGCTCCATCCCAAATGCGAAACTCGCTCATTCTGTAAATTCCCATCAGATACAGCCCATTATACAACCCCACCACCGCGCCCTCCAGAAGACTCCAGGTCAGATGTCGTCCTTGAGCCGAGTGGGCTCTGATGAAAGCGCCATAGCCCCGATCATACACGAACGGGTCTTCCGAGGCCGGGAGGCTGGAGTCGCCTTTGGAGGCGACGGTGGAAGTGATGTGGTTGTAAGCCGAGAGGATGGTGTTGCACATGACGGCTGGGGGGAGGGGAGGGCCGAGGATGAAGTGGATTACGGTGCTGCGGTCTTGTCAATCCTTTTGCCATGCACGCTTCTCGAACACTGCAGAACTGCTTACGTGGTGTGGGGGACGGGGTAGTCGACGGTCTCCGCGGCATCAGGTCGAAGGTCGCTGGATGGCTGCGCATGGCTGTGGACTTGTAGGGTCAATAAGTCGGTCGTCGTGTTTGCTGAGGCTGGGGCTGGGACTGCGGAGCCTGTTGGTAGCTTCCGGAGCCAGAGATATGCTAGGATTGCGATGGAGATATGCATAGCAGAAGTCGATCGTGTGTTGGGAATTGAATCAGTGTCAATACTGGCGACATTTTCGAATCAAAGCGTATCATGAGGGGAATCAAATGAGAGGAGACTTTGTCGGGAAATCGACTGGACGTGCGGATTGAAAAGAATGGAGCCTCTTAAACCTAGTGTAACTCCACTTTGAACGCATGGGGAAGCTGCAGATGAGAAGTTGGCAAGAACTTTAGCGCTTGGTTAGAATCCAAAGAGATGAGTAAAGTACTGAGATACTTGGACAGAACGCGGGAGGTTGCCATGCGCCGGGTGAAATGGAATGTGACGGGGCACTCGGGAAGTGGATCTTAAAGCGCTTGTGTTACGCGCTCCAGCAGTTTCAGCAGGGCTTTTCCACCGGCGAGCCGCTCTTAGGGGTATGGAATGTCATGAGGAAAAGGCCAACCGGATTTATGGATACACTGATTGAACGAGGAACGACCACATCTGCACTCCAAACACTCAACGAAGCGTACGGATTGGTAGAGTTGGGCATGAGCTAATATTCATCTATCGACATCCGTGCTTGATGGATGGATGGATCGTGGCGAGTAATGTTATCGATCACAGCGATCCACGAGCAACTGAGCCATCTGCCTCGAAACTTCGGTCGTGAAGCCCCCCGGCATTATTGAGGACCGAAGAATCAAGAAGTGGTGGCTGCATCGGTTGAGGTAGTACCAGGGGTCGCGAAGGTATTCCGAGCATGTGATGCGCATAGAGACAGACCTAGCTCACCCTCCGTGGCGCCTTCTCGGTCAATACAGTCTTTCATTGCCTTAGCTGCCCTTTCGAGCGGAATGCCGCAACACTTCTGCAACAACCAGCTCTTAGCAATGCTGACGCGGATAAAACCCTCTCCCAATTTCTCTACCGTTAGGTTTCGCGAGGCGTGGGCTTTAAGCTAGGCCTGTCCTCCATGGCTGAATGGTTCAACCGCAACGGATGCGGCAGGGTCACTCTTGAACACTGCATTGGTGATGAAGATGTACGCAGTGTCAGTATCTGATATAACCCTTCCTGTAAGAGCTCAACTGGCGTCACTTGTATCTCTAGCTGCTTGAACAAGTCCAGGTCTTCAGCTGAAGCAGACTGTATAGTTGGACACTCTGCGATGAATGAACTCCGCAGAGCTTTGAGGACAGCTGCGCAACGCATATGCATGGATAAATAATTAAAATGTTTCTGCAGCTCGTCCCCTTCAAACGCATGCCAGAGGACAGAGAGGAGCTGCACCGAGGTGAGCTTCTTATTTTTGGCCTACTGTTCGCAGATCATTGCCACAGGATTTCCTTTCCCAACCTTGGTGGCTGCGGAAGTGATGACTACATCCAAACTATGGACCGCGAGATTGGCGTGGCTCTCTGCTTGGCAGTTACCGTCCACAAATAATGCTATAGAGAGGGTACATCTTCTCAATATTTCTTTCGCTTTCAAATTTTGGCTACGTGAAGCCTACTGGATCTCCTATTAGGGGCGAAGTTCGAGACGTTGACTCCAAAAGCGAGACGGAACCGCTTCAAGAAGTCTTCAGGGGTGGTGGGTAGGACCCCAATAAAGAGATGCTGAGGCTTATGGAGCGCAAATCAAGTACTCCACGTCCCGCCACGGTACGGGTAGAAGGTTTGATTGCCGTGCTGCATTGTATAGGTGGGCGGTTGACAGTATGGTCTTGTAGGTCATTGTTAGGGCAACCCCCAATTCTCGGTTCTCCATTTCAAAGGATTGGGTGGTGTCTGAGTAGGAAGAATGGTGGCACGCTAAGTCCTTCGTCTTGGGCTGTCTTCTTGGGTTGCTTTATGACAGTTTTCGTAATGAGGTCCTTTTTGACCCAGTCATTCACCAAGCCAACAAACGTCAACAAACCACTATCGTATTTCTGGTGCCATTTCTCCCTTCGACCAAGAATATTCATCGATTCTCGAAAGTCTTGCCGCACAGTATCCGTCCCCCGACTACTTGCGGCGGTGAGATCCTGAAGCCCATGATGCATGTATGCTCGCAGAACCCTCTTCATAACCACCATAAGCTGAACAGCTGACACAAATTACAATGGGATGTGGTTGTTGATCTTAAAATCTCTGAAGTAGCGTGTGATCTCGTCCGTCGCGGGACGCTGAGTTGTTATTGAAGATATACAACTCCGAGCACATAAGGTTGACAAATCTTCGGTTCTCTTCGAGCTTGTCTCTTGCAAACATCTCATCGCGCTCTCTGCCCAAGTCTAAGGCATCGTACCCGTACCAAATCATCCGATCGGCCACGAGACTGGACAAACTCTTTTCAAGGAAAGGTTTTCGGGCCAACTGATTCTCTCGGCTTGCTTGTAAGTCTTCATGTGAATATAGTCCCCTAGCTTTTCGCGATCTGTAATATGTTCCCTGCACATATGGGCGTAAAGCCAGTAGATGAAGTCCTTTCCCTCAGGCGCATCAGGCCACCGCTTGATCGAATCAAGGTGCTCTTCTGTGTTGCGCTGAATTAGCTCGACAGCCGTATTGGTCAATAACGAAGCAGTAGAAAGTTCTGTGCGCCCTGCTCGATACTCTGACCATGTCTTGCGTATGAGTTCGCGAATTGCTTGGAGATCTTGGAAAAATAGAACAGTAGAGAACAGAACTTCATCATAGAGAGATTCCATGTGGTAGACTGGCTTCGATGTGGCCATATGTTAAGCTTTTGGCCCAGTGGATACCGATGGCGATAGGTTTGGACTGCCATCCCATCTTTGGGCTCTTCGAGGCTCAAGGCTCCGAAGATGTTGGCTGCTTCCTTTTCCTGTGGAACTACGTTCTCTTTTCCATCGGGCCTTCTCACCTTTGGCACTGCCCACTGTTGTCGGCGTAGGATGCCTTTGACTTGTTGAAGCATATTGACAAAATAAAGATGGCTTCCATTCTGTGCCCGTGATTCCCCAGCGGCCTGACCCACCCAGCGAGAATTACTCCTTGCGAAGTGAGATGACATAATCTAGAAGAACAAGGATGCTGGATGGTGTCTAAGTCTTTTGCTTGGTAGACTTGACAAGGACCTCTGCTAGTTTGGTGAAGTCTCGGATTGGTATCAGGTACTTGCTCTCTTCTGTCTGGGTCGAGGCTTTCACAATGGCTTTATCTGCCTTCTTCTTGGCTCCTTTCGAAGAAGGGGCAGATGAGGAGCCGATACATTCGTGATGTCAACCCGCATTTCTGTACAGCTTCAACTAGCCATGTTATGAACCCTGTAGTTCCAGACTTGTAATAAAGCCTGTAAGTATTATTATTGAACCAGACGTCTGCATCCATGATGACCCTTAGCTCACCCGAGCGAGCATGCTCATTGGCTGTCGTGGGCTGGTCGCCGTTGGAAACGTTGAACTAGAAAAGTCTGGTGGATGAACTTCGGCATGCTCAGCAGCACTAACACAGTTCGACTCTTGGCAGCGGAGATAACCGCACCCCACATTCTTCTTTTCAGACTTCTCCAAAACTTCACGACAATACGCAGAGAAGTAATACTTGCAGCGGACACTTAAGATGGCGACCACCGTGGATAAGGTTCATTTTATTCTCGTGGGTGTGCAAGCCCCATTGCTAACAGACTCTTGCACCACAGATCAAGGACATCGAGGCCGAGATGGCCAAGACCCAAAAGAACAAGGCGACGAGCTACCATTTGGGTCAGTTGAAGGCCAAGCTTGCCAAATTGAAGCGGGAGCTTCTTACACCACAGTCTAGCGGAGGCGGCGGAGGCTGTAAGGAACACCAAAGGCCTGAAGAGGAAGCACGGTTCTAATTGTTTGGCAGCTGGATTCGATGTTGCGAGGACGGGGGTTGCTAGTGTTGGGTTTATCGGCTTTCCATCAGTTGGCAAGAGTACGCTCATGAGTAAATTGACGGGGCAACATTCAGAGGGTCAGGCGTGCCGCGGGATGAAGGGAGTGTGGGTATGCTGACGCTTCTACAGCGGCTGCATACGAGTTCACTACCCTAACCACTGTACCTGGTCAAGTCCAGTACAACGGCGCTGCTATCCAAATGCTCGACCTACCCGGTATCATCCAAGGAGCCAAGGACGGCAAAGGTCGAGGTCGTCAGGTCATTGCTGTTGCCAAGACGTGCCATCTTATCTTCATTGTCCTCGACGTCAATAAACCCCTCACTGACAAACGAGTAATCGAAAATGAGCTCGAGGGCTTCGGTATCCGAATCAACAAGGATCCGCCAAACATTGTCTTCAAGAAGAAGGACAAAGGTGGCATCAGCATCACAAACACCGTCCCGTTGACCCATATCAGCCACGAGGTTGCTCTCCCTCTCCCTCCGCACGCTGGCGGAGCCAAGCTGACTTTATCGGCTAGGAAATCAAAGCCGTGATGGGCGAGTATAAGATCTCGTCTGCTGACATTGCCATTCGTTGTGACGCAGAGATCGATGACCTGATTGATATCTTGGAGGCGAAGAGCAGGAGCTATATTCCTGTAATATATGCACTCAACAAGATCGACTCCATATCGATCGAGGAGCTCGACCTGATATACAGGATCCCCAACGCGTGTCCCATCAGCGCTGAGCACGGCTGGAACGTCGACGAGCTGTTGCAGCAGATGTGGGAGAAGCTTCAGCTCCGGCGTATCTATACGAAGCCGAAAGGCAAGTCTCCGGATTACAATACGCCTGTCGTATTGAGGAAGAATGCTTGCAGCGTTGAGGATTTTGTAGGTGGTGCTGTCTTGTTCATTGGTCTGTGCTAACAAAATGTCAGTGCAATGCTATTCATAAAACTATCGTGGAGCAATTCAAGCACGCGATCGTGTATGGACAGTCGGTGAAGCATCAACCACAGAGGGTGGGTCTGTCCCACGAACTTGCCGATGAGGACATCAGTAAGTGCCCAGAAGACCCGTCTGCGTATCTCTTTCTCACTGCCTGCAGTCACGATCATAAAACGATGATTGTCCTGAATGAGACCATTAGGCGGAGGAGTCTGCAGTCCAGGAGTATAGCGCCACGGTCCTCATATGGTCCTCATTGCCAAGTCAATGAGATTCAAGCCACCGAATCCAAAATGAGCGCGGCAAAGGCTGGGCTGGGCTTACGCTCAGAATAGTTGCCACCTTCATCGAGTGGTTCTTACACTCGATGGTGACACCAACGTAGAACCAAACTCTGGATCGACAGTACTGAGAAAGTGAGCAGCTATTCGGGAAAGCGGAGCGCTTTGACCGTGAAGGATTACATGATCCCTGGAAAAGGAGGTGGCATCATAGTCTCGCTGCAACGCCCCCTAGGAAATGGAATGATCGAGATCTACTTGTCCGGTCAATATTGATGATGACGCAGACTTCAAAGCCGCGTCTACACATTTGAAGACTGAGCAAACCTGAAGCCTAGTGATTCGTGCCGGGCTCAGACCAAGGGGTAAGATGGGCATTTCATCAGAAGAGCCTCATTTTCTCTACAGACATGGCAATCTCCACATAATCTCCGCATGATCATCATCTCCGATATACAGGGCAACAGCGAATGACCTCCATCGGAAGCGTTGCGCGACATGTAATTCGACACAGGGCAGGGAAGGGAGCACTGACGTTCTATGTAGTCCAGCGGAGCAGAAGACCATTTTAAGGCAGTGGATTTTGATAGCGGGATGAATAATACCGTTTGACCACTCAGCAGACATGGGCATCCTGTTCTGTTGCTGAGTGGCTTTTGAGCAACGATACCGGTATTTGGTATTGAATGTGGCTTGTCTAGATTGGATTTTTGAGAGTGCGTGGTATTAATGCCTCCAACGGCTCGACCGCTAGGTGGGGATCAGCAGAAATCAGGTGCCGCATCACGGCCGTTTAGCAGGCTTCGTTCGACACGTCAAAGTTGTCCGGTTATTCGCCTCAGGAAAATGTCAGCTGGCCAGGTGCACGAAGACGGAGCTTTTTAATTCGAAACGATAGAGAGCATCAGATGACCGTGTCGGTCTTTTGGCGATAGCCTATCGAGCGTGAAGCAAGGCGCGAGTTAAATTGCAAGTGCGAAATTTCTTTTTGCTAGGGCCCCATCCGAGTACCTTATCCCACGCTTTATGCCCGAAAATTGCAAGAAAAGATCATCCCAAGAACTTAGCAAATGAATTTGAATTTGTCGAATATTATTTATTGACTAAGAAATGTCGCATTCATCCCATTCGCACCCGAGAAAAAAGAGGGCTGGCCAGCGGGACAGGGCTGGATGGGTGAGTGTGGAACGCAGGGCTTTGGTAGATCCTTTTTTTTCCCCAAGATCTTCAGCTTAAACCGTAATGAGCCGTCAGACTGACGGCTTTTCGCCCTGTTGGACAGACTTGACCATTTTGACTTTATTGAGTCCCGCATTTTATTGAGCTTTCTGAGAGTGGGAGAAAAAGGGAAGGGATAATAGAAGAGAAGGAAAAGCCGGTAAGATTGAAGATAGGCATATCCGTTGGACGAGGGTTTTCCTTGCAAGTTGGGCTGTTGCGGTTTTATATACGACTTGGGGTAAACTAACAAGGTATGTAAGGCAGGTAAGGTAGGTAAGGTCGATTGTTTAGATTCTAGGATGAGGTGCGTAAGGCAAATGCACCAAAGGTGCAGGCGGGTGTTTTGGAAAGTAGCAAACGTGAAATACATAGAGTGTACCTTGGGACCTAGGATAAAGTAAATTAAGTCGTGAGTACTCCGTAATACGTACTCTATTATAATAACATTATTGGTATTACTATTGTTATTACTATTATTATTCTTGTTATTCTTATTATTCTTACTCTTATTATTTATTATTATTATCAAGGAAGGGAAATAAAGGGAAATAAAAAAGATGGGAAAAGAATAGAGCGATTTTAGGCAGGCCGAAAGGCTCGATTCTTACCCGCCGAGTTGCATAAGGTAACCTAACCGTGAACCGTGGTACTAAACGTCAGAACCGCTGCTAAAGAAAGCACTAAAGTAAGTACTCTCGTACTAAAGAAAGTACTTAGGCACGTAGCCTCCCATCCCACACCAACCTCAATATTAATACCAAAAACAAAAACCAAAAAAAAAACCCTATTCAATATCTGCTGCTTGCATATCCAGTACACCAAACCGTCGGTATATCTGTCAAATCTTGATTCTGGGATTTTTGGCATTTTTGCAGTGGGGCGGGATATTGCAGCAACTGTGATTCGTATATTGCTCGCAGCTTGGTAAGCAGAGATACAGGAAGGCCCGATCTGCCCCGCCATCCGCAAGTTTTCTCGGTTTGGTCAAGTATTCGCGCATGGGACTTTGGAACTTCCAGGTACCCAGCGTTAAGAGAGAAGAGAAAAAAACCAATTCATTCATTCAATTCATTCACTCATTTATACATTCATTTATACATTCAATAATCATGTATTCATTCACTCATTGAATCCTTTTGCCCCATGGAATATCATTACCTTTTACCACATTATCATTATCATTATCATTATTTTCCATAACTTGTTGACATCCGACACGGCCTATTCCATACGGATGCCGGATATCGTTCGTCTGACTATCAAAGTACCCCCCTGATGGTGCATTATTAAAAGGAATCCAAAGGAACACCTCGGCTGCATCCCCCGCCAAACCGGACATATTCGCGACAGAACAACTTAGCCTCCGCTCCGACTTCCCGCCATATCAACATGCACGAATCTTACGCCGTCGGCATCAAAATGGAGCAGCAGTATGCCCTTCACCATGACGATGATTTTGGAAATGCGTCAATGGTTCAAGTCGCTGCTGACTCCCCTCATCACTCTCCGCCAAATGATTACAGCGACTTTGATTTCGCAAGCTCGGTACATGTCCAACTGGATTCAATGTACAACCGGCCCATGCAGTCCTCCTTTTCCACTCCCCAGCCTTTACATCCTTTGATCACCATGCCGCAATGGCCTAGTCAGCTCACCAATCCATCCGAAACCAGCAGCCCTCCCCCGGTGGTACAGCTACAGCACAGACCCATCTTACCGCTTTCCAAGACTCTTCCCACAATACCGAAGCTTGCCACTATATCACCCAAAGAGAAACCCACACTGTCTTCATCACGAAGAACACTCACAGATAGCGATCGGCGGAAGATGTGCGAGTATCACAATGAGAACCCGAATGTAAAGCAGACAGAAATAGGCGGTGAGTCCAGAATAGAGGGAAGAAACGACTTTCGCTAATTAATCCTCCAGCAATGTTTGGTGTCGAGAGGAGGTTTGTGGATAGATTGCTCTCTCATGAGCGAACCATAATGCTGATTCATTTCCTTTAAGTACCGTATCCAAAGTCTTGCGAAATAAAGACAAGTATCTCGTTCAAGAAGAAGGCAACCGATCTCCGATACGAAGATCCAAAAGCAAATTCCCAGATATTGAGCGAACATTATCCCAATGGGTGAAGAACCGTATTAGTCAACGACTACCCCTAGACGATAGCACCATCAGAGACCAAGCGCGAATATTCGCCACCACAGTTGGCAGCTCAGAATGCCATAATCAAGTAAATGATCCTGCTTGGCTGGAACAATTCAAGCAAAAGAACCATCTGCCAGGTGCGAAACCAGGTGAGATCAAAGACGAGAACGACGCCCTTTGCCCAGAGACGAAATCTGGCTCCCAGACACCCAATGGCATCTCACCTGTCGGATGGGATGGTCTACCCATAAGTCCGCCCAAGGAGGACTTCAACGCCCAAAGTCCAGACAACTACATCGACTCGAGCAACAACTATGGACACGCGCATTCCCAAAGCGCAACATCTCTCGGTAGCTGCTTCTCCGAGATCTCCTCTTTCACCGGCGACTTCCGCAGTCCAACCTCACCTTATTTCTCCCCAATGTCAAGCTGTGGCCCTTCGCCATCCATGCCTGCTCAAAAAATGGCTCGTCTCCCACCATTGGCACCTGCAGGCGCGTTACGGCGTCGGCAGACCGTACCACTGATCTCTTCCCCATCCTCCCCGGACTCGGCAACCTCAAAACATCTTCCGCAGTCGATGGCATCCTCAACTCTCGACTCCCCCCACGACGAAATGGAGATCTCCCCCCTCAGCGCCACCGAACCCTCCCTGCACCCCTCTCGCGCATCCACCTCGAACCCATCCCCCCTCTCCATGGCGCCCCCCTCCAGCATCACACCTGGCTCCAGCAACCCCAGTTCCGCCATCAGCGCCAGTCCCCTCACCTCCAACAACTCGCCCTCGTCTCCCCCCTCTCAAGACGAAGCCCGCGCCGCCCTGTCCACCCTCATGACATTTATAAAGCACCAGCCGAACGGCGCGGTCGATCCGCACGATTACCTCGTGATGGGTAAATGGATGCACATGCTCAAGTTGGAAACGGGGGAACTGCCCGGGGGGATGCAGGCCATCCATCAGCAGCACACGATGCAAGGCAGTGAGAGGGCGGACGGGACGGTGCCGATTGGGAGGAAGAGGAGTGAGCATTCGCTGTCTTGACGACCTCTGGGTGTGTGTGTGTGTGTGTGTTGATACTTGTTCGTTTATATTTGGGAGGAAATTGAGCATCGGCCGTCTCGACTATCTTTTGGTGGTGGGATGTGTTTCTGGATCGTGTGTTCCGTCATATCTGGGAAGGGGAGGTTCTTTGCTATCATATTTCGCGTCGGTATATTCGCATTGCCATCTCTCTCTCTCTCTCTCTCTTTGGATCTCGTTGTATCCATTTCTTTCTTCCTTTCTTTCTTTCTTTCTTTCTTTCTTTCGTTCTGGAAACATGGGTCTCAGCATCGGTATGGATGGATCTCTCAGCTTGCTGTTGGGGGCGGGGGGGAGGAGGGCTTCTTTTTCAGAGGGAAAGGGACGGAAGGAAGGAAGGGAGGATATCTTTTGAACAAAGGGGAAAAGGCACCGACGCTTGTTTCCATTTTTTTTCGACACCGGGGCAAGCATCATCGATGAGAGAAGGAAGGGCAAAAGGAAAAGACCTAGAAATACCCCTAGCCTCACGGCTTGACACGACTAACTCGAGGAGCCTCACGGCTGGATCTTGCCATGTATGTGGAGGAGACGCGTCATCTATTTCGACCTATATGATATTGTTTTTGGGGATTTTTTTTTTTTTTTTCAGTGCGGAGGAACAGGGAGGCATTTTGTATCTAAGCTACGGCGGGCATTGTCTATGTAGTCGCGAGCCTGGCCGAGACTGAAATAACTGGACGACTTGATCGGGAGATGCATCCTTGGTATTTGTCATTATTTGTATTTGTATTTCTACCGTTGCGGTTTTATACAGCATTCCCGAGCCTCTCCTTCAGCAGCTCTTGTACCTGTTGCTCGCCAAGCTCTGGCAGAACGCGGACCACGATGAGTTCTAGAACTGCATATCCAAGGTGCTTGTTCAGATACTGGTCTCCCCAGACATCCAGCTCGCCTTCCACCTCCTCACCCCAGAACTCCATCTCCTCACCACCAAAGAATCGCTTGCATACGGCAGTCGGCAGCAGGGAGAGAAGGGAGAGGGCGCAGGTACGTTTGATGTTGCTGATTTCGCTGGCAGAAGGAGCTGGAGGAGCTGGCGGTGGGAGACTGGAATTTGGAAAAAGGGTCTGGCGGAGGGTGCGAAGCAGAGTCGGCAATAGTTGTGAGGGTTGAAGGTGGGTGTGGAGGGAGTGGTGCATGTACCTGTCAGAGCAAACGGGGTCAGAAAGTAGGGAGCAACGACGTTGAAACTCGGTAAAGACGGAGATTCATAAAGACCGAGATGAAAGCAGGGTAAGAGTAATCATGATGCAAAGATGGCTGAAACGGGCAGGTGCACGGAGTGGAAATTGAGGTCTGAACTCGAGACGGGAAAAGGGTCGGGCAGCCTTGCAGCAGAAGCCCTGTGCAGCATTGCTTTCCGACCGCTTTCTACTCGGCATGGATGAAGGACCAATTTGGCGCCGGAATGCAGATAGATGGCTTGAAGACGATGAGCGGTGGGAGACAAGTGATGCGGATTAGGGCTGTTCCTGACGGCCGATCCTTTGTTGATCATTCGGCAGTTCATGGACCTGCCGGGCGGCTAAACAGCTTGGCGGAGATGCCGATCAACAGCTTTTATGGATTTCTTTGAGCGATATCGAGGCATGATGATCTCCATAAGTTGGATGAAGGCAAGGGGGGTGAAAATCGGATGAAAACAGAAGTCATCAATTAATATGTTTTGAATGAAGGAAAAGTATAAAAAAAAAAGAAGAAAAAAAAGGTGTGGCAGCGAAAAGCGGTACTCTAGTGCGGGAAGAAATGGGAAAGTCTAGGCTTTTGCTTTCGCTCGCCCTGGCATCTCTTTTACTAGCAGGGAAAAAAAGGGAAAAAAGGGAAGAAAATGAAGGAAGGCACAAAAGAAAAAAGGCGGAGTTCTGGAAAATCATGGAAAGTCATGCTGATGCATGCCTTGCTCTAGTCTTCCTGCAACACGATAACGGGGCGAGTGGAAGAAACCCCATTCCCCCGCGCGTCTTTAGCGGACACCCTAAAAGGTAGACCAAAGCAACTTGAGCAAGTCCATATACGCGCATGTGGCCGTATGCAACCACACCAAAGTCAGATGACTGAAAGCTCATGCGGGCTCAAATGCGGTTCGGCGAATTGCAGGGATCCACGAACCAACGACAGCGCAGAAGAGACTTGGACTTCACTTACTGGTCGAGAATGCCGTCAGTGGCGGCCAGTCCCAAGGGACCGTGGATCAGCTGGTATTGGAGCAATGCGAGTGATCCAGAGAGCCAAGGCATCCGTGAACGGAGATCGAGCAGAATGGAGATGACTGAGAGGATTTTAAAACTCAGCATCGGGCGAGGCGCTTCCATTTTCTCTTTCATTGGCCAGGATTCCCTCGAGCCCGGTGTCTTGGATGTCCATGTCGAGCGCATTGGTCGCGAGGATGCTGTAATGAAGCCGAGTATAACGAAACGTATTGTCATGAACGTCAAGAAGCCGTATTGTAAGATTCGCCAGAACCCAGACGACAAGGTGGATCGTCTGTCGTTCATGCTTGTTTCCTTGCTCTGCCTTTTCTCCGAGAGGAGGCCGAACTTCTCAAGACGGCTCCTGGTATCAACCTCGATCTCTTGACCCGTAGCTTTCCGCTCTATCCTCGCTTTGACCACGTCGACAAGCTTGGTGATGCTGACCCATATGAACCAGCCTTCACAGACTCTGCCGCCGACGGAATTGGCGAGGATGCTGTCTGCAATGACATCGGCAACAAGGGTCCGTAGACACGCATTCTCGAGATCCTCTGTAGGTAGTAGCACGGCTAGTGCGCCCTGCACCAAGAGCTGCCTGTATTCTGCTTCATGCCTCTGCTGCTCGGTTGCGGTTGATGCGACAGCCGAGTTAGGCACTGGAGAAAGTGCTGGATGAGGAATCAGATTGTGGTATATGACATGAGGGTCCGTAAGTAGAGGCGGTAGATATTGTGTCTGATGACTGACTCGGTATGCTGTTGCCCTGTTAGCTGGAGCTCCTGCGCATCGAGCCTGAACCTGCCGACCATGGATATGACCTTCAATCAACTCTGGTATCTCATCGAGTATCAAGCCTTCAAGGTCGATTGTCCTCAGTCTGCTCTCCAACGCTCTTGTGCAGTGAGCCACTATCCGTACCACCTCTTCCACGAAGCCTTGATCCGGTGTGATCCTCCCATACCAACTATAGACCACATCCTTCACAACGATCGCAATGATAGCGTAGAGTTGCAGGTCCACATCGTTGCTGCTCGTCAACGGAGGTAACAGCTCGTCGATGGGACGGGGCTCCGCGTGATTCTGAGGGCAGAGCACGCGTCTTATCAAGGCGGCTGTTGCTTTGTCCGAGACATCAGAGGGCCCAGTTGCGCGAGCTGGGGATGACTGTCGACTTTTCGAGGACGGCCTTGAGCGTGGAGGTGGTGTTGGGGTAGATTTTGCTGCTATGGAAGTGCTGCTGAATGTAGGGACGGCTTTCGGGCGAGGCTGAAGATTTGATGGGGGACGGAGAGGAGATTGGGTCATCGTGGGGCATGAGGTTGTGAGCAAAGCATGGTGATTACGTTGAGAAGTTCAATTAGAGACCATGACTTTCCCATCGACCAGGCCTTGCAACCGAGAAAAATCAAAGATCTGTCTGCAGCTCCCCCGAATTCAGGTTTGTTGGCAACTGCTTAGTCATCAGAGTCGAAAAATTTTACCCAATCACCGTTAATGAGTGGACTATCGCCACGAACTGCTCGATTATACAAGATCATTTTACTCGTATACAACTTGTGTATACTAATACCAGTCTAGACATAAGAGCGTGTTCGGCGTGTGGTGTTTCCTGTAGTGCCGTCTTCATATGAAAATAACAACATTGGCAATACTTTCTCCTATGTCTTCAAGTTTTGTGATATGGGGGCAAAAACCACCTTGGCTATGCTACCAAAAGACGGCTATAGCTATCTAGCTGTTAGCTTCTTCTGATGATAACCCGTCCTCGTATGCCGTCTGTCTTCTTTGACTACTACTACGAGAACCGGAGCCCATCAACCGCCGCCGGGGCTGTGCTGGAAACGCTCTGTTCGTCCATGCGTTACCCAATGCCCACCATTGCCATTCCCGTTTCGTCTGTCACAAGGTGCGAAATGGGATTGAACTTGGTACCCTCTAGCAACACTCCTAGAGCAGGTAAAACCAGGCTGTATCTGCTTCTCATTCTTCTCTTGATCTCCTTGATACGGACTTTTGTCATGGGACATTTTGAGAGGGACCACGTCGCCATGAACAGCAGCAAGACATTATGTATAAGTGACGGCTTTCAGTGAGAGCCTCATCATTTCCATTACCAGCAGGAGCTGAGGATGCGGTTGGTCCAATATATATAGCTCTTGCAGTTCTTCCCTTGGCTCCAGTAATCTCCGGCCCAAGATTTCATGTGTGGCATGTTCGGGGCTAGCTTGCTTAGAGTAGGGGAGGTCATACTTGCAGAGCTGATGCTATAGGCCAGCCACCACGACGAAGACTGCGTTCATGCTCTCTCACGTGGTTGATAGCGATCGGATGCTGGGTGCTATGCTTCCCGCATCAATGTTACTGTCCCATAGCCTCACAGCTCCTTCTCTACAAACTTTCAAATCACAATTCCTGCTTCTCACATGCCACAGGGCTTAACTGCACTGGCTGCGACCCATAGATCCACTGGACTTGGCTCTGTCGGTAGACAACAGCCATTGGATGCAGCGACAGCAAGGCTGCATGGTGTGCCACTCTGTTTTTCAGTCAAAGCGCAAGCGACTAGACATGCCAAGCAACAGCATCGTTTACAGGTCGCTATTTGTCTTTGCCTCGAAGAATGGTAGCTTCCGGATAAGGCCCCTCAGCATGAATGTTTCAGTGGCTGACAGAGACCTAAGACAGCCGCTTTAAACCCGATGAAACAGGTATTTTTACACGCTTCTGCTCAATTGGTTGTGACAGCTCAGCGGGATACTATTCCACGCCTCTTTCGAAAGACCGGTACTATCTCTGAGGAGAGCAGGAGCCTTCCGCAACACCTCGTTAACATTCAGAAAAACTTGGTCCTTCCAGGGGCTATCTCCCCAATACCTCAGGCAGAAGATCAGTAGCATGGTTCTGTAGAAAGAAGACACGTTAGTCTTTTCCTCAGACGCTGAGGTAAGTTGTGGCGCTGTCGCAATCCATAAATGTGGGATTCGACCGAGCAGTCGATCAGCGCACAGCGAAAAACAAACCCGGGAAAAAAAGTGCCACGGTGGTCTTCTTGCCAGGAATTGCGGTGCTTCGCATTGTGTTTCATTATGAGGTAGCTCGAATGAATCGTGTCATCCTTCTCACCGTTGTCGATCGTTAAGGACACTCATCGTAGCACTAAAACAACATTCTTGTGGTTTTAACAGCTTCCAGCTGCAACTCCGCCTCCCGTCCCGCTCCATCTCTTCCTCCATACTAATGAAACAGGAACCACAGCCTCGTTGCACGCCCTTGAAGGATCGTCAGCATTGTGCCACCTCGATGAATCCAACGTTCAGACCGTGTTGCGTTCTAAAAGAATCTGGGCTTTGCTACACCTAGGGACGGATTGGGATTTGTCTGACTGCTTCGCAAAATAGTCACCAAAAGCAGACGTCCAAAGGTTTCCAGCCGTTCATGTAGGATAAAACGTTGGACAATTTAATTATAGCAGATGTTCGAGTCTCTTCTTTCATTTGTCACAGAAGCGTAATTATGCGAAGAGGTTTGTTGTTCGTTGAACATTACTAATATATGCAGAAATGTCTTCTCACGATCGTGATTGATTTGATGGTCAGAAGATATTGATGGAGAAGAAACGGCAGGGAGCAGGGCGCAATCTAGTGCTTGTTGCATGAAGAGTGCGTCGACGACAGATCGCAAGTCCAGGTGTCAGCTCTAATGTGAAGTCGACAGTCCTACGTACACCATTGGCTTACGCTTAACCGCAATGCAAAAAAGGCGAAGCAATGGGCACGTCCTTGGAGATCCTTCGCCCAGCCTCGAAAACGACCTCGGATGTTTCATGTTTCTATCTCTGCCTGGAGAGGATTCGAGGTGAAAGTATAAGTATCTGCAGATTTCCTCTAATGTTTCTCATAAACAACAGCATGAACATCAACGAAAACATCAAGCTACCTCAAGAACCAAAGCATCCAGCGCCAAAACCAGAACCCAAAAAACCAGCACCAAGACCAACAGAACCAAAAGCTAAACCTCAACACCACAAGATGTCTTATACCATCGTATCAGGCGACACCTTCTATTCCATCGCCCAGTCCCACGGTACCAGCGTCGCCGCCATCGAGGCCGCCAACCCTGGAGTAAACCCCAGCGCCCTCCAAATCGGCCAAGTCATTAACCTCCCCGGCGGTGGAGGCTCCTCAGGCGGCAACGGCGGTGGCTCCGGCGGTTCGAGCGTCGGTGGTGGCTATGTCGCATACAGTGGCCCAGCCTCCAACTTCCCTGACCCAAACACCTGGGCCAGCTACGACACCCTCTGGTCCCAGAACTCCACCCTGATGGCCCTCAACGACAGCCCCAGCGAAGTCGGCTTCATCAAGGCTGCAATTGCGCAAGTCGCCCCAGAGTCAGACATCGATGCCCGCGCTATCCTTTGCGTCATCATGCAAGAATCCGGCGGCAACGTCCGTGTCGGTACCACCAACAACGGTGTCGGCAACCCCGGCATCATGCAGTCCCACGCTGGTGTCGCTTTCAACCCCAGCGACCCCCAAGGCAGCATTCTCCAGATGGTCCGTGACGGCACTGAGGGAACCTCGTCCGGAGATGGCTTGAAGCAGTTGTATGCTAGGTACCACAACTACTACGAGGCTTTCCGCGGATACAACTCTGGGTCTGTGGACCAGAACGATCTAAATGACCCTGTTGGTGCTACTGGTACTTATGTTCAGTCTGTTGCCAACAGGCTCATGGGTCACAAGTGGGCTGGTATGTAAAGGCTCGCAGAGTCTTCATCATTCTGTGCGGGAGGGCGAAATTGTGTTGGTATTGTAAGAGGTAGGGACAAGAGTATGGTGCAGGCTGTTTGTGTTTTTTTGGGATAGGAGCATAGCGTTGGATTAATGTTGTTGTGGATCAGTCATTACCTCTCAATTCCAAATTAACCATATTGATCTCAAGACCCAAAATTTTAACCTCGCATAGAGAGTGATCGTATCTATACTCGATTAATTCTGCACACCTCGATCGGTAGACGTCCGTCTTTTTCAACGCAGTTCGAGGAAAGAGGCCATGCATTTTGATATATCAGTACGAGTAGCAGTTGGAGAGTAGATCTGCGGATTATGTTCGAATATTTCCCACATTCCCTCTCCCCACCATTTCTCGCGTTCCGTGCCTCTAGACTCGCCTGTGAGAATCCAAGCTGATCCTCCATGCAGACACACATTGCGCTACCCGTTCTTTCGGAAAGCTGACTGCTAAAGATTGCGCGTTTTGGACTTCGTTCCAAGAACACTCCCTTCAGTTCCCCGTGTCCAACAAGGAGCGGAACTACCACTTCCAGGTAACCTAGCGACTGCTATGACAACGAAGGCGAATCCATCACCCAAGCAGACCACCTCGATAAGGAAGTCAGCACTGACAAAGACTATCACAAGAACCAAGAAGACAAAGAGTATTGCTCAAATCTGTTCCCATCTCCTTCAACTTTATAAGAGGCGGTCAATCAAGAAGCCTTCAGTAATAGACCGGGCTCAGAACGCGAGCTCTCATTACACGTACTCCAGGTTCGATGTTTCATTGTAGGGTTATGCTGCTGCATCCTAAGTTCGATCGTTGCTCGTCACTCAAACTCTGCCAATACGAAACAAGTTTTTCGCAACTTCGCATCGCTGAAGAGTTACGGTTCATTTAGTTTTTCAATTTGCATTGTGACGAGCTGATTCGAATGAACCAAGGGTGTTGAAGAGGCGTAGAGGTTAGAGCACATATGCGCAGAATAATACATGCCAAGGCTCACCCACCTGTCTCTATGGCTCTTTTTATTGTATATACAATATGGGGAGGTTCAGTTGATTATTCATTTTTTCAGTTTATCTCAGTGTCTCGAGTACGAAAAACCCTTCCCTTCTTCCAAAGGTTCCCTTCTTCAAACAACGCACACACGGAGAATCAACTGCACAGACATTTTACAATCAACTCGACGTATCGCCCCCCCAAGCTCTAAAAAATCACACAAACACCTCTATGGCCATGTTCCACAAACATCTCGATCAAGCCTCCAAGAGGTTCAAGGATCATCCCAACGTCGCCGCGATGTACACCAGCCTCCCCAAAGATGAAGCAAAAAGACCGGAACAGTAAGTCCTATTTATAACCAATATTTGAGCTCCTTCTCCTAAGAGACACAAAGAACCCCAAACCAAGACCACCTCCCCAAACCCCGTGATTTCGCCTACGATGAGCACCGTGACTCGGGAAACGACACCCGCGGCTTCATCGCCGACTTTGCCGACTTCGGCTTCCGAAGCCATCACAGACGAGTCAACAACGGAGATTTGCTCTCGAACGCTGGTGTTCTCGGCTACGAAAAATTGAAGCCGCTCCGGGATCCTCCCGCTCACCTCAAGGCACAGTTTCCCGGCTTCTTCGACAGGAACTACCATCCACCCCAACAACGCCAGGGATGTCCGACGTCGGCGACGACCACCACCGCGGCGACCACGGATTCGGTATCCTCAAACCTCTCCAACACCACGGACACATCTACCGTCGCCACGAGCGCTCCCACGGAATCTCCCGAAGAGGGAAACAAGAACAGAAGACGCCGAGGCATCCGCGACGACCCGCTTCTTCTTGCTGTGGCTGTTTGCATTTTGGAGCATATGAAATGATAGGTTTTAAGACGTGGCCATTTTGCAAGCGGCCACGGAATTTTACTGGGGATATTTTCCCATTTCGGAGTGTGTTTGTGGCGCGCAATTGATCATGTACTTGAGAAAAACCAAATCATGAAATGCCCTTCCTCTTCTCAACTCCCCCGTCCCATAAAAGCATGTCACTTGAACAATGAGCGAACATATGCAGGGCGTGAGTTCGCCCAAGACTTGGCTGACAGGTGTGCAGGGATTTTATTGCAGAATAATAATATGGCGTGCTTCTTGATTTGATGTTCTTTTTTATTGAAAAAACAACAACAACATACTCGTACTGGGAAGAAACGTTCGCATTTCAGATCCACACAACCCTCTTCCAGACATTCTTTCTCCTCGAACCGCAACCTCCCGGTCCTCACCGTTCAATGAAACACCAAATGCCCTCGGACACGTCCAGCGGCTGTTCCCGTGACGAAGAGTCGGCACCCCGGGATTCAACGTCCGCGCAGTCTATGCTCGACTTCGAGACCTCCAATTCAGCAACTGACACCGAATCAATCTCCCGTGCTCACTGCGGAATCGCTCGAAGACGATGAAGGTACACTAATTCCGGAGGACGAATTTGCACACAGGATACAAGCCTTTCCGGAACCATGTCTGGGTTTTTGCCACTGAACGCTCAATACGTGGGCCGCTGTCGTTAGTTTGGGGTGCCAGTATGCATTGGGACAAGGGCAAGGGCAGATGCGAGGGCGTGAGAATGTGTGGGTGGATATTGCCGTTGGTCTTGCTCCTTGGCCCCGAGTTCTGTTTGGAAAGGGGTGAGGTCTAGTCCACAGTATCTTGAAGGTATCTTGAATGTGACAATAAAGGTGTCCGAAAGGGGACAAGGTTTAGTCCACGGTATCCTGAACATGTGACAACAATCAAGATGTTTGGAAAAACCCCAGAGTTACGATGTCTAAATCATGCTCTCAAACCTACGATCCAAAACTAATCGGACGACACGGACATGAGGATATAGGTATGGGCGATGCCAGTGATGGTTCGGATGATGTGTTGGCGGGTCCTGGCCTACCATTCGGATAGCGTTCGATTTCTTTTTTCGTTTTTGAGTTATTGATTTAACGTTAACTTGGGATGTAATAAGCCAGAAAGACCTCGTATGCAAAAGGTCGTATGCACGGTTACTCTGTGTATATCTGGGCGTGAGCGGTCTATGGCTTCAAGTCCCTGTAGGTTTTCAAGGGGGGACACCTTCCGTCTAGGCCGCTATATAGCGCGATACAGCCAATTAAGATAGACAACTTTCAAATCAATCTAAGATGTCAAACTCACGTCCAGGCTACACTCGAACGGAAGTGTCGCCAGCATTCACCTTTTTACACTTTATTGTCAAACCTTGTTGTCAAACCTTACTGTCAAACCTTACTTCATCCTGATCTGCGACTTGGGTCTCTTGTATCAACTTGTATAATAATGTATCCCTGGTCTCCCTTTGTCATTATGTACCCCCATTGACTTATGTGGAACTTTTGGAGGCAAATGTGATAAAGACGGCTACAAGGATTAGAAGACGTGGTGCTGTTCTGTCTTTGATCTATCTCAGGAGACACGCAGCACTATTTGCGGAAGGACAATGATTGATTGATAGACTTAGTGACGGTAGGATTGAGACGGGAGAAAGCATGAAGAGATACACACCTCCACTCATGCACCTCTGCAACAAGCTCTAGGAATCTGAGCACGGATACCTTAACTTTTTGTATGGAAACAAATCACCGCGAGGGACTGTAAGCGCTAGACACGAGTGTAATCTGAAACTGTCGATGAACTGGAGTCTGGAGATAGCGGAAAATGCTCATCTCAGTATACTTTACTCGTATAGAGTATTTCCCTCTGTGCTGCTAAATGCCCATTCAATAAGGTAGGTAAGTATAGACTCTGGTGACTGAGCACACAACTACAAGGCCAGTGTTTGCCGCTAGCCGATAAGTTCAGCGCCACGTCATCTGTCAACATCAGGATCAGGAGGATCAGGAGGATCAGGAGAATCAGGAGAATCAGGAGGATCAGGAGAATCAGGATCCCAATAATAATTAATAACATTTCAGATGAACGGATGTGAGATATGTACCTAGGTAGCTGAGAGATGCACCCATTGCGCCGCCCTTAGGCAGTACTGGTGGGGCAGTTTTTGTTTTCAGCTAAGGTAATATTGTGACGCTATGCAAGTTTCAAGTGAGAACCAAGGCGCTGAATGACATTCTACTTCAAACCTCATATACAAGTATACAATAGTATGTGTCTCGTTGGCTCCCAGGGGCCAGGGTAAGGTTGGTAGCTACTGTCAACCCGCCAACATGTTGTCTTCTATGTCTTCTCTTTTCTCACCAAGCCTTCCTTTTCTTTCTCTAAAAACTTCGCAATTGTTTAACAGCGATGACGCTATTCGGGCAGCTTCACACGCACGTTGGGAAGCTGTTTCGTTTCTTCTGCGTTATAGCTTTCCTATCTTTCTATCATCTACATGGCCAACCCTCAATATCCCTGAATACAGCGACGGGCGAGGATGCCGATTCTCTTGCTTTCAATTCCCCAGGCCCGGCCAGCGGCCAGAAACACCCGATTAAGCTTCTTGTTGAGGATGCCAGGCGACAATACACCCACATGATCGAGAGTCAATCCAAGTCATTGGAACAGGCCATCGCGAATTACCAAAAAAGATACCATAGAGAGCCCCCACCCGGGTTTGATGATTGGTATCATATCGCGGTCAGATTGAACGCCACTATAATCGACGAATACGATACTGTCATGACCATGTTTTGAACCGTACTGGGGTATCTCTGCACGCGAGCTGCGTGCGAGAGTGCGAGAGGCATTGGATCCAAGGCTTGTCCACGGGACAATGATGGGTATTCGTGTCAAAGATCATCAATTTTTGATGGTCAACGAGAAAACTGCGGTGAATTGTATGTCTTACTCGAGAGATTAAATCTGAACACAAATTCATCCTCAATGTAGACTTCAATTACGACGTACTGAAAGACAGAATGAAACCATTCCTACAGTTCCTCCCAGACATGGAGTACGCATTCAACGCCTTCGACCAACCGAGAGTTTTTGCCCCTCACGACGTGTAAGCACCCTTTCCCACTTCTTTCTTCCCTTTCATACCATGTTTCGAGTCTTAATACATGTCCGATGAGTAAGACACGTGTTCCTGCTCCTCAAACGTGGCTTCAGACTCAAGGATCAGTCTTCAAAGAGCAATGCTGACTCCGAGATGGTGTAGCCTCTTCAAAGCTTCCAGCGAATGCTCTATGCCTGAGGAATACGGCAACGATCCCTGGGAGATCAAGACGGAATGGCCGTACAAGGTTTACTTCAACGAAGTCTCTCAGGAGCGAACCTGGGATATTGGGACTCGCTGTACGTACCTGACTGGTCCAGCTATCCTCTTTTGAACCAAACCTTGAGTGTTGAGACATATCTCGGGAGGTTTTACACTCGACTTATGTTCCAAGGCTCGATGAACTCCCTCGAAAAGGTACTGACTGCGAAACTTTGATCTAGGCTCGCTCGCGCCTATCCTCCCGGCCACTACAGAAGAACACGACGGACGAAGATCGGCTTTCATTCCCACGAAATATCACCCATATCAGGAATGTCTGCGAGCTGCCCGAAGCCGGAGACACGCAACGGCATATTTCTATCGCCCTCGACCATGTGGGAGACCGACACACTCGTCCCCGTATTCTCAAAGTCTAAGCTCTCTTCTAATCAGGATCTAATCATGCCCGCTTCAGACTACAGCTCTGCGCTGACGCCGTATTACCAACCATACAATGAGTCTGAAGATATGCTGTGGGACGAAAAGGAGAACCGGTTGTACTGGGTTGGCTCTACATCCGGTGGTTTCTTTCGGGATAGTAGTTGGAAAACAAGTCATCGAGAAAGATTTGTCAAGGATCTGAATAACGGAAGCAAACCCATCTCTCTCCTCCGGCAAGATAGCGAATCTGACTCTTGGGAGCCGTACAAGGCCACGATGGAGGCTCTGTAAAAATATGTGTACGTCAAATTACCCAATCTCGATCACTGTACCGAGACGGTCTGTAAAGAGATGGCAGATCCAAAGGGGGGCCTGGGTTTTACCAAGAAAGAGCCCATAGAGGCATCGTACGGCAGCAAATTCGCCTTTGACATCGATGGCCACACCTACACCGAACGTTTTCGGCGTCTCTTACAGTCACATAACACAGTATTCAAGATGACGATATTCCAAGAATGGCATGACGATTTTCTCGTGCCTTGGGTCCATTATGTGCCTGTTACATTGGGCATGGAGGAGTTGCCTGAAACGTTGAGATTCTTGGTGGAGACCGAGAAGGGACAGGCAATTGGGAAAGCGATTGCAGAGGAAGGAAGAAGGTGGGTAGAATAGGCGTGGAGGCCGGTGGATATGAAGATTGCACTTTCCAGAATACTGTTGGAGTATGGAAGACTTTGGGGGCCGGAGAGGGACAAAACCGGGGAAATTCAGGCGGGAAAAAGAAAGAATGCAAATGTCTTCTCCACAACACGCTGAACAGTCAACACATTCTCTCGACCGTGACCCTAATGGAACTCAATGTCTTAACACCAGAGACTCTGCACCTACCTAGCGTATCGAACACTCTTGACAAAACGCTCGAGGACGCAACGCACACTCTCTCCACTGTGGCACCTTATAACACTGAATGTGACAACATCAGGGTGTCACTTCGAGCTTACCGGAGTCTCGTTTCCGAGTCTCCATACGCGAAGATTAACACTTAAGAGTCTCGCCCTAAGGGTCTCGACACCCAATGTACAACACACAAGAATGTCACTTCGAGCGTACTTAAGAGCCTCTATACCTTCCCCTCTCTCGGATGCCAATCAGCATCAAACGTGTCGACCATGTTCCACCAACCACCGCCGTCGGCTCCGAACCGAAAGAAAATGAAAATTCACCAACATCACGAATCCAAGAGATGGACACGCCTTCCAGATAACGAGAAATGCCTCGAGTGCTACCCTGTCCGAAGGCCGTTCCTTGAGACGGCTTTCGGCAAAATACCTCCAGAAATTCGCGCGAACATCTTCGAAGACGTGCTGACAGTTGGGTCTCTATCACCATTGAAGGATGGCATATCTGTTCCAATGGCGAAGACCCCACAGGGCCCACACCCCCAGCTCACAGGATGTCCAGCAGGTCCAGCATCATGTCTTGCTC
This sequence comes from Pseudevernia furfuracea, assembly GCA_022315425.1. NCBI lineage: Eukaryota > Fungi > Ascomycota > Lecanoromycetes > Lecanorales > Parmeliaceae > Pseudevernia > Pseudevernia furfuracea. The sequence goes on from JAIUPT010000030.1 coordinate 394,368, forward strand.
TCCTACAGACATGCAGGCAAATATACCACGAAACCTCGCTCCTCTTTTACACTCTCAACACATTTCATCTCTCCAAACCTCAGGACATGCTCTCATTCCTTCGCCATCTCGGAAAAGAACGTTGCGGTGAACTTAGGTCTTTGCACCTCGAGGACATGCTTGTGCAGGTGCCACGGTACTCCCAGGAAATCTTGGATGGTTTCCGCTCTGAGCACCGTTACCCCGAACACACTCTCGCAAACCTCGCGTCCTTGCGCCGCGATGAGATACACCAGGACGTCAGGAAAGCAGTGCAGCTACTCAACAAGCGCGGCAACCTCCGGAAGATATATCTGAATATGCGACCTTCTCAGACCCTGCAATACATCAATCTTTGTACGCAGGTACCCGGTCTCAACAACAGAGAAATTGTATTTGCGTCTCCAACCCGTTGGTCCGTGACGGTTCCGTCTACTTGGGAGACACCGTCATGGTTCCTTACCTTTCTTAAACGAGATCATACGCTGGGGACATTACTCGCTGACAGGTCTTATTATGCGTACTGGGGAGGGAAAGAGAAGTATCGTGTTGAGGTGGATATAGTGCCGGTATTGCCAGAAGGGAGAACCGATGCTAGGTTGGATCATGAACGAACGCTCTGTGGATGGTGAAATTGGAGACGGCAGCGGTGTGGATACAGCAATGGAGAGTCTAGATCTCTCTTGAGCTTCATTAGCTCAGCCAAAATTGGCTTCTGAGATAGTGCCCTGACCAAATACACAGACAATAGAGATCGTAGCCAAAGCTCTACACTTTGATACAAGATGTCTTCCCAATGCACTTAGTGTGAATCTGGCTTGCGGTAGGCCTGATGCTCCAAGTCATCAATGTTATCTGTTGTGATACTCAAATTGTAGGAGACAGTCACATTGAGAGGAAGCCACGGTGCGAGTCCTTGGTCCCTGTTCCCCTGTATGGAATTAACCAATGGGGCTTGGCCGCGCCGCTGAGTTTATAGCTTCTTCAGTACTCTAGACTAAAACCATAGATGCCTCCATTGTTCACAATCTTTGAAGAGTAATTGGCGCTTATTCAACGCACAGAGACAAAGAGCATGTGTCGCTTCGTAGAAGCCTCGTCTTGAGGAAAGAGAGGGCAGGAACGGCCATGCGCATCTGCGCCAGTTACCACTACAAAGTCACAGTGGAAGACAGCAATGCCTTCACGTGTTTTCCAGGACCTTATGCGTGAGGAATCTCCGCCATCAGATAGTGAGAGGTCATTCGTATCAGCAGCATCAGAAAACACGTCGAGTCGGCCTAACAAAGACGCTCCCATTGGCCAATCGGCCGCAGTAGCGCTACCTTCACCACCACGTCACTCAGCAATCGCGCTCACCAATTTCACATCACTTATTACGCCTAAGGCTACAGACAACAACTCAGACAGTTCAGCCGGACTACAAGCATACTCGCCATCCTCGTCGGCATCGCCTACTCCACTTGCCCTACAGCTTGGATCTTACTTCGCCCCGCAACCTGGTGCTTCGGGCAGTGAAGCTCGATCTCCACAGAATAGAAGGCCACCTGCCTCACGCTCTAGCCATGGTATAGAGACGTCTTCAGGTCCTCCGCCAGCCTTGAGCACTCGGCGCTCGTACAACGCCGAATCGCCTTGGCGAAGCCCTCCAAGCGACCCACGAGCCATACACCCACCTATGGTACACAGCGCAAGCATTGACTCTCTTGTTAGACAAACGCAAGGTATTGCGAATGATCATATCGAACCCCACACTTCAGAGGGTGCGCGCTCAGCACGACCACGGAAGTCGTCAATAGTGGAGGGTGGGACAATAGCAATGGACGGACGGTATGAAGTTCAGTCCGGGAGTGAAGAAGATCAAGATTCGACACTGCGTATCAATGGTCATAAGGCAAGAAACGGAAGGCATATCAGGAAGGAAAGCGGTCAACAGCAATCCCAGTCTTCACACGAGGACCTCTTCTTGAACCTGGCACGGGCAGACTCGGTAGCTGACGATCGGCCAGAGCCGTCGAATAAGAGTGAAAGAACACGTTCTCGACTTCGAGGTTCAAGTTTGCAACAACCGCGCGAAAGTCGCCCCTCATCTTCACACAAGCCGAGTACCAGCGTTGGGGGGTTTGGCCAACAGGTCTCATCGAAGCAATATAACCGATACGAGTCCTCGTTCAATTCCTCATTCCACCGTTCCCCTGAGAAAAATTCGATGTTGTCTTTCAGAGATCCCTCGGCCAAAAGCCGATCTTATGCAGCGTCTGCACATCCCCTCGACCAACGACAACGCACCAATAATACTAGAACACCTTTCGGAGGGTTAACGCAAGATGGCCTGGCGCAAGATCGATCGCCTGAGCTGCCACTGGGAAGTGGAAGACGACGACCTATACGTGAGCCATCTCCTGGACTCGTGGGCTTAGGCCACAAGCAATCTAATTTGTCCTATACACCCGATGGCGATTACGAGTCTTCATACTTTTCAGGGCAACAATACCGGGGCGGAGAAGCAGACGAAGACCCTCAAACGCCCCATGCAGAAGGCACCGAGTCCACTGTGTCCACAACGGCACCCTCAACTGTCTGGGATGAGCTCGAAGACATGAAGTCTAGAATACGCAAGCTTGAGATCACTGGTAAATTACCAGCCTCATCAAATGCAGCGATGTCCAATACCTTTCGCGAACGTCCGCCGACTGCAACAACAACTATGACTACGAATTCATTGTCACCAAAACATCGCCACATGGAAAGTGTCTCCCCAGAAGCCTCTACGGTCAAAGCGCCCGAAGTTGCGAACGTACATCCACTCCTGCATGCTGCTTTGGCAAAGACCAAACCCACAATCAATGCGAACCTCTATAAAGCTCTGGAGGCCACAGCATCGGATGCGCTAACCTTGGCGGCCATGACAGGGAGTGCAAGCGCCCAAGGTGTCTCTCCCAGCTCAGCATCCGTTGCTGGGACCTCCAATGGAATCGACAGGCAATTGCGAAGGAAGGCAGACAACATGTGTCGAAGTCTCACCGAACTTTGCATTGCATTGGCAGAAGAGATCTCCGAGACTGAAATGGCCGTCGGCAAAATTCGACCGGGAAGTAAGGACGCCAACGGAGTATCACAACAAGACGAACCGTCTTTGCAGGACTTGAGGTCTTTTCGTGCTACCAGCGACGAACCTGAATTTAGGTCAAGCTCCAGAGTCATGAGCCGATTGGAAGCTCGACGTACGAGCCTCGCGCTTGGCTCCAGTCCCCTTAGTCGCAGGGAGTCTCCACAAGAAGCTCCTACGCCCACTCAAGCAGTGCCACCTACATCAAGCAGATTGGATAGGACATCCTCGGTCATCCACCGCATTCACGCTAGTGAAGATCAAGGGGATACTACAAGCAGCAGGAGGCCGCTGTCTCGAGCTACAACGGAAACTGGGCAGATAAGACCGTCGCCGCAGACAAGGGCATCCCGGGAATACACATCCCAGCATCCGATGCCCAATCACCCGCAACGATCTCCATCCGTGCAATCATCGTTGCCCACACGAAAAAGCTATTTTCGTTCGGCCTCACAATCTCCACTCACGCCCAACGTGCCGCCGGGAAATAGAAGATACCTTGATCGTTCAACACCACCGTCATCGGCAGATAGCAGCCGTTTGGCAGAGGCGAGGCAAAGAAGGATCGCCTCGCTTGGCCAGCATACATCTGCGGGTCAATCGACAATCGGCATTGCCTCTGGGAGGTTGCGGCAGCCTGAGGTAGAGCAGTAATAATTACGGTATGGCTCTGGTTTTAAACGGGTAGCTTTTTCTTCTCCCTTGTAGCAATAAGGGTGGGGTCAAGCCGAGCGCGGTGTCCAGGTGTCAGAAATACGAGTCATTCTGGTATTAACGTCTAGAGAATTGGGAGGGCGAAAAAGCGATATGTCGGTATCAAGCCGCGACGCTTCGGCAGATTTGATCTCATCGAACAGATTATTTAGATATCTGATAGAGCTACACTAAGATGTTCCATTCGCTTCCTTTGGTTTTCGCGATCATGCAGGCCTGTTCAATGCCCATGCGGTATCCCGGGATTCTAACCCAGCACATGTAGTCCCTGCAGTAGTCTCGATAACTCGCAAAGTCCTTGCATAAAGTCCCGGTATCCTATACATTTCAACTCGACTACGCATGCGACAGCCATGCGTTGTGAAGAATCTGACAGCTCTCACTGGGCTACCGACAACATGGCTAGGGTAGTATCATATTTGACTCACCGCCTACATCACATTCCATTATATCGACACCAGAACTTCATATGCAATCTTCACACCGAGTCTTCACCCCCCCGCGTTCCATTAGGACCTGTCAAAATACGACGAAGGTGTCATTCTTTCCCCACCTTTACTTTGGAGTCCACAATACCATCACGAAAACACTTTACACTCCAACCCTCTCCCTCGACACTTCCTTCTCTCTAAGCATCTCCTCTCCTTCCCTATACTCAAAGAGACTCCTTCATTCCAAACACCCATCGTCTAGTTCTCTACTTCACTCATCAACAGTGGGCCCGACCCACGCCATGCCCAACAGTCGAAAACGCAAAGGCGAACCGAGAGAGGTTGAGATTTCGAAGAGTCTGAGTTTTCTGCTTAGACATGGGGCGAAGGCTGAGGGCATTCAGCTGGATGACGCGGGATGGGCTAATGTTGCTGATGTGGTAGGGTTCTGATGATTTCTTTATCTTTTTTTTCGTGCAGAATGTGTGGCATTTGTTGGCAGGTCCGTCTTATATCTCACGTCTATGTCTTTATCATTTTCGTCGGAGCCATTTGGCTGAATCTTGTTGTCTGTCAGTCACGATGATTCGCTTTGGTCCACTGCACACAAAGAAAAAATCTCGTCAACAAACATCCTGGGGTTTCTTCTTTTATGTGCTATCTATATCTATCTTGACCTCATACTTGAGGACCTTTACCATTTTCACAGATGCCGTACTCGTTTCCTGCAACGTCCCAAAGCCTATCTATCCCCACGGGAACCCCAACTGACCAAGCCATCCAGCTCCTCTGGCGCCGCATCGCCTCCCTGAAAGTCGACCTCTCGGAACTCCAAACCATCGTCGCCACCAACGACAAGAAACGCTACCAAATCGAACCCGAGCCCGCCGGCCCCCTCCGCGCCCCCTCCGTCCGAACCGGCACCACCTCCGCCTCCGACCCCGCCAACTGGCGCATCCGCGCCACCCAAGGCCACTCCATCACGACCGTCTCGAGCGAGCACATCTTCCAACCCATCCTCCTGACCGACGCCGACTGCCCGGACTACGTCGTGCACGGGACGGACGAGGACCCCTGGAAGGAGATCCAGCGGACCGGCGGGCTCAAGCCGATGCGGCGGAAGCACATCCATTTCGCGACCAAGCTGCCCGCGGCGATGCCGCCGCTCGACCCGGTGTTCCAGTCCCGGAGCCGGCCGCCGAAGGAGGCGGGGGACGGGGTGATTTCCGGCATGAGGAATGGGAGCACGGTGATGGTTTGGGCCGATGTGAAGAAGTCGTTGGCAGGCGGGGTGAAGTGGTGGCGGAGTGCGAATGAGGTGGTGTTGACGGAAGGGGTGGGGGAGCCGAAGATGCTGGGGCTCGAGTGGTGCAAGTGGGTGGAGAGGAGGGGGTCGGGGGAGATTTTGTACGGGGAGAAGGTGGAGAGTGGGGAGGTGATGGAGATGGAGAAGAGGATGGATAGGTTGGGTGTTGGGTTGGGGGGTGGGGAAGGGGGGTCTCGAGACAAGGTGGACGGGGGAAAGGCGCCTCAAGAGAAAAGGAGCGGGGAAAAGCTTGGGCAGGCTGTCGCGGTGAAGGATAATTGGGATGATTGAGATAGATTGACGTCATGTTTTCTCTTCACATTCATGCATTTTTGTATCTGACATTTGCATTCGAGGAGATAGATTCGCTTTCGGTATCCACATTATATGAATCGCTACAGCTACGGATCGAAAAAGGTTCAGGGCGCCTCTTTAGTCGACTGAATAGCATATCATCGAACAAACTTGCTAAGCACGGCGATGTCAGTGTATACGTTGATCAAGTTTGCATCATTGTAGCTTACGAGTCAAGTTTTCGCAAGTCTGGGATGAAGTCAGAAAGGGATTGCCCTTTTCCGGGTCTGTGGCCGAGGCATTGACGTACTGGTATAGCTACACTCCCCTCGGCCTGCGTGATTGGGCAAACGTCATCCAGATGACTTATGAGATCATCCTTTGGCCTTCACTGAGGTTGGAAACTGAGGGTCGGTCTTCCCATTTTAGCGGTCTCCGGCTCTCGAATGGCGATTCAAAAGGAATGCCTATTGGGATCATTTTTCAAAGAATCCGCCATCACTCTCCTCGTCCTGCCCTTGTGGTGCAGCGCTCTTTGACGATTCAGATCCGCCGCCACCATTCTTGCCTTCGCGGTTTGATCTGCGTTTCTCCGGGGCAGGTTCCCTTTTTCCTACTGGTATATTGGTCGCCAATTTCCCATCTTTTAACGCCTCCAATGTTCCCTCTGCCGTACATTGCTCGACTAACTTCCACACGGCTGGTTTCTCTGTCACCATCTTTCTTGCTGCTGTTTCTCCACCACCGGCATCCTCTTGGCGTGGAAATAGGCTCTGATACTTCTCGGTCAGAGGGTGGTAGATTGTATAATTGACGTCGATCTCCGCATCATGCACTTCCATTTCGAGCTGCTTGTGTTCGGACGTATCTGTTGAGGAGGCATCAAGACGTTTCTTGAGCCTTTTGTGGGCTCTTGTGGCTTTCTGGCGCTCTTCAAACATCGTCGTAATTAGCACAATACATCCCAATCGGACGTAGCTTGGCCAGAGCTAGGAATGACCCACCAAAGAATCGCACCATGTGGTATCTCTTGATGAGCTCGTTCTTCCGCTTGTCTTCGTGAATCTTCTCTACGTCTTGCTTGTATCCAGCCAACGCTCGCTCCTTTTCTATTCGGATGCCAGCGGGCAGATGGTCGGAATGCTCGAGTGCACGGGTCAGGTCACGTATCTTCGATTTGAGCTGGTTGACAGAGGCGGATTTGGTGGCCGGGGGTGCAAAGTCGTTGGATTTTCGACGCTTGGAGGGGTGGTTGAGGGTACGTCGAGATGCTGACTCTGGTGGTATAGAGTCATCGTGATGGGACCGCTTGGTTCCCATGTCTGTTCCTGTTATAAAAGTTTGGCTTCAGGTAAATTAAGGTCTGCTGCAGAAGATTGGAGTTCCTGGTGGGGCTTGCCGTACACGTAAACTATTTTAACGCTAAAACCAAAATTACGAGATATCAACCACCCCCTCGACGTTCAACAAGCCTGTACACACCATGCGGCGGCATCCTCCAATTGATTTCACTAACGATGATACGAGCCTATAGACTTAGATCTGTCTAGCTAGTGGCCTAATCAATGCATCATGTCAGCCTTACGGCTTTGCCAGTCCGACTACTTTTTGGATCCGGCGAATAGCTTCTAGATACGGATTAAAGTTGACGAGCAGCTTATGCCAAAATGGAGACTGCGATAAGATGGTCCGAAAGTTCTACATTGTCAGAGCAGCGTTTCCTCATTGCCGATGTTAACGGCCGTTCTTTCAAACGCTGCGAAATCAATTGTTACGATGGCACAAAACTTCAGCATCGTGTTCTCTCAACCTACAGCAAGGTCCCTCCCTTTCGTGCTTTTGATTGGGCTCCCTATGACGAGAGACTCGCGGCTGTGGGACAATGGTCTGGAGAAGTCACGATCCTGCGAATTGATGATGCGGTGGCCAACATTCCTCTACCTGCAAAGCATCAACGTCTTTGCAATGCTGTCGCTTTCAGTAGGACGGGGCTGCTGGCTGCTGGCTTAGAAAGGGTCAGGAATGATTTTTGTCTCAACATATGGGACGTCAATCAACGTCTCCCAGTAGTCATGTCTCCAGGAGGCAGATCTTCAAAAGGATTTGTTGAACCTTATCGCAAATTTGCGAGCTCGGAAGCAATTTCAAGTATCAAGTTCTACTCTGTACAGCCTGAGGTCTTAGTCGCTGGGATCAAAGGAAGAGGCATTCGAATCTATGATTTACGGGAGAATACTGGGAGCCCTTCGCTGCATTTTCAGACTTCATGTGTCCACAACATTGCTATTGATCCTCTGGATCAAAATTACTTCGCCTGTGCTGGGGTTCCAAAAGATACGACCATTCAGATATGGGACCTTCGTCATGGCTCGCCGTATACTGCAGCTTCTCTAGGATCAAGTTCAGATCTCGACACATCAGCGGGAAGCCCAGTGCTTGAATACAAGGAGGTTTTCAGTACCGCGAACCAATCAATTAAAGTACCAGTGGATCCCACAGGTGTAATGATATCAAGTATTTGGAGTCTGCGGTATTGCAAAGGTAAAAGCGGCTGCCTTGGCGCTCTTGCAAGCAATGGAGAGTTTAAAGTCTTCGAAACCAAACACGAGTATTCTCCCTTGAAGAACCTTCATGAGCCACGACCGGACCCAGGCTCTGGCGTACCAAGTAAGAACGAGAGGTCCATCTTGACCAAGCGCATTCAACAGGTTGAGCTTGCGTGGGATGACAAGCGAAAAGGTCGTCTGGAGAAAGACAGAATCGTCGCCTTTGACTTCACCAATCTGGCTGGCTCCAAGGGTACGCCTTGTGCAATTGTCCTTCGTGGCGACCACAGTGTTGGCGTAGTTGAGCTCAACGGCCCTGCCCCAGCTCTTGCGGTCTCACCGTTTGGCAACATTATTGTCAGTAAAAGCAACTCCTCAGTTTCCACTAGCACATCGAATCCTGAGGTTCGTTTCTTGAAAAATACGATACGCAGACTGGATCCTCCAAGTGAAGCTAAAACGTCCGATCTTTTCATCTCAATTCAAGGCAAATACGGCAGTGCCAAGGCTAGAGAGCCTGTTGAGAAACCTTTGTCAAGCCGCGAGTCCCATGAGCAGCTTCTTGCAATTCGGACTCGTGACACAAAACTTGGGATAGAGGAAGCCTTGGCTGTATTCACTTTTGCTCGTCGCCGCGGCGCCGAGGGCTACCTATTCGATTGCCAGAAGAACATCGGAATTTTGCAGGATGACCGTTGGCTTCAGAGACTCTGGATTTGGATTGATCGTAGGTAGGCTATTTGCAGAATTGAGCAGCCGCTGATTCAAAATAGGAGCGAAGAGCAGTGCTGAAAATAACGCCATGAGCACAGAGGCGCTGGACCTCAGCTTCTTTGGTGTCGCCAGCATCTGGAACAACGATCTGGGTGAGCTGCATCACGGATAACGATACTGACCTTTCTAACTTCCGATAAAGATTCCCAGAGAGGTCCCAATAAGCCTGGCAAGCCAACATACCCTAAAGACGTCGCTGATGCCGTCGAAACACTGTGCGATAAGCTTAATCTGCCCGATTTCCGAATGTTAGAGTCCGCCGCTCCTAATCATCGCCGATTGTGTCTGTATACTTGTGGCTTAGGGCTCCCATATCAAAAGCTCGAAGCCATGGTCTCAGAATTCGTGCGTCAAGGACAGAATACCAAAGCAGCTGCTCTCGCAATCATCCACGACCAAGCCTCGCTAGCCTTTCAAGCATTGAAGAGAGGTAACACTTCTCCGGCGCACAGAGAACTCGCTCTCGCACTGGCTGGATACAATAAAGGAGTCATCGATGACACATGGGAGGAGACTGTCCGAGACATCAAGAGTGATCTTGACGATCCATACGCCCGCGCGATTCTTGCGCTGGTCAGCTATGGCGACTGGCACGACGTCCTAGCAGAAACGTCACTTCCACTCCGGGACAGACTTGGCATTGCTTTAATGTATTTGGATGACAATGAGCTTACACACTACATCAGTAATAATACAGCAGAATGCATCCGAGAAGGCGACATCGAGGGCATTATCCTAACAGGTCTTACGGAGCAAGCAGTCGACCTCTTCGAAAATTACATTCGCAAATTCTCCGACCTGCAAACAGCAATCCTAGCCATGTCCTTCACCTGCCCAAGCTACTTCACTGATTCTCGCGTCGACCTCTGGCGCCAGACCTACCGCTCCCAACTCAATAATTGGGGCATGTTTATTCCCCGCGTCCATTTCGACGTCCAATCTACCAAACTCTCCATATCGCTAGGTGGCGAACCAGAAATACGGCCACCAGCACGCCAGGTCAGCATTCGCTGCAATAATTGCGACCAAGCACTGCACCGCAAGTCCAGTCGTGTTCTCCCACCAGGCTCCTTTGACAGCTTCGGTACTCATCAAGGCTCAATCTTCGGCGACGCCAAATCTGGTACCGTCTGTCCGAAGTGTGGGCGGCATATGCCTGCCTGCGTGATCTGTATGCAATGGGTCGGCATGCCAGACCCTCACTCCCGTGGTGCTGTCGAGGAAGCAAAGAAGAAAGCAGATTCAGTCAGGGATGGGAGTGCCGAGATAGATCCATTGGAGAAATTTTTGACAGTTTGCAGACGGTGCTGGCATATGTCTCATGGTGCGCATTCTCGGGAATGGTTTGATGGGCGGTTCAATGAGAGGACGCAAGAGTGGATTGGAGGCCATGATAAGTGTCCAGTGCCAGGCTGCAATTGTACGTGCAATGCTATTGACGTTTTGCACCAGCCAGAAAGAGGAGCATGATCGACTTGAACATATCGGAGAACTGGTGGCAAGGGAAACGAACGAATGCGAGTACCTCGGCACCTTCACGCATAATTCCCAATCTGTCAATTGCCCCTCTTACGACCGCTTTGAGTAGCGTGGCTGAAATCCGAGACCTTCCCTAAACGGTTATACTGGCTGAGCGCTTGCGAAACGAGACAGTGAACGAAAAAATTGCACACCGAATTTGAAATGGACAAAACATTTGGCAAAATCCTTGGAGTTGCCCTTGTCAAACCTTTCCGATTGATTGCCACTCAATCCATCATCAGGTTATTCGCCGCGTACACGGCATACCTCCTTGGTATCGTCTGCCTTATACTGTCAACGTTTCCTGAACTTTGGGAGGACGTCTACCGTGAGAGTGCCGGAATAGGAGGTCTGCATAGGACTTTTCCCGGGCTCGGACACGCTCTGGGCGCACAGGGTAACGCCCGCTTAAGTGATACAATCTACTGGCGACTGAAGCACAGGGTTAATGACATCGGAGTCCGAGAGTACCGAACCTCTTTGATATTTGTTGCCTCCGTGCTGATTCCGATCGGCCTATTCTGGTATGGATGGAGCGCAGAAGCGGCAGTGCACTAGATCATGCCGAACATTGGATTCGCGATTTTTCGCCGCTGGGGTCATCGCGTGCTTGCAATGCATGCAGACGTACGTTGTCGACAGTTACAATCGCTTTGCCGCCGGTGGTATTGCGGCCGCAGTGGTCCTGCGAACTTGGGCAGGGTTTGGCTTTCCGCTCTCTGCGCCACATATGTACGACACACTTGGCTACGGATGAGGGAACCGTGCCTTGGGATTTGTCGGCATCGTGACCGTAATTGCGGCACCTTTTATCTTCTGGAAATATGGGGAAAAGGTGAAGAGTCATCCGGGATTTGCGGCTGGATAAGAGCGGGTTAAGTCGACGTCGTGGATAATTACGAAGTGAGTGGAGAAGACCAATGGAAAAGTATCAAATTTACTTCAACAACGTTCTCGATTCTCTTGTTCAATACCAATACAACCCACGTTCTTTCATCTTCTCCTCCTTGGATATCTCTCCCAAACGGACTTTGATTCTCTCAACCAGATGCTTCCCAAACCCTGGTCCGAAAGGCGAGGCAGGTATCCTTTGTCAACCATGGCACATCTCTCTCGCAGGCGTTTCTCGGCTCCAATATCACGTTTTCGTCGCACGTACCACCCATAATGACAGCTCGAGCCGATTCGGAGTAGTTTCCGGTCCCGATATTTTGCGTGTGGCTAGCCGGTGGAGTCTTGCCTTGAAGGATGGAAGGAATCTCCGAGGCTCCGGCTTTGGGAGACATGATGACTTGGGTTACTGGGGATATTCAGGGGGGAAGAGGTATATTGAGATGAAGTCATTTACCTTGATACTCAGGTAGGAGACTTGCTTTGACGGCCGTAGCAACGGTTGGCGACTTGCGGCAGAGGAAATCGGGGATAGCTTCAGACATGGTATATGCGGGACCGTGCAGGAAATTGCAGTATGGTGGCAGGAAAGGTTGACCGCAGAGCCAATGGATTCTCAGGTCAACAGAGTGATTTATGCACGATTCCCTTGGACCGAGCAAGTCCGACGGTGACAAATCCTTTCTTCTCGGTACTTGATCGCAAGCGAAAGTCCGCTTTTGTTGATCTATCTACCCAAAGACATCACAGCCACTGGGCCAGCAATGCGCTCAATGCGCAATGCTGCTAACGTGTTGTTCAGCGAGCTTTATCTTCAATGTAGGCATACTGTGAAATATGAATTGGCAGGCACTGATATTTTTATTGATCGTGGGTTACCACTGGCAGAGTGCAGACTCAGGTAGTGGGGACTAGAGTAGGGTAGGTAAAGTGAGATTTCAAGTGGCGCTAGAAACGGGCGGCTTAAGTATAAATAAACATGAAACTTGAACTAGTACAGGTGCGATCTAGCTCCGACATTTAAGTTTTGGAGATTCTTTGATTCTGTTCGCTGAGGGGAAAGCACATTGAAGCTTCGGCTGCATTATTATTTTTGGATTGGACGGTAAGTGGGTAATTAATTAATTAATTAATTAAGGTAATTCATCAATTAATTCATTAATTAGTTTAGAGCAGCTCCTCCATAATAGACGAGGCGAACGACTAAGGATACCTCTGCTGTCGCCAGAAAGCATCATCGTTTTTGCGACATGATACAATTATCATCATCGGAGAGAAGTGACGAATAGCTGAGATTTCAGACTCGAGACAAATCCCAAACACCACCATCCTGGGACATTCTTCACTACGAAACGCCCTCTCCCCTATTGCTGTATTGTATGATGATATCCCATTACTAATAAGTGATTACTTGTTTGACATATCCGCGCCGTGACCAGGCTCGCCACTCCCTTCTTCAATTTTTTTAAATACTAAAGAAGCTCGGACTCGACCGTGGGAGACGGACGTCACTGCTCACTGCTCACGACTCATATTCTCCGGGAAACCACCTTCTCAAGTAGGTAGGTAGGAGATTGCTTCTCTCATCCTATAAAACCGTTGCCCCCGGCTTTCTTGGGCAATTCTCATAGCATTATCGAAAAGTGATAGGCTGCATCTTGCCTGGGCGGCTAAAGGTACGAGGCGCAGTGATTGGTTAAAGGACGAAAGCGCTGACTTCCCCACCAACAGATCTTCAATTCCTCATTGGCCAACCTGAAACCATACAGCGACAAGAACCTCACACCCTCACACTTCACCGAACCCTCTCCATCCCTCATAATCCACCACTTGCTGCACTCATTGAGAATTGCTACATCAAGAAATCATCGCGATCCATACCAGGCGCTTAGGGATCATCAACACTCCGCCTCCCAACCAGATCCACCAGACTCCCAGCGTAGGAGGGTTAATAGCAGGGCAAGGGTTGCAGGCCAAAGGCAGACACAATTCGAGTCGCCAATCACACATCCAAGGAGAGAGGGGAAGCCAGCGCTTCGTTGATAGTCTAGGGTTAGTCTTTCATCTCATGCCTTAGGTCCTCTGATTGGCTTGCCTACACTGGACTATTCTTCATGCAAGCCAGACGATTCTTGATCAGCGGCAAACCTCCAATTCCTAATAGTCACATCTTCATCCAGCTTTCCCAGGCTTGCTTGCGAATTCACTCGTCTGGCATGGCCCCGTCACAATGATGGCTTCTGTGATCTGTACTGACCTTGTGTCTATAGTCGACGGCCTTCATACTTCGCTTCCCGAGTTTCAAACGAGCTGTAATAGTAATGTGTTTCCCTCGAAGGGAGCACTTGGTCTCGAGGTAGCATATGGGTCTCGCCAACACTATCCGTCGCCAAAGAGGTGCTCGCCGACAAATTCACCAGGCTCAAGTATGCCGGTGTCAACAAGTTCGCAGTCGCTACTGGCATCCTTACCTTCGTTTATGTCTGTGTTTGGAAACGGCCCTGACAGGTTAGAGGCGTATGAAGGTGACGCCGCGGCAACCACTTCACAGGGCAGGACTTCAAAAAGGCCCATAAATATCGCCCAACCTGCTCCTCCAACATTTCGTCGAGACTCCACCTCGACCTTTGAATCCACGGAGCCCTCTCCTACAACCACAATATCGACAGTGGAGTCTTCTCTCACCGAGCCTTCGCCTCGTTCGCCTCCGGAGACTCCAGACTCTTCTTCATCACTAACATCATTCAAGAACCTGAGAACGAACTCAGTGCCGAACAGTCAAGCAGAAATGGAGCGCAAAGACCCCTTTTCAAACTCATTTCCAATTTTACCAGGAGTGGAGCGCGCAGATTCACCGAACAAGAAAATGCGCAACATGAAGAACCTGTCTGTGAATACTTCTGCGTCAAATCGCACAGGCCTCCAGCTTCCAAAATTAGGACTCTCGAACCCGCCACAAACATCCACTAATGCATTCTCTGCTCCACCTACACCAGCATTCATCGTTCCGCCCAAAATGCCTAGAAAAAAGCCCAGCACTCTCCCGCTCATGATCACCACTCCCGATTCCAGCACTTCCGGCCAAGATCGACCCAGTGCAGCTCCTCAAACCCCATCAGATCCACAGGTTCGCACTTTGCGATTGCTACAAACATCTTCAAATGGTGCACTGTTCTCTCCAACCGTCGCCCCTGAGGGCGGCATGCGATTACCACCGTTCGCCACTCCGACGATGTCTGGCCGTCCCTCCACTATTGGTGGCCGGATAGGCAAAGCACGACCGCCGCTCAGTGTTTCGCCTCTATCTTCTTTCGATAATTCAACATCTTCTCCGATCACAAGGCAGACACTCGACCATGTGCAAGAAGAGACAGACTATGAGCCTCCACTCTCTCAAGAAGTCAAGTCGCCCGCGTATCCACAAGGGCCCGTGTGCATTTATGATCCGCACGTGTACCTTTATCTCGAACCCAGCCACGTCGAGGCGCGAGAATTCGACGTCATTCTGAACGTTGCGCGAGAGGTATTGAACCCGTTCTTGGCAACGGTAGAAAAGGACGCACAACCTCGAAAAGAAGAAGCAGAGACACAAGAAGCTTCGAATGCAGACAACGCCTACCTCGCTGGTCGAGATAGCGTTTCAGAACCGCAGACTGCGGTTTCGGAGAAATCCTTCGCCTCTGCACTGGAGGCGCAAATGGAAGATGCTTCAATGACGGCGCCAGGCACACCAAAGGCATCCAGGCCGGAGCCTGAATATATCCACGTTCCCTGGGACCACAACACCAATGTAGTGGATGATTTGCTGAGGTTATGTGAGCTCATCGACAATCGAGTACGGCAAAATAAGAGAGTGTTAGTGCATTGCCAGTGCGGTGTGAGCCGATCAGCAAGTCTTGTTGTTGCATACGGACTATACAAGAATCCGCAGCTCACTGTGCAAGAGGCCTACGATACGGTCAAATTCCGAAGTAGATGGATCGGGCCAAACATGAACCTGATATATCAATTATCGGAGTTCAAGTCCAAATTGGTCAAGATGCATCCCATGGGAACAGCAGCTTGGCATTCATGGCGAGTTTTGGGGTCTGGGCGCTCAAACCCAAACGCCATCGTGAACTCTGATTCTGACTCTGGTCTACCGTCTTCTGGACTTCGAAGTCCGCCGCAAAAGTCATTGAGCGCACCATCTCAGATAGGACGTGATACACGGTCGAGCTCATTCAGCCCACCAAGCTCAGCTCAGCTGATGCCAACCTCTTCGGGCGACGTCACACCAGGTCCGTCATCAGCGCCGCCAGATATGCAATGGTCTCCAGGCCAGAGGTCGCCTGCGCCCGAAAGTGATGCCGCTTCTTATGCCGAACCTGCCCCGCCAAAAATCTCGGATCCAGATACTGAAATGGTACTTTCGCCTTCGACAATGGAGCGCGAAGGCATCGAAGAAAAAGAGGCACCAGCGCCTGTGGGAGGAGTGGCCAATGACCTGCAGGAAGTTGCCAAAGACCTAGCAAACAACGAACATAATCCCACTGGCATGTCCCTCCCAAAAATTGGCTTTGGTCCTGAGATTACAATGTCACTACCCTCGTTTGACAAGGAATCTTTTGGTGGGAAAGAGGCAGTATGTGCTCCTATGTCTCCGCCAAAGTCCATGACACTGGTTACCGAAGATTTACGCTTCCAACCAGTCGCTGGCCCTACAATCAAAGAGACGGAAATGACGCTCTCACCTACCCTACCGACAACCACCTTATCAAAACACTCCCCCACCCTCCCAGCAGGCTTCAGCAGCCTCTTGAGCAGACGCCAAGGCCCTCTCGGACAGCGCAAATTACCTCTCCGGCAGGGCCAATCTCCACCTCGATTGACCACAGCCCAGCCGTCACCGCGATCAATCGATCCTGACGTCCCACAGACTCCGTCACTCCTCTCTCCCCGAGCCGCAGAGTTCACAGCCAGTCCCTTCCACCGCACTTCCGCTGGCGATCTAGCGGGCTCATCTGTCTTCGAGCAAGGTCTCATAAGCCCCGGGGCTAAGGAGGAGGATCCGAGAAGTCCACATCAGATAGGCGAGGCACCGATTACGAGGAGTATCTTCGACATGATATGAAGATCGCCCAGGTTGCATCAACAATTTCCACCACCATCATAGGCGGCTGGGAATACGCTACACATATGACCACGAAAGATCATGAAACGTGATGAGCTACGACTGAGACACCCATCATTACGAAGCTAGCTAATGACAGCACGAAGAAACATCGCTGCAACTTCTCATGATCCTTTCCTGATCTACGAGGGAGTCGCTGCGCTCAACGTCGCAGCTGTTCGGGGCAATTCCCAATGCATGCTGCGCATCAAAGCATCCCCGTCTTCGGCATCCTTTCGAAGCATCATCTACTAGCCGGTACTAGTAATCAGCCCTTCGATTTTCCCAATTCCGAGGAAAGAATCATAGGCAAAATGTGGCATAGGAGCGGCCAATGACATACGATCATCCCATAGCTGTCGGGTGGGCATCTATCTCGGAGCGATGAGAGGGCGGGTGTCATGCCTGGGGATGGACATGGAATGAGGATATTCTTGCAAACACAAGCAGAATGTGTCTGCAGGATTCAAACATGAAGCGCGATAGAAATAAGGCATAGGCAGGACATCACTCATAATGACCCTCGAACGCATATAGCGCTCTACGTACCTTCTACACTTACATCATAATCCAATGCACGGTTGTCTTTGACAGAATTAAAACAGGGTACAGCAAGCTCATATACATACACATCATGGTGACTGACGGATAATCAAACCATTCATTGCCTTTTGTTATATTTTCTACATGAGGAAATCACCTTTGTAAATCTCCTGTCCCGTGGGTATCGATGTGAACGTCTAGTTTCATGCCAATGCCAAAAAGCCAAAAAGAAAGACCCATGCATGATATCGCAAAAACACCCCCCCCCCCCAACACCCCCAAATTCGCTTGTCGCTTTCAGAGATAAATGCAAAAGACATTCTGCAGCATATGCAAAGCAGAAGACGTTCGTATCAAACGGGGCCTCATAGGGTCGTCTGCAGTTCGAAAATTCGCCCCCTATCCCATCGTCCATCTATTTGTCTATCGCCTATGCCAACCGCAATATCCTCCTTCTCTCCCAAACATCACAGATCACCACCCTCCCTGCACCACCCGGCGTGCCTGACTTGGCTGATGGTCAACCTCCTATCGACGTCCCTATCCAGCATCTGCTTTATCAGTTCGATATTCGCGGCCGACATGATCCACGGTATGCGTAGTTCGTGGTCCAGTATTTCGTCGATGCTGTAGAAGGGGTTTTCCTTGTAGACGAGCGTGTAGAGGAGGATGCCGAGGGCCCAAATGTCTTGTTCTTTGCCGCGGTAGGATTTGCCTTGGAGGACTTCGGGCGCTGCGTAATCTAGAGCCAGAGGTTAGCCCATGTGGGATGGAAAGGGGGTGGGGGGGGGAGAGAGAGAGAGAACGTACCAATTGTCCCAACGAAGACGTCAAAGGGACCGTTCTTGATGTATGCCGCGCTACCGAAGTCGATGAGCTTGACTTTGCCTTCGCCATCCAGGATGATATTCTCGTCTTTAATATCGCGATGTACAACCAGAGCTTTGGTGTGTAAATGATGCAATGCATCCACCACCTGCAAGAAGATATTTCGACATTCGGCCTCATCCATTGTTGATCGCATCTCAATGTAATCAAAGAGATCCATGCCTGGCAAGCCGTGTGGTACCATTTCGATGTAGTAATTAACATCGTCCTCGAAGAAGTCCGTCATTTCGACAATGTTAGTGTGTCGTAACTCGTCTCTTCGCAGGTAGTCGAGGACGTGGATTTCCAGCGGAACTGTTCCAAGGCGGCGGTCTCGGGTCCACGTATCTACGAGAATGCGGCGCTTGGTCACGTATTTGAGGACGACTTTCTTGCCATTGGCTTTGGCGTAGCGGGCCAGTTTGACCTGGCCATACGCGCCTTGGCCCATGTCTTCGAGTACGACAAAATCCGAGATCTTCTTCTTCTTCTTGGGTAGATCCTTTGCCTTAGGAGTGGAGACGCGAGATGCTGGCTCTGACCCGACGTGCTTGGATGGACTCTCGGAGATAGGCTGGGATGCCGCTTCTTTGATTTGCTGTGTGAGGGACGTTGTCGGTGAAGTTTCTGGCTTGATTTCTTCTCGGTCAATCGCCTCTGGAGTAATCGACCGGCTGTTTTGACCAGGAGAGGGTTGGTGCGGCGTAATAGGTCGCGATATATTTGGTGTAGCTGAGCCACCAGGAAGAAGTGCGGAGTGAAGCTGCCGCGAATAGGTAATCCACAGAGCGTATACGATCTCCGAAGTATCAAGCTCCTCGCTCGCCGAATCGCTGTCCTCGCTCATTTCCTCGATCACAGCGTCATTAGCCGTGGATCTTTCGCTTCGTACAACACGCATTTGCACGTCAACGTTGATCTCTGACCCATCTCGATGACGAGCTATCAACCCTTGTGGCCGTAGAAATATGGCGGCAGCATCTTCGTTGCCTTCGCGTAGGGCCAACAGGGTTCGCGCTCTCCGGAAGCTATGCTCTGGTACGACAATACCATCAACCAAATTCACATTGTCCTCCTCGGTCAACAAATCAAGGATTTTCTCAAACTGAGGTATCAGCTCGCTGATCTTTTGACCGCTGAGCTCGGCTTCGCCGAATAGGGCCGCTGAAAAGACTGAGTTGGAGCTCATGACCTTTAGGCTCGAAGCAGAAAGAACCACGATACCGGCGATGTGTGGGAAGCTCGAGACCCGCAACGTTTCGTGGTCAGGCTCCATAGTGATCGAGACAGGGATGTTCATGCTGTCATCGCTTTTTGCCGCAAAGTACTGAACCGCGGTAGTACTCGCAAAGCCAGTTCTACTCATAATCGAGGAGCCGCTTCTTTTGGGCATCTGCGGGATCAGACGTTGTAGTTCTGCTCCAACAGCAACGTCTAATTTTCCCCAAATCACGTTTGTAGCTCCTTTAGATCCTATCACACGCAAATCCGCATCAAGCGTTAGGGTGGCGATATCTTCTGCAATTTCCTCCAGCACCCATATTAACCCCCCCCGCTTCTCTTTGACCCATAGGCTTGCAGCTCCGGTGGCTCCATTGCGCTTTCTTATCGGCACAATATCCCCACACAATAGAACTCCCCGGGACTTGTTAGCAGGATGATACGGTGCACCCCTCGACGTCTTCGTCTTCCATTCGTCAGTCTTAGCCCTTTGCTGCCGCCATGGAGGCTTGCTGAGAAGCTGTGCAGTTACGCCCCCACCCATCTTCATAGATGTTGTTGGCTTTGGACTGGTCCTTGCGCTTCTGCTACCTGCTTGACGCGCTTTGGCCATCGCCTCTGAGCCTGGAGACCTGAGTTTCTCCTCCAACCATGCTCTTCGATCTTCCCTCACGACCTCGAGCATGCTCAATTTTTTGAACTCAATTTTTGTGACTCCAAAGACTAGACACGCAAGATCATTTGCGAGGAGTATCGTCCATGGGGAAGAAGTCTCTGTAGTAAATACGGCCTGCGCGGCGGGTACCGATCGGTTGTTGTACCCGTGCACTAGGGAAGGGGTGTTCATGCCAGTGTTAAGTGCGTTGGGAAAGCCTGCCAACGGCATTGGAGATAGAAGATTTTCATGAGCACTATCGCTCGCCTTATACGGCTTTGCAAGCGCCTCAACAAGCATCGACTGTAGGTTCAAGAGCGACAAGTCTGTATATGTACGCTTCATGCCGGTTGTTGGAATGTGAGATGTTTCTAAAGTGGGTGAAGCACTAGATGGTGATTCAGGCTCCACGGGATCAGGGGCTGAGGCTTCACTGGCTAGTGAAGGCTCTGGTTGGCTTGATCCAGGTCTTGAGAGTTCATTATCCCCCATTTGCTGTGAGCTTTGATCTACCGATAAAGGTTTTCTGGGTGCTTCTGGGCTCGTCGACAGCGAGAGAAACGCGTTGTCGAACACGTCTGTTTCAATATTTGCTGGTCCGGTCATTGGGCCCTGGAGTTGCCGAGCATTCTGGTTGTTTTGTGAGTCATGTCCGAGGATATTTGCCCGTACCAAGAGATCCACCATGCTCTGAATTTCTACATCACCACTAACTTTGGCCTGCGCGGTCATAACACCTGGGTGATTCACTCCAAAGCCCAGTCGGTCACGCATGAATTCAATGGCTCTTTTCAACACACTTTGACGTTTATGGAGCGCACCTTCGGACTGATGTGCGAAGGAGAATGAATGTAGAGATTCGGAAGGAAATCGAGATAGGTCTTCGCCGAAGTTCAGCGTGGGTGAAGAAGGTCCACCGCCTGTGAATCTTCGAGAGGTTGACGACTCTAGTGTCATGGAGGACGACCTTGGAGGGAGAGTAAAAGAAGTGGATGGTGACGAAGGGTGCGATGGTGCTCGAGAACCAGGCTGCTGGCGTATTCGCCGCAGTCCAGACATTCCAAGTCCATGATCGTGTTCGATGGGAGATTTGACCGTTGGGTCACCCATGGCAGGCCCAGCATCAAAGGAGACCCGTAGTCTCCCATCTTGGTTTAGTCTTCTTGGGCCTGAGAGCAGGTCCCCAGTACTTCTGTTCTTTGGAAGCCTCAGTATATCCAGTGCTTCTTCGGTTTTTTCCTCATGTGAGACGACGTGTCGTATGCCCGAGTCTGCTAGAAAAGACAACGCATTAGTCAATGAACCGGACAAAGGTCGTAAGCTCTTTAAGCAAACAGAGAAGGCAGCTGGATCTGCCAAGCCGTTGCTCTTTCTCATCTAGCAACTGTAAGCTGAGAGACGTACCATCAACGTCCAAGTCCAGCTCGGTCATGCTTCGAAGATGAATGTGCGTCCCCTCTGGCTCAGATGGTGAGCGAGCGCTGCTTGCATACAGCGTCCGCTACCTTGGCCAGAGAGATGCAAAATTTTAAGGTTGCATGAGTCTCAGCCGGGGAGGCGCGTGTATGCAGGAAAAGACAGCTCTTTAAGTAGGGTCGCGTCAACGGAGAGCGGGGCTTGTGAGGCGTGGAGCATTCACCAGCTGGGCATATAATAAGCAAACCAGATGTCTATTTACTGCGCAAAGATTCTATATGTTTGAGAATAGGGCGAAACGAATGTAAATCGCGAAAAAATGGAGAACGATGATTGTTGGGCAGAGGATCTCCGATACGTCAGCGGTCCCACGGCTCGGCGTAGGTCTAAGGTATTCGTACAGCACGATTCAAAGGCATTTTCTCGTACCCCAGTTCTGCACTACTTCTACGGCCTTTGTCTTTTTATTGGTTACAGTGAAACAAGGTTATTTGGATAGCATCAAATTTGGTAGCAATTGGGTCGATTGCCACGAGAATAGTAAAATTCACCTCCTATCTAATTGCCAGCCTTGCAGCTTTCTAGCTAGCTCCCTTGACTTCGGAGGAGGTTGAAAGAGAAGGAAGTGCAGGCTAGTCCAGCAGTGAGGGAGACAGGCCTGGCTGTATCAAAGCAAGGCTATCAAAGAGGTCGAATAGAGGCTGCTAGTAGAGCTTGGGTTTGTGGAAGGAGTGGAGGAGCATAGATGAAATTGGTATCATCGCATCGAAGAGACATAGAGTCGGAAAGAATGATGTTGAGCAGGCGAACTCATCAGTCGTGAAAACACGCTGTGAAAGCCATGATGATTCGTGAAGGTAGTAAAGGATCATGAGGTCGTAATAGTGTGTCGTGAAAGGACGTGTCCATGGCAGAGAATGAAGCGAGTCAACTTTTGGTAGGGGATGGATTGATGTGTAAGTGGGAAAGAATTGTCGAGTCGGAGAAGTGGCGTGTGGGTCGGAGCGTGGTGGATGTGATCTGGCTGAATTCGTTCACTGGAGTTGACCACTCCAGTATTGGATTTAATCTTGAGGCTGTTGGCTTCTACGCATCTTCTCCGCCTCGAGATTCTCGTAAAGAAGATAGAGAGCTTTCTCGTTGGCCGCGGCGCTGCCCATGATAGTGAACATGCGCTCCCCGGTCTCGTCGTGGGGAGCTTTGGCGATGGATATACGGGCACCAGAACTCTTTCTGATTTCGCTAATCTTGCTTCCAGCGCGGCCAATTATGCAACCAACCATGTCGGAAGGAATGCTGATATTTTGCGTCTGAATCTCTTCACCGTCTTCTGTTGTAGTAGGAGGACCACGGTTTGCCGCATCAGAATTCGAACGGCGGTTGTATGAGCCTCCAGCATTGTTGTCACTAAAATCGGCACCGTTACCAGTGCGATTGAATGAGCGATTGCCATTGTAGGGTGACGGTGCACCAACGGGAGCACCGGCTAAAGGACCACCACGACCGGCCTCTGCTCTCACGACAGGGTTGTAGAGAACAGTCCCTGTTCCGCGTTGCCAGTCGTCGACCAAGCATTTTCCAATCTCCCAAGTAGCCTTTTGAATGCCATCTGGCGTGCCTTGAACCTCAACAATTCGCTCGGTTGACTGTGGCAGCATCTCTTTTTGAGCAACCATGCGGACACCGGAGGCATCTTGGATTTGCTTTATCTTGAGGCCCTGTCGACCAATGATTGTACCCATTTGATGATGAGAGATGAGCAGACGGATAGCTGTAGAAATAACCATCAGTTATCTGGGTAGAAATGTAGAATAGCCAGTGTACGAGGTGACAGCGACGATATAGCATGGATATGAGTGAGGCTTACGATGTGTTCCGTTTGAAGAAATGACTCCACCCATCCCCATCTGTGGAGCACCTTCCAGCAAACCCTTGGCAACAATGGCGTATGCCTTTGAGATGGAATCTAATCCGCCAGTCACCGTGAGCACCCGATCATGCACACCCTGCACCACCTTACTGACGCCAGCTTTGACGCCAGTCTCGTCTCGAAGGTCCGCCACGTTCTTTCCTGCTTTGCCGATGATGACACCGGCTTCTTTCGAGGACACAATTGCACGGAGAGTAAGTTGAGACTGGGCATACTCTTCATCGGTCCTTGGTGCTGCCTCTCCGTCCGGTCCGAGGCGGTTTTCTTCCCCATTCTCAGGGCTGATTCCGACACGGCCCATGGAATCGGCTAGGTCTGTCTCGGTTCGAGTTTCGGTTGCCATATTGGATGTGGATCGATGGAGGAAGGGTATTGGGTCTGGTGCTTTTGCTCGAGCTTGAGAGTGACAGGAGTCAAAGTGATCTTGATTAAGCAGTCACAATGAGTAAACTGAGTGCATTCAAGTCAGCAATCATATTAATGCTGTTATGTTCTTTATCGCCAGCTGTTGCAAGGAAGCAAACATTCGTTGTTGATGGAAGAACCTACAGAGGGAGATAAAGAAGCTTCCAGGGGACGAGTTGGGGATAAGATCACGGCCTCGCAAGTGACTTGACCGAGTAGCTAAAGAGGAAGGGAACGAAGGGTATGACGAGTGATTGAGGAATTGTGGGAGCAGTTAGAAGCTGTCGTGTTCAGAGAATTTTGGGTGAGCACGCTATTTTTTTTCCCCGCCAGACAAAGAACCGTTAACTTTCTATGCAGCAATCCCTGTTGCCAGTCACATTTTGGCAACTGCATTCAAATCCCACCGTCCTTCAAGGGCATTTGCTCTGCAATGCGTCGCTACTGCTATACTTTGATCCATACCCCTCAAGTAGATACGATGTGGCTTGCTCAACGTCTATTCACTGGGCTGGAATGAAAGTCTCCAATCATAATATAGTATGAGACTTGCATGGAAAGAGCCACTCGATAAAGAGAGGCTACTTCGAGTCACTTTCATTGGGCAGAATGCCAACTTTGGTACAGATACAGTTGGTAGTGAAGTTGAGGCCATGCTTTTACGAGTTCTTCCGTCTTCCGTCCCGTGCAATCATCGAGATTCTGTCACTTCTGTGCTTCGAAAATCACTAGGACTTGTAAGCCCAGTCAGAGACCTTGATTTGGGCGAAATACCTTTCTGCACTTTCATCTTGTCAAAAAGATCGTAACCTTCAACAGCCTCGGACATGGGCATGATCTTGTCAGACATGAATCTGGATCGTTGTCAGCGGGCGCTACTCGGTCATCGAGCTTCGATAGTATCTGACCCCAAAAGTTGTTGCTTCTTCTTTAGCATTTCCAGAGCTTGAGGAAATATTGATCGCACGGGGCATCTGCCCATCTGAATACGCAGGTTCTTGCCATATGCTTGATTACCAGACCTATCGAATCGTCAGCCACGACTCCTTTCATCGAAATATGCAAGCAGGTTGTTCTAGTACCACGGGATCTACAATGCGTCAGTACAATGCTTGGGTGAAGGTAAATGATCCTACCGACTTACCTCCGCATTATGCACGCCAACGCTTGAGATAACGCCCCAAGGTCTCAGCAAGTCAAATCCCATCTTCAAAGCAAGGCTCATGCCAACAACCTCTGTTGAAACAAATCAGCCGCCGGCCCGGCTCAACGCTTGAATCAAAGCAGGAGATGTACCGATAACTACATCGGCACCTCGGCCGTCTGTCAATTCCTTCACTCGTTTGTCGAGACCATCCCGATCAGTCTGGAAGTTCCACGGCTCGGCACCCAGAGACCTGGCCAAATCCAGTCTCGGTTGGATCGAGTCCACTGCAAGGAGGTGCTTTGGCTTGTAATTCTCAGCATTGATGAGAGCACAGAGGCCGACAGGTCCGCAACCGACCAGCACTACAGTTGCCTCAGAAATTTGCTCCTTCGTCATATCCTTGAAGGCATTTCTGGCTGCGAAATATCCAGTGGGAAATATGTCTGCCATGAGAACTAACGCATTATCTGCAATGTCTTCTGGGGCCTTCATAGCAGTACTGTCCGCCAGCGGCACTCTCACATATTCGGCTTGAGCTCCATCAAGGCCGGCAGTACCGAAGAGCTCACACTTGGCACATCTTGAGGAGTATCCTTGCTTGCAATAAAAGCAGTCCCCGCAGGAGACCGTGAAGGGTGAGACTATCTGATCGCCCTTCTTAAAACTCTTCACATCGGATCCGGTCTCCTCAACAATACCAGTGAACTCATGACCCATGATAAAGCCCGCTGGGCTGGGTTGATGGCCCTTTGACCGTAAGTTTCTCCGTTGGAGCAGGACAAGAGGGGGTACAGACTCTGAAAACATGGAGCTCGCTGGAGCGTTGACGTTAGATCCGCCTTATTTGGATCAACACTTCCCTCTACTCACCTGCCGCACAAAGCAGTATATACCACTCTCACAACAACATCTGTCGATTCTTTGATCTTAGGGATAGGTCGATCTTCTATGGCCACGACGCCGGGTCCCTTGAAGATGACGGCTTTCATCGTGTCTTTGGCCATTGCTTTCCCCGGTTCCTACCTTTTTTTTTTGGGAATTATTGGGAAGAGAAAATGTAAAACTGGAAATAGTGAACATGGAAAGGCTCGCCATGTTGCGAGGTATTTCACTGCCAAAGTATGAAGTAATTGATTTTGGTAGACAGCCGTCCTACCCCACACCTTGTGCCTTTCCGAGCTCTTCTACCCCGCGATCTAGGTCTGGGCCGAGGAGCTTGCGTTGGGCCACCAGATGTCCGGAGAGCAGGAAATTGTTCCTACTACGTCGAACAGTTTTCCATTATCCATTGCTGACTGCGCCGGCAGAAATTTCATAATTCGCTTGTTGGGTTCATTTGTTCGAGATAGGTCCTACGACAGCAAGACGATCCCTTCAGTTTTCCAAACACCATGCTTAACGTATGCTCGTAATTGAACGCCTGATTCCCGGCCCCCCAATGCACGCTTTCTCAATTCTTGCAAATCAATCTTGCCCTCCACTCCCCGCTCTCTGGTGTAAGCCCCGTAGCCTAATACACCGTACACAGCAACTCTGCCTCCAGTATAAACTTCCCCTCCTTATACTTCTCACTCGGCTCGTACGCCTTGTCGTACTTCCACCCCACCGTCTCCTTACACTGTCGGCACGTTATATCCCGTACGATATGCCGGCCGGTGGTCATATTCCGTTCTGTGGCTTCTGACAGAGAGATGTTGACGACGGCATTGAAGAGGTAGGCTTTGCCGTGTTGGCCACGGAAGTTCTGTTGATTGGATTGAAATATCAGCACACACAAAGGAGTCTCCACACATGTAGACTGAGGCTAGGGAGCACATAATGGAATGCCCGGGCAATGTCAAAAGCGGAGCAGAGAGCAGATAGAAAAAGGAAGACGGTGCGGGTCGGAGAGACGTACGCGTGAGATGATAGCATCATGGCTGGCGAGATGCGTCTTGCACTGTTTGCAGCCAAAGATCTTGTCGGAGTTGAGGTAGGTGTTGTAGACGAGGCCCATGCTCGCCGGCTTGGTGGCCTATAGCCAGAGAGTGCAGCGCGTGCTCGACTGGGCCGGCGTACCTAGGTAGGTATTGGTGATACAAGATTATTCGTCAGGGCCCGGGAGCGGATGCTGATGTGGTAAACTGTTGCTGTATTCGACTTGAGGCCCGAGAGGTGATGGCGGGGGTTGGAAGGCGGGGAAAGGTCTGTGCTCTTCTGAGCGCACGGATCTGGCACTTGGGGGTCCTGTGCTTGTTCTTTTTGAACCGTGTTTGCGGTTCAGGGGAAAGGGTGCTGGAGAGATGTTCGGTGATGCTGGGTTCGGCAATCAGGCGCTCTTGGCGTAGACGGCTTGCTGTGCAGATGATTGGTAGTGACCGTTAGAAGGTGGGTCTGAGAGTAAGAGTGTCTGTCAGCTGGTCAATGTAGAAGAGCGGAAAGGGTACCTGGAGGGGCTTTTATGCAAGATCATATGCAGATGAACTTAATCCCTGCATAAATTCCAATGCGAACGTCTCTCGCTCAAACTATTTTTGGTGCTTGAAGAGAAGGTTCCTGTACGCATTTGTCTCCAAAAAATCAAAATCCAGGGGTATAAATACCGCCAATGCGTCTAATTGATCTATATTCTATGTCGTACCTATCTGTATATGTAA
This sequence comes from Pseudevernia furfuracea, assembly GCA_022315425.1. Taxonomy (NCBI): domain Eukaryota; kingdom Fungi; phylum Ascomycota; class Lecanoromycetes; order Lecanorales; family Parmeliaceae; genus Pseudevernia; species Pseudevernia furfuracea. The sequence goes on from JAIUPT010000030.1 coordinate 421,944, forward strand.
ATTACATTCATAGCTAGCGTAATGAGGTAGAGAATCGCTACTTTAGAGCCCTTTCTCCTTCTTTGCTCTCTCTTTAGCCATTTTCTCTCTTCTTTGCACCATGCCTTCTGCCCCCACACCCCCAAAAACTAACCCCACGCCCACCCACTGCATCCCACTCAGCCGATGTCCAAACCAGAGCACACTCAGCATCATCGTCAACATCTTCCTTGTCACTGTTACCGTGACTAGCAAAAGACTGCTGAAATGGCTGAGGGTGTAGTAGATGAATATCTGGCCAATAGCGCCGCAAGCAGCGAAGGAAAGTATAGCAGGCAGGATTGCCGGGTTGCGTTGTATGAAGGCTAGAGCAGCTGAGAACTCGGAAGAGCCGCCAGTTGTGGGTGAAAGGGGTGTCGAAGGAATTAGAGGAGAAATGAACAAGTAAAGTGTCGTGAGGAGGGTAGAAAGTACATTCTGAGCTACCATCATCTGGGGGCCAGAATAAGGGCGGTACGAGGTGAAGATATGGTCTTGGGTGCTGTTTGTAAGGCCGTCTAAGAGAAGATTGATGCTTAGCAGCATCAGTCCCCAAGCTGAGTTGTTGTTCTTCGGAGATGACTTCTTGCTCGATGAGGAGGGGTGGTAGACTGTGAAAACGGCCACGCCCGCAGTTACCAGGGCCACGACAAGGTATTTGTAGAGGGGGTAGGACTTCCGGAATATGGTGAGGTGGAGGAACATGACGGGAAGGAGCTTGCACGATTTGGCGAGGATGAATGTTATATAGTCAATGTGAGCGAGCGAGGCGTATCCGAAAGGGGAGGCCAGTGAAGAAGTTACTGCCACCAGGACGAGGGGGAAAAGGATTGAGCGAGTTGGGAAGACAGCAGGGGTTGGACCGGAGTTTGGAGCAGAGTAAAGGAGGTAAAAGTAGCCAACTAGGGCTGCAAAGGTAGACTGAATGGTGTTCAAGAAGACGGAGTAGGTGAATCTTTCGGGGGATGTTGAAGGGCCATAGTTGGTCGCTGTTATGCGTTCTTGGAGAAGAGCCCAGGAAAGACTATTAGACGTCAGATGGCTCTCACGATGTGGCAGACAACCTTTTTTCATCTCTTACAATGAAGCGTAGATGCCCGCGACGCATATAACGAGTTGAGCAAGTCCGGCTTGCTCTTGGGTAGCTGGACGAGAGGGCCCCTGGAGTTTGCCGTTGCTTAGGATGGCAGTGGAGGCACTGCCATTCGCCTTGCTATCGGTATGCTTCCAACCATGGTTTGGGGTGTCTGGAGGTCCTCGGTCGAAGTCTGAAGGCTCTCTTCGTAGGGGGACCGCTTTCGTTCGCGCCATGCTGACGAACAATCCACGCAGTGAAGAGATTTAGAGATCAGATGTGCATAAAGATTGCGCCTTGTCTTAATGCATAAGATGCTATGACATTGAGAAGAAATGAAAGACGGGAAAGAAATAAAAAGCAGTAAAGTTGGATACTGTATCGTCGTCGGCAATAATAATAGCAGTGCGATCGATCTGACAAGTGTCCATTTCGTGGTGCCGGCAGTGGAGAGCTTCCAAAGGAGAATCTTGCAGGGGTCGGATCATTCGGGTGCGACCGGGATCTGCGGGCAAACGCTCGTAGGTCCTTAGCTCCCGCTGTTTATTGTTGGTGAATGGTGACGGAGCTCCCTTTTGGAAGCGGTGGAAAAAGTCTCTCAATTTCCTCTTGCTTTTTTTCATTTTTCATTATTACATAGTAAAATCTTCCTACTGTTTACCCATGACACTTAGAGTGTTTGCCCTTCCCTCTATAAACTCTCCTTAATTCTTGTATCCATTGAACATTCCTTTTCAACAGCAACACCAAACCCACCTTCCATACTCCACTGTACATATACCCTACTTCTTTAGAACTTTTTAATATGTCCGAGGACAGTACTGAAAAATCTGGTACGTGAAGCTCGCGTGCTTCCGGCATCTTCGGCTCCTCCCAGTCTGTCTCAGGTCTTGCACTGATATTATACACTGAAGAAATTCCCAATTCAAACACCGGTGAAGAAACAAACGGCCATCAAGATTCCTCTACCACACTCACAAATGGAGAGACCACTGTTTCGAAGCAGGGCGAGGCGAAGAAAGAGCAGACCGTTGATAGTATGTTCCAGACCGCTTTTCCCGGGAAAGAGCTAATATCTGCGAAAGATGTCTTCCAAGTCACCATCAAATTACCTCATCAACCCTACGAGATCCAGATCATGGTCTCCACACAGGAGCAAGTGCAAGATCTTCGACAATCCATAATGGAATCCCCAGGCACTTTCCAGTACTCATGTTTTCACCTCGAACATAAAGCCGAACGGATCAATGACTATGTTGAGCTATCAGAGATCAAGGGGTTTGCTGCAGGCTCTGAATTGAAGCTGGTGGAAGACCCGTATACAGAGAAAGAGGCTCGGATGCACTTAATACGGATTCGGGATATCATTGGGGCCGCCGGCAACCGGGTCGATACGTTGCACGGCATTTCAGCTGGTCTGTCACTTCACGACACAGTATCGCCATGGAAAGATCCTACCGCACCCTCCGCTCCCACGGACAAACCAGCCAATGCAAGCCCATCCGGAGCTCCACATGCTCTTACAGACTATTGCCTTAACGGTCCACCCTCGATGCGTACAATTATTCCTACTGACCAGGAATCACCCCCAAAGACAATCAAATCTCTTGGTGTTTCAGCTTGGAATCCTCCGCCACCGTTCCTCCGCCAACAAGGCCATCTCCTCTATCTACAGCTCACCACGAATGAAGGCGAGCAATACCAGATCACTTCCCATTTCTCAGGGTTCTTCGTGAACAAATCTTCCAACAGCAAATTTGATCCATTCCCAAGACCACCGCCAAAGAACGCAGCTGCACACTCACTCTTCTCTCTGATCTCAGTCTTGTCACCGTCGTTCAGCAAATCATTTGACACATTGTTAGATGCGAACAACAAGCGGGATCCATTAGCAAATTTTCAACTTACCAATGCCATACCTTCAAGTCCCTGGCTTGTGACTCCTACAGCAATATCCCTCTCGTCTCATCAACCGGATCTTACCAGGACTCAAGAAACGTTTCTGCTGTCTGGAGTTGAAAACACGGAGTCATTGCGAGACTGGAATGAGGAGATACAGTCTACGCGAGAACTACCGAGAGAGACTGTCCAGGATCGAGTCTTCAGAGAGCGGCTGGTATCTAAGATTTTTGCCGAATTCAATGAAGCGGCTGCTCGTGGTGCAATGATGGTCGCACGTGGGGAGGTCGCGCCACTGAATCCTACGGAAAGCAAAGACGCACAGATCTTTGTATACAACAATGTGTTTTATTCATTCGGAGCCGACGGCGTTGGCACTTTCACCTCAGAAGGCGGTGATGAGGCTGCTCGAGTAGCTGTGGGAAAGGATGTTGGTGGTGTCAAAGCTGTCAACCAACTGGATATCGCGGGCTTGGCAACCCCTGGCACCATTATCGTAGATTACCTGGGCAAGCGTTTGGTCGCGCAGAGCATCGTTCCTGGTATCTTCAAACAACGAGAACCCGAGGAGCATCAAGTTGACTATGGTGGAGTTGAAGGTCGAGACGTCGTTGCTGAGAACGAGGCATTTGTACCGACATTCTCTCAAGTTTCCAAATCCTTGAAAGTGAAGAAGCATCCTGTTTGGGACAAAGAAGGCAAAAAGCACATGCTCGAGGGCAGCGTTGAAACGAAAGGACTACTTGGTACAGATGGCCGCAAGTACATTCTCGACTTGTATAGACTTACGCCGCTGGATGTTACTTGGCTTGAGAAACATTGCAAAGACGGCGAGGAACCTACTACTGAGTCTCGGTCGCGCAATTATCCTCACAGAATGACAACCCTGCGACCGGAGCTTGTGGAGGCGTACTGGAGATTTAGAATGGGTGAATATGTCCAAGAAGAAGTGAAGAGGCGGAAGGTCAGTTCAAAAGCAGATAGGCCAGCTGCAATCACGAACGGCACAGGAGAAAGCCAAGTCAACAATACGGAGGACGTCAACGGCGAACACCGAACCGAAACGGACACGTCGTCGGAACCGAAGGACAAGACCGCGGAACAGAGTCCGGAGGAAGATCGTGTAGACATTTCAGCTTTCTCTCTAACTCTTAATCCTGATGTCTTCTGCGGACAGGTTCCACAGACGGACGAAGAGAAGGAAGAATGGGCGAATGATGAGCGCGAAGTACGGGCTGTCTGCGCACACCTTCACGAGAAAATTATCCCTGAGATGATACAAGACCTCAAAGAAGGAGAAGTCGGATTTCCAATGGACGGCCAGTCCTTGAGTCGATTGATGCATAGGCGAGGTGTCAACTTGCGCTACCTGGGTCAACTTGCTACTCTCACGGAGAATGAGGATGCGCGACTACGAGCTCTCAAAGCACTGACTATACAAGAGATGGTCGCAAGAGCTTTCAAGCACGTTGCCCATCGATACCTGAAGCATTTACCAATGGCTTTCACGACGAATTGCTTATGTCACCTTCTCAACTGTCTTTTGGGCACAGGTCTTAACGAGTCACCGAAAGCACAGATTGATGAAGATCTCCGAGATCTTTATACGGACGCTGATTATTCTTTCGCAAAAGTCACACCTCACACCCTGAAAGGGGAAATCGAGACTCAGGTCCAGATCCGGTATCAGTACGTGTTAGATCATGCCTGGGCACACGACATAAGACACATTCAGCTTTTGCGCAGCATAGCGCTCAAGCTTGGGCTGCAGCTGACCGCCCGGGACTATAGTTTCACTTCAGAGACCCGAATGAACACTGAGCAGTCGAAGCCTGAGGCGAATGGAGTTGCAAATGGTCCCGTGAACCATTCCGGAATGAATGGTCATGCTCAGGGCAACGCCAATGGAAAGAAAAAGAAGAAGAACGGTGGTCGCACCTCTCCAGTAACAAACGGCTCTGACAACCCAAGCCATCAATCGACGTTCAGCCCGGAAGACATAACAAACATGGTACCCATCATCAAAGATGCCTGCCCAAAGAGCGTTCTTGCCGAAGAAGCTTTAGAAGCTGGCAAGATCTCAATGATGCAGAACCAAAAAGAAATCGGCCAGGAATTGCTTCTTGAGTCGCTGACTCTGCACGAACAGATATATGGTATATTGCACCCGGAAGTAGCTCGAGTGTATCATCAATTGGCGATGCTCTATTACCAGCTTGATGAAAAGAGCGCCGCTATTGAGTTGGCTCACAAAGCCGTGATCATTTCAGAACGTACCCTTGGCATAGATTCGAATGAGACGATCCTAAGCTACCTCAATCTCGCTCTCTTCGAACACGGTAACCGCAATACAACCGTCGCTTTAGCATGCGTAAGACATGCTTTAGAACTTTGGAAAATCATCTACGGCTCCAAACACCCTGACTCCATCACCACGCTCAATAACGCAGCTGTCATGCTTCAGCAACTGCAATTCTACCCAGAATCACGCCAATGGTTTGAAACATCTCTCGCTATAAGCGAGGAAGTATCAGGGAAACAATCGGTCAATACTGCAACGCTCCTCTTCCAATTAGCGCAAGCCTTAGTCTTAGACCAAGACCACAAAGGCGCTGTTCACCGTATGCGCGAAGCGTACAGCATCTTTCGTTCCAAACTCGGCCCCGATGATCCAAATACGAAAGAGTCGGAGAAATGGCTCGAGCAGCTCACCCAGAACGCCGTGTCTATGGCCAAGCACGCAAAAGACGTGCAAGCTCGCCGACTGCGAAGAGTGGTCTTCAACCCACGTGTGACCACTATGGGAGCCCGCCCGCAGCCTCAAGTCGGTCAGTCTAACTCGGATATGGCTAGCGGTCGGGATACCAGTTCAAGGAGCAGCAACAGCTTTGATTCCCGAAGCATCGACGAACTGGTGAAGATCATCGAGGGTGGTGGTGATATTTCCAAGTCATCAACAGGAAAGAAGCGCACGACTCGCAGCAATCCGAAACGCCGGGGCGGAGCAGGAATTATTGGAGCTCAGGCCTGATCATTATCTTTGACAAAAATCCTCAGCGATAGGCGTTCCACCTGTACAACAGTTGTCCTCGGACGATGTGAAAAGTTTGCATAGCGTGATTGTTTGGCGAATTCTCTTCTTCCTGTATTCTGCAGGATAGCGTCTCATCTTTCTGTACAGGATCAGCCCGTTTGTGTACAGAGCCGTCACCACTCTTTCAGGTTATTGTACATTCACACATTCTTCCCCATTCTACCTACATGGCTTGGATTTCTTTAGAACAGGCTTTTTCGCACCAGGAGTCGGAGGCATGTACCATAGCCGGGAGCACATAAATAGCATTTTCGCCGGCGCAAATACAACTTATTACATTTCTGACTGGAACTAGAGAAGATGTGTTTCTGGCTACCATTTTGACCGAGTGCTCACTGAGTTCCACAATAGGTGTCTGCACTCCCCCGCCCTGGAACTCGACGGCGTCACGGCGGTCGATGCAGTCGCTATACACACTCGAGGTTTCCGTCCTTGTCTCCTTGGAACCACTGCGCAATAGAAGGCAGGAAGATCAGTGGTTTTCAGCTCGCTCAGTCTCAAGAGTCGTGTCTGTTTCTTAGTTCAGCCTCGCTACCTCAACTTGATGAAATCGACTGAAACCTTGGGTGTAGATGTAAGAAAATTTGCTGGAGAGTAGTGGTTCGTGGGCACTCGGGGCTATAGGGAATGATGAAAAAAAACTTTTATGGAAGTTTCGTAATTCTGTCTGGTTACATAGCATGCGGGGTGGCTGGCTGTACTTTTTTCATCCGTCGGCCTTGGCATATTCAAGTTTCTCCTGCACCGGGAGCGTTTTTGTGCAGATTGGAGAGATATAGAGCCTTGTTTAGATCTTTGCAAGTTCTAGTGTCACATTAATACCTTACCTTGCTCCGAAAACTCGTTGCAGCGCCCCCAAATCATCAATCAGCTCTTATCAGCGGCTGAGATTGAAGATTCTTTGAACAACCGCGAGCCTATATCGTAATCTCTCCCTCTCACCGTAACCCCACTCACTCCCTTCGAACCCAACTCGGCTCCACTAAGGCGTAAGTTTCGGTGACGACGGCTTCGGAGACGTCTTCGGCGTCCCCTGCGGCGTACCCCCCTCGATCCGGCACGAATACCCGATCGCCGCCGGGTTCCCCAACGTCATCATCTCATCGGGCGTCGCGACCTTTGAATGCCGCAGGCCGGTCTCTTCGAACCTCCCGAGCTGCGGCATCCTTCCGGCGGAAAAGGGAGAGGATGGTCTGCTGTCGACGGAGAACGGGGAGACCATGCTCAGCCTTTTGTTGTTGCTCGGGGCGTTTTTGGCCTGGTCCGCCGACGACGTTTTCCCACGGCCCCAGGACGGGGCCACCAGGCTCAGCCTCACCTTTTCGGCCGAAGAGGGTTTGCGTTCCACCTGCCGATTTTCCCGCGGTCAGCTGTGGCTTCTTTGAGGCGAAGGGATTCGGGTCGTGAGGCAAAGTTGGGGGAGAAAGGATGAATGATTTGCACCCGAGACATGGCTCTGGAGCTCAGATTTGGTGTTGATTTGGGGGATTTGATATATACGTGCTCCGAAACATGGGACTTACGAGCGTCGGAGTTGGAGATACGCGGCTCATCTCTACCTTTTCCGCGGATGAGACTTTGCGTTCGGTCCAGAGGGGTGGGGAAACCGTGCTGAGTCTTATCAGGCTCGCTCTTGTATCGTCATAATTTTCCATATCGCTCATCTTTGGCTTTAGCGTTGAGAGTTCGACGCTGCTGGCTTCGGTGGAGGAACTATCGTTGGGGAGGCGGATACGGTCGCTGTCTGAGAGCCTGATGAAGGGGTTGAGAGGGGGGCGGATGTTGTTGTTGTGGTGGTGTTGGTGGTTACAAGAGGTTTGGGATGAATGGCATGGATACGACCGTTTGCGAATTGTGAGGAGTTGGCGGAGAGCGGGCATAGAGGCGACGGTTATGCCGATGTTCTGTTCGAGGCTGTTGGGGTGGGTTAGCGGTGTTGGGAGAAGTGAGAGAAGGAATATAAGGGATGAATGGTAGTGGAGGGTGAAACGTGAGGGGGTGGGTGGCGATTAGAGGGCCGGGGCAGTTACCAAGCCCAAATAGCAACGGGGATCCAATCCCCTAAGCTGTTATCAGATACCTGCGTAGAAGAATTGCGGGATGGATCCCTTACATGTAGGGTTCTTGTATGTGAAATCACTGGACGCAATCCTAGCTATAGCGGTTGCGGCGGGACTACTCAGAGGTCAGTCTTACGGAAGAGGCTCGCGAGGAATTGTTTTTCGCTCACAAGAATCCAAGTCCTATAATAACGAAGATAGCCAATTTAGCCCGTAGGGTGACTTGTAGATTTCGTAAGACCAAAATGGGCAACAGTACGCAGAGGAGGTCCGTTATGACAGCAGAGCCTACATTTATGTGAGTCCATAAGCTGATCATGGAATTGACTCGGATTTACACACTGCCTTGAACCAGGACAATCTTCGTCATAGCAGACTGCGCGAAGCACCGTGCTTTGACACTTTTGTTCCACAATCCTGGAAGCGGTATGCAATGAAGACATTGGGCGAGGAAATCCACAAGTGTGATGACGGTGCAGAATGTGAGCAAGCCCCAGATCCACCTGCGGTAGGACCTCTTGGTGGCAGGCACGAGACGAAGGACGAATAGACACACCGAGACCCTGACCAATCCTGTGTTGATAGTGAGGAGCATGACACATATGCTGCTGTATAGTCCGACGTCCTGTATCTGGGCTGGAGTGAGGTACTGGATATTTCGACCGAACCCACCCTTGACCTGGAAGGTAACAACGATGCTTTGAGCAAAGGCAAATGCCTAAGTAGAGCTGTCAGCAAAGGATTGATGGAATACTCCAGACGGAAGGTAGCTTACCATGGCTAGCAAAATTGCATAGTCATCCCAGCCTAGGCTATTGCGAAGGATTCCTCGAATGTAGAAACGCAAAGACACAAACAGTACCGCAATAGACATAGTCAGCCAACTGACAATGAGAAGGTCAGATCCGCGACTAACGTCAGGCGGCAATGGCCCTGGGGTTGATGCAAAAGACATTGCAGTGCGATATGTTTGCCTAGGAGAGTATCAAGAGCGGTGATATATGAGGAAGAGAAATAAGCGGGGTGTCCGGGAACACGAAGACTATCATAGCAAGGAAAATTCATGGTTACGTGCAGACAAAGCACCTTCGGCAGCTGAACAGAAGATAGAGGCGTAGAGTTTATGGCAATGCCCGGGAGGTGAGATATGTTGATAGCGTCACAAGCTGGTATAGTTGCCTCTGACGGGAAAGTTAATCTTGTAACCATGATTCAAATCACCTTGAAGCTTTTCAAGACGTGCTTCAGCAACTAGCTTTGACCGTGAAGAGGTTAAGTGTTCAATAAGTTGTCTCTGTAAGGAAAATAAGAGGACATACGAGCAGCAGACAGAGAGAGAGAAAGAGAGAGAGAGAGATATGGTGAGTGAGGAAATTGAGACAGCGTCGGAACAGACATAGTATAGGGTAAGCGAAGGCGCCACGGGCCGAGTCTAGATGATGGAGAGTCGATTCTTGTCTCTGAGGTCTCTTCATACACAGATACAAGCTTTCAGATACTCCACATCGCCACCACATTCAATAACTCAATAGATTGCACTGAGATGGAATTTTGAACTGAAGCCATTCCTCAACGACTTGACGCACGCTTATACTTCCCGTGGAAGGATTCCAGAAAGAGGTGAGTAGAGTAACTTATACCCCAAAAGCTTCATGATCAAGACTTTCGTTGTCGAGTTGTAAGAGTGAGAAAGTACAATTATGCGATTTTCGCGGGCCCTCGCTGCAATTTATGTTTTCCCTCCACCACCACACCACCCCAATGGGGACTAGCAAGAAATGACAGCGGAGACAGCTAGCGGGCTTGGCATTACTATCGGGCGGAAGAACTTTGCCCCGCAATGTTTACCCGACATCCAAACACAGAACAATAGATCCTCTCAACATACTCCCCTAAAGCATTGCTGTAGCTTTTCGCTTTGACTGATCTGCGTGTTGCTTATTGCATTTATTTAACCCCGCACTTCACTATATTTGCTCTAACAGCCTGGTGCTGGAATACCTTTGCAATCCCAAGGAAAGTACATCCCGGTCGAAACTTGGCGACAGTAGGACATGAACGAAGGTGAGTTTGGAGCGATGTCCGGTTGGCATTCTGTGTACTGATCTGTGGCAGGTGCGAAAGTCCCGTGGACTTCTGCCCGATGTAATCGACTCCTTCGCCCTCTGTCCTCCAAGATTGCTCTCCTGCGCAAGGCTACACTGTCTGAACCCATACATGATGAACGCAACTCTGGGATCGCTCCCCTATCCTCCTCTCAGACCTCGGCTGCAGCAACAAAAGTTGACCCTGAATGGGAGAATAGCCCAAGACCTTGGAAGAAGATTAAGCGTACATATTCCTCCAGAGCAAAAGGTCAAGGTCAATCGTTTCAAGAATTTGTGGTCCACGATAAAGATCGGGCACTTGAAGAAAAGAGGGATGCTATAATACGATTGCCTCTTCATTTGACGGCAGGCCAAATTACAAGCAATGATGAAGACTCGGCTGCCAGGAATGGTCAACATGAGATATCAGCCCAAAGAGCACTACCCGGAATCCCTCGTGGTACATCGAAGAACGTGCAGGTCCTCCACGGTTCTCAAACTCTAGGTTCTGCTGGTTCTACCGGATCGAGCAATCAGAGGTTCATAGCGGGGATCTGCAAGGCACTCGAAGCATTACTGAGAGCTACTACTTGCGAAAAGACCAGCAACAGCAGTGGATGTCGATCACTTTTTTCTGTCTGCTTAAGGCAGATCCCTAAATACATCGCGGAGGAGCAACGCCTGACCAATGACGAAGATCCTGAAAATGACGTTGACGTCGCTTCAGAAGTCTACAATGAAATCGAAGGTTTTGGTTCAGCGCCAGATGGTGGTTGGGAATCTCTCCGAGAAGTGGTAAGAGCACACGGGGTCGGCTTAGTCGGAGAAGCAATCCAGGAGGGTCTGATTGAACTTCCTCTCTCCCGCCACATCCTCTATTCATGCCTTGGACTTGCAGCCTATGACGAGGCAGAATGTGTAATTGAAAGCATGATCGCTTTGGTGAGATCTCGGCCTTCTCCACCTAAAGAGAGAACAATATCATGCGAAGGACTCTCTCACCCTGGCAACAGGTGGGATACGTCGCACCGAGTCCACACCACTCTCCTGACAGACGAGGCTTCTCGAGTCGCGGGTGCATTAAAGTATTATGTCTCACAAACTGGCAGGCATGGCTTCATGTATCACCAAACCGCAGTGATGTTAGAAGCTGGCTTACTCCCAGTGGACTGGATGTCCGTGAGTTGTCCTTTCCGGTCAAATATTTCCCTTTTCATCATGTTTTGGGAGCCAGGGATCTTTTCCGCCTCCTCAGACGTGCCTTCTGACTCTAGAACCATTCAAAAGGAGAAACACTGACTCCAAATTCATTCAGAGTAAGGCCATGATTGAATGTTGGAATGGCGTGATTCGTTCAATCACACAGCAAGACGACCATGCTGAATCTGCGGCCTTGCTTCTTCAGATTGCAATTTCAAAATCATATAGGCGAGGGGTTCCGAATGCGAAAGTGAGCCCTCAAGTTCATGACCTGAGGCTCCGCGCCTGCCAACCCACCACTGTTCGTGCCATCCTCAGATCCTACAAGTCAGGCCAAGCAGTGGAGACGATCGTGGAGAGTCAACAAATGGGACCAGGAGAACCCGGCCCCCGACCAGACCACATAGACAACGCTTTAAAATCCACCGTCTCCGATATTCTGACAGTGCTTTCAGCCATCAATATTCTTCGATCGTCCAAGGCGGGGTTGGACTCAAGTCATCCCGACCTTTTGAGCGTGGCAATACTGCGAGATATGGCTTTAGAGATACGACAATTTCTTGAATTGTCTGCTGTCACCTCTTACGCCAGCAGCAGCTGGTCAGTGCCAGTAAAATCGTTACGTCTACCTCTGCTCTCAGCTGGACTAGTCTCGATTGCGTCCAGGAAAGCTGGCACAGAGATCTTGCCAAATGAGGTGCTTGACCTAGCTACACTAGCCAGCCTGCCATCTAGTAAAGAGTCCTTAAGCAATGCGGGCTCATTTCTCGGCGAAGTTGCCCGATGTTGTGATGAAGCAGGATCAGATGATGGCTTCCGCTTCTTACAGGTCACGGTTCAAGACCTAATTTCTATCGCCACTTCAGACATCTACGATAAGCCCACGCGAAAATTCTGTAGCGGTATCGCTCATGCTGCAGCCTTTGCATTCTCCGAAGATACAGGTCAGCCCAAACACCTTGATTGGGCTTTAGATATGGAGGGTACAATCACACACACGGCCGACGAATCACCTGAGGTAGTCGTACACAAGACCCCAGCTCGAGCTGTCATGCGGAACAGAAGTGGATATAAATGGGAGGAGGGCATATGCGAATGGATCGCGAAGACTCCAGCTTTGCCATTGCAACCGCCTATCACTTTCGATAATGTCGATCATCACAGCACCTACGGGGAGGCACCGAAGTTGACGCTAGCTTTGCCTCTTCTATCGGGAGATTCACCTTGCGTCACAAACCGGCGGCTTCCTCGGCCAAAACGTAAACGTGGAGGGCGAGGAGCTTCCTGTGAGAATAGAAACGTGAAAGGAAGCTGTGGCAGTTCTTATTCATCGGAGAAGCTACTTTTCGTCAGGGTCCTCTCACGTCCTCAGAAGATCCCTCACCCACGATCGCTCTTAAAAGTGGACGCCATATATGACTTCGATGAGCTCTCCACGCCAGAATCATCACAAGAAAAGCCTGTTGCGCTGCGAGAAATACCAAATCTATCATCTGGTGTCAAAAGGAAGCATTCCGGAGGAAAGCATAACAACAAAGTCATCGGAAGCTGTAATTTGGATATGCTGCCGAGGAAAACGCATCACCCGGATACGGAGACTTTTTGGCAAGATACGGACGATGAGTTGAGCTTCTCATGAAACTCGCAGTGCCTGATGCCTGTGGCGTTGTTGGGTTCTGTGCGATGTGTTGCGATGTCCACTAGTAGTAAGACCGATAGGTATCAACGTGATGACTTCTAGATAGTCGTCGACGCTCTTGAGGTCTTCAAGAAATCAAGCTCGCAACCATGTTCGCGACAAGGTCAAAAGCCTAGATATTTTCAGGAGGTGGTTCAGTGCAAATGGGCCTATCGCAATCAAGGATTGACCTGCAGGAAGGGAGGTTCCGCCCGGGCGCTAGGGCTGGTCTAGGGGGTGTCTAGGGGTTGTATACTTCATCTTGGGACGTCGAGTCCCTGATTATCGACCATTGCAGGCAAAATGGACCGACAACAGATTACCAGCCGCCTTAGGGTCAAGGCTGCAGATATCTTCTGGTTTCTTTTCTTATGGTACTTCTCTTACACCTCCTCCGTCGCTCTTTCAACCCCTTTCCTGGCCTACGACGCAAGCGAGTCCGCACCACCCTTCATTTCAAACACACGAGACGCTCTCCCTAGCGTTATACTGAATTAGATGCCCCTCTTGTCGTTTCACTTCTCGGACAACTCGTAGACAGTCCAGACTAGACGCCTGTTTTTTCATCGCACTTCTTACCTCAAGAGTATCCTTCCGAGCTCCCTTATCTCCGCTATTACATGCCCACTAATGCCTTATGAATAGGGCTAGAAGCTTTCTTGAAGCAACGCTCCTTATATTTATAAGACAGACCTGCGGCCGCGGGTCAGATGATGTTCACACTTTTGGGGTGTGTTTGTTATTGCAATTTCGAGGAATAAAGCTGGTCTTTTGTCGAAGTTGAATTGAAGGCCTTTCATTGGACTCTACCGCCACTGACGAGGAAACGTCGTCGCCTACTATCTACTATTTGCTCCTTACGCCTACTTGCAGCTAACACTCACAGCCCTCAACCTCTGCCGGCCCCAGATAGCAGAGACAATCAAGGTCTCACTCTCTCACAAAGCACCGATACTTACGGTAGTCGCCCCTCGAGTAGCCAGCAGTCCGCTCATGGTCGTAGTGGGAGATTGTTAACTGAAAGGATTCTATCGCCAGAAGCCCTCATCCATATATTCGTGACCCAAGAAAGCAACTAGCCGCTACGGTGCAAGGTCCTCAACACTGTCGAAACATACCGCTGCGCAAGGGCGGTTGCCATTGAACAGCCGCATATGCAAGGTTCTCCGAAGAGCTACCTGAAAACCACCACCACTATCTGGGGCTTTTTCCCTGGCAAGCTACCTCCACCACAGGAGGTCACCAGGCGTTTTCTCGAAAGAAAGTATCATTCAAACTTCTTTTCCCTCAACCTGTCCCAGGATGGGTGGAATTGATCCGCCAGCTGTGGCTGCAGCCATCGCGGTCAATAACATGCTGTTCTCGTATTACATGTTGACTACTCTTGGAGCAATCGTTATCAGCATGTTCATCTATCGAGTCGCCACGCATTCAGTGAAGTATATCCGAACTCTGACATGCCTCAAAAACGATAATCAACAATATTTCAAGATGTCCAACCCTAAATTTGGCTGGATCAAACAGCATCTCCTCTATGCGCCGTTACTTCGCCGTCGTCATCAAAAGCAGATGCGAATCGGACCCGTGGAAACAGGTATCCTACCGACACGGTTCCAGAGTATACTACTTGCCGGAATTATCATTATGAACGTCGTCCTCTCGGCCTACGGTATTGAGTGGAATGGACCCATAATCACCAAGCTGGAGCACCTTCGTAATCGCTCCGGTACTCTTGCAGTGGTCAATATGATCCCATTGGTAATCATGGCTGGCCGGAACAACCCACTAATTGGCTGGCTAAACATATCGTTCGATACATTCAATCTGATGCACCGCTGGTTTGGTCGCATCGTCGCCTCTCTTGCTGTCTCTCACGGTGTAGTAGAAACAATGGCGATTGTTATTAGAGGCGAGAAGACTCATACCCCTGGATGGGAGTCGTTCTCAGGGACTTTGAAGGAGGTCAGGTTCATCACATTTGGATTTGTAGTGAGTCACGGCCAGCAATCACCTCTCGTCTAATCTTCCCAATTGTGCTGATAGGTGGAACAGGCGCTCGTCGCAATGTGCACCATAATCCTGACGAGCTGGACGGCTTTCCGCCACGCTTTCTACGAGACTTTCTTGCACATCCACATCGCTCTAGTATCTCTAACCATGGCCGCTCTATGGATCCATCTGGATGGACTCCAGCAGATGACATACCTGAAAGCCGTCATCTCAATTTGGGTCATCGAACGTCTCATCCGCCTCTCCTCCCTCATCTACCGCAACGTCGGCCGCGGCGGCACCAACGCTGATATCGAAGTCCTCCCAGGCGACGCCATGCGCATCACCCTCCGTCTCGCCCGCCCCTGGACCTTTAAACCAGGCCAACACATTTTTCTTACCATACCCTCCGTCGGCCTCTGGACCTCCCACCCCTTTTCCATCGCCTGGTCCGACGCCCCTCCCCAACACCTCCGCCCCCGAGACCTCGAAATAGGAGTCCGTACCTCCCAAACCACCGCTCAAACCACCGACACCCTCGCCCTACCCCAAACATCCGTCTCCCTAATCATCCGCCGCCGCGCCGGCTTCACCGAACATCTCTACCGCAAAGCACTCGATACCCTCAACCACCGGACCTCCCTCCCCGCTCTCGTCGAAGGCCCCTACGGAGCCACGCAAATCCTCCACTCCTACGGCACCGTGATGCTCTTCGCTGCTGGCGTCGGCATAACGCACAGCGTGCCCTTTGTGCGGGACCTCCTCGCGGGCTACGCCTCGGGCACCGTCGCCGCGCGGCGCGTCGTCTTGATCTGGATCGTCCGAGCGCCCGAACACCTCGAGTGGATACGGCCTTGGATGACGACCACCCTCTCCATGCCGGGCCGACGCGACGTGTTACGCATCCAGCTGTTCGTGACGAGGCCGCGGAGCACCAAGGAGATTCATAGCCCGAGTTCGACGGTGCAGATGTTTCCCGGCAAACCGAACGTGGATGCGTTGGTGGAGATGGAGTCGAGGGAGCAGGTGGGCGCGATGGGGGTTTCCGTCTGTGGGCCCGGGGGGCTGGGGGATGACGTTAGGGCCGCGGTGAGGCGGATGCAGGGGGGTAGGAACGTGGATTTTTCGGACGAGGGGTTCGGGTGGTGATCGGTCGTAGCGAGAGTTGTTGTTGTCTCCTTCTATACACAATGAGTCTTATTCATATTGGCGGTTCGTTCCTAACTTGCAAGTCAGTGAGATTGGAACAGCAGAAGGGGGGATCGATCGATCAATTCGATGGCAGATGTTTTCTTTCCTACTCTACTTATCCTACCTATATATATCCTGTACTCCAGACGAGACGAACGCTTCGCTTTGATCTGAAAAAAAAAAAGAAAAAGGAAGGATCCGGTGAATGCCTACATTACATACCTATAAAAGAGAGAGAGCCTAGTCCATGATGCCCCCCAAAAATAACCCACTAACAGAAAAAAAAAAGGGGGGAGGGAGGGAATGGATTCATTCGGATCGGCGAGCGTTGCCTTTTTTTTTTCCTTGCACGGATGATGTCGAGGCAACGCGGCAACTGCAGAAATGGTAACTCACACATTGTTATGTATCACGACACTGCCTCTTCTCCTTCTTCTTCTTCCTTGTCCCATCTCTTGAAGCTGTCGAACTTGGTGTGGAAGGGGGATAACTGTCTTGCTGTACCGCTACATGTCACCCTCAAACCAAACGTCATTTGGCTATGGAGGAGACAGTATCGTGTAGAGAATGGAGGACATTTCTGCCCTCGTCTCAGTTGCTTCTTTCATAAACTATATACGACAGCCGCGACCTCGCTGGCTATATTGAATGTAATCGTGGTTGTCCACTAGGAGTAGAGATATAAAAGTAGTGTAGTCGTGGGGTATTTCGTGTTACAACAGGATTACACCACCCCCGAATGCAGGGGGTACTGTCAACTGTATTAAAAGCAGACCCAGAGAACCCATGACCGACCGAGCTGAAACGACAACCGACGTATGTATTTTCAACAGTCGTGCGTGCTCAAAGTCCGCGTCACCTCCCATCCATCATCCTTCCTCCCCAGGTTCCAGTCCAGGTTCAAAACGCCAAAATCCTGTTTGATCACACACTGCTGAGCTTCAGTAACGCCTCCACAGCCTCCCTATCCTGGGCGTCGCTGCCTTCCAGCATAGGCGAGAATCCCATCAAAGCATGAGCAGCTTGCTGCTGCTGCTGCTGTCTATTATTATATATTATTCTATTTGTAGTCGGCATACTCTTTGCTGTTGTAGCTGGTGGCCGTCCAGCTGCTCCTCTGCCTCTGCTCTTTGGATTAACCCGCTGAGCGTATCGTTGATGGTTCGTAGGGATCAGGCCGCCGCTTAACGGGTATGAGCCTTGCCGTAACGCAGCGGCGCCGATCGAGGCCCAGTCCTCTTCGTCGGTGACATCGCCGAGGTCGTAGTCCGGTATTTGCCTCGTGTTCGGAGGAGAAGATGAGGAACACGAGTCATCCAAGCCGTCGAGGGACATCTTGTCTGCTTCGTGTTCCAGCATGCTGACGTCTTCCATTGGGGTGTCATACTCCCTCTCCGCATCATAAGAGGTAGCGAAAGTCTGATTTCGCGTCCGGCCTTGCCGCGTGCTGGTGACTGGTATGCAGAGACTGCCTTGGGGGTATGGCGCTTGGTGTTGCCGAGCTTCTCGGCCTTCTCGGGAGGCTTGTCCGCGTCTCCGAGCATCCCATCTGCCCCAGCCGACTTTTTCAAACATTACATTCCCATCGATACCACCCTGCTGGCCGTCGCTGCCACGGCCTTCTAGGGCTCCCACTACCAGTCTTCTTGCTTTCGCGGGAGGAATGCCCGAGAAGCCTGGGACGGAGGTGGTCAAGTAGCCCATGACGTGACGGATGGCGAGAGGACCGTTTTCGAGGAGGATCACGGGAAGGTGGTGCTTGGCAAGTAGACCCGGGGTGATGGCTCCAGCGGCATCCAAGTCATCGAACTTGCTGAGACCGCGAGCAGTGAGACCACGCTGAGGGATGTCTTGGGCCTTGGCATGCTCGACAGCGTCTTCAAGATCGATGTCGGAGTCGACATGGGTGGGAGCAGGAGGAGTGAGAGGTCCAGTAGAAGCGCGGCCCTTGTAGGCCTGGGGAGGAAGGGAAGGAGAGATGGAGTTGGGAGGAGTAGGAAGACCGGCGTTATGCTTCTTGACGGGCAAGGATCTCGCGGCCACGGTAGCGAAGCTGTCCTTGCCGGCCCAGAAGTTGTCACGCGGCTTGAGGATATCGACGGACTCCGTCATTCCAGCCAAGGCCAAAGCGATGCTAGAGTTGGTGTTGGTACTGGTAGGAGCCATGTGGTTGATGGGTTTGGGATGATTGTATCTCTGCTCGATGAGGGCGTGTGAGTCAGCTTCGGTGTTGATGGAATTGGGCGGAAGATAAGATGGACGTGGTTGAATGATGAATGTGGTTGCAATGACGAGCGATGTCGGAATGAGTGGAATTACTCACAAGACACAAGCAAGGTCCGGTGACAATAAGACTTTGCTTATTGTGGTATAGTGTGCTGTGTTGATTGGAGCTGTAGCCCGGCCGATGATGTGCGAAGGCGAATTGGAGGATTGTTTGCGAAGCTGGAAGTGTTTTGTGTTTTGATGCTGTATTGATGGTTGATGAAGTTAGAAGATATTTTGATTTTTTTGAAAGCGGGGATTCAAGTGTAGGTACCTGCTGCAGGTGCGACTGCTTGTTTGTGAAGCTGTGTGTCCTGTGATTAGTTGAGAGGATGGAGGCGTCAGTCGCGAATGATTTGGGAGGCAGCTGCAACGTGGAGCGCCGGAAGGGCCCTAATCCTAAGCTACTTTCCTACTCTAAACTGACCGGGATCAACAGCAGCTCCGCTATTTCACTACTTATGCGTTTTACACCCCTTGTGCAACATGAATGCGAAAAGAAATAACCAAATCTTTTTATTCTTTTTATTTTCACCTCTGCAAGCAATCAACAATTTCTACATTATTACTATTATTATTATTATTATCATCATCATTACGCTACTTATTTCTTTTCGCATTCAATCACACTGATATTCCTATTATTTGCGTACCCACCCCCACAAAAAAGAAAAAGAAAAAACCCCTTGATTCCCCATTCGTCAGAACACCGCTGTCATCCCTCGGTACCTTAGTGGCCCCTCCGATAGGAACATCTCGGTGATACTTTTATCGAGCAAAATAATGCTTGGCTTGAACCCTCAGTAATAATAATAGGAATGCTGATCGCTGCTTTTCGCTACCTGGGACTCTCTGCTCCAAACTGTTTTGGACTGTTTGACACGGCTATTTTGCATGGGAAGCTTATCAAGCGAAGATTATGCAAGACACTGGATCGTCTCGCATCAAAAGCCATGCTAATAAATAAGCCCGCTGATCTTGCCGAGACCGCCAGCATTCCAACAAAAACATCCCGCTCCCATAGGTAGGAAAGGCTTCAGTCAAAAGTGGAAGCTACCCGGACTGGGGAGGTTGACCGGATGTGTGAACATCCTTGCCAATCAGGACTCATAAAAGCATCTAGACATCCGTACTGCATCATCCTTTGCGCATGCTATCTGTTATTGACAATGCCCATGAAGAGAATAGAACTTCTCCCAAAATATGCCTACCGTCGATGAACAGTCAAGTAAGAAAGGTAACCAGGCGATTCTACTTGAGCCGCCCACCCTTGAGAGTGCCCATAGTAAATACATCCTGATCATCATCGCTGTTATCCCCGTTACCATTCGGTTGGGAGCCCCTCCGGTTCCTGCTGCCTTCCCGCTTCTCGTCTCCAAACAGCTGGACCCCTTTCCGTCGCCTATCTGAACTCTCGGATGAGAATGGCGACGCAGACACGAAGCCAGACTTTTGCTGATCTTCACCTAGTATCCAGGAAAAAGATGACTGAGCAAGCGCTGGTCGAGGCTGCGAAATCGGTGATAGACCAGAGGGCTTGGACGCACTACCGACCTTGGCTGTAGATGGAAGTGGTATGACCGGAGCGGCTGCCGATCGCTGGACAGAGGGATCCACAAATTCAACCGTGTGAATACCCTCGCTGGCACTCTTTTCATCAGTCGCTCCGTCCTTCTGAATCCGATACGATGGAAATACTGGACTTGATGAAGTCAATACGGCGTCAGTTTCCGCAGGGCCATCGTGGTTTTTTTCCTCGGGCGAAAGATTCTCGGAAGGCAGTGGCATTGTCGAATTCTCAAGGTACACTTGTACGAATTGTACCTTTGCTATGGCTAAGCTCAAGGCATCTATCGTCGTCTCATTTAGCTTCGGGCTTATGTCTCTCTGCTGCGTCCAAAGTTCCTCCATGGCCTTCTCCAACAACTTTGCTAAGGATTTATTGCGTTCTTCCAAAGACTGAATCTTGGCAATCAAATCCTTTGGACTGTCGGAAACATTTTTGCCGCTGTCGAGGGACCACCGAGACTTCTCCGGTAGTCGCCTAGGCGAGTTATTGCCGGACTGGAGGCCTTGCACAGCGCCACGCAACGCTTTAGCCACTCCCCACCTCTCACCTTGGTTGTAAACACCCTTGGCCGCTTCATGAATGATGCCTTCGATGCCACCCGAATTTTGCAGAATTTTACCGGGCGATAATCTCGGGCTCAAAGCCTTCTGGGAAGGCAGCGCCTTTTGAGCAGCTGTCTGCTCCGCCGTCCTTGCGCGTCTGACTTTCTTCGGAAGCTTGCGTGTCACTGTAGTCTCAGGTGCCCTCCTAGAGTACTTAGAGATGATGTGGTCACCTCCGTCAAGCAGGAGATTATCGCGGAGATATAAAGCATCTCCAACGAAAGTAGATGGTCCGTAGGGAGCAGGGGGAACAGGATACCGTAGAAGTAGTGTCAACGCTGCAGAATAGTCTGCTTCAAGGACTAGTATAGTCAGCAACAATGATCTTCATAGTCTGCCTTGGGGGGGAACCTACGCTGCCATCGGATACGCAAAAGCATGCTCACGGAGATCAGATCTACCAAATCCAGTGCTGGGTCTTCGGCAAACAAAACGTCCCAAAGAGCAAGAACGTCTTCAAAGGGGAATTCTCTCCCAAATAGGAGTCGAACCCATCTGATCAAAAATATCTGCGGGAGAATCTCAATGGATGTCAAATGCTCCGCAAGCTCAGGGTCCGCGTGGTGTAAAAAGTTCTCGTGTATACGCTTACTTCGCTCCACTATGGGCGAATTGTTGAGTAAGCCTGCCGTTGCCGGCTCATTGTTGCTGCCCATCTCGTAGAATGTCTTGACAGTCTGCATGATGGCCCCAAAAAGCGTGAAGGCATCATGTTCAACGTACCTATTGTCTAGAGATGCCAATGTCAGACCATCGAGGTCAGCGTGGTCCGGTCCAAGGCTTTGGGAATCGATGGCATCGCGTGAGACGACCCAGAGAATAGGCCCAAGGACCTCATGCATGCCTTGTCGGTAGCCAATATCTTGATTGAGCTTGCAATATATGAATAGAATATCAAGCAGCATGTTTTGAGTGTGCGGCTCCCGAAAGTATAGGTTCTCCGGCATACATCGCTCCACATCTTGAAATATTTCGGCTCGAAGCTCCTCATCCAGGCGTAGAATATTCCATGGAGACTTTCAAGGTCTTAGTGAGAGGTCAGACGACTTCGTTGGCGTCGTTGCTATCGACCGCAGAGCTGACGGACAGTGTGGCTTACCGTCTCGGTATCTGTCAAGGGGTCCTCGGCTGATAGGTCATCAGGGTTCTCGAATTTTTTGAGGAAATGCTCTCTCAGGGAGAGATATGCACTTCTGGAGTCGGAGAGCGTCTTGGCCCATGTCGACCTTTCCAGGCTCTTGAACAGAAGGAACGCCTGCAATCATCTTATTGTCAATCATGCCCTTGTCTTAAATACCAGGATCTCTTGCCTTCCAACATATCGACCGAAGCCCAATGACGCAAGGGCTATTCACGCTCTCTTCTTTAATGGCAAACCTGAGATCTGATAGGTTGGCTTTGTTGGCGAGAGTTGCTTCCCATCGAGTCCTTGTCCTGCATAAGCGGTCAGTTTCTCATATTGGAGCACAAATACTCACTTTGTCTCTGGGATAGGCCGCATTCCTGCATGATACCAGATCTCAAGACAAGACTGCTCGAAGAGACCGGCACGTATGCAGTAGCAGTCACATGTTGGATTTTGTTGTGGGAGAGCAATCGTGGTCCAATCGTCATATCCTAACAGAGTGCGGCCCGAAGATCTGCCGGGTACCAGATAAATAATGATACCTCTAGATGTTATAGCACCCTTCTAAGCCGGGCGATGGACACTGAATCATGTCATCTGACCTGTTGAAAGAGTTTAGGATACCAGAGGAGAATCCGTGGCGCGGAGTTACGAGCCAGAGCCGTGCAAACAAAGCCCCTGCGGATGAGGACGATTTTGGGGATTTCGAGGACCCAGAGAATGAGGAACATGTCACACAGAATCACCAAAGTGCATCACCGCCTTCCGGCTCTGTCAGCTCTGTCAGTCATCCCGCAGCTTCGGGCTACGGTGCTAAAAACCCATTTTCAGTGGACCTTGAATACCTGCAGCCATCCACTCACTCATTTGGAATTGAGGTTCAAGATGCTATTATCAACGACGATGACTGGGGAGACTTTTCTCAGCCGTCGGTCATGTTTGATGCCGACGTGGAAGCTATGAGGCAAAATGGAGAGGCAGATCAGACGTTGGTCGACCAGTGTAGATCTCAAGAGCCTACAAATGTCCTACTTCATTCAACGGATAGTAGGAAAGCGATTACTCCTACGTCTCTGGTCCCCGCTGTAACGGGAGCGAACGGTAGCCAAAGATCACAAGAATTTACGAAAGTTCAGCACCAATCCTCGAAAAACGATTCCAAGCGCAGAGTCAAAGCAACAAAAGCAACCAGTATTGAACAGACGACCATTGATGACGAACCGTGGGATGATTTCGAAGCAGCAGAAGCGGCAAAGCATGGGCCAAGGTTCTCGAATGCTCCATCTTCGCGTACTTTCAAAACAGCAGGAGCCTCGAACCTTGGGCCTCCGCCATCAAATATCCCACCACCATCCATTCTCCTCCCCGTTATCGGAACAATCCTGGGGTCTCTGGCCACAAATCTGAAAATAGCTACATCGCATCAGCCCTTAGATCGGTCCAGGACACTCTCGCAGCTCCGCGCCTTACTCTCCACTATCCGAGCAGCAGCTCGCATCCTCGCCGGCCGCAAGCTCCGCTGGAAACGTGATATTCTCCTCTTTCAAAGCATGAAGATTGGACCGGCCCACTCTGGTAAAGCAGGTGGCATGAAGCTCGCGGGAGTGGACAAAGCTGAAAGCCGGCGCGAAGACCAAGAAGCTGCCGAAGTGCTGCAGGTTTGGAAGCAGCAAGCTGGGCCGTTGAGGTCTACGATTGTCGCCCTAAACGGCCAATTGCTGGAGACTGAGCGCTTCAAGATCTCTGAGATTGCGGAAGATATGCATATCCGACAAGGGAAACCTAGCGAGGGCATAGTGACTGCGCCCAAGTGTTGCTTCCTGTGTGGCATCAAAAGAGACGAGAGAGTGGCAAATGTAGATTTGGATGTAGAGGATAGCTTCGGAGAGTGGTGGGCCGAACATTGGGGCCATGTGGACTGCGTCGCCTTTTGGGAGAACCACAAGGATTCTCTACGACAGCGTTGACTTGGCTTCATCTTCGTATCACCACTGTCCTAAGAGCAAGTGAGCTTCATTGCTCCCAATCGTTACAGGAGTCTAGCTTCGGCGACCACAGCTCCAAGCGAGTTCCATGCTTAGACGTGGACGTGTTGCAGATGTGAGTGATTTCATCATTTGCGCAGCCTCCACTGCAGATTCATCAAGTATGGCAAGTGGAGTGTTCCCTATCTATCAGATCGACTCATGTGTCCACTACGGATGGTTCGATACACTCGACTCCCAGCCCTTCGCAGCATTTGGCAAGGAATGCCGCATGTGAAAAGCTAGGCTAGACATAGATTGAACATAGAAGGCAGCTTGCGAAACCGACGGCAGGTAACCTTCAACAAGCCAAAAGTCGAAGACAGGCCTCGCTGAGGAACTTAGGCAAATGTATCGTCGTGAAATATGTTCCGAGAACCAGAACTATGCGAGGAGATTGAATGGGAGAGAAGGGGAGCTGCTAGTGAACTTTCCCGGGCCTCACGCCCTGCACATTGTCCTAATCTCGACCTCCAGAAGTCATCGACATGGGAGATTTATCCCTCGGATTCCCGTAGTATTCCAAGGGATTTCTACACCCGATCTGTGAAAAGCAGCAGTATCGAATCTGACACCCCGACTATAAACAGGCAGCAAGCCTAGACGAAAAGATGCAGTACCGTCGTAGACCGAACCCACACCAAGTCGATGATCATAAAAGGACGTCCAAGGAGTAGGTATGTAGGTTCTCCCGCAATCTAGGTACTCTCTCGCCGTAATTAAATGTATATACACCTTTCCAACGAATACTAAATACCCAATTCGTTGCCCGACAAAGGAAACTCTCACTGAACACCAATCTCGGGTGCTGAACCCTTCTCCTCTGCTGTCGCCTTATCCTTCCTCTTGCTCTTCTTCTGCTTCTCTCCGGAAACAACATCCCTTTCCACATCCGCCAGCATCTCTTCTTCCTTTACGGGTATACCTTCGAAATTCTTCACCCTCTTGCCCTCCTGAAACGACATTAATCCTCCCAGTCCAGCAACTATACATGCCAATGCCACAAACGTCCCCGTGCTCCAACTCGGTCGCTTGTACCTGTTGAACCCCCACATGAAGCCTGAAAGAACGGCTTGGAGGAAAGTGTTGATAACGAAGGCCCAAATGACATAGTCGAGTTTCCACATACGAGTAGCCGGCGCACGGATACCTGTCAGGGGGGCGTCGGGAATTTTGGAGGGTGGTAGTGGAATGGCGGAGTTGTTCTCTGGGTCGTCGACAGGTGCGTCGGGGTCAGTGGGGAGATCCTGGCTACCTGCAAGACGGAACCAGCCTCTGTGGATGCCAGCGAGTCTACGCAGCGCAGATTCGTCATGGCCGATACGGAATTTCATTAGATAGTAGAAGTCACGGAAGCGCCAGGGTATGAGGCCAAAGCCTGTGACGCAGAAAAGGGAGTTGAGTATTTGAGAGTCGATTTCGATCCAGATGCGGCGAGGGGCGTTGATGTTGTTGCATTCTTTCTGGCCATGTGAGCCGGGTGGGTAGCACATGAATTCTTGTCCACCGCCAATGAGTAGTAGGAATAGCATACCACCCCAGGCCACTACGTTGAGGCCATATAGGACGATGAGGAAACCGAGGGGTGTGATGGTAAACTTCCAGAAGGCTTTGAGCCCGATTTTGGTCGCTTCGCCCCAGGTGTGTTTGGGAGGGAATTTGTAGCCATTGGGATAGACGCCGTCGGCGTTAGGCCCTGGGTCTTTGGAAGCTGCAGAGGAGGATGAAGGACGAGGAGTGCCAGTGGTGATTGTAGTCAGCTTCTCGCTTTTCCCGCCGGTCACGGACACTGGTTCGCCGGCGGGATCCTGAAATTTCTTCGGCAGGCGTTTAGTGTTGTCCCGTTCATCAAGAGGGTCAACATCTTCATCGTTGTCGGGAATAGCGTACGGATCAGCAGAACTCTTCAGTTGAGCAGCCTTCCCAGAGGTGGTCGTCTTCGGTTTCCGGACGTAGGATTGGTTATCGATTTTGCCTCTTCCGATGAACTTTGAAAAAGGATCATCGTCATCGTCATCTGTAGCGATGGGTCTCTGAGGAGCCCTCGTTGCTTGTGTAGTGGTGCCCTGGCTAGGCAACGTCCCTTGTTGGACAATGGGGGAAACTGGACTACCCTCATCTGCGGCCTCGGTATGTGCGTCCAACGGGTTCGTATTTGTCTGCTGCCTTTGCAAACTTCCAGGCGTCTGCGCTGAATTTGATCTTGACAACCGCCTGGTGCTTTCTTCACTGACTGTGCTATTCCTCCGCTGCATTTCTCGGTCCCATCCATCATGCGAAAAGCTTCCACTTCGAATCTCTGCTGGGGTTGGTGCTTGTGCGAGTGCATTGCCGGTGGCTTGCCACATGCCAACAGGTGGACTGGACTCAAGAAATCTAAGCGAAGCGCTTCTTACTCTGCCCGAGCTTGCAGTAGATGATCGATTCCTCGTCTTTGTATCGTCCATGCCTTCGAGGGCGGAGAGGGGAGTGCGAACAGGAGGCGAATTTGCACTACTGTCAGTCGCCATGATTGGAGGGTGGTCGTAGCTCGCCATTATTGCGGCGCAATCGTAGATACTCTAACGATTCCTTTCTGGTAGGTTACTCAAGCTGTAGAGTCATGTAGGTCTGGAATTTTCAAAAGAGGGACATGGTTAAGCTGGTTACCGGATCTTGGCGGTTGGCGGAACCAAGCAGGTTACTATACGTTGGCAATTCTCAGTCTCTTTGTCATGCATTGACTGTCAAGTCTCAAGAAGAGATTTTAATATAACGACGGAATCATTTGAAAAGCAATGGACAGAGAAGTACGGTGAAGTACAACAAGCAAAGATCTCGTGGTCAACAAGAAGGGTATTCACTAGAGAAGCGCTACCAACGTTTTAGACTCAAGATAACTAAGGTAAGTTTCGTATTTATTAGGGTACTACTCTCGCTTGGTGATGCTATAGCCTATGGTAACAGACACTACTGCTCGTATTAACATTCGTAATTAGCAGCAATAATATAGCATGTAAGAGACCTGCACAGCGATTACTTAATAACAATACTTATCATGTCCCGCAACCACCCAGGCCTCCGAGTCAGCATTTTAAGGGTGCTATATCAGCAACCCCTCATGACCGCGACAAATTAATTGGTCTCGACAAACCTTAGCTGCGAACTTGAAGAAAACTCTCTGCTCCAGAGTCCACACAAACGAATCCGGAACAACCGTTCATCATTCTCCATGACGGCCGTCACACCTCCGCCTTCCGCCCTCACCTCCCTCATCGCCTCCCACTCCCCTCCATCCACCCACTCCCCTCACCACTACAACCTCGCTCTCCAAATCCTCCACAACCTCCAACATCAGCACTCGTGGTCATCCCTCCGCATCCACACGCACTCTCCCCTCACTAGCACCCCGCTCTCGCGGCCACTGATAGCGGGATCGCCTCCGAAGAGGATATATGTGCATCCGGATCAGCAGGTGGAGGAGTTGAAGGCGGGGGTGAAGGACGACGAGGTCGAGGTGGAGAGGGAGTGGGTGCTGCCGACGCACCTGCAGGAGAAGTGGTCGCTGAGGAGATTCGCCGAGGTTTTTGATGGGGTGGGGGAGGAGCCGCCTGAAAGTGATGGAGGGCAGATAGGGGAAGAGGTGAAGGGAAAGAGGAGGGGCGGGAAGAGAGTCCTGCTGGCTACGTTGGGTGATGATAGCACTGTCGTGTATTATATCGTGCATGATGGGATGGTGAAACCTAGACAGAATTGATATCCCATAAAGCAAATTTAGATCCCCAAAGCCCATGGTTCTGCTCCACGTGTAAAAACAGTTGGAATCTGAAAAGGCTTTTCCGAAAGGCTTAAACTATGAAAGACACGGTACTGGTGACACCTAAGTTTAGATCTGAAGGCTACAGCCTGCCATCCGAAGAAGATAATGTCTCGTGGTATATCCTGCCGAACGCCAGCCCCTCAAATCGCTTTCAAGCCAAACTTCTCCCACCCTCCACCAGTGAATTTCTCCCGGTTTCGTGAGCCTTTCCTCTGAAAGTCTCCTGGCTTTACACACCATCCACGTCTCCGACCCATAGGAATGCAGCACCCGTCAGCGTCGCTGCCAGACCCCAGACACTGGACCACCCTGCAGCACCCAAGAATTCTGCGCCTTCCAGAGAACCGTAAGTTTGAAGTATAGTGTGCGCTCCGCCCATGGCAACCAGTGTGGCAGTCCTCTTGATCAGTATTCTTGCCCTATGTGAATATCCCCAGAGATTGTACGCAACGGTCTCTCCAAGTGTGGCAGTCTCTGGATTGAATGCAGCTGTTTCTTTGTCGTGTTTGTCAGCTTTCGCTGCTATAGCCGGCGTAAAGAGGAACACCTTTGCTGCGAAGCCAGTGGGTAGGAAGGATAGGATGAGCCATGGGAAGTTGGGGTTGTACGCTGCAGAAATGTCGCGCATGCCGTCAAAATGGGTTACGAGATAAACCGGCAGCCAGGTGCCATAGCTGCCAAAGACGACAACAGTGTAAATGCCTGCTGCGAGAAGGCTCGTGTATATCTGTACACCGGTGTCGTTGATCACTGAACGGTTCGCGGCGACACCTTTAGGGGTCTTGATGCTATGAATGCTGGAGGAGACTTTGAGACTGTAGAACGGGACATAGGCAGTCAAAGTATCAATAGCGATGCAATAAGCTGAGGTCGTTGGCCTAATCTGGTAAAAAGTCGAGAGGAAATAGTGATATGGGAGGTGCGTCAGGAAAGTCAGAGCGGCGAAGTCGGTACCTAAAGAATCACAATTAGATTTGCGTCGCCATCAGAGAGCGCTGAATCCATACTGTCGAAGCCTCCGTACCACCCAACAGCCAGCTGAGTAGCCTTCCAACCCAGTAATGCAGCTATTTCCCACCAGTTGTCGCGGCTCCTGCTGACAGTGGCGAGATCGCCACTGGTGAATGGCGAGACGAAAGAATAGAGAAAGGAAGAGATTGTCAGGCTGAAGACCACGAGAAGAGGAAAGCGAAATTCAGCAGGCAGCTTGGAATTTGACGCAGGAGATGCCGCTGGTATGGTAGCTGGTGGTTTTGAAGAGCCTACCCGGCGATTGATTTGTGTTGTCCTTGCCATGCTTTTGGATTTTGGTGAACTCGGGAAAGGTGGAGGAGTGAGGAGTGAAAGGGATCAAGCTTATGAATGCGAAACGAAAGTTTCGCGTCTTTGTTATGACGTGAAAAGAGAAGTTGATTGGCTGGATTTTGCCAAGCAAACTCTATCCGGTTAAGCGCCGTCTCTTTTACGAGTAACAGATCGTGTTCATACAGATGTTCCACCTTCCGCAAGAAGAGCAGTTATATCACTTTTAGAAAGCAGGCGGCTTGGCAGATATCGAAATCTGAGTACAGCGGTCTTGCCGTATGCGTCATTGAATCACTCAAATCGGCCTAATTGTCAGGTACTCTTGGTTGCATGCGTGCATGCCAATGTCCTCCACGCCCACCTCCAAACCCACTATAGTCTAAAAATTTCAGAAACTTAAGTCGCTATGTTAAACAGCTGATCTTTAGATTTCTAAAAGATTCTAATCTATATATCGCAAGTTAAAACGTATATCGTTGCCTGAATATATAGCAAAACTACGCTTACTCAGCCCTACGGTAAAAAGAACCTCGGTTGTTTTATAATCGTCAAGACTACTTCGTGCCCGTCAAGACTATTGATACATTAATCTTTAGTATATTTAATAGGTACTATGAGATTTTTAGACTATAGTCACTGATCGTTGTGGGGTGCTAGAATTGCAATTTTTTCCCCTAGTTTCTCAAGGATTAAGAATATAGGGCTCAAATGAAAAACGGGATATGCACTTCCCTGGGATATGCACTTTAGGGCTAGGGCTTACCAACACTCAAATGCCTACATCGCACCAAAATTCTATGGCAACTCTGCATAATCATGTTGAATGATGTTGTTATGTCTCCGACAGCTACTTCATCGTTTTTTGTCTATTATGAGTCTACCACGAGTTGATTTCCGAACAGGACTCTCTTCCTCAACTACTTCCTGTACCACTGTAGCAGTCTTACCACCTCTCTTACCACCTCTTGCGGTACCTCTTTCACCTCTTCCACCTCTGTCACCTCTTTGTGATTGCTGTTTTGGAGGAGAGAGGCCTGGTAGAGGGAGTATTAGTGGGATCTCTGAGTCCAACAAGGATAAAGTAGTAATCTTTTTTTTGACTGGGCTAGTCTTCTTCTTGACTGGACTTCTTGTCTTTGTTTCAGCAAAAAGAGACGGTCCCAGGTGACACATGCTTTTGAATTGCTTCTAAAATTGCTTATCAGTCTCATGTTGCTGTCGTTTATTCATAGTCTCCTTGTTTAAGAGATGCGCTTGTCTCAAATGTGCTTGTTCACGGTCAGCTCTCTGCTTCTTTCGCTCATCTATCTTAACAAGATCGTTGTTAATAGATTTCAGAAGAATGTTGTTTGCTAGCGCGGCATTGCAAGCTTTTCCAAGCTTTTCTGATAGTGTGGGATCAGGGTTTCCAGCCTTGATTTGCTACACCAGTCGATTGACTTGCTGCATATTTGCCGAGGTAAACGTCACAGAAATGAAGTCACCATTGAATGCTGTGACTGTCATGTCTGATGAAGGTGTGTTAGGCCGTGGTTCTGGGATTTGAAGTCTCAACTTGTCAAAAACGATCTGGGAATTGATCGGAAAAAGCCCACTCTTTTGCCATGCATGTTGAATGTTCTTCTCTGTTGCGGCATTCTTTCTGACCACTTGAATAAACTGAATAAAGTCACATTTATCCATTTTGTAGCCTCCGTCATATCGTGTCTTCGCCTCCAAATGCTTGCGATATGCTGTTGCCAATGACTGAAAAAATCCAACATCAAGTGGCTGAAGAATATGTGTGGTGTGGGGAGGCAAGCATAGCAGAATAATGTCATTGCTAATGCAGAAAACGATGACTTTGGTACTGATATGGGAGGCATGCCCATCAAGTATAAGAAGGCGATATCGTCCTTTCAGAGTTCTTCGAGTCTGAGGCTCAAAGCACCTGGAGAAATTAGTCAAAATTGTATACAAAAACGGGGTAAACTGAGTATACTTCTCGAACCACTCCAAGCCAATAATATTATTTGTCCAGCTATTCTCGCTAACAGCAATATAGGCTTCCTTATCCTCCACGAAATCAAACCAGGCTTTCATTTGCCGCTTACCCTTAAGGATAAGAAACATCGAAAGAAGTCTACTGTCCGCAGAGATGCATTCAATAAGAGTTACCCACTCTCGATTCCCGTCCTGGGTTTTATACACCTGAATGTTCTCTCGAGAACATATCACTCTCGCTTTCCCAGTATCGCCAAGAGCAGATCCTTTCTCGTTCATATTGTACGTATCTTTCTTCTGAATATCGTACTTCTGAATCACAGACTCAACAAGCTGAAACCAGTGCAAAAGTAGGTAGGGATTATGAGTAGCAGCACGGTCCTTGTTCAATGACTGACTAAATCGACTCTGCAACTCCGAATGACGGCCAAGAAACTTCGATACCCAGTTTTTACCTAGTGGCCTATGGTCTCCTTTGTCTACTAGTATCTCAGAAGCCATGAATCTAACTAGTTCAACTCTGGGAGGCCAATTCCAGGACGTCACTTGCAAGATTCACCCTGTCAGAGCTTCCTCCTCCACCGGGCTGAGTCGTAGTTCATTGTCATGTGTCTCCCGATGAGCACGAGTCTTATCGGCAAGACGTCGTCTAAGAGTGGTGGGAATGATACCATACTCGTAGGCAATTGGCGCAATTTCAGGCGGCTTTTTGTGGGGATCTGAGTTGTTCTCATAGAGCAAGTAGACTTGTTTATATTCGTCAATTGCGAGTTGCAATCGCTCTGATTTTGAGACCTCTTTTGAAGCCTTTGGGGGAGTCATAATAACAATTTTGGGAGGCAACGGGGGTACAGGACGGGGTGGAATGGGCTGGCTACTGGCTACGAGGGGATTGTGAATTAATGAGGCCATTGTTCAGTCTCCTCGGCGACTATTAGAGACCGAAATGTATAGATTCGTCATAGATATGTGGACTTGTTTGGTGGCTTATGATGGGGGAGATAGATTTGGAATTATATTTGGGAAGCCCTAACCCTAAAGTGCATATCCCAGGGAAGTGCATATCCCGGTTCTCAAGGATTAAGAATGTAGGGCTAAAATGAAAAACGGCAGCTACTAGAGAACCTCAGAAGTCAAATACTGGTCAACAGTCACTACACCTTGACCAACGAGTCTTGTACCTTCATACTGCGTACATTGCACCAATATTTTCAAGTCTGGTTTGGCTGCGTTTCTTTCCTATCGCAAAGTTGAAGTTCTGCAAGATGGCATATGCAATGTCTTTTTGCAGGCGTTCAGAGGTTTTTAAACGCTACAGCCAACAAAACAAGAAAATATATTCACTCGTTGTGCTCAGTGGGGCAGGATCGCCCACGAAGACCTCGTTCTGCCTGCACTCAAGGCGTTACGTTGGTGGCATTGGCGGACCCACGCCAGTGCAGATCGAGCTACAGGGAGAAGATGCCGAAGCATATACGCAGACTGAGCGAAAAGAGACCCGATCCGGCTGGAGTCCAACGCTTTTCAAGATGTTTGAAAGCGCAGCCACGACATTTGCCTCAATCCTCGTACTGGGGATGGCAGGATATGGCTATCACCGGGTATGTACATTTTTAGTGCAAGATGTTTCTGTTTGGACTACTGTTAATGCCCGTTGAAGCTGTCTCATTTTTCGCTTCTTTGCCTTGGAGATGGGATACTGATTCCAAAATGTTCGCAGTATTACAAATACCTGGTTCTCAAAAAGATGACGAGAGCATTCGAGCCTGGCGATCCAGTCCTTGAATTAGCGGCTCTAGGAAAGGGAATTTCTAAAACGGTACTGGAAGAAGACGACCAACCGTGGATACGAAAAGCCGAGCAACTCAAGATAGACGAGGTATGTACGCTCGGGAGTAACATCTTCCCGGTCCGTCCCACAGTATGAGTCGTTAGTCATGTTTGGGGAGCATACATGATCTTCTTACTCTCGAGGCTCGTGTAATAGCTCTGAATTTTACCTTCAAGGTGTAATACTGACTCGAAATTTTCCTGTAGATTCTCAATGGTACACACAGTGGACATTATCATCTTATCATTGGCGAGAAAGGCACAGGGAAGTCATCGATGCTACTAGATGCTATGCAGAAAGTGGGTGGAGAGGGCATCTCTATGTTTGAAGCGCATGCAGACCTTGAAATTTTTCGTATACGACTCGGTAAAGCCCTTGACTACGAATTTCATGAGGATTACATTGGCAGCCTATTCAGTATCAAGGGCCCTCGAGAGGGAAACACAGCTCTCCTCGATATTGAACGAGCATTCAATAAGCTAGAAAAGGTTGCTTTGAGGCGCCGTGACACTGTTGGAAAACCTTTAGTACTCATCATCAACAGTACTCACTTGCTAAGGGATGACGAGGATGGTCGAGATCTCCTGGAGCTTATCCAGCAACGTGCCGAGCAGTGGGCCGCAAGTCACCTGGTCACTGTTGTATTTAATAGCGATGACTACTGGGTCTACGAGCGCCTCAAGCAATACTCCACACGAATGGATGTCCTTCCTGTACTTGATTTGCCAAAGGACCAAGCTATGTCGGCCGTGAGACAATATCGTGTAAGAAACTTCAAGGAAGAACCCTCGACCGAGGTTCTTGAGGAGATCTTCGACCAAGTTGGTGGGCGGCTGACTTTCCTTAACCGCGTTGCAAAATCGCTAGACATGCTAGAGACTTGTGATCACATCCGTCGAACAGAGAAAACCTGGTTTCTGAACAAGTGTTGGATCTTAGGCGAGGGTATGGACGACGATGTGATGGATCAACAAAAGTACGCGGCAGCAGCTATGGTATTGGCCAAAGCTCTTGTCGATCAGGAGAAGAAGATGGTTGGCAAAGGTACTGACCGCCCAGATCAGGGCCAATTGCTACCGCAAATACCTCTGCATGAAGCCAGAGAGATTATGACAAGAGCAGATTTCATTCAGAGCTACGACCACATCAACATCTTCACCATCGATGCGCAGGCCATGGTCCGAGCTGATTCAGTTCCCATGCAGAATTCTTTCCGTCAGATCTGCAGCGAGCCCGGGTTTGAGGAACATTTGCAAGCTACGCTCGGCAGAATTTCTGACATTGAGAGCTTAGGAAGGACGCGAGAGCTTGTAGCCAAGGACTTGACCGCAGGGAAGTACAAGATCAGCGGAAGATCAGATCCAGGAGAGTGTGTTACTGTGGAGGTTTTGCCGAACAAGGGCTCACCAGGGTGAACGCCACCCCCCAGAAAATCCCAAAAGGAACGGCCCCAGATCAAAGCATCACGCATGGTGTCAAGGTAAATGACGCTTGCGGCGGTGCAGATGCCAAACTTCGAAGGACAACGGCAAGAGAAGGAACAATCTGCAAGCATAGTATTCCACCAGTCTCGTTTCGGAGTGAGACACTTTAAAGATCGCATTTTCGCCAAGGCTGTAGAGTACTCGTTTCACGGCTGTCGCTAGACCGGCCGCCCGCCTGGTCGCTCTTAAGAGAAATACAAGATGTTTCGTTTCCTTACCGAGCCCTTTGGCGCAAGATGAATCGAAATTGTGGCTCTTCCCAGCTAAGTTCCTAGGTTTCTAGGGGGTGACTCTGATATATGCTAGCTACATGAACTAGCCAGTATTGACAAGCTTGCCGAGTACTGGTTTTTGACTAGATTTGATTCTCAGGGAGACCCCCTAAGACCCCTTTGACCCTTCGGGGGCTTTGAGGGTTCTCCGAGGGCTTATGTCGGAGGGGCTGTCAGAACAAGCTCGAAGTTTGATTATTTGTGATATTTGATTGACTTCGAGCTTGCTTTGACAGCCCCTCTGACAGAAACCCTCGAAGAACCCTTAAAGAGCTCCGAAGGGCTTGAGGGGCTTCAAGGGATCTGACCCTGAGAATCGAGAGAGATCCTATATCACATTTGATATTACATACTCAGGGGGTGACCCCCTCAACCCCCCTTCCCTCCGGGGGCTCCTGCCGGAGGGGCCCTTCTCGCAAGCTCGATAAGCAGAGTCATATTTCCTAGAGTACTTGCGAGAGCCTGAGAGAAAGATAACCACACTTTAGCCGAGACGTAGCAGGATGAGCGAAGTAACATTCATTACTTTATGTATATCTTTGACATCATCGAACGGAAATTGGGCTATGCAGCATCATTAAAAAGCACATAATCGATTCTATAATACAGTTATAGACGTAGAAGAAATCAAAGAGGAGGAATATTGGGTGGCAACGTTGAACAAGATGTCTCTATTATATTTCTACAAACGGCTCACAGGCCCTGTCACCCCATTGTGATATAAATTATGTATTGTACTAGGATTGACTTTCTACGCAGCTATGCTTCTTTCTTACTTCATTGTTCTATACACTATGACATTATCTTCCGACTGTCACTAAAGAACACTTGATCATGAAAACCGCTAATGGCCATGATTTCGTGAGTTCGAAAGTCAATAATTGTCAAGACTTCATGTGTTCGAAACTTAACAATGACTACGGTATCAATTCGTGCGTAGGGCACCCAACCTCTTAATGGCCCTTATGAAATTGGCAAGAAACAACAATCATTCACCGACGATATGTTGTAGAACAGGTAAAACCTGACACGTATCTGCGAACCTAGATTCTCTCTCCGAAGACTTGACCTGGCGCACTACCTCGACCACCACAAAGTCCTCGACGTACCGGAAGACGCCTCCGACGGTACTCTTGCGAGCGTGTATAGCCTGAAGGCCAGGAGATCGCACAACAAGAACGCCGCAAATCTGATGTGGCAGTGAAGGGATTCTAGGCAAAGTAGTGAAGATCTTCCGACATAGTCGTGATGTTCTTTTGGATTCTGAAGAAAGTGAGAGATTTGATTAGGGGGAGAGGTCGATCACGTGCTGTGAGGAGTGCGAGATTTGTCGTTAATTGTTGCAGTAGCTAAGCAGCTAAAGTGGATTCCATGTCGTCAGTGTTCAAGAGCCTTTGATGCATGTAAGATTATTCTCCGAACGTGGAAAAGTAATAACGAATACGTGCTCCCTTTTGCATCAAAAATGGACAGAACTCCGCGGGTTGGATCGACGGATAATCCCATTTACAATTTACCATGTTCTCTTCACCATCAGCTAGTGAACTGGTGAGCTGTAGCACTGTCAAGCTTCGTCAACGAAAACATGGCTTAATGATAAAGAAAATTTAGATCATGTGGTTCAACCCCACCATCATGCATGATCCTCGGTTCATGCAGAGGAAAAATCTATTTTCTGACCGATGTCGCAGAGAACACATGCGAGAATATATATTCGACAGAGTTTCCTATCTCGCAAAGAGGCCTACCTAGTGCAAGTTGCCTGACCGAAGAGCAGTGTCCTCTCCTACTCTCGTGTCATTTTTCGCTTTGCAAATAAAAATCATGTTGCCCCATTCAAATGGCAGCCACCCTGACGGTGTATCAGATCACTCTCAAAGCAATGGCTCAGAGGCTCCATTCATAGTGACCTTTCCGCAAAAGCATGACTCACGCTCTCTGCAGCAAGACGAAGAATACGCAGAGGTAAAGATCGGGGAGAACAAGCAGAAGATTCTCATTCATGATTACAACACCATGTATGCTCAGCCAGGCCTCTACGAGTAAGCCAAGACTATCCCGAAACTTTGACTGCATCAGGCTAGAAACCTTCACAGGTACATCGTCCACGAACAGCTCGAATGCGATTCTCCGCGAACTCTAGTGCAAGTCCTGAAAGAGCAACTCACCTCCTCTACTATTCCCGAAAAGCTCGTTGGTCCCCTGGACATTCTGGACGTAGCAGCCGGCAACGGAATCGTCGGCGCGGAGCTCAGGAAGCAGCTCGCAGACAAGCCTGGAATCCGACGTCTCATCGGCACCGATCTTCTAGAGTCAGCCCGGTCAGCTGCTTTGAGGGATCGACCAGACGTCTACGACGATTATGTGGCCGCTGATCTGACTCAACCGCAAAAATCGCAACTCCCTTCGTCCTCGGATGTGGTGGTTATCTGTGCCGCTTTAGGCCCCTCTGATAGTGATTTGCCGCTCGAGGCTGTTGATGGGGCCATTGCTCTGTTGCGAGACGGTGGACTGCTTGCATTCACTGTCAATGCGTGGGGTCAGGGAGCTGGTAGTTCGCCTCGGTGGCAAAGCTTCATTGCGAGCGTCGATGAGAGCGGTAGAGCTCACTGGGGATGTTTGGAGGAGGTGGCACGGCAGAGATATAAGCATCGGAAGAATGTGAAAGGGGAGTGGATTGAGTATATGGCGCTCATCTACAGAAAGCTGACACCCGAGGCTGTCGGTAAAGGGGGGAAATGATAGAGGTTGAGAGAGACAGTGAAGGAAGGCCTATCAAAGGGCTTGAGGTCAGTAGGTGCAGTTATTAAATTGGTCCCAGCTACCGGTACTCATGTCACGTAGAGTACCGAGCCCGAAAACATTTCGAAACGATCTATCACGTGATGATAGAGGGATCTAATGATACCCAAAGACTAGAGTAGATGTCCTTGGACAGGACCCTAGGATGTGGACCACTCCCAGAACTCCGAGCCGTAGACTTCTTGTACTTCGAGACTGTTTCTCCCTCCGCAACCCACATTTCACGAAATACGCGTAAAACCCAATCCCGAAGGTGAACTCATGCCAGTAGTCACTCAGCCCTACACACAAACGTAAGCGGAGTCCACACCTCAATGAATCCTTCCCCCCCCCCTCTTCAAGTCCCCTCTCCCTCCCTCCATCTGCGTCAACTCAAAATAGTACATCAACTGCCATCCTTGGGCCATGAAAAAAAAAACGAATGCAACATCGCAACATCGTCTTCTGCCACAGCCAACACGCTGAGCTCCAGAGTGCCGATAATAATGCCACGCGTCCCAAATCGTATCGAAATTCAATGTTCAGCTACCTACCACACAGTTCTCACTTTGTCACCTGACTTTCTCGCAATAATGAAATATTAATACCACGAATAAGTACAGATACCTGCTAGGTCTTCTTCTGCCCGTGCGATAAAAAAATGTAAATGTTGGAGGATTTGCAGCGTCTCTTTTGAACCGCTCGATCCTAATAAAAGGTGGGCGTCATCGAGATTAAACCAAGGTCGCGCGTGTAGATCTCGACAGCGAACATCACCCTTCTTTTACCGGAGTATCTTATCCAAGGACTTTGCAGGTTGTGCGCAATACTTTGCCCTTCTTTCCGCTGCCTTGTCCTGAACTTTTGGTCAATCAATGACTATGCATTTCGAGTCGAAGTCTTGCAGCGCTTGCGGTCAGTTATCCGCGGCAACGATCTAGATTTACTTCTTTCACATGCAAGAAAGAGCAGATCTGATTCATCGTTGCGCAATCTGCGGTCGATGTGGTACATCTTATTGCGCAAAGAAGAGTTTTCCATTGAGCAATAAGGATCAAGATGGTTCACAGTGCATATGGTTTGAGGTAAGAACTTGATAGTATGAATGTCTTTTGATTGGTTGGTCTATCTAGCTAGCTATCTATGCACAATGTTTCGGAGAGAAGAAGAATAGGAGATTGGTCTTTGTTGGCAATGGAGAGCCATTGAGCCCTAGTGCCACGTCACGGCCAAGACCATACTAGGGTACATCGAGACATATGCTATGATATATTCAGATAGATGATCCATGAAGGAAGAGACGTGGGCTGAGTTGAGTTGGATTGGTGGGATAGGGATGGAAGAGATGGAAGGCAATTTAGGTAGGTAGGTAGGGAGGGAGGGAGGGAGGGAGGGAGGGAGGGAGGGAAGTAAGGTAAGGTGAGGCTAGGCTGGGCTAGGGGGAAGGGCAGCGTGATCAGAGGCAGCGAGGTCAGTGGCAAGGGTAGCAGGAAAAGGAGAAGGATGAGACAAAGAAGTCGATGGGAGAAGAGAGTAAGGAGATGGTCTTGGTTAGCAACCCCGAAAGGTTGAGCCCCAGCGCTGCGACAAAGCCACAAGACCGTGCTGAGGTACTAGATCGGAAAAGATAACAAGATAGATTCAGATATGTGTCCGATGAGGAAGGGAGGGCAGGTAGGATAGATAGGGAAGAGATGGGAAGAGAGGTGAGGTAAATGATGTATATTGTGGGATGGGATGGGATGGGATGGGATGGGATGGGACGGGATGGGATGGGAAGGTAGGCTGGGATGGGATGGGATGGGATGGGATGGGAGGTGAGGCAGGGCAGGGAGGTGTGAGAAGGATGTGAATGGGTTAAGGGTGAGAAGGGGTAAAAAGAGAAAGAAGAGAGAGAAGAGAAGTGAGAAAGAAGAAGAATGACAAAGGAAAAAAAAGAGAAGAGCTGCGTCAGTTACCCCGAGGGGAATTAACAGGACTCGCCACGTGAAGGCCCAGCTCG
The DNA here is from genome assembly GCA_022315425.1 of Pseudevernia furfuracea. Lineage (NCBI taxonomy): Eukaryota > Fungi > Ascomycota > Lecanoromycetes > Lecanorales > Parmeliaceae > Pseudevernia > Pseudevernia furfuracea. Next base: position 461,279 of record JAIUPT010000030.1, read on the forward strand.
AGAGTCCCCCTATGTGGCAAAAATATGGCTCCAAACATCATCCGGCACGCTGGGACTTATGCCCAGAGGAAGGGGGGATGGGACGGGGTGAAGGTAGTCTGCGACCGCGTCAGCGAGGTCAGTAACACAAGTGATGGTGATGAGGAAGGGAAGGAAGGTGAATGTAGAGGAAGAGAGACTTAGCTGAATGAAGAGAGGGTGCTTGGGGGGCCTCAACCGGTGAGTCCCAAGTCCTGTGGAGGGTAATGTTGAAAAAAGATTTTATTTTGGGGGGGAACCCACATACTTATACCTGAGGGCCTCCGTTAGCGCGATCACTCAGATCACCAAGATCCCCAAGATCAACTCTCTGGACGTTGCCAAGGACCAATATCCTCAAAAGTCTGCCAAAATGCTGTCTCCATTTATTGCACGACGACCACCGAATCGAAAAATTATATCAGAACGAGGAAAAACGGAGCCAAAATCGTCCGATTTTTGGACTAAGTTTCAGAAGTATAAAAGGTGGATTGCTCTTGCTGAAACAAAAGTTTCAAATATCACCAGTGGCAATTTGGGAATAAAAGGGGTAAGCGAGCGCTTTTCATCCTTTCTCTTCTTCGATTTATTGCACCACCGCCAGATTTTTGTTTAGACTCCGTAAAAAGGGAGGAGCGAGAGCAAAAACGCTCCCAAATTTTGACCGAAGCAGTTGTTCCTGAGAAGGTGTTGTGCTCTTTCTATAAATTGTTTTGCAATATTCCCCCTATTCTTGGCTCTGATTTAATGCCTAAGCGAGCTCGGTAGGTGACTTATTCTTTTCCTGCCCGGCACGCTAGTGATATCTCACCTACGGCTTGAAGAGCAGCCGAATCAGGTAGGAGATGTGTGTAGATATTGAGGCCTACACGCAGAAGGACGATGGGAAGGAGCGAGGGCAACCTCCAGGTTTCTGCAGATTCCTAGGTGAAGGAAACGGTGAAGGTATGGTAGCAATGCCTCGATCATGATCTCCAAAGAAACCCCTTGACTGCTGAAGTTACAGGAACGTGTTCGTGGAAAGAGCTTGGGAAGTGACGAGGCATATTGGCAGCGGGCTTGCGACCGTGACACGGAATTCCTGACCTTCCTTCCGCTCCTCAGGTTCCTGCTTGCGTCTACAAGAGATGGAATACTGTGAAGGAAGCTTTACATGCATGCACGAGTTGGAACGCAGACGGATTTGGTGGAACTTTCTGTATCTCTGCTACCGTGACATCGATTGGTGAAGAAGGAGCGAAACACTGTTCTCCTACATAGCTACACAATCGACAATGCAAGGTAGTCTACTCAAGCTTTCTGGTCCCATGGGCCCAACGTAACAGGCAAGAAACGGCGATGCCATTGATCGAAATACGGTCAACGGCTTGACAGAAGCTTCTACGGCGGAGTGGCAAAAAAAGGAGCCTTCGTGCATACTACCTTACGTACTGTCTGTTCGCCACGTGTGCAGTACGAAGAGCAGGTCTTTTTCGCATTTCTATCCATACACAGCTATCAGTGATCATAGCGCAAAGCACCCATCTGCCTCTCCGGCATCGATGCGGCAGGCGCGATGGTTGAAGGTGAATCTGCTGTGGCAGGCTCTCCACCAAGATGCCCTCACGACGACTCGGTTTCTTCGACACCTACGACCACTAATTTACTTCGCCACCAGTGAGGACACCTAAGCACATAACGACTCGTGCGCGCGAGGGTGGGATCCCCTCGTCTACTCGTGGGTCCAGGGTTTCGAGCAGGCACAAGAAGAGAGATCAAGGGGGTTTTGTTCCCTGTACTATCTTGCCTGTACTCGAATACTGAGCCTAGAAATAGTGCCTAGCGCGGCCATTCCCATCCCCTGTCGAAAAAAAACTCGCTCAATACATAACAAGAAAGGACGAAAAGTCGGGCTCGAAACCACTGTTGAACGCGGATACCCAGAGGCCTTCTCCCGAAAAGCTCTACGCCCTTGACGGATGGCGAATCTACAACTATCAGTATTATCGGAGGATAATTCTTGATGGCCCTGATGACTGCTCTGGGTACAAAAGGCGGCGGTACTGTAACGAAAGGCTTCTGGGGCCCAGTGACAGAGGAGACAACAGGTGTATTTGGGAATCGGGGTTTGCAAACATTGCAATGCCAAAGCTAGTCAGCTAGTCAAAGTCCGGGTACAAGTTCCAACGTACAATCCATTCGCTGCTCAATGCATACATGCATGGTGGTCAAAGAGACGGGATGCAGCGCCTTCAGGAGCCTGCATTATCACGGTTGGTCACCAAAGACGTACTTCCTACAAGCGGCTTTCAGCACGCCAACCTGCTGCTGCGCTCTCACAAATACCTCCCGATACTGTTCCAATGTCTCCTGAACAAAGTCGTGCCGACTCTTCGTCCCAGCGCATATTTCTTTCATTTTGATCTCCATCTCCTTGCGCAGGAACGGCTTGCCCAGACTTGTCTCCAACCCTATACCATCATACCCTTCGATCAGAGCAACACCAAGAGTAGTTGGGATGAACTGCTGCACAGAGCCTCCACCTCTTCCGCCGCCTGTATTACCACCACCTCGGCCACCGCGACCTCCTCTGCCGTCGGTGCCGCTGGTTTGGGCAGTACCGCCTGCTCGGGGTTGGGTCATGACATACGCTCGTTCCTTGATTTTGGCAATGTGCTCGGCCATTGTTGCATCAGTTCCTATACCATTGGCGTCCATTAGGCTGATAAGCTCAGGCTCGGTCAAATACCCTGGTGCAGTGGTCTCGCCTTCTGTTATGTTTGCTTCAGATGGTTCGAAGGTCTCGTGCAAGTTGAACCTGGGTAAAGGCTGGCTGCTTGTCCACTTCTCGTATGGATAAACGTCCAAGTAGTTGCGCTCCAATACGATCAACCCATTGGTGAAGAACGTCTCATCGCCATACTCGATCTCGACAGTCGTCGACTCACCTTTCGCGTCTTCCGAGCAGCAAGCGAGAAATCTTCGGACCACAAACTCGTACACTCGGCGATCGTCACCCGAGAGAGCAGCAAGGGAAACGTAGTTGACTGGATGGACTGGCGGATGGGCTTGGTCATTACTACGGCCGCTGCGTGGCCACTTGAAAGCTCCACCTAGGAGTCCTTGCGCGTAGGGGCCCCATGTATTGTCTTGGACTTGCTTCTCGATGAGGTTTCTTAGATCAATGCCCTTGTCGAATGAATCGGTTTCAGTGCGCGGGTAACTGATCCAGCCTTTGTTGTATAAGTCCTCAGCAATCTGTCGGAGATATGAGTGATGCTTGTAAAACATGAAGGACGGAGAACGGAACCTTCATCACTCTTTGACTGTCCATTCGCAAATACATACTTCCAAGCTTTTGCAGCTCCACGGTTGTCAGTGGCAACGGTCGCCATTTACTCGTTGGCTTCTTCTGTAACTTAATGACCTTTGCTATTCGTGCCGTGAGACACCTTTCGAAGAGGATCACAACGGATGCTCGGTCGAACAAACGATGTCGTCGCCATGAAAATATCACTTCCATGTCGTCACGAAGATGCATCACTTTGATGCTCCAAAATCTTTCGGGCACGAAGTTTTTGACTCTGAAGTATCTGTCTACAACAAAACCAAGTGTAGGAAATTGGCAGGATCCTGCATGATGTTAGGCTCGGTACTCCACGAGATGTTCTTATTGGCCTTTAGAGGCTGACCATAGCTAATGACTCTTTCGCTGAGATTCTCACCCATCGTCTGGAAAGTCAGCGTGGTGAAACGCGTAAAAGCGAAGCCGATGCGTAAATCCAGTTCAATTCTTGCCGCAACGGCATTGACCACTCGCTCGTCCAGGTTGATAGCATTCTGAGCAGCTTGGACCACATGTCTATGTACTTGGAGATTAGCCAAAACGAACTGACTCTACAGTGATGACGCATAAGGTGACATACGCTCTCTCGGTGTTACTGAACTGCGCTCTTTTTACTTCAAGCGAACTGTTGCCCTGGAAAGCTGCTCGTCGCACCTCTGCACCGATGTGCTCACCCTCTCGATCGCAATCCGTCCAGATAAAAAGAGCTCTAGAGTATCGGGCTTGTTGTGCAATGTTGTCCGCAATGGCTTTCTTGTCCTAAAGCCGCTTGAGATTGTGATGCTAGGTAGACAAGTGGGAACCATACATTATTTACCACATCCTCGACAGGAGCGTCGAACAAAGACGATGGAGGCGGCGAATGCCATTGTTTGTACTGAGATGGGAATTTGAGCTCATTGAGATGCCCGATGACGCTTGTCATGGTCACGGAGCAGTTGCCCCATGGTGGACCAAAATTGAAGTCGAATTCGTAATTCTTTACATATGGATTGCCGGTGATGCTTCGCTTCAGACCCGTGAGCTAGAAAGTATGAAAAACAACAGAACATCCACCGACCGTAGTTACTTGTCCTCCGCTTAGATGCTGAGCTACAGATTTGGCAATGGCTGGTTTCTCAGCAACGCAGAGGATCTTGCGTGCCATGCCGGCTTCTCATGCCAACTCTTACATGACACGTACAATGAGCCACTCCCATGTTTTACGGTCTTTCCTGGATTTTTGAAGCAATATAGACTGGGGGATACGAGTACGTCGAAGAAAACGATTGCGCCCACATGCACTCGATGCAACCCCCCTGTCGGATCCGCGCCTTCGGCTGGTGCCGAGAAATTGGACCCTGCAGCAAGGATCGACAAGTTGACCAGTGAACCACGATTCATTATTGTGATGACGGCAGCATCTTTGCATCACCATTGTATGTACTATTGTTTGTGGTATATGTACCATTCGACACTCAGTAGTTAACGCAACAACATGGCTTTACCAGTAATCAGATCTATTGCTGACTGTACTGACTTCAGCAAGACGGTCCTGCCTTATATTGGCCAGCTCTACGACCTACCGCAGCAGATATCCGAGAATATCACAAATCTTCAAGCTCTCAAAGTCCTCTACGTTTCCACCAACCCGTTGATATCTGCCTTCGCTTTCTCCTTGTTCCTCTTTCCCATATTCCTGGTCGTCTCAGAGATTAACAGGAACTACTCTCAAGTTGATCGGGTTTGGAGTATCCTCCCTACAATATACAATGCCCACTTTGCAGCATATGCACATGCTACGGGCTTGTCAACTCGACGGCTGGATATGCTGCTGCTCTTCAGTGCCTTCTGGAGCGTGAGTCTCCACCTTCAATCGCGACAGGCTTTTACTGACTGGACTAGGCGCGATTGACATACAATTATTGGCGCAAAGGAGGTTATAGCATTGGCTCAGAAGATTATCGATGGGATGTCCTGAAGGAACATATCAGCCCGCCGTTGTTCTTCATCTTCAACGTGGTCTTCATATCCTTGGCTCAAAGCGTGAGAAGAATGTGTACATTTCTTTGGAAAAGCTCGCTGAACGACAGCACAGATCCTCCTTTTCCTTGTGGCCACACCAACTTACGTCCTTTTACTCTCGGCCAAAAGCGCACCTGCTTGGACAACTGCCGATGTGGTGTTCTCGAGAGGATGGGGATTTCTCGTGTTCTTGTCATTCTACGCCGATGGGCAGCAATGGAGTGAGTCTTGGCCCCTTAAGTCCGTTTCTAGATCATCGGCCACATCACTAACTGCAAGTCTTTTAGCCTACCATTCAGCGAAGAAGGAGTATCAAGAGACAGCCAAAGTTCCCAAAGGCTTCGACCAAGAAACCCTTGACCGCGGCTTCAACACCACTGGACTGTGGGCCTATAGCCGTCACCCCAACTTTGCAGCGGAGCAATCTGTCTGGGTCCTGCTCTATGGATGGTCTTGCTGGGTCACGCAGACGTACTACAACTGGTCAGGCATTGGAGCAGTGGCATACATGATTCTATTTCAGGCATCGACGTGGTTCACCGAGCTCATATCCGCGAAGAAGTATCCGGAGTACAGGGAGTACCAAAAGAGGGTTGGGAAGTTTCTGCCCAAGCTGCCTGGAGGTCCGCCGGGAGATTTCAGCGATAATCGGAGCTCGAAGCCAGCTGTGAAGTAATGAAGAGCAAGCAAATGGGAAATATGACCAATGAATGATTTGATCTGAGGATTTTGCGACGTGGGAATGACCAATTCCTCGGAAGCTTTCTTTGAACGGAAATAGCGAAGCTTCACGGATACCACAATGTAGCCAAAGGAGGACTGAATTTGCATGAAATTTGGCTCGAGGAATTAGTCTGTTCACGTAGATGTAGATGAAGGAGATATCTTGGCGGCTCCTGTCGATCATCTAGCCGAGGTAACAAAATGCACTAAAGCGGTTACTAAGCAAGACCCCCAAAATCGAGGTTGTCACTGACTGAGTAGTGGAACCCCATCATTGTAAAGCCGCCACCTGATCTTATAAATCCGTCTCTACTTCGCTTCGCTCGCGCTGTTAACAGGATCAGACAAAGCCTTGAATTGATGTAGAAGGCTCTGGTTGGACAGCCTACTAGCATACAGCTCCTTCCCGACTCTTTTCTCATCCTATCATGATCACGTTCTTGCGGCGGTCGAGCAACCTCGCCAGATTGTCCAAGACGCATATCAACGCAAACATCTGCCCGCTATCTCGTTCTCCCAATGGATCTCTCACGCGAGCAGCGTACCATCCCGTGTCGAGATTACGCACTTACGCCACCGTCAAGCCCGGGGTTCCGAAAGACGGCAAAGATGCGAACGCCAGTACATCTGGAATGCAGGTGACGAGAGATGGGAGCAAGCGAGGAAAGCCCGCACGGGGCTTCGAGAGCCTCTACAGCGATGCAGGCCCTTTGTCTCACCGAGGTGCCTCAGATGCCAGACAACAAACAGACTCTCCTCAAATGTCTATGCTCACCAAGGAGGAACAAAAGGAATTGGACAGCCTGCTGAGTACGATCAAGAAGGGGCTACCTGCTTTGGAGGCGACCGCGGTCGAAAAATCTTTTGAGGAATTCAAACACAAAGGTATACCCACTGAGATCCGAGAGGTCATGACAAATTTAAAAAATCGGCCTCTGGACATTGCAAGTGCTGCGAAGTTAGTTCATTGGACTGGGAAGTTGGCTCGGGAACAAGCGTCGAAACGGATTGCAGAGGAGAGTGAAGGCTGGACCGCGTCGAAATCAAGCAAGGACGAGGAGGAAAAGTCTAAGGGTGGTAGTAAGAAGAAGCCTCGGGAGAAGAACTTCAAAGAACTCACAGCGAAATTGGACGCTGGGACATTCTTGACCACTGCTTTCGTAGCCTACATGCTCTACCGCACCGTCATGCCAAGCGAGAACTCGAAAGACATAACATTTCAAGAATTCAAGACAACATTCTTCGACAAGGGCCTGGTGGACAAGCTTACAGTGATCAACCGCCACAGAGTCCGCGTTGACCTCCATCGGGAGGCCACTGGCAGAATGTACCCCGAAAGCCCAGCACAGCATGGCAATTTCCGTTATTACTTCAGCATTGGTTCTGTGGAGGCATTCGAGAGACAATTAGAGGTTGCGCAGAATTCGCTGGGCATTCCCAGCTCGGAGCGAATACCAGTATCCTATGTGAATGAGACACCATGGATAAACACTATCATGCCTCTTGCTCCAGTGGTCTTGCTTGTTCTCGGAACCTACTTTGTAACGAGGCGTGCCAATGGGGGAGGGGCTGGTGCAAGTGGGATTTTTGGAATTGGTAAAAGCAAAGCCAAGAAATTCAACCATGACACAGACGTCCAGATCCGCTTCAAGGACGTCGCTGGTATGGACGAGGCCAAACAAGAGATCATGGAATTCGTCAGCTTCTTGAAAACGCCAGACCAATACCAAAGGCTAGGAGCCAAGATCCCTCGAGGTGCGCTTCTGTCTGGTCCGCCAGGTACTGGTAAGACATTACTGGCGAAAGCTACGGCGGGAGAATCACAAGTGCCCTTTTTCAGCATAAGCGGATCCGAATTCGTGGAGATCTTCGTTGGTGTTGGAGCCTCGCGTGTCAGGGATCTCTTCCAGAACGCTCGCAAAAACGCGCCTTGTATTATTTTCATTGACGAGATTGACGCTGTGGGTAAAGCAAGGGGCAAGGGGGGATTTTCAGGAGGCAACGACGAAAGAGAAGGGACATTGAATCAGATTCTGACCGAGATGGACGGCTTCAACACCACCGAACAGGTCGTCGTGCTGGCAGGTACCAACAGACCAGACGTTCTGGATAAGGCCCTTCTACGCCCTGGTCGCTTTGATAGACATATCGCCATCGACCGCCCAACCACGGAAGGTCGAAAGCAAATATTCCTGGTGCATCTCGGAAAAATCGTGACAAGCGAGGACATGGACCACTTGACCGGCAGGCTAGCAGCACTCACCCCAGGCTTTTCTGGCGCCGACATCGCCAATTGCGTCAACGAAGCCGCTCTTATCGGTAAGCTTATTCCTTTTCCTTTTTTATGAGAACCCGGGCTAATTCTGTCTTCTTTAGCTGCCCGCACAAGCGCCGACAAGGTAGCAATGTTCCACTTCGAACAAGCCATCGAGCGTGTCATTGGCGGTCTTGAAAAGAAATCGATGGTCATGAATCCTGAAGAAAAACGCACAGTCGCCTACCACGAAGCCGGCCACGCCATCTGCGGCTGGTTCTTCAAATACGCGGATCCTCTCCTTAAAGTCTCCATCATTCCCCGCGGCAAAGGTACTCTCGGCTATGCGCAGTATCTTCCCCAGGGAGACGCCTACTTGTTGAACGTCAACCAGCTCATGGACCGGATGGCAATGACTCTCGCTGGCCGTGTCAGTGAAGAGTTGCATTTCGACACTGTGACCTCGGGAGCAAGTGATGATTTCAACAAAGTCACGCGATTGGCAACGGCCATGGTGACGAAATGGGGTATGTCCTCCAAGATTGGCTACCTCTTCTACGAAGACGATCAGCAACAGCAATTGCATAAGCCTTTCTCCGAAGCCACAGCCCAGAACATCGACAGCGAAGTCCGGCGTATTGTCGATGAAGCGTACAAACAGTGCCGGGATTTACTCACAGAGAAGAAGAAGGAAATTGGTCTGGTTGCAGAGGAATTACTAAGCAAGGAGGTGATTGGGAGGGAGGATCTGATCCGCATCTTAGGGAAGAGACCGTTTGAAGACAACAAGGAATTCTCCAAATACTTCGATGGCACTGGAGGCAAGAGCGCACCGCCGCCGCCACCACATGAGCTGGTTGATCCTCCGCCTGTCGGAGACGGGCCGATTGTACCTACCCCAGGGGTGGCCATTCAGAGGATATGGGACCGAAGGGGAAATGTGTTTTCTTGAACATTTTCTGCATTGAGCTACTGATCATAGCTTGGGAGTTTAACGGGAGTGTTTTGTTCATAGCTGGGAGCACATAGGTAGATTTGGGAAAATTATCACTCGTCAACTCTGAAGTCATTGTTTTTCAACTGGTTCAATATTTGCTTCGTCATTGGTACTTTCGATATACCAGAGTTCTTGTAGTCAGTGGTATAAACAAGCTAGGATTCTGTGCTGCTTGCGGTTTGGCCCTTCGAATCTGAAACCATTTTTTATGGCCATGGTTTGGTGAGTCCGGTTTGGCGGGTTGGTGAGAGAAAGTGGCAAGCTGGGAGAGCGCCAGGGCCAAGTCGTTGTCTGCTTTCTTCTATATTATTGCCAGTTTTCGTCCAACAATAATCTAGCTCAGGTAGTTTTCAAGAATGGAACCAACCTCTGCCTTCTGCGTCTCGTATGCCCCAATCTAACCCAGCATCGACTAGAGTAGAGTACGCCTGCTCAAAACAAGTGATTATCCATGTTAATTTAAGCTCCGGCCGGTAAACTTGAAAGCAAATGGAAAGGTGACTTGAATTCTGACCGCGTACGAAGAATTGATGGTGCTTTGGCAAGAAGTACTTAGCGAAGCAGCGGGTGCTTGCGTGACGCATGATGTGTGTACTTAGGAAGAAGGAAGCAGATCACGCCAGGATCTTGGCACACTTCAAACCTCACTGCCAAAACCTTCGACTTCTCCCCTCCGCGCGCGCATCTCCTCATTTACTTACCAGACAGCTCTGCCGTGGTTTCTGCATCCGACGTTGTTCTCAGCCTTCGCCCTTGATTCGTCCCCCTCCCTCTACTCCCAAAAAGCAGCGACCCACGCAATCAAAGCCCCAATAATGGACCGATATGAATCCTCATACCCATCTACCCCCCACGTTCCACCTTCCCTGCGCCACTTCTTCGAAACCTTCTACCGGGTTTCCGACACCCCCGAAGCCCATGACAGGTACGTGGAGTGCTTCACGAACGACGGCGTCGTGATCATGGCGAGCGCGCGGGCGGAAGGGTCGGATGGTGAGTTACCTTTTATTTTGGGTTCTCTCTCCGCTTTCCCCCCCAAAAATGTGGACGCCTTGACGGGCTTGCGCGCTGTACTAGTTACACGTTCCGTTTTTCTTTTTTGACGCCCTCCCAACCCCCATCAGGAATCCTTGCCCTCCGCCGTCAGATGTGGTCGGCGGTCTCGTCCCGCTCCCACCGCCCGGCGAAGGTATTCCCCTTCGCTCCGGTTTCGGAATCGGAGGCCGAGGTCATGCTTTACGGGACCGTGGAGTACGGCTTCACAGGAGGCGGCGGGGAGGGGAAAGATTGGGCCGCTCGAGCGGTCCTGGTGAACAACAGTCATGGGTCATCGGAGGGCGACGGGGCCGGGTTGGGCGGGTGGAGGATGCGGTTCTATCAGGTGTATTTGGTGAGTTTTGTTTCTCTTTTGTTCGTTTGCCCCGAATGATTATAAATGGAGAGCAGCGGTCAAGAGAGCGAGACCGGGGGGCTGATTTGGGAGGGTGTGGGTTGTAGGATACGGCGGCGAAGAAATAAGTGAGGGTCGTCGTCGTTTACTTAAGTTATACAGTATGCTGTTGCCTTTTCTTTCATCCAAATCTCATCCATTTTCAATGCAAAGGCTCCCCCAATCAATCAATCAATAAAAAAAATTTAAAAAAAAATTTCTACAGTCGACAGTTCGGTTGATATCAACCCCCGCTTCCCCTTCTCGAGTTACTCCTCTCTGAAAAATAAATTGGACCGACAAAACTGTCGGGGCCCTTACGTTTCATTCATTCATACAGACCCCGATCTGACCTGACCTGACCTGACCTGGTCTCTCTGGGACGGGGCTCGCACAGAAAAAGGCTGCTTGGTGAAAAATAGTGGCACCCCGAGTATACGAGTAGGTAATAATGCTCATCCATGACAGCTGAGAAGGGGGCTCTTATCATAAATAACAAATAAATAAATAATCAGAGTTACTGAGAATACTTAAAGCCAAGGTTATTCATTCAAATAACTTTCTCGTGGACACCAACCACACACACCACCACCCTTTGTCCCCGCACTCACTCCCTCCCGTCATTAATTCCCTTATGCCCGATCTGGGTTCTTGTGTGTGTGTGTGTGTGTGTTTTCGCAACTCGTGCGGTCAATAAATAGGTAAATCGTAACCCCGCGCTGCTGGCCGGGGATGAAGGAAAGTGACTTTCGTGTCGTGGCGGGCCCTTTTTCGGTTTTTGGGATCTCGGATCTACATACTCTACTGGTCTCTGGCATAGGTGATCGATACTCCGATGTACACATCGACTGGTGGCTGTGATTTAAATTTACATGGGAGGAAGCGGGCAGGTTGGGGGAGGGACGCGCGAAGGGCAAATCACACGTTTTCCCAAAGGCTTTTCTTTTCTTTAAACGGTGCAAAAGAAAAAGTCTACGGGACGCAGGTGGTGAGAAGGCCAGGTTACCGTTATCATTGCCGTACTATCGGGTTTTCTCCTATTCACAGTTCATGCTGAAGTCTAATCTCTCTGGGGTTTGGGGTTGTGATTTCGTTGACAAGCGCCATCATCAATCATTCTTTGAAAGGTGCGAGTCATTGGGGCCTGATTGCCATATTTCATCGGCTGTAGACGCGGAGCAAGGCACTGTGTCTGCGTACAACAGGTAGCGAGACCATCAACGTGGACTCCTAGAAGAGAAAAGTACCATGCACTTGCGAAATCTAGAGGCTGTCCATAGGGGATACAAGGGCATGAGGTGTTTACCCGCACAACCCTGTCTTTTACTCGTGTCTGTGAGCAGTTTCACACAGACATTCCCATGTCTTGCCTGGACCACCGCCTGTTGGGTCAGCTATGCCTTACGGTCCCAACGCCGTGGTCCCTAGGTATCAAGCGCTTTGCTTTTGAAACATCACCGATCATCTTCCATCTTGTGTCGCAGTTGAATGGCTTCCCATCCTTTTCTCACCACATCCGCAGGAATGCCCCTGCCCAGCTTCTCAATCGCCTCTTCCACGGGCATTAGATAGCTCTCATACAATGCCTCCTCGGCATTCACACCCGTGTTTTCGTGTCTGATTGGCTCATAGCCCTCCTCTCCCCTCGTCCTTTCCTTCAACGTCGTGTCGGCCTCGAATTTCGGCGGATACTGATACGCCATGCCTTGTTCCTTCTCCCGTGCCGACAACGAGACTTCGAGGTCCGGAGGCACGGTCTCGGCTATGTACCAGAACAGGATGTACTGCACGGTCTGCGTGACTGCGACCAATTGGGTCCAGACAGGCTCGGTCACAAAGGGCGTCGATACTGCGCTGGCCGGAGAGGGATGGTGGGCTTTGGGCTGGCGAGTGGGTATTGGAAGAGGGAGAAGACGATTGCGGTAGCCTGACTGTTGCAACAATGTCAACGCCCACAGTCATAGTGGTCAGGTTTCCATCGAGCAAGGCAACCCACCTCTTCAAACCCTTCTCTCTCGGCACCGGAACCCGTCTCCTCGCTAGCATCTCGGCGGCCTTTGGGCAGGAAGTAGTATCCGTGGGTACTGTGGTAGCAGAGAACCACACGGCAAGAGGCAAGGTGGAAGATGGCCACGCCAGCGCCAATGGTCGTGTGTGCACTATCCCAGTTGCCGACAATCGGTGGATCTGCCTTGGGCATAGCGGTATGCTCTTGGTACAACGCGGATTTCCGAGACATTGTTGAGGATCCGGCGACGGAATTCCGTTGGTAGGGCTGTGAGCGGTGGAAGAGAGACTTCATTTGAGAGGCGGAGAATATGTTTCGCCAAGAAGGCGTTGCCTGCTCTGTAGCGTGGGGGGTTCATCTTGGAAGCCTTGTTCATGAGTGCACTTCGTGTGCTCCAGTTTTGAAAGGAGCCGTAGGACAGAAACCCTAATCTAATCTACACTAGCGCGATTTCCACAGTGACGTACCTCGTACCTTCAACTTAGCGTACTACGGGCTCTTCATCTGACACCACACAATGCAGCCATACCCAATAGGAGGAGGTACCATCTCCAGGCCAAACTGATGGGCGATTGGCACAGGTAGGCGACGTTTGGAGAAAGCTGCTGCCCTCGAAATCCGGCCGAAAGATGTCGGACGGCGCGGACCCAGGCCACCGTCGGGAGGAGGAGGAAGAATGCATATCCGTGGCCCTGACCCACGACATCCTCAGCCCCCTCTCCACCATGGCCGAGGTGAAGAGTCCCAAAGCCGGCGCGATCGTGCTCTTCGCCGGTAAGGCATTTTCATTTCAAACCCATCTTCATCATCAACAAACACCCCCCCCACCCCCCCCCCTTTCCCCCAACCCCACCTGCATCTAAAAAAAAGCTTACTTTACCTAATCAGGTACCACACGCGATAATGTCGACGGCAAGCCCGTCACCCAGCTGGAGTATACCTCGTACCCGCCCCGGGCCCTCCGGACCATGCTCTCGATCGCCCGCGGCGTCAAGGACAAGCACGCCCTGACCGCCGTCAGCATGGTCCATCGGCTGGGGGTGGTTCCGATCGGCGAGGAAAGCATCCTGATCGCGGTGTCGGCCCCCCATCGGCAGGCGGCGTGGAGGGGAGGCGAAGAGGCGCTGGAAGCGTGCAAGGAGAAGGTCGAGGTGTGGAAGTTGGAGGGGTTTGGTGGCGATGAAGGGGGGGGGGTGTGGAGGGCTAATAGGGATGGGGCTACGGGTGCTGGGCGCGTGGCCGACCACAGGACAGGAAATGACGGGAGGAAATCTGGCATGTGTGAAGATTGATCACGATGTTGAGGGTAATAATGTGCCCTGACGTGTTGATACATTAATATCAGGAGTCACGTCGTGGAGAAGATCAATTGGGCTGGGCCGTTGCCTGTGACAGAAGTGCGTGGGGCTGACAAACTGAAGCACGGTAGAATGCTTGTTTCAAATCTCTTTTCCATTTGTCTTTGTCAAGGCACCTCCATTATGATTACACCAATAGCTAAATGCGACAAGCATGCGCTCTCGAGCCAGTCGGTGGTCTCTCTCACAACCCCCCCGAAACTAGACCCCTTCAGTAGTAGAAAGCAACGACATCATCCACGAGGCACGTCATATCCGCTCCCTCCCTCCATCATAGGTTATTGGAAGGACGAGCCTGCTTTATATGTATGGATTTATGCGAGGAAGATGGCAGCGAAGGCGGCAAGGGCGGCGACGGCCATTGAGCTGCCGACGGTGCTGGCGGCGCCCTTGAAGGTGGCGATGGGGGAGCCAGTGGCGCTTGGTGGGATGACACTAGGGTTTTTTCGTTAGATGAGAAGATTCTGCGGGTAGGGGAGATTTGGAGATGACTTACGCTCCAGTTGAGGCAGCAGCAGTTCCGGAGGCAGCGGCGGTTCCGGAGGCGGCGGCGGCTCCACCAGCTCCACCGGCTGGAACGCTGACAGGGGAGCCTGGGACTATGGGAAGGTTGCCAGATGGTGAGGCAGATCCAGCTCCAGATCCAGATCCAGATCCAGAGCCTGGTGAGCCGGATGAGCCGGATGAGCCGTTGGATGGAGAGCCAGTTGAGCCAGCTGCTGCGGGAGTTGGGGTAGCGGTGACGGTCGAGTAGATGGTGACTGGCGTGCAGGATGGGCAGGTTGGGCATGCGGATGCGCCAGCTTGTCCTGGGGCGGGAATAGGAACATTGGGAGTGCCAGTCGAGCCAGCCTGTCCTGGAACAGGAACGACAGCCGTTCCTGGGGCGGGAACAACAGGAGCAGGGGCGCTAGGTGAGCCGGTCGAGCCAGCTTGCGCCGGGACAGGAACAACCGAGGTGGATGACGCGGGCGGCGACGCGGAGACTGGAGGGCCGACCAAGTAGGTGGCAGATGCGCCAGCCTGGTTGGGGCTTGGGCTTTGCACGATTGGCACTGGGACAACAGTCGGGCTCTTGTGTGCCGGGCAGTCCTTGACGGTGGGAGCACAGCTGGTGAGGATCACGTCGACGGTGCTCAAGGCGGTAGCCTCAACAACAGGGGTTGGTGCCGATGATGCGGAGACCTGCTCTTGAACCTGGCCGTCGGAGAGCTCGTTGGCCATACCAGCCATGACGGCGGAGCCAGCGCTCAAAGCAGCGAGAGCGAGTGAGTAACGCATTTTGATTGATGTAAAAATGGATTAATGTGTTTAAAAAGAACAAAGGGATAATTGAGAGAGTGAGAAAGTGGTAATTTATATTAAGAGAGCGTGTAGTTTTTCTAATCTTTGGTTAAAGAGAGTGGATGACCGAAGTCGAAAAGCTGGCAAGAGCAAATGAGTTGTTAAAAGCGAGAGAAGATGGATAAAGGAAGAAAGAGAAAAGGCTGTCCGGCGGTAAGAGTGATCCTTATACCAAATGGTAAGATTGCAGGTGATCAGCGGGA
Organism: Pseudevernia furfuracea; assembly: GCA_022315425.1. Taxonomy (NCBI): domain Eukaryota; kingdom Fungi; phylum Ascomycota; class Lecanoromycetes; order Lecanorales; family Parmeliaceae; genus Pseudevernia; species Pseudevernia furfuracea. The sequence goes on from JAIUPT010000030.1 coordinate 476,942, forward strand.
ATAGGGGATTCAAGGATTCAAGGATGCGCACGGGCGGCGCAAATTGCATGCACATCGGCTCCACCTTGCCAAAGTTGATTAGCAGGGAACGATGAAGCATGCTTAGCACCGTCATTTCCTGCAGGTACGTTTGGTGGTTATTATTATTAAGCCTATTATGATTGGTGAATCGGACTTGGGAATCATATAAAGTGCTCATTTGACTCTGGAGATGGGGAGAAAAGGTTTGGATTGGTGCATAATGTTCAACGGCCGGAAGGGAAGCAGGCATATATGTACCCTATGCTGCTGGTATGAGTATCTACCTACATAACATCTTCAAGTCTTTTGCCTCGTAACAACAGCTGATTTGTTGCAGTTGCACTGCTTCGCCATACGAGAGCGGTAAAAGATGGCGGATTGCAGCAGCTGAATGCAAAGACCAGCTTCCCCTGTCTCTATTGGAACATCAAGTTGAAGGTTTAGCCTTTTCGTTCTAACCCCAAAACGCTCAATTACCCCTGAGCTAACACAACGGCTCAAACATTAGCGCCAAAACCAGACAGCCTATCAGGACCCCAATCCAATCTGCTGAGTCCCTGACCCTGTTCCTCGCAATTTGAGCCTCGCGCTTCTGACGCTCTACAGAAGAGAGGAGAGGTGACCATAAAATTGAAGCTAACATGTCGCCTTCGCTGAAGGACTTTAGCGAAGCATTGCTCAACGAAGCAAAAATCAAGAGGCAAGAGTCAAGAAGCTATAGTCCACCAGAGAGGAAACAGCCTCATTGTCCATCTTTTTCCTGTCTTCAATCAATCACCGATTTCGAAATACATAAACATTTCGATGCTACACGCACACTTCTGGACTCAAAGCCTGCCATCCTACCAACAACTTCTTCGAGCTCCTTTACTTTGCAATATGATTATCTCTGAAGAGCGCAAGATATATTGCCTGCTGCCCCCTTTCACCCGTCTACCCCTGCCACTTTGAGTACCGTATGAAGATAACCCCGCGGTGTCCGCATAAGAAATCTAATTCGTGAAATTTGCCGCGAATGGATCGCATTGTCAAAGAGCGAGTCCATTTACTTGCATTAATATTAAGCCTCATCCAAAAAGAATAGGCAACGACGGGCAGATATGACGAGTACGAAAGCCCATCAGCTCATCGTTATGCAATCAAGTCATCCGCATAGGATGCCGAAGAGTTGGAGCATATTTGAACCTTTCCAAAAACTTTTGCTGACTCAACGATCCGGGCAACGAAATTAAAAAGATATATTCGCCCCGAGAAAGGGCTTCGACGTGGCCAAAGCTCTGGCTCTGGCTCGCTGAGGCGGAAAAGAAGCTGCCGCTCACCCAGATCACCGACAGAGCAATTGAGGCAATCCAGTCGAACCTTACTGTGAGCGATGAGGCATTCCAGGTCATCGCCGCTGAAGAACGTATACGGCGTCACGATGTCATGTCTGCTGGTTTTGCCGTGGAGAAGGACGCTCCTGATGCCGCTGGAATCATCCATATTGGAGCCACATCTTGTCATGGTACGTTTGTCTTTCCCGGACTTCTCGGTTTGGCTCGAATGGTGTTAACCCACGATTCCAGTACGCCCTCATTCTTGTTTTTTCCCACAGGGTTTCCCCTCTCATCCATGATAGGGGTTCTAACCGTGTGTCTTAGGTGACCGACAAGCCGATTTAATCTTCATGCGCGACGCTCTAGACTTGATACTGCCCAAACTGGCGAAAGTCATCACAATCTGTCCCAGTTTGCATTAAAATTTAACAATCTGCTTACCCTCGGTTTCACGCACTATCAGGCCGCCCAGCCTATTTTTCTAGGCCGTCGCGTTGCTCAATGGGCCCAAGACCTGGTCACGGATCTTGATGACATCGATTACATCCGGGCGGGTCTTGATTTTCGCGGCGCACAAGGCGTTACCGACACGCAAGCATCATTCATGGATATCTTCCATGGTGGTACTTCGAAGACTGATAGACTCAACGAGATTCTGTGCGAGCAAGCAGGATTCAAAGCCTGTTATGACATCTCAACCTAAACATACTCACGAAACGTCGACCTCGGCATTGCCAATGCCCTCTCGGCCTTTGGTGCATCGGCTAACGATCGAACACCGGCAGTTCCGCCATTTCCTACAAAATGAACCCAATGCGGTATGAAAAGTGACGACAATAGCCCTCAATCCGTCCCAAAAGTTAATGAACGAAGATCGGAACGCATCTGCTCCCTCGGACGCACGTTGAGCGGTATAACAGCGAACTTCTCCCACACGTTTTCCAACCAATGGCCGGAGCGTACTCTCGATGATAACGCCATCCGTCGAATCGACATCCCAGAGATGTTTCTCTGGACCGATGCCCTTCCCATCCTTCTCGACGACATCACTCATGGTTTTGTGGGGTTCCCCGCTAGGACCAGGTCCCAGATAGAGCCGGAGATCCACCGTTCAGAGCGACGGAAAACATTATAATGAAGCTCGTTCACCAGGGGGGGTTTCGCGTCACGAAGCGCAACGAACGTATCCGTGCCCTCTCGCTCGAGACCGTTCGTGCGATGACGATGGAGGGCAGTACGAACGACACGATCGAGCGGATCAAAAGGGGGACGAGTTCCTTGTCAGTCTACCTCTGTCGAACATGGTTTTGCTTCCAAAAATGGATCAACGGCCTTCCTTCACAGAAGCCTGTTTGGGACGAGCTCGATTCCTTTGCTGGACCCCAAGCTTCTCATTGGCCGGTCCGCGGAGATTTGTCGAGAGGTATGGTGGACCTGATGGACCAGTGACGGGCAAGCTGGACAAGTACAGGGACCACACTGCTTCAACAGCTACTGCACCGCTCTCTGTTTGATTCAAACCATCGCTATTGCGTAGCACAAAGTGAGGAGGTTCGGCAATATTCAAAGAGGCTCAAACCGGCCATTTGGCAGCCGGATATCCATAGACAGACGTCAGGTTTCGTCCATTCATCGGTGGTGGTTTCCAAGGCAAAGCAGCGCTTCAAGGGTCAAACCACATCCGCGGTGCCCGGTGCTATGCTGCAAATGGCCGGCGGCATTGCCATTGGAGCCGAACACCCTGACAGTGATGGCGCTGCCATCGTACCCGAACGCCCTGATGTTGACGGTATGCAACGTCAAGTTCTTGCCAACCGCGTCCATTCACTCTGGTGCCGTGTCGCTGGATACTCATTAGCAGCATACTCCGTTTATTCTACTCACGCCACGATCCAAATAAATACGTGCATGGGTGTCTCCCAACGACGACGGCTTTCACCCCGTGCCGGTTGTTCTCTGAGCCCGGCGGTTATAAATTTGCACGGCTCGGCGGACTTCACCTCCTCGCAGCATATATATAAAGTACGTAGCTTTGTTGGGAGCGAGCTCTGCCTTCCGTCGGCCGGCTCGACCTCGCTTTTTTTTTTCATCAGGCGCGCTGCTGGGCAACGTAGCGAGCGGTATTTAAACATCAAGGGCACGGCACTGCTTCCGGTAAAGCTCAAACCTGAGGACTGGGATTCTGCCCTGCGTGGTCTGTCTCACGTAGATGTAAATGTCTAGCCAAGTAGCTATCATCATCGTATGGATAGAATGTTAAGGAGGGGCAGTGCTGAGAGACATCGTTGCTTCCGACAGCCGTACCGGTTCTTCGAAGCCGAATTGCCAAAAACGTAGAGTTTCATCATTTTCAAAAAGAGGAGGGAGAACCGGTCAATGGACCCTCTTCCAAAACACTGAGACGTTAGGAGTGATGCGTCGCTGATTCATCTCTGTCTAGATGTATAAAATGACATTCGACCCTCAAATCATACAATACAAGCGCTCCATGTTCTCAGACTTACGTACAATCAAGACCACATGCGAATACAAACCACAAAAGGGAGAGAAATGGAGTTTGGCCCTTTATAGTTCCTGTAGCTGGTGTCCCCTACTGCTGTTGTGACATCATGAACCTCAGCTGTCCATTACATCGGTTTCATGCTTGCGTCCTGCTGGTCTTGATGCAACCCCTGGCCGGGGTCAAAGGTGGGAAACCCATTCACGTCGCCCAGCTGGGCCATGTCCCACTCGAGCGTCATCGGCATCTGCCACAAATCCTGCGGCACGAAGGGCTGCTGAAACGAACCCATATTAAACGAATCGCCATTATACTGCTGGCCGTCCATATTGATCTCTTGGTACCCATTCATGCCGTTAGAGGGCGATGTCATATTAGGGAAGTTGGTGCCTGAGAAGTCGACGGGAAGATTCAAGTCTGAGAAATTGGGGGAGAAGCCTTGCAGATTGGCATTGAAGGTTTGGTTATTAAGATCTCCGTTGAAGCCAGGAGTGAAGACGTTTTGGGGTGTAGGCGGGTTGTTTGATTGCGGTGTTTGTGGCGCGCTGCGTTTCTGTGGGATTTGTTGAGTGTTCGGTACTGTGTCATTGTCGTTGATCTTGCTGCTTCTTCGTTTTCGGCGAGAGTGGGATTCCTTGTCGCCTCTTTCAAGGACGACACGGGCAATACGCTCAAATTCGGCACATACACCTAGCATGCGTTTGACTCCACCCTGTTCTTCGGTAACAGCAAGGAGGGAAAGAAAGTTCACGACTTGGTTCATTAGTTTGACGTCAGAGCGGGTGCGGGCGTCTTGAGGATTTTGGAGAATGTTTGCGAAGAGAGTGACGAGTGCCGAGACGGGAAAGTAGATTATTAACCTGGATGAATATTAGCAAGTTGGACGGACTTTGACATGATGTTCGAGACTCACCAGACGCAAGAGTAGTCACCCTTGGGTATGTATCGTACGAGGTGAATAGAAGCCCTTGCAGCTTGTACGCACAATGCTGCTGAGGAGAATACTCTCGGGTTTAGTGGCCTAGCATTCAAGCCTTGAATTGCGTAGTTTGATAGCCGGCTCGTCCAATACCCGTGGTGAACGGACATGCGATGGATGGTCGTCAAACAATTGTAGTAGGCGAAATGAAGGACCACAACGTGGAGGATCAACGGAGTATGAGATGCCTTGATCTCGTGCTCTGGTCGAAAATCAAGAGGTATGCTGTCTTTCCACTCTTCGAGTTCTTTGTCGAGTTCGCCAATAGTGTTCAGTAGAGCACCGTCGGACTGTTTTGAAGCTTTTGTAGAGTACAGTTGCTTGTAAACCTTGCTCTCAATCACAGCAAAGGTGCACATGAACCTGAAAAGATTAGCCTTCCCCTTGCCGTCAGCCAGAGGTATGTTTCCAATGTTATCAACGGGGTCGTCTGTTGGCAATTCAACATTCATGTCATCGTCATCTTGCGCTGGTGGTCGACCCGATCTCAAACAGATACTGGTCCACGTTAGTCATGGATGATCAATCAAGCTCTCCTAAGCTTACTCTTTGTCGAGGAGGTAGGCGATCCAAAATACCCGTTTCCGTTGCTCGATCTCGACTGAATTCAAATTGAAGCCTGAGCCGCGCTTGTGCAGACCTATGCTATTCGCAAGCCGTATTGCAGCGGCGACCAGGAAGAAAGAAGGTTGAGGATTCGGAGTGCCCATTAAGAAGAGAGCCTGCGTACTTCAGGTCAGCAATGCAATCTCATAATGCCCACGAAGGATAGTACCATGCCAAGGAGAGCTTGTACACTGAGAAGGTCTGTATTTCGCATTGTGAGCTCGGTGAGTACTCCCATTGCATTCTTCAGATAACCCCATGCCTTCTGATCGTCCTCTTGTGGCACCATGTTGCTCATTATTCGTAGTCGATGCGCGATAGCCAGCGCAACATTAAGACTAGCCCACCAACCTGACCCTTCGTAAGGGTTCCGTGAATAGTGTCTTTTTACCAAGTGCATGAATGTTGGTTCGTGGAAAAGCGGAAACATGCAATTGAAGTTCTCGAAGAAGTCTCTGAGCAAGGAGTGTGCCTCGTGTTCTGGCGGTAGTGGAACGAATGCTCTCTTCTCGAACAGGTCGTTGAAGACCTCAGGCTTCCAGAAATTCCACTTGGACTCGTTCACATCTGCTGAAGCAATCATGTCTTGAAAGGAGCTATCTCCAGTCTTCTCGTTGACCCATTGGATGCCTTTAGGAGAGAAAATGGAGAAACCAGAGGAAGATCCTGTGATATGTGAGTACTGATCTATGATTTGCGAGGCAAGGCCCTACCGATGTATCTTGTTTCACCACAATTATTTGTAACTAGCGAGCACATCATATCTGATAATTCCTCAACCGGCTCCCCCTTTTCTTTTGGTGGTTCTGCAGGAGAGGCTACAGAATCTCGTGATAATGGCGATCTGTCCATTTGGGGGGTGTGGTGTCGGGAATCGAAGGTTCGCGGCTGACTTCCAGACTTCGAGGATCTCTCCGAGGTCCTTGTTGGTGTACCACCACTGCTTTGGCTCAAAATTTTATCTGCCAACCTTCCCTCCAGTGTACCTGAATCAGGTCCATCAACTATTGTCTTATCTGCTAGAAGCCTTTCCTTCATCTTCTCTAGATCAGGCACATCTTTATCCTCTTCGTTTAGTATCCCGGAGAGCTTCAGTAGAGACTCCATCCGACCAAGACGGTTCTCTAATCCCTCGATGTATTTGGCGCTACGCTTTGGTCAGCGTCCAGGAGGCCACCGGTTGAAGCGGGCCGCATACCCTTTGGGGGGATTACGCTTCTTCTCAACCTGAGTGAAGATACATTCTGTTTTGTAGTTGAGACAGTGTGAGCATGCTGGCATTTTCCCATCGCATTTTATTTTCTTTTTTCGGCACATATCACACGCCTGCAACAATTGTCAATGCTATCCGCCAATGGATTAGTAGAGACTAAGAACACACTCGAGCTATCCTCCGTCTCTTCGCGTCGTTACTCTCGTCATGACCACCATCGTGATCCTGACCATCGCCGTCTGCAAAGTCGAAATTGGGTAGCGTTGGCGAGTCATTGTTATCGTTACCACCGAAGTATTGAGTGGGAGGATTCGTCAGAGGAGGGAGGTCAAAGGAGTGGTGAGGCTGTTGAAAGTGGTCCATAATGGTACTAAGGGGATAGAGAGTTGAGATAGGGCAGGCGTCAAGAATAGAAATTGTGGTTAATGCGATGACATTGACATCTTCTCTTTGCGCACACCCAGAAGGACTAGGGTGTAGCTTGTCGTAGGGAACCGGGGGGGACAACAAGATGAGAATGGTGAGACGGACCAATTCATCACTCAAGTTCTGGTATTGTGATGTAAGTACCTCCGTACTAGGCTGCAATGATGTGTGTACAATAACAATAATGTGATCAGTAAGCAAGTGTACAAGTGCAAGAGATTGATCGACGATTAGCCAATCCCCTTCCTTTGCCTTAGGGCTAGGGTTACCCTAACTTAATTTGCTATGGCCGAGACACTTTTTGTGGCCCTCAGCCCCTGTGCTCGTACTCGTACTAGTACCACCACCAGATGACACAATGTAAGTCATAAAACACATTTGGGCCAATACACCATCAGCAGATTTTGACATTCGGAAGGTCGCCTCTCACCGCAGCCGACCTCGTGAGGCATCCCGAGTTCGAACATGTGACATGGGCTCTGAAGCCAACGAAAAAGGGGAAAGTCGCCGTTGCAGAGGGTCGAGGTGGGCCTATACAAATATCCTATGAAGTTCATGGCAATGGTCCGACGAAGCTCGTGGTGGGTACTGGGTCTTCTCACTACTGTCCTGTAAACTAAAAAGAGTCCTGCTGCGTTCTTCTATGTCGAATGTTCTGAAGATTGCATTTTCGAGTTTCAAGCGGCAGATGGCTTCAATACAGCGCCTTCCTCGAATGTCCTCGGATGTTGATACAATTCTTAGTGGGTTATGGGCTTAGCAGGCTTCAAAACATCATGGCAACGGCAAACCAAAGATTTCGGCCATGGTCAAAACACGAATCGAGATCAGAGCTCGAAGTACTCGTGTCTGATCTTTGACAACAGAGGCGTTGGAGAATCTGACAAGCCTCTGATGCGGTACTCTACTTCTGAGATGGCAAAGGATACTCTAGAGCTCATCGATCATGTTGGATGGGCATCTCAACGTCAGCTGCATGTCATTGGGATTAGCTTGGGTGGTATGATTGGTCAGGAGCTTGTAAGCATTACCTTCCAGCTCTCTAGGAATCGAGAGTACTGAGCTCGAATGCAGGCTTTAATGGTGCCAGAGAGGATAGCATCACTAACTCTGATGTCGACTGCGCCAAGACTATTCAGTACAGTTGTCAGTATCCGCTCTCCCACTCCTCGACAACCTTTTGCTAAATCTCCCAAGGGCTGGTTCCAAAACCTCAGAGATAGAATAAACATGTTGTTCGCAATCCTTTACGTCCAAGTACTTGCGAAAAATGTCTGATCGCTAATGCTCGCACCTTAGTATACCCAGATCCATAGACGTCCAACTCGACTCCACCAAAGCCCGCATATTCAGTCAACCCTGGCTCAACGAACCGGACGCAGAAGGTCATTTTCCCACGAACGGCGACCGCTGGGCTGCCCAAGAATTGGTAAAACGACGAGATATCGAGGGTTTCACGAAAGGCGGCTTCCTTCTTCAAGCAATGGCTGCTAACTGGCATCATAAGAGCCCAGCGCAGCTGAAACAATTAGGAGATCAAGTGGGCAGAGAAAGGATTTTGGTAGTCCATGGCACAGTAGATCGAATGATCACGCAGCCGCACGGCGAGCTGTTGGTGAAGGAGCTGGGTGGAGAAGAGAAAGGGGTGACACGATGTATGGTGGAGGGAAAGGGCCATGGGTTGCCGATGGAATGGAGAAGGGATCTCACAAAATTGATTGCAGGATTTGTAGAGAAGACAGGAAAATTGTAAATCATTTGTGAGCATGCACAGGGCGGAGGAGCCCGGTGCTCCAGCAAAATGTGGCAGGAGACGCAGCCACAACGGTCACTTGCGGACTTTTGACACCTCGAATCCTCTCGTTCGGCTGTAAGGTCGGTTAGAGTCATCGCTTCTCACGCGATTACTTCACCGGCTCCACTTCCAGTGCTATCGCGCCTTCAAGCAGAGTGGTGGAACCCTGGGGAATGGTGAGACGAGAGCGAACATGAAACGTGATTTTGATCTTAGGAGCGGAGAAATTTGAACACTGATCCCCGAATGAGATTCTTAATGCTCTCCACATCGCCTCCCATATGCCGGCGCGATTCCGAAAACAAACCCCCAACCAATGAGAATTGGTCAGAGCCGCCTTATTGTCGTGCCCAAGCCTGGCAAAGAGGCGTCACTTGCAAACTCAACTCCACGCTATGCAGCAACCCATATGTTACAACCCAGTTGGTGGTATCTCATAAGTGTCCCGAGCTCTTCTCCAGAAACTCTTTCGCCTCATTCACCTTCGTGGCCAAATACGGACTTCCCCCTCGATCTGGATGGTTGAGCAGCATAAGCTGTCGGTGGTTCTTCCGTATTTTCTCTTTTGTCAGCATGCGTTCACTGTTCACCATAATGTCAGCCCTCAATTCATGCAGTTCCAGCCGCATAGAGGATCGCACTTGAGTTGTAATATCAACGACGCCTCCCTTCTATTCATCCGAGGCTCGAAGCCGCCTTTGTAGTAAGCCTTGCCCAAAGCGCTGACGCCTGCTGCCCCACCGCGGTATTTTTTGAAAGCTACTAGGCCCGCTCGCCCCTACGCGTTCTTGTCAGTATGTAGCTCGCTATCGAAAGAGGTGGAGCAGGCTTTACGAGGAACGCAGCAGCAGCAACTCCTACCCCCACTGCTAGCGCTACCGCCATACTCAAACGGGGCTTGTCTTCGGAAGGAACTATTTCCAAAGTGTTTGTAAAATCGAGGAAGAAAGTCACTGCATCGCTGACCTTGAAGAGAGAAGGAGAGCGGCGATGTTGAATTTGCCCGCAAATTATCGACTAATTTGAAAGAAGCTAGCGCCGGTCTCGTGATTTTCCGCTTCCGGCTTTGAAAATACTCGCACGAACTTTCCAGTCATTGCTCTGATATCTTTGATAAATCCACAGAGACGCAAAGATGAGGATCGAAACATGTTGGTGTTCCCCTGCATGATTTTGAGATACTTGATGCTAATGCGTATGCTAGGCTACTTCTGTTCGCAGCCTGTCTATCCCTCGAAGGGTACATCTGCCTTTTCCTCCTTTGGATTGCCTCGAAGCTGACAGAGGCAGGTATAACCTTTGTGCGCAACGATGCCAAACAATTCAAGTTCTGCAGATGTATAGTCTCATTGTTTCCTCGTCGTGTATGAAGCATAACAAAGCTGAGCCTAGCTAACACCCTTGATAGCAAAATGCCACAAGAACGTATATTAGCCCACCTACCCGAATCTGCTCACCTGCTAAATACCCCACAGTTCAAAATGAAGCGCAATCCGAGGAAGTTGAAGTGGACCAAGGCGTTTCGTGTAAATTCCATTTTTGTCTTAATTTATTGAGAGGAATAGCAACTGACCCCTCGGTCAGAAATCTGTTGGCAAAGAAATGACCGTCGACTCTACGCTTCAGTTTGCTGCCCGCCGCAATATCCCTGTCCGCTATGACCGCAATCTTGTTTCGGCAACGCTCAAGGCTATGCAACGAGTCTCCGAGATTCGGGCAAGGAGGGAGAGAGTCTTCTTCAAGAACCGCATGGCTGGTAACAAAGAGAGGGTGAGGGCTGCGAACAGGAAGTTGGTGGCTGAGAACGAACATCTGTTGCCAAGGCAAAGAGCGAGCGAGAAGATGGCTGCGGAGGTGGAAGATCCGTTGGAAGTCGAGGCGATGGAGGTACCGGTGCAGAAAGTGAAAGAGAAGAAGAGGGTGAAACAGAGGATGACGGTTGGGGGTGGTGTGGAGGATGACATGGATGTGGACTGAAGTGCTGGTGCTTGATGCTTTACGATACCAATGTACAAAGCGTGGCGTTCGGATATTGATAGAATTGTTCTTTCTAATAATTCTAGTTGTGGGCATCATACTCCAGTCCTTCCCTCCCCAAATGTGCCTTTTCAGGCTCCTTCAACCCCATCTCCACATCTTTGACCACCTTTTGGTGCGCCTTCTCCTGAGCCTCCAATGTATCTTTGTCTTCTTCTCCCTTTTTCTCGGGCTCTGGAGTTCTGTAATTGCCGGCCCCTCCTCGACCGTAATGTCCTAGCTCTGCAGGCTTGTTCTCCTGCAACGATGGAGTGACATCCATATTGGCATTGGTGCCTGCTGCTAGCATATCCCTCGTCGTAACATTTCCAGCACCACCACGACCTACAGTTGAGAATCTGCGCACTTGGCTCTCGAGATCATCAACTCCTACACCGGCAGCATTGCGTTGGGCTTCGACGTCCTGGAAAGTCGTCAGCGCGGTTTGGTCAAAAAGGTAAAACTTTTCTCACCTTAGGAGTCTCTTTGGAAGCCTTCTCCACGTCTTGTGGAGTGTAAAAGTTACCAGCTCCTCCTCTTCCGACCCTTTGATATTCCATCATGCATTGGAAAATTTAATAGGTCTTTACATGGTAGACGGTATAAAAACGTCACCTTGCGCTACATTCACTGGCATGGGGACCGTTGCCAAGCCGGTTCCAACAGGCAGTCGCGGGAAATAATAATCCGCTGTCGGTCCCCACTTTCCCATACTCTCTTTCGCATTGGTCAGAGTGACTCCCGAAAATCTCCATAACTGTATATATTACCCAGTCGACTGATCCGGACCTCTGGATTGTCAAAGGGTGAAAGGGTGAAAGACTCGGAGAAGCGAAGAGAGCCGTTACCACTACTTTCCCCGCTGACTCCGCTGCCAACCACCTTCTACATTGGTAGAGTGCTTTTCCGATTTCATGCAAGATTCGATGACTCTAATATCGCATCTCATTCACTGGTCAAAGACGTAACAGGCTGAAGATCTTACTCCCTCACCTCCTGAGTTCTTCCCCATCCTTTTCAAGTATCTACTTCTGCTGCTTGTCTTATTCCCATAAAGAAGCCTCGGCGACAAACATTTCCAAACATGGTTTCACGTAAAAGCCATCCCAAGAGCCGCAATGGTTGTGCCAACTGCAAGAAGCGGCGTATCAAGGTAATGCTTGTCCAACCCATACCCCCCCCCCCTGCGCCCGCCCCTGCTATGCTCGATCTTACGATCCTTATCAAAGCGTTTGGGACCGTCGTTACTGACGCTATCTGATCTTTGATTCTATCAGTGTGACGAAGTGAGGCCTCGATGCTCCAATTGTGAGAAACACTCGATATCATGCGATTTCTCCTCAAATGCGCCCAAGAGCGCCTCAACTTCCTCACCGCAAGACCTTCGCCACCGTAGTTCGGATGCCAAATCAGTACCATCGATGCAAGGCAGCTCGACTGACCAATCTCCTGCGTTGCTGCAGTCTCAGCAGTCTCTCTTCGACGGTCCAAGATCCCAGCTGCTGCCTTTGCAGATGCCGGAACTTGAGCTATTACATCACTTTACCACCGAAACCTGCTACACCCTTTCAGACCGGCCTGAATCCCACGAACTATGGAGGATCACTGTTCCCCAGGTAGCTTTTCAACACGACTTCCTTATGCGAGGTATACTGGCCATATCTGCACTTCACCTCAGCTGTCTGAGACCGGACAGGCAAACTTATTGGGGTCACGTAGCCGCGAAGCAGCAAGACGCTGCACTAAGTTCCTTCCGTAAGATCATGACCAACATGGACGAATCGAACTGCGACGCTTTCCTTGCCCTTTCTTCCCTGATCGTGGTTTATGGCTTCGAGTCCCCAAAGAATTCTGACAGCCTTGGCATGTTCAACTATAAAGGTCAAGATTCTGATGAATGGCTTCCACTTATTCGTGGCGTCAACTCGATTATCATGTCGGTTTGGCCGTGGATCAAGAATGGTCGGCTGAGTGGTCTTCTCCATGACCACGTCCAGGAGCCGCCTCGAACCGAGCTACCTGGTGTTCTAAGTGAGCAACTCACACACCTTGAGCACATGTGCGATCGCGCTTCAGATGAACCCGAGGCGGTCAATGCCTACAAAGCCGCCCTTGAAGCACTCAGGGTTACGTTTGTAAGGATGATCAATAGGCCAGCCTACGAATGTGAAGTTTCTATAGCGTTCTTATGGCCGGTGATGGTACCGCAGGAGTACATAATGATGTTGAACGAGAAGAGGCCAGAGGCACTCGTCCTACTGGCTCACTACTGTGTCATTCTCCACCATCTCGACGACTACTGGTGGATGAGGGGATGGGCAATGCACATCATCGATAACATCCATCGTGAGCTTGACGAAGCCTGGCTTTACTTCATCCAATGGCCCACCAATGTCATCTCCGTCGATCAGAAGGTCCTCACCAACGGAGACTTGCAGAATCCAATTTCCGGAAATCGTGTCAGCAACAACTTCAATACAGCAATAGATTCATCACTAAACATTCCGGATGAGCAGCTCAAAGCCGAGAATGGCCGATGAAGACCGCGGACTCAATTTGTTTTCCACTATACGATCAATCTGCAAGCAGCTCGGCGGAGTTTGCGTCCCCTACCTATTTGAGCAATGTATATGGGTCTCCTGGGTCGTTATTCATTCACCCCGATCTTTCTGTCTCGCCGTTCTACCGCATGTGTTCAAATATAGCCACATTCACCATCACATTCACCATCACATTCACCATCACACAACGCCCACAATATAGATATCTTTGAGCTTTGCCGGAGGGTCGTAGCATAATTCCCCATGCGGAATGTACGGGAAGAAGGATACGTGACTTTTGGCTAAAGAGGCGAGACCCTTCGGGTGCTGCGATTGGATCTCCACTCGATAGCGCAGTGGCTTGAGATGGCGTGCATTATGACCGAGGGATCGCGGAGGCCACCCTTAAACTCGATTCTCTTGGTCGAGATTCGACACGTTTGGAATTGTGGGCCGTGCTACCTCGAACTTTGATTAATTAGCGATGGATAAAGAAAGTGATGGGACTCGGGAGATTTTGCGGAGAAAAATGGCAAAGATGCTGATGATGGGAAAGATGCAGAAGGCGGGAGGATAGCACGACTGCGATGAGATGGCTTTCATTGGATTTCCCTGTTTGAGCATCGGATTGCCCGCATTAGAGAGGAAACTTGGAGGGATCAGCATGGGGCGCTCTTCTCCATTGGGCTAAGTAGGATATGTTCTAGCCTCAGGTACCGTATTTAGGTGCGTGGTTGGCACCAGGACCCGGGAGCTGACTGGTGAAATGGTTTGTGCTTCGGATGAACTTGCGTGTGTGTGGAGAAAGTACATTAACATGACACGAAGTTGAAAATTGTACAAGCATAAATATTGATTCGAATGCTAATCATGTATGATGAGCATTGAAACGGGTAAAAAGGATGATGTCTAGCATTTGAGGAATTGAAGGATTTACCATGCTTCTTTGCGCAATTTGGTGATTGATAGCAGCGCGTGATTGGGGTTCGCAGCATCTGCTGACCCTAACTCATCAGCGAGCTGGCTTAGCGCAGGGATCGCCCCCAAAGTCTAGGCAGGTCCCTCTTTTTTAGCGGCTTATCTCTTCCTACTTGCACCACCCCCCGCAGCTGGCTGCGGCTAGTACTCCAAAAAGCACAGCTGCACCAATGATTATTACTTTTCTCCCAGAATAATATTTCCTTCTTTCTTTCTTTCTTTCTTTAACACTTTAACACCTTAACAATATACTCTCCTCCTCTCTTTGCTTGTGCTACGTACCATCTCACTACTCAGCTTCTCATTCCTTTGGCTTCACTGTCCAAGCACAATTGCATTGCTTACTTACAGCACATTCCCTTGTCTCAGGCTGCGCCTCGGTCTCCATCAGGAATAAGCAAGGCTACCCACAAGCGGGCTTTTAATCTGAGCAGAAAACCTCCTCACTCACTGCCACTGAGACTACCATCTACTGCGTCAAAAACAACAACACTCCACACGTGCACCGAATCAGTCTGCTCTGAAAGACGGGCTTATCTGAGACGTGTGTCACCTGCGGCCACGAAACCGGCCCCAGCATCACGCATGTTGCCTACTACCCAACCTCGATAGAATTTTGTACCTTTGGCTCTCTAGGTCTGGCTTACTGATTAGAGCCCGACCAAGAGAGCCAAATTACTCCACAATGGCCAGCTACAAGGTATTTCTTCCCCTCCATTGAAGTTGAAGATAGACAACTCTCCAACTAACAGTGACTCGAGCAGGAAACACAATCCAACCGACCTCAGAGCTCCCACAGACTCTCGATGACCTCTGCGTCCTCCTCCAATATGCCAGTACGTCATGCTACATCAAGACAACACTCCCACTCGGTCTCTCTCGGGGCTGTCAATCCGTCCCACCGGATTACCAGACGTAAGAGCATGAATGCAAGTGCAGTCAACAATGTCGCTGCCATTGCAGCTGCACTCAACGATAGGGAGGAGAAGGGTTCCGCCTCTTCGAAACGCGGGAGCTTGAACTTGAAGACCGCTGCAGGTAGCCGAGGCCTCGAGTCTAGCAGATATGGTAGTTCTAGCGGTGACATCTATCCTCTAGGTGGGCTCGCAGGCAACAACGAGAATGCCAACGAAGAGGCCATGGATGATGATGAATCCGTTGCCGGGGATGACTTTCTACCAACTGAGAATGTGAGCACAGGATCGAAAGAAAGAGCCAGGCGTGTAAGCGAAGGCTCATACCTCACAAAGGGCGAGGGTAAAAGATCAAGTGGTGAATTGAGATGCGAGAAATGCGGAAAGGGTTACAAGCATAGCAGCTGTTTGACGAAGCACCTGTCAGTATTTTCTGATCCTCCCGTCATCCAGCTGTTTGCTTGTACCTTTCTCCCATGTGTACCTGTGTCTCTCTTAGTGTCAATACTCTCTGGCGTCCATCCAACTCCGATATCCAGAAGGTCCTTTGTTGACATTTGTTGTTTGCAGGTGGGAGCATACTCCTGAATGGACATACACATCAAAGCTTCTTATATCGAAGCATCAGCAAGTCCAATTGCTGCAAGCTGCGTCGGTACTGGTTGGCATGAACCAAGACGCAATAGCAGCTGAAGACACAACGAAGCGATCAGAGAGCGATCACTCATCTGCTTCTCCTGCCCCATCTGGGTCTTCGGATGTAATAGAAGAAGAATATTATATTAGCTCAGCTGAGACCACGCCTCCGCCCATGAACGAACACTACGTCATGGTCGATGATACAGAAAATGGTCGAAGCAAACGATATAGCGGGAACAGCTCATCATTCTCGAGGTCGTACCAATCTGCGCCGTCATTCTCGCTGCCTGCTGGTAACAATTTGAGCCACTACCATCAACAGCGAAGACCATCTTCATCTGGCGTTGCATCTGCAGACGTAGATGAGGAAGAAGCTGGCTTGGTGGCTGCTGTTGAATCCTTGTGCAGCTTTGGTACCCCAAGGAATGGCCTCCCGTTACCTGACGGTATCCCGCCTGTGCCTCCTGTGCCTGCTATGTACCGCGCAAACAGCTTCAAGCAATCTGGCAGTTTGGGACAAGTGCCAGAATTAGGCTTGTCAGTCCCATCCTACCAACGGCTCTCGGACGAACGAGACATAAAAATGAGTAACAGCCACGTTGTCCAAGTCCAGGAAGACTACGATTACGATGACAGCCCTTCTTATGGCAGAAATGATGAAGAGGACGACGGTATTTTCGGGGCAATGGAGGGCGTAACTCATGAGCGCCTTCCCCGTGCATGACCAAAACCGGCCAAGCAAACCAAAAACCTCTTTACCTTACAGAAAATCAATGGCATCATCCTCTCTCAAGATTCATGACACTGCCATTTCGCCTCGCATCTTATCATGTAACATTGGATTTGTATGTCCAAAGCGTGGTGCATCCTGTCTCCGCAGATCAAACTTCAGCACCGAAGAGTGGGCCTTCTTATAAGTCCACGAGGTTAAAGTGAAGATTGGTTTTCAGCGTCGAGCAGGCACCCCATTGCATATCGTTTTGAGATCTAGTGCATGCGTTGCGTATAAGCTCTGGCTAAATGATAGCAGTACAAGCCAAGTTGACATAAGTTCTCACCTCCATCGTGTGAAGATTTGAAAGAACATTCTTATTCACCCAATACCTTTGAGTTTTGACTAGTGTGTTCTTTCGATGATCTTCTCTGCACCCATTCCTTGCCTCTCTACAGTCGCTTCCAAGATCTACACTCCTCAGGAGTGTTCACCTTCTACATTCATTCCCTCCGTTCCTTTCTATCTGAGTTTCATGTATTTCAGAAGCATTCACCTGCTATATTTATTCCCTGCATTCCTTTCCTTCCTGAGTTTCATATGTTTCAGAAGCCTTCATCTGCAGCATTCATCCTCTATTCCTTATTCCGTTCTATTCACCGTGCGACATCCTCTAGCATTTAAACCCCCAAAATTCCCAACCTCCTTCTTCTTTCCAACCTACAATCCAAAGCCACTGAATTTAAACAATCTTTACACCTCTTGCCTATCTTCTCTTATTCGATTTAATAACATCGAAATTATACATTCTACTTTAACATGTGTCCTTAAGAGACAACATTTGTAGCAGCAAAAGTTTCTACCTGATACATTTTCGATAGTTCGTCATGCAGAGCAGGTTTTAAAATATACTAAGTTTCTTCAATGCGAGACACTCTCATTACATCGTCTGAGTACTGATTACTGGAACCAGTCACTTCCTTTTAAGGACCCTGTCCTCCTTATATCAAAATACATCGGCGGCATGGTACCCTCTCGCGGTGGTCTTATGCCAGGTCTAGGATCAAGTCGAGGGTCATCAGCGGCTTCCTCCTCTACAAATCAACCATCAAATGCTGCAATTGGCGGACGTCCCCGAATGCCACCACTACGCCTACCACGAGCAGTGGTAAAGACCCTGCGGAGAGAAAGTGTCTCGGGTCGGGAAGTTTGGCTAATAAAAAGCAAGCTTCATCACGAATATCCTCGCAACTTCTAGTAGCACCTAGCGGAGTCGCAGCCACTGCAGAAAGTAGCGAGGCCGTGAAGAGCTCTGCTGTCGTCGATGCTTCCTTGAACCATCTACAGCAGCGGCCGCGCTTCACCAGAGACAGCCAATCCGGCCAGGACGTCTTTTTCAAGTCAAAACGTCAGCCAAAGGTTACAGAATCCGATTGGGAGCTCTTTGACATTTACCCAGACGGGGACCTTGATCTCCAGGGAGCAGCGGCGGTGCTACCGAAGAACGTCCCCCTCTCCGATGCACAAGCGTACAGCGGTCTCGATCGAGAGTTTGCAATACCAAAAAGCAAGAAGGACGGAAAAACCAGCGCAACCGATTCGCGAGATTCCGCTACTTCTTCCCATCGATCGACGGGACAACTTGAAAAGACACACGTAAGCTCTAGCAAAGCGGACTTTTGGGTGCACCAGAAGTACGTCCACAACCTGAACGATCGCTACAACCACCACAAGGTTGACTTCACAAAACAGAACGATCCACGATTTGATAGAGTCCCGTGTGGAACAAGTGCCAAGGTATGGGACAAGATAGGATCCGGAACGCCTAAGCAGGGGAAGAGAACTGACCGCCCCCGCAAGATTCTCGGACTGGGGGAAGAAACCACTTCAACACCCCAACCAACGACTCATGGAAAGGCGTGCGGGATCTGCAAGAGATCCAGTTAGACGGCGTTCTCGAGATAGTCAGAAAGTCTCGATACGCTGTCGATGCCAAGTTACAGCTACATGGAGAAGAAGCCCTTAATCAGGGTTCTCGGACCCAGAGCGAGGGATGATCATATGCTCCAAGGGCAGAAGATTAACAAAACGGATTTCAAGGGGTATCTGAACATGGTGGCCGGAAACTTGAGCCACCTTCAAGACAACAGGAAGGAAGATCTGAGCAAGGCGGACATGAAAGATTCTATGACAAAGACTAAGGTCCGAAGTAGGAAGCTCTTATTAGACATTGTTCGACCCATACGAGTCATTTATTTAACCCTGATGATATAAAATGGAAATATAAAAAATATAAAAATCGCGCAGAGGCCCGACAGAAGGTAGAAGGTGTATGCGGCCGGGTTAGATTCACGAGCCAATCGGATTGTAACTCCGCTCAAAGATTCTAGTCTACTCTACTCGATATGCAACTCGCCTTTCGGAGAGAAGGAGCAAAAATCAGTTGGACTTGTCGAGAGTCTCTAGCTGATTGACTTTATCGCTCTGAGTATATGATTGGCTGACTAACCCCGTGCACATGTTCATTATTCTGATGCGTAAGGTGAGGTACTCTAGGTGTTTCGTACCAGGAGGAAGACCGGCAACCAGGCTAGTACCTATCCAGCTCTAGACTTCTTACAGAGAATGAATTCATAAGGTAGCAAGTAAAACCCAGAGACTTACATGATCCCAGCGACAAATCAACAATTATTCCAGCATCTCTACCCTTCTAACTATAGCCTACAAAAGTCCCAGATGGACGCCAAGACATTCTGCGCTGAAAGATGCACCTGTACGAATATGCGGCTTACGCCAAGACTACAAAACCTCCGCTATTTGGGACGCTTGGTTGAGTGAGGGGTTTGGAGTCCGTTTATAAGAAGTCCGAAGTCCGAAGTCTTGAATGAGTGAGTCTGTGCAGTACCTATGTAGGAAGCTCAAAGCAGTACCCACCTCTGCAGGCGTTGAGCTTTTCCCCTACCAATCTTCTTTCTGCACCGAAGACAAGTAGGGCTTAAATATGATTGGTTATTTTGAATGGCCCAGTTCTCGCTTAATTGATCTGCTGCTGCGTCTTCTTATTGACATACGATCAACGCTTGCCTTTGCTATCTGCTTCAATTTGATGTGTTAAACAGAGATCTTAGTCTAGAGTGTGCAGACGAGATGTGATTCCTTTCCTTTCCGTCCGTGTCCACAGAGGCAGCAAACCTCCACAGTCCTCCCGAGCTACGTCGCGAACCTCTGCTTCACTGCTTTACAACGTTGATACTTATGACTAACGTCACGATGAAGTGCTTAACGCTAATCTCGTGTGAGCAAATCATGACGGATAGCGAACAGATCCGATTTTCCCCCTCCGCCCATGTCCACGGAGATGGCAAGTTTCCATAACCCTCCCGGGCTGCGTCTCAAGCCTCTGCTTCGCTGCTTTACATTATTGATATCCGTGACCAGTATCCATATCAAGTAATCGACGCTGATCTCATGAGAGCATATGATCACGGACGGCGAACAAGCCCGATGTCCACGCTCTTCATGGAAGGTGTTTAGCTGCTTGTTGGTCTGATCTCATTACGATGATCAGAGTGGTTGGGATCTGGGGTAGGAATCAGTAACTTGTGATTTGCAGAGGTATAATCGGTAACTGTCATGCTGCACGAGTGCTCAGTGCCTAGCGCCAATAGCCGGTTAAACCTCCATACAACCAGCTCAAAGCGTCTCGAGGCCCCCGAGCTGCTCCCGCTGAAACCCCGTTTAAAAGACATGTAGCGCCCTATGGGGTTATGCAGATGAGCTGCACTGCCTTCACCGAACAATTGCGGGGTTGCCTGATCTCGATGACGGTCTACAAGTGCGTCGCTGCATTGCGATGATCAGGTGGAGTTATGCAGGGGGGTTGCGTTGCCTTTCTCGCTCTTCCTCCTTCCCCTTTCACCAGGTGGGTCCGACTGCGCGTAACTGGATGGTCAGGGGCATTAGCAAACGCCTGCTTTTCTATAAAGCCCAAGCAAAGAAGCATCTCTCGTTCAGCAACACACTCCATCATTTGCCTTTCTTAATTTCGAGAAAGAAGAACCACATTAGTCAACAACATTGAATCAATACCCAACCTATCTTGATCACCATGCGCGGTTCTCTTTTCCAAGTGCCATTGCTCGTGGCAGGTTCAGCCAGTGCTCATCTTCTCAGTACATATCCCTCCTCCTCACCAGATTCCCCAAACTCCACATCTTACAGTAGCTAACATATCCACTTCTTCCCCTACCAGGCGCCATCGTCCCTAGTGGCCAGAAAGGCCTTCAGGAGGGCTTAGCCAACGCGGCTTCGTGCTCCTGGAGCGGAACTTCGCCCTTCTGCGCCGGAAGCTGTGACTCCGGTTACAGCGACTGCGGGACATCAGGCTGCGGAGACGGAGCATGCTGCTGGACCGGGTACAAAAAATACTGCTGCCTTGGATCATCATGCCCTGCGGTCTCGCCGGCTTCGGAGGCCGGCCCTGGTAAGCTTTAGGCTGTCCTTCGCTTCTTTTTTTCCTCCTTGTCATATCAACTGACAGGCAAACTTCACAACAGCCAAGGGCCCCTATGACGACTACTGCCCCGATGGCCAGCACATTTTATGCCCGCCTCAGGCTAGAAACAACGAGGAGTGCACCTGTTTGGACGACGAGGCCGTCAAGGGCCATGACCTCCACACGGCCAAGGGCCCCTATGACGATTACTGCCCCGATGGCCAGCACATTCTATGCCCGCCTCAGGCTAGAAACAACGAGGAATGCACCTGTTTGGACGACGACGATGGCAAGCGCAAGGATTAGGAGAGATCTGGTCATTGAACCTCCTCAGTTGTTGACATGGCATAGGCCAAGGAATGGAAGGGAGGAGAAAGGGGAAAGTATCGGCGGTCACGATCATATGCACGTATGGCTTACTTTGTGATTCATAAGCTCATTTACGACATACACGGCAATTGCACTCCTGAAACTTTTACGCAAAGATTTATCTGGTACAAAGTTCAAATACGCTCATTGTGCCTCTAAAGAACATACCTCTTCACCTAGTGCAACTTGGGAAAAAACGACAGTAGCAGTGTTCGAGGACATTAGCTGGACCAAAAACCCATCAAAAAGCTGGCAATTATTGGCCGAAGACTGGAAGGACACCGTGATACCACAGGTTGTAAGTCCCATGGGTACGGGACAGCCACTCAGGAACATGGCGAGTTTTTTTTTTTTTTTTTTTTTTTTTTTTGAAAATGCCTTTGGATGGAAGTTTTTCTGCATTAGCAACGTCTGAAAGCTCGGCCGTCTTCCCTATTCTCTCCTCTTTTCCGCGCCCCTGGGAAGGAACCTATCATGCGCGGCCCCGAACTGGACGAAAGATGTGGCTGCCAACAGATTCGAGGCGACGGAACTGGCCGAGCAACGTGAGGCGTTGCGGAAGCGATTGGGTATTCTCAACAAGTGGACGTCGTACAAAGACAGGCAGGTTGCGAGAGCACAGCCCGCACATCAGGAAGTGGCCGGAGAGAAGGACAAACTGTCCAACAAACTGAAATGCGTGCAGAAGCGGACGGAGCTATTGGAAGGACGAAATGCCGAGGCGAGCGAGGCCCTTCATCACTGCCCCAAGAAGTCAACCGGAGACTGACAGGGGAACTTGGTGACCTTCGGTCTGAGGAGGGTTCCGATTGAAATGCCTCCCCTTTCTGATGTTAACTGATGCTATCTCTTCTGATATGACTTTCAGATCGAGTTTTTTACAACTCAATCAATCAGACGAAGATAGAATCCGAGGTAGACGTGTCAGTGCAGAAGCAGCGGATCGAGAAGTAACGTTTTTATCATCGCCCTTGAAGAGAAGTATATTGATAAAGGTCGAGAGGAGATTCTACGATTTAATTCAGCGAGGATAACACTTGAGATAGACGTCAAGATTTAACACGATCTATTATCTTCGAATATAATAAGAATATCGAAATAGAAGCGACAGATCGAGAGATAGCTTTTTATAATCGCGTATAAAGATCGATAGATTTATGAAGGCCAGACGGAGATTCTACGACTTAATCAGCAAAGATAAACTTGAGATAGACGTTAAGAAGCGAAAGCAGTAGATTCAGAAATAGCGTTTTACTATCGCTTTTCAAGAGAAGTATATTTATAAAGATCGAAAGAAGATTCTTACAATTTAATCAAACGAAGAAAAGTCTTAAGATAGACGTTAAGATTTAGAACGATCTACTGTCTTCGAATACGATAGGAACATCGAAACAGAAGCGGCAGATCGAGAGGCAGCTTTTCGTAATTACGTGTAAAGATCGATGTATTTATAAAGGTCAGAAAGATAAAACTTAAGGCGGACGCCGAGAGCAAGGATGGTCTCAAAGCGCTACATTGAATCAGTGATAGAAAGCATATAGATCTATAATGGGCGGCCAGAGATATAAGACCTCTGGCCTGACAAAGAACTATGTGACAAACATGGGATGAAAGGAAAACATGTATGGAAGGCACTTCCAACAGATGGCCTGTCATCTGTAGATGCAATTTTTTTTTAGCAGAGCAGCAGCAGCGGATCGCGGAACAACGTTCGATCATCGCGTGCAGAGAGAAGTGTGTTGATGATCTCATGGCTGCCAACCAGGGCCTGGATTCGAGATCTGAAACAGCTTGAGTCTAGCGTTGATCGGAAAAACGAGGGAGCAGCGTTCTATCATCGACTGCAGAGGGCAATGTATTATGAACTTATGACCACCACTCGGGGCCTCGATTCGAGTCTGGCATCGAGAGAGAGAGGTGCGGATCTGTGCGGTCTGTAGGAAGCCCGAAGCAGTACCAACCTCTGCAGGCTTTGGGCGTTTGCCCTTACCAATCTTCTTTCTACACCGGAGACAAGTAGGCTTGAATTAGTGTTGTCATATCGTTCTACACGGTCACGAAAACATGTGAATATGTATGATTGGGCCATCTCAACGCCGGGGTCGGCAATCAAATGGAGGCCTGAAGAGGCATGCTCTCGTGCCCCAGCACTCAGGAAACCCCCGAACCCCAAGCAACGGTCTCGCAGAGGACGGCCGCACCAGCGCTGACGGTACGACTGATAATGGTGCCCACAGAATGCCTCGCTCGTGTAGATTGACTGTAATGGCTGTAATGACCCAATGGCCGGAATAGCCTCAGGGCTGCAACAACCGAATAGCTGAATAGCTGAACAGGTTAAAAATGTTGGAATGGCCAAAATGGCTGCAATGATCGAAATGACCGAAATGGCGAAAATAGTTTAAAACGATGTGATGAATCGAATAGCCTTATAACCGTAACGAAACAATGCTATGACCCTGAAAGAGATGAAATGGAATAAAGAGCCAAATACTGGTATAAGACAGGTATATAGATCCATATCTGAATCCCGATATGCGGCTGGTTAACCCCCTTCTCGTTGAATTACGATCAACGCTTGCCTTTTTTATCTGCTCCAATTTGATGTGTTAGACATTACTGTTGACAGTGCAGATGAGATTTAGCGTATTCAAAAGCGTTTCTTGGCATAGAGATCTTTCGCGTGCAAAGTCATAGATTTTCGTCCTGTAGCACGAGTATCTTCCCACAATGATTGAATACCAATCAACAAACATCGCAAATGGTCAACTTTAAAGCTGTATAAACCTCAGCCCTATTAGTCAGGCCTCTCAAACGTGCCAATGCCTCAGCAGTCAGCTCGTCGATTCTCTCTCTGTCCCGCACTCGCTGCTGCTTACGAGTAGGAGGCTGAAAGACAAGCGCTTGCCCAGGAGCAGCGTAAGAAAGAGAAGGCTCAGGCTCAGGCCCAGAAGCAACGAGTCGATACAGTTGAAGGCGTTGGTCTAAATTCTGATCGGTGCGAGTGCAACAGCGAATCTCGCGGGCAATTGTAGAGGGTTTCTAATTAGCATAAAGAAGATGATGCTGGGCCATGGCCCGTCTCTGTGTATTTCTGGGAAGAGGCATGGCGATTGAGGGAGTGAGAAACCTGCCAAGACTTCAGTATAGCTTCATTTTTTGTTTGTTGGAAAGTTACTGACGACAGCAAAGCTATTTGTTGCAAATTGTGGGAAGATAATCTTGCTACAGTACGAAAATCTATGCGAAAGATCTTCAAGCCAAGAATTTAGCGTATTCAAAAACCTCTGCGTCTCTTGGCACGAAGGTTCGACGCAACGTCGTATACATTTTTGTACTGTAGCATAAGCATCTACTCCATAAACCCATAATCAACTTACAAATATTCTAAATAGACAAAATTTGAAGCTACACACATCTCAGCACTATCAATCATATCTTTCACACGCATCAAATGATTTATTAATCACCTCGTCGTCTCTCTTTTAGTCTTATACTCGTAACGTAGATAATCGCTCTATTCGACTAATCTGATCGTTGCGAAGAAGATTAAAAGATAAACGCTAAAATAGAAACAACGTAAGAAGAAGAAAGCTCAGACTTTGATTTAAAAGCAACGCGAAAAGGACGATGCTTAAATCGTCGTCGTCGTCGCTCAGAAGAAGCAGCGAGAGAACGAGCTTGCTCTTATTAAGACTAGAGAGCAACATAATAAATATATAGTGCGATACATTTATAGACGTTGCTTTCAGTCTTGAATAATACGAGTATTATATCGTGTATTAATAGAGGGTAGCTCTGAAGCGACTGCAGAAGACTTTTGATTAGAATAAAGAAAATGCTCGACTTTGATCTTAATAGATGTGTTAATGAAAAGAGACATGAATAACCTGTAGGGGAAGTTTGTATAACTTCAAATTTTGTTTATTTGAAATATTTATAAGTTGATAATGGGTTTATGAAGTAGATGCTCATGCTACCGTACAAAAATGTATACGACGTTGCGTCGAACCTCCGTGCCAAGAGACGCAGAGGTTTTTGAACACGCTAAATCGCAGACGCTTTTGAGTACTTACGCAAAACGCGATTTTTCCCCTCTCGTCCGTGTCGACAGAGATGACTAACCTCCACAATCCTATCGAGCTGCGCCAGAAAGCGAAAAAGCTGGCAAATCTTCGCCGAAGACTGTGAGAATGCCACACTAGGGGGCGCTGAAGGAATTAATGCGTTAAATCAACAGCATCGGTCTCAGAGAATCGCGCTATTCACATAACAGGTCACAAGTTCCAGAAATACAGGACAGCCACTCAGGAACTGGCGAAAAACTTTCGGTTGAAATGCCTGTCTGTAGATGGAAAAAACTTTCCATTCTAGCAACAGGCTTAAAGACCGACCGTCTTCTTCAAATATCTCTCCGCGCGCCCCTGGGAAAGGACTTATCATGCAACCTCCAAAATTCTTGGACCTTAACAATCGACCCACCCCTGCTGCTGCCGCGGAAACTCTGCCACACTCTTCGAAGCAAGATGTCTCGGAATGTTTCTGGGAATGTTTCTAGAACATTCATCTCGCTTTCGTCAGTCACCGAATGATCCAGAAGGCTGGAGCCGTATGGCTGAGAGGTGTTTGGCCTAAACGGCAGTGCGCTGCACAGCGCGCATGACGGGGTTCTGGCTCAAAACACTGGCACTGAGTAACTTGACAGCTTTTGCAAAGGGGATACTCCGACGACGTCGCAAACGCCGTAAGGAGAGGGGTAAACTCTGGTAAAGGACGACTGGGGTTTCATGCCATTGGATGAATCCTCAACGAGATGTGTTCAGTCTATGACTTCGGTCTAATCCACAAAAACTCCATGGCCTTTTCTTTTTGACCCACGCTGCCAAGGCCTGGCTGTACGTCGTCCGAGGTAGCTCTGACGTGCCTCGCAACGACCTTTCACTGACTCCTGTCCGCCCTGTCCGCTCCGCCCTTGCCTATGCCTTCCTCAGAGCTAAAAGCCCCAAAGCCAGCGCTCAATCAGGCTTTTGTACTCGCCTCTTCTTGAGAGAAGTGCAGAATTGAAACAACGTACAGCGGTACACGAGATCTCCAGTATCTCCAAAAAGGCGCTCGCATCAAGCTCGAAGAGACATAGCCATGCCAGACTCTTGACGACGTCCAAACACTCGGATCTCGGCATGGAACCCGTTCTGCTCCAATCAAAGGAAAGTATATAATTAGGCAAGTTATTGATGTACACCACTTTTTGATACATTGAGAACCCCCCCATAACCGGGTACAGTTTCCGGGTGCCGCCTTGCCTTAGTCGTTTGCCCCCGGCAGGGCTAGTCTGTTTGAAATTCAGCGCACCGGAAGAGTGTAGGAGCGAGTGTGTACAGGAGGGGCCCCCAGAAGGAAGGAAGGATCCTGTTCACGAGTGACGCACTCTGTAGGTAGCAAGACCACGGCACTGAAAGCATTCGAGACTGCTCCCTACCCGACCAGCCCAGACTCTATGCCCGGATATGGGGGGTGTCAATGTATCAAAAAGTGGTGTACACGTACTGGTCTGAATCGGATGAGTTGAGTGACGAGACCGTCGACTATACGTCTGCACCTAAAGCATACATTGCCATATCACATCTTCTGAATCCCTTTCATGTCATCTCCATCTCATCATCCCCCCACCTCCTCCGTGAGGTCATGTAACACAAAGCCACGCCCGTTCTTTGCAAGCCTAGCCATCTCAGCCCGAGCAGTGGCTTCTACATGGGCGCATTTTGAACAGCTCTTGCTACTGCACGCGATGTTGAGAATATCCAACATGCTCTGATCGTTCCTGGTGAACGCCCAATAACGCGGCGTCCACCCCCATGGCCCTTCATGGTGGATGTCAGCCCCGTGCATAAGAAGTAGCCTCACTGTGGGCTCCGAACGCTTGAAGCATGCCCAGTAAAGAGCTGAGCGTCCCTCATCGTCCCGCTCAGAGATGGCTTCTAAAAAATTTTCAATCCCAAATATGTGTTTCACAATCTGTTTTACGACCTTGTCGCGCTGGTAGAATACAGCCTCGAATAGCGATGATTTATCAGGTCGGTAGGAGTTACCCGCGTTATAGGTACCCAGGTTCGGTTCCTTCGAATCAATCAGGTCAAGTAGCTCGACCACGGGATAACCTGTCAAAAGCTCTTGGACAACTGCATCGTGGCCCTTGATCACAGCCCATCTGAGGAGCCACCGTGCTGCATCTCTTTGGGCGGGGTAGATCCTAACCCGCTTAGGTAAGTGCTCTCGGGCTCGACTCCGACGGTCCAAATAAGGACTAGAGGCTCGGACGTCGAGCCCCTGAGTACCGTGTCTGAGTATTTCCAAGACAACATCTGGATTTGGGTTAAACGAGCCCACCACCGCTCCCAGCATGCACGGAAAATACCCTTCCAAATCAACATCCGCGCCTGCTCTGACAAGGAGTGTCACAATCTCGGCAGTTCCGGCGAGACAGGCTGCCTGGAGCGCATTTCCAAGAAGCCCCGCCTCGGCATTAACATCAGCGCCAGCCGTAAGGAGTGCGGTTACGATGCCAGTGTGGGTCTTCAGTGATGCAACTTGGAGGGCATTTCCATATTTCCCACCTTTGGTGTCGGGCTTAGCTCCGTTGTCGAGCAAGAATGTAACTAAATCTCCCAAACCAAGAGAAGCAGCCAGATATATCGAACTCCTCCGCCTGTTAGGCTCCTTGTGACGTTGGAGGCGTTGGTCCAACACCAGTCCGTAGTCATCTGGATCGAAGAAATTGGTCCAGAAATTGACGTCGCCCTCCGAGTCCAGGAACTGAGCAGCGAGCTGCATGACTGATTCAGTCTTTGCCGAGCCAGCATGAAGAAACCATTTGGTGCAAGCGTAGTCAAGCAAAGGAAATTTGCTTTTGATTTGGTATATTGATCGGTCCGGCCCAACGTCGGTGCATTGAAGAGCGCGCTCCAGATTACTATCTACATGTGACCATTCTGTCTCTGTGCAGGCGGTCTTGGCACATATTATGTAGCAGAGACAACTCTGCATGATTCGCTCATTTGCCTGCAAATATCCAATAGTAAAGCGAGACGCTAAACTCTGAGTAGCCCGCGGAGAGCTTAGATATTCTTTCACGGAATAGTGAGCGAGGTGTATCTCTTTGCGAGTCCCTTTCGGCATGACGACTATCAAACTAGACAACACAGTGAGGGCACTATCTGGATTGAATAGGCGCTCATCTGGATCGAATGCTGGACTTGAGGAAGGGTCAATAGTCATCGCCTCTGCTAGTTCATCAAGCCATAGTGGCCTTGCAGAGAATAGCAGCCATGTGAGGGCTCGAAACGCTTCTGAGAAGTACTCCTCGTCCGTGTTCAGAAGAATCCGGTCGTATGTATCGTCCAGCGTCTTTGGTAAAATTTTCAGTGTTTGTCGGACATTACTAGGTCGGAGACATTTTCTCAAGGATTCAAGTTGGCATGATACCCAACGAAACCTGTAAATACATTTAATACAGTGAGACAGTGACAGGCGCGAAGTACTTACATTCCACAGGCTCCTCTGGTCAACTCAGCTTCGATTTCATCCTGCAAGTCTGATGGCCAACACCTCAACTTCGGGTCATTGACCAATTGGTTCCGGATGTGTAGTCGTATGTCAGCATCTAGTTCGCTCGTTTGGATGTTCATTGGCGGAGCGGTCACCATTTGACTCATATCGCTCAGATCTGGCTCCATCCGGCTTGTCGCTAGGATGTGCAGATTGGGTAATTCGAGACCTTTGAAGGTTTTAAGAAGGGCGATCAGCTTGGCGCGTTCGCCATTGGTGGCTGGACACTCATCCAATGCATCTAGGATGAAGTAAATTTGGCCAGTAGCACTAATGAGTGATCTGAGCGCGTTGATGAGTTCTGTTTCCGGCGGCACGTCATGACTGTGCCTCGTGTATAAATCGACAAGGATTTCAGGGACACTGAGCTGTTGGCGTAAAAGCTGCAGTAGTAACGAACGCAAAAGGGTACTCATTTTCTGTCTGACGGAGTCACTGAAAGTAAAGTAGTAATATGCGAGATAGTGGGAAGCGTGATGCGAACAAAATAACTTTGTCTCTTCGACGATAGTAGAACTAGAGACTGTCAACGAGATCAGCGACTGCTCTTGTCACTCACCATAAGACTGTCTTCCCACAGCCTGGGATCCCTTGGAGCCACATGAAGGACCCAGCCTTATCTAGCCACTGTGTGTAGTAGACGCTTTGGAGAAACCAGCCTCCTGTTTTTGGTTCGCGTTGCTGGCATGCGGCTTTGTGAGCGTCGGTTACATAGTCGGATGGACTAATCCACCGTATGATTTTATCTCTTCTATCCTCTAAGAAGATTCGGTCAGGGTATGCACAGACCAATTTTCGTAGGCCAAGGAGATGTATACCTATTTGATGAGCTGCCATCGATACTGTCAGACTTGCTACGTCCTGCCTAACGTTCCTTAGGCAGACGCTGGTGTCTTTCCGCATTGAGTTGAGATTAGTGTTAGTTGACGAAAGGGTAGAGAGCACACTGCGCTGATTAAGGGTGGCAACGTCCCTAGAGGTCATCAGCTCCGAGAAAAGCTGCTTGTTCCATCCGAAGCGACTTACAAGTGCAGGACGCTCATGGCAATCGATAGATTGCCCATTAAGTCGTGCGTCACGATCTCTTTGAGTTTTGCAATGGTACTCTCTCGAAACGGATACTGGAGAGTCGATGGTATGCTGCGTATTCCTTTGCTTGACATTCCCTGACGAATCTTGTTTATCTTGGCCATCAAGCGATCGATGCCGGCTTTGCAGGCATCAAGGCTCTCGAAGACTGCAGTAGCATTATCTTCGATGCCATGACGTTCAATGGTCTTTCGCAAAAGCTCCAAGATCCTGCAGAGGGTCTCAGTCGTCTCACACAAGCTGTGAACATCTTTCCGGGAGCCGCGCGCTGATTGGTAAAACTTAAGTACCGATTTACAGGCTGTGAAACCGAAAGATAATATGCCAACACAAGACGCAGTAACAGAAAGAGGGTCAGCCATTTTCCCCGCGATAATTCATGAAATCAGTACTGTGTCAAATGTATAGATAAATAGTAACATTTGCAGTACATCCAGACAATAAGAGCTCAGCCTCATGACCTAACCCCACTCCTTAGCGGTTCCATATGCACAGTGACGACAATCGTTGTATGGGCTCTTTGTTCACCACAATGCTATTTAACATGTGTATTCAGCTGTCACGCGAAGGTAAGAAGCTGGAGATTCTATAGCGGCTGGTGGGGAGAGGATGGATCGGAGGCTTAGGGTGCTGATTCGGGTGGGCAGGATCTAGCCGAGGAGGATTCTTGAGGAGGTATTTGCTTCTATAATGAGTGGGTGGATAGTATGGGAGACTCTTAGTGTAAAGGAGGAACGAACTTTTTTGTGATGAAGTTATGAGATGGCTTTTGGGGCAGGTAAGCTGCGTCTTGTCCGAGCATAGGCTACCCTAATGGACCTATATGTTTTCTAATGATCCTCGTGCTGACATTTGAAACCTGAACCAGGGTCAGGTCAACCAGAGCGCCATGTGAACCGCAAGGGAACGTAAACATGGGAGGCACGAATGAATATCTAGAAGTGGGTGGGCGACTAAATCTACGGCTAGCGGCAGTCGCGCCGGGGATTTCGCTTCACTTGAGCTCATAGTATGTGGACTTAAACATCAATGACTGGAACTTCTACTGTGCGCGATTTTGAAAAGGTCGAGGAGCTGTGTCTCAGTCATCGATAGGCAGTGCGCACGTTGGCCACGGGTTGCCAGTGAAGTGGGAAGACACTCATCCACCTCCATGGTCTAAAGAGAGATTCACCTCTACATACTCAATAATCACCAGCCGTCCAATTTCGAACCAGAAGCTTCTCGCAAATCACTATCGATTAGGTAAGGGGCCCTTTCGATAAACTACCGTACACATACTGACTGCTTTGGGCTCCGCAGCATCTAACCATCATGGCCGGACGATACATTCCCCCTCACATGCGTGGGTCAACCGGCTCCTCAGCCGAAATGCCTAGTGCGCAGGCCGAGCGTAAATCTGAAGATGGCTACACCCTCGAGGAAATCGCCTGCCAATACTCCTTCGATCACAAAAAGCGGCTGGGGACTCTGAACCGCGCTTCAATATTTGTCGAAGGAGAGGAGAAAAGTACTCTCAGCTTCGTCATTGTGTTCAAGGACCAGCACCCAAAATGGCCGCCTAAGATCTTTTGCAAGACAAATCTGTTCTTGTTGCCGAAGACGGATACACTTCCAAGTATGTATATTCAATGGGATGATACCCCCCCTTACACATGCCCCAACATATACCACAATACCGCAAGACTGTGTTTCAGGAGCCAAGTCTCTTTTCTAAACCTCTATATCTGTCTCATTACTCTGGTCTGTTCGCCGAACAAGAGATGCTGAATCCGGGATAGGTTCACCAATCACGGTCTTCACGGAAATCTCCAGCCTGAATACCTCCCAAAATCATAAAAATCATGAGCAGAAATTCCTCTACGCAGGCGCACATACCATTACGCGGATCCAATACCTCATGCCTCGCACCCCTCTGCTGATCAAAATGTTGGAAAGCAAGTTCACGGGCCCAATGAACGAAAGATCCGAGGAGGCCTGGAACAAGAGCTTGAATATGAAGTGGGCGGTTGTGGATCTGAACATGGTGGAGGAAGAAGAGCAAGGAAGCAATCCCATGGAACCGTTGAAAGAGATCAAGAAGAAGGGTGTTAGTGAGATGTTGGAAGAGATGCGACTAGGGGAGAGCAGTGGGGGAAAGGAGAACGGAAAACCAGGCGTCGGAGATGAGGAGGAGGTTCTAGACGGGGATGAGGACCGATGAGTACCGATGAGTTCCGATTCAAGCGGGGATCCTACGATTGCACGAGGCTTGACGTCTGCCGAGAAGTTGAAGTCTCCGAGCTTGAGGTAAGCAGCCTCTTCTCGGCTAATAACCGTGTCACCTAGCCCTGCTAATATTATGAAGCACAGCCTCGCAGCGAGAGCTGAGCGAATGCATCTTCTCCCTGCAAAAAATGCTTTCTCTCACTGCTCCTCAAGAACCATGGCCATTCTTATCAGCTTATTCTCAAGCACCGACAAGGACGACAACACTCTGGTAGCGAGACTGATCAGCGGCACCCTATAGCTCTCTAGCGTGCGAATATGTCTTAGATATACATACATTTACAAACAGAACCATCACATTAATAGCTTTTCAAACCCTTTGTGTTCTCATAAACAGCATTTATGCTTGCTCCGCGGAGATCCTCGGCCACTGACGTAACTGACAAGAAATCTAGCTGTCTGGCCGTCAACTCTCAGTATACTTCCACGATCACCCATCACATCCACTCCAACCTCTGACCGCCGCCGCTCAACATCCTCCCACAATGCCTCTGTACGAAGTCGAGCACATTATCCCCCTCTCCACCCCCCAAAAAGACGACCTCGCCCGCTCCATCACCCAAATCCACTCCCAACTCTTCACAACACCCTCCTTATTCGTCAACGTCCGCTTCACAAACACAGCCAGCCACGACGTATACATTGGCGGCAAAAAGGTACCCCCAAAAGCCCTCTCACGTCTCTCAAAAATCCTCTCCCTTCTCAAAAAGCGTCTCTGCCCCCCCCCTCCCATCAATGTGCCACAAATTCCCAAAAACAATCTAATCCCTCTCTCTCTCCCTACCCAATCCAATCCATCTATCAAGCCTAAAACCCCCCCCCCCCCCCCTTTTCCGTAAGAAAAAAAAAACACACAACCCCCCCTCTAACCCCAAAGCGACACGCAAAACAGAGACCCGCCAACCGGATCCTCGCGCACGTCCGCCCGGGCGGCGGCCGCTCCGTCGAGCATTTCCACAACCTCTGCTCTCGGATCACGGAAGCGTGGGGCCGTGCGCTCGGCCGCGCGGACAACAAGGTCAAAGGAGGCGACGATGGGGAGCTGAGGGCGGTTTTCATCCTCGGGACGATCGTCGCGGGGAGCGAGGCCGGGTTGGCGCTGCCGGCTGTGAGTTTGACTTCCTCCTTTCAAAACCGATGATGTTGTTGTCGTTTGGTGGTGGTGGTGGTGAAAGACAGAAAGGCGATGGTTTTCTTTTGCATGTTGTCGGAAAACGGGAGGGGGGGGGGCAAATAAATGCTGATTATTGGCACGTGTTGCGTGTTTTGGGCAGGCGGGCGAGGATCGGACGTGGTTGGAGGGGAATGTGGGGGAGTTTGAGAAGAGGGCCAAGGCTGGGGATGGGGAGTTCCGGGACGTGCTGGAGGAGATGAGGACGAGGGAGGATTTGAGGGAGTCTCGTTGTGACGAGGGAGGGGAGGAGGTCTTCAGTAGAGGAGGGTTTCTAGGACATGGTAGCTGAAGAAGATTTGATAATCATTTGGGGTATATCCAACATCCCACGCGGGAAAGAATCATCAGCATATTGTTCATCAACCAGACTCCGGTTCTCCTTGCTCCTTTTATATACGACCTATGGTTAGTCCAACACTGCCTCATAATCATTTCGTCCGCGCGACGACCAAGAACTATACAGCCTCTCCCACGCCTCGCCCCCGCAACTCTTCCGAGCTATCGCTCCAGCTACCGCCCCTTAACCTGCTGCTCCTTCTAGTGGTCGACTCTCGTACGCCGTCGCCGTCGATGGGCAACCTACCACGGCCATTTCCGCGGAATTTTCGAAAAAGGCTTAAGAAGAGCGTCCTACATGCCGCGCGCGAGGTCGTGATGTAGATGACTGAGTTCCAGAAGCCCATAAGGGAAAGGACAATACCTGCTGCGTAGGCGTAGGGAACGGAGATGGCCTCGGGGTAGATGAGGGAGTAGACGCGGTTGATGGAGGAGGGTACCCAGGTGACGAGCAGGGAGACGAAGAAAAGGGAAGCCACTTTTGTGTAGCCGAAAGCTGCTCTGTTGGCTTCCATAGCTGCCCTGTTCTTCTTCTGTTGCTTATATTCGGTGCTGGCGTGGTGCGGTATTGAGGGTCGAGGCGCCGCTGAGATTTTGACGACGTTTTTTGGGTAGCCGGCATGAGACATGTCGCTCGGAGTGCTGCTTCTGCGGTCGGAAGGGGGACTGTAGGCGTCAGAAATGTTTTCCAGAGGGTGGCCTGCGAAGTCGCTGGTGACCTGATAGTCTGTGGTTTTGAAGGCATAGTTATGGTCGTCCGAGGGATTGGTGAACGCTCGTAGTTGGTGACGTTTCTTAAAGATCTCGCGGCCGGCCATGATGTAGATTGCAAAGGAGGCGATGATGCAGATCCTATGGAAATCTCAGTAAGTGCACAGGATTCTAGCAGCTTTCATTTGATTTGCGTACCATGCTGGACCATAGCACACAGCAATACGCAAGAAATCCCAATCATGGGCTAACCAGCACCAAAGCTAATGTTCACAGTCAGCTTACAATAGTGCCTGCCTTGCCTTGAGCTACTTCTCTTACCACCGCTGGGCCATACATCTTGCCTCTTTCCTTGGTTTCAACGAAGATGAAAACGAAGGCGATGACAAATGGGGCTCCATATGCCATCAAGTGGTATTTCCACCTAGATTACCATTTCGGAGTTAGTATTGCTTATTAGACGGGGAATATTGAGCCTTGGAACATGTCTACAGAGTATACACTCCCAAGACATGTCTCAAGACTCAAGACTTGGTCCCAAAGAGGGAAAATGAACTCCGAAAATACGTACTCCAACGCTTTGAGTTGCTGGGCATTATACTTTTTGAACAACGTCAAGTAAACATTGATTGCCATGGCCAGATTCCAAAGGGCGTCGGCAGGAACGAACCTGCAGTACGTTAGGTAACGCATTGCACGACAGCCCGGACATAGCTTTACATCTGAATGAGGAAGCCTTGGAATTGGCACAGATGTGAATTGGCACCTGCGCGAATGGGTGACTCTGACATCAAAGTCCCGATGTTGCAAAGAGTGTTCCCCCATGATGCGTAGAACACCAGCCGGTTGATTGGTCTTCGGAAGTTGGGTGAGGACACAAAGGTGACGAAGATGAAGATTGTGCCGATGAGTGAGAAGCAGGAAGCAACCCGCTCTGTGGTCTCTAGCGCTCTTGATTGACCTGCCGTCAACGATGCCATGATTGATCAGGATTCAGAGAAGGTCTCGAAGAGCGTTCAATGCTCCTGTTCACAGAAAGACACGGCATATAAAACAGCGCAAAGAGAGTCCTAGCGGTAGTGCTAGGGAGGGGTAACAGCAGCAGAGGTATCGTAGTATCGATTTTCGGTTCACTGAAAGGGTGCCTTGGAGGTAACAAGTCCTTGCGGAGATTGATCGACATGCGGTAGGCATGGGACGATATTAAAAAAGCACGATTGGAGGATTGGCGTGAAATCGAGATGCATGAGATTATGTATATATGTATTTAGTGCCTACTGTGACCCAACCGCATGATGATGATAAATAAATAGAAAGTACACAACTTGGGTGTGCTATTTCCGGTGGTTCATCAGCGAATTAAATTAGTAGCAGGTGGGGGGGATGCTGCATTGCAAAGCCCGGCCGTCTGCGGGCTGACAGGCCGTCCGTCCAACGGTAGCGCTCGAAACAGCGAAGCATTCGGGTAAGCACGTCAAATGTACAGGCGGTCAAATGAGAGAAAAGGAAGCTGGAGAAAGTTGGAGCCTTCTGGTATTGAACCTGGGAATCTATAGGTACATGCAATGCAGCGTGGAGAAGGTTGAGATGGAAAAAATAGACTGCACTGAAGCGGAATGTTGGTAATACCTAATTCTTCACCGGTCCAACAACCTACGCTTACTCCGCTCAATCTTTTGAACTGGTTAATTCTCTAAGCAGTCGAGCAGAGTAGACCAATTAAGGACTCAATCAAGATTTTGTTCTCAAGGCTTTTGTTGTTGAGTTACAGAAGTTATTATTATTATTATTATTATTATAAGTTATTGTAGAAAAGACAATTCGCGATCTTCGCAGGCCCTCAGTCACAGTGAGCAACTGCGGGGACGAGGGAGGGCCGGGAGATCGCCGAGAATTGGCATATGCATTAGTGACAGAGCCCAGGAAGCGAGGGTTAGGATGTAGGAGCCTAGCGCGTTTTTGAACAGTAAGGTACCTAGCCTGTAGGTGCATATGTATTGCTTTTCAAGTCCGTGAAGGTCGTATCGAGAGTCAATCTTGACAGCCACTAATCATGTTTTGAGAAGTATTTACTTACTATAAAGCATTGCTAATCACCTCTTTATTCGTCCCTTTGTTCCATCACCCACCTTAGTAATCAGGTCTTCAACTTTGGGAACCTGCAAAGTTTCTGGTAATCCTGTCCCAATCAAGAACATTGCCCCGGTGACGATATGCGCATGAGCTCACTCGGGGTTGTCATGCAAGTCGGAAGATTTAGAGAAGCTTGTCTCCATAATAAGGGACGGATCTCATTAAAGCTTCCCTAGGAGCCGTCGAGAGAGGGCTGCATTGCGTACTTGGGACCCTGAAAATCTTGACCTGGCCTATATGTTGGCTACAGAGACGTACCTTAGCGCCTTTGAAATTAGGAGAACAGGTTCAGCAGCTGGGAGTTGTCTTTGTCGTCAATGTCGTCTAAAGAAGAGGACATGCGTGACATCTGAGTCTGAGGCAACCCACACACAATCTATAGTATTCTAGCTTCAGCCGGAGCCGTATGCAACCGTGAGCATGTCAATAACGGCCTCTTGCATCTGCGTATTCGCAAGACAGGAGCTCGCAAGAATATCTGTTTCTGGAGCAACGCAGTGCAATTACTCCGTACACATGTTAGTATCGACTCAGTCCTTAGAACATGTTACCCCCTCGTTTGGAGTTTCATCTCGACCAAAAAAACCCCCTTTCTAGAACCGGCACATGCACCTCACTGCCGGTAGCCGAGCTTGTGAAGGGTCGTTTGCGTAGTGGTGCGATCGAGCTGCCAATTTTCGATAGCCAGGAACATAGGGGGCTCTGGACCCTCCCGGGAGCCATTATCTGGGTAACAATGTACCTGAATATACTCAATTCGGTCGAACGATCGACGCCGCGAACTGCAATTCGTGACGGTTCCAGTGAAGGTCTGCTCAAGAAAACGAGAGGGTGGATATGGAAAGACCGAACAAAATTGTCATGATACTAATCCTCGCTAATCAGAACGAGGCAATAGGAGCCGACAGTACAGCGTTCGGTGTGAAGCCGAGAAATTGGGTCGGCCGTAGGCCCCAGTTATTGGTGAAGAAAAAGGAGTCGTACTCAAGTTTGTTCCATCGGAAATTAAAAGTTTTGATCGTAGTCTTCACATAAGCAATGCTAAGCTTGTATTAGCAGCGGAGTATCGAAAAGTCTAGCAATCTTGTTCACTGGTATCTATTGGTGCACAATTCGGGGTGTCCGATCGGCTGGCAAGTTCTCCTTATTAAAGAGATCACCAAAGTAATTGGCATTGTGCAGCTTTCTCTGCGCTCCTGTTGGCCGGAAGAGGGAATCGTCGGCACATATTAGTAGCAACTCGGATTTGATCGATGACTTGCCTCAACATCTACCTTTTGAGGGACACGACTCCAAAGATGGCTCGTAGTCCGGCTACATCACCTTTATCGTTCAACAGCTCTGACGTGACCAAGCGATGTTCTTCTGACCTGAAAGAGAAATCCCCCTCTGTTCAAAGGCACTGAAAGCAACCAACATTTTGCTTCGATTATGGTAAATACGATCTGATTGGACGATGAAATGTCTCTGTGATGCGAGTCGGGCGGTTACCGAAACATGTTGACTAATAAAGTAGACACTTTTGAAACCATGGAACTAGGTATGGCTTCACACGGATCAATATTTCGCCGAGCGGCTGATCAAAGATCGAGGACGACTGGAGGAGCATTCTTTTTTGATCCCATCTCCACTACGCTCGTTCCCTTTCCATTCTACATCACCAATATTTATCTCGCTGGCATTTTCATAACGCTCGTCCTTCCCTCGACTGCTAGGTTTTGCAGATCGAAACCCTTGGACAGTGACCCTGCAGGCTGATGACTTCGCACCCCGCTTGACTCCAAACAAAAGTCTCCTTTGCCAGACCTCACCGGACGCCTTCGACCACTAAATATACAGGCTATCACATCTCCCAGGCCGGAAAACATATGCTGTAGGCCAACTGAGTGGCACAGCTGTGTCACAGGGTACGCCCAACGCCCCGGACTCACTCGGGCAAGCCTACAACTTTCCAGATCAGTTTCAAAGTCAACTCGGGCGAGATGAACGAGGACTATGGCAGGAGTAATTCTGGGGATATCTCATCCTCACCAGCACCTCCTTTGCTAAGACCACCCATCCCCGGCAACAGAAGCAATGGAGCGCCACGGACTCCCCGCCTGGGGCTTGCTATTCCCCCCTCTCCAAGTCAGAAGCCTGTGTCTAACAACGACTCTGTCCCTAACCTGCCTCCACTCGCCTCCATCCAGCGACCCTCCGCCCGACCCGCACCCCCTCAATTAAGACTAGCCACACCGATGGGAAGCAATACCACACCACAAGACGGACACTCGGTAGGGAATGGTCGGCCGCCGCCGCAGCCGCATCCAGCCAGTGGGGTAAGTGATAGTAGTGGACACTCAAGATCGGATAGCTTTACGATGGTAGATGGCAAGAATAGCAATCCTACATCGGCTTCGTCATCCGGCTTCTCGGCTCTGTCATACCCCACAGGCACGCATCGACACCCAGGCGGGACCCCAGATCCAGCTTCGGCAATCAGCTCAGTCTATTCGGAAGTAGGAGGTGCAGCTATGGAAAGAGAGGGAAGCAACCATATACTACCGGATTTGGAGAAATTGAGCTTGGAGAAGGGGAGAAACTTCGATGTGGAGGATCTGGACGATGATGGCTGGAGAGCAGCGAGTGAGCAGAAGAAGATTATTGAGATTGGAAGCTTGGGAGAAGGGGCTGGAGGTGCCGTTACGCGGTGCAAGCTCGTCGGCGGGAAGACTGAATTCGCATTAAAGGTAGAGTCAATACTAAACCTTCGAGGACAACTTGCTCAAAAATCTGCAGATAATCACCACAGACCCCAATCCAGACGTCAAGAAGCAAATAGTACGAGAGCTAGCGTTCAACAAGGACTGCTCTTCGGAACATATTTGTCAGTACTACGGAGCATTCATGGATGACTCTAGCGGTACAATATCAATTGCTATGGAGTACTGCGAAGGAGGAAGTCTTGATGGCGTCTACCGTGAAGTTAAGAAACTTGGAGGCAGGACCGGCGAGAAGGTACTTGGGAAAGTAGCCGAAGGCGTCCTAAATGGCTTGACATATCTACATGGCCGCAAGATCATTCACAGAGGTATTTGGGGTCCTGTCACGTCCTTTTCAACGCTTACTGACACGCCCTTAGACATCAAACCTTCCAACATCCTCCTGACCCGTTCCGGTCAAGTCCGCCTGTGCGACTTCGGCGTTAACGTCTCTCAATTAGCCTTGGCTCAACTGTTTCCAATTTAAGACGAATCTAATAACGCGCCATGAAAATGTTGCAGGCATAAGGAAGTAAAGCAACAAGCAGGCGTTGGGTAGGCCTGGCGTTGGATAATGTGCAAGAGCGTGAATTCTTACAAAGCATCCGGTCAGTGTTTACATCGTTATGTAGGTACAACAACTCATGGAGTATGGACAGCCCTAAAGGGCAATTATTCTGGCACCTGGCTCTCTGCACGACGAAACCAGCGTCCTTACATTACTTTCCACCACTGGCATTCCTATCGACTGAACGAAAACATGACCTCGCATCCATCTAAGCGATGATAATACTCTGCTACTAATCTGACAGCAGAGGTGCTACATCCCTTCAAGAAACAGACAACGGCAGCATTTCGCGATCCAACATCATATTGTCATCATTTGTCGAGGGACGACAACGAAATGCATCAACGCGGATATCATCGCTTGTAACGTGATCATGCATATCTTCAATCCTCACACAAACATCATCCTGGGGACCGGGCCTTGATCGGCCGATCGGTCTTTTTCGAGCGTGTGGGTAAGGTGGAAAAGGAAGTCTTTTACGTACACATGCAGCACAGCCCGCCTCTCCCCCCACCTCCTCTTTTTTTTTGTGTCTCTGTTCCTTTAACCAGCTTTGTATTACTAATTGCCCCACGAGTCGTCCCGTCGGCAACACGGATATCTAGACCCGTGTGGCCCCCCCTCCCCCCCCTCTCCCTCCCCCCACTTCTCGTTTGTTGTTGCTCATCAGTGAGCACGGACGTGCGACCTGCCAACTGCAGCTACCTATCCTACCTCCTGCACACACAGCCTCCTCGCGTTTTCGATGGTCCATTACTGAGACTATTTTAGTTGGAAAAGGCCGGGTAGCTCCAGCGAGTGGGGGTCTGCGATCGGGGAGATGCGTTGGTTGGGATGGTTTTTTGTTGGTGGTGGGCCTGGGCTTGAGGTGGGGGGACGGAGGGAGGAAGGAAGGAAGGAAGGAGGGAAGGAAGGAAGGAAAAGGGAACCAATTAACTGGCATGTATTCTTTACGGATATTTTAGTTGCTCCCCTAGTGGTCCATAGTGTTGATATATCGATCGGTATTCAAACAGGTTTTGTGTTCGTTTCGTGGGAAGAAACGGTCCGGACAGATGGCGTGGGAGAAGCTCTGCTGAATAGGTACATTGAGATATAATAGTTTCTTCCCATAGTGGGGTCTTTCAACTCGTTATTTTGGAATTAGGAGAATTGACTGTTATGGTGGTGGAAAACAAAAAAGGGAGTAAGATATACAAAGGAACCCGCAGACATCCGCCCAGAAGAAGAAGTTGGATTTTGTTCCATGTGCTTCGCAGTCACAAAGGAACTTGCAGGCGTCTTGACTGGCTTCCCGCCAATATTGTCCCCCTCGATCAGCTAGCTACCTGTTCGTCCGTCGCCAATGTGGTTCCCTGGAACATCTCAGCGAGCGGGGCGTATCGCTTCGACGCTTCTCACGCAACTCTCCCTCCCACAGCCCCCCTATACGGTGAAGTTTCAGACCATGTATCATAAGCGCCCAATTGCATTATTGTGAGACGGAACCGGACGCCTGGCTGAGACCTTGCTTTCCACGACTGCGATGTCGTTCCGAGCGCGTGCTTTGCATTCCTTGGCCCTTTGTGGGAAGTGTGTGTGGTAGGTCAGAAGTATATTGAGTATTAGTAAGACATTGGATGGAAGAACTAGTAATACAGTGTCATGCAAAAAAGTAACACAACATCACGACGAGAAAAGAAGTACCGTGTGAAATTCGTAGACGTCGCACATTTACAGAGCCTAGCACCTTGAAGTCAATCCTGGCGCCCATTGTTCCGAATCCCCAGTACTATTACTCCCTGATTATGGTATCCAATGCCGTCGTTGACAACCAACATCATGCTCTCGATCTGCAGGATTCCACCTTGTATCCGGCGACCCTTTTGCCTCCAAAGCCTAAGTCCATGGTAATGGCCACACTGCTGTCGCCTCTTGCACCTCGGTCACCCAACGTTCCTTGTAGAGTTTATATTTCACAACGGCGGTGCGTCTCCTTTATGTCGATGTACTCTTGAAAAGGTTATGCTCGCATGACATAACATGGTTGTGATTTTCTGTTATTGCTTCTGGGCGATAGCCATGAGAGCGAGTAGAGTGGTGCGAAAGTTGCAGCAAGAGTGCGCGCATATTTGAAAGAGTTGCTTCGTCCAGTGCTAGATCCATGGCGCAATTAGGAGCGCTGGCACGTTCAGTGCCAAGACGTTGCATTCGCTTCTTAACCGCTGAACCTTCGCTTGTAGAGACCAGGCTGGTAATGGAGACATCCTCATGATGATCGAGGCCTAGTATGCTGGCTGTATGCTTGAGACGGCCCGAGGGAGTTTGGCAGTAGGTCCGATGAGCAGGCTCTTCTTCCATCTCATCACCTCATGCTGCGTGTGATCATCTTGTCCAGTCCATGGGTGCTTATAATGATTAAATTTTGATGACAAGGCGAGCGTTCAATCTGTCGCAGACGCCGGCCTCGCAATCTTCCTAGCCAAACCTATCCATGACCGTGTAGCAGGATTCGTATCAGTATTCAAGTCCTCCACAGCGCTATGAAAGCTCCTAGTGCTCGATGAAATATTCCGCGAATGAGCAGCTTGGCTGTCAACAGACAGTGATCTTGACCTCAGGTCCATGGCGGTCGAGTTCTGCGGCCGCAAAGCTGAAGCATTCGCAGTGCGCGGTCTCTGTTGCCCTACTGGATCAGAGACAACAGGTGGAGGAACGATGTCCGCATGATCCATCATCGGGACGGAGTTCATGGCTTCTTGGAATAGTGGTGAAAACCTCTCCTCGTCTCGCAGGATTGATGGCGGCTGGGGGAGTGGCTCTCGTCGTTGCTGTTCAAGGAGACGCTCAAGCTGGACCTGGATGGGCGTCATAGGGGGTGTCAGGTCATGTTGAGACCGAATGGTAGGAGAAGGTTCGGAGCGGGTGAAATTCCTCGGTGTATAAGATGGTGTGTAAGCTGGCGGGGCTGCGTCCGGTTCATGACTCGAGATAACATCTCGTTGCACCTCACCGGCGATAAGCCACATCTGCTCCTCTGGCATCCAGACCATTGCAGAAGCCGTACTTAGGCTTCGAGGATTCGACTGTGGAGCTGACAGGGTGAGTTGAGGAGCCGGCGAGGTTGGGTTCCGCCGTTGCAGTAATGTGTTCTCTTGGTAAGCTGAAAAGCCTAGCTGTGGTGTTGGAGAAGTCAGACTGCGTCGTTGAAGTAAGTTGGTATTCTGGATGGGAGCCTGCTCATTGCTTCTGGCCCGCTTGATCTTGTTAATGATACAATGAGACTCGGTGTCGCAACGCTTTGGTGTCGGACATCTGGATGTCGGACACATTCGTCGTCGAGGAAGGGGTGGGAGGGGTTTTGATGAGTAGTCTCTGGGCAGAGGACGACTAAAATTCCTCTGGGGATGTGCATCTGTCCGAGAATCATGTTGTTGCCCCGGTACGTCGGGTAAAGCGAAGTGGCCGTCAAAAGTTGGTGAAGTTGCGAACAGTGACAGATCGACCAGTTCTTCTATGCCGGCCATATTGATACTTGCCAAATGTAAAGGTCAATGGCAGTTGTTATGTAGGTGAGGGCAGCGACGGCAAGGTCGGTAGCATATCTCAAATATAGATGGAAGGATTGAGGGCGCAAGCAACCCCAGAAGAGGGAATCAGAATCCTTAGTCAGAACAACTCAATACAGACGCAAAGGTGTGTGTGGGATTTTGGTGGAGCGCTCGGCATCAGATACCTGCCCAAAGGGGCGGAGTTCTTTTCGCTGACAACCAGTAACCCTTTTCACTATGGTTTTGCATGTATTGCGCCTCTCGGCTGCAGAGAAGGCATTGACTTGGTCAGGGTACAGGGGACCTTTTAATGAGTGATGGGTAGAGGCCAACGCCAACTTGACGTGGTTCAGTGATGAGAAATGTAAATGATGACAATAATCAAAGTAGGAATATATGACGGTATTGAGTTGCAGATCATGAATGAAGCTGGAAACCTCAATTCCAACCAAAAGATACATCTCGGCTCGGATCATGTTAGATTTTATGTTCGTGTTGTGACTGTGAAGTTGTGAGTTCACTGCCGAATGCTCGTATGTACTCGTACTCTATATCGTATGCTCCAAAAGCATCCGCAGGAATGAAGCCCACAGCTCCGCCTTGAATCTTTGATATGATCTGCATTCCCAAACATACCTGTTGAAGCGTGCAT
The DNA here is from genome assembly GCA_022315425.1 of Pseudevernia furfuracea. Classification (NCBI taxonomy): domain Eukaryota; kingdom Fungi; phylum Ascomycota; class Lecanoromycetes; order Lecanorales; family Parmeliaceae; genus Pseudevernia; species Pseudevernia furfuracea. Next base: position 521,268 of record JAIUPT010000030.1, read on the forward strand.
ATAAATATTAGAGAGACTGGTACAGGTGAAAGCTGTCGCAGAGTTCTGAGCATGTACAGCAACTCGTCCTACCTTCCATGAAGCGCGGCCACTTGGACGCACAGTTAATGCACATTGCTCGCACGACCAATATAATTTACTCGGACTAGAGACAACCGCTGCAAGATGCAGGCTCCATGTGATGAATAATTTGATTGTTGGCAAATGGGATTCTCGTAGCATATCTATATATTGGGGCAGTGCAAGAAATTAAAAGATGATATGATGAAGGCTGTGTTCGAGATCGATGTTGGTGTTCCGGCAGTGAAACTGTGTCACTAATAGGGGCCCGCATCCATCCCCCGGGCCCCCGGTGACTAAGCCTAAGCGAGCCTGATGGGGGATGCGTGGTGGGTGATGGAATGCATTATTGGTGCATGCTCGGCCTCCTTCTGGGCCTCCCCCAAATAGAAAGTAACCCTTTGGCTGGCTCATAATAACAAGTCAGCAGCTGTGTTCGCTGTCTACTGGTGTAACATATGGCAGACGACGTACCACAGCAAATTCATTTCCAGGGCACCCTCAGACAATGCTAGGCCTCTATCACATCAAAAGCCGTTAGATACGGCTTTGTTGACTGGCCCACTGCCACTTCCATCACAGCTAGCCAGCCTCATTTCCTTTCATCCGTTCCTTCCATCCTTCTACAGCGCACCGAAAAAAGACTCGCACTGCTCACCGCTTTGAGATTGAAGTACGAGACAATAATGTTGGCGCTAGAGCAGCCCGTCGTTTGTTTCGAAACAATTGGAATCGATTCTCCGTCAAGATGATGTTACTACTGGATGCTGATCGGTCGTGATTTCTCTACCGTGTCTTCTTTCACGGTCAAAAGCACGGATTGGTGTATCATCTGCGCTATCGTCTTGGATCGGCAACGTGCTCTTGAGCTCCGCTACAACTGGAGTCGCCTTTGCATCGCGAGTCGCATACATCGAACACCAAAGCAGCCGCCATGGAGGCGACACGAGCTTCAAGTGAAGGTAATAACATCATGTTCGCTCTACGGCTTCTTCAAAGCCTTCAGGTTCCTGTTACACTAATGCCTTGATTCAATCAAGATGCACCAATTCATAGCATCATCGTCTTTACTTCTCCTATATGCAATGCAATCTGCCTCGCTCATATCCTCCAACATGCCAAGATCAAACCCAATGAACCAAGGCTCGCCACGGCTCTTACAACCAGCAAATTTAATCCAACCTCAAAACCAAAGTGGCCCACTCCCAACGGGAACGGACCACGACATCGGCTTTAACCTCATCGTCTACACGATGCTCAACGACCCCACCCCCGCCCAGCCCCTCTACGAACTCCTCGTCATAGCCAAAGAGCAAGTCAGTGATCGCGCCGCCCTTTTCGGCCCCACAACCCTCGTCCCCCATCACAAAGCAAACCCAGAGCTCACGCAAACAACCCACGCGGGGCTGGAATACTTCATCGAACGGGCACGTGTTTTGAATCCTCGAAACCCGGGGCTTGAGTGGAAAGAGTTTGAAGTATTGACGTTCTGGCTGTATGAGTACCTTTGGATATTGTTAAATCATCGGTTGTGTAATTTTGTGCTGTTCAGGAGAAACGTGACGACGGGCATGGAGTTGAATCTGGCTTTTGGGGGGATTAAGCCGCTTGAGACCACGGCGGCGGTTGACACTACTTCGAGCGGCACTGCGAGATTGCCTGTTGTCGCAGGTAGCACTAACTGATCCTCGAGGCATGTCCAGCCCGCACTTGTATCCTCTTCTGACTAGATAGGGCATATAAACCAGTGCTTGATCCACACGCGACTTCACCAACACAAGTCCCCCTTTCGCCACGTGGAGAAGTCCAAGGACGAGTTCGAAAATGCTTCTTAACCTCTCCCCTGCCACGGTCGTTGCTCCTGTCCAAGCCCCCGACGTCCTCTTCTGCACCCAGAGCCTGAAGCCCAAAATCGGCCATTTCCCACCCCGCATTGCTCTCATCACCCTTACACGAACGAACCCTTCTCTCGATTCTCCTATTCTCCTCTCCACCCCAACCACACCAACACTCATCTACCGCTCAACCCTAAACCCCCCCCCCCTCCTTCCCCCTTTTCACTCCAGCCCACAATCCCCACAAACCTCCTCAACAAGCTAGCAACACCGACACCACCCGAGTCGCCCTCGACCGTATGTAAAACCCAAGAATGAAACCAAAAGGCCCAGCCTCTCATCTCATCTCCAACCCCGCACTCCATACATCTATCAGTGCGCTGCAGCTTCAGAACAGACGGACGGACAGACAGACGGACATGACTAGCATATGCACATTTCCGGCTCCAAGACCTATCAACCCCCCCCCCTTTCGAACTCTTAGCAGCCTAAGACCGAGCCCCTTTCGACATTCCGAGCGCAGGTGCTGTGTAAATATGCTTTTGATGATTCGAAAACCCGTTTGATGAAGAGAGGTGGTAGGTCTGATGTGCTTTGTTTGGGACTTGGGGGGTGGAGGGTATGGGGGGGTGTTTTTGGTCAAGATGGATGGCTTGGGGGGTGGGGGGGGGCTAAGTGGGTAAGTGGGTAAGGGAGTAAGTGGGTAAGTGGGTAAGGGAGTAAGTGGGTAAGTGGGTAAGGGAGTAAGTGGGTAAGTGGGTAAGGGAGTAAGTGGGTAAGTGGGTAAGTGGGTAAGATCAGTCCAGCTCCTTCTTAATATCATCAATCATCAGCATCATCATCATCGTTGGCCCGGGGCCCGAACACCAACCAACCAACCAACCAACCACGACAACGCGGAGATAGCAGCCCGTCCCACACCCCACCCAACTCATCTAAAACCAGCCAAACATAATTCGCTCGATGTTTAAAAAAACCCCCCCCCAACCAAGCAAGCAAGCAAGCAAGCAAACAAAGCAAAACGCCAAACCAGCTTGTCGAAAATCCCTCACAAATTTCACAAGAACGTACCTAAACCCCCCCCCCTCCCCAACCTCTTAATCGCATCCTGGGTGGTGGGGGGGGGGGGGAATACATTCCATTTACGAACAGGGCTTATTAATCCCTCAATTAATTAGTTCATTAATTCAGCGTTGTCACCATTCTTGTCACCATCCTTGTTCATCATCCTTGTTTCTTGTTTCTTGTTTGCTTGTTCTCGTTCGTGTTCCCGTTCCACTCTCCTCCACCCCATAATCAGAGGTGTTTCACAAGACCGCAAGCCACGCGCGATGCATGATTGATTGATTGATTGATTGATTGATTGATTGGACAGCCCTGAGGATCATCGGACAAGCCCTGAAGAGTGATTGGACAAGCCCTGACGGAGGATTATTCGGACGGCCTTGAGAAAGAAAGGGGAGCAGGGGTTTTATCTACGTTCTTTCTTTCACTTGACAAGGAGGAGGAAGGAGGAAGGAGGAAGGAGGAAGGAGGATAGAGGTAATGTAATGTATGTAATGTATGTATGTAAGTAAGGCACCGTAACCAACTGCAGGGGATGTAAAAAAAAAACAAAGCGCCAAGTTTGACGCGAGGGGAAAAGAAAAAAAAAAAAAAAAGAGGTGGGGAATACTCTACTCACTGCCTGTGGGAAAAGAGAGAGAGAGAGAGAGAGAGAGAGAGGGGTCGGGTCAGGGTATAGAAAGAAAAAAGGAATCCTCCACGTGCGTGAATGCTCGTGAGGGTCAAAGCGAAGCAGTGGCGGCGGCGGGGTACGGGTCCAACGTTCGGTTGCACCGGATTTGCATGACTCTGTCACTATCTACTCTACTCTACTCTGATTCCTCGAGCGAGCAGACGGAGCCAAGGCTTTCGATGAGGTGCAAACACGCATGCCAATTGTCAGGGAAAGCATAGCTGGCTTGAAGACGTATGGATGTTGCAGGAAGCGGCCATGTCCCTCCCCTCACTTCGGCTTCCGGCCTACCTTGTCGTCGTCGTCAAAGATCCACGTTGTGTCCTCGAGTTCTTTCTCAAGCAGCTGCGCGAGCTGCACCGTTTCCTGTTTGGTCTTGATGAGTTGGGTTTGGAGCTGTTGCTTGAGGCCTTTTGCCGAGCCCTCGTTTCTCGGGGTGTAGTGTTGGATGTAGTGTTCGACTTCCCGGAGCGCGAGTTTGATGTTCTCCTAGTCAATCGTGAGCAGAACCGTTCATTCATGTTGCCTATGTGAGGGGAAATTTGGGAGGTCATGATTGCTTACGGTGACTCGGACAGTCTCTTTGAGGCTGTTGGCCGGGCCGTGGAATTCTTCCAGTGTCTCCTCTTGTGGCTCGAGGCCGGTTATCTTATTCAATTTTGTCACCGACATGGCTGTTGGGAAACTTCTGTGAGTTGAGTGAAGAAGGTTTTTTCTTTGAGATGTGAACTCAATAGAAAAGGCAAAGAGGAGTCATTGAACTTTTGTATCCTCGAACATAGGGAACAGCTCATGGATGAAACACGTGGCAGATTGAGAAAAGTAAGGGAAGGACTCGAAGCAAACATTTCAAACTCGACATCGGGATTCGATCGATGATCAACATGTTTCCACAGGCGCATGCAAAGTGTTCCGGGAATCTCCACGTGCACATGCATTGGCCCACTCTCGGCACTCCTGAAGAAAGAGCCGTCACAACCCAGGCTCTCAGTATTCGCTGTTTTTGGAAATCGACGGAGCTGCTAAAAACCAGGTCACGATGACGTTGAAAGAAGTAGACCTGTCGATCCATTGATGCGCTGTTCAGCTTCAGATCAGTAGTCACATCAAATGCAATACCCGATAGCCACCATGCCCTGCGAACCAAGGTGTTCCATTTCATATCATCAAACGGTACGACAAGTGGGCCCGACGGAAGACTCCTTACACCTGTATATTAGACACTTTCAAACGATATCTATAATCTAATTAACATAATTGTAATATAGGTCCAACCGCGAGCACTTGCTCTTGCCAATAGGCAGCTTCCGTATCTGTCAAGGGTGTTGGCATTTGCATGGGCTTCAAAAAGGATGCTTGCTGTATCGCGGTGACCTTGTCTGACTGCTAGAAAGTGGTTTCGTATCACCAGCAGGATCCCGCATCTCCGTGACAGCCACTTGTTCGACTGATAGATACACTATTGGGTCTTGACCTCCGCTACTGGCCTCGTGAAGAGTAGTCTGATGCGCAAAACCCAGCGCATTCATACCCGCTCACAAAGTGAGAAGTCGAGAAGCAGTTGAAGCCCTTTCTTCCACCGCAGCGCGGTTGAGGGCCGGATATCTGCCTTTGTCGACAACCTCCCCCGATCCACTAACCTCGAAGCAAAACAGTATGACCTTTGGTAGTGTCCCTTGCCGAAACAATTGCCTTAAACTTTATCTGTATAGCAACTACCGCTAGATTGCCTCAAGATGTAGCTTTCCTCAACGGAGTGCAACCATTTCTATCATGAGCTTCGGTGTTTGCTTCAGACAACAAACGATAGTCGACGATTCCGGTAGGTTAATTGGCACTTGTCTGCTTCCGAAGTACTGCGGTATTTGTGGATACCCACTGCCTCTGTTCTTTGCACTGTGCTCCAACAGAAGGCATGCTGTATTTAAATCGTTGAGGCTGGGGAATTGAACCCAGGCCGCTTCCTGAGATACCAGATGGGAACCTTGCACATCAATGCGATGTTTCACCAGGATCCATGCAATGAAATGATCCGTCGTATGCTCCCAAGCAAGCTTGTCAAAATCGTCATTCTTTAAATGGTTGGCCCCTTTGGACAACAGGAGCCAGATAATGGGAGCGTGGTTATTAATGGCGGCGCAGTGCAACGGGGTCTTTCTAATGGCGCCGTCGGTATCGATCGATGCGCCAATCTCACCAAGAAATTTGACTGTTTTGTGAATGGCCAGCACTTGCAGTGAGATAGATAGAGCGGAGTCTCCCTATCTGCGTCGCGAGCATCCACATAGACTTCCAGAAGCCTAAACCGCTGAAGCAGTCGTTGTATATTTCATGACTACGTGGTCTTATGCAATGAGACATCAGTGTGACCTCATTGTTTCCACCGGGCCCCGCGGTCTTGGACCGCTGGATGCTGCCAGGCTCGTTTGCCTTGATTGAGAGTGATTGGAAAGTACCGGGGAGGTACTACTCCCATGAAGATCCCGGCGCCAGTTGTACATTCAGAAGAGTTATCAAGGAAATTATACTTGTCGGGTCTTGCGCCTTGATCGTTTTGGTCGATGTGGCGGGGTTGCGTTGTCGCGTTCCTATTCTTCAGGGGTATGATGATAAGATGATAATATCAATCAATTATCATACTCTAGAGTAAGCCTTATGCACTGATGTCTAACATGACTGTCGTAGACTACCTTAGTGCCTACATACATAGTAGATAAAAGATAATTAAGTTTGAATGGCCATTTTTTGAGTTTGAGAGTTGTGGGGCATTTGGAAAGTTTGGAAAGTTTGGAATAATATGTCAGTTGTCACAAAAAGTTAGAAGTAGAAGTTTTGGATATGCGTACCTAGCCTGACAGCCCAGGAGCCTCGCTCGGCGCTCGCACTTACTCGGTAGAGTACGGGTCGGAACTCGGAAAGAGCTCCTTCCTATTACCCTTACCTTACCAAAGTACCAAAAAGATGGACTAACCTTGACAGGTTTAAACCTTTAGCTAAACAGCTTGAATCCTCCCGTCTTTACCTTTCGCTTATTAATATTAAGGTTGTCTTTTTCATCAGTCATCAGTCATCAGTCATCACTCTCATAAAGTATCATCATAATTGCGCTTCTCCGACACCGGAGTTCAATTTTGGATTTTTGAATACCCGATTACTAAATAACGAGCCATACATGATAAATGACGACTCAAGAGTCAAAGCCCAGGACTGTCAAAAAACAATTGACTTTTCTCCGCCCTAATGTAAGTAAGGCACCAAAGTCAATAGTCTCCACCAATTACTTAGCTAAGGAAGAGATGCCTTGGGCGTCTTTTGGTTTTTGCTCTTTGCTCTTTTTCCCTTCGACTCGCTCTCGTATGTTCGGTAGTCCCATCATCATCTTTGGGCACGAACCACCACTTCTGCTAGCTAGCTTTTCGAACTTTCTTTTCTGACCCGACGGCCAAACCTGCTCCCCCAGCTAACATACCCCCAGCTGGTTCAGACGCCATCGGTCGAGCACAAACCATATGTCGAAAGCTCCACATCCTCCGCCCCAAGCATCCAACCACTCCCCTCCCCCCGCCTCATTCTGCCTCGCCCGAAATCCCTCGCGTCGATCAAAACGAACCGTCCAAAATCTCCTGTGGTGGTGAGTTTTTTAACTTTTTTTTTGGAAAAAAAGCACGCCTTTTACCTCGAACCATGCAAGGCACAATCGACCGCAAAAATGCTGAAGAAAAGTGACCAAACGAATCTACCCTGGTCACCAAAGGGCATCCGTCTTGCCTTATCTCCCCCACGTTTCCCGTAACCGCCCCCCCCCTTTTTAGGAGACCGGGCCGGTCCTTTGGAGTGCGCGTTCCGACCATTAACGAATCATGGCGAATGATATGAACCATCGACACATGCACTTCTGAGAAAGAAGCCTGTTTTCCCGTCCCATCTTTCCCACCCTTCGGATCATCGGCCGAGAGAGTCATTCCGCTGTTTGTTTGTTTGGGGAAATTCCGGGAGCCTTTCCAGGCCGGGTTTTGTTTTGCGGGAGGTATTTACTTCGTATTAGGTTCGATTCCTAAATGGCGCCGGTATCAATAATGGTGTTGCGGTGCTTTTTATTTTCTGGTTCGGATTGGAACTTTTGGTTTTGTGAGAAAACCTTTTGTCCCTTTCTCCCATTTTTCCCCCCCCTTTAGCGTGAGCCTTGAACTGCCATCGTGAGGGGGGTGAACCGGTCGTGAACTCGCAAGCTTTTTCCCCAAAGGCAAAATGTGGTGTGAAGAATCTCGGGCTGGAGCCTTGATCAAGGAAGGGGGGGGGGAGGGGGGGGTGAGTGAGTGGGGGTAGGTACGTAGGGTCGAAGTTCTTGGCTGCCCTCCTGGCCGACAGACAGATCATTTTTTCCAACATAAATCGCAGAGATAACTCATATTGTGGCGTCCGAACACGTTGACCACGTCCTCGTCCACATCGTGAATGGGGTTCAGGGGGAAGTAAAGAGAGAGAAGAGATTGCGTGCCCGATACGAAAGGACGAGGAAAGAAAGAACATGGATGTTTGGGGAGTGCGAGAAATTTGGCAAGGGTTGATACTGTCTGTTCGGCGGCGAAAGCACATTGCATTACTTTGCTACTTTTCCATATTTTACTCCGTCCACGTTCCGGACCACGGGCACAAAATAAAATTAGCGGACTGTGAGATGATAGAAACTTTAGTAGCACAAAAAAATCTGGCAATGTCGTAAACATATTTGCAGGCATGGGGGGGTATCACGGCCTCATTATTGCTCTGTATAACCCCAAGTGATAACCCAAGCGATACCTGCGTCTCGAATTCGAAGAACCCCCAACCGTGGCAAATCCACCGGTCCTAGTGGCCCACGCCGTTGTGTAGTTTCACCTTCTTATCATGGCTCACCCCGTTCCTCGACACCAGCTTCTTCGTCTCCATGACCGGCGTCTTCAGATGTCGATTCACCAGCGCGCTTCTGATGTTCTCGCAGACCAACACCTCCATCTTCCGCTGCGTCTCCAGGGTCCCCGTGCCCACATGCGGCAGGAGAACACAGTTCTCATTGTTAATGAGCCCGGGATGGATCTTCGGCTCATGCTCATGCACGTCCAAACCCGCCCCCCACACTTTCCCGCTCTCCAAAGCCTCGACGAGCGCGTCTTCGTTGACGACGGGGCCTCGGGCGGTGTTGATGAGGACGACGCCGTCCTTCATGGCGGCGAATTGATCCCACGAGATCAAACCGCGTGTGCTGCTGTTGAGTGGAAGATGAACGCTGATGATGTCACTCGTTTCGAGCAACTCTTCGAAGCTCACGTATTTTGCCCCCACCGGGTTCTGCGACGCAGGCACTCGGGACCGATTGTGGTATTGGACGCGCATGCCGAACGGTACTGCGCGTCGGGCGACTGCCGTCCCAATGCCGCCCATGCCCAGTATACCCAATGTTTTCCCTTCAGGCTCATGCGTCAGGCACATGCGTCCGCGCCATTTTCCGGCTCGTAGGGCAGTGACCGGTATGTGGATTCTGCGAAGCGCACCGATTATGAGGAAGAGGGTCGTGTCGGCTGTGGATGCGTCGACGGCGCCGGGGGTGTTGGAGACGGAGATGCCACGGGTTGCGCAGGCGGAGGCGTCAATCGAGTCGTAACCGGCGCCATTGTGGGAGACGAATTTGAGGCTGGAGGGAAGGACGTCGATGAGTTCTTGGTCGAAGCGGCCGGTCATCTGGGGAGGAACGACTCGTCAGCCTCGTGTGGCCGGTTGGTCTCTGCCTTTGTGACTGGGGACTCGCCTGAGTTGAATCATACGTTCTAGAGATTGCTACCACCCCGTCATAGACACCCGCTTTACAATCGGCCAGAAATTCATGTCTAGTACCCTCATTGACTTGCTGCAGCGGCCCACTGTCAGCGCTCCGCCAGTTGTGTCTTCCAGATTCGCCTTACACGTAGTTCTGCAAGCGCTCCCAGGTCATTCCACTCTGCGTGTGCGAGAATCACCTCGCCCAGAAGCAGAACGACAGGCTTCTTGCCCTCCCACAGCAGCATGTTGAATGCAGCAGCGAAAGGTTGTAAACCACATAAGAGGACAAGTGTGTTGGGTTTGCGTCTTCCGATTGTACAGGAAAAGGAGAGGGGTGTGTGATGAGTTTCCTGTTCTTGATGCGTTGCCTCTGCATTTTAAATATCCGAACGTACAGGCCCAGTCTGGCCCCGATGGAGAAGTTAGTGCTGTCACTGGCTCCCAAAAAGCAGGATCGAAGCCAAACACCTAAAAGGGCAATCATTCGCTGATGCTCTTACCGGCAATTGTTGGCAACGCATCGAGCCGTGGGGGTGTAGCCGTTTAATTAAGTACTCTCGGTACGCCCAGGTAACCATGCCGCGTCCCAAGTGGGTTATGGTGGAAGGGTTCGTGCACTGATTGGGGAGATGGTGGTGTGCAAATGCTGACCATCGGGACCCTAAAGTGGGGCGCTGTCCAGGGAGCTGTGACTTTTGTAGATCGGCGGCACGGCGGCCCTAAGATTCGGCATTACTCGTCCCAGTATAACGGACCTTGGACTCATAAAAGATTTGCGACGGCTCACCCGCTTCCCCCCGCTGTAAAGAAAATAGGCAGAAATGCATGAACTAAGCTTGACGTCTGTCAGGCCCTGGGCCCAACATGTGCGCGCCGATGGCGTTGATGGCCATGTCTGGGTCTGGGTCGCCTATCAGTGTGGAGGGTGGACCCCCAAATCGTGACGCCTTCAGCCGCAGTCAAACACCTCACCTCCCCATCCAACCTCCATCAACGACTAAGCATTCGCCCGTGACGTACTGAGAAGCTGCACTTGCCAGGAACAAGACAGGTCCCTTAAAATCCTCCGGTGTCCCCCATCTCCCAGCCGGAATCCTGCCTAAGATGCTCTTTGCCCGCTTTTCGTCCTCTATCAACGCGGTATTCATCTCAGTAGCGACGTATCCAGGGGCAATTGCGTTGACTGAAATGCCCTTTCCTGCCCACTCATTTGATAGAGCCTTTGTGAGCTGTGTCACTCCTCCTTTGGAGGCAGCGTACGCTGGGACCGTAAAACCTCCCCTGCGATTATTCCTAGTAGTTAGCATTTCCTTTTTGAGTACAGAGGCTAAGGTATTAGATGCATTTCTGCGAAACACCGAGGTTGAGGAAATTAAGTCCGGGGCTCTCACGAATGTTCGATTTATGAGATAACAGGCGGGAGAAGACCTACTGAAAAGATAGGAGAGAGGCAACGTTGATTATGCTTCCACGACGGCCTGCAGCATTGGGTCCCTGCTCAAGCATGCGGGTGCCAACATCGCGGCAGAGGGTAAAGACTGTAGTCAGATTGACTTGGATGATCTGTAGACGTGGTTCAGCCTTTAGAAAAATGAGGTCAAAGCGTACATGTTCACCTCGTTCCACTCGTGGCTGGGAAATTGATGGCTTGGATATCTTCTTTGGACGCCAGCATAATTCACCAGGATGTCAATCCTATGGCCATCACGTAAGATAGCAGGCACAAGAGCCACCACGCTTTCTTCTGAGGAAAGATCGGCCTGGTAGGTGCCGGCTTTCCGATTCAGCTTCTCGATCGCAGTCTTGGTCTCCGTGTGGGTGGTATTGCGCTGCGAGAATGAGAAAAAAAAGTTCGATTCGGATTCGGCTCACGGTGACTTTATTCACTTGCACCAGGAGAATATCTGCGCCCGCTTCAGCCAGAGCTAGCGCCATGGCTTGTCCAATCTCTCGGGTGCCGCCAGTGACCATAGCGGTCTGTCCCTCGAGCGAAAACATTGACTGTAGCGCTGAGGATGTCATACTGTTCGAGCGTTCGCAATAAATAGCTCAATAGCAATCCAAAAGTAGGGGAAAAGAAGTAGTTGTAGCGAGGCCGAGGAGATACGTGACGTGCTTTCGTGGGGTGCAAACATCTAGGATTTAGGTGGCGTCAAAGGCCAACAATCACTTTTTTTATGATTTCATGAACCTCCAAAAGATTGGCTGTTTGCATATTCATACGTAAATCTGTGTGGTGATACTTGAAATCTGACTGATTTTTCATTGTAATTCTGACTAAATACCAGCCAGCTATCGCAAAGCCACGATGCAGGAACCAGAGCTCAATAAGCTAATTAAAGGCCTGCGGTAAGCCCACCACCCAGGTACGCGGTATTTGATATTTGATCGAGATGCCGCCATGCTTGATCTCAGCAAATTGCAAGCCCCACAAGCCAAGATCTGGCAAAGATCTGGCAAAGATCTAAAAGCAATATCCGAGGCAACCTCCATTCCGTCCGCCATATGCAGCCATCCCTTCGGCGATAAGAAGCAAACATTTTAACGAGATTCGCATTCTCAACCCTCCTCCCTGCACCATAAGTTCGTCCCTCAGGAAACCATGACAAATTGCCCATAACCGGGCACGCCCCCACAAGTTACATAGACCACATACGGGCCAGGCTGCGCGAGATTCCGATTCGGCGGCATCGTAGCGGTCAATTTCTGGCCCGTCGCACCAGCCGCGTATCCAGTGGTGTCAAGGAACAGCATGCGATGATTCATATGCAAGCTATGCGTCACATACCCCCCATGATACAGCACGACCGCACAAGCCGTGTTCCCGCCAGGGGCTGTGAATGAGACTGTGAATTCACTTCCGTCTGCTGTGAGAGTCTTGGAGGACAGGACGATATCTGTGGGGCGAGTGGGATTGTTTTGCAGGTAGGGAGGCGTGTAGATCTCCACACGAAATTCTGTCACGTAGTCTTCAGACGGCGTTTGATTGGGGACCGGAGTCAGCACTGGCTGTTGGACCGGGTTCGAGCCGGCAACCATGAGTGTACCATCGAGCAGGAGAAGAGCCACAGAGTGGTAAAGACGCGCGATTGTTGACTTGGCACCGGTCGAAAAGCGTGAGCCGACAGGCTTAGAAGGGTCATAGATCAGAGCTTCGAGAGTTGGGTCAGTGGCCAGACCGAATCCTTGAGCTCCTTGGCCGCAACCATTGAGCCAGATGACGGTTCCGTCGGGAAGGAGAGTGCCTTCTACCATGCCTCGGCCTTCGGGCATCGACTCCATCTGCCACGTAGGATTGGTTGACAGGGGTTGAATGACACCGCAGCTAGGGTCGGTCGGGCTGGTAATATCCTGGTAAGCTCCTCCACCGCAGATTACGATTTCGGGTGCCCATCCGTTCGAGCTTGATAGAGGGAGAAGCACACTGCCACCTGTGTTGGGATACGTGCGGAAATCGCCTTCCAGATCTGGGAGGGTAGTGACAGTCTGGTTACCAGCCACATTGAAGATCTCGGCAGACTTAGCGACGAAGATGAACAAGTTGCCATCGTTCAAGAGGTGAACAAATGGATACATGTAGTAAGGCTGATTCTTCTCTAGGATAGCCAAAGGAATGCTCTCACCGCTCGTAATGCCGTCCGCATTCAAAATCTCGTAAGTCGGGTTGTTGTTCGCAAGAACTGTAGGGTCAAGTCCGTTGAGGCTTCCAGAAGCCACAAATATACTGCTGTCAGGCATGGTTTGTGCTGTGGCATACCATCTCGCACTCGACAACTTGTTGCCAGGCTCCGCCCAATTCGCTCCATTCAAACTCGCATCAGTCGCAGAGCGCGTGAGATATCGAATAGCAGTAAATCCATCGCCAACGGTGGGGTCAATGAAGCTGAGAGGTGCATTGCCACCGAGGGACACCCAGCGTCCATCAGCGAGGAAAGCGCCACCGGAGCAGAAAGCATTGGTCTGAATGTGCGGTCAGCCACGATACTGCAGACGAAGAGCGACTGTACCCACGTAGTACTGAAGTCCTACAGCTGTATTCGTTTCAGGATCATATTCTGAGGAATAAGCATACTGGCCGTCAGGAAGCTTAATCTGGGTGTAATTTTCCACCTTGTCAAGGAAGATCACTCGGCCGTTCGGCATCAGACCTGCATGCATAGCTGGTACGCCAGATTCGCCAACAATGTTGAAGACCCCTGCATTCGGAGACGCAGGAGCCGGTGATGGGCCTGGTACCGGAACTTCGGGAGGACCTGTGCACGGCCCGCTTTGACATCCGCTGCCACAATGAGCAGTTGTGTTCCCACAGAACTAGGAAACTGTCAGTGATGGAACCATGACAACGGCAAATGTTCAGCAATTACCCCGTAAAGAGAACAGCAAGCACCATTTGGCCAGTCACCACAAACGGTATTCCCGTTCCCAGCGCCACAAGTACCATCAGTAGTATCACCGCCATTCGAGGCTGCAGCCGAAGGCGAGCCCAGCACGGGCTCTTGGGTTCCAGACGCCGCTGCAGCTGTAGTGGACGTTGAAGTGCCGCCCCCGGTACCAGCGGCAGCGCCATCACATCCGCTTTGGCAGCCAGTCCCACAGTGATCAACGGTGTTACCACACCATCCGTACTGGGAGCAGCAAGTTCCTGTGTAAACCGTGCTGGCCGGGTCGCAGAGAAGGCCACCATTGGCAGCTCCGCATTGGCCATTGGGTGAATATGCACGAGGACTTGTGGCACTAGTACATCCGCTCTGGCATCCAGCTCCACAGTAAGCGTCAGTGTTCCCACAATATCCGTACTGGGAGCAGCAGGTTCCGTGATAGGCCGTCGCGTCAGGATCGCAAAGGAGGCCACCGTTCGATGGGCCACAGCTGCCGTCAGTGGAGTAAGCTCGAGGAACGAGGTCATTGAGGGAACGAGGTTTGTAGTGCTGCACCAGCTTGTGAGCTTCGTTTCCGAACAGTTCTGGAGCCGAATGCAGAGGCGCTTTGACGCAGCTGCAATAAGTCAGTGCTAAGGCCATGACCCAATGTGATTGCGGTAGACAGCTCACGTCATATCTTGGGCGCAGGACATGCCGCTCAAACATGCAACAGAGCCGGGAAGAGAAGCGTTGCATGATAGCTCGACTTTGTAGTTGACGGGGATATTGCCCAAAGCTTGGCGGAGACAGAGGCCGATCGAGAGGGCAAGTGACGTCTTCATGGTAAATCAGCACGTTGTCGTGGGATTTGATGGTTGAGTATGACAATGAAGACGTATTATGTTTCTCAAGGGCCAGCGAATATTCAACTGTAGGGTACGAAGAAACGCCTCGGTTTATTGGTCCGGCCAAGTACTGACAACTGGGTATCAGATCTGGTTATTATTAAAGTACGGATCCTAGATCCGGATTTGACGTAGCCTCAACGAAACAGATGTGAATTAGATACTGCCTCGTCGTCACCCGTTAAAACGCGATTCAAGATTTCCTTTCAATGTCGTAGGTGAGGTCTCAATTAAACGAATGTGGGTTTCTCAATTGTGTTAATATATTTCAGGCTTCAGTTTCTTGCACGGAGCGTATGTTGATCAAAGATGTTCAGTCACAGAGTGAGGAGAAGAATCGGGTTATACATAAGTAAAGTGAATACTGTAGCTCAAACCCTTTTAATAAGTGCATCTCCTATGACTGGCTCGACTCGACCAGAGAGATTGCCATGGGCAACACAAGCTCTCATCCATTATTAATACGAATCCCGTGCTTATTTTTCCCTTCACCCCTTTCCCTGTTTAATGGGGGTTTTCGCGCGGCTACAGGCATTGGACTCTTGGAGTAAAGCCAAAATACGAGGGGTAGGCAGATTTCAACGTCCAATAGGCGTTGACTTGAATCATCCTTTAGCCTAAACATGCGTGTTTGCGCCCCTCTCCGATGCACGGGCATGTCGCATCAACGCCCCCTGCTGCCGCGCGACTGAAATAGCGTTGTACGTAGCGAGATTTGGCGTTGCTTCACGGCCTGTCTGAAGGTTTCAATGACGTGAGAGGATGGGCCAATATGATATACTTCAACGCTCCATGCCGTCCTCCTTGGAGTAGATCTTGGACATGGCACAGCATGCTGTATCGTGCGCTTTCGCATCATGGCTCAGGAACGAAGGTACCCTGCATCATCTGCATGCATCTCCACTGTCGGAACAGCTTTCTCCACAAATGATCTACACCGTTTGTCGTCCTGCAGACATGCATGAACGAATCAGCGTGGTGAGGTACCTGGGCTCGCAAGGCTGCATGAGGTAAGGGGAAATTTTTATTTGATGCCGAAATCAACCGCTAGGAACATGCCGATCCCTATTTTTAGCTCACAGAGTCGCTTTTGCCTTTACGAGTACAACTTTACATTAATATTACCCCGTATCTTCAGTCTCAGAGTCAGCGGATCAGCAATTCCCGTGCTGTGGCAAAAACACCATCCTTTCATTCCATCTAATTCAAAACATCTCATCTACATCCTTATCTAATCTAGCCCCTACCCCCACTTCCAAGCCTCCAAGCTCTCAGAGGCAGCGCCTGCAACTTTAACGCGGCGGGCCTGATATATAATACAAATGTAATCACTCCAACGATGACGCAAACAACATTGGTAATGTAGTAACCATCCCGTGAGATATCGCATGTACCGCCACCATCGAGACAGCGGTGCTTCTCCGCTTCCGCGACACAGTTGAAGGAGGATGTGATGAGGGTGCCTTTGAGATCTTTTTCTGACGGAGGAGAGGTGGGTGGGTGACAACTTGCAACGGTGAAATAGTCGACAAATTTGAGGATAAAGAAGCGGGGGAATGTACCGCCGAGGTTTGAGACACTGAAATGGACGTTAGCTGGTGTTTTCCGAGAATATGGCACAAGGAGAGGGAAGAACATACGTCGCAAGCAGTGTCATATAGGTGCCGCCAATGGCTGGATCAGCGATCTTCGCATGGAAAGCTGAGATGGCGACGAACATGACTGTACTCGTGAAAGTGGAGAAGATGTGTGAGGCGATTACTGTGAGCAGATACCAAGGCTGTACGCCGTCGGCAGGGAAAATCATGACCACGAACTGGGCTAGACAAGCTGCAACAAGGCGGCCGATGAAGGCCCAGCACCAGACGTGGATTGGGGGGTTGGAGGTGGACCAGCGGCCCGCGTAGTAGCCTAGACTGATTTCGAAAGGGAAGTCAATGAGGACTGTTAGAGCCATGTCTTCTTGGCTGAATCCCTTGTCGATGAGCTTGAGATTTGTGACGGCATCGTTGGCTTGGAAGCCAATTTTTGCGATGAGATGGATGATGATGATGCTTTGTATGTTTCTGAGTTTGAGAACGCCGAGCATGCTTTTGTAGACCTCCAGAATGCCGTCCCTTTCCTTGGTCTTATCTTCTTTCTTCAGGATGGCGAGACCGAGAGTTACGAACAGGTAGCCCCAGCCCCAGAAGGTGAGGTAGCCGCCTAAGGTCATGACGCCTTCAGTGCTGGGCGTAGAGCGGAACCAGCGGTTGGCGAAGTCAGGGGAGTTGAAAGCAAGGAAGACGGTGTAGGAGAGGAAGTGGCCTGCAGTGAGACCTACGGTTTGCGCGGTAGAAGCGTAGGAGAGGTTTTGCGGGGAGAGCAGTGTGAGAGCCCACCCATCGACTGCAATATCCTGTGTCGCGCAAAGGAAGACCAAGAAGAACCACCACCATGTAAATGACCACACGCCTGAGCCATCGCTTGCACCGGCAGCAACCATCATTTCTTTGACCCTTCCTCCAAGATATATCATCCCTATACCTGAGCACACCTGGATGGGCATGATCCAACTCTTCCTCCTTCCCAGCTTCGGACTCCAGACCGCATCCACAATCGGACTCCATAGTAGCTTCAACGAGTATGGGTATGACGCCAACGTGAAGACCCCAATCTGTCCATACGAAAGATGTTGTTTGAGAAGAAAGGGCACAGATCCAGATGCCAATCCCATGGGTATCCCTTGTAGAAAATATAGAAGCACTAAGAGCAGGAAATTCCGTCTATCTTGTCGCGGCAGGTCAAAGAAACTCGAATTCGGATTCGGCGTTATGGGTGTCTGCGGTGGCTCATTGTCGAGGGTGAAGCTCTCCCTGCTCATAAGCTGGGCGGTTTGGGAGGCTGCGGTGGGAGACTCGAGAGACGGATGCTTCCGCCGCATCTCGAGGTGAGAATCCATATTCCCGTTGGCGTGGCCGTTCTGGCCTCCCGACGATGTCGACGAGGGCCGTTCTGGCTCTTGTGGGGAAGGCTTCTGAGATTTGCGTCCCATTTGGGAGTCGTCGGAGTCTAAGTCGAAGTTCGAAGGAGAAGTCAATGCCCGAGCTCCTTCGCCGTCAAATTTGACAGTTGAGATAGGTTGCGGAAGCCTTCGGGAGTTGGATCCTATGCGTGTGTTTGTTCCCTGCTCTTCAGTGTTTGATTGTGAGATCTGGCGACTTGATTTAGCAAGAGTGGGCTCTCGGAAAGATTGTCTGAGCGGCTCTAGTTCTATTTGATTGAGCGACTGGTGCAGTGGTAATGTAGTAAGCTCCTGTTCCTGGGCCTCCGGATGTAGGATATTGTAAAGAAAAGTATCGACTGATGGTGTAGGCATTCACGCAGCAAGAGAGAAAATCTTTTCGAGCCGGCTCGTAAAGACTGGTGTCTTAGTCATAGCATCTCAATTGATGCCTAATAATGATAAGTGGAGCAAGGAGGCCCTCCAAAGCCGTCACAGACAAGGTTTGATGGCGGATAGTCGTTGTGGACACGGTGCTCTTTCACTGATCACATGACTTCGCGATGCCAAGACGATATTTTCACCTCGCTGCGCTTACGAGACTACCTACTTCACTTTTAGGTGATTTTCCTCACTTGCAATCTCCAACCACGTATTGACGGCAATGCTGCTGGAGCTGATGGCTCTGGAGTGTTGCGCTATTCGATGTACTGATCTTATACGCATGGTATCGCTTCGAAAGATCAATGACCACAAAGATTGTCCAAAATCTAAAGACTGAGCATAGAAACATATTATTATCATATCGACTCGGTAATCACTTCGGCCTACAATTGGTTACTCACCCCAGAACTCCATTCCCAAATCCGCATTCCCAAACCTTCATATTCTTCTCGCAAGGGATCCGCCATGGATCACTTTAAAGGCATCACTGCTGAGATGTTTTCGAACGGCCAGGTCATGAATCTTTACGATGACCCCGACGCAGCTGAAACTACAGAGAGTCGTGCACGTCACTACTACGTTGAAGCGGTAGCTGGTTCCACTTTTCAGGTGAAAGTGAACCTGACACCCCAATTCAACTTCTACGAAATGAAGCCTGCGCATGCCGTTTCAATAGCAATCCAAATCGATGGTAACTATGACAGCTCGCGAAAAGTAGAGTTTACCAAGAAATCTCTTCAAGAGAAATTCTCACAGGGGGGGCTCGGCGGTCACACTTTCAAGGGTCCCAGTCACTTCTGCAGTGAGGCTGGAAAATGGGTGCGGAGCGAATATTCCTTCGGCAATCTCGTGCTAGGTATGTTGGATCTTTAAGCCTCAATCAACTCCTAATGTTAGTCTGACAAAATTTTTAGAAGAGATCCCAGATTCTGGCCTTTCCGTCGGGCAAGCTCAGGAATTGGGTAAAATACAAGTCACTGTTCAACGTGTCCAAATGGAGAAACGTCGAGTGGCCAAAGTCCACAGTATGAAACGTATTTCAACGATAAACGAGGTCCCAGAGAAAGCATTGAAAGGCCGCCCAATTGAGACCACCGTCAGGTAAGGCGGGCCAGAGAAACCTCCGTGGTTGACGCTGAGGAGACCCGATCTAGATACGCAAATGCGCGTCCTGTTTCCCCACCGCCCGTCAGCACAGAAACAACTAAGAGCATCGATGGAGAAGCAGGGAAGCCTGTGGTATTCAATATATACTACAGATCAAGACGTATGTGCCGTCTTCTGAGCTTTCAACTGCCCGATCCTAATCTTGCAAAGGTGCCTTGCAGATGCTTGGATGCATACCACGAAGTCCTTCGCCAGCAATTGATATCTCTGATGATGAGGCTGACCAGCCTGTCGTCAAACCGGAGAGTGATTCCTTGACGACGGGCAGCTCCAACGATCAGCCGAATACTCCTCTGACCCGAAGTGCTGGTTCTTCCGACGAACGGCGGCGTCAAATTGCAGTCTTGGAAGTAAACGACATCCTTTCTCTTCGGCCTGTGCCTCACTGACACATTCCCAGGCCCAGATCACTGACTTGAAACGTGCCGACGTCGAAGCGGAGGCGGCCAACACAGGTACGGTCATCAAAAACGAAGGAGTCAGCGTCAAGCGGGAGCGCGACGGAGAAGGCAACCAAGGGTCCCGTCAAAGACGTCGGACTTCCAAGATCGAGCATGTCGATTTGACCGATGACTAGGTCGCATTCGAGACAGTGGCTTCCATCGGAGGACACAACGCGCGCCTTTACTCATCTATCTTCTTTACTGCTGGAGAGATATGCATGGCACTGGGAGTCGGTGGGACATGTCAATCAGTTGCTTCGAGATAGGTAGCGGGGCTCAGCAGTCAAGCGGGACGAGCGTGAGATAGCTAATCAATTGCTTCAAGGTGAGCGGCGGGAAATGGCAATCAATCTGCACATAGGTGGCATATCCCGTCAGTTGCATATCAGAGAGGCAGTGAAGCTTAGCAGTCATCCCATGGAAGGTAGGTTGACAGTGATTCCTTGACATGTTGAAAGATGATATCGACACTGTTATTATTCACTGACGCCCCGATAATTCTATAAATACCTCGATCTCAGAGCCTGACTAATCGTACTCATCCTACTCGCGACACTCCCATGCGTCATGTCATTCGCGTATGCTTCCTCCAACGCACTTTGCGTCACGCTCGCATCGTCTAAATCACTGAAACTGCTTCCCATACTCGGCGTGCCTTCACTCCCTTCCTTCGCTATACGCCTTTGCCTGGGCGAGAGCGTTGAGAGAGGGTTGTGGTGTGGCGGTCGGTTCTGTGATTGGGGCTGTGATTGCACAGACGACGAGGATGAGTGGGCGGTCTGTGGTAGGTTTGGGGCTTTGGGTTTTGTATGGGGTGCGGTTGGTGGTCCCTTTGGGGGCATTTTGAGGGTGGAACTGGGGTCCGTAGGCGCTGGTGGTGTGATGGGGCGAGCGTCTGAGAAGGGAAGAAAGGGCGGAGAGTCCTCGTCTTCTTCGTCCGCATCAGATAGAGGGTTGAGAGGAGCTTTGGAAGAGGAGTACCGTGGTCGACGGACGAAGGCCCGGCTGCGAGACATCGGGTGAGGAGCATCATCGGATGAAGAAGAGGACGAGTCGCTGGCTATGGCTGACGGGCTGGCTTCTCTGACAAATGGACGCTGCTGTTGTTTTGGAGATGCTTCAACAGATCTGCCAGGAGCTTCGCGACTCCGGGCTCGCTGGGCGAAAGAAGAATGTCTTTCCGTTGGTGTTCGTGGCGACGCAGGAATTTGCGTGACAGTGTGGGTTGAGGCTGTTCGAGACATAGGACCTACGAACAAAATGAGCCACGTTAGTGTCGGGGAGAACGAAGAAACATACGTCGTGCTAGTCGTGGAAATTCTGTACTTGTTTCACCATGAGACGTCGTACGCTCTTTGGCTCTATGTGATAGTGAAGACGGTACTCGCGATCCTGATGCAGGATTAGTAGAATGAAGCCACGAATGGAGTGGTCCGTACCCCCACTGCTTCCTCTGGTCATCGCGTATCCTCCTGCCGTACCGCTACCCGATATAGAGCCCGGTGTTGGTGATGCACCGGACGAGAGCCTATTCGCTTTTTGCAGTCCAGCTCTGACCTGGGATAGCTGTCTTTCGTAGAGTAATGCTGCCTGTTGCGATAGGAAAGGGAGGGATACATTGAATCGCTCAGCACTAAAAGAATGGGTCAGTACTAGCCCTTTATTTGCTGTCCGTAGGCTTAGGTTGACAAACGTTGCATGCCCTACATTGCCAGTCAGCACCTGCCGAAGGCATCTGAATATCCACAGGTCTCACAATCTATGTCTCGCCCCTTGGCGGTAGCTTTCGATAGGAGATCCGAGAGCTCTCGATCTTTGTTCGCATTCCAGTCCACCTGCTATGCATTAGCGCTGTCTACGCCATATCGCAGACAGGGAAGCTCACGCTTGGTGGATCAACAAAGTCGCCTCGAGGGAATGGGAGGCGAATGAAGACTGTGTAATGGACATGATCCGGTTCCGTTGGTGACTGTGGCAGGTCCTGGTGTAGGAGCTGAGCCATAGGTCGCGAGAAATGCCAATTATGTCTTTGGAGGATCGAGTTGAAGGATGAAAGTGAATCATCGAAGGACCATGAACTCGGGACCAGATCCCTGCAGCTGTAGCTGTAGCTGCCTCGGCTCCACACGGGAGCTAAACTCAAACCGTCTCCTATCTACCTTAAGGTACCTTACCTTAAAGTACATTAGCGGCCATCTAGCGAATGAGTTCTGGAGACTGAAATGTGCTGATCTCATCAACAACCAAAAATGTATATAAACTAAGACTCTGAGTCTCATCTGCAAAAAGCATTTGATCAGCTACGAACCGAGTCCAAAACACGGGACGAATACTTCTGATCTATTCAGCGCTGCAACGACAGTTACAAAGGCGTGAGAGCTACAGAAGTCGTATACTATAATATTTGCTGGAATCAAAGCCGAGGTAGAAGATGCTATACCGCTCACAACGTACAAGTCACAAGGATAATACAAATACCGAAAACAGCTAAGACAGTACTCCACACTCCATCGCGCAACCTCGGACTTCCTCCCGTGAGAGCCAACGGACTCGAAACATTCGCAGCTGCACCAGCCCCGTTGCCGAGACCAAACATGATCAAGCCTCCGAGGCCAACATCAGCTGTTTCCTGCGCAGGTGTCAGAGGCCATGTCGTAGAACCAATTTGCAGTCCCTCGGATCCCAGTGAAATCAGGGTCCCAGAAAGTGTGACTGCCGGACCATCCAGAGACACGCTGCGGTCATCAACTGCGAATCCGGTCGGATTTGCAGTGAAGGTTTGACCAGCTATTGTAAACACTGATTCCAACTCAGCTGTTTCCTGCGAAAAGGTGAGAGGGGCTGTCGAGGAACCGATCTGTAGACCCAAAGGTCCTAATGACACCACTGTGCCCGAAAGCGTGACTGCTGGTCCATCTTGGGAAAGTCTATGACCATCGACTACGAGCCCAGTTGGATTGGCGGTAAAGATTTGACCATCTACCGTGAAAACAGAATTGAACCCGGTTGGGAAGGCCATTGTCTTGCCATTAACAATGAACGCCCTGTCGTCTGAGGGGATCGAATACGTTGTGCCAGATATTGTGGCTGCACTACCGCCTGCGCTGATGATGACTCCGTTTGCAAGCGTGAGCGATTGGGGAATGACAGTCTCACAAATGGTATCTGTTGGTAATGCGTATGTGCTGCCGTCGACAACCACTGATGAGAAGCCATCAGAGATCGTGTGGCCTGAGATGATAGCATGGCTACCTGGCGCTATCGTGGAATCACCGATGACAAGGCCGCCATTGGAAGCTCTTGTAATGGACTTGCTGTTGATGAGGATCATTTGTCTTGTAGGATATGTTGGGAGAGTGTAAGTGGAGCCATCAATGACTATATTGTCTGCGCCTACGGAGAGTGCGGTGTCAAACACGTTAGCTTGGGTTCCTGGCAAGTAGTTGGAACTTCCAATAACAACCCCGCCGTTCGATGCTTTGGCGATTTTTTGTCCGCCAAATAGAACCGGAGTTGGAGTAATCCGAGACGGTAGAGTATAGGTGGTACCGTCTATGATCACGTTGTCAGCGGCGACAGAGACGGCGATATCAGATATTGTGGTGTGACTGCCTGGCGAATATGTTGAGCCTGCTATTAAGACCCCGCCGCCTGGTAGTCTATCCACAGTGTTTCCGCCAACAATGACCGGATCTGGTGCGGCCATGACAATTGAATCAGAGTCCGAGACATCACCAGTAGGTGCAGCCAGGAGTATTGTGCTACCGCCTATGACGACGCGATCACTGCCGACTGATATCGGAGTACCATCTTTTGTCGTCTGGTCACCAGGACGAAGCGTTATACTTCCAATTACGATACCCCCGCCCTTTGTCTCTTGGATCTGATAATTTCCAATAGAGGGAAGAGGCGGGTCGCCGTCTACGGGAGGCTTATTCGAACCTTGCGTAGAACTCGCAAGGCCAGCGCCATGGGTATCAGCACCAGGGGTCGGACCTCCTTCATTATTGCCTGCAGCTCCTCCGGGGTCTCCTCCGCCATTGCCTCCAGCATCTTCCGTCGCGCTTGCCGTTGGAGGATCAGGTTCTTGGGAACCAGGAAGGCGGATTGGGGGTCCTGCTGCGTTGTTCCCACTATTCTTAGCCGTCGGAATCGGTGTCGCTGAAACTTGGCTAGGTGTTGGCTTCGCTCCAAGGGCCGCTGTCGGGATTTGACCTGCCGCCACGCCTAAGCCCACCAAGGCCGTCGCTTTATTGAGAGTTCGAGGAGGGTCAAATACGCCTGGCTCGAAATTTTTGCAGGACTTCCATGCAGGATCTATCAAGGAGAGCCCGGGAGGAAAGGAAAGGTAGAAGGGAAGGGAACGACTGGTCCAAGCGCTGTCATTGCCTATGTCTGTGTAATCGCGTATGCTACAAAAATCCGTTTGCTGTTCCATTTGTGTATAATTGATGGCTTTGAATACATTTTCCAACGTGAACGGGTCGTGTGACACCGTGAGGGGCGTATAGGCTTGAGTGGACAAGGCTTCTGGTGGGTATGATAGCAAAGTGTTGTAAACCCCTCGTGTTCTTACCGCGTTTGTGAGTACACAATTAACAGTGGCGACTAGATCGGTGTAGCTGATATACACAGACGGAGATACGCTTGATGCATGGTCAGCTCATGGAACAAGAGCACAGAGTCGCACGTACTACGTGAAACCATCCGATATTAAAGTGTATGGAGTTGTCAAGTTTGCCATTGACGCATTCCCCTATGTTTTCTTCGACAGGCCAGTACAAAAGGCTCACTTCTTCGGCCAGATTTCGCAGTCATAGCAGCAGTCCATCGGCATTTTCCCACGTAGGGCCATTCCGGTATATATAGAACAAACCACCCGTGACCAGAGAACTTCCTTCCTGTAAGGTATACAACACCGCGGACGTACTCTCCTGAGCACTCAGAAGCTCGGAGCAGGAGCATTTTGTTACCCATGAGTGGACGGGATCAAGTGCACCAAGATGAGTTAGCGTGTGTCGTTGTTACGGGGGCATTGCCAGTTGCTGCCGTAAGAGAGAGAGGGGGAAAGTCGAGTTTGCGGTCAATCTCACCGATGAGGCTTATGGTTTGTTGCCCCGTCAGCCTAAACATGCTGTAGACCTCGTCTCAAAGACGAAGAAGACATTGCAAGCCCAGGATCCTAAATTCAGCGCCGCTTTTCTCGTACGGTTACCTTCGAGCTAGCCGCTACATCGCTGAATTCAGAAGCAAACGAGCTCCCGCAAAACAAAATAAATACGCTCTAGTCTCACACCGACAAAAGTGTGAAAAGGAGCAACAACTTGCAAGATGTTGCGATTCCAGTCAAAGCCAACAACAAAAGAAGGACCCTTGGATTGGAGAATCCATGCGACAGGAAAGCCATAAAGATTGAGATGTACAAGAAATAATATGAATTTGAATAACAGGCTAGGAAGCCCGGATAAAAGAGGAACAGGGGTCGTCTGAAAATATTGGAATTTGGGGAGGGGGGGGGGGGGGGGATCTAGACGCGATGCAAAGCCTACCTGCTGCTGCATGCAACGGCGGAGAGCAGACCACTGCAAATAGATCCCTACCGCGCCTTTCATGC
This sequence comes from Pseudevernia furfuracea, assembly GCA_022315425.1. Taxonomy (NCBI): domain Eukaryota; kingdom Fungi; phylum Ascomycota; class Lecanoromycetes; order Lecanorales; family Parmeliaceae; genus Pseudevernia; species Pseudevernia furfuracea. Next base: position 546,614 of record JAIUPT010000030.1, read on the forward strand.
ACGCAAACGGAAATCCTTCGACTCGGCTCGAACCCTACCAATAGCCCCCTCTCAGACCCTTCCCCAGAAAAAGGAGGGGGTCATCTCGCTGTCTCCTCGAGACTTTGAAGCCAAATTCGCTCACGGGGCTACATGAAGTTTCTCCTTCCATGGGATGATGAGGAAATCGTCGGAGTGTTCGTGAAGGTTTACCTGAACCGATCAGATCGCATCATTCGGGGATTTCTTTTGCACCCCCAAAAAAATTAAAAAGTTCAATATCAACTGCTTACCCCCGCCGCAACGAAATGTCTTTTTGGTCAACCATCCCTTCAAAATTTCTTGTCTGAATGCCTTCAGAATTGAAGCCCCGTAAGACGACCGTCATGTTTATACTCAGGAAGAAACATCATCAGAAACATCGGCGACACGATAGGATTCATCGTCATTATCATCGGGGAAAGAGGGGTTACGAGGGTAGCTGCGAGGATGTCAAGGTTTTTTTTGGGGGGGGCTTTTGTCAGATATCAGCATGCATACAACAACGAGCACATCGTTTTTTTCTGACAAAAAAAAAGGACGAAGATGGTTTAAGCCAATTGCGGATAAGAGCCCAAAAACGTACAAGTACGAACAAAGGAAACCAAGACAACACGTCAGGCCATGCAAACGCCAAAAGCTTCTTGCTCCTTTGCCGTAATGAAATCAATCAGATCTTCTCGGAGGGCGAGATTTCTCGACTCTGACCACGCTCAAGGTCCCCAAGTACGCCGATGTGCGCAAAGTTCCGAGACTGACTTGGATCCGAGGGGGTTTGCTGCAGGCTCAGGCTTGGATCGGACCCTGCATCATTCTTCATTCCGCTTTCTCCAGATCCGGAGCCAAATTTACCATTGGCGCGGCTAAACAAGGGGCGCATCGTAGGCAAGCAGGCGCTGACAATGGCAATGCATGATTCGACCATTGTCCAGATGTTGACAGGGACGTCGGACCCTTGTGAATGTGTCAGAGGAGAGTGCACGTTGAGATCGAGGAAGGCAGAGCTTACAGCTAGGGTCTGCATGAGAGAGCTCATGGATGACAATGCACCTGTAGATGCTGGCAAAGCAGACGCTGTGCGCCGTTAGCCTTCTTACATTGAAAGTGTTGACTGCGTACTTACAAGCCACCAAGAAGGAACATGCCCATGATTTGGATCTTCTGCTTCGTGGGCTTTTGCAGCTTGTACAATAAGGGCATTGGCAGAATCAAGATTGCGAAATCAGTCAGGACGTTGAAGGCCGCGATTATAGTGGCTCCGATATCAGTATTGATGCAATAATGTTTGACCAAGGGGTTCCAGTTCGAATCGATCGGCATGCACTGGAAGATAGCCGCGAAGACCTGCGTGATACTGTAGCAGGCAACGAAGACGCCGACTACCCACAGAATGATGACGAAGTTGCGGCTAACGAAGAAAACTCTCTTGTACAAGTACAAGATTGAAGCTTTAATGGCGAACATGGCAAAGTTGTAAATCACTTCGGCGGAAATGAGCATCTAGGGGATTTCGAAGTTAGACATATGCCCGCTTCTAACACTCAGCATAGGGGCTTGATGGCATACCTGCGCGAAGCCCGCGGGATTTTTCAGGAGAATCAGGTGTCTCCCAGACCCAAAACGTAACCCTAATCGAAGGATTCAGCCCATGTCGATGGACGGAGTGCAGGAAATCACTCACCAATGCAATCGCATATCAGGATGCCGAGCGTAAAGAGCTGCATATCAATACGGTCAGCGAATGGCGTTTGATACATGTAGCCCTTACGGCAAGATCGAGAGCTCAATGAGATGGGGACAATCTCACGAGCCCAGCAACAATTAGCCAATCATCTGCTTCGTATCTGATCTTGCTCATCCGCCGAGAGATAAATCTTAGGAGAACAGCAGTACAAGCGATGGGGAAGCAAATAGCATTTGTGGCAATGATATCGGGGACTTTGTTGTCAGAGATATGCTTCTCCTGGTATAGGATCTCTGCGGGCGTAGGCACAGAAGCCATAATTCCGCAAACCTGCGCGGTCAACGTTCGACGGTGAAATGGGCTGTGAGAAGCAGGTTGCACAAAGTATTACCGTAGGCACGTAACAAGCAGATGGAATAAACAGTAGAATGGGAGGCCTGGCCTTGACTTTAACAGTACCAACATGTCTGGGGGGCTTGGGCTAAACTCCTCGTTTCTGCCCGAGTGAAAGCATGAAAGCATTGAAAGTACCTTACACCGTTGATTCTAGGGGTATGTATTATTATTGTTTCCCAGGAACAGAAGTCAGGGTATTTTGCAACAGCATGATGCACGGCATCGATCACGATTGGATGAACCTCCTTAATCAGAGCGGGAGGTTCCTAGACCGGCCACGCGGGCATCATTGTACCAGGCCGTTTGGCTGTCTGACAGCCCTTGATTCCGGAGATTCAATTGGAGCGCAAGGCCAGTCCCCGCAAAACACTTGTGAAGTCTAACCATTAGGATAGATTTCATAGCTTTTGACAGGATCAAGAGTTCCGACCTAGAGCAATAGGAGCTCAAGGAACAGTACTTTACTACTATCCGATGTGGAGAAATGGACCCTTGAGGCTCTCATCGACATCCGTGCGCCATCTGAGTAGTATTACCCATGTTGGAGCGCGCTTGAGGAAGGAGCCGACGGGGTTGATTTTCTAAGTACCGAGAGAGCGTCGCAGTCTCTACTTTCCATCTCCAAGCATCTGTCTTCATTCCTCACAGAATACACGATCCTCTGCTTATTAGTCGGACATGCCAATATAGCTTCCACTTTCCAGAGCCGTGTACTGGCCTTGATCTAGCTGCCCTAAAAAACTAAGATGAGACTGGGTTACTGATCGAGCTGCGCCGTGCGCCGCCGTCACGACACAAATTACCTAGTAGGCTAGAAAGTTGAGATGGAATTGATTGGAGCGCGAGAAGCGCATGAAAGGAAATTCCACTAGTCCCATAATGTTGTTAGTTTTAAACTCAGACTCTGCACTAAATTTACTCTACGAGCCCAGCTCCAGCCTCCAGCGCTACAAATCTCCACTGCATTTTATTGATGAGCACGAGCATCTTCTCGAGGAACATCTTCTCGAGGAATAGGTACAACGTGGAATCAAGGCGCACGGGAGACCTTTTAGCGGAGCCAGAAACAGAAGAGCCACAAGTAGAAGGAGCCCAAGATAATCGCGTCCTCAGTTCGTTCAAAGCTGAAATCCGTTGATAAGAGCAAATACGAGTCGCGCGCCTGAACATTGTATGTGAAAAACCCACTGTGGTGACTACACGCACGCAAACAAACCCGAGCAAACTTGTCCGCGTATCCGTGGGATCCATCTCTTTGATGAGGATCCAAACTCTTGAGCAGACCGCGGACGAAGTCACGATAAACTTAAGAATCGTGGTCTGCATTCCCTCAGAAGCTCCCACTCCGCATTTCAGGCCCAGATCTGATGGGAAATGAGATTCGTCGCGAATCTATATTTGATACCCTGAAGTAATCTTAACACGTTGTCCCTAGTAAATTTAACGCTATTGCACAACGTAGTCCTCAAAGGTGTTCCTGGATAAAGAAGATGGGTGACTCTCATAGAACAGACACTCAGTCCGATTTCAGCATTAACAGGAAAACATCATCGAGGTAAAATCCGCTCCCTCAAGAATCCACCAGAATGAACGGCCCATCTTGTGGATTTCGACTTGAGATGTCACGAGATAACCAAGAGAATCATTCCAACGTGACTCAGAGCTGAGAGCTCGTATGATCTTCCGTCGCAGACAGCCAGACATGAGATGATGAAACAATAATCTTACCCCGAAATAAGCGAAGTCTCAATCCGCAACTGATCTCCACGACAGAGTTGAAATAATCGTACAGCTTCAGCATGGAACGCTTGACATGGGAGTATGGGCGTTGAGAACAACAGCGCGCGCTGCATTGAAGTCTCACGGAGCAGAGTTGAGCATTTCTTTTGCGTCGGTTTGGAGTACGTACTCTACTCGGATGTACGGCAAGAAAAGCGATGTTATGAGCAGCCTGTGCAGCTAGGAAAGAGGATTCTAGGTTCTTATTGTCGTGGTTTGGTGTGAGGCACAAAGCATCCCGCAAAACATTAATGTGGGCACCAACTCCTCCATTGCATGGGGGACTTGTTGCTGCGAGAGTGTCTTTTCAGCCTGTGCTCTTTTCACTTTCTTCTGCTTCGCAGATAAGATCTTGCAACGACCATCATCACAGACATGATAGATATAATACTAGACGCATCTCTAATTTGAACCTTAGTCTCGAGATATATTTTTATTCCCTGTTTTCGTTCTCGCACTTTGGACCCGTGTTACGTCCAACTCGATTTTCGTTGCGCAACTGTCTTCCTCGGCATACATTTACCACACGCCTGCTTCTCACTACCACAATGGACTACAAAAGAATCGAGTCTCACTGAGAAATCTCCATTGGGCGTTATGAGCGTTGTGTCAGTAGCTTTCCTCCTCGCCCTGGATGTCGTTGCTCTTGTTGACCGCCTTCGGTCGAGGAGTCTCCAAGGTCTTCCGTTGTGCTTTAACGATTACGCAGTGGTAATTGCATCGGTATACACATCGATGCGTTCGCATTGGTAAAATCAATTCATCCAGCTCATTATTGACAGCCCCTCGTAGCTGGCATGCTAGTTATTGACGTCCTTGGTAAGCTCCTCCACCGTATTTGGCAGAGACACTTCGTGATCTGATTGCAGGCAGATTTAACTCGAGGCGGACTTGGTCAGCACCTTATTGATGTACCAAGTAACGTTTCTTCTAGAGGGATAAAAGTCACGCGTCAGTCTTGGTTGCTGAAATCCACACTAATGCGCTCAAGTCGATTCGTGCAGCGGTGATCCTCTAAATTACCGCCAATACTCTTATCAAAGTCTCGATACTTCACTTCTACAACACGGTATTTGGTATCGATCAGATCTTCCGCACTATGACTTTTACTGTGGCGGCTGTGGTTGTATGTTTCGGCATTGGTACCATTCTCAATGAAGTTCTCGTATGCCGACCTTTTGCCAAAAATTGGAACCTGCTTCTGCCCGGCATCTGCGGTTCTGCATCTGCCGCCATCCTCGCTGAAGCCGTTATTAAGATGCTGTTAGACATTGCGATCATTTCTCTTCCCATGCCAATGATATGGGGGCTTCAGATGACTCAGCGAAGGGGAGAAATCACTCTTACCGTACTCTTTGGTTTAGGCTCCATGTATGTGCTCGCACTAGTAGTATCCTTATGATGTGTCTCCTGCAGCGTCTGTGTGATTACCATCCTTCGAATCGCGGTTCTAGCCCAATTTGACCCTAATGACCTTACATACGATTATTTCCAATTGTTAATAACGACAGTGTTAGAGCCCGTACTTCTAATAATAGTGGCTTCCCTACCCATGTTCCCACCTGTCCTCAAGGAAATTCTAGGCGGTGAGGGCGAGCATAACTCCCCAAAGATGGGCTCTAGTAGTCTAACTCGGCTTCCTTCGAACGGCATGAAACAATCACCGGTGTTTTCCATGCTTGACGACTCGCATCGTTTTGCGGACTTGGAGACGGACAGATCGGAGGATTTTATAGCAGGCTCCAATGGTATAGCGAGCTCCTTCGGTATTGAGCATAGCACGGACTCACCGGGTGAGACACATCCGTACTCTATGATCAAGTTTAAAAAAAATTAAGGGAGGTTTGGTCTGATAAAGTGGTATGAGGACTTGAGCCACGAAAGCCATGAGAATTTAATTCAAGTTTCTCTACACGTCAAACAGCAAGTATTTTGTGTAGATACCACAGGGAACACCGACAACGTCACGCACCTAGGTAACTCTTTCATAGTTGATCGATCAAATCATATCAAACAACAGGCAACCACCATAACGTAGCTGATGATCAATGGTGGTCGAAAAACAAAGATGCCGCTGATCTGCAAGGCTGTTCATGAGGCTATGCAACATGGCTGCCGATTTGCTGAATATTTTCACGCCCAGTCATGCGTATGATCGGGATTCGCAACCCTCTTCAAAAGTGAATGCCTATTCAACGTAGGCACGGCTCAGCGTACGAGTACCGGAAGGGTACTATCATTCTCCCGTTCAAGGACACGGGAACTGCAAGCCACGTGTCATCGATCACATCGCCCTTCTATCATTCAAAGTCGCTAGGTAGGCCTGTTAGCCCCAGAATTCAGACTCTGGGAGGGTGGTGGTGGTGGCGGGTCAGTTACTGAGATTATAGGCCTATGTACGGAGTCTGCACCGAAAGTCCTGCACATGCGCTAGTATCAGCCCTAACCCCGTCCAAGCGTAAAGTCTTGGCGGGTGCAGGACTTTCGGTTTCCGGGGGGGCCGGAAGTAAGTATTGCCGAGCGGATTCCGTCATACCCGAGATACCCCCTCGTGGCCGGTGGGGCCAAGCTCAGACTACCCTACGCTGATCGATCCAATTTCAGCTGCGATCATAAGGCTTCAGACGATAGTAACGATCCAACTCGAGCTGCGCCCTCATGAGAAGAAGCGTCGCTGATGATGGTCACTTCGACCTGACTTCAACATGGTGAGGAGGATGACTGGAGCGAGGCCTAGTGACTAAGCCTTCCAAGTTCCGTCTTACTCGACATTCATTCAGACTCTTTTGACTCGAGTTGGGTGTGACCATCGCCTTCCATGGAGAGTAGATAAGGCTACAAGAGAAGCGTATGTCCTATTGTTGTCAAATATCAGACTTCGCTTGGCCACGCGTCACTTCGGCAACCTTGGGCAGACAGGATATTCTCCACGCAATTGTCACGATCTTTCAGGTGGGGCAGCGTGCATCTCATTCCACGCCGGGCTGAGAAGGACTGAAAAGGACTGAAATAGGTAATCGCCGAGAAATCGACTGCCAAATCGCGTGACCGGGTAAGAAGATTGCATAGCCCCATTTAGCTGCACGCAGCCTTGCAGAAGCGCGACAGCCTTTTCTTCTTGCCTCCCATCCAATTCACTGCCTCTTTTTTCCCCTCGCATTTCATTAGAGCGTTGTGCGCGTATGTGTGTCCCTGACATATGTGCCCCCGCACGGACCTATTTCTCGACGTGATCCTCTTTCTCCTTTTTTCACTATTGACTTCCTGAATTTTTGACAAGACAGACTTCTTCACTCTTCATGATAATCGTTCAATCTACGGTTTACCACCCACGATGATGCATAGTAATACAATGTACGCCTTTGTCTGGAGCATTTTCTTCGCGGAGCTAGTCACTGCAGGGCCCGGATATTCGATGCAATGCTGTGACATAGCATTACAGACATTGGCGTATCTGAATAAGAGTATACCATACGACAACTACAAATGTGGTCAAGTCTACCAGGCCATCCTTCCACCTGCTCCACCTCTTCTGGTTTCCACCTCGTGGTGTCGCCAAAAATGTCCTGGGTATGCGTTGTCGGCTCCTAGCGACACAAGTGCTTGGGCGGTACCACTCGTTCAGTACATCCTACCCGCCGTCATTTTCAGTATGACCATCCCCCGAAGACTAGTGCTCGAACCGCCCAGATGGTTCTTCGATTTCAATGTCAACCACATGAGTGGCCTCATCAAAGCCCTTTTCTCTTTGTCCGTTGCAGGTATGATCGTAACTGTCGACACCGCAGTCTGGGTTTTTATCATCATGGTAGCGCCGGCGCCATTCATCTTCAGCGGGCTGGTAGAAATTGTGCTCGACTATAGGGTTATACGAAATCTGATGTGTAGCTACACAGAACAAGGCAAAGATCAGCCCGTGGGACTGGACCGGGGCGAAAGAGTTCAGCTTTTGACTGCTGTTCTGGCTGGGAATCTTGGGATAGAAGGTGTACCGGTTGATCCTCAGGAAGAATTAGGGAGGGTCTTGGATATCAATAAGCACCCCAAGGAAGTGGAGATACGTTTGGGGGCAATGTTAGCTTGTCAATATCCTTTTGGAGCTGCCGTAGGAGCTCCTATCCTGCTCTACATTGGGTCTTTCGTGTATACACTTGCCACGATCCGGAATGACGACGGAGACAGAGAAACAGCAAGGGCTCTTGCTTTCGGTATTTGGTGGATGAACATCGTCCATGTCTCGGCGATCAGTGGGTGCTTGCTAGCTAGCAATAACCCGAATACAGCAGCAGCGATCGTCAAGCTGGAACGAAAAAAAGTTGGCCTGCAAGGGCGGCTGGGTTTCGCAAATAAGCGTCCCGAGATGGAAGACAAGATCCAAGCTCAGTTAGAGGCATGGTCGAGGCTCCCACTGACCTATAAGGCTCGCTATGAACCTGTTTGGATGTGGACGAGAGGCAAAAGCAAGGCAGGCTGGCTTCGACGAACTTCTGCCTGGCGAAAAACTTGGTTCCGCGAAAAGGTCGAGATGACCGTCCCTGGCTGGATATCTCTCGCGTTCGTGGCTTTTTCACTTGTCGTGTTTCCATGTGCACTCGCCTTTTGGATTGAGTACGCGACGCCAGCGAGAGGCGTGGGCTGCCGATCATTAACCATATTGGGTATGTACATCTCCGAGCAGACCCCTTCTTTTCCATACCAGGTTTCGACTTGCAGGAGATGTTTTGGGAGTGGAAGTCTTCGCTCAAACTCCCAAAGCTGTCTCACCACCCTGGTCTCGCCTCACAAAATCAATGCTGACTCGAAATCAATTTCAAAGTCTACGCCTCCTCTCAACTGACTTTCACCGTACTCTCAGCTTGGAGCCATTTCAAAGCCTCCAAGGACCAGAATTACTGGGAGGCCCACCGTTGGCTTGGTCGCTTGCGCCGCACATGGGTCGGCGTCTCTGTTGCGGTCATTTTCCTCATTCCCGCGTGGGTCGCCGCGGTGTTCACAACCTTTGCCGGCACCCTCATGCAAATTACAGGCATCTACCAGAATTGCCTGTGCGCTTCGAGTGGATACTGGTCCTTCGGTTCTACTGCCACTGTTCAACTCGCAGCCGACACCGAAGCCGATAGAAACGCTAGTGTGCATTGGCAGAAAGCTGGCTACACGGCTCTCATTTTCTTGGCTGTTGTGACGTATCTAGGATGGTGGTGCCAGTGCTATCTCCGCGAGAAGTTCATCGAACGGGTGAAACACCTCGTCGCTAAGAATCCCACTGGTAATCACAGTCCTACGAAAGAGCAAGTCGAGCTAATAAGGCAGCAAACTGCTGAGACTGCCAAGAGTTCTGAGATCAGCACGCTCTGCGATATGAATGTCTCCTCTGGTGAGTGCCGCCTTTCAGATTGGTCTAGAAAAGCAAGTACTGACCGACGTCCAGTTTAAAACAATCAATTGCATATGTATATAGTTTTCGTATTGCCATCTATTGATCTTTCCAAGATTCAACGGGCTCCAAGACCCTAATAACGCATGAGACATGGGAAGGACTTGGTTCAGATGTCAACTCACGCAACACAACTACAATTTCCATGGGTCCTCTCTGCTCTTCTGGTCTCGGACTACAACTGCCTCAGGTCGACATAGAACACAGGCGAATCTTGACCTCTGGATATTCTAGCTGACACCGGGCTCTGCGCGCCATTCGGACGTCATAGTTCGCTTGCTCCAATCCTTCTCCTACCGCTATCAGGAATCCCGATCTTATGGTTTGCAAGCTTATACCCGTCCCCGCTTATGTTTTAGGCGTCATTTTTGAGTATCTACCCATTTATGATGAGTGGAGACCAGTACCCCAGGAGCTTGCGGTTTAGCTCGTATCTTCTTATGTGAGTTTGTTTTTCCGACCGAAACTGCTGGTCAATTTACATAACTCGTAAAGGCTTTCGAACTTGTTTGTCGCTAAAAAAAAAACTTGCGTTGCGTTGGAAAATTGCGCCCAGAAGACGGTCCGGGCCCAGTTCTTCCCTCGTTACTTGCTCAATTCGAGACCGTTACCGGACCCGAAAGCGAAAACTACAATTCGGGAGGTGCGAAGATCTCTCCCAGTACAGTCGGTGCACATCATCAAAAGGTATCACTCTCCGCCATCTTTTCAAACAGCCAAAAACCAAAACAGACCCCGACTCCCACACCAATTGCAACCAGCACTTGTCCACCATGAAGATCTCCACCATCGCCCTCCTCCTCCCCATCACCGCCTTCACGTTCGCTGCCCCCCACCCAACCCCAGATCAGCACCTGGAACCCAACCCAAGAATCTGCTCGCCAATGTGGACACTCCTGCTCTACATCAACGACCTCAACACCTACCCGACCCAAAGCGGCATCTACATGGCGGAAGCGCAAACGCTGACCGTGGACGAGGGACTGCAATGCCCCACGAAAAACGGGATATTGGACAGTGAAGAACCGGCCAGCGACGCCTGCCAGAAAAACCAGGAGATCAAGGACGCCATCGGAGAGCTGAGTTATTCTTCCTCGGAAGACAAGCGGCTGCGGGTGAAAGGGTTGTATGCCGCTTGTGTGGAATTGGATGAGATGATCGGTTGCCCTGCTCAGTAGGTGGGAAGGCTTTTGGGAGGGTCACAAGTCACTGGATGAAAGAAATGCTGTTGAGACTCCAAAGACGGTTCCGACGAGCGGCGAGGGCATGTTCTCACTTACTTGGTTGGTCGGGGATGATTGCCAGAAGCATTGGGACTCGAACACGCGCGCAACTCTCCGACTCAGCCATGTTTTGCCAGAGACACAATAGTGCTCAAAGTTGGACTTTCGATCACGATTCGGACCCGCCTACCTCTCAACAGCTAGTCGACGCAAGACCACATCACTGGTAGCTGGGTGATATATGCAAACCGTGCCAATTCTCGTACTCCCATCTCCATCCACACACACCCCTCTTTCATACTCGAACCCTTGAATTCCACAAACAAGAAAGTTATTACCAACCCTCCCTCTCCCTAATCCCACCCACCATGAACTTCCCCCCTCCCCTCCTCCGCCTCACCCTCACCAGCGCCCTTCTCCCCTCCCCCCTTGCCTTCCCGGGCTTCATCTCCTCCCCCGCCACAGCGTGACCAGCCACCACATCCGCTCACCCCCTCACTCACCTCAGACCCCAAACCCTTCCCCCCACCCCCCAACCCATGCAAAAACCCGAAATCCCTCCACGAAGCCCGACACCGTGAACAGCAAGCTGACGGGAACAGGGGCGATCAGAAAGAAAGAAAGAAAGGCGCGTGCCATATGACGTAGGGAGATCAAAAAGGGGAAGTGGCTTGAGCGGGTATCTTTTCGAGGTTGCGGATGGATGGATGGGTGGGGTAGATAGGGAGGGGTGGGAATGGGCGGGGGGGGAGAGGGGGAAAAGGGGGTGGAAGTGGTTGGCGTGGCTTGAGTGTGAGTTTGAGTGTGAGCGGGAGATGAGATGCGATGAGAAAGGGTGGAGGGGTGATGGGGTTTGTACAAGGTTGATGTGGTGATAATATTTTGGAACCAGCGGGTCGTTGGACGATGAGACGTTTTCGGATCCTGTTTCGAGAAAGAGAAAGCTGTTGTGGAACTGATGCGCGATCAATGTGGCGTTTTTTTCCCGGACGGAAGTGAATAAGGTAGGTTTGCGGTGCGATGGTAGATTAATAGGTCTTACACGTCCAAAGTTCTCCATAAGAAGTAATGGCTTGAAGGACATGGATCCGAAAGCCTTGATATGATAGGGAATATGGGCAGATTACACATGTCCGGACCCAGCCACCTCCTCGGACTGACCCAAGCACATTGGCTAGGAACGGACGAACGACGATGCTGTTTTCGACTCGATGACGCTACGCTGACGTGAAAAGAGTTTATGTACATAGACTCCCAACACGTCAAGACCACCTATCCTGTGATGAGGCACCTCGGCGACTCCTTGCGCCGTTGGGAGCGTTATAGAACGTACCCCACCCACGTCGATCGTTCTCAAGGAAGCCTGGCGTACCTAGCTACGCCTTTCCTCATCTTATTCGAACAAATGTTCTCAACTGCTATCTCTCTGCTTATCTGATGGGGTCCAGTTCTCTGCTCAACTCCGATTCGACGGAATTGAAGAAGGCTGCCGACAGGATTAGACGTGGTGCCCTGTTGCCTCATCTGGCGCAAACACACCAGCCATTTTGCTCCACTCTTATCACCTAGCGACTTGGCCGGCGCTCGAAATAGAGGTTAGGTGATGAATTTTGAGAAGCTTGTAAACTCCTTATCGACTACTGCCAGATTTCAGACTTGGTATATAGAGCAGACGGTATATTCGAGCTTCTGGGCCTTGAATCTATATAAAGATACGCTCGGCTCTTCTCATTGGCTAGATCATCTCCTGAAAGCCTCTTGACCGGCAAGCCAATTCAACTTTCATTCTTCGTACACGCTTCAAGATGAGACTTTCCAAGGGCATTTTGCTATTTGCATATAGGTCGTTGATCTGCTTCTCGGAGACTCTGGCGGCCACTGTGCCTCTGATCACCAGGCATGACCAAAATGAGACACATAATGGAAATGAGACCGATATGCTTCAAGGTCCTAAGTCGCCCAGAACCGGGCTTGGTTCAGACCCAGTCAACACTAGCCACGGTTTGCCTCATGACGGCCAGTTCTTTGAGGCGACTCCCGAAAATATTGAGGCCTCCAATTTTGGTGCCGCATACGCCGACTGGATTGTGGGAGTCGACAAAAACTCGACTGCTTGGCAAGACAGATTGTCAGAGCCGGACTTTTTTGCAAAGACGGTTCTCGAATGGCCTGACGACGTCAATTGTGGCGTCGCCTATAACGGCTGTGATGGAAAGCCCTTGTGTGACGATATCAGCGAGAGGATTGAGAACAGGACGAGAGCTCGGCAGATTTGCTACACATTTGATTCGTTCCATCACGTGAGCTTGATCAGTGCTCAGATACACGCACGTTTCCCTGCTCTCTTCGAAGTTTTGGTGAAGCTGACAGTACAGGTAGGAACAAAGTAAAGCAGCCCAAGCCGCAGGCGATGCCAAGTGTAGGGCGCTTGCCTCAACCTTTTTTTGGCAATTCGATCCGGCCGTTCAGAAACAGTGCGAAGGTTTTGCTAACCTGGCCAAAGCTGGGATCACAGCAGTCATGTACGGTGCCATGGCCGCTGCGCCGCTAATGGCGCCGGAAGTCATGACAGCCATGGCGACGGGTGAGGAGGTTGCAATTTCTGTGGAGGCTGGAGTCGGGGAGGGTGCTTCACTTGTTGAGAATGGAGCTGCCGAGGTCGGGGTAGAAGTCGGGGAGGGTTCGACGGGAAGCGTCGGGGGTGAAGCTGGTGAGGGTGAAAGTGCCACAGAAATGGATGGTGGTAATAGTCCAGGAGTTGGAAGCGGAGGTGGAGAAGGCACACCTGGGTCACCAATCAACGAAGGTGGAAATGAAGGTGGAGAAGGCACACCCGGATCGCCAACCAATGAAGGTGGGAGTGAAGATGGAGAAGGCACACCTGGGTCACCAACTAACGAAGGTGAAAGTGGAGGTGGAGAAGGCACACCTGGGTCTACAGGAGACGGCACGAATGAAGACCCTCGATCCACAGCAAAGGGCGGGAAGGAAGTGCCTGGACCCAAAATGCCGTGGACTACAAAACCCTCTTACGATGCGAATGGCCATGCCACAACAAGAGGCTGGCATAGAGTAGCGACGGGGAAAACTTCAGTCATGGCTAACATGCTAGTAGCATTGCCGGTCACGGTAAGCTAATACTCTCTTACGTAGGCTAGAAGGTTGCGTTGCTCACCTTCATAGCTTGCGGGGCCGGCTTTGGAGGAAGCCATCTGTTCACAATTCCCAAATGCCAGTCCAGAGGATCGAGAGAAATGGACGCAAGTAATGTCCGACAAAATTCTTGGTGCCGCAGAGGAATACCGACTGAACATCGATACCTTATTGAAAGAAATGAATCAAGGCAACGGATTTGGGGACGACGGTAAGACATGGAAGCCTGTAAAGCTCCCAGAGCCAGAGCAATGCTAAATATCTCCTTCAGGCGCATTCATCGAACCTTTCACAAGTATATTAGCGGAAACAATTTACAGAGGAGAATACGTGGGATTAACCGAGTACGAGCGCGATTTCTTCATAGAGGAAACATCGAAGCTTGAGATGTGAGCAGCTAATCACACTGCTTCTTGGCATCACGACTGACTTCTAGTGAAAACAGGGCCATGACAGCTCACTTCATAAATGCGGCGATCTCAGTCTCACTGAAGAGCTCAATGTGCTACTTACATTGTACGACCAATATTGACGGATTGGAGGGCCAAAGAGGATTCACCATTCAACCCGAACCTGGGACACTTTGCCAAGCTCAATGCTGGCAAAATTGGGGCCAAACCAAACAGCTGAAGATGTTCGGTTTAGACGATCTGATGAACGATGAGAATCACTGGGGTACTAATGCCGAAGAATTTCTAACCCACTCCTACAACCATTGGCAATGGTCGCGATTCCGTCCGGACATCATGTTTCCAACTGTCGACCAACTTCGAGAAGGGAAATCGTCCAATTCTACTTCAGGTGCCTCTGTGCCTGTTTGCTATTCTCCTCAGCCTATCCAAAGCTACAACGAGGAGCACAACCGAGACAAAGCGCTTCCATGCATCTGTGGCGATGAGATGGGTAATGAGACCACGAGCTTTTTCCGTGAGACCAACTTCCAGGATTGGGTCGCTATTGAAGGTGGCAAAGCGCTGGCCGAAGCGTGCCAAACCAGCTTTCAAGTTGACAAGACTCGGCCTGTCGAGGCTTATCTGGCCTTCTGTCACCTTGGCTGGCACTTCCCGGTTGAAAGTGACAAAGACTCGTTGAATAGTTCGAATGAAGGGAAGCACCGCTTCGGCATGGGCGCGGACGTCATGTGCGAACAGGCGGAACAGGAAGTGCAAGACATCATCAGGAGAGGAGGTAGCATGACAGATGTCAACTGCTATTTGTGCTGGCTAAGCAAAATTGGAAAGACTATTAAGGACAATCAGAGAAGCTATGTTCACCATGGCACTTTGGACCATCGAAACAAGTATAATTTCAAAAAGGTATGTGAAGAACAGATGGGGAGGAAGAAGGTTTGTAAGCTAGTAACCTGATCACTTAGGCGAGTTAGGGTGTAACATTGAGTGGTAGTATCTTGGTTGAAGGCTCGTTGAAAGAGTTTTGCAAGTTCTCTCTTTCGAGGCGAAGGAAGATTCAAAGACACTGCCGATCTCAGTATTCCTCATAGATCAGGTCAGGAATGAGATACAACCCATCGAGCTAAAGTATAACGAGCGCATACATTCAAGGCCTTCAGACGCAGTTCTAAATAGTGTTAGTTATGAGGATATCGTAATTGTGGTGGTTGTATATCAAAAGTAGGTACGGAGAGTGGCACATAAAGTCCCGCACATGCGCTAGCGATAGCCCTAGCCCTAATATCGGAAAGCGGCCCCAAATTTATATGTAGGGCGTTATCCGAGGTCCAAGCGTAAAGTCTTGGCGGGTGCGGAACTTTACGTGCCAACCTCCACAGAAATCCCTCGGCTAACTTTCCCCCATAGCGGGAATTATTGTCACCGAGTCTCGGAGTGGCGCAGTTGCCCCTGACGAACGGGACCTGCCGTTTTGTTTACAACGGGCCGGTCAACGGCTTTGTAGGTATTATGGATTTTGGATTTTGGCTGCTATTTAAATAATACAGTACCTAGGTACTACAAGTAGAACATACCGTCTTGCATCATCTTACTGCCCGTCCGTGTTGTCCGTGTTTGCCCAAACTTGTAGCTATCGAGCTCCAAATGATTGCGCCAATGTTCCTTGATCGTCCATGTACTCCGTATTTATTTACATGTAATCATGTACAGCACTCTCGCGAACGCGCAGACCCGTCACACCCACCGCTTCCTTCTACAATCTACCTACATAGCAAGTGCGATTACCTAATTTGCGAGATGCACTGCCAGCTCACACCCAAAGCTAGCATGTTGCGGAGGACTCAAGTATGTACCTAACGAGGCCATTCGAGCCGCCAATACTGCTGTCAAGCTTCCTATTTGCTGGACTAAGTGGATCTGCTGCAGCTTCATCACAGAATATGCTGTCTGCTATTGGTCTGTTCCCCGCTATATTCAATCCTTGATAGCTGCACGTATGAGGTCAACTTGTGATCGATCACGTACGGTAGGTACCTAGGTAGCAATGGCCAAGTCCGCGTAGGGTGCTGTGGCAAGGCGAGCGCTACCGCGTAATCAAAACAACCAGGAGTCTTTGTAAAGATGTCTGTGCTCCCCCCAAATTGAAAATTGCGTAAATCTTGACGACGAGGATTTGCTCCTCATTAATAACGGTTATATGAAAAGTTTCAAGTACAAAAATTTCCATGATTCCATCATCTTGCTTTATCTTGCAGGGTCTGCGGTAGCGTGCCGGGCGGCAGCATACCCTCGTACCCCGGAGCCCGACCTGTCAAAGAAATTTCTCGCCAACACGCAGTAAACAAAGTAAGACCATCAACTATACCAACCACCACAGCGCACTTGGACCATTTTATAACTGCTCTGCTTACCTATAGCCTCATCATCCAACTCCTCCCGACTATATGTGCCTCCCTAACCTCGGTTACAAAAGTACGACTAGAACCGCAGCAAACAACCTGCGGTAACATGAAGCACTCACCCGAAATATCATCCCTGCGGTACCGACGTCTGGAGGAGCCACTGCAAACGCAAACATCTTAATAAAGCCATTGTGGACTCTTTTGTTGTCGTCAGCCCAGTGATCGAAGCCACGGTGATACAAGTCCACCATGAACGCTCCTCCACCTCCGCCTCATGGGCACAGTGCTGGCAATCGAAACGGTCTTCCAGAGGGCAACTATGATATTTTTATAATACCACCACATTCGTCAGGCGGTGGCTTTGTATACCTACCATCTCTGCAACCACACCTAAATAGCTTCCTGGCTGGCGTGGCCTGCACTCTGCTTGGTGTTACCTTTTGGATCATTGTCTTACCAGTGTTCAAAGAATGGTTCTCAACGATAGTGGCCGGTGGTGGCATGTCCGTCATGATACTCTTGCTAGCAGTGGGAGTTGCTGGCTGGGCTTGGGGGAAGACTCAGATACAAGCAGGAGGTTCAGGACAAGGAGGTACTGGTGGGGCCTCAAAGGCGCATATGCCTGGACACTCAGCTGGTGGGCCCACTCCTGGTCCTACTCCTGGTCCTACTCCTGGTCCTACTCCTGGTCCTACTCCTGGATTCGCTCCAGGTCCAACTCCAGGGTTCACCCCAGGTGCCGGGTTCACTTCAGGTACAAATCCTGGCTTCACCCCAGGTTACACACCCCCTCCAGAACCACGGCCACCACCCAAACCTACGTGGCAACGAGCCAATCCTCAACCTGCTAATGGAACGGCAAAAGGAGAGTGGGAGAAGAAAAGGGAGGAGACGAGGAAAAAGATGGAGGAGACGAGGAAACAGGAAGAGGAGCGCAAGAAAGCCGAAGAGTTGCGAAAAAAGAGGGAAGAGGATGAGAAGGAGCGCGTCAAACAGAGGGAAAAAGACGCGCACGAGAGGGAGGTGCGAGAGGCACGAGAGAAGAGAGAAAAGGAACGAGCACAGGAGAGAGCAAAGGAGAGAGTTCAGGAGAGAGCACAGGAGAGAGCACAGGAGAGAGCACAGGAGAGAGCACAACAGAGTACACAAGATCGAGCACGACCGGCATCTCCCACTAAAGGACACCGACATCCAACCGCAAAGACCGCAACTGACGATGATGCCTATTCGTACAGGCCTTACGACGAGCCGAAACGATCCACCAAGACAGGTACCGCTTCGTCGATATATTCCGAGTCTTCATACGCACCCTCACAATCGACTAGTCGGACAACACCACCACCTTCTCATCGAGGCCCATATCGCAGCAAAGATCCTGATAAGATTGTTCTCAAGGCAGTCTATTCATTCAACAACACATTCCCCAAAGTTTCGATATCCAAATTGGTCTCTGGAGTGGGCGCCGTAACAGATGGTCTCATTCTTCGAATTACCACCGAAGGTCTCTTTATCGACGACGACGTGAGAGGTGTTCCCCAGCGGGAATGGGATGTCAAGGCATGGACTTTGAAGTTGGTCGAGGTATGGTGTCCCCACCTACACGCATTGGGAGCATCTTCTGGCTCCAACCCTGCATCGCGCAATGCTCCCACAGGTTATTCTGGCTTGTTCGGCAAGAAGTGGGCTTCCAAAGCTCCTACTGCTGAAGAGTCTGACTCATTTCTTGAAGCGTCTTCGCTTGCTTGCAAACCTTCCATGTCTGGATCTTCAGGTGCTTCTTTGTCATCGATACGAACAAAATCTGACAGCAGTGTACAATCACAGAGCGGCGAATTCAAAGGACTGCACGTCCTCAGAGCGAGTATAAGAGATCAGGAAGGCAAAAGATATGTATTCGTCTTGCAAGAAGAAGAAGGTTGGAAGGTCGCAGTTGGGCTGCAACGACTTAGGAGAGGAACGCAAGTAAGAGCACTCGGAGTGAGTGGCATGGCTGTCAATGAGACAAAAGCAATCTTGGAAAATATGGGATGGACTTGAAGAGGACCTGTTGTTGACCCAGAAACAACAAAAGGTTCGCTTGGAATGCAAGCCAGGCGGCTACCACGAGACACCCTCGCTATCTGCACGTGGCACTCTACACGTGCCACATCTTCACTTTCCCATAAAGGGAGAGTATCCGGAGGCACACGTCAGGTTTGAACGGGTATATACCCAATTTTTTACTTTCTTCATCACAGCATCAGCATAGCATGAGCGATGGAGTTCACATTCGACTGAAGGCATTTCTGTTCAATTCTCATACCCCTCACATCTGGCCAAGTATGTTTGATGTACATATAAGTTTGTCTGGTGGATGAAAGCCAATCGTTCGAGATTTGGACAACCAAAGCTGGAAACATATACCAATACATATATCTGGAAAACAGGTCCCTGTTGTCCTAACTCAAAGTCTCTTTCCAATTTTGCTACCAGAATGACCAGAATGAACCCCGATCAATAGAATGTGTCGCACCTGTATGGTCTCGTATGGTGTTGTTTCTTCCCTGTGGTTTTGCTTTCGGTAGTCAGTGACGACGCCAAGACTTATTTCAGCCCTACGATGATTTCGTTTTCCAGCCTCCAGCCTCCCGAGCCTCCTTCGTCGCCCAGTCTCTTCCTGCCACCTCACCAGCGCGCCAGCCTCCGCCGACCGCAAACATGTATCTACTCCTTGCTACCAGCTCCGGCAGGATATCATTCAAACTATATCCTACATTCCAACAGCTCTACGGCAGACATGAATTTGGGTGATTCGAAACTCCGCTACGTGAACACCAGCACTCCTCAACTAGTACACGTAAACTCAAAACAATCCATCACAGCATCTGATGACTACTATTCGCTCACCTCGGACGGATCGAGCAATGATGACCGACACATCGTCCAGCGATTCCTGACACCACCATTGCGTATGCGATCGCCTGATCCAAGTCGAGACGCCCTACAATCCGAAGCAACCATTCCCACCATTCGGCCGGTAAAGCACAAGGACCCTGGTGACGATGAGAAACCAGAGGTACCGATCAGGAATGAACAACATAAGATTCCAAGAAAGCCTGTATCTTCATCCTCATCAGAGGGTACAATCGTCCGAAGACCAGTTAGCGAAGTTGTTAGCCCACCAACCCCTGGAGTCGACGACACACCATATATCCAATTCGCAATCGACCAATTGACTCGGAACGAGGAAGTGGCAGGCCCGCAACAACCTGGCAGTTCAGCAACATATCCTGTTGAAAGAATCATACCCGATGAGGGTTTGGGATACTATGGTCCTCGACAGGAAAGGCAGCCTCTTCGCCCACGAGACAGGCAGAAAGAATCGCCTCGTAAGTTGTGGTCGATCTATCCTCAACCCACAAGAGTCCTCTCTAAAAGCACCACAGCAACAGAGAACATACTACAATCTACACAACCTACGACTGAGAATTTCAGACACCCCAAGCTCAATTTCGTTCCCCACTCTCTACGATTCATATACCTCTGTGCCCTCATTTTCTGTTGCCTCCTCATGATCGCGGGCCTTCTGTTCTGTGCGATCTATCCATACAGTCACCTCGGCCTATGGCAATACGACGGCACCGGCACAAGCCGTTATTTCGTCTTCGAATACCTGCCTACGCTTCTTGCGAGCTTCATCATCATCTGGCTTCTAATCATTCAACGTGCGATACATCGAGTTGCCCCATTCATTATACTATCATCTGGACGGAACATCGAGAATTCTGGAGTTCTGCACGATATGACAATTTTTCCTGCTAATTATCTGATACCCAATTTGTCTTTTTTCAGGCACCGAGAGCCTTTGCTAGGCCTCTGCTCTATAATCTTTTGGCTTGAGCTTTTTACAGTACCATTGCAGAGCTGCTTATTTCAAACGCGATACTACGACTCAGGGAACATTTGGAAATGGACAGCTGTGCAGCCGATCGCCTGGACATTGTTTGTGCTATACCTGCTACTGCTCGTCGCACTTCCACTTCTACTGCTCCGAGTCGTACCTCGCCAAACCGGACTCAAGTGGGATCCGGTCTCCATAGCAGACATCCTGCCACTATTCCATCGATCGAACGTCCTCCAGGACTTTGCGCGATCGGAAATGCATACTTCTTCTATTCGCCAACACAAAGCGAAGCATCTCAGGCTAGGCTACTGGAATACATCGAAGCGGGCAAGCGAAGCATTCTACGGCATCGGAGAGGAGAACGCACCTGTCCCACGATTCTCACTAGAACAAGGCAAGATCGCACCCAACACAAATTATGATCTGGAAGCCCAGGAGCCCACGAAGGCCTCCACATTCGACACTCTGAACGACGTCCATGATCCAGCTTTAAGATATAGATGGACACCTTGGTTCCTCAGAGACGGCATGGTGGTCGCCTGGATCGTTATCGCCATCGTCTTGATGATCGCCTTCATCGTGGTCAGCTTTGTCGACCAAGCTGTGGAACGGGGCTTTCTGCCTCTCCTCCCCGCTCCAACGACGACTGACGGCTTTTCTCCGGCCGACTTCCTCTACAGCTTCATACCTTGCTTAATCGGCATGCTCCTCTTTCTCCTCTGGCAGCCTATCGACCTCTACTTCCGCGCGCTCCAACCTTTCGCTTCCCTCGCCCATCGCGACGGTGCGTCAGCTGAGCAGTCCCTCCTCCTTGACTACACCGCATGCCTACCAATCGAAGTCACCATCAAAGCCCTCATCAATCGTCACTACAAAGTCGCCTACATATCATTCATCAGCCTGCTCTCCCTCACCCTGCCCATCCTAGCAGGCGGAATATTTACTGCCCAATTCGTCGTCAAATCCCAAGACATCCGAATCATAGCCAGTATGCCAGGCTACTACGCTCTCGTTCTCTTCGTCGCCATCTACGCTGTCTCATTCACCATCATCTGGCCCACCCGCAAACGCCGGTTGCCGCACGATATCAGCACGCTAGGACAGCTAGTCAGCTTCGTCTATCAGAGCCCGCTCCTCACGGAGAGGGCTTTTGCGGAGCCGAAGAGCAAGATTGATCTAGTGACCAAGTTGCTAGGGACGCCAGCTGGGGAGAAGGAGATTCCGAGGTATGCGTTCAAAGTGTACGTGGGTCGAGATGCGAAAGAGCACCTAGGTATTGAAAGACTGGAGAAGTTCACGAGGTTTACAACAAAGGGCAGGATAGATCATTTGATGACCGGGAGTCCAAGACGTGGTGACTTGGCTTGACGTTTTCGAGAACCAAAGGGGGTAGTCTTGGGTTGATGCCTTGTTTTCACGACTTTATCCGCAACGATTATAGACGGCTTATGTTTCACGACACTTACTCGGCTGGATGGCCGAGATTAATCAATGATACAGACAGACAGACAGTTAGTTACATAGACAGCTACGGTCCATATCAGATAATTTTACCCCAACGGAATTCCCTCGAGTGTGCCCCCGATTATTGTAATGTGAAAACACCACAAAAGACCTAACTAACAGAAGTGGAAGGTGAACCGGTTCATCAACTATTCCCTGCCCCCACTCTCACAATGATGTCCTCAACATCTCGAGGCAAAAATGCGAGCCTCTTCTCTTTCCAGACTATATACACTATCCCGTTTTTGAAAAGAAAAATGAACAACATGGTGATGCAAACCCAGTAAAAATTCCCGTGAGCGGAAAATGATGCGCCCGATAACCGTACTCTGAGCCTCTTCTCTATACATGGACAGGGTTACCCCTGCATGAAAAGCCTCAAATCGGCCTGGAAAACTATGAAGAACAAAAAAAAACCATCGTGATATTTAATCACTCAAAGCGACGACGGAAGTATAAATGCCAAAACGAGGCGATACGGCGTTATTTTCAGAAGGCCTGTCCCTGCTGTCCTCTGATGCCCGCCGGTATCCTACCATGGGGCCCACTACCGGCAGGTAGCTCGAAATCGGGGTTCGAACTCAACAGCACATCCCTTTCCTGCTGTTGCTGCTGGTGTCTCTGCTCTCTTCTCCCGGGCACGCCTAGATTAGCCTGCCCGCTTCTCCGGCCGCCAGTTCCTTCCATTCCTGGCCGCCAGTTCGGATTGACCCCTCTTTGGCTGATCGATGTCATGTCACTCGCCGGACTCATTTGACCATCTTGCAACTCCTCATATGATGAGCTAGGATCAATTGTGTCGATAGTCGGATGCTGGGCTTGTTGTAGGCCCGAGGGTGCCTGTGAGATGCCAGGCATTAAAGAGGAGGGGACGGCACCGGAAGACTGGGTCGCTTGCGTTTGGCGGGCGGTGTCGATTTCAGGTGTGACGAAGCGAGGGTCGACGTCTTCGTAATAGGCGTCGGCAGAAGATTGATTGCGGCCGTGGCCTGGGGCGTGGGCTTGAGGTAATGAGGAGGTGCGGGCTCTGCGCATTGTGTTCTGGTTGGAAGTGGGAAGTTCGACGGGGTCGAGGGCAATAGTGTTCGGAGGTGGGGTGACGCCGCGGGTGACGCCTGCCCACACAGAGCGGGGTGGAACGTAGGGTCTGGGGATGATTTAGTATGTGAGAAGGAAGGTGTTTGCAGGGGCTCCCGCTTACTGTTCACCGCTATAGACGCTCGTAAGGCTCATAGGCGATTCCCTGTGCTCTTTATTCACTCCTTGTTTTTGAAGGCCCACAAGACCTTGCACGTCACTATCGCTGTCACGCAACTGCTGCGTTCGGGGGAATTGGGGAGACGCGAGTCCGGGACTTCCAGTCCTCGCGTCCATCTCGATAGCTTGTCCTATTATCTCACCGTCACCAGGATGCTGGAGCGGCAATGGCGGAGATGGTTCGTTTCTGTAGGGTTGTGTTGTTTGTTGGCTTAGCGGGGCTTCTTGTCTCGCATACGCATACTCTCCACCTGGCAAAGGGTCTGCCCCATAGCCTCCGGGGATTGTCTGTTGAGTTGGTGATGGCCCTCTCACATATCCTCCATTTGAAGGTCCGCCTCTGTAGCCTCCAGGTGCAGATGGTGGTCCTGGCGAAGGTCGTCTTCCGTATCCTCCAGGTGCAGATGGCGGTCCTGGCGAAGGCCGTCTTCCATATCCTCCAGGTGCAGATGGCGGTCCTGGTGAAGGTCGTCTTCCATAGCCTGGAGCGGACGGACTTCTTCCATATCCAGCAGGCCCACCTAGGCCGTCGTATTGCGCAGGACGACCTTCTGGAGGATAGCCGTTAGCATATCCAGGTGGTGGCCCTTGCCCTCGCCCGTATTCATCTGCCATCACACCAGCGCCTGCTCCGGCTGCCATTGCTCCCATTGGTATACCTCCCCTTCCATTGCCAGGACCGTAGCCGCCTCTGCCAGTTCCGTAGCCACCTCTGCCGGGTCCGTAGGGGTCACCTCTCCCAGGGCCGTATGGTCCGCCTCTGCCGTATCCTCTAGGTGCATACCCTCCTCTTCCCCTACCACGTGAGCTTTGAGAATTCATCGTCTCGTTAGAATACTGGCGTCTCATTGGCGGCTCGGACATGTCCCTCCTTCGTCCGGCGGGCGGCACTGGGCCGAAAGCGTTTGACGATGGTAAAGGATTCCCGTATTCGTCCCTTGGTCCATTGTAGCGCCCACCACGACCCCCTCGCATGCCACTAGGTCCTCCTCTCCCGGGCCCGCCATATCTGTTGAATCCGTCATCTGAATATGCTTGTCCTCCACTGTCAGGCATGCTTGGTACTGTCTTGTTGGATGGTGTTCTTGTGTTCAGAGGTATCCGATCGTCGTCGCGTGTATTCTTCGTCTCAAAGGTAGCGAATGCCGGCAATTTGTTGTCATCGAGACCGCCGCTCATAGCTGGTTGGTTTGTCAAAGGAGGCGGTGACTCTGCCCTGTCCATAGACATGACTGGGGGGGCGGCTTGGCGAGCATAGAAATTCTCTCCACTCATTTCTGCATTCTCAGCTATCCGCTTCTTTCGAGCTTTCCTGCTCACCAAGGTTCTCCGCATTGCGCATGTGACAATACCACTTGCCAAGATGAGAATTGTGGCTGCCAGAACAATCCATCCTCCCCATGCTAGATGCGGGATAAACAACAAGATGTCTACCAAAAATGCCAGTAGAGTGATTAGAAGCGTTGGTACTGATAGGATGATCAAACCGAGGAGGTAGCGGGGCGAATGTGATGGCGAGTGTATATGGGAGGTGGCGGCTAATATGAAGCATATAAGTGTGAGTAAGGCAGCGATTGGGTGAACTATGAGGATCGCAGAGAGATCGTGTCGAGTATTAGAAGGAAGCGAGAATTTGGTTGCATCATTTCTCGGATCTGGAAGCAGGATTAGTATCTAGTTCGCAAACTAGGAGAACAATGTCTCTCTGTTGACAATGGCGTAGAACATATCATAGCTTGGAGAAACAGTTGTCTCGCCAAAACTCTCCGTGTATACTCCACATTGACTCATGTTTTCACGTACTTTGATATCCGATCTGTACCTTGCTGCAGCCACTTGACTGGCAATACCCAAATACACCATATGTGACTCCATTGTAGGACGCAAGAGGTATGCCTTTGACGATAGGTGTCGATATGGTGGAGAGAAGCAGTAGCACGAAGGCCACGAAGAAGAGAATGGTTAATGGTGTCGCCGGTCGAAGCATTGTGAACGGCGTTCTCTAAACAGGGCGGTGATCAAGTTGAGTTGAGAAGTGATGCTGTTGAAGTATAGTGATGTCTGCGCCTAGATGGGATTGGAGCGTAGGAGGAGGCTTGGAGAGCCCCTGCGAGCTCCTTGCGCGCGCATTGGGGATTGCGCAGTATGTACTATCTCAGCAATGTGCCAGCGATGATGACAGTTTCATCGTGGGGTGCCTTTTGTGGATGAAGGAGTGTGCTGGCGTCAGTCAGGGCCAGAGGCGGGCTTCCCTGGTGGTGTGGACTGTGGAGGTTGGAGCACTTCAGGGTCTTTTAGCCAAGCTTAAAATTAGGTACGGTAAGAGTAGACGTCTCGTAGTCTCGGCGATCACGTAAGGGCAATCGATTGGGCAAGAAATCTTTGCGCTTACTCTACAGTGTTTCAAAAGAATGACATTGGGGTATCGTGGGTATCAGAATGAGCGGTGTGTTTGGGTAAAGAGTGGTGGACGCGCCCTGTGAAAAATGAAAATGAAAATGAAAATAATAATAATGAAGCAATTCAGACCTCACAAACAACACGACAAATAGGACTTGCTCCACTTTTCCTAAGATTGCACTTTCTCCCCTCCAATTGCTCTCACCCCGGTGAACAGGTTCAGGGTCTTCTTGAGCGCCGAAGTTCACCCGACTCGGCGTCATTAGAATAGACATACTCATACTCGTAGCTTGAACATATATCAATATATTCATACTTGGGCTTGGCTAAGACTCCCCTGAGATGATTCGCCCTGCCTTTGGGCTATGTGCACATTGCCTGAAAAGTTCCAAACCCTCCAGTATACTCAGGCAAAAAAAACCATTCCCTCACTTGCCTTTGAGGTCCCTCCAAACCCAGCAGTTCCAACCATTCGCTCCTCCTTCCCCAAGCTCTTTGGGCAAACCAAAACCAGCAAAGAATTATCCTCGGACGAGAAGATGGCTTCGACGTTTCATATATCTCGCTCTAGGCACAGGTGTGCTGTACGGCTTCGACAGACAGTTTTATGCCTCTTCAATAAGCCGCAGTGCCCACACTTTCGGTTTAGGTCTCATCGTTGCCCTAGACTACAAGATCAACTTTCGACCGAACCCTCCTCTCGCAGCCTCGATACCCGCCCTTCACGCTCGCAATGCAGAACGCCTGGCCGGCCTTCTCCAGTCAAATGGAGGCTTGTACCTCAAGATCGGTCAGGCGATTGCCATGCAATCTGCCGTTTTACCCCCGGAATTCCAGAAGATGTTTGCCAAGATGTTCGATGACGCCCCTCAGAATGACTGGAAAGACGTTGAGCAAGTAATAAGGGAAGATTTTGGGAGGTCTCCAGAAGAAGTCTTCGGCGTCAGCTTTAACGGAGATCCAAACAAGGGTGTAATGGAGAGAACTGCAAGAGCCAGTGCGAGCGTTGCTCAAGTCCACTGGGCAAGGCTGCAAGATGGAACAGAAGTCGCTGTTAAAGTGCAGAAGAGGGAGATCGCTCACCAAGTGGGCTGGGATCTTTGGTCTTTCAAGTAGGCTACCCTTGTCACCAATTTTCTATAGCATGATTGCAGTAGGATGCTAACGAGATACTATCTACTAGGGTAGTGGCGAAGATATACACCTATTGGTTCGATCTTCCTCTGTACAGTCTTGTACCGTTTATAACAGAGCGACTGATGCTTGAGACGGATTTTGTCAATGAAGCCGACAACGCTGAGAGAATGGGACAGCTCGTGGCTGGGGAGCCTCGTCTGCGAGACAAGGTCTATGTTCCCAAAGTATATCGAGATCTAAGCTCGACGCGTGTCATGACTGCGGAATGGATTGAGGGAGTACGACTGTGGGACAAAGAACACTTAACAAAACCGTGGATAGGCAGATGGAGACAAGGTAGCCCTGGGTGCCATGGAGCCGCTCTTGACCCTCCTAAACAAGAGGAAGTCGCAGAGATCGTTCGTAGTAACCTCATGGATGAGAGGCTCAAGCCTGATCGGGACTGGTGGAAGGGCAAAGATGGCCAAGGTGGATTCGGCCTGTCCCTGAAGGATGTCATGACCACTATGATAGACCTGTTCTCTGCACAGATGTTTCTCTGGGGTTGGGTACATTGCGATCCGCATCCCGGGAATATCTTTATCCGACGCTTGCCTTCTGGGAAACCAGAGCTCGTGCTCATCGACCATGGGCTGTATGTGCACATGAAGCCGGATTTCCGCCATCAGTATTGTCTCTTCTGGAAAAGTCTGATGACGTTTGATAATAAGACTTTGGGCAAAATCGTCCAAGGCTGGGGCATCAATAATGCCGATATCTTTGCTTCCGCGACATTGATGAGACCATATACAGGTGGCGACAACAGCACGTCAGCAGAGATCAGGAAAGGCTTAACTGGCAAGGAGCAGCAAGAACGCGCCTATGAAATGCAGCAGAAGATGCGAAAGGGCATCCGAGATATTCTTGGAGACGAGAAAAAATGGCCACAGGAACTCATATTCATCGGTCGAAACCTTCGCATCGTCCAGGGAAACAATCAGTTCCTAGGCTCGCCGGTCAACCGTATAAAGATAACGGGCAATTGGGCATCGCGTAGTCTGGTCGACAGCCCTGATCTTAGCCTGAGCCAGAGGTTCAAAAATCTTGGAAATCACCTGCTCTTTAAGTTCGTTCTGTTCGGCAGCGACGTGTATTTTTATGCTGCCAAAGTCAAGCAATTCTTCGGCGCAGGTGGAGGTATGGAGGATGATATGGAATTGCAGATGAAGAAGATTGCCAAAGACTTCGGGGTGGAGTTGAACCACGGTGTCTTTGAGGGATGAGCTGCAGTGATAGGCATGCTTATCGCATCCCTCACACTATACTTCACTCATTCTCCGTCACGGACAAAAGATCATAACATTTCTGCTTGACATTGTGGGTCTTTGTGTTAATCGTCTGACCTGCTACGCTGACTGTCATCTCGACTCAACATTCACTGATACAACCATTCACACTCTTACCTTTTCTGACTTCTCTCCTCCTTCGCATCTCTTCTAACCCATACCTTTCAGCCTCCTACATCTCACAACCACGCATCCACTTTTCTCAACATGTCTGATTTCAAAGCATGCATCAATAGAGTGATCTATTTTCGCACCCTCCCGAACAGCTACCTAAACTTCCCTGACCCACCCACAATGCCAACTCACTGCTCTGTCGTGGTAAGTAATGCCTCTGTCACGGTGCTTCGCCCTATCTCACTGCCACCCTAGGACCGTACTCGCATGACTTGGCACCAGATCAACAATGTCGTGCCCGTAATCCAAGATCCACCGGCTCCCAATATCATGGATCCGGTCCTCCAATGCGGTCTTTACAACCCAAATGCGTACGTTCGCGGGGGTGCAGTGGAGGCGATGGGGAAGATGCATGGGGTCAAGGCGATGAAGGGGGCAAAAATGGAGGAGAGGGACGCGAAGGCTCGTGTGAAGCATCATGTATCGGAGAAGGCAAATGTGCGTTACATTCTGGGAACCTTGACCGATGAGGAGCTAGCCGCCTTCGAGGAGCTGGTCGAGGAGGAAGCAATCGCTGCTGCTGGGGAGGATGGAGATGAGGAAGAGCGTGCTGAGTTGGGGGAGGAGCGGGAGAAGCCCGTTGTTGGTGCTGCTGCCTCGGAGAAATTGAGGGAGGAGAAGACTGCGGAGGTGGAGAGGGAGGGAAGAGAACCCGCTGTTGGAGCTGCTCCTGTGAAGAAAGCGGGAGAGGAGAAGGAGGAAGGGAAGAATCCCGGTGTTGGTGCTGTCGTCGTGGAGAAGGAGGGCGCTGCTGCTGCTGGGGGGACGGGAAATAGGCAGGCTGCTGAAAAGCAGAATAAGAATAAGGTCTGTCACCGTTGCACTAAGGTTTTAGATTGCTGCTAATCCTTCCCACACACAGCAAGCGAAGTCGGCACCATTAGGTACTGCCTGGTTCTTACAGCGCGGGAAGGAGCTGGATAGCAAGCGCGCTTATTAGGCTTCGTTTCCACTCGCCCTACTGGTCCTTGTGGGTCGAAATTCTTTCGCGGTATGGCTGTACTGCATTTGCTGATGTTTACTTCGAGGGGTTCTGTTGATATCGTCACGTGGTATCGTGGCATCGTCCGTCACTTTGGCGCCTTGATACCCCTAGAAGCGTTTTCTTTGACAGCGGTAGCAGATAACAGATTGGGTTTATCTACATCGTTAAGAATCCCGGAAACAGTGCTACCATCATAGGGGCATGCGGTGAAATTTGGCATTTTCCAAGGCACTTTTGCCCTAACGGACGTAAGTCCAGAGATTGTCTATTTCGAGATTGCCACTTTTGCGGATTTTCACAGCCAATCAGTCACATAGCGGGCATCTTGTCCCTTGAACTTGTCAAATACTACATTTCATTGTCACCGGGCTCTAAAACACTTTGCGAGGGTTAGATGCATGGCATAATGCCTGTCTAATCGATCTATATCCAGTTCACAACCCAGCCATCTCCCTCACCAACCCAGCCCTCACCCAACCTCTGGCAAAGTTTCGCCCGGTATACAATAGTACACAGACCCACCATATGCGGCCTATAACCCCATCATACCACCTCTCTAGACTAATTTCACCCTCCCCATCCCCTCCTCTCTGCCGCTTCTGCTGCCTCCTATAACGTACCGCCGCCATCCTCACACCCTCTTCAACTACAACAGCAACGCCATTACCCGCAAAGAACCAAGCTTCTCCAAACGCGCCATCCCACCCCCTCATCACAGCGTGTGCTGCAAAGCTATGCACGATTGCGCTGCTTACGAAGCCGCCAAGCACCTTGCCTATGTCGGCCTCTTCCCCGTCACCCTTTCCGGTCAGTTTCCGCTCAAGCCATTCACCGGGCCAGACACCGTAGACGAGGAAAAGGCGGGAGAAGAGACGATGCCAGCCATAGCTCCAGAAGGCCCTCACGCTGTCGAGGTCCCAGACACGAGCGGAGTACAGGGGTGGGAAGTAGGACAGGGGATGCGGTGCCAGCGGCGCCAACATGATCGCAAACGTGCTGTGACCCAGAGAAAATGCACTCATTAAGAAAGCACCCAATGCGGCAGTCAGAACCAACTGCAACCCAATTGGTAAATCGTCAAACGGCTCCCCGTCCACTAGGTAGAGAGTGTAGATGTCGCGAATCACAGCCCAACTGATCACCAAAACCGGCACCACGTGAACGAATATGGAATGGGTCCTGTCTCTGATGGATGGTCGCCAGGTCGATTTTGTGTGCCTCACGTCAGCACTCGACCATGTGAAGCCGGCGCCGCGCATGGAGAGCTCGAGCTCCAAGGCCCAGCTCATTCGGTCTCTCCAGCCATGAGGCCATCCTTCGTCTGTGGTTGCCGTTTCCGTGACTGCTTCTCCATCACCTGGCGTCAGGAAGTGCAGGCTGAAATAACTCTTTGCGTCGGCGCCCCGTTGGGTGCGAGGCGCAAGGCGGCGAGGCGCATGATGATATTTCACTCTTCTTGGTATATGGTCAAACAGGTACGGTGATATGAAAAAAGCGTCTAATACCCTGCAGCCACCATATAACCCCACGAGCGCGAGCTGGTATGTTAAGCCTACCGAAAAAGGGATGTGGTATTTTAGAGGTAGGCGGAAAAAGAGAGTACCGGAGAGCAGGGCGAGGAAGTTGCGAAGGAATGGTATGACACGGGCAGTGGGCTCAGAGGAGGTGTTGGGGAATGGTGGGAGGAGGAGGAGGGCAAGGTAGTATATCAATGGTGGTGCGAGTGCAGGCAGAGGTGTGAGAGGAGTGGTTCCCGGTAAGGGCTTCAGTTCGGCGCGCGGTGGGGGTAGCAGGGTGGACAGACTGGCCATTAGGAAGGAGGCCAATGGTGTTGGCGGAAGGGAGAGATCCAAAACGTCGAAGATACCTTAGGTAGGTACGTCACGATGAGCAAGCCCTAGGGTTAATCCCTATTCGATCAATTTCAACAAAAAGTTTTCGTTTCTGCCTCTGGGATGCCACTATCTTCCCTTAGACTTTGTCGGGCATATCAGACACAACGATTGCGCCTGTAAACCCATGGTCAGGTAGGCTTCCGTTGCTGTTCAGGCCAGGACAAGAGTGTGATAAGAGAAAGTAAGTTCGATCATCTTTCACATTTGTCTCGTTCAATAATAGAATTCCATTGTTTCTCCTTGGCCGAGGGCTTTGGCTGAGATAGGAGTGGGAGCATTGCCGTCAATTGTGGAAAAAGAGGCAGGAGAGAAGATCGAGATCTAGGCTCAATCGATGGATGAGAGGTAGAAATTTTCAACCTTGCATAAATACGGACTGCCGTTGCTTCTTATGGCGTTCAACACTAAGGTACTCGTCGGTCGGTATTGCCCCGCACGTTATACTCGTACATAAGTCCAAAGGTACCTGACTTTAGCGCCTTGGAAGATGAGAGGCCATGTGCTGAACTGCTGATCGCATAAAAATCCTTATCAACCTGCCTTTTTAGACCGAACTGTATCTGTACCCCTACCCAAGAGACAATACTGTACTGAGCGAGTGATTGATCACGGTTGTGCATGCTGCTTGTTAGGGACTGGACCCAGACGCAGCTGGATTGAGCACTCAGAGGCATGCAGGCTTACGAATACTCTACCTGGATACGAGTAATTGGACCATCTCGACATCACTTTGCATGAATATTGTGTGCATGGAGCAGCCAAAGCCGAGGGAGCCTTCGGAAGCGGCTCCGGGTGAGGGAGATTAAGTTAAGTAGGTAAGACGGGATATTGCCGCTGGGGGTGCAAAGCCCTGCATGATGGCGTCGCCATATGGCGTCGGATCCCTGTAGGAAATTATTTTGCAAGCTGAGGCAGTGAATTGCCTATCACACTGCCATGACTCGAGTCTTGTTGGGCGCGCCATGACTTCTGTCATATCTCCTCGGTCTCGACTCTTCTACCGGAGATGGGGGAGAAGTTTGAACTTTGCAGCTTCGCAAATGTTGTTGTTAAAATAAAAGGCGTTGTGGCTTTTAATTCTCGAGGTATGACATCAGTGTCTTGGCATCAGAATCAAAATTATCTTCCCTTCACACACTGACAGTAATGACAGCGTGCCATGCCGAAAGCAATAAAATCATCAGTAAAAATTGCCATGTAGACGTGATGGCATAAACGCTGTGGTACGTAACGGCTGATACTATATGAAAATTGAAAAGGAGATGACCAGTGGGAAAAAAGCGCGGGAGAGAGCCAGCCGTACGAGTATCCCGGAGCGCCAATAAGAGTGTACAACTCCAAACGCTGATCTTCTGCAAAGTTATGGTTCTGCATTTGAATCCTGAATCCGTTAAATCCGAGCTCACCATACGCTCCTGCTACCACTCTACCACTGCTCTCACCACCTTGTGAATTTTCATCCCAACGCTACAAGTTCGAGGGACCCTTAAGAAGGCGCTTCCCACAATTCATACCATGTTCTCTCTCATCGAGCCATAATGTCCCATTCTCAAAGCCTTTCTGGCTCCTCAGAAGATGACTACGAGGATGACGCGGCCATGCCGGAAGCGCAATGGCAGTCGCAACAGCAAAGCTCCGCGAATGCAACCACGTCTGCTGGACCCTCCTCAATTCAGCCCTCCCAAACGTCAATGCCCATGCAGAAGCGTAGGCGCGTGACCAGAGCCTGCGATGAGTGCAGAAGGAAAAAAATTAAGTGCGATGGGAAGCAACCATGTACACACTGCACGGTGTATAGTTACGGTCAGTATCAAATAATGCTGCTCCGACGGGGAACCGGCAGCTTTTAGATGCATAAGGCTGACTATTCCTTGACGCAGAGTGCACCTATGACCAACCATCGAATCGAAGACGCAATCCAGCCCCTCAGTATGTCGAGGCACTGGAAAATAGACTCCAGCGCGCCGAAGCTCTCCTGAAACACGTACTTCCCAATGTGGATCTCGACGACCCCAACGCTGATCTCGGTGTCACTCAACGCATGCACGTTTACCCCAACCAAGGGTTTCAGCCTCATCCTAGCCAAGCGAGTCCTTGGGTACCCCTGGGAGGATCCCAGCCAGGGGATGATGGAGAGAAAGATTCGGTGCTTGAGTCGATGGTGACCAATACTGGCTCTCTGGACTTGGACGATCAAGGTAATTGGGACTTCCATGGTCATTCTTCAGGCCGTGTTTTCTTGAGGAAAATGCGCGAGCAGTTCGGCGACTTGATGGGGCAAACGGCCGATGGGCAACATGCATTGCCGTTCTTAAGGAACAACAGTACTTCACAGTCCATCGACTCCCCAGAGCCTTCAGCCGATCATCCCCGAGACCCAAATCTACCGAATATACGTCATCTTTGCGACAAGAAATGTGCCCTACTGCTGACCTCAAACGCGCTGGACGACGCCTGTGCAATACTGCGACTTGTCCATCGGCCGACATTTGACGCTATGCTTCACCGAATATATGATACACCCCCAGAAGAATTTGGAGATGAAGAAAAAACCTTCCTACCACAACTTTATGCAGTGATTGCTCTCGGCACCCTGTTTGCGAGAGCGGAGCAAAGCCAGTTACAAAGATACGGCTACGACAATGCTTTCGAGCAAGGGTGAATAACGGCCACTCATCCAAGTATGCAATATATGCTAAGGTGTATCTAGTTTCAAATGGTTCAGGATAGCCCGGTCGATGATCGACGTAACTGATTGTCGAGATTTGACATCGCTGCAAACAATGCTCTTCATTGTCTTGTTCCTCCAATCTTCCGCACGCCTTAGTACGTGCTATTCGTACATAGGCACTGTGCTAAGATCCGCAATACGCATGGGTCTGCATCGCTCTGTGTCTAATACTTTCGATCCTATCGAAACGGAGCTTCGGAAACGGATATGGTGGATCGTCCGAAAATTGGACACATACGTCGGAGCACTACTGGGTCTGCCGCAAATGTTAAGTAACGATGACATCGACCAAGGAATGCCCGAGGAAATAGACGATGAATTCATTACGAAGGAAGGAATACTATCGATGCCGCCGGGATGGTTGTCGGTTAATGTGGCATTGAATGCCCATACCCGCCTTGTTGATATCCTAGCCAAAATTGTGAAATACGTTTACCCTATCAAGGGAACGGCGCATGTGCATGGGAAAGGCAGCCATTCATACGTGGTGAGCCATGCCAAAATTCGTGAAATTGAAGCAGATTTGCAAAAATGGATGAATAACCTGCCAGTGGAATTTAAATCTGGTGAGGGGGTTACGCCCGAATTTATCAGGCAAGATGATCCGTTCAAGAATGGTCGTATTTCAACTGACACTTCTATCAGGATACGGCATCTGCTGCGAATGGCTTACGCACATTGCGAAATGTTTCTTTATCGTCCATTTCTCCATTACGTTTCTCAAACTTCTCAGGCCAAGAATGTCGATAAGCGTTCTTATGCCTGCGCTGCCGCCTGTATCAGTGTCTCTCGAAACATCGTCCACCTAACAACTGAGATGAAGAAACAAGGACTACTAATCGGCTCTTATTGGTTCTACATGTACACAACGTTCTTCGCCATCATCTCACTGGTATTCTTCGTGCTTGAGAACCCTCGAAGCCAAATGAGTGAAAGCATTTTGAAAGATGCGTATGAGGGAAAGGATACTCTTGCTGAACTGGCAGCAAAAAGCCATGCTGCAGATAGGTGCTCGACGGTCTTAGCGGTACGAGCAACTCACGTTGGGGACTAGGAAAGTATTCCCGCATACTGACATTTATCGTAGGATATGTTTGAACAACTCCCTGGAAAGCTCCGGGGAGCGCTTGATTCTGCCCCACAACCACCGAAGAAGAGGTCAGCACCTTTGCAGCTACCTGTAGGCCAGTCACCTTTGCCACAACGAGCGCCAGAGTCCAGTACGAGAAGCCAGAACGTCAGCAACTCTACGCGTCGGTCAAACATCTCACCCAATCAACAAGGGTCGTTGAAACGTTCATCAATCACACAGGACTCGTCGCCACTTCGTGATCAGATGACCAATCTTGATACGGTCTATCGAAGGGGTTCGCAAGATCCTTACAGCGCCTCAAACAAAAGCCCAAGCAGCTCTTTACCCTCAAGCGCGGCTTCATATAGTACGCAAAACAACTATGTGCCTGATCTCTCCTCCATGATGTTTCCTTCAGCCGACCCTTTCGCTTACCCCAATCAACCTATGACTACACTCGAATCCCGGCAGTCCATCAAGCAAGAGAACCCGATGGATACCAACCTGTTCAGCCCACCTAACACCTCAAGGGCACCTTATGACAGCCTAGACTACGGTTCGCTGCCCTATATGATGCAAAGCCAGCGGCATGGCTTCGGAATGCAGAGCATGAACTCTTCTTCAATGGGCATGAGTAACGCGAACCCCACGCCCACTACGATGTCTATGCAAGGAAACGAAGGTGGTGGATGGCCACAACAGCAGCAGCAAAGACCAGGCGGCACAACTGGTGTGAATCTCGATCAGTTGTACGGTGAGGACTGGGGCGGATGGATGAATCAAGGATACAGGCAATACCCGTAACGGGTCATGCCCGGAAGGTCCAGCATCCGATCTTCGTTTAGAAATTCCTAACAAGACCATTTTTGATGATACCTCTTTGTATATACACATTTGGCATAGTAGGTGGTGTATTTTCTCAGCTGGGAGCGAGGCGGCATGTAATGCATAAGGCGCTGGGACAGTTTGCTCGAAGAGCTCGTCGCTGTACGAGAGGCACCTAGATGAACGATAATCCTAATATAGAAGCATACAACCAGACAACTTGTGATATTTATCCCCTGATAGATGAAAACGCGGGACTGCTACCAAGTGTTTCTGTAACAAAAGCGCAACAGATATGATATTGAACGGATTCTAGGGGTATGTAAAAAGCTCGATTTGAGCACATTAGCGGACGGCTTGCCAGATACTATGAAGTAGCACAGATCCTCTTGCCGGGAAGGACTAGCATCACAGCCTGGCCCACTTCACGCTACTCTCTATCCGATCGGGTGGCTTCCAGATAACGCCGAGACCTTGGAAAACAGCGAGGTCGCATTATTTCGAGGCGGAATTGCTTGGTAACTTGGCAAGAGAGCGGGAATTTCGCCAAGATATCTAGCGGCTTGGCAATTTTATGCAACAATTTTCATTACTCGGACCGAGCGAAAGGTGAGAGGTGAGAGGTGAGAGGTGAAATGTGAAATACGAAATGTGCAGTGTTGATTAGCCCGAGAGAGAGATTTGCTCGCTTGAACCACGAGATCGGGGCAGTGTTGAGCTCGGCGTTCAAGGTTTTCATTCACCAGCCAAAGAGCCAAGGCCCCGCTCTTGGCGCTTGGCGCTTGGCAGATTTAGCGGCGTTTTCCCTATTCTTCTCGCTCGAGTAATCCACCCACTTGTTCCTTCTCTCATCCGCGTCTTTACCAAGACTTACTCTCTTGGCCTCTTATTCATATCAAGCTTCTAACACCGAGTCCTTGTGAAAGACGTGGTGTTTTTATCATCATAAACGTAATTTCTTGGTGGATATCTCTCTCCGCTCCACTGCCAAGAATGTCAAGCCAAGAAGAAGGCCAAGCCGGCCTCCACCCCGAAAGCCATCAAAATCATCAGCAGGGACAGCAGCCCGTCCAACATCAACATCCAACGCCTATAGCACCCCTACAGAGCTCCGACAACCAGTTCCAATGTCAGTGGGTAGGATGCGCTGATAGGGCACCCAACGCCGAGTCGCTCTACGTGGGTAACACGATCCCCAAATGCTGGATAGCCTTGAGCTGAATTTGGCTCCATAGGAACACGTTTGCGAAAGCCACATCGGTCGCAAAAGTACCAATAACCTCAATCTGACTTGTGCGTGGAGTACCTGTCGCGTCACTGTTGTAAAACGTGACCACATCACATCACACATCCGTGTTCATGTACCGTTGAAGCCACATCGATGCGACTTTTGTGGCAAGGCTTTCAAGAGGCCTCAGGATCTGAAGAAGCATGTCAAGACTCACGCTGACGACTCAGCCCTTGGACAAAACGCTGGGACCAACGGAGCCAACCGTGGCCATCAAAATGGGCAGAATGGAGGATACAATGCGCAGGCTCAGAACAAGAGTAAGTAGCTCAAATCACAGCACACATCTCTTTGAATCCTCAAAAGCACTCCCTCAACCTGACATACTTTAGACATGGTCACTGACTTGCAAGCCCTCGCTTCTACAGCGGCAGGATTCTTTCCTGAGCACCAGCAACCCATTCACTCGAATATGCCTATGGGCTATCCTCAGCAACCAGTTCAAAATGGCTCGCAGTATTCTTATGCACCTACTCAGCAAGCGTCTTACTCTTATGGCAACGTCTCTTATGCCGTCGACCATGAAGGGAACAGCCACCCTGTCGAGTCTCATAAGCAAGGACTCGAGTCGATCAAGAATCTGGTAATGGATACTCAACGTGGCTCATTTGATCCAACCTCTTACTCCCAGATTGGAACGCGTCTGTCAGCCATCCAGGGTAGTCAGCTACCTTTCCTTCCAGGCCACTCTATGGGCGATTACCAATCTACTCAGTCTGGGGACGGGCCGGAAGCAAGTGTCTACGCATCGACAGCGCAGTATTCCCTGCCGATGGTGCCAAATTTGAGGACTAAGGATGATCTCTTGAATGCCGACCATGTCTTCCAAGCCATGCAATCAACTATCTACGACAACGCCAACAACGTCGCTGCAGCTGGGGTCTGTCAGCCTGATGCTCAGTACCTCCAGCGTCAAAGCCACTCTCCCCCGGGACTGCAACTACCAAATGCACACAATGCAAGCTTTGCACCAAATGTGCGTGCATCACCAACGCACTCCAACCATGATGCCACTCCTGCCTTGACGCCGCCTTCAAGCGCTGGTTCACATGACTCAGACCACTCACCACGTTCAGTTCATAGCAACAGCGGATTTTCTAGGGCTCCACCTGCAGGCATGTATCCTACATTGCCAGGATCAACCTCAGATACGGTGTCCCATCCTTCAAGCATGGCGCCAACGTCTACACTCCGATCCCAACCAGAGCATCAACACCGACATGGTGGAGGAAGACTCCAAAAAGCTGCTCCTTCTCGTACTGCCAAGCGTGAAGACGTGATGGACACTTCGGATGATAGCCCCAAGAAAGCTTTCTCCAGCTCATCCTCGGCGGCGAGCCCAATTTCAAAGCCTGTATCCCACCGCAACATTGACTTCTCCTCTTCCAACCTTGATCCGGCCCTGGGAGGTGTGGCATCGCCATCATCAGGTGAAATGGACGAGGGAGCTATCAAGGACAATGAGGAATGGGTTGGCAATGCTCGTACTATCGAGGCTTTGAGGACTTGGATCAAGCATAGACTCGAGAATCACAAGTATGTTAGTGAAGAAGAGGAAAAAGCCGTCGTGAAGGAAGAGGCACGCAGCTTATACCCCGTCCTTGCTGAGGTTTAGACGATGGATTGCGTGACAAAACCATTAAGATGGTTCGGCTTGAGACAGTCATTATGATCATATTGAGGAGGCGTTGCGAGATGTTACGAACCCCCCATTGGCTTGCATTCTATACTAGAAGCTCACTTTCACTTCTTCTGTTGTATGCAAAAGGATGTCGAATGGCCCAAGGCCTGACATTTACTAGGATGCATTCAACAAATCAGTCACTCATGACGACCGGTTCGCTCCGCTGTAGACTTGAAATGCACGTTCCACTTTCCCACAAACGGATGGTAGTTCCCCATCTTACACTTTGTAGTAAAACCCCGGCAA
This sequence comes from Pseudevernia furfuracea, assembly GCA_022315425.1. NCBI lineage: Eukaryota > Fungi > Ascomycota > Lecanoromycetes > Lecanorales > Parmeliaceae > Pseudevernia > Pseudevernia furfuracea. Next base: position 585,518 of record JAIUPT010000030.1, read on the forward strand.
GAAAGAGATTTTGTCCAACAATGGTTCGACGTTGAAACCCTCGGCGGCTTAGGTTATTAGGCACAGCGAACCCCGTCTGGACATGAATCCTCCCTCCTACGGGCAGGTATGCCTACCCTTTTCCAAACCCCAAGTACACACGGCTCTCGCGCAGGTTTCAGGAAATATGGGCTCCGAGAGGCGGGGTGGGTGGCCTACTGTATACGAGTACAACGAAGGAAGGACTTGACTCATCACACCCCTCGAATCGAAAAAAAGCCCCAGTCAGTCCCTTCCTCACAGGGGTCTCGAGATGTTCAACCTACATACCTTACCGCCCCGGACAACTTTTTTTTTTTTTAATCTCCGAGGCCCTTCCTTCCTTCCTTCCTTTTTCCTGGTCCGCTGGCCTGGATTTACATACCCACCATGCTTACTCTGATCCAATACGGCTACGGGCGGGAGAGTGGACGGTATGGGTTGGAAAAACTACGGGGGGAAAGCCAAGTACACTACTTATGAGGCGCGGGTGGATAGCCAATTAACGACGGAGGACTCTCTGAACGTCGAAATCAGGGCAGTATGGTTACAAGATTATCAAGTCCATGCTCAAGCTATGCATAGCGATCCGCATGAGACCCTTCTCGGCGTAGAATATCCCAAGCGGTTGTGAAAGCGCAGTGGCCGACCCGGTTGTCTATGCTGACTACTCCCCATTGAACAGGTAACAAATAGCCACTCTCTTTGTCTTGAGGCAACACGTGACATGCTGCGCTGATTGCCCGGCTGTTACTGGCCACCAGAGGCATTTCAGCGTCGTATCTGCGGAAACCGATGCCCACTAGACCTAGGACTAGACATATACCGACCAGGATAGCTGCATGAGAGCGTCAGCGGCGTTCTCTCCAAATTCCTCCAGCACTTTTCACTTACTTATGAACAACGCAATAGGACTGTTGCCGCAGGTGGAAAAGGAACTGTCGTTATCAACCTCGCCGTTCGGAAAAAACGCAGTGATTCGTGCAAGGAATAGACTCTGCGAGATTAACCAATGCATCATCCCAGACGTGGTGTACAGCGGGATCCCGTATCTCAATGGCAGAGAGATGAAGTAGCTTGATCTCTGAATTCCAAGGGGTTCCGAAACCCTGAGTGGTCTCCGCATGGATTTCATCCGGCTGAATTCACGCTGTACCAGGAAAGAACTGATTATCCCGTTGTAGAATAGATAGAGAAGGGAAAGGATGAATTGTGGTGAGTTGGCTACCAGTACGTTGGAAATTAATCCGGCCGGATCGTCCGTAGGGAGTCCGATGTGAAGGAAGGTGAAAGGGGACAATGCTCCGAAGCCAAGCTTCCATAAGCTCGGTATCCGTGAAGAAATGTTTCTCTTAGCCAGTGATGCGGCTGACAGTACTAACAAGCCGCTTGCAATGGCCAGTACAAGTACACATCTGCGAGAGAGTATCATGAGCTCAACTACACCCTCTTATCAAGCATAATCTACTCACAATGATAACAAGACGATCCATCGATTCGAGCTTGCAGCTGAATACCAAAAAGAAGGTCCTATTTGCAATTCTCTTGGCTCCGTAGGTGCTTTTGCAACTAGGCGGCTATGAAATTTCCAGTTCATTTTCCTCCTAAAATCTTTTCTTGTTGCTAGACACATTGACCTTGTCGTTTCGTCTGGATTTCGCATGAAGGACGCAACAGCATCACCAAGCGTATACAGCACGGCTTCTGAATCATCGCGTTGTATATCCCGTCGTGTGTGTAGCCGCGAGTACCAGACACAGAGCATCACACAAACTTTTGCGGTGTTGATGATGCAGATTACTACCATGATACCAGGTGCGTACTCAAAACGACAACGCGCTGCCGTCGTAGCCGGGGGCTGCACCAGGCAATAGTCGGCACTATAGTATCCTGGCCCGAGATACCATGTGTAGATTGGAAAGATCTTAGGCCCTTGGGTTCGAAGCCCCTCATCGACTTTTGTCCCATTCGCTGTTGCCCATTGATCCTTTGCCCAGTCGTCTGCGTTTGGCACAATCGACGCATAGATTAGCAACGTATCATCCACCTGCTCTTGAACAGATTGATTGTTGACGACAATGACCACGTTGCCGGTAGCGTTCCAGTAATTATTATATGTTTGGAAGCATTGCGAAATGTTTGTTTTCGTATACAGGCCTGATGTTGCATTGACTTGCATGGCCCGAATTGTTTCTTCCGCGTTCATTGTTGGAATCCTCCACCCATAGCCAGGTGAATTGTTGATAACCCAGCTGTAGCCTGGATCGTGCAATCCTCGCTCTGCTGCAGCCGTCAGGTTCCATCTTCCGCCGGATAAAAAGGCCCCATTAACAACAGCAACGGCATAGTCACTCGAAGCCAGTGAAGAGAATACCGCAGAGTTGTATCTTAGCATGACCCGAATCAGCGGAGTACCAAATCAGCGAGGAACCTCACCTACACAAGATGGACTGGCAACGAGCTCAGAGCCAGGAGCAGCCATGAAAAACGTCTCCAGTTGCTGATGTATCTCAGGTTCCGCAGACTTGGCACCCCAATATCCAGCCAGTCCTCAGCGTTATGGGCCTTGTCGACATTCTTACGCGTGGGTGCTGCTTGGAGCTGCATGCAGTAGTTTGACGCCATCAGCATACCAGTGCCCAAGATGTTGATGAGCAGATGTAGCCAGAGGTCTAGTCGCTTGACCACCACGCAGCTGCCTTGGTATATGGTTGCCACCCCATGAGGGTGCGCATAGTGGGTCACGCCCCATAAGGTCAATGCAAAATTTATTAGAAGGATGACTCCAACAAGACCGGTATGGATTAATAAGGCCCTACTTCTTTTCGAGATCCAGATGCGCCAGCTCTGTTTCTCATCAGCATCGATCTGTGGGAACCAATGCGCCAGTTCCTGTTTGACTGCAAAACCAGTCACGATGGACGATGGACTTTCTGTGGGCTTTTCGGCAACTGCATTTACAGTTGGTGAAATGCTGGAGCTGGGTCGCTCCTCCTGTGTCTGGTCTGCTGTGGGGCTAGTCGATAGAATGTCATCGACCTGGTCGATTACCACTGTACGGTCGAATCCGGTCGAGCGATCGAATTGACCACCAGAGAGGTCTACCAAAGCATTTACCGTAGCCTCGTTTGACGTTTGTGAAGATGTTGCTGCTGGTGGGCCTTCTTCCCGTCGTTGTTCATCATGACGCTCGTTGTTCTCACCTAGGCGCGATATTTCATTATCTTGCTCCATCTGTGATGGGTTTGAAGCGTTATGTCAAAGAACAGCTGCTTGCACGGAGGTATAGGTAGTGAGAACCAGGTCGGAGAGGGGCTGTGCGGTTTTGAAGGAGTGTGAATGTGGAGGAAAGATGAGCCTATTCTTCTGAGCAATCGAGAGGAATAAATCAAGTACATCAACTACATATTCTGACAAAAACATTACCCGCAGAATCCAGACTAGTGTATATCTCTAAGCTACCTGTATGTAATTACAGAATTGCTGCCGTAGTGTCATCTCGTTCCTTGCCATTGGAGATGAGCAGATGAGCTCTCTGTTCCTTTTCGTCTAGAGTAGATAGTGCTTCGGCCTCCATTGCATGTACCGAGTGATCCTCCGCTGCCACTGCACCCTGACAATACCGTTTGTATACTGTATTGTCGAGAGAGTGCCGGAGGGTCACTCGCATAGCTGCTTAATCACACTCGCAAACATTTTGATGGACTGCAGGCGGCAGTGGGGGAAGGCTGAGATTGGCAAGTTGCATTGGTAATGGCCACCCCGAGTCGGTTCTCCTATTCCGCGATAAGCCAGAGGGAGACCACCTCTCTCACCACATTACTGGCTGCTCCTTCTGTTGAAATAGTCTATCCTCGTACATTTGTGTTAATTTGTGAAAGAACCAGATGAATATACATAGTAATATATGTAGCTGGAAGTTCTAAGCTACTTTGCCTTACCAACACCTAAGGTACTCGGGAAGTCTAATTACCTTAGTAAGGTCAATAGGGATCAACCTTGTCCGCGAAACGGCAGTCAAAAATAAAATATAAAAAATCCCTGGTACCAAATTGACTTGAGCTGGCCGAACATCGAATTTCGTGGTGAGCTTGTTCCAAAGACTCCAATACATACTCTGGATGATGAAATTTTTTCATTGATACTCTAACCCTCGGTCCAGGACTGTCATTCGCAATTGACGCAATTCTCACCTTCTCACCCATGCAATGCCCAAGCCACCTCGGTGTTTGTCACTGCGTCCTTGTAGAGAAATCGCCGACTGTGATATTTCTCCAGACGGCTTGAACCTGAAATTACCAGCTCGGTTGGTAGAGTTCCGACCTCGCTGCCAGCTACCATGTCACAGTCAATTCGGCGGAAATGTGCTTCCTCGCACTCATCTTCCAACTTAGACAGCGAAACCTCAGAAGCCTCTTCGAGTAGTACCTCCCCACCTTACGAAGCCACCAATAACAACACATCCAGGAAGAGGCGACGGCTGTCCTCAGAACCAGACATGGAGTCCGACGGTTCAGTAGCAGAAGAAGCGCCAGCACCAGGACCCTCAATCGTGTCTCGCATCAAGCCAAAGCAATCTGACCCGACTCCCAAGAGCCCTGCAGATATCCAGCACCCTATTGTCAGCAATGGCAAAATTGTCGATTCAAAAGCAAGTTTTGCGACACTAGATGTTTCTCCATGGCTCATCGCATCTTTGGCGGCAATGGAAATAAAAAGACCTACCGGTATTCAGAAAGGGTGTATACCGAGGATTCTGGAAGGAAGAGATGTCATAGGAGGAAGCAGAACAGGCAGCGGAAAGACTGTGGCATTTTCTGTGCCTATTCTGCAGAGATGGGCCGAGGATCCGGTGGGCATATATGCTGTCATACTCACGCCTACGAGGGAGCTTGCGTTACAGATATTCGAGCAGATCAAAGCTATCTCTGCTCCCCAATCGCTCAAGCCAGTACTTGTTACAGGAGGCACAGAGATGCGGCCGCAAGCTCTTGCGCTCTCGAGAAGGCCACATGTGGTCATCGCTACGCCTGGACGATTGGCCGACCACATCCTTACCTCTGGCGCCGACACGACAACTGGACTACGCCGCGTCAAGATTGTTGTACTGGATGAAGCAGATAGACTACTAGCTTCTGGGTCTGGTAGTATGCTCGCAGATGTCGAGACTTGCCTGACCGCACTCCCACCCCCGAGCGAGCGCCAAACATGTCTCTTCACAGCCACCCTTACCCCAGAAGTTATGGCCTTGAAGTCTCTTCCAAGAGCCAAGGACCGGCCACCAATCTTTGTATGTGAGACTGATACTACCGCGATTTCAGTTCCGCCAACACTCAAACAAACATACCTCCAGGTCCCCCTTACCTATCGCGAAGCCTACCTGCACATCTTGCTCCTCACAGCCGGCAACGTTGCAAAGAAGTCAGTCATGATCTTTTGCAACCGCACCGCTACCGCCAACCTGATTGAGCGCCTACTCAGGCTGCTAGATCACCGTGTCACATCGCTTCACTCGTTGCTTCCTCAGAAAGATCGAACAGACAACCTTGCCCGATTCCGCGCCTCAGCTGCACGCATCCTAGTAACAACAGACGTCGCATCCCGCGGTCTCGATATTCCTGAAGTTGACCTCGTAATCAACTACGATGTCCCGCGCAACCCGGACGATTATATTCATCGCGTTGGACGAACAGCAAGAGCAGGGAAGAAAGGAGATGCGATTACGTTGGTTGGGCAGAGGGATGTCAGCTTATTCTTAGCTATTGAAGGCAGGGTCGGGGCAAAGATGGAGGAATGGAAGGAGGAAGGGGTGAATGTGGAGACGAGGGTTGTGAGGGATGGGTTGAAGGAGGTGGGCGAGAGAAAGAGGGTTGCGCTGCTGGATATTGAGGAGGGGAGGGATGTCAAGGGGAATAGGACGAGAGGGAAGATACGGAGACTGGAGTGAGGAGAGATGTTGCTCAAGGCGAGGATGGCGAAGCTTTACACGACGATACAAATGAACAACGAATACCCTGCTCCAATACTTCAAAGCGAAACTCTTCGAGGCGGTACTCCGTCAAGCCCGCTGCGCGAAACGGCATAGGGGTGCCTGCGCCCAGTCTTTGGATTTTCGAGATCGTCGCTCAGACTCAGAACCATGTAGGAATGATGCAAAAAGACACGGGGCGGTAAAGCCCCCCGGTCAAACTCCCTCAATACGGCGCTGGATCGTGCTAGTGGAGATTTCCCAGTAGCACCACAACAGTGATACTCTGGGGAATCCACTTGCTCCAGCCGGTTGGAGCGAGTCGCCAAAGAAGGCGGGTCTTTTCAATTGTGAATACCTTAGGAGCCCTCCAGCCCTCGAGTAGAGCCAGGCTTGCACTAGGTAATCAGATACTGTCCAAGCATCAGCGGTCAATAACAATATTGATTTTTTTGGCGGCGGAAGTGGCAAACATTCTAGTGGGTCAGGTATGATGCCCTGGTTCAACTTGCTCAATTAGAGTCATAATCCCTAATCGCGAAAAGAAAAAAAATATCGTGAATAATCTTCGAGCCTTGGCAATTGTTTATTGAAGATTTGAGCCAATCAGGCTTAGTGGCAGTAAAGAAATGGAATTCACGGCAAACCCACGAAACGCTTGAGCCAGATATATGATCGTAGACTTCCTCAATATTTCCAAACAGCTGCAAGTATTTCAGACTCTGTCGACGATCTAACAGATCTACTGCGACAGCCAAAAGGACAGGACAGCAGTACCAAAAAAGTGACTCAGCTCGCGTACGGCACGCGTTCTTTACTTTTTTACCACTCCTTGACGAGGGACTAAATTCCTAACCACCGCCAACCAGCTACACATCTCACATCTTACCCTCCTTCACCCCTCCACCAAGTACACCACCATCCCTACACAAATACCATCCGACATCATCCTGCGCTGGCCCCGGCGCAGTAGTAATTTGTTCTATTTACTTATACGGTACGTTCCTCCGATAAACTCTGACGTATGCGAGACGCCGAGAGCTGCATTTAGCTTTCCATTGTCAACACATCAAACACACTGCGCATTCGATGCGCCCCAAGCATCCTCGGCGTTGCAGCAACCACCACGTAACAATATGCTGCTGACTTGATCTCTTTATTAGCATTGGCTTGAGCTTAACACCATGTCGACGACCCCCGCTACTCGGCGGAGCGAGCGCAAGCGGGCACCCAATCCCCGAATTGCTGATCTCGACTCTTCACCCACGCAAAAGGCTCCGCCTGCCGCGAAGAAACGAAAGGTGAGCTCCTACATTCAATATACACCGTCCCGGCCAGCCTGCTAATCTTGAATGCAGGCAAGCGGTCAAGCCGCTCGTCGAGCTCCACGGCGCCAAAAGACACCGGAGGATGAAGTCTCTCATGTCTCGGACGACGCCTCAGACGATGAGACAGCCGTTGATGACGAGCCCGAAGACACCGCAGATCTTATCATACCTTATCTAAAAACCGCCTCGGACTCTGTCGCCGTGGCTGATGAGTACCCAAACCATCGGACAGAAGAGAGATACGGCAAAGGAAACATCAACGCTTTCGCAAAGATATGCGGCAGGGAGTGGACATACTATGTTCTTGCCTCTCAGATTTTCTTTGGACGAGCGCCGGATGGGTTTCATACTCGACAAGCTCGAGAGGAATTGGCTGCGCAGGAAAGCGGCGATGACCAGCCACCGATAGACATTGATCTGGGACCAAGCAAAGTAGTATCGAGAACGCACGCCGAGCTGAGATATAGCCAGACCGACGACGGATGGCACGTTCATGCGTACGGGCGCAACGGCGTCAGGGTTGATGAGACCAATCTTAAGAAAGGCCAAAACACAAAAATCAAGAGTGGCACTATCATCACCATCGCGGGGACTGAGATGCTTTTCCAATCAGCAAGCGGCAAACCTGAGATTCATCCTTCGTTTCTTGATAGAGTTCTTGAGCATCAGAACAATGAAGGGTTGGATGCCGAACTCGGAACTGGGTACCATCAGCCTCTTCCAGACCGTGCCATGCGGGCGCTTCCAAATGGCCCACCACCGCCTTACTCTCAACAGTACGCCTACACAAGGCCGAACCTCAGCCAGCAGACTACGATTGCTCCTGGGCCATCGGATCTTGCACGACCTGTCACACCAGAACCTTCACCACCAAAGCGGCCAGCGACGGGCTCAGCGAAGAAGCGGTCGCCTAACTCTTATCGACGTGGAATCATGATGGAGTCGACTGAGCAGATCGACTATGCGTTGGACTCATCGAAGGACTTGAAGCCTGGCTGTAGCTATGCGTCGATGATCACCTGGGCGATCCTCGCCACTGACGAGGGGGCTCTAAGCTTGAACGGTATATACACCTGGATCAAAGCGCATTATGCATACTATCGACTTGTCAGTTCGGGTTGGCAGGTATGTGAAGCGTATAATCCATTCCAAGACAGCGAAGTTAACATTATCAGAATTCGATCAGGCACAACCTTTCCCTGAACCCTGCGTTCGCAAAGGTCCCTCGACGTCCTGACGAGCCGGGAAAAGGCATGAAATGGAAGCTGGTACCCGAACACCGCGAGGCAACACTGAACATAGCGAAGAAGAACGCCAGCAAAGGCGGAGGTCGTGTTCAATCTCAGCCAGGCACTCCAGCCGGAGGTCCAAAAACAGGCGGCTTCCTTCCACCTCTCACGAATGGCATGAAGGCATCCCCAACAGACCGCAGTACACCGCCTCTGTCCTCGTACCCACCAGCACAACAAGAGTCATACACTCCAAGCCGCGGCCCTCAAATGCCAATCTACGCCCCTACCCAAGGCGGACTGCCGGTGCTATCTGACGAGACCTCACCTATGCCCAGACGCGGCCCAAATGGTCACCTCACAGCTATTGACTCTTCCCCAACACTTACATCTGGCGCTTGGGCTCACGACGCACCGATGATGCGTACACCAGCACCCAGACCGTACAATCTCAACATGCCGCAGCCCAACACTGTCAAACTTCCCACCAGCCATCTTGCCGATAGCAGTCCTGCACCCTTCTGGCGATTTGGTGACATGGGCAGCACGCCTGCTGGACCATGGCCCGAGATCAGCCCAGTGAAGAATGGGACCGGTGGCGCGGTAGCGATGCAGAGTAGCAGCCCACCACCAGTTGCGAATGGGGCCGAGAGCCCTACGAGGAGGGCGAGGCGGCCCGTGGGACCCTACGGACCAACTGCTTATGGGGGAAATGGAATGAAGGATGATGAGGATGGGGAGATTGACATCACGAGGTGAGAATAGCCTTTCATTTGTTGTACAAGTAGCACCATAAGGCTGACTGTTCGAGTAGGGGGTTCACGAAAATCAGCTCTTACCACCAGCAACGCAGCAACGTTGCCTCGAACGGCATTCACTCATAAACTTTGAGCTCTTCGACGCATGAAAAACGCATTCAAAACTTACTACGACGACACATAAACGCCAATTTACCCGGCGACACCTCCGCCCATCTTCACGGAACTGGATTTTTCCTACTTTCCATTCGCTGTAAATATTCACTGCGTCTTCTTTCCCAGATCGAGTTCCTCATGCATGCATTGCCTGCGTTTTCACACAATGACGACTTTTTAGCTGGCGGCCACGGTTCTCTATCGAAAGGTAATCACCAGTTTTTCCAAAAGCGGTGGTGGCCATTGTTCTCTGCGATCGGCGGCGGTTGTTCTGCGGCGAGCGGCGGACTTTTCAACATCTGGAATTTCTTCAAGGGTGTCGTTAGAGAGAGAGAGAGGCTTGCGAGTGACGAGGCTGGATAAAATCGAGCTTGCGATGTGGATTTACGACAAGGGGGTGGGGGAGATTATCATAGATGCTTGTTGTTTGTTGCTAGATTCAATGGGACTTGCTTTTCACCCAAAACCGGACCGTTCACTTGCTTGCTGCTCGCAGGTCCGTAGTGGCGCTGTATCCTACGTACCAACCAGGTCGCTCAAAAGTCTATCAAGCATGAGCTCACGTACAAAGCCGTCTCGTGCACGCACTGCTGATTTGGGAAGAGAGATTTGCTCATTCTGCGTATATAAGGTAGATATAGAATTTGCAAGACCGATCAAGGTCCACAGCCCAAGGCAATCAATCTGCTGGCATTTGGCTGCCCGCAAACGGAACCACCTCGATCCTAGATTACCATCAGATCGGCGAGGTGAAGCTAGCTACCGCTCGCGTCGGACGATACAAGCTGTCCCGTGTGCCCTGCTATTCGATCCTATATGCATATCTCCACCCGCCACAAAGCTGCAACGTCGGGAGTGTTCGCTCGTCTCGTATGAACATTCCATCATAATCACACTTGTTGGCCCATGCTTTGACGCATCGTCCAGCCAGCCTTGTATACTCCATGGGTGCAATGCTCAAGTGAGCGGTACACCACCGTCAGCATCGTCCTCGTACGCGTCCAGCAGCTTCATCCTCGCCATTAGACGCTGCGGCGGCAAGGGTGCCTCTTTGGGCTTGTCCTCCAGAACGGTCGAGTTTTCCTCCGTGTCATCTTCGACATTCTCCTTCGGATCCTTTAGAGTTCGCTTCTGCACAGCTCGTTTGTGAGGTGGGACGTAGTTTGGATCTCTCTCGGGCTGGCTATTCTGGGGTGTAGTGTTGCCACTCTGTTCATCAGCTCCATCATGCTGTCGAACAGCTTTGCCATCATCTTCCCCGATCCAACCCCACCCGTCTTCATCGAGGTCCTGTGCAGCCTTCTCTCTCATTTTCTTTTCGTTGGCGGCATGGTATTTGATCTCGCCCCTTCTCTCGATACTGGGTTTCAGCGCCGGATAATTCTCGTCGTTTCCGTTCGTACCCTTGCCACCACGATGGTCTCCTCTCTGTCTGTTCCTCGCGTCATTCCTCGCGTAATTTCGATTTGATCTGTCTTCCGCTTTCACGGCTCGGTTGAGCCCTTGTTGGAAAGCACGAGCTTCGGCCATCTCGGCCGCGGGAAGGAGCTTGACGGCGGAGCCACCATCGCCGCCTTCTTCGTCTGCTATTTCCCATTCCTCGGTCTCTTCGATGACGCGAGCTCGAGCCTCGGCTTCCGCGGTGGAGAGTCGTTCTGCGTCGATTTCTTTTGGGTGCTCATAGGTTAGAGCTTTGAAGCATATACCGATGAGGGCTTCGACAGTGTAGCCTGCGTCATTACCCTAGAAGATTTGTCAGCTGTTGGTGGACAGTCCTTTGCTCATAGGGGCCTCACGGCATTGTGGAGGTTCCAGCCAATTAACCCTAGATCCAGGAGGACGGATCCGAGGCTGCTTGGGTTTTGTCCATGATTCATAGCACGGAAAATATCAACTGTATCAATCGCTTCGAGGAGATTGGATACATTGCTGACGTCGTAGCCAATACTTCGAAGGTATTGGATATCGGCGCTAATACCATGGCCAACTAGAATGATATTGCGTTTTGCTGCGTTGTCATTGACTGGAGGTAAGTATTGGCTGCCGGATCCATATCTTCCGACCACGCGTGCATCAGCTGGATATGAAGCGTACTGGCCGGGTGCAGAGAATGGGTGACGGAAGCAGGAGGCAATGACCTGGGGTGCTTCATTGATGGATATCCATTCGCTTTTCCCAAATCTCTCTTCGAACTTATCTGCACAGCCGGTGACGAACTCAGTGTTGTTGAGATGAGTGTATTCTGCGATCCTAAAATGACGTGCGCGAATCTTCTTCATCCAGTTAAGGCCGCCTTCTCCAGGTGAATCACTCACGAGGTCAAGTGTATCAAGCGTCGAGATACCTATCTCTGTAACCTTTTTGTGGTCTTTCTCATAAGATTCTACATCCACGCACACAAAGACCACGTTATTTTCGAAAGAGTAGGGTGCAGGCAATGTCGGAATTAGCGTTGGTAATTTTAGACCAGCTGCCTTTTCATACGCTGCTTGAGCTGCTTGACTTTCCTCGTAGGTGTGATTCGGGTCATTGTGGAAGTCTTCCTTTCTGGCGGTTCCACGAGGTCTGATACCGAGATAGCATTGAGCACGTTTCAGTTGCGCGCACCATCCTCGTTTCTGGACAACCCGATCTTGCCTCTTCTTGGATTTTGCGTTCTTCTGCCTATTCTTACTCGCTAGAATCGCAGCGTCCATTTTACGCCGGAAGGCTGGGAATGTGCGGTCTTCCAAAACCTGTGACCCTCCTGGCTCTGTGCCCGGCTCGGGAATCATTTCTTCGAGATCTAATAGACTCGTTGCATCTGTTAGTCGGCCGAGGTAGCGCGGACGTGGGCTCCCTTCTTCCTCAAACCCAATGTCGAAACCTGGATGACGGGTCACGTCGGGGAGGTTGGCAGGAATCTTGAGGTTAACGTAGATCTCTTCGAAGAGGTCCAGCACTTCCTCTCGTGGAATAAGCAGAAGGGGTTTGGGGTCATCCAGCAGTGTTTGAACGTAATAGCTACGTGATGTGTTAGCTGATTCATGTTGAGCAAGAAAATTATTTGGAGACGAGTGACACTCAAAGCACAGAGAATGTGAAGTGGCTTGTGAATTATAGATAGAAGAGTGATGGGGCTGAAAAAGGATGAGGTAGAGTACTTGGGGTCCCACAAGATAGAGTGAAAGAAGCACCTCGCCAACTTACATTGTCCATCCCCTGGATCGAAACTGCCCGGCTGCGAAGTATCTAATCGACACTTTCTCGGATTCTTCCGTGTCATACAAGTGTCGATATGGCCACTTCATGACAGCGCCTATTGGACAGAACCGGTCCCGAAGACCGGCCAGCTGACCAGCTTGCATATTGGCAGTGTCGAATGAGGAAAGAGACGAGAATACAATATCTGAAATGGACCCTAGAAGCTCTAGCTTGGTAGATACAAAGATGAAGCTACGATCCTGTCAAGGGTGCCAATTAGAAGGGAAGAGAGGATGGGTTGAAAGCGGTGAAGGTGTAGTCTCGACGGCGGAGGTGATGAAGAAGAAGTGACGTCCCTTCAGCGTCTCGTACTGAAGGAAGTCGCCAAAATTCCTGGAAGAATGTGTTTGAGTGAAGCTGGTTGGATGAGATGAGGCCCTTTGGATGTCCCAGGCAGAAAGCCCAAGGGGAAGTAGACAGATTCACAAGCACCAAAGGGTTGAAATTTAGTGAAAGTTGCACAGTCAACAGTGAATATGAAAAGCTCCACCACCCTTGCCAGCGTCTGATTTACATCTACGACATCGTGCAGGATATGTTTGGCAGGTGACAGAGAAATCCTCTCGATTCAATTTGGCTCCTATTATCTTCAATGGTGCGTAAGAGTCAAAAGACATCTTGAAGAGTTCTTACCTTAACTTCTTGCATACCTTAGTGCTCCCTCGCCTGCTCCGCCTTTCGCAAATTCCATCAGCCCTACAATTCCAACGCTAGACTCTTGGCACCCGAGGCACCACTCAAGCCAATAATCTCATTGTCTCACCAACGCGACAATCCAACTTCAGAGCTCCATCTCTCGGATGACAGAGATGGAAGTCATGATTCAAGATCCCCCAGCGGATCCTGATGCTCAAGCTACAGTCACCGATTTCCTCGACTACACCGAATACCTCCCCTCGGACCTCTCTCGGTCACTGACTCTCATCCGCAAGCTCGATGATATCTACATTACAGCCGCCGACACATTACACGAGCTGACGAAAGAATATGGGTCGCTACCAGACATGCCTCCTAGCAAGCGGCCGAGCTCTCATCATCTTCGACAGGACATATCCTACAATCTAGACCACGCGATCAGCTGCCGCGAGTCCTCCTATGGCGAAGCATCACGTCTGTTTGAAATGGTCGATCGGCACTATAATCGGTTGACCAGTATCATATCCAAACTACACGCTTTGCCGAAACCTCCATCAAGAGACCCTACACCCGTACCGAGATCTCCCCAAGTGAATCGCAAGACAACCCCTCCTCGTATCACCCTCCGTCTCGATGGCGCGAGAGCGGCAAAGGCTGCTGCTAGATCTCCAGAGAAAGCTCAGAAACGCATTCGAAGCCGAAAGGTTACAGTGCCTGGTGAGGTGCTACCCCCCCCAAACCCAGACTCCCCAGTCCATTTTACCGACTCGGACTGGGAATCCATACCTCCGTCGCCCATACCAATGCCTACATCACGTGTTGGAGGGTCCCGTAAACCAGGGCGAATCAGACCACCAAAAGCCCCCAAGGTGCCCAAGCTGAAACTTCCCAAGCCGCCTCGACCACCGAGACCGCCGGGCACAATGGGCACGAATGTACACAGCGCCGTTGCTGGGATTTCTACAAGCAATGCTCTATCATTACTGAGTCCTCCACCAGCAGATGCCAAGCCTGGGAGCATACACGCACCATGGATGCGTCTTACTGAATGGGAGATGGCGAAGTTGAGGAAGAGAATGAAGAAGAACGCTATCTGGACACCAAGCGAGACTATGATCAGACGCGAACTGTCGCTTGCCGGTCGAGGACCTGACAATTACAAAATTACGAAATCTAAATGCGATGCTGCGGGCGAAGATTTTATCGATGACGACAACATTGCGAACGCTCCACGAGGGAAGGCGCTGGTACCAGGCGAGATAAGTGCCGATTCTCTGGGACTGGCAGACACCAACCTCAGTAACAGAGGAATGGCGTTGAACATTGCCAAAAAGGAAAAGAGGGAGAAGATGGCCCGCGAGCAAGCTGATATCCTGGCTTCAGAGGCTCAGAAGTTGGGTCATCGTCTGGATTCGCTCAAGAACATATTTGCTCCACCTCCCGATAAACCGATCGAGAGCCCTACTCTCAGCGCTAACATTCCCAAGGCCAAGGAAGCCCCAAAGAGGAAGACCGCTCCAGAGGAAAAGCCGAAAGAAGTTACTAAGAGCCATGCAAAGAAGCGAAAACGGGACGAGTCCCCCAAACCAGAGCCTCCTCCCAAGAAGGTGGACATCGTAACCTCACCTGTCAAACCATCTTCAGAGACTACGACTTCACTTGTCAAACCATCTTCAGAGACTGTGACTTCACCTGTCAAACCTCCGAAGAAGCGTAAGACTGAGCAAGCCCAACCGGAGCCTCTAAGGATCACAACTAAGACAGTAACGACGACAGTACCACTTGCTGCTCCAGCTCCTTCTCCGTCGAGACCATCGCGACGGTCCACGCCCGCGACACCCGCCACGCCTGTCATGGCCGCCCCTGAAAAGCCAATAGTCGCTACAACTCCCAGACCAACCGCAACCTCTACACGCCCCCGCCGCATCTCTTTAACACTAAAAGGACCCGCGGAACCTCCTCCGGAACCCGCCCATGCTTCTCCACGCACTAGTAGCCGTGTACACTCCCGCCGCAGCTCTGCTGGCCCTCCTTCAGCTACCACTCCCCGCGACCATCTTCGCCGCAAGAGCACTACGCCTGCTCCACCGCAGAGTCCACCGCCGATTGTTACTGCTGCTGGTAGACGAAGTAAGCGTCCCGCGCCTGGTCCAGTGATTGAGAGTCAAGAAGGTGGTGCCGCGGTCAGTGTAGGCAAGAGGCAGCATGCTCCGAAGAAGAAGGGCGGAGTGGCTGCATCCAATGCAAAGAGAGCAGCTGAAAATGCGAGCGCCAAGGAGAAAGAGTACACTGTGATATTAGAGGAGGAAGCGGCGGGCGAGGAGATTGATGCAGATGAAGCTAGGTACTGTTACTGCGGAGACGTAAGCTATGGGGACATGGTTGCTTGCGAGAGCGAAAATGTAGGTGCATCACTTTTATGGCTTTCGGACCCGCTTGCGCACTTACTTACTCTCTATCAGTGCGATCGCGAGTGGTTCCACTTCGAATGCGTAGGTCTGAAGGAACCTCCTGGGAGACGGGTCAAGTGGTTCTGCCCTGATTGCAAAAAAATACTCGGCAAGAAATGACCACATGAAGGCTCTGAAGCCTCCCAAGCCGGACAAGTCTGGTGGATTTGAACAGGAGCTTTATGGTTACAATGAGGCAAGATACTCCAGCTGGGCCCATTTCACTTCTTATAAAATAGGGTTTACGAGGCCTACGGCCACAGGTCCATGCTCTGGGGCAAATCTGCTTTCGCAGACATTGCTTGTGATGGCTGTTCCTTTGCGCTAAGGATGAAAATGAGGATGGAGCTGGGTTGTCATCAACGACTACGATAAATTCTTACGATACGCAAGGCTCTCGGCGTATGATGAACATGATGTAGCTTAATGCAGTGACTTTTATTGTCCCATATCATGATAGGCCTCACACCGGTCGCTTAAATTTTGTGCACCATGCATGGTATCTGTCGAAAGGCAATAATGCTGACAGTGACATATGCATAACTGGGAGATTTCCACGGAGCTATGAGGCTCAATTACACTCGATGAAGGGTAGAGTGCGGGTCGGCAGAGCTGCCATCATCCATCATCCATGGCCCTTTGCGCAATTCAATTGGAAGCTCTCGATATTGAGTCTGGACCTTGGCTTCCCTCGCTCGTTTCAGATGCTATGATGCTTTCAGGATGCCATCTCCGTCTCCCAGAAGACTGCTCAGAGTTGAGAGGAATTCTTTCATGCAATTCTCATCAATGATTGGATCACCTTCAGGTCTCTAGTCAAGCATTTCCTTTTCTTTGATCCTGCGATTGGTGAATTTGGTGTAGAAGAAAGAGTTGCAGCGGAAATGAAATGAAATCTAGTGTCGTTTGGACTTGCCCTATTTTTGTTAAAGCCAGGAACGCGTGCCGACTATAATGACTATGATATCGCGTTATACCATATTGGGTAAGACGCGTGCTTGATAGCGGCGGCAGTTTGAATCCTAAGAGATGGAACCCTTGTTGGCCAATCTCCACCCACTACACCCACAACCACCCTTTTCTTCTTCCCTTCTTCATCCAGGTTTGCGCAACATCGTGAATCCCCAAGACCCGCCCGAGCTGTCTGCGGCGGTGTCGTGGATGCAAAGAGCTGTGAGCTGTGAGCTGTGGATCAACCTGAGGACCAGAGGAGCTCTTATCTGACGTCGCGAAAACCGCGGTCGCAGTTCAAGGGGGTGAACATCTCTCGCACAACATACAGCAACAGCAAATATTACATTCATTACACACTCGATACTCGATACTCGGTGGCATCGCCTCGTCAACAGAATACCACAATAATGCAAATATAGAAGATAGGTGGGTGCCTAATGCACTGTGGCTATGGACAGCCAGCAGGATCCAGAGCCGTACTGACTCTAAACAGCTCAAACAGTCTTAATCCGTCGGTCTATGACTGGCAGCCATTCATTAGAAGACCCATAATTCTATCAATATCACCACCGGCGAAGCTGACCTTCGACCGCAACAACGAGCGAAGAACGTCCGCCCATAGACGTTGTCCCATCATTACACATTAAAACACAATCATTCAGAAACACTACGCCATCCACTCGCATACATTCATCTGTCGATTCTTTCTTCCAGCCTAGCCATTCACGCACGAACACCTATGTCTTTGAAGCAGAATTCGAATCGAACATTTAATCAACAAAATCAGCCTACCGGTTGCTGATGAATACACTCATTCTTTAAGCACCTCTACATCTTACATCTATCCCAGACCAAAGGTCCAATGGAATACCCGTCCAAGAGACGGAGAATCGAGCGCAACTTAGGAGGACCAGTCGAAGGGCTCAACCTCAAAAATGACAGAGAACGATCAGCCAGTTTGGGTGGCTCAAGCAAGAATGAGAAGCCCATAATGCCCAAGCTTGTGCTCCCTCCGCACGGAGCGCCTGGACATCCTGCGCATGGAGACCAAGCCATCGATGCTTCTAGCCAAGGTTTTGACCACCCTCACTACCCTCTGGAGTCTGCAGACACGAAGCCTACGAGGGTTCACGCTCGACAAATCGTGCAACCCTCTGCACCAAAGATTAGCGAAGCGATATCCAATCCGAGCGGTACTCCAACCTCATACCCTGGTCAAGTGGTACCTCCAGCAGCTGTCGCCGCTGCGAATGCAAGAAACCAGGCCCTCGAATCACAGCAGGCCCAGGCTGGGGCTGTTGCTGTGAAGCAGTTAGATGCTATACCACAGGCGCCAGCTCCTGCCACAGCAAACCATGCAGCGGCCAGCGCCAGTCCAAATGCTATGCAAGTCCCCGACTCTTCGTCGCAGCAAATAGTCAAGGCACCTTCAACGCCTGCACCATCCAATCCGTCGCCAACCCCAGAGTCCTCTGCATCCTACTTTTCCGCCTCACCTGCATCGTCACCTAGTCCAAGTCTGCAACAGATTTCGAGTCCTTCCGCTCCATCACCTACATTTATTCCGAACAAAAATGATTTCGCTACTAATCATAATGGTACTACGTCAGGTAAGCTGCTTTTTCAATCCGTCCCACATGCTCTTATACTGATCGATTTCCAGCTTCTGCTACAACATCCTCATATCCGAATAGTCTGAATATAGAATCAGGCACCATGTCTACCTCTCTGCTCGCACTGACAACGGCGTCGCAATCTTCATTAGCCAGCACCTCCGCTGTGATGGCTTTCATCTCTGATGCGACGAAGTCTAGTGCATCGCTCCAGATTCTTGCCTCTGGCACAAGCTCCCAACAAACAACATCTACGCCTGCTGCATTTGCTACATTAGTATCTGCATCAGCATCTTCACAGCTCTCGAGCCAAGCATCGTTAGCATCCGTAGTGTCTAGCGCTAGTGCCGCAGGTGCCGGAGGAAATGGCAAATCAGGCACTACAGCTCCGACTCCTACGCCTTCGTCAAGCTCAAATGGAGGCTCAAGCAGCAGTGCTGCACCTCCTACTCAGGACCTCGTTGGCGGTATTGTCGGTGGCGTCGCAGGCTTAGCCATGATATTTGTTATTCTTCTCCTGTTATTCCGTTGGCGACGAGGCAAGCTTGGCAACCGGAGGACCATATCTCCGCCTGTTCCTCAGACCATAGGCCACGGAGGTTTGCCGCAATCTGGTAACATGACCCAACGATCAAGCACCGCTCCTATAGCCGCAGCTGGTTTCTTTCGAAGTCTCAGACCTACTTCTTCTCAAACAGCGACTACCGCCGACACTGTCCCTAGTGAACGAGGCTTCCAGAAGATTTCTGGAAGAAAGCTCCCATCGGTGCTGGCGTCTGGTGGTGATGGCTGGGGTGACCCTCCTGCTGCTGGTCCCACCGCTGGACCTACTGGAGCCGCTGCTGAACTGGGTATGACTGCGGGCGTGGTCAAAGGCCAAAGTCCTTTCGATGACCCCCCACCTGGTCAACGCCCTTCCCCACCTCATTCACTATCAGGTTCATCCTTCTACCGCGACTCCCATGGTTTCTACGGCGGTGTCGTGCCAGAAGAGCAGACTGAAGCGTCCAGCTCTCCTGGATCTTCATCGTCACCAACATATTTCGCACCTCTAGGGGCTGCCGCCGGTCGTTCAAATGTCCCTCTAGGACATGGAAGCCCTAGCCGCCGGAATGAGGCAGCACAGATGCGACCCGGTCCTGCTCGTACACCTGTCATAAACCAGCCCGGCTTTGGCTCGATCCGTGGCGGTGCACCTCCAAGACCTGTTCGCGCTACACTGCCACCAGCTGGACTTCAGCCCGTTCAAGACGGTCTTGGTCGGAGTCATCCTAGCCAGGATGGCTCTCGCGGGTCTAGATTTAGAGAGGACACCACACCACCGTGAATCATGACCTAATCTCTCAACCATCAAATTCACTTCTACTGTCAATATTCAATCATAGTCGAGGTTTTGGTTCATCGTCTCCAACGGCGCTTTCTTGTGTAATTACGTTTTCGTCATCGTCGACTAGCAATGGAGGTACTACCAACGATTCCTCTACCACCAACGACCTATCATCGGCCGCTGTAATAATATCATCGACACTCTGGAGAGTCTTATGTTATCTCTTTTCTTATACGGTCGATCATAATGAGCGGGGGTGAGTGTGGGTAATGTACTCGTCGGTCGATCCGTCCGTCAGCATTCTCGTCACCTCATCACCCGATACCAATCAGTTAGCGAGCATCTTGAACAGACCATTGTGGACAGCACCAGCTATCCATTTTGTGCGATCATTCTCGCGCCTCAGCAAACTTGCCCCATCCTGCATTTTGCAAGGCCCCACTGTCACATTTCCCTTTTTTATGACGATAAGGGGATGCCGCTAGGTTTGGGCTAGATAATCGGCATGGAGTGGGCTCTTGTGATGGAAATGTGTAATAATGAGGAGATCCTGTGTCGCGTTGTCTCGAACGGGGGAGTGTTGTGGGACGGAACAGGCCATGGAGGGCAGCTTTTGTCACTGCTAGATACCATGCTGCGAGTGTTATAAGGAATTCAATCTGTCAATCATCTTCATGTGCCTTCACGATTACTCCCCAACCTTCTAACATGATTTCCCTCGGGTGACTCGTCTCGAAAATTCCCCTCCCCTACCCGGCACTCGACCTCGAAATCCGTGATCCCAATCTTGATATTACAGTCGTCCCAACCAAGTGCTTTCGCAGCACGAAGCGGTTATGGGTTACAAACATGATCAAAACCCTTTCCCCGAGACTTACCGGCCTCTATCGGAGAGCGAGCATCTAGAAGAGCAACCATCTTTCCCTCAGCGCGGCCCACCCCCTCCTCTACCGCCCCGCGCTACGCTCGACTCCCATCCAGACGACCCTCCAGACGCCCCTCCTCCCTACAGCGAGACCGCGCCAACCTATCACTCCCAACCCTTGACCAGTTCTTGGACCGCACAAGACCCTCGCTCTTCCTCTACACAATCGCTCGTGCCCCATGACGATTCCCACACGGACGGAAAAGGAAATAGGACAGATGGAAAAAGAACACTGCTACTGGTGTATATTCACGGCTTTATGGGAAACGAGACGAGCTTCCAGAGTTTCCCAGCTCACGTGCATAATCTGGTGACGGTCAAGCTACAGGGAAGCCATGTGGTGCATACGAAGATTTATCCGAAGTATAAGAGTAGAAAAGCGATTGAGTTTGCGAGGGATGCGTTTAGTGACTGGTTAGATCCGCATGAGGGCCCCGATACGGATGTCCTGTTGCTTGGGCACAGTATGGGAGGGTTATTATCTGCGGAGGTGGCTTTACTGGAAGGACATCGAATCTTGGGGACAATCAATTTTGACACTCCGTTTCTGGGGATGCACCCTGGTGTCATAGCTAGTGGCCTTGGAAGTCTGTTTAGACCAGCGCCAGATTCTCCTACCCCGAAATCTGCAGAGACCATGGCTGGAAGTCAAGACGTCACTCGAACGTCGACTAACGAAGGCGTACAGTCATCTGCATCGTCTTCTTACTTTGGCTCAGAAGCTACTGGATCAACGATAATGCCAACGGAGTCAAGTTCGACTACCACAATACCATTATCTACTCCTCTTGACCTTCCGACCAAAGATCCAAACTTCGACCCTCCTTTTGTCAATGATGTGCGATTACCGCAGCGTACTGGTTGGAGTAATGCATGGCATTTTCTCAACAAGCATTCTGACGATCTGCGTAAAGCTACACAGTCGTATGTGAAGTCTCACCTTGAGTTCGGCGGAGCTATGGCGGATTATAATGGTTTGAAGAACCGGTATGGCAAGATCAGGGCCCTCGAAGACATCAAACCGCCAGAGAGAACCAGATTTGTGAATTACTACACTGCAAGTACTGGGCGGCCGAAGAAGCCAAAAGAGCCACCGCGTCTTGCATCCAGGAAACCAACTATTCAACTAGATGGAGATTCAGCACAGATGGCGTTGCAGAACCACAAGGCGAGCTTAGACACTCTCGACGGTCATGCGCCCGACCTGAGTCCTAGAAACTCCATCGAAAAATCGAGCGACGAAGATACAGCCGAAGAAGACCCTCAAGGCTACGACAAAGCCTTCCTCACTGCTAGCGAAGGCATCACCGATGATGGCGCAATTTCCGACCCTGGCCAAGTAATGGACCACTTGCACCCGTCTCCTGTGGCTGATGGTGAGCAGGAAGAAGATCTCGACGACCATGATCAGCCATCATTGCTCAAGTCTAGCAATTCCAATGCCGCCTCAGACTCCAGCCCTTCGAAGGCCCCCTCCATCGCATCGACAAAGACGCCGCCCTCGAGAGCTGCACCGTCTCTTCCCCCGGTTCCCACTTCCCCTGAAGAACCTGCCCCTTTCGACCCTACACTCTACACCGACAAAGATACTCGTAAACTCGCAGAAAAGGAACACTCTCGCCAAGTCAAAGCGTACAAACAAGCAGTCAAAGACCGCGACAAGGCAGTGGCTGACCGGCGAAAGCTCGTTGAGAAAAGGGAGAAGAATGCCGCTAAGGAGAGGGAGAAGCTTGAAAAAGCCGAAGAAAAGGAAAGGATCAAAGCCGAGCAGCGCGGCATGGAGAAAGGAGAGCGGGAGAGAGCAAAAGCTGAGAGGGAAGAACAAAAGAAAAGCGAGAAGGAACGACTGAAAGCCGAAAGGGAAAGGATGAAGGCGGAGAGGGATAGGCTGAAGATAGCTTCTCTGCCTGAGTCGGCTCCCAAAGCTGACTCCGAGGGTGAGGCTGGCGCTGACACAAAAGAAGAGAAAGCAAAACGAGACAAGAAATTCTGTATGCTGCCTTGGAAGGAGAAGGGCCAGATTGATCCTTGCTGGGTCAGAGTCTTCATGCCGGGAGTGGATGAAATTGGGGCGCATTGCGGGCTCTTCTTCGTGGATGGAGAGAGGTATCAGTGGTTTGTGAATGATGTTGCGAAGAGGATTGAGGACTGGGTCGAGGAGAGAGGGAGAGATTGAGGTAAGGGGTGGATGGAAAGCACTGAGATGGAAGCATTGAGACGGAGAAGGTAGACCGAAGGCTTTTGCTCCTATTTTCTTTTGTTTTAGATGATACCCACACATATGCCTGTTGAATAGAGACCAGATCATACGAGCACCTATGTTTTTGACGTCGTGTTTGAGTATATATTACCAAATACTTTCGCACCGCATCAACTTCCACTTTGCCTGGTACCTTGGAATACGATTAATCTGAGACATAATCGGATGGTAACCCTGATATTTATCCCGCTCTAGCCGAGAACACCTCACTCAATATGTCATTCTTCCTCAACCGTCTTCCCAGACAACCTCCTTTCTTTTCCATCGAATACCAGAGACTGACGGCGAAGTGATTGTCAGAGTACTCAACACAGATCCAGCAAAATTACAATGGAGAAGCCATCAGTGGAACAAATCAAGCAAATTGTTCGCAATCTCACCGAGAACGATGACCCAATCGTACACAAAGCTACCGTAGAGAAATAGTACGTCTTTTCTGACCACCACCATGCTCCCAAATCCTGGAACCTGCCTTTCGAAAAAGCCCCAAGGCAATATATATATATACATTACCATTTCATCCCATGGCAAGAACCATGTAGCAACAAAACCCACCCCCCCCCCCAAAACCCCCTAGCATGGCTTCTTCTCTCTCCCTCTCCCTCCATCGATCCATCCCGTCTTACCATCCTGACCCAAACCCACCAGCTTCACCCCAACCGCCGCCTTCACGCACCCGGTCGTCAACGTCAAACCCGCCCCTCACAGCATCGACACCTTCAAGCAAGTCTACGCCGTCTACAAAGTCCTGACGCGAAACATTTCGATTCATTTCACGCGTACGTATAAAAAACCCCCCCCCCCCTCCCTTGCTTATTTGCTTGCTCTCTCTCTCTCTCCCCCAATCCCGTTCTCCCTTCCTTCCTTCCTTCCTTCCGCAAAAGGAGGCTACGTTATCGACGAAGAGAGGGTTGAAAGAGAAAAAAAAACTCCAGACGTCACCATCGACGCCGACGGCACGCGCGCCGTGATCGAGTTGGAGGAGGATCTGAACCTCGTCTTCCTCCCCTTCGGCTTCGCGCGGATCCGGGGGGTCAAGTTCGTGACGGTGCTCGACCTCGTGCGGGACAAAGGGGACGACAAGTACTACATCAGTAGGCAATGGGGTACATTCCCCCCCCCCCCCCTCCTCCTCCCATTTTTTTTCGTCTTCTTCTTTTTACCTTGCCCTTTTTCTTCCTCGCCCCCTCTCTTCACCCTTTCCACCACTCCAGATATCGTAACGCGCACGGCCCGATACAGAGGCTGAAGGCGACGCGCGATCATAGATATCATACCCATAGAAGCCGCCATCAAACAGTTCCCTTTCGGTTTCGTGTACGGCTGGTGGCAGGGTATCTGCACGCTGACGGGGTCGGTGGTGGGGTCCGGGCTGCAGATGACGGGGCTGTGGGACACGGCGTAGATGACAGGGTAAAGCGGGGGGATGAAGAAGGGTGTGGTGAGGATCAGACACACTGTCTGAAAAGAGGGGGGCAGCTGTGAAGGTAATCATGTCTGGGAATATTGGAAGTTTCCGGCTTCTGCATGGACGATGTGTGTTGGATCGAAGGCTTCGGTCGACTCGGGGCTGCGTTTGCATATCAACGACGGCTTTTTCGGCTCGGTGTACGCAATAGAAAGGGGTGGACATCATCAGACATAGACTACGAACCCGCATTATGATTTCGACGACAGAAACGCCTTCGCCTCATCCTCATCCACCCCCGATTCGTTCGAGATCTTCTTCTCAATCAACCCAAGCTTGCTCTTGCGGATCTCATGCCACATCTCCCTTCTATCACCACCCAGCTCCTCTCCCAACAACTTCCCCTTCAGGGTCCTGATAAATTCATTGTAAAGCCCCGGCTCCTCCATCTCAATCATCTCACTCCTCATCACGCTCAACTCCTCCACCGCCTTGCCATAAGCAATGTCGCCAAAGCTGTCTTTGATCTGCGCTTCGATGATTACGGAGAGTTGCTTGACGGCGTCACGCACCGCCTCTTCAGACTCCGCGGGGTCGAGGGCTTGTCGGAATTCAGGGATGGGGTTTTCGCGGGTTATCTTGGTCTTTTTGGATTTGTTATTGCCGAGGAGAGCGCCGACGTCGAGGCCGGACAGCGGTTTGATTTCGTTGCGGTTGCGCTTTCTGGATTGGACTTTGGGAGGAACTTTCTTGACATTCGCGGCGGCGATCAGTCTTTCGAGCTTCTTTTTGGCTCCAGCCACAAGCGCTTCAGGAGGGTTGGAATATCGTGTGAGTATGTCGTATGGAGGGGGGACCGGCTCCGTGGGATGCACCGCTCGCCATCGGACTGCTTGGTCCATGCGATGCAGGACCGGCGAATATGTATCAGTCATGTTCATATACTCTGCCGGGTTTCCTTCATCATCCTTCCCCAGATCCGAGAGATCCATCCGGTCAACGTAGTCGCTCATCGCCGCGCTCAGCGCATCATTTGGCAGATTTCGATGTTCCCGGATCTCCTTCCCAGACACTGTGACGACTCTATCCAACGGAGGAAATCTATAGGAGCGGAGATCCTCGGCGAAAGGCAGTTGTACATCAAGGAGACATTCGTAGTCAACCTCAATCGATGGCGCAAGCAAGGTGATAAGGGGCTCTTTATCTGCTTTTGTAACCAAGCGGGCAACTGCATACGATTCCAGCTCGAAAAGGGCGTGTATCAGCGATGACAAAGCCATCATGGCCTTGCTGTTCGTTCTCTGAGCGATGACGACGCAAGAGACAGACATAGTCATATAGCGTTCGAACTGTACCCTGTCAAACGTGGATTCACGGAAGCGTGCAAAAATTGGGCACTCACAGTCGACCAGGGGATGAACCCAATGATCTCGAGTCCCGGCTGAGTCTCCAATTTCGTGACGTTGAGGTCAGATTCACTGATGTGCACAGCTGTTCGCCCATACTCATAGCCTTTGGCCAAATCATCTCTGCTAACATCTCGTTTTCCTCCTGGAGCTTCCTCGTCAAGGATCTGGTAGGTTCGAGCATTCCTTACAGTAGTCAAGCTGCTCCCGTCAGGTTGGGGTGAACCAGAACCGGCTCCATCCGCATCAGGCATCATTGTGGCCGAGGATTGTGTGCTGACGTGGTCATTTGATAGATCGGACCGTTGAACGTATTGACTTGCTGTAAGCGGTCTTCGGACCATGACCCTAGGATATCTCTCGACATCGATACAGAGAGCTGAATCGAAGTGCTCGGGGTCTCCTAGGGTAAGCTGGCCTTTGTACGAAGGTACAGGTCTTGTGGTCTTGAGCCTTGGGGTACCCAGCTCTTCGATTGCTTGTTGCATTGTTCCGAAAATGCCATCGCAGTCTTCCACCAGAGCTCTGAGCGTTGCTTCATTGACTGCCTGTATCGTCTCGTAAGCAGACGTCCAATTTCTTGATTTTGACTGGAGACCTTTTCAGGATCTTTGTCCTCTTCTTTGAAGCCATAATCGGGATCGTCGAAGTCCACTCCACTGCTAGCAGTCAATTATCTTCCTTCTGAACCTTGATCTATTGCATACATGACCACAAGCTCCATCTCATCTGACTTGATCTTCTCCGTGATTTGTGATATGTCATCCGCGTCCATAGAGCCGCGTCCATCTGTGACAAGGACTATCTTCCGCTTGTACTTCAGCTTCTTGCAGTGCTTGGTGATCATCTGAATGGCGATCACAATCGCAGATATTGCTACTCTCATCAGTAGAAAGTACTTTGGGCGCGATGGAGACATGTATACAATCGCCGTCCGCCGTGTCGCTCACTTTGATCTTTTGCCGTAGTTCCTTCAAGCCGGGCAGCAGAAGCCTGTAGGATTTGAGCCAAGCACTTTCCACTTCTGGAGAGTACGCACTGGCTTATCTCTTGCAGCACTGATATATTCTGGAAGCTTTCTTCGCTGTCTAGCTCATTCTCCGTGCCTATTCGAGTATGAATGTCCGCGATCGCCATCTTGTTCTAGGGGTCGTACGATCGGTGCGCAGCCCAATGACTCCAAGCTGAGCAGTCTTCCGATCGGTGGCTACCTGTATCTGTCAGGTCGGATTACGTACGGAGATTTTCCCGCGTACCTACTGTACTGGTGATCTTTTCCCAGACGTAGGTCATCGCCCAATCGAGATGTGATTCCTTCCTCTCGTTGCGCTTCTCACCCATCGACATGCCCATATCTACAATGTAGACGGTCGCCTCCTTGTCTGTCATGGTGATATCTCGACGCTGTCTGCGCCAGCGTGAGGTCACTAGAGAAGTGAGGGTTGATTGTGGATAATGTGGGGTAAGAAGTGACAGGCAGACACCGTCGCGAAATCCCTAAACGCGAAAGCACGTGATCATTTTGTCTCCGCAATTGACCAATCGATGACTTTATGAAGAGACCTCTGCCTTGTCGTACGGCAGATTCATCAATTTAGGGTCTATCTTTCTCTTAGTCCACATAGACTTTGCTCACTCGAGGCTCTGGGACGCTGGATCAGCTCGAAAATGCACCTCTGATTCATGTCCTCGTTCTCAGTCTGGCATTGAGTCGTTATACGACTTGACTTGACTTGACGTTATGGTTTTGAACGAAACTCACTCATTCATTTCGGCAAACTTGCCAAGGCTCACTCTTTTGGTGTGGAAGTGAGTCTCGCGGATGCAATCGCTACCAGAAGCTGTCCACAATTGAAGTTCTCGAAGGAGCTGAACTTACTTCCCTTTCAATTGCCGTCTATCATAAGACTTCTATATAGCACAAATCATCTCGCACCTTGATCAGCGCGCGTCTTCTTGACATAGTCTACTCGCTCTCTTCTCACCCTTCGCTGGCAACAAAATTCGACATACGATGCTCCTCCAAGATCCTCAGTTAGACCCAAATTTAGATCCAAAATCATTTCCGCAATCCAACCCTTTATCCCAAAGCTCAAGCGCTTAGTCCAATAATGTATTCATGCAATCCTGCCCCAGAATCATACCCTCTCACATGCTCCATATCGGATTCCTCCCCCCAAACCCTCCCTTCACCCCCTCCCTTCCCCCTTCCCCTCACCTACTGCAACCTCTCCGCCAGCAAAAGCCCATACCAAACCGTGACCCCCAACCCCACCAAGTTCGTCAACGCACTGACCCCATGCATGCGACTAAAGGCCCTGTTCAACCGCTGCATCTCCTTGGACTGCGACCCCTGATCGTAATACTTCTTCCCATCCCGCGTCTCCTGATGCTTCCTCTCCTTCATAATCCGCGTCGTGACCGGTCCCGCCCAGAGCAAGTTTGCCGCATTCAACGCGAGGATCGTCGCAATGGGCGCCAAGACCGTCCATCTGTTCCGCTCTTGGAAAACCCCGCTTAGACTTGAGGGCCCTGTAGTGGCGGTGCCGAGGGACGAGGGGGATTTGATGCCGGGGTAGGTGAGGGCCATGATGACGGGGAGGGCGGTTTGCAGGGCGAAGTAGACGGGGGTTAGGGCGGCTTGCAGGGTGGAGAATTGGGGGCGGGAGAGGGCGCGGTAGGAGACTATGCCGTTGATGAAGGATTGGTAGATGGAGCTGCCGAGGAGGGTGCCATAGCTAGTCGAGTGGTCGGGTCAGTCAGGGACAGGGCTGGGGGAATGAGAGGGCGGGCGGACCTGATGATGTGGTAGGGGGCGGGGCTGTAGAGGATTGAGAGATCTGACATGTTGGCGAGAGGTTTCCAAAAGGCCGAGTTAGTGGTAGAGACTGTTTGTTCTCGCGGGTGCGAGGAGTAAAGTGGGAAAATTGTCGCAATGATTGTATGCGCGGGGCGGAAGAACAATGATCCGTTGACCAAATGAGGCTTAGTTCTATATGGCTATATAAAACTCAGAGAAGCATAAGAAGCATAAAGAAAAAGGCTATGAAGATGGTCATAGATTAGTTGTTTATGCTCGAAAATTCGTCTCTTAAAATCATTTAAAAATAGATTAATATGTACGCAATACGAGATAATTTCATTGATATAATTTTTAATATCTCTTATCGATAGTTATAGATTATTAATTAATAGTTAATTATAATCTTCGATTAATATAGATTTATTATAAACTTATTTAATAAAACTTAGTTATAGATCTCGATAGCTTGATTATTATTATATTAATAATAATACTCTCTCTTTATAATTTAATTAATAATATCGTATATATTAAAAAGATTTTTATATTATTAAAATACTTATTTAATAAATAAGTCAATTAAAATATTAGTTACTTAATTAGCGATTAAGATAAAGTCGATATTAATAATATCGTTAGCGAGTATCTATTTAATATAGTAATACTAAATACTAATATACTTAATTCTTTAATAATACTCGAGATTCTTAACGAGAGTAACATTTATTTTATTATTATCGAGTAATAAAATAAGTTCTTTTTACGATATTTAAACGTATAGTTTCTATAATTATTATATAATTTAAATAATAGTCTTATAAATCTTAATTAGAGCTATTATTTAATTTTTAAATCGCTATATATAGAGATTACAAGTATAGACTCACGAATTAAAATCGTGAAACGTGTTCTTGAATTTCGAGAGGTTGATTTCGGAGTCGCGTATTCTCGAGAAGATTTGCTTCGCGGTCAAGCGATTGAGCAACGATATTGAAATTCGACTTTACTTTATTAATAAGAGATCAAATTTAATAATTCTTATAACGTTGAAATGCGCAAACTGAGCTCTATAGTTGACGAAAATTTAAAGAAATTATATATAAAGAAAATAGAATATATGAGATTATAAGAAGATATTATACAATTTTTTGATAAGAGAGCTCGAGAGATCTAACGAGTTAATAAAGCGAGTCTAATCAAAAAGCGTAATAGAATCGAGATTTATATTAACTATATATATAAATTTAAGATATTTTAACTTAGCTCTATCTTATTCTTTTATATATACTAATAGTTATAAAGTTTTATAATAATCTGCGTCGCGATGAAATGTTCGTCCTTTTCTGCTTTCAGGCCAAGCGCGACCCCGTCGGGTTTAGCGTTGCCTCTTCAGGCAAGGCGCCCAGCATCGCCTCATCCGTCGCTTTCTTCAAGATATAAAGATCTGCTTCTCTCGCTACTTTCTTACTTCTTCCTTGATCTTTTTTTTATATCTCTCTATCATCTCCTTGCTTCTTCTCGTATTATAAGAATCTGCGTAATCTCCCTCATCTCTGACTGTCTAGCTAGCTTCTATCGATCATCGTCGATTGCTATGCTTTGAGCTTTGTATAAGATATTTTGCTGAATAATCCTTTCTTTCGAGATCACTTTGCTGTATCTCTCATCCTTATCGTCTCTTGATCTGTCTATTTTCGTCTACGGCTGAAGTCAGCGATAAAGGTGAACTCTCTAATTCGACACCTTGTATCTCGTCGACCGCGCTATAACTCAGCTCTCAACAAACGGAGATTCCTTTTTCAACTATGCTGAAGCGTTTCGTCGCTCGACTCTACTGCTCTGGACCTTCCTGCTTCGATTTTCCTCTGTCACCCAGTGTTTCATCATCGCTCAGCTGATCTGCGACTCTGCGATGACATTGATAAGAAATTTCAGACTACGACGAGCACTCCGTCGCGAAGCGACTATCTGACCCGAAGACGACTGTCACATAATCAATGAGAGGAATACCTTCTGAAAATTCTGCTGACCGAGTGGACAGGGATCGCCCCTTGGTCGTGATCGAGTGATATAGTATAAGAGGGGCTGAGTGTTGAAATGTATGACAGCTATGAGGTCTTGTATTGAGTGACTAATAGAACGACTCTATTGCATGACTATGTAGAATACATATAGTGGATAAGAAAGAAGAGAAGAAGAAGGATAGACAAGAGTCGCCCACTAGCGCCACGCTAAAAAGTACGCTAGTGCGGGCGGAACGGCCTATGATTGACTGAATTCCATCACTGAGCATACGTCGAGTAATGACGATGAGTCAAAATCAAGGAATAAAGTCAAAATATGATGTGCTCGCCTTGATCGATAGTGTTATTCGCGTTTTTGTCTGACAGGTTCCCGCATTCACCTCGTTCTGATGACGTGGCCTTGAAACGGTGATCTCACTTTTTGCTGTGAATCGAAGAGAATGCAGATCTATTGCAGAAGTTCTAGCGCGTAATGCCTAGACAGCTGCAGCTGATCTGACTCCACAGTTGGATATCTTCGAGGGGCGCAGTAAAGAATCCTTGGTTGATATAGTATGTAGATTGGATACGTAGCAACAAGGGTCGAGAGACTACGTTAGCGCATGTCGCAGAATATAAAATAGACGATTAAAGACCGAGCGATAATGATTAGAGATCGACTATTCGAGGTTTTTAAAGAGAAGTAGTCGACAGATATAAGAATAAGATAAACGATACTAAGATAACGTCTTCAGTGATTTTTTGACTAAGAAGAGTATAGACTCGATATCGCCGCTATAGATACGACTCAAAAGCGTATATAATTCTTATTTTGTCTTATTCTGAATATTTTAAATTTTCAACTTCAGACTATTCACACATAGCTTCTTTATCTGCATTTGAGACATAATAATATCAATTAACCTAGATTTTATGTTGAAATATATGACAGCTATGAGATCTTGTATTGAGTGACTAATAGAACGACTCTATTGTATAACTATATAGAATACATGTAGTGAATAAGAAGAAAGAGAAGAAGAAGGATAGACAAGAGTCGCTCACTAGCGCCACGCTAAAAGGTACGCTAGTGCGGGCGGAACGGTCTATGATTAACTGAATTCCATCACTCCCACACAGGCAATAATGAACCTGTATCTCTCACAGAGTCTATACTGAACTTCTGCTCCTAGACGCTCTTCTTGAGATCTAACTAATCTATAAATGTATCAAATTTGTTCTTGCTGAGAGCCTTTGTAAGCCCGTCAGCAGTCATTTCTCTCGTAGATATTCACTCGAATAACACTATCTTAGTTTTCATCTGATCTCGAACAAAATATCACTGTATGTCGATGTGCTTGATACGTGTATGAAATCTAAGGTCTGAAGTCAATGCTATAACACCCTAATTGTCTGTCTTAATCAGAACAGGCTTGAATAAAAGTCTCAGATCGATATTCAACTCGCTTAATAGACGAATTAGCCATATTGCTTTCTTGACTGCTTGCGTTTAAGTCATATATTCGATCTCGTAAGACGACAATATAATAAACTGCTGACGTTTCGACGTTTAGCTTACAGCCCCTTTATATAACAGAAACACGTATACTTCGAGAGATCTACGGGTCTCAAAATCCGACGCTCAGTCAGCATCGATAAACCTCTCGAGATCATTGACGATTTCATAGATAATATCGTGATCGATTATATCTTTTAAGTATCGAAGCACACGCTTAACAGTAGCGATATGCTTAAAATTCGAATTTTGATTGTATCGAGAAAGAATAATTATGACAAAGCAAATATCAAAACGCGTTTATATTATAACGTACATTATTGATCTCATTATTGACTAATACTCACGAACGACGTTCGAGATTGCTTGATTCACTAATTTCTCTTTCAATTGTGTATCAATTATTATTGATGTTAACACAAGAGCGAAATTTGTTATATTAAAACGAGCGAGAACTTTCTTCAAATAAGTGCTCTGAGTGATTCGAACGCTTCTCTTTGCGCGATTTCTCTGAATTTCCATGCTCAAATAATATGAGTATAAATCGAGATCGATCATTGCGAAGCGCTTGCTAAGTTCTTTCTTGAGATTCGATATATGTTTTAATTCTCGAGAGTCATATATTTGAATATCGTTCACATACACGCTGACAATTAGACGTGTTTTCTCATTAACAAAGAGTGAGTGATTCGATTCGATGTGCTTGAAGTCTTTTAATATCAGAAAGTCTCGTAGAGTAACGTATTACTCACGAGAGGATTGCTTGAGATTATATAAGGCTCTAAGCAAGAGACACATTATATCGTGTTTATCGTTCTTATATCTCTTGAGCTATTTCACGTAGATTCGTTTCTTTAACAACGCGTTAAGAAAGACTGTTATGACGTTCATTTGTTCACAGTTTAGATCGTAGTAGATCATAATAAAAAATAGCACTTTAAACGATATGAATTTGACAACGAAGACAAATGTTTGATCGTAGTTGACATCGTAGATTTGTTCAAATTCTCGAACTACTTAGCGTGCTTTATAGAGTATCGTCTCGTCAAGTCTCTTCTTGATCTTATAGACTCACTTGTCGCTGAGAACGAGAGCGTTCTTTGATCTCTTGATTAGTCTTCAGATATTCATAATAGCGAAGAACTGCATTTGCTTATTCATAGTCTCACTTCATTGCTTAACATAGAAATCGATCATTGCTTCTTTATAAGTCAATGACTCGTAGTTATCGACGTTATCGATATCTTGATTTCTTCGCATTTCAGCTATCTTCTAAACAGCGTTAACGAGATCGAATTTCGACTTAAAGTCATAATGTTAAGAGTTCTCATAATCGACGATAGCGAGTCTATAATACATTCGTTCTAACTGTAGAGTTACGTTATACTTGATATGAGTAATTGCTCGCTGAGTTCACATCTTGATATCGCTTTATTTTTTATTTAGAAGTATCTTTTAAGAAGAAGCGAAAACACGCTTCGATCTCGAAGTATACGTTACGTCGATACTTGAATCTAAATGTACATTTAGAGCGTTCTGAGATATCTAATTATCGTTATCTTTCGAAAATTCTTCTTTCGATGCTGTTGTTTCTCTCACATCTTCGAGATCTTCGACAACATTTGAAGCATTATTAAGAACGTCTTATATATGCTGTAAGCTGAAGCCTTCTTGAGAATCGTCGTCGACGTCGTGTGATATATAATGATGCTCAGAAGCATCATTCTCTGTATCGAGTATATTATCGTCGTTATTAGTAACGTCAGCTAGTTAGTAATTCGTGTCTTGTACGACTAAAGTCATCAAACGAGTTTCGTTAAAATTAACGTGTGACGATCTTTCGACTTTTCTGCTGACTGGGTTTTATATTTTAAATATGAATATATTGTTATAGTCTATTAAGTAGCATTTCTTGTTACGCTCGTCGAGTTTCTTACGTTTTTTCTTGAGTATATGAATCTAGATCACGTAGTTAATGATTCTTATATATTCGAGAAATGATTATTCGTTAGTTTATATCTTATGAGAGATTATATCGTGTATCTTGATTGTTGAACTTCGATTCTTCTGATAAATCTTGATGTGAAGAAGTTCGAATCAGAGATAACGTGTTAATCTCGAGTCGAACAACATAGCTCTTACGTCGTTCATAACGACGCGATTTTAAACTTCGTTGAGTTTATTCTACTCTAAAATATAGATCACGATAGACTTTATTATAACTTCTAAGTTCTTAAGTAAGATCTTAAAGTCGTCGTTAATGAACTCAGTATTATTATCAATACGTACTATCTTGAGTTTATATTCTAACTCGTTTTTCATGTTACGAGCGTACCTCGCATCCTTGACACACCTGCCTTGACACTTCCCCTTTAGGCTTAGCGTGTCTTGGCAGGTTCACTCCGCCATACATATATGGCCTCCCTCCCAGTCCATAGTTGCTCCTCAGCTTGTTATCTTCGTTACATACTACACTACGGTTATCACCACAGTACGGTCCTTACATTTCACTTAAGTTTTTTAGTTACGAAAGAGTTTAAACGTTTCGTTCTTATGCTTATACGTAAAGTATTAGATTCGAAGAGTCGCTTAATTCGTTAGAAGCATATAGTATTTGACTTCATTGATCGATAACACGTTGAATAATCCTCTCAAGTCGATATGAACTTTATCGAGTTTTTCGAGTATCTCTCGCTGTTGTCTTCTTAAGACCTTACGAGACGACTTTATCTTAAAACACGTCTCACAAATAAGCTTGATTCGAGATTTTTATGTTAAGATGATGTCCTTACTCATGTTAACGAGTCTCTTAAAATCTATCTCATTTAAATATCTTATTCGACGATGTCACAGTTCGACTGCGTCTTCGTTAAACATT
Organism: Pseudevernia furfuracea; assembly: GCA_022315425.1. Taxonomy (NCBI): domain Eukaryota; kingdom Fungi; phylum Ascomycota; class Lecanoromycetes; order Lecanorales; family Parmeliaceae; genus Pseudevernia; species Pseudevernia furfuracea. The sequence continues at coordinate 620,397 of JAIUPT010000030.1, forward strand.
AGAGCGATAAATAGTGCTCTCATATTCTTCTAAATTAGAACGACAATTTTGATCGTAGACTGAGACATATTTAGTATATAGATGTTTCGAGTCTTTGATATACTTTTTATAAGTACATTATTCTTTAAAATGTGATAATTATTATCGAGAAAGACGATTTTAAATCTCTTCTTAATGACCTAGCTAATTGAAAATAGCTCGCATATAAAGTCTGATACATATAATACGTTCTCAATACGAACTATGTTGCTAATTTTATTCTTTAATAATTATTTTATTTCGACTGTGTTACGTTCTTGAGTTTAGATAGTAACTTCGTTGACAATAATTACTTCTTTACGATAGAGTCGATACTCGATGAACTCGTCCTTATCGAAGAACATGTGATTAATATATTCTAAGTCGATTATTTAGTCTCGTAACGTCGTGAGATCACTATTTAACGCTGCGAAGTATACACGAAAATATGAAAACGTCTTATGTGAAAGTTGATCAATTATTTCAAAATCGATAACTTCGAACTGAGAGATAAGCTTTTTCTCTATTTCTCGACTTATCTCGTCGTAAAAGTTTGACGTAGATTGAAGCTGAGACGTGAAGTGCGCGCTTGATATCTTCACTATGATTTCTTTCTTCTGATATTCGATGTCGAAAAGTGCTCTCGAAGAGGAAAGCAGTCGTGTGCTTACGTATTCAATAAAGTTTGATATATACGTAAGCTGAATCATCGATTCTTCTTGCGATATCTTTAATGTAGATTCTCTCTCTTATTTTTCTATTAATTAAGATAAAGACTAATCGAGAGTCTCTATAATCGACTTCTTCGATATTTTCTCGTTATAGAATTTCGATATAGTCGCGTTGAACGAAAAGTCTCAGATCTTATTCTCTTCGTCTGTCACGGTGTTTTGATCAATAATCAAGTGAGTCATTGTCGAAATATGAGTACTGTGATTATCTTCGAAATCGTCTGATCGTTCACGTTCTTTGACGACATTCGTCTTGGCCTTAGTCTTCTTAAAGACGTCACGAAATCTGTCTGAGATACGATTCTCATGAAGGGTTCAGCAGTCGTATGATCAGTGTAGTCTCTTGTTATTATTCTTATTAAAATGACACTTGAGATACTTCGATGAGTTATTATCGCTCTTATAGTTAGTACTATTCGGGTTCTTGAAAATGAGTTGAATGATGTTATTGTTTTTACTCTCGCGGCCTCTCGTTGAGTCTCGATCACGATTGTTGTTGTCTCTATTAGAGATCTTCTTCTCGTTCTCCTTCTGTTTGAAACGCTTCATAACGACGATCATGACTTGTTCTTTGATGTCTCTCTTCAGAAGACGCTCTTTCTCATGAAGGAGTGTGACAATTTTGTTAAAGTCGAACACTTCGTTCAACGACGTGATGATACGATGCACGAAATTCTTATACTTGATGTCAAGGTTGTTCAGCAGCAACGAGACGAGTATTCACTCGTCTATTCTAGTTCTTATTCGACTAAGATTCTTCGACTTTGCTCGTATGTTGACAACGTACGTCTTCATGAAGTTGTCACTGCTTGTTATTGACGTTGTTTAGAGTTCTTGTAACTTGATGAATCGAAGAACGAAATCTGAGTCGAAATAATTGTTCTTCAACTTGATTCATCGATTCATGACAATCTTATTGTTCTTAATGACTTCGACTGATTTATCTTCACACATAAAGTAAATCAGCTCAGACGCTTAATTGTTCGTCTGCTTTCAGATCTTCAATTGAGTCTGATAGATCGTTGTCTGAGCAGTCGTAGATACTAATGTGACTAATAGATTCGTTAAAAAGTCCATATTTGCATTCTAAACGACGTCTTATAAATCCGAGTATATCAGTGCACTCTTTATCTTTTTGACCCATGACTGATAATTTTATTGACCCTTCAGCTTTAAGAAATTTCATATCTGCGTCAATACAGCATAAGATAATTAAGTAGTTATTTTGAATTAACTATATGATGTGATGTTATGTTAACATTATTATTATAACATCGACTCTCTTACAGACGATGAGGTACAGTAGGTAATTTTTCTACTGTGTGAAGACCTCAATGACGAAAATTCGGGCTCATAACCTATTGAAATATATGACAGCTATGAGATCTTATATTGAGTGACTAATAGAACGACTCTATTGCATGACTATATAAAATATATGTAGTTGATAAGAAGAAAGAGAAGAAGAAGGATAGACAAGAGTCGCTCACTAGCGCCACGCTAAAAAGTACGCTAGTGCGAGCGGAACGGCCTATGATTGGCTGAATTCCTTCATTTTATTTAATTCTATTAACTCTTTAACAAAGTCGATTTGATTAACAAAGAATTATTCATAATCTCGATTGATAATACTTCCGTCATCTGCGAACAGAGATATATCTTTAGAGTTTCTAGATTCAGCGACGAATAAGATGAATTACTTAACGACTACGATCGAATCGAAGTTGTTACGACCGTACTCTGCATCCCTTGACACCGACTAGGCGCTAGGCTCATGAGAGCCTAGCCTAGCCTTGGCGAAGACCTTGCCTCCTACATATACAGAGCCTCCCTCCTAGATAGTTCGATAGACTCTTTATCCTCGTCTACTCATACCTCTATGATCCTTCTAGGCCTGGTCCTGACAGAAGTTCTTAATTCGACTGGCTCGTCGTCGAAGAATCCCCTTGATCTGTTATTTTATAAGTATATATTGAATCTCAAAGACACTAAATTATACGTCGAAGATAATATTCGTCGTTTTCGCTTTTTATAGATCTTAAATAATAGCTTCAATTCTCTTAAACGAACTCGATCTCAGAGATAGTCGCAATAAAGACGACGAAGAGAAAGAAAAAAGCTTTTTATTCTTCGAGAAACTAATAATCGATGTCGAAAGAGTATAAGAGTCGCAATAATCGAGCTTAAGATTAGATGAAGATAACGATACGAATATCGATAACAGTAATAACGTTCACTTTAGAAGTAACGATTCGACTTCTAAGTAAGACGAAAAATATTACTTTTTTAATACTTTACGAAGTTCTGTAGTAGGCTTAGAAGCTAAATACGATCTCTAAAGCTCTCGCTAGCAGATATTAATACTAATAGATAGCGTCTATCTAGATATTCCCTTCTTCGCGATAAGACAGAAGATTTCATCTCTGATTCTTCTTCTTATCGTCATCGTTATTCTTCTTTACTCTCTAATTCTCTTCTCTCATCGATATGCGATATAGAAATTAGCTTCAAAAATATCGAGTCTCGTTACTTCTGTGAAGAGAAAGAGAAAGAAGATAAAGAAACGAGCTGTAGTACAAATAACATTATTTCACACTCTCTTCGATCGTCTATTGCGTCGTCAAATTCGAAATTAACATTAATTTCGTTATGATTCTTCTAGGCCTAGAAAAGACGTCGTAAGATTAGTAATAGATTCGACTAACTTCTTATAAATATGAAGCTCAGCGATCTATACGAACGTTGAGTCTATAATATTTATAAACGTTATCGATATTCGAGATTTCTTCAAGCGCATAGCAGATAATATAGATTTAAACGAGAGTAAAGAATATATATATAGATTAAAGAAGACTTAGCGTGTAGATTAATACGCAGATATCAATCTTTGCGAATACGTTTAATAACTCTAAAAAGTCGCGATCGTGATCGACAAGAGAAATAATATCGATAATAAATCAAGCGATCTTAATTTCGTACGAATTCGATTACAATCTAAGTCTATCTTTAGTAGATCTTTCTTTTCGCGAATATACTCGTAATATAAGAAAATAATAAGCTTAAGTCGATTCAGTGAAGTTAATAACAGTCGAGATGTGATTTTTAATACATTTCTAATCAGTACTCGAGATTTCTACTAATATATTTTAAATAACTCTCTTATGATGAAGAATAACGACAAAAAGACTAACGAAACTAACGCTTCTATTAGAGCCCCGAGTGTGAAGTCTGAGATTCATATCGTATATCTTCAAAGCTCTTATTCGAAGAAACAGTCAAAGATAAACGATTGTTTGAGTTCTCTCATTATCGAACCTACCTCGATTCTTATTAATCGTTCGATCTCTTTTAGTGTCGTACTGTCGTCGAATCGAGTAAAGTAGACTACTTGTGAAGATAGTCGCAGAATTCAGTCAATCATAGGCCGTTCCGCCCGCACTAGCGTGCCTTTTAGCGTGGCGCTAGTGAGCGACTCTTGTCTATTCTTCTTCTTCTCTTTCTTCTTGTTCACTACATGTATTCTACATAGTTATACAATAGAGTCGTTCTATTAGCCATTCAATACAAGACCTCATAGCTGTCATATATTTCAACAGGTTATGAGCTCGGATTTTCGTCATTGAGGTCTTCACACAGCAGAAAAATTTATCTGCTGTACCTCATCGTCTGTGAGAGAGCCGATATTATAATAATAGTGTTATCATAGCATCACACTACATCACATAGTCAATTCAAAATGACTACCTAGTTGTCCCATGCTGCATTGACGCAGATATGGAATTTCCCAAAGCTGAAGGGTCAATAAAATTATCAGTCATGGGTCAAAAAGATAAAGAGTGCACTGATGTACTCGGATTTATGAGACGTCGTTCAGAATACAAATAAGGACTTTTTAACGAATCTATTAGTCACATCAGCATCTACGACTGCTCAGGCAACGATCTATCAGACTCAATTGAAGATCTGAAAGCAGACGAACAATTAAGCGTCTGAGCTAATTTACTTCATGTGTGAAGATAAATCAGTCGAAGTCATTAAGAATAATGAAGTTGTCATGAATCGATGAATCAAGTTGAAGAACAATTATTTCGACTCAGATTTCGTTCTTCGATTCATCAAGTTACAAGAATTCTAAACAACATTAATAACAAGCAGCGACAACTTCATGAAGACGTACGTTGTCAACATACGAGCAAAGTCGAAGAATCTTAGTCGAATGGGGACTAGAATAGACGAGTGAATACTCGTCTCGTTGCTGTTGAACAATCTTGATATCAAGTACAAGAATTTCGTGCATCGTATCATCACGTCGTTGAACGAAGTGTTCGACTTTGATAAAATTGTCACACTTCTCCATGAGGAAGAGCGTCTCCTAAAGAGAGACATCAAAGAATAAGTCATGATCGTCGTCATAAAGCGTTTCAAACAGGAGGAGAACGAGAAGAAGACCTCTAATAAAAATAAAAATAATCGTGATCGAGACTCAACGAGAGATCGCGAGAATAAAAATAACAACATCACTCAGCTGATTTCAAAGAACTCGAATAGTACTAACTATAAGAGCGATGACGACTCTTCTGAGTGTTTCAAGTGTTATTTTAATAAGAATAATAATAAGAGACTACACTAATTATACGACTGCTGAACCCTTCATGAGGATCGTATATTAGACAGATTTCGTGACGTCTTCAAGAAGGCTAAGGTCAAGGCGAATGCCGTCAAAGAACGTGAACGATCAGACGATTTCGAAGATAATCACAGTACTCATATTTCGGCAATGACCTATTTGATTATTGATCAAAACATCGTGACAGACGAAGAGAATAAGATCTGAGACTTCTCGTTTAACGCGATTACATCGAAATTCTATAACGAGAATATATCGAAGGAGTCGATTATAGAGACTCTCGATTAGTCTCTATCTCAATTGATAGAAAAATAAGAGAGGGAATTTATATTAAAGATATCGCAAGAAGAATCGATAATTTAGCTTGCGCATATATCAAACTTTATCGAATACGCAAGCACACGACTGCTTCTCTCTTCGAGAGCACTTCTCGACATCGAATATCAGAAGAAAGAAATCATAGTGAAGACATTAAGCGCGCACTTCACGTCTCAGCTTCAATCTACGTCAAACTTTTGCGACGAGACAAGTCGAGAGATAGAGAAAAAGCTTGTCTCTTAGTTCGAAGTTGTCGATTTTGAAATAATTGATCAACTTTCATATAAGACGTTTTCATATTTTCGTGTATACTTCGCAGCGTTGAATAGTGATCTCACGACGTCACGAGACTAAATAATCGACTCAGAGTGTATTAATCACATGTTCTTCGATAAGAACGAGTTTATCGAGTATCGACCCTATCGTAAAGAAATAATTGTTGTTAACGAAGTTACTATCTGAACTCAAGAACGTGACACAGTCGAAATAAAATAACTATTAAAGAATAAAATCAGCAACATAGTTCGTATTGAGAACGTATTACATGTATCAGACTTTATATGCGAGCTATTTTCAATTAGCTAGGTCATTAAGAAGAGATTTAAAATCGTCTTTCTCGATAATAATTATCACATTTTAAAGAATAATGTACTTATAAAAAGTATATCAAAGACTCGAAACATCTATATACTAAATATGTCTCAGTCTACGATCAAAATTGTCGTTCTAATTTAGAAGAATACGAGAGCACTATTCATCGCTCTAATGTTTAACGAAGACGCAGTCGAACTGTGACATCGTCGAATAAAATATCTAAACGAGATAGATTTTAAGAGACTCGTTAACATGAGCAAGAACATCATCTTAACATAAAAATCTCGAATCAAGCTCATTTGTGAGACGTGTTTTAAGACAAAGTCGTCTCGTAAGGTCTTAAGAAGACAACAGCGAGAGATACTCGAAAAACTCGATAAAGTTCATATCGACTTGAGAGGATTATTCAACGTGTCATCGATCAATAAAGTCAAATACTATATGCTTCTAACGAATCAAGCGACCCTTCGAATCTAATACTTCACGTATAAGTATAAGAACGAAACGTTTAAGCTCTTTCGTGACTGAAAAACTCAAGTGAAAAACGAGTTAGAATATAAACTCAAGATAGTACGCATTGATAATAATACTGAGTTCATTAACGACGACTTTAAGATCTTACTCAAGAACTTAGAAGTTATAATAAAGTTTATCGTGATCTATACTTCAGAGTAGAATAAACTCAGCGAAGTTTAAAATCGCGTCGTTATGAACGACGTAAGAGCTATGTTGTTCGACTCGAGATTAACACGTTATCTCTGATTCGAACTTCTTCACATCAAGATCTATCAGAAGAATCGAAGTTCAACAATTAAGATATACGATATGATCTCTCATAAGATATAAACTAACGAATAATCATTTCTCGAATATATGAGAATCATTAACTGCGTGATCTGAGTTCATATACTTAAGAAAAAACGTAAGAAACTCGACGAGCGTAACAAGAAATGCTACTTGATAGACTATAACGATATATTCATATTTAGAGTATAAAACCCAGTCAGCAGAAAAGTCGAAAGATCGTCACACGTTGATTTTGACGAAACTCGTTTGATGACTTCAGTCGTATAAGACACGAACTACTAACTAGCTGACGTCACTGACGACGACGATGATATACTCGATACAGAGAGTGATGCTTCTAAGCATCATTATATATCACACGACGTCGACGACGATCCTCAAGAAGACTTCAGCTTATAACATATATAAGACGTTCTTGATAATGCTTTAAATGTTATCGAAGATCTCGAAGATGTGAGAGCAGCATCGAAAGAAGAATTTTCGAAAGATAACGATAATTAGATATCTCAAAACGCTCTGAATATACACTTAGATTCAAGTATCGACGTAACGTATACTTCGAGATCGAAGCGTGTTCTCGCTCCTTCTCAAAAGATACTTCTAAATAAAAAATAAAGCGATATCAAGATGTGAACTCAGCGAACAATTATTCATATCAAGTATAACGTAACTTTACAGTCAGAACGAATATACTGTAGACTCGCTATCGTCGATCATGAAAACTCTTAACATTATAACTTTGAGTCGAAATTCGATCTCGCTAACGCTATTTAGAAGATAACTAAAATACGAAGAAATCAAGACATCGATAACGTCGATAATTACGAGTCATTGACTTATAAAGAAGCAATGATCGATCTCTATATTAAGCAATGAAGTGAGACTATAAACAAGCAAATGTAGTTCTTCGCTATCATAAATATCTGAAGACTAGTCAAGAGATCAAAAAACGTCTTCGTTCTCAGCGACAAGTGAGTCTATAAGATCAAGAAGAGACTTGACGGGACGATACTTTATAAAGCACGCTGGGTAATTCGAGAATTTGAATAAATCTACGATGTCAACTACGATCAAACATTTGTCTTCGTTGTCAAATTCATATCGTTCAAAGTGCTATTTTTTATTATGATCTATTACGACCTAGACTGTGAATAAATAAACGTTATAATAGTCTTTCTTAACGCGTTGTTGAAGAAACGAATCTACGTGAAACAGCTCAAGAGATATAAGAACGATAAACACGATATAATATATCTCTTGCTTAGAGCTCTATATAATCTCAAGCAATTCTCTCGTGAGTGATACGCTACTCTACGAGACTTTCTAATATCAAAAGACTTCAAGCATATCGAATCGAATCACTCACTCTTTGTTAATGAGGAAACACGTCTAATTGTCAACGTGTATATGAACGATATTCAAATATATGATCTTCGAGAATCAAAACATATATCGAATCTCAAGAAAGAACTTAGCAAGCGCTTCGCAATAATCGATCTCGATTTATGCTCATATTATTTGAGCATGGAAATTCAGAGAAATCGCGCAAAGAGAAGCGTTCGAATCACTCAGAGCACTTATTTAAAGAAAGTTCTCGTTCGTTTTAACATAACAAATTTCGTCCCCGTGTCAACATCAATAATAGTTGATACACAATTGAAAGAGAAATCAGTGAATCAAGTAATCTCGAACGTCGTTCGTGAGTATCAGTTAATAATGAAATCAATGATGTACGTCATAATGTAAACGCGTTCTGATATTTGCTTTGTTATAATTATTCTTTCTCGATATAATCAAAATTCGAATTTTAAGCATATCGCTGCTGTCAAGCGTGTGCTTCGATACTTGAAAGATACAATCGATCACGATATTATCTATGAGACCGTCAATGATCTCGAGAGATTTATCGATGTTAACTAAGCGTCGAATTCTGAGACTCGTAGATCTCTCGAAGCATACGTGTTTCTACTGTATAAAGAGGCTGTAAACTAAACGTCGAAACGTCAGCAGTTCATTACATTGTCGTCTTACGAAATCAAATACATGGCCCAAACGCAAGCAGTCAAGGAAGCAATATGACTAACTCGTCTGTTAAGCGAGTTAAATGTCGATCTGAGACTTTCATTCAAGCCTGTTCTAATCAAGACAGACAATCAGGGTGTCATAGCATTGACTTCAGACTCTAGATTTCATACACGTATCAAGCACATCGATATACAGTGACATTTTGTTCGAGATCAGATGGAAACTGAGGCAGTGTTATTCGAGTGAATATCTACGAGAGAAATGACTGCTGACGGGCTTACAAAGGCTCTCAGCAAGGACAAATTTGATACATTTGTAGATCAGTTAGGTCTCAAGAAGAGCGTCTAGAAGCAGAAGTTCAGTATAGACTCTATGAGAGATACAGACTCATTATTGCCTGTGTGAAAGTGATGGAATTCAGCCAATCATAGACCGTTCCGCCCGCACTAGCGTGCCTTTTAGCGTGGCGCTAGTGGGCGACTCTTGTCTATCCTTCTTCTTCTCTTTCTTCTTATTCACTACATGTATTCTACATAGTTATGCAATAGAGTCGTTCTATTAGCCACTCAATACAAGATCTCATAGCTGTCATATATTTCAACAGATAGTCGCAGAATAGCAGCGAACGTCTATTCTCCTCGCGTTATTATTGTCCCCTCATCACTCGCTGAGCGACATCACGATCAAGAAGATTCAACATTAAATAAAGAGACGTGAGAGATCGTAAGAATCGTTAATAAGAGACGAAGAGAAAAGAGTTATAAATATAAAATATGTTAAAAGAAGATATGACTACTCGAACGCGAGTTAGAAAACGCATAGAAACTATTACGAAAGTTTAAGACGAAACATTAGATGTAGCGAAGAGGCAAACGAGAAAGATCGATACGTGTAGATAAGAGTCGATAATCGTTGATTACTTTTTTTTGTTCGTAGAAGTCTATATGTTCTTGAGATTATAGAAATTAAGGTTATTTTAGTAAATTGAAGACACTACTATTATTCGCTACATCTTTTCATTTCATAAAATTGATGTGCTTGAGAAGGCGAACATTTCACAGTTATTGATGCACGATTCTTCAGACGTCCTATTCGATTTGCTGATCATCACGTCGTCTAGTCGAATATTATTCTTTACGCTTGGAGCTTCATCGCCGACATCGATTATTAGTTCAAATCTAATCGAGGGAAAGATAGAGCGTATATAAGCGGACTTTATTTCTGGATTACAATCTAGTAAGGTTCGATACAGTATTGCTTTCTCTAACTACTTTCCAAAATGCTGTTAGTCAATAAATCTAGTAGACTAGATATACCGATTATCGCTAACTCAAAGAGCGTCGTACTCTTTATAAGAAGTCGATGAGAAAAGCCCATCGAAAACGTACGACTGGATTCAAACACTGACAAGAAGAGTACTACTGAGAACTGTAACATGGTTTAGATTGCTGGGTAGATCTCTGCTGAATATAGCGTCTGCAGTAATATGTACCTATCGGAAGCGTTTCAACCTAGAAAGTAACACAACACATCTAAGATGCGTTCGCTAGAGCTGTAACATTATCTTATCTCATCAGGTCTAAGAGTTAGTACGGGATCTATAACTCGTAAGACTGTTCATGTAATGGAATGGGGAGCTAATAGTGAAATGGGGAATCAATAATGGAATGGGGAGCCAATAGTGGAATGGGGAGCAGATAGTAGAATGGGGAGCCAAAAGCGGAGCGAGGGTTATTTATTTTTGGAGATTCTTTTAACAAGTTATCTAATTGAACAATTCGTTGGTTTGTAGATTCTAATATCAATGACCTGTATCCATAGCTTTGCATTTTGTCAAGCCACTTGTCCCCAGACTGATACGCATACTCGTGTTCACCGGGATATGCACGTCACTGAGATATGCACGAATTTTTCCCACCTTCGTTCCACCACCATTTGATAGAAAAATAGAAAAAAAAAGTTATAAATCGTAGATTACGAGTTTCAAAACTTCAAGAATTTTCAGAATCGAAGGGGTGATGATAAATTTATGTAATAGTTGATCTGTGCTATATTTTGGTGACAGAGGTAAATTGAGAGAAGCCCTAACCCTAACGTGCATATTCCAGTGACGTGCATATTCCGGTGAACACGAGTATGTAGTCTTTTAAAAAGTCTATAGAGAATTGTATGCATAAAATGTAGATTTTTGACGTCAGACGTAAGCTTTATCAACTAATTATAACAGCTATCTCTTTGACTTATACTTGTTCATTCAAAAATTGATGTATGACTTGCTATCTGAGGTGCACTTCGATGCAGATGTAAGATAGCATCGATTTTACCTCCTCAAGAGCTGTGAAAATCTTGTTTATTTCTCTGCAATACTTATCTGCATTGCTTTTGAATTCCTCGACTATGAGCTTTCACTTACTTATGTGCTCTTCGAGTTTTTCGTTGTTCATCTGTAGCTGCTGAATGATAACTTTTAATTGATTAATCTTCACCTCAGCTGTTCGTCTCCTTTTCGATTCTATGACAATCTTATGTTCCTGTTCGCTAACTTCGCGAGTTAATCTAATATTGTCTTCGTGTAGCTCGTCAATTTTTTGCGATAAAGCTGACTTTCGACTTGAGAAATTTCAGAAACTTATTAAGCAGTCAGCTAAACGTCGAGCTGATAGGATATGTAACGCGTACAGACTCTTCCCCATTCTGTGCCGAAGGTTTCGATTGCAGTGGGGTCTTCCAGATGGCTATAAATGATCTATCGACACCGTCACACAAATCCTTGAGCTGGCCGATCGATAGATCACTTAGGTTCTTCAAGAACAGGTGCTCTTTTTCGTCCATCTTTTCCCACGTATAAGGGTCATTCGCGTTGGTTTTGAGCCGCACTTGCGACGCTTCTATCACGATTTCGAGCCTTTTATCTTTAATCGTGTCAGTAGCATCTGATCATAAAAGATGATGGCTCTTACAAATATGCGCTGATAGTTTCTCTCTGCATTTCTTGTTCCACTCCGTTCGCTTTACATTATTGAATCGCCGAGAGACCATTCTTTGAATTATTCGCAGAGTAAGTTAATTAGAGCCCTAAAAGAAGTTATTAGCTGTCGTTCAAATATGTTTCATTATATAAAGCTTTTGTCTCTTCATGAAGGTTTAATTTTGACATCCTTTCTCAGGGAGCCAAAATTGAAGTCCCAAATCAAAAGGAACGGAGGTGAACATCTGGACACCTGTGTTAATTGAAGGATCGTTTCAATCCATGTCAAAGCCCTGCTATTTTCATGAGCTGACTGTAGCCTACGTAACCCTGCCTCAAGAGTACAGTCTCAGAGCTCAGCGACTTGTCTATGGAATAAAGAGATTTCCTTACACCCCATACATATGTTGCATAACAGCCATGAGCTATCGATTTCCATGGCCATAATATGACCGCCATGGATAAAAGGGAATTTCATGGCTGTCATACATTTTCATGAGATCATTACACCGATCTCATGGGCTAAATTCCATGACTGTAATAGTACCATCCATGGATATTGACAGGAAATTATGATAATTGCGAATGCTACCAAGCCACTTTTCTTGCTCCCTTACTACTATTATTCCTACTATTTCTTCGCACCTTTCCTACTGTCTTAATTAAGCTTTCTAACCTTCTCTTGGCAGTTGTCATACCAGCTAACTATAATATATGTTAAATAGGACTGCTCTAGGGGAGTTTCTGGAAATACAATCTATACCTTCTAAATATCCATATTACACCTACTACTCTTGCTACGTTGTCTCCGCTGTCTCTTGCCATGACCATGCGCCATAGCTATGCCCGAACACCCGAATCTATATATAAAACAGTGGTGCAACAAATCCATAACTGGAAACAATACGATAATGCGATATACGAAATCACTAACCTCTAGTCTGTGACGAAGGTAACAGCGACGAAATAGGTAGCAATAGCGGTTATAAGGGTGGTAGGAAAGGTGCGAAGAAGTAGTAGTAAGGGAGTAAGAAAAGTGGCTTGGTAGCATTCGCAATTATCTATCAATATCCATGGATGCTACTATTACAGTCATGGAATTTAGCCCATGAGATTGATGTAATGATCTCATGAAAATGTATAACAGCCATGAAATTCCCTTTTATCCATGGGTGGCATGATTCCATGACTGTCACTATCTTCAACAATTTACTATGTATGGTAGCTTAGGGCTAGGGCTAATCCTCGGCGCTATACCTAACTCGGAAGGATCAGGCTCAATAATGACTGAAGTAAATGCATGAAAGAAAATCTACACAGGTGGGTGTAGGCCAGTTATGCAAGCTGCCGCGCCGAGTGAGCTGCCAGTCCAAGATGGGCCCCTACCCTCCCGTCAAGGGTAGACAGCGCGCGCGGGAGGGTATTCTTGGTTGGGCTTTCGTTTTTCTGTAATATTCTCTCGGGGATTTCTTCCATGTCTTCAAGTCTCGCTAAGGTTGCAATGTACATCGAGGGTTGGGGGGAAAAGTATCTTGGAACGAGAGAAGAGAGCTGCCCTCTGAATTGATGCGGGGCCGCCGGCGGGCTTCATGCCTGCCACGTTTGTCTTCACCACATTAATCATCCTCCAGGAGTGCCTCACTCATCTGACCTTTCCTCATAGTCAATGCGCAGGATTTTCACAGCCCCACCCACCATTCCTCACCAGCTCTCCCCTTTACAGTACGGAAATTCTGCGCTGCCATTTATGTATCGTTAAGTACGTAGATCCTATTAAGCTCCAGGCTAAGCCTACTCCCAATAATTTTCCCGGGGAGATTGTGTATCATACCTACACGAAATTGACTTTGTGAAACTCACCGCGCATTGTGGGTGAAGAGATTCATGAGAGCTTTGGTGGGTGAATGAACGGCTATTTTGTCATTCTGGTTTTGAGTGATGATAGGTCTCGCTTTACTTGGTTCTTGGGGGAAAGGATTGCTGGTTCTTGCGGAGTGGGACGGATGAGTACGATGAGATTTACGGCTGGGAGTGTTTTCGGAAGCTGCGGTGTCATGAACGTAGCTAAACTTACATTGATAGTAGTATTTCCTCTTTACATAACCCTCCTTTCCCCCTTTCCCACTCCACCCTCGCCTCCTTCTCCCACCCCCGCAAGCCATCCTATACCCACAGGACTCTCATCTCACAGCCAAGTAAACCACTTATAGTATCACCAGACAAGGCGTTTTTTTTTAAATCTCCTTTTACGTCTATGAGTGAAGTGAGTGGTCGGGCGACGGCTGTTGTTGATAGATTTGGTTGGGTTGGTTTTTGTTGGGAAGGGTGGGAAGGGGGGGGGGGTGGGTGGATGGGTGGACGGAAGGGGGTGGGAGAGGAGAGGAGACGGGTGGGATTGGAGTGTTGTGAAGAGGGGTGGGTGATCTTATGAGTGGGAGAGGGGTTGGGGAGCTTAAGGTTGAGATGAGAAAATTCCTGTTCATTTGGCATAGGAGTGATCGAGATGGGGAGATTGCTTGAGTAGCGTTGGTAATAACGGGGGTTGGCTTTTGTGCGAACGTGATGGTGGTTTGAAGAGGGTGTGGATCGGGGGTAATGGTTGTTGCTTTGTCCTTCACAAGTCAGGTATAGGAGTAGAGGGTCTCAACAGATCCTTCGGGGTAACTGTCGATAACGCGTGTGCTGTATCATACAGGTAGAATTTCAATCGAATCGCAGCCTAAGAACAATCTTGAACCTCTTTTCACAAAATTCAAGGAAGGATGAGACTCTTGCGCAAGGGTGTGGAGGTGGAGGCCAAGTTATAGTGTGATGGATAATGCAAGTATGAGAGATGAATGGCCCTCAGTCGTCCGGTAAGATACCATGACTCTTCCCAACCACCATCAAGCTTCTATCGATCTTGCTCAGAATTTCACGTAGGTTATTACGGCCTATTCTTGGGGTGAACCCCAAACTTGCTATCCCGGAGTTGGCTATCTCGAGTAGCTGGGGAACTAGTATCTGCTGACAGAGCGGATCTGTTGAACAGGTTGGGGATCTATAGGCCATGGATATAAATTGGTCAAGATCCCGTGTCCACAATTGCTGTATCTCAGGTGAGAGTCGATTACGTGCCCACCAGCGCACCAGCACATGCATGCTGTAAGCGGCATCTGCCTCGCGCTGTATTAGACTGAATCGTGTCAATGGGGCCATGACTTCTGAATACGCTTGTTGATTCCACTGGCCGTCAGAAGTCGTTGTCAGCAGATTGTTGACCAGTGTGGTAGTCTGGAGCATGGAGGGCTTCTTGGACATCAATAGGGCCCCTAATGGCCAAAAAACAAGCGCAAGACTACAACAGGCTGCTATTGTATTTAGTATTAGGGCGCCGCGTAATATCCGTGTTCTAAGGAAGATCGTATATACGACCAACGATATGGCGATCACGGGTAGCACGTACAGGGCTCCTTTGGCAGATTCGGAGGTGGTCTGGATGTTGCGTGCGACCGTGAGAAACTGCGCTTTGTTTGAGTGAGAAAATTCCAGCTGGTCGAGAAGCCGCCTTGAGCGCGATACCACCTTCTCGTCAATGTTGATCTTGTAAAATTCAAGGACAGCTAAAGGAACAAAAATGATAGATGTCAGTGGCAGCACGATAGTGCCGCTAAGATAACCCTTTTCGCTAAGGACCACTGTAAGATTTGAGAAAACGCTGATCATGAAACCCATAGAGAGCCATGACTTGATCGTTTCTGATCTCCATACGGTATGATCGTTCATCACGGAGTTCTCAAGGAGTTCTTGAGATACTTCTACAAATCGGGGGACGATCATGATGAGGACCAAGGCCGAAGGCGTGAATATCGATAGAACCCGAATCTCTATTGGACTCCGAACCTGGCGCTGCGGCTTTAGATGCGGCTTCCAGGGTGGAATAATCTTCTCGAAGATGAGGTGCACAAAGATGCCCGGTAAATAAAAAGAGAGCGCATATAGCAGTAACTCGTAAAGAAACCTCAACTCAGGATGCGCTTTACTCTGGTACATGAACATACTTGCTTCATCAAATAATCGGTCGTCTATACGTGTTGGGCTTAGATAAGCCAGGAAGGCCAATAAGTGGACCGAGGCAGGTGAAGTCTTATTGATCGCAGCGAATGATGCTTCCCACACAGTTGCGACTGTGTGATGGTAGTTTTCAGCGTCTTGTAAGGCTTCATTTCCGAGTAGTGCAGCAGAATTCTGCTTGAGAAATTCTAGATATAGAGAAAGATTCTCCTGGACGAGATCATGCTGAGATATATACGCCTCTGCATGATCTATTGCAAGCGCCATATAGCCTAATCGGTCAACGATGAGAAAGGCTGGATCTTGTTGGTTCTTTTGCTGGACAGCATCCGCTATATGCTGTTGTCCGCAGATGGAAGAAATGTTGGCACTACGAAGAAGAAGCTCGAGAGCCTCTTCCGTGTCCATCTTATCGACGTGGATGGTATGACCCACAACTCGATTTACCGTGCGATCGCGACTAGTAAGGATGAGAGATCCCGTTCTCCCTTTGGGCATGATGTCACCGATCCACGTAAGACTGTCCGCGTTATCAATGACCACTAGCCAGTTGCATGAGGTGTTCTCCAGCCACTCCTTGACGGTGTGAATAATCCAGTTGTTTGCCGTGGAGATTCCTTGCTGGTCATATGAATCACCATCGTTACGACTCTCGTCTACGATATGCTGCGGATAATCAAGCTTCAATTGTCTAAAAGCCTCAGAGTAGCTGCGGATTGCGGCATCAGGAGATTGCGCATCTATCCAGATGATCGTAGTATAGTTATCTCTATGCTTCTCGATGAACCGCAAAGCGAGCTGCGATTTTCCAGACCCTCCAATTCCCCAGAGAGCAGCAGATCGAGGCGGGTCTCTGAATGCTTCGGAAAGAGAAAGATGACTGGTAACCTGATACATAAGGTTTGGGCGTTCCGTGAATGTGTACACCGTTGAGCGGGGCACCATAAATTGAGCTCGTTGAGAGCAATGGGACTGTTCAGCGCCAGTCGATGACTTGCGTGTATGGGGTGAAATAGGTGCTTCGTCTAGAAGAAGTTAGTAAATGCGCTGAGACAAAACTAGAACACAGAGTGCGAGTGGAAATTTGAAGACGTGGCATCACTACCTTCAACCTCTTTCCGCTTTTTGATGATTCTATTTATCATATATTGGAGAGCATGTCGGATGCTTCGATATCCGGGATCTTCACGTGAATTGAACTTGTTCAGACCACTATGGTGACCATCGATAGGTGCATTTATTGCATTCTCAAAGGTGGCAGAAAATTTCTCAACAACCTGTCAACAACGGATTAGTCTCTTAGTAAGCTCTTGGCCTAGGAAAGCATACTATATCTCTGAATGGCAAGTTTGTTATCGAGTAATGGAATAGAGGGAGAGCGCGAGTTTCATAGAAATTGACCATGTCCAAGTTGCCGTATTGATCCATAAAGCTAGCGTGCTGTTTCAAGAGAGCCGACGAGTTCACTTTGAGCGGAAGGAAGATATCGGGATTTGCGTTCAGACGATTGAGCCAGAGTGCAGCTGCTCTTGCATAGTAGGAATACTTTGTTCCGCGATGCGGAGTCCCTAAGAATATGATACCATGTGTATTCTGGAGTACGTCCAGATGCTCAGTGGGCTGTGATGCCGCCTGTATGAGCGCCTTTTCAATGTCAGTGGACTTGGACGACCATAAGGCTTCCTTGCTTTACAGACCTCTTTGACAACCAGACCCCCATAACTGTGGCACAAGAAGATTATCGAACGATTTAGCTCCTGGCTTCCATTAGCTTGCATTGGAAAAGGGGGTTTGTCAAGCAGTGAAGGGATAAACCGAAGGTGATTTCCTTAGGCGAGAGACATCGAACGCCTGCAAAAGCTCCGTCTCAATATCTTGCAGATTCTTTTGCGGAGCATCGTTGTAAGTCGTGGAGTCGTAGTTGAAAAACATGAGTCGAGCTTGCCGAAGATCTTGTGCCAGAAAATCTCGTATCCAGGAGATTTGTTGTTCCGAATCGGTTGCATGGACAGTCTGCTCCGATCGCTTCTGCCAGGTGGTATCTGGGAAAGCACCAAGACCATGGACGAAGACGATACTGTTGGTGGTCAGACTTTCATGGAGCAACATTCTTTTGGCCGATTTGACTTACTCCACATCCGAGGGAAAGATAGGGACGTTCCGAGGATCCACCAAAGAAAAGCCGTAGGGTGCTTTCGGCTGATTTAAATGACGGGGAGGTAGGTATTTGTTCCCCAGTACGGGAATAATGATTCCAATGAAACAGATGACAATGACGAGGCACAAGACCCAAGCCCAGCATTTATGAAGAAGGCGCCATAGCTTCAGTGATACCTTGCGCAAATAGGTTCTGACAAGGTGAAGGGCCCAGGTGACGGGCTGTCTAGCGTCCATGCCAACCTCAAAATTGACCTGCCGATGCTACTACTTTCAGCCTTCTAGGGGTCCTATGGGTTCCAGAAGCGAGCCTAAGGAGTAGCTCTAAGGTCAATAATAGGTATATAGGCCTATCATGTACTTGTGCTTGATTTCAGATCCGATTTGGTATTTTCTTTTTGGCTATATGGTTTCGTGGAGAAGGTAGGAATAAAAATTATTTCTTGTTTGAAGTTCTTTAGGCAGCCGCCGATTTTGATTGGGCGGTTGTCCGCCCAATCAAAGCGCGAGGAATTCTGCTGACCCGTGAGGCTGAATACCTTACTTTATATTGACCGGTAGGCTTCACACTAGACTCGATGGCGACTAAAATCTTGACATAGGACCTGCCATACAGAAATTCCATCCTCTAATCTTTTGCAAAGCTACAGGATAGTGTATTCTCTCTACCAATCTCGAGCGATTGCTACAATACGCTGTACTCTAGTTTGTATTAATATACCCTTTCTAACCTACGGTAGCAAGGCTGAGAATGACGACTCCCTCTGTGATCAACTTCAATCTTATCCTACTCAGCAAAAATCTCATCCTCCGGCTGTAAGCCATGTGAGTAGTCGTCCGCTCTTCAGAATACCCCTCTTGTAGTCTACGAATGTCGACAAAGTGCCAAATCAAGGAACGCGCTCTCGCTGCCGGGCATCACCCATGCCTCCAATCTCTCAACCTCCATTTTCGAGCAGGTATCAGCTGCGACACCAGATTTCACCCATTGACTTTTTGCCTGAAGGTCAAGCTGCCCTAAGTGAGGACGAAGAACTGCCGTCCTTGGCCGCTGTCCATGACTTCTTGAAACGCGAGCTGGATACGCCCATTCTGAACGAACTTTATCCGCATCTCTCGCTGGTTGCGAAGAAAGCCAGTGATCACATTGACCCTTTGCACAGGCAACGTATCCAGAGGCGCAATATCGTCATTGCAGAAGACCCAGCGCTGCACTTGGTGTGGTACTACGATACACTATATTTGAAACCCATTCCACAATGCCTATACAATTATGGCTTCTGGGAAGACTTTCTTTTGCTTTCAACCTCCAAGTGTCCAGAAACTCCAGAAACTTCTGGTGCTAGCTCCAACTCGCACATCTGTCGTACTGCTCTAGGCTACCTTCGCAGCTACTCATTCTTGATTCGGCATGAATCAGACTACCTTATTGCCCAACGAGCAGATCTAATCCCCAAAGAAATCACCTACCATGAATTTCGACGTTTCATCCTCCCCTTCCGGTCGATCCCAGACGAATATGTGTCTCCACGCTATCACTTCGGGCAACTTCGCCTCACTCGCCTCAACTATGCCGTCCGTCTATTGCGGCCTTCAACAATGGGAGGCACAATATTTGCGTACTACCACGGACGCTACTGGCAGACTGGCGACTATCTCAGACGCTTTGGAACACCTCTGTTGTTCTTTTTTGCAGCATTCTCAGTGGTACTATCTGCGATGCAGGTTGTTCTTGCAGCACTGGGCCAGGATGCATGGGCAATTTTTGTTAGAGTAAGCTGGGGGTTTTCGGTAGCTGTAATCATCCTCATCACAGGTCTCGCGGTGAGCACTATTCTTGGCGTTGTTGGCCTACTGGTGACTCAAGCTCAATTTGCCTTGAGAATGAGACATAAGGAGAAAATGACGAAAGCTCGAATGTCATCGGTCTAATTGGAAAGAAATATGTGATAATGAACCGACGTCCTGCACTCAATTATGAATCTACGGCTCCAACGAGTGCCGGGCGAGATGCTTGGCCGGCGATGTGGGAGAAGGTTCTCGGGCACTTTTCGGCTATTTTGACAAGGAAACTGTTGAAAGGAGAATTGCAGAAGTTGGCTCTCATTGTCGTAGTTTCCCATGAATGAAAATCCCGCACGTGATAATGTCTCTGTCTAAGACGAGAATTGGATAACTTCACAGTAACATAATCAAACAGTGAGATCTAAGTCGCAGCTACTCGTCACTTCTTTATGACAAAACTAGAAATAATTCCTCGAGCTTGAAATCGAAAGGTTCAGATCGTGAATAATTTCAGCGTCTACGAAGCTCCCCCCTTTAACAGAAGTATTCGAAATTTTTTGCTTGATGTTTCGAAATTTTTTATCAATATTAATGAGTTCAGTCACAGCTTTACTGCTGTTGTTTGCTTTGATTTCCTCGATTTTCTACTCGATTTCATTATAAATATTCTTGATTTTCAAGAACGCTTTCTCGTAAGTCTTTCGAAAGACTTCGTTAAAGGTCTTCTATTTCTGCAATTTCTTGAATAATTACTTTAGATTCTACTTCGACTCTTCGTTGATCTCGTGTCGAATATTAACTGAGAGTTATTTCATAGAGCTCTCTATTACTGCTAACTCGTTATTTGCTCGAGCTTTCTCTTTATTAAGAAATTCTTTATTGCTCTTAAGCATAAAATCTTTTATCTCTTTTATTGTAAATTCTTAACGAGTCACAGCAAATCTATCAAGAGCAATAAATAGACTAAAGCTATATAACTCTAATAACGTATCTTTGTGTCACGAAGTGAAGTTAGCCCATAGATCAAGCAGTGCTTGGATCCTTGATCCTAGTCCGTGATCAATAACAATTGAGTTTCTACTAAGCGACGCTTTATGCGATAGTCATGTTAATTTCGTCTAATCACATATAGGGGCGCTGAGCGCTCACTTCTCACTTTTCTTCCTTGTCTTTCGTCTTGTAAATAGATCTAATCCTATCAGATCAAGTATATCAAGTGATAGCCCTAGTTTCAGTCTCGTTCTTTGACATTACGAAAGATCTACTATTTATAACACTCTCACGTGCTAACTCGAGCCTCGACACTATAATCGACGCTGAAGACCAGCAGCGAATCCAGCACTTTATTCAATAAATGACTAACAATTCTCAAGAGATTCTTAATTAAATCGACGTCTTGTAACGACGCGTTGACGACGTCTTCATTAATATCTCTATCTCGTTCGAAGCGATATTATTTATCGCTTCGATGCTTGATTCACAGACTATATAAGCATTATCTATATTGTTTTAATCAATATAAATCAATTAATCGTCTTCTATTGTTCTTTTCTCTTCTTTAGTCGCTCTCGCAATCTTCAAATTCGAGAAACTTTCTAATATTTCTGAGTATAATGATGACGTGAATAAATTGAATATATGAGAACAAAGTCTTATTCATAAGATATATGTCAATCACGATCGATACTCTATCGATTAAAAGAAGATCGTCTACGTCGAAAATCGACTCGTTATGAGAAAGAAAGCTCAAATTCTCATAAACAAATATCGATTCGATGAACTCTGTATTCTCGTTAGTTTTAAAGACTATCGCGTCAAGCTACGCAAATGTTATAACGATTAATTCGAAGTCGAGAACGCTCGCATCTATCTTCGTGACAAGCTTCGACAAGAGAAGCTTTTCTTCGATAAGTATTATAATCTCTTTTTACAGAAGAAAGAGCGATTTCAAATAAAAGAGACTTTCTTGATTGACGCTTTATAACGTAACGTTAATTACGACACATAACGCGTCGTCTTCTCTTGACGAACTCGTCTTAATAAGAAGTTATTCATCTTTGATGAATAAATTCAAGTCTATTTAGATTTCGACAACGAGCTTCGTCAATTGAAGTATCGTATATCTCGTCAGACCTCTGTCACTTTCACGTTAATATTTAAGTCTAAGATCTCAAATAGCAACTCTCTCGGGCAGAGAGTCGTATCTGTTGTTTCGATAACTGCGATATCAGTCGTACTCATCGTCGTAGAAAATTCTATAAATCTTAGTTTCGCCCTAATCACTGTCAAAGATTAGAAACTTTAGACGTCTGAAGTTCGAGAGATCTATAACAAGTGAAAGCTTTATTATTATTATAAACTTCAACACTCTAACAAAAACGCTTAAGATTGCCCTAATAAGAGCAAGTCAACTCTTCGTCTAATAAGATTAGACGATAACTTCAGCGACGAAGATGTCTTATTGTCGTCGAAAAACGTTTAGTCTCTATATAAAGTCGCGCTTAGAAATCTTTATTCTCTTTATTAATCTCTTCTTATCTTCTTCTTTCGTTCTTTTCATTATCGTTATAATTCTTTAAAAAATTCTCAGTCAAGTTAGTATTAAAGCTATTCGAGTTCGACTCTATCTTTAGAGATAGTCATATAATCGTCTCTTATATCTTACGTCAAGCTTAATCTAAAATATTAACTCTTATCTTAATCGATTATAATGTCTTCGCTTATACATTTATTGATAAAATCTTCGCGCAATAATATAATTTTTCTTAGCATCAATTAAAATATTCTCGTCGTCTTTAAGAATTTGACGAATAATCTACACTTATAAATAACATCACTTACGTGATGAAAACGACAATAATAATCGATAATCACATCGAGAGACTATTTCTTTTCGTCACTGACTTGAAGCATTATCTTATAGTTCTAGAGTATTCGTGACTTCGTCGTCATATCGTCGACGTTAACTTCGACTTTAATATCTTAATCATGTTCTCGTTCTTTTATCTTAGTTATTACTGCTCTTCTTCTATAAAGATTATCGTCGTTACTCGTGAGAAAGAAGAATTTCTATTTCTCGAAGAATCTCAGCGAGTTTAAGAACTTTAAGATCAAGAATCTCAGTTTCAGACTTAAAATCTAGCTCAGTTACAAGTCTTTCTGCGAGTTAATAAGAACTTATTAACAGTTCTCGCTCACAAGAAGTAATCTCAGCTCTCGATTTATAAAAAACACTTAGTATCCCTCAGTCGAATAGAAGATTCGTCGAAATTCTCGTCTTAGTTACGAATTAAAGATTCGTTAGTCTCTTAGACTCAAGAAGAGCAATCTCAGCACCTGCGTTTTAAGTTATCTTTAGTCAATCTTTTCGAATCAAGTCTAGCTTCTAATCGAGACTCTGAAAAAGATATCTCTAGTCGAATTTCTTAGATCTTACGCAAAGGCTATTCGCTTAAGATCAAGTATCGAAGCTTATCGTTCTTTCGATCGTCTAAAGAGAGACGAGCTCGACAAGCTTAGAATATCTCGATTCACTTAGATGTCTGCGAAGTGATAGTTCATATTTATAATCGTCTAGAACGTCAAAAGAACGCTAAGATCTTTAGTATTACTCTTTAGAAAATCGATCGTGCTCTAGAAATTCATTCTTCAGAAGAAATCTCATACTCAGCACTCATATCAAGTCTCAAACTCTCAGTTATCAATCTCAAGCTGTGTTCTCAAGAGAAGAATCGACAGCGAGCTCTATTTCAAATGAAGAAAGAACTTCACCTAGTCACGTTCATTATTCAAGAAGAATTAGAACTCTATCGCGAACGTAAAAACGTTGACCTCGTTATCAAGCTTCTCAAGCAGTATCACGACTATCTGAATATGTTCTCTAAGAAAGAGATCGATATCTTGTTCGAGCATCGCGTCTATAATCACGTTATTAATCTTAAAGAAGAGTCTCTTTCTTCGAGCTTCACACTATACGATATGAGTCGCAATAAGATATAAGAACTTCGTAGATATCTTAATAAGAATCTTATCAAGAACTTTATTAGAGTTAGTCGTTTTTAAGTCGCGTTCTCTGTTCTATTCGTTAAGAAATCTAAAGAAGATCTTCGTTTTTATGTTGATTATCGAGATCTTAATGTTATAACGATCAAGAATCGTTACCCCTTGTCTCTTATTTTATAAATCTTAAATCGTCTTAATCGTGTTAAGTGTTTTATCAAGCTGAATATTATATTAGTATTTAATCGCCTTAGAATTCGCGAAGACGATGAATCACTTACTACTTTTCGCACTCGTTTTGAACTCTTTAAGTATCTTATTATATTCTACGATCTATATAATGAACTCATCTCGTTTCAATACTACATTAACGATACTCTAAAAGAGTTTCTTGATAACTTCTGTATCGTCTATCTAAATGATATTCTTATCTATAGCGAAATCGAAGCCGAGCACGAAATTCATATTAAACGTATTCTTTAGAAGCTAAGGAAAGTCGAACTTCAAGTCGATATCATTAAATGTGAATTCCACGTCAATCGAGTTTCTTACTTGAATCTAATAATCATTATCGAAGATATCAAGATAAACTTCGTTAAGATCGAGATTATCGTTCAATGATCATTATTAATTAATGTCAAGAATGTTTAGAGTTTTTTAGAATTCGCGAATTTCTATAGGAGATTTATCTACGGCTATAGTAAATTAGTTAGTTTCTTAATTCGACTCACACGTAAGAACGTTCTCTTCGTGTAAGATGTTAAATATTAAGTCGCTTTCGAAACGTTAAAGAAAGCTTTTATCTTCGATATTATTCTGCGTCACTATGATTCTAATCGCGAGATTGTTATAAAAATCGACGCTTTTGACTTCGTGTTAAAAGAAATTCTCTCTTAATACGACGAGCAGAGCGAATTGCATTCTATCGCGTATTTCTTTAAGAAGCATAATTTAGCTAAATACAACTACGAAATCTATAATAAAGAACTTATAATTATTATTCGCGTCTTCGAAGAATAACGACTCGAGCTTAAGAGTTTCACTCTATCTATCAAAGTAATCATCGATTATAAGAATCTCGAATACTTTATGTTCATCAAGCAATTGAATCGTCGTCAAGCTCGTTGAAGCGAATTTCTATTTAGATTTAACTATCGAATAATCTATCGCTCTGACAAAGCAGACGATAAGTCTAATGTATTCACGCGTCGCTTAGAAGATCTCTCAAAAGAGAGAAATATATTAGACTCTCGTTATTAATATCAGCATCAAATCGTGTTAAAAACTCATATTCTAGACTCGAAGATTATAAATCTTCAATATCGAGTCGTTTATCTAGATCGAATTCAACTTCTTCTCAGCTCTGTCTCGTCTTAGAAATCAATTATTCTCGTCCTTATGAATATGATATCAGAAGTTCAAGAAGCTGAACCTCAATTAGATCAAGCCTTATTCGACTCTAAGAAAGATTCTTTAGATACTCTCACGCAGACTCTGTGAGACCAAGCCCAAGTTAGCGATTAGTTCGTATCTCAAGTTCTCGAGATGCTTCGTACGGGAGCGCGTCATTATAATCGAATTTCTTTAGTCGAATACGAGAAACGAGATCAAGTCTTATACTTTCGAGAAAGAAAGTACGTTTCAAATTCGAATCGACTCCGCCTTCGAATTATTCAGTTAGTTCATAATAGCGTTCTCGAAGAATATTCTAATAGAATCAACTGTTACGAATTAATAAGTCGCGCTTATTAATAATCTAATTTGTATTAGTATATTTAGCGTTTCGTTAGAAATTGTCACGTCTGTACTCGAGTTAAGCTCTTCAGACAGAAGCAATAAGAATAACTTCGACTATTACTTATCCTCGAGCGTCGATAACGCGATATATTTATAAACTATGTCGGTTTATTGCTCTCTAGCATCTTTATAAGAATAACTTATCGTTATATTCTAGTCTTCGTTGATCGTCTCACTAAGATAAGATATCTCGTTTTTATCACTATTATAAAGATAGAGAAAGTCGCAAATGCATTTTATATCAAAGTGTGAAAACTTTACGAAATATTCGAAGTCTTTATATCTAATAGAGACACGTAGTTCACTTCTAACGTCTGAAATCTCTTATATAAGAATCTAAAGATCGATATCAAGTTATTTATAATCTATTATTCTTAGATCAATAATTAGATCGAGCGAGTCAATAACGTTATGAAACACTATCTTCGTGTCTTTGTTAATTATATGCAAGATGATTGAGCAAAATGAACTTCGAATGTCGAGTTCGCTATAAACAACGTTCTCTTCGCGACTACTCTAGTCTCACTCTTTCTAATCAATTCTAAATAGAATTCTCGTCTAGACTTTGAATCTCTCGAATTCTTGTCTTCTAATCTCACTGCTCAAGTTCGTATCAAATTAATTAACATTAACGAGTTTATTAAGAAGATGAAAGAGATTATCGATTATCTTCGAGACGAGATGTTAATTGCTTAAGTCATCTACGAATTCTTTATTAATGAACGACGTCGTTCTTGTTCTCGTTATCTTGTAAAAGATATAATGTGACTTAACGTTAAGAATCTAAACATCGCTCGCTCAGTTGTGAAGCTCGATAATCGCAATGTGAGATCTTACTCAGTCAAACGAGTATTCGTTAATTCTCTGATTATCGAGCTTAGTCTTCTCGAGTTCATGAAAGTTTATTCTATCTTTCACGTTAGTCTACTTCAGCATATCGCTTAAGATTTCTTATCTAAACAGATATTAGAGTCTCGAGAATTCGTCGTTATCGAAGAAGAGAAACGAGCATAATATATCAACAGTATTATTAATTTCAAGCTCGATCGTCGTTTTTAGTCACTCTTGTTAAAGTACTATGTCAACTGGAAGTTCGATAACCCTATCTGAGAATTATTCAATTACCTTGACAACTGTCAACAAGTCATCAACGAATATCACGTCGCGTATCCTGTCGCCCTCGATTCTCACGTTATTTTATGTATTATTTCGAATTGTTAATGCAAAGATTCTTAGTCTTGTCTCGATTCGTATCAAATCTATATTAAATAATAACAATCGTCGCCCTCGTCTAATTCTCGTCATCTTAATCTAGTCTCGTATAGCCCTTCGTGTCTCGTCTTTCGTGTCTTCGTTTCGATCTCTCGTCTAATTTAGTTCGACTATCGTATAACAGCTTAGCTATGACTACGTAATCTCGCTTCTCGATCTCGTTAAGTTTTTATCTCGTCTCGTCTGTCTTATTCTAACTGCTTCATAGAAGCTTAGTCTTTGAGAGAGAAGTTACTATCACGAAGTGAAGTTAGCTTATAGATCAAGCAGTGCTTAAACTCTTGATTCTAGTTCGTGATTAATAACAATTGAGTTTCTACTAAGCGACGCTTTATGCGATAGTTATGTTAATTTCGTCTAATTATATATAGAGGCGTTGAGCGCTCACTTCTCACTTTTCTTTCTTATCTTTCGTCTTGTAAATAGATCTAATCCTATCAGATCAAGTATATCAAGTGATAGCCCTAGTTTCAGCCTCGTTCTCTGACACTTTGATATAGACTTACACTGAGAATATGTTTAGCGTCACAATAAGTATACGCTTATAATCGTTTAGTCGTTCTTTGAAGACGTTAATTGTCCTTTACTCAAATATATCGACTCTTACTCGATCAGTTCACTTAGTTTAAAATATCTTATATTTAATAACGTGTCTTATTCAATAATTAAGACGATTTTTAAATATAAAATAAGCTAAATTACAGTTCTTTACAACGCCTTTAATGTCATTAATCAAAAGCACTTTAGAGTCTTTATTATTTAATTCTATAAGCAGCTTCTGAAATAATAACTCGACTACTTGAAAATTCGATCTAATGTTTTCTAGAGTAGTAAAAACATTCTTGATATCGCTAATTATAATATGAAGAAACTTGACGCTCTCGATAATAGCGATAGTAATATCTACTATCAAAGCAGTAATATTAAGTGAATCGATTATTTTCGAATTGAAGTTTCTGAGTCGAAAACGTATATAGACGAATACTTAAGTTATCGCTATAATAAATGCGATAGACGTTGACACTTTTAAATACGTTGATAATCGATAACTTATCTTGATACGCTAATACTACAATTAGACGAGAGAGTTAATCACCGCCTCTGACCCAGCTTAAGCTTGTGACATGTCTTATAAGAGATGCAAATATTTAACAGTCACCTTGACTTCATAACAAAAGCATTTAAGTCGTATTATAAAGAGATTTACGTTAAAAAAATGAATTCTTTATAATCGTAAATTCGATAGATAAGATAAGAATCGATGTCGAGCGCTTCGCTGCCCTATTAAAACATCAATAACACGTTCGCGACTTACGATAACGTCGCACTCGCAGATCACTTTTCAAACTTGAAAACGATAATCATTAAGACTCGCGACTGTTAGTATACTCGACTTGTGTATAGTCTTCAGAGGTCTAAGACTAAATTTCTATCTAACAAGCCGCCCTTCGAAACCTTGTTCTATCGTTTCTTTTCGACGCGATCTCGACTTTGTCGATCGCGACGATCTCCTCTCGCGAATCGACGAACGATACTCACAATCAGTCGATCGCGCAGCGCTTGTCGGCCTGGGTGATGTGAGAAAGTCTCAACTTGCTATCGAATATACCCACGGTACCCGAGAGCGATTATCGAATATATAGATTTTTTAAATACACGCGAGTAACGCAGCTCGATTCGAGTAGGGCTATCGAGATATTATAGACGTGATCAAGATTGCAGGACGGGAGAATCCGAGGACTAATATATTCAAACTAATGCACGACTGACTTCGCGGGTGCGAGGGAACGTGGCTAATGATTCTCGATAACGTCGACGACGCTGATTTCTTTGTCAATGCTCAGACACTCATTCAAAGCCAGTCGAGCGACTCCGGCCGCCGCACTCTTCGATCGCTTCGAGATTATCTTTCTCAAAGCCAAAACGGGTCGATCCTTATTACGACGCGAAGCCGAGAGTCGGCTTTAAAGCTTTCAGAATGAAACGACCTCATTTCAGTCGACCTAATAACCTCGTCTAACGCGATTGAACTCTTGAAGAAGAAGCTAAAATCGACAGAGCAAAGAAATAACAAGGATCTTGTGGAACTCGCGGCTACATTAGAGTTTATATCGCAACTGGGTGTGCAAATACACAAATTGAAGCGTCTATGACAATAAATATATAAAAGTATATACTAATTTTGCGTGTGATATGATATTTATTAAGACGATAATTAAAAAGAACTCTTAGACGTGACTAAGTAAGAATTGACGTTCTATGACTTATTCTATCGCTTCTTACTTCATTATAGAAATTCTTTCTTATAAGATAAATGTCTAATTTACTCAGAAGATTAGCAGCTTATGACTCATTGACGCGAAGAGTAAATACTCGAAGCTCTAGATGCAGCAGATTCTTTCTCGAATAAAAGTGATTCAAATTATAATAAGCGATTCACATCTCGAGATGTGATTCACACAATGATTGCTGTTCGATTCATCGACTATCTAAGAGATCTTAACTGCTTCATGAATTTCGATGTGCAACGAAGTTATGCGTCTATAAGTAGATTCATTATTCGTTGATCAGACTAAAGAAAAGATATAATTCGAAATGATTATCACGCTAAGAAAAGCCTTTGATTGAGTCAAAGATAGTATCAGTACGTCAGAGCTCAGATGTGAAAAGGTTGATAGTAAGTTCAGTATATATGAGTAAAGAAGTCAGATCAATATCTAGGTGTCTGAATCGTGAATTCGATGAACGAGTTGCATTAGAAGTAAGAAATGTTCTTCTACAGTGTCTTATCGTTAGAATTAATCTCTATATCAAATCCTATTACGTACGTCATATCCTAATAGACGGTTTCGAATCCTCTTCGAGAAGATTACATATACTATTTCTTAGTACCGGGGAATAAGGTTAATTATGCATTAAATCCGTTATAGAAAATTATTGGGGTTCGGTATATAATAGATAGTCAGACGAATTTAATGAAGCATAGCTTTTGATTACATATGATTTCGAAATAATGCTAGCGGTTTTCCCAAGTCTCAAGAAAAGTGTCTTTGACCTGCCCAAGGCTGCATCGAGACGAAAGGGATTATGCA
Source organism: Pseudevernia furfuracea (assembly GCA_022315425.1). NCBI lineage: Eukaryota > Fungi > Ascomycota > Lecanoromycetes > Lecanorales > Parmeliaceae > Pseudevernia > Pseudevernia furfuracea. The sequence continues at coordinate 650,640 of JAIUPT010000030.1, forward strand.
AGAATCCGAAACTCCCGAACCATGCAGAGTGATTCCCGACACTCGCATCCGCAACAGCGAACGAATTGCGTGTCCCTGTCTTCTGAATGAACATTTCTTACAATATATCTCGACACTGATCCTTATTCTATCTTCATCATAGAAAGTGACGCGCCTAATTTCGAGCGTCGGAAACGTCATATTTGTGATGATATTTATATTAGTCTCGATAAAATCGACATTTTTTCAGCAATACGATTTTAATTTTAACTCTTATATTACTCTTTATACGAAATTTCGTCGCTTAATAAAATTCCGTAAATGAAAATAAGAGTCAATAGCAAGATATTCGAGAAGGCTTGGAACCAATGCTTCGAATTAGGGATTTCTATTGGCTACAATATTGACCGGAGGGAGAGTTGTTTTGAAGCTGAATATGGTACGGATGACGAAGGTTTTTCCTCTATATTGCGCAGTCTTCAGAGTCTCGATCTCGGAGGAACAAATAAGAGAGCAAGAATTCGAAGAGTTGGCACGGAATTTGCATCATATTACGGGAGCGATGCCCGCGTAACGGAGAGGTGGCAAGCGCTTTGCCAGGATTGCGGAGTCAGTCCAATATCACCATCAATCAACCAATGCAAAAAGGTGCAGCCCCTGCAGCGATGCGCCAGACGGGATCCGGGTGGCCGTATCCCATGGGCCGGCAGAGTGGGCGTAAAAGTCTTGGCATAAACCATCAAAAAATCACTGAGATCTATTTACATGGAATAGCAGCTAAATGCTCATTTCAACAGGTCAAATGATTACATATATACATATTACATAGCTTGCATCCATGAATACCTCTGGAAGACCTTTGTCGTCGCTTTCTTTTGTTCAAATCTCGTGGTCTGACGCTGTTAACTGATAATTCGAGTAGTGGTCTTCGAATCTTCCCCGAGATGGGAATGACTCTCTCGGCATACGAGCATAGTACGCAGTATTTGGCCTTGTCTCCCATACGATTTAGGTGGCCATGCTCACGCCTGCTGCTGGGTGTACTCGTGCAGAGAGAGAAACTTTCGGAGTAGAGGGGATTCCAGAGATTCGCTCCGAATGCTCGAATAATTGGGTAGCAAGTTGTATACGGAACTCCCTGTGGCCTTGGGAGTTCCAGAAGGCTTTCTGTACTCGCTTTGGTACATTATAATGGGCTATTTTGTAGCTGTTCGTAATGGTAGTATCCAATAGAAAATGCCACAGTGGTTTTCAACTCTTCAAATGTACTTTTTGTGTACTGTAATAACAGCGCAATTGGTCTGCATTATCAACACCATTCATGTAATGATTGTACTGATCAATGAACTCCGGAATAAGAAGCTCTTTCCGGGCCTTGTCATAGCCAAATACAGCCCGAGAGGTGCGTGCATTTGTGGCTGTTTTGGCCGGCCTACGACGTAGTCTTTTGACCTTTTTCTGGCCATTTGAGACAGTGGTCATAAATAATACCACATTCTGATCCTTCCAGGCTAATTCGAGTACTCGCTTGTCCTCAGAGAGGTAGCCATACAATTTGCCCCAATCTATGCCCGCATTCCACTTGTTTCTCAGGTCTAGAAGCCTGGAATCTAAGCCACGATTCGGCTCCGTGGATGTACGCTGTGCCTGAGTACCATCCGTAGCCTCAATATCCTCTCGTCTTGTTGTGGAGGTACGTACAGTCCCTGTAGCTCCAAATCCTTCGTCCTCAAGCCGTGTTAGTAGCCGGGCTGATGTAAAGAGGTTATCCAGCCATATAATATGAAAGTAGTCTTTGGAAATGCCGTCTTGAGAGACCAAATCCAGTACTACCGCCTGGGTTTTTGTAAATCCCAGCCAATTAGTCCAATAATCATCCAGATCCTGAGGCCCATCCCCCCTATTCTGACCCTTAGTATGAAACAACCAGTCTAATACATAGCCCTGATTGGCTAAGATCCAGATCTTGAAGCCTTTCGGAGTTGGTTTACTCGGAATATTTACGATCTCTTTGTCACGGCCCATAAATCGTTGAATGGTCTCATTCACAGCCAAGTGTGTATCGGATTTCCAGTACTTTTTGAAGGCCTCTCGAAGGTGTGCACTAAGTGATTCCAGTTTGTCAAATATGGCCTCTTTTTGGCCTGGTTTTAGAGACTTCGAGATATGAAAAAACCTATCTATTTGTTTTCACCTTCTAAGACTAATATGCTTTAAAACCTGGTTATGAATTGATCCATTCAATGGATTCGTATTCCAGAAGTCTTCAATACGAGACTCTAAATGTAGGCCCATTCAGATAGACACTCCCAAAAAGACACGAAATTCGTTAACAGTAGTAGGAACCCAAGGACGTGCACTAATAGATTTCGGTTCAGGGTACAAGAAAGCATACTCATTTATATGCTGAACAAGTAATTCTAGTATCGTCTTGGTGAAAAAGAGGCTGAAAATAGCATAGGGATTATTGTAGGGAGTAGTACGAGGCAAAGATCCATGGCCATAAGTAAATGGTTTCTTGATTTGTATGGGTTTGTATTTAGGTAATGACTTTGGCTTTGGAGGAGGCTCTTTCGGGGCCTTTTCTGGCTGTGGATCCTTCCTAACATGATCTATGTCATTTGACACTTTGTTACGAGGCATAGCTATTCCTAATTGGGCCAGATTTGGCCAGATTTGGTAGTTGGTAGACGCGTTGTTATGAAAAGTTCGCGATTTTTGGAGAGTAGGGCTGAACCCCCTGATTTTTACGCCCTGCCTGTTGAATAACAGGCCAATCGGCCGAATAGATAATGCTCTAAAGAGGTAAATACATGAAGAGTGAAGAAAGATGAAGTAGGTGTCATTGCCAAGCCACTAGTAGTATAGGGCTGATTGCCCCTATTTCTAACACTGCCGGCCCATGGGATAAAGAGCGCTAGACGCGACGGTGGCGGGGTAATTTTGACGGGTCCCAGACGCCCTCCTCGTCAGCTATATTCTTTCATTGTATCAGGATCTGAGTTTCAGCATATCTCTTCTTTGGATGCCTAGCGTACCAAGCCGGATTTATCGTCTCTAATGGCTTCCCGTCATCCATAGGCGTGTAAGCGACAGCAACAATGCCGTTGACGTGCTTGTAATCGTAGCACTATATCCTACCTTGTTTTCGCTCGCCAATCCTGTAAGGCTGTGGCTCGGTGTTGGTGTTGTCAGGGATTTTTTCTGAGTCGAAACCATCAACCTCAGAGGCGCGCTCAATTCTAAAAATAGGGTGACTCTTTGGCCCGTATCTCGTGATAACCACGTCCCCCCGACGACCGCCGCCAGGTTTCCATGCTATCGCTTCGCGACCTGTCGAGGGTCTTCCCGTGCGACTCTTATAATCAGAAACAGTCATCACGGGCATCTCATCCTCTTCGTTGTCGCTTGGAACTGGAGTCAGGTACGCCGCGTTTCCGTTCCCACTGCCATTGTCGCTGTCATTTTCCTTATCCTTGTCGTTGTCGTTGCCACCTGCCTGACTGAGATTGTTGCGGCTAGGATGCTCGTCGGCCTGGTCGGTTAAATCTAGGTCTTAAGTCGCGGAAGAGACGTTCTCCCCTTCAGGGTTAGAAGTCGGAGCCTGCCCTATCTCCTCCTCATCCATTGGTATCATGTCATTTGCTCTCTTCTCTTCCGCCTCCACTTCGTCTTTTTCTCGTTGGAGGTCACCGAGTAGCTTGTCAGCGTCTTACAGTCTCTTCTTTTTGATCGCAATTTCGTTTGCCTTCTCGGGATCGGCCTGCTTCTCAAGCGTCTCGACTTCGCCTTGCAACGACGCTAGATCTTGTAATGTAGCGGCGGCATTCTTCTCCTTCTCGGCCTTACTATGTCGCCATTTTTTCTTCCTCTCTTTGAGTGCACGTTTGGTGATAGCAGGCATCGGGGCACGGACTGCGGTGATTTCACGACCGTGATAGGCACAAATGATAGAATTGCGTCCTTAGCAAATATAAGTCAAGGTCAAGTTCAGTCTAAAGGCCATTCATATACAGCCGACGCACGATTGTGCCAATACAGGTGCTATCCGGTTAGGGACATGAATAATATTCCTGTAACCACTTTTGACTCCAAAACCCTTTTAGGCTTCCATGGTTCGAAGTCCGTGCTTGACACCAATTTTGACCTTGTTACGAGACACCCTATCACACTGAGATCAAAGCTGCGACACATTTTCTCGGCCCTAGAGTACGTCTACTACTTTGGCAAGTGCTGACTACAATAATTCTGAACCTTGCCACACCAGGTCCTGGATGCTCTGACTTTCTGGGTGACGAATAAAGCCAGTGAAATTGCTAAATTGATCTTTTTATCTTCTCTTTCGACGTTCATATTATACCGAACTCATCCATTTGCAAGAAGAAATCAGCAGCCCAAATTCATTTCACTAGGCAATCGCAATCTTGTCAAGTACAATCCACCCGCTGTATGTGATAGCTTGTATCACGGTGAATCCTTGGCTATTTTGTGCAGCCATCTATCGGGCCCTCTCTTCCTCCTCCTAATCGTCGTCGTCGTATCTTGTGCGCGAGCCGCCGCCAAAGCATTATTTGACAACACGTCTATTGCGAACTGCTAAATTTTGATGCGGCATTTACCGTGAATGCAGAGGATACGAAGAGCACTGCTAAGAGGGGTTGTTGTTCGGATTTGAGTCCGCTGGGAATTTAGCAGGGACGGGCATTCGAGGGAGAATTGAGACACAGTGAAGGTGGAGAACTTGGATGCTGGTGACGGCTGGGTGGGCTCTTGCTAGCGTCACCGACCAATGTGTGCAAAAGACCACCGACAGTGTCGACAAGCGAAGCCTCAGCTTTCACAAACAAAATAGTCGATGAGCTCCACGGATCGCTCTCCATAGGCTTTGCAAGAAGCTGTATCTGCCTCCCGAACTACGGTAGTGAGACTTCCTACGGCTTGCATGATCAGCATGCCCTCGATTCTTTTGTCCCCGGTTTTTTTTGTCTCGTATATGTCTCGGTATGTCGTGATTTTCTCGGCGATCTGGATGGCTTTTGACCTTGCGACGTCGTCTTCTACGCCTCCTTTGGGGCTTTCCGTTTGACGCTTCTCCCGTTTCTCGATGAATTTCTCCAAACAGGTCTCGACCTGTATTGAGCTGTCTCTGCGCCGGCTCTGATGCGCTTGATAGATGATCCGTGTGGTCACTCGAGCGATACGCCATTAGTGTACGACCGTCACCTCTGTCCCGTCGTGAACCCTCGATTCCTTGTTGATCTTGCTGGCTGCGCCAATCGGGCGTTTCAATACGAGTCGAAGAAGGGCAGCGCATCTGCGATGGTTTACTCTGGCCGCCATTTCTTCCTTTCAAGACCCTTTCACACTCGGAGACCTCGCGATCCTCTGCGCCTGCCTTCTACGAGGCTTTCGTATGAGATCGGTAGCCTGGATCGGATTCTACGACCTTCCAATCCACTTGGTCGCTCTTTTTGGATTCATGCAAAGGCTCAACTTGCCATTGAAGTCGAAACTCCTTCCGCTTGTCGCGCTTTTTTTGGGAAAGTGCGCGATGCCTGCAGTGTGTTTGACTGGCAGCCGCCGATGACAACACTGCATCACGATCTGAAATGGAGGAAGCGACTGCTTCTCCGACAGAGTCCAAAGAGGGTCTTTCAGTAACACTTTGGGTTTTGGAAGTCGATCGGATAATAGAGAAACTCGCGGTCTCAACCAAAGCAGCAGGGCCAATCACCGTTCCCGCGAGACTTGGGAGACTCGGAACGTGATATATACCGCTTTGGACCGGGAATGGCCGAAATCCGTTAGTTTCTTTGCCAACTCGAGCCTCCAATGCTAGCTGCATATTCTGGACTATGGCCTGTAGTTCTCTCCTATCTTCCACCGAGTATGGCAAGACATCTGGAATGGTCCAGGCATCAAAAAGTGTTCCATGAGTTGCTGAGATCGTGTATTGTGGATGGAGTGAGAGGAAGAGATTGCATAGGTAGCAGGCCGCCTTGCTTGTTCCTATTGCCCTAGGCCGGGGTTGAGTCTTCTCCAGCCGATGGAAGGTGACGATTTGGACCTCGGCGTGCACGAATCGGTCCCGTCCTAGGACCACATGAGGCGCGTAGCTATCCAAGAACCTGAACCGGGGTGACTGGAAAAGATGACGGAATTTGCTACTTCCCGCCAAGTTCGACAGCCGTTCGCTAATGTGCTGGTAGTTAGCGACTTTGTCGAATGCCCTGATCGCTTTTATGCTCGTCTCGTCGACTTTAACGGCTGCTTGCTTCAGGGCAATTTCAAGCGACTGTCGAACTTCACAAACAGAACCGGCCAACTGCAGAGCTTCCAGTCGAGTCTGGAAGGTCACGGTGGATTTGAGCCGATTGATTCGGATCATGAAATTGATAAAGTCCCGCAACCTGGAAGTTAATGACTTCATCTGGTCCGTGAACATTTTTTGCTTCGACAGGTATCGATTGAAGACCTGCTCCAAATCTTCGTGCATGGGACACCGTCCTTTGATATGATACGCGGGTGGGATCCAGTCTTTGCATTTGAATCTGCCAATGATCCGAGGTTCGCATAGTTGCACCACAGAGCGAAAAACGATCTCTGTGCACTCCGGGCGCGGTAGTTCTAGCATCGGCGTAGCATCTCAGCGAATATCCTAAAAGAGCTGCAGCTACATTACCCTTCTGAGCACAACGCTCTAAACATCTACCAATCCCGAGAATGCCCTCCCTCACCGACAGTTCGACCCCCGAGTTGCTGGCAATGGTGAACGTTAGGCTTTGCTCTGTAGTCTTCCTTTCAACCGTTGCCGCGGAGACTGTGTGCACACCTTCCTCGCGGGCGGCGATGAAGGCGATATCTTGTGCCAGCTGATATTCGAGATTGTAAGGGAGAACGTGATCCTCGAAATTTGCCTGACCGCTCTTCTGATCATGAGAACAAGCCTCCCCTGGTACTTGTGCAAACACAGCTCGTACTTCCTGAACCTTTCTTAAGAATCGATCCTCACTGATTGGTGCCCATATCGTGTTTGGGGTTTGGGAGGCGCTGTGAGGTAACGCCATATCCGAGCTGCTAGACTTGAAGCTCGCTTGATGCGTTCTAGCAGTTTGAGAGGATAAATATTCTCAGACGCAGAAGATTGGCATTGCCAAAGTATCCTGTGACAGATCTCATGGAAAATCCATCAAATACGCGTGGATGATAACGGTGAAGACGGGTTACCAGCAGGGTAAAGCCATGTGTGCTCCTTTCATTGGCCGGTTCCGCGAGGCTGGCTGCATTTTCTGCCAGTCCACGCTCATCATTGCAAAGATTATCTACGAGCAGAGGTGCTGTGTTGGCCTTTGGAAACCGGCACCCGAGCGGGGACGCTGATAAGGCTGCATCTACATGGACAAAGCAAGGGAAGACAGGATCAGAAAAGTGTCCGAATGAGAACACCTGGCTTTCTTACTTCCTTCTCTTTTTAAAAGTAAATAGGGTTTTCGGCTTCGACTGTCTATTAGTCACCCTTAAATTCGACCGCTGGAAACACTTCACTGCTCAGCCAACTTTGATTGGCTCGAGTGGGTAAGAGAGGATGACACAGGCATTCCATCATGTTAAATGAAAAGCTATTGTCAGCACATGTATGACTATCTATACTAGGCAAATGTTGCTTCCTCTCGCAAAGCCTTCACATCCCTGTCTGTCCAAAACTCGACGTCTGCTATAGACATTGCACTGCTCATATGCATTGAAGAGTCGTCACCAAATCGCTGCACTTTCAAACCCCTAAATACTCTACCCGAGAGCCCCTAACACTCTACCCTAATACCAACCTGAGTCTCACGAATTTAATTCGTGGGCCCATACTTGTATATTATAAGAAGTGTTCATTTCAGGAGATGGGCCCACATAATTGACCACATGAGTTTCGTTCGTTTGCTGTTGCGGACGTGAGAAACAGGGATCGTCTGGCATGGTTTGGGGGGTCGTGTTCTTACATAATCTCTTTCCGTCTCAATGCAGCCTTGCGCAGGTCAAAAACAATTGGCTTGAGGCTCGGGGAAACGGCTAGCATCAATTCGAAACTACGCATAATCAAACGCTATGCTCTATTAGATTGGTCCGACCATCCATTCATGTGCCGAACCCCAATAGTTTTCTATAACGGATTCGATGCATAACCACCCTTGTTCCCCAGAATCAAGAGGCTTTCCTTAGCGTGGTAACTATTCCAGTGTAAGACTTTCCTTCAACCTGGCCGCCGGATGACGAATCTGTGCTTATGTCGAAATCCCTGGAGGAGCCGAGGTCTCTCAGGTGATCAGCGAATTGAATAACGGCTAATGTGTGGACCACCTCTCGAGGTGTGGACCCTCTCTCATGATTTAAGCCACTTCAATTCATGTAAGAATCTCGATCTACACATGTCCTCCAATATAAACGCCACCTTCTCGTGGCTGCTCTGAGCGCTCATGCAGGCCACCATATACGGACGCGGAGTCGCTCAGTTCTGTTCTTCTCGCCTCTAGGCCTGTTGGACATGCATTAATGGAACGATCACGCACTGCGAGGGCCTTTTTCGATCCGCCATGGACTCGGGTCTCCATCATCGATAATATGGTGTCTCCCTGTATTCGGCAGAAGAGAGCGCTTCGCAAAGCTCGCCGAACACGGGAAATCCAGCGGAGTGAAAGCCACCCAGGAGATCCTGATGCAGAATGCACTTCTAACCCTAACCCACCTTCCTTACGATATACCGACCCTATCCAAAACATAAGGAATAACCTCATCCTACTGCAGGAAAACAGATTTGTGGTACAATATCTCTTGCCTCTGTTGGAATGTATGACAGCTAGGAGGTCTTGTATTGGGTGGCTAATAGAACGACTCTATTGTATGACTATGTAGAATACATGTAGTGGATAAAGAAAAAGAGAAGGAGAAGGATCGCTAAGAGTCGCTCACTAGCGCCTCGCTAAAAAGGCGCTAGTGCGGGCGAAACGGTTTATGATTGACTGAATTTCATCACTCTCACATAGGCAATAATAAATCTATATCTTTCATAGAGTCTATATTAAACTTCTGCTTCTAAACGCTCTTCTTGAGATCTAACTAATTTATAAATATATTAAATTTGTCTTTGCTGAGAGCCTTTATAAGTTCGTTAATAATTATTTCTTTCGTAGATATTCACTCGAATAACACTATCTTAGTTTTTATTTAATTTCGAACAAAATGTTATTATATGTTAATGTGCTTGATACGTGTATAAAATCTAGAATCTGAGATTAATATTATGATATTTTAATTGTTTGTCTTAATTAGAATAGACTTAAATAAAAGTCTTAAATCGATATTTAACTCGTTTAATAGACGAATTAATTATATTGCTTTCTTAACTACTTACGTTTGAATTATATATTCGATCTCGTAAGACGATAATATAATAAATTATTGACGTTTCGACGTTTAATTAACAGTCTCTTTATATAATAAAAACACGTATATCTTAAGAAATCTATAAATCTCAGAATTCGACGCTTAATTAGCATCGATAAATTTCTCGAGATTATTAACGATCTCATAAATAATATCGTGATCGATTGTCTCTTTTAGATATCTAAGTACTCGCTTGATAGTAACGATATACTTAAAATTCGAATTTTGATTATATTAAAAAAGAATAATTATAACGAAGCAAATATTATAACGTATATTATTAATTTTATTATTAATTGATACTCACGAACGACGTTCGAGATTACTTAATTCACTAATTTCTCTTTTAATTATATATCAACTATTATTGATATTAACACGAAAGCGAAATTTATTATGTTAAAACGAGCGAGAACTTTGTTTAAATAAGTATTTTAAATAATTCGAACGCTTCTCTTTGCGCGATTTCTTTGAATTTTTATACTTAAGTAATATAAGTACGAATCGAGATCGATTATTGCGAAGCGCTTGTTAAGTTCTTTCTTAAGATTCGATATATGTTTTAATCTTCGAGAGTTATATATTTAAATATCGTTTATATATATGTTGACAATTAAACGTGTTTTCTTACTAACAAAGAATAAGTGATTTGATTCGATATACTTAAAGTCTTTTGATATTAAAAAGTTTCGTAAAATAGCGTATCACTTACGAGAGAATTACTTGAGATTATATAAAATTTTAAGTAAAAGACAAATTATGTCTTATTTATCGTTTTTATATCTCTTAAACTACTTTACGTAGATTCGTTTCTTTAATAACGCGTTAAGAAAGATTATTATAACGTTTATATATTTATAGTTTAGATCGTAATAGATTATAATAAAAAATAATACTTTAAACGATATAAATTTGACGATAGAGATAAACGTTTAATCGTAATTAATATCGTAGATTTGTTCAAATTTTCGAATTATTTAACGTACTTTATAAAGTATCGTCTCGTCAAGTCTCTTCTTAATCTTATAAACTTATTTATCGCTAAGAACGAGAACGTTCTTTGATCTCTTAATTAACTTTTATATATTTATAATAGTGAAGAATTATATTTGCTTATTTATAATCTTACTTTATTATTTAATATAGAGATCGATTATTACTTCTTTATAAATTAATAACTCGTAATTATCGACGTTATCGATATCTTCGTTTCTTGATATTTTAATTATCTTTTAAATAATATTAACGAGATCGAATTTCGACTCAAAGTTATAATGTTAAGAATTCTCATAATCGACGATAACAAGTTTATAGTATATTCGTTTTAATTATAAAGTTATATTACACTTGATATAAGTAATTATTCGTTGAGCTCACATCTTGATATTGCTCTATTTTTTATTTAAAAGTATTTTTTAAGAAGAAGCGAAGACACGCTTCGATCTCGAAGTATACGTTACGTTAATACTTAAATCTAAATATATATTTAAAACGTTTTAAGATATCTAATTATCGTTATTTTTCGAAAATTCTTCTTTTGATATTATTATTTCTCTCACATCTTCGAGATCTTCGATAACATTTGAAATATTATTAAGAACGTTTTATATATACTATAAATTAAAGTCTTCTTAAGAGTCGTCGTCGACGTCGTATAATGTATAATAATGTTTAAAAGCATTATTTTCTATATCGAGTATATTATCGTCGTTATTAATAACGTTAACTAGTTAATAACTCGTGTCTTATACGATTAAAGTTATTAAACGAGTTTCGTTAAAATCAACATGTAACGATCTTTCGACTTTTCTATTAATCGAATTTTATACTTTAAATATAAATATATCGTTATAATCTATCAAGTAATATTTCTTACTACGTTCGTCGAGTTTCTTACGTTTTTTCTTAAGTATATGAATTTAGATCACGTAGTTAATAATTCTCATATATTCGAAAAATAATTATTCGTTAATTTATATTTCATAAGAAATCATATCGTATATCTTAATTATTAAACTTCGATTCTTTTAATAGATTTTAATGTGAAGAAATTCGAATCAGAGATAACGTGTTAATCTCGAATCGAATAATATAGTTTTCACGTCGTTCATAACGACGCAATTTTAAACTTCGCTAAGTTTATTTTATTTTAATATATAAATCACGATAAGTTTTATTATAACTTCGAAGTTCTTAAATAAGATCTTAAAGTCGTCGTTAATGAATTTAATATTATTATTAATACGTATTATCTTAAATTTATATTTTGACTCGTTTTTTATTTACGTTTTTTAATTACGAAAGAGCTTAAACGTTTCGTTCTTATATTTATACGTGAAGTATTAGATTCGAAGTGTGGCTTAATTTGTTAAAAGCATATAATATTTGACTTTATTAATCGATAACACGTTAAATGATTTTCTTAAGTCGATATGAACTTTATCGAGTTTTTCGAGTATCTCTCGCTGTTATCTTTTTAAGATCTTATAAAACGACTTTATCTTAAAACACGTCTTATAAATAAGCTTAATTCGAGATTTTTATATTAAGATAATGTTCTTATTTATATTAACGAGTCTCTTAAGATCTATCTCGTTTAAATATCTTATTCGACGATATTATAATTCGATTACGTCTTCGTTAAACATTAAAGCGATAAATAATATTCTCGTATTCTTTTAAATCAGAGCGACAATTTTGATCGTAGACTAAAACACATTTAATATATAAATATTTCGATTCTTTAATGCACTTTTTATAAGTATATCGTTCTTTAAAATATAACAATTATCGTCGAGAAAGACGATTTTAAATCTCTTTTTAATAATCTAACTAATTAAGAATAACTTATATATTAAATCTAACACGTATAACACGTTCTTAACACGAATTATATTATCAATTTTATTTTTTAATAATTATTTTATTTCGACTGTGTCACGTTCTTAAATTTAAATAATAACTTCGTTAATAATAATAACTTCTTCACGATAAAAACGATAATTAATAAACTCGTTCTTATCAAAGAATATATAATTAATATATTTTAAATCGATTATTTAGTCTTATAACGTCGTGAAATCACTATTTAATGTTATAGAGTATATACGAAAATAAGAAGATATCTCATATATAAGTTAATTAATTATTTCAAAATCGATAACTTCGAGCTAAGAGATAAGCTTTTTCTTTAATTCTCGACTTGTCTCGTTATAAAAGTTTAACGTAAATTGAAGCTGAAACGTGAAGTGCGCGCTTGACATCTTTATTATGATTTTTTTCTTTTAATATTCGATATCGAGAAGTGCTCTCGAAGAGAGAAGTAATCGTATATTTACGTATTCGAAGAAGTTTGATATATGCGTAAGCTAAATCATCGATTCTTTTTACGATATCTTTAATGTAGATTCTTTCTCTTATTTTTCTATTAATTAAAATAAAGACTAATTAAGAGTCTTTATAATCGACTTCTTCGATATATTCTCGTTATAAAATTTCGATATAATCGCGTTAAATAAGAAGTCTTAGATCTTATTCTCTTCGTCTGTTACGATGTTTTAATTAATAATTAAGTAAGTTATTATCGAAATATAAGTATCGTGATTGTCTTTAAAGTCGTCTAAACGTTCACGTTCTTTGACGATATTCGTCTTGATCTCTCGTTGAATCTCGATTACGATTATTATTATCTTTATTAGAGAACTTCTTCTTATTCTCTTTTTATTTAAAACGCTTTATAACGACGATTATAACTTATTCTTTAATATCTCTCTATGAAAGACGCTCTTTCTTATAAAGAAATATAATAATTTTATTAAAATTCGATACTTCGTTTAACGACGTAATAATTCGATATACGAAATCTTTATACTTAATATCGAAATTGTTTAATAATAATAAGACGAGTATTTACTCGTCTATTTTAGCTCTTATTTAATTAAGATTCTTCGACTTTGCTCGTATATTAATAACGTACGTCTTTATAAAGTTGTTACTACTTGTTATTAATATTATTTAAAGTTCTTATAGCTTAATAAATCGAAGAACGAAATCTAAGTCGAAGTAATTATTCTTTAACTTAATTTATCGATTCATAATTACTTTATTATTCTTAATGACTTCGACTAATTTATTTTCATATATAAAATAAATTAGCTCAGACGCTTGATTATTCGTCTGCTTTTAGAACTTTAATTAAGTCTAATAAATCGTTATCTGAGCGATCGTAGATGTTAATGTGACGAATAGATTCGTTAAAAAGTTCTTATTTATATTCTAAACGACGTCTTATAAATTCGAGTATATTAATGTATTCTTCATCTTTTTGATTCATGACTAATAGTTTTATTAACTCTTTAGCTTTAAGAAATTTCATATCTGCGTCAATATAATATAAAATAATTAAGTAGTTATTTTGAATTAACTATGTAATGTGATATTATGTTAACACTATTATTATAATATCGATTCTCTTATAGACGATAAGATATAGTAATTAATTTTTCTACTGTGTGAAGATCTCAATAACGGAAATTCGAGCTCATAATCTATTAAAATATATAACAGCTAAAAGATCTTATATTGAATAACTAATAGAATAACTCTATTGCATAACTATATAAAATACATGTAGTGAATAAAGAAGAAGAGAAGAAGAAGAATCGCTAAGAGTCGCCCACTAGCGCCTCGCTAAAAAGGCGCTAGTGCGGGCGGAACGATCTATGATTGACTGAATTTCTTCAGCCTCTCTTAATCATATTATCTTCAGATATAAAGAATTGTACACGATATATTGCAAAGACTGTAGAGAACTTTAAAACCTAGCGAATAAGAATTTAAAGAGTGATCAAGGGTATTGAGATCGTTCTCTCCGCCCTATAAGCTCTCTAAAAAGATTTTAAAATCGATATAGCTCTTCTAGGGATAGACTCTAGAGATATAGATACGATAGAGTACGTAATAGTCTTTTAACTGGCTCTAGTCGTATAAGAACTAGTATCTATCTATAGCTTAATTTTAACACCTTATTATAGTTAAAGTATTAGTACTAGAGTCGCTTATCCTAGTTAGATCGTAGGAGTCACACTAACTTAACGGTGTCTTTTCTCTTTTAGTTATAGCGATTATTAGTATCTAGGACGCGCTTCTCGAGAACCCTTAAAACCCCTCGAATCGGTATCTAGAACTCGCCTCCAAAGTATAAGTTTAAATCGTAAGCCTATACTTATTCTTTTTTATATACTAATAAAACTATATAAATCTTTATTAAATCTTAATAAATTATTTACTAAGCGTAGATAGGATTTAATTTCTACTATATAAATTGCGTATATTAAATTATAATTAATTATTAGAGGCTCTTATCGTGGATATAGACCTAGCGTAAGATCCTATCAAACTATAGCGGTATTACGGATTCCTTCATCGGACCTACTATGTTCCTAGCGTCTTGGCATTGCGGCCTGGACACTTCTTTCTATATACATTATTACATACACTATTACATCGCTCGCTTCTTGTTTTTTTGTCGGACGGTCATGGACCAAGCACCGATAGTGAGAACTGTCAGGGGCACAGAAATTGCTACAAAGATCCAAAATCGAGCTGAGATCTGGATACCAGATCCTTGCGTAGTCCCAAAGGTGAATAGGTTCATTCCGAAGATGGACCGTGAAAGAGGTAGGTCAGTAGGGGGTTTCCTTCATGAAAAACGTACTCACATCCTTTCACTTATTTCTTTGCAATCGCAAGGTCTCAATTATAATCCATTGCATCAACATGGACATAGCTTTTCCAAGTCAGCTCGATTATTCTTCTCTCCTCAAAATTGCCAATTTTTCAGCAACTGGAACCCTGTTATCCGACTGGATAGAACTACGTAAGAATATCATCTCTCGTGGCAAAGACAGCAGAAAAAACAAAATGAAACACGTGGCAAAGCGAATCTAATATTCTTTGGCCATCAAAAAGCCATCAAGCCATCTGATGCGTACTTTCCCAGAAACCTGGATCTGGGTTTGAAATTGTGGCTTCGGGGAGCGATCCCTAGCTTCCGTCATCTCTACCCGTTTCCTACCCCGATGTAACGTATCGTATACGCTTACCTCAATTAGGTACTGGTGCTTTTTCTCGTGGCCGAATATATGTCGTTCTCCTCTTGGCTTTCCTACACCAGAAGTCTTATGGTTGCATCCTTTGACATCAAGTATGATCAAAAGACAATGTCAAGGTGCTCAGGGAAGAGGCAACGCCCAAAGATTGGCCACAGCAACCCCCACTCCAATTACACACCTCTATCCATTCTGAAATTGCTGCGCGTTTCTTTCTATATAAATCCATTGCTGAGTGCATGTCTCGTCCTCCGCGATCAACTCTTGGTTCACCAAGTGCCGGGAGAAGAAAGACGACGCTCTACGCTTTCATACAAGCATGGAATATTCACATACAGCTTCTTTAGCTATCGAGTCATGGACCTTATACGCCCTTGCCATCTTGACTGTTACTGCGAGACTGTCAGTATACCTACGTCTATCTCCACCCTGGTCTTTCCTATCGCCAAGTATCTAAAAACCTCTTTAGGGTATCTCGAACAATACTACTAGGCTCGGCCAGAAATTGGGCAATTGATGACTACCTAATGTTCTTCATCGTTGTACGTTTCTCCTTTTATCACTCTATCTGTAAATCCATCAACGCTAGCTCTCATCCTATACACTTGCCCTAGACTCAGTTTTGAAGTCTCTACTTTAATAAGCTCGTAACTGACTATGAGTATAATCTATAGCTCTTATATACAGTGGTCATCGTCGGCGTCAATCAGACATCAGTTAATCTCAACAATTATCTTCCTGATTCCTTTTTCGCCACCATTACTGCAGCTGAGACTGCAAGTGCTATATATGGAAGTAAATGGGCGTTTGCAACTGAAATAAGTAAAGTGACAATGATCTGGTTGTGTAAAGCTTCCATGCTAATATTGTATAACCGTATAACGTCAGTAGTTGCTTTTCTATTTGAATTTGAAAAGTGTGAGGCTGGGGTTTAACAGCAGGGCTCAAAATGAAGCTGCTGGCTAACACGTCCATATTTTAGTGACGGCTTATCAATATACCATCGCGCAGTTCAATGCACTGGATTATATACTTTGCTTGGGTATTTGGTTGTTATAATATGCTATCTGGCCGCGTGGTGTCACCCAATAACAGCGTATTGGGCAGTACCTGTTTCAGAATGTGAGGCCCTCAAGCAAGTGCAGAGGATCATCAGGAGCTAACCATCAACTGCAATAGCGCAACTCCAATGTGCCTCTTACTATGACCATTTGATCAACGATGCCGTTTGGAATATCTCATCTGACTTGATGATTCTTTGCCTTCCGCTTCCGCTGTTTATCAAAGCACTATTACCCTTGAATAGGTATTTATATAGTTTTTTACCAAAAATGCGCACTTTCTTGAATTCAGCTGATATTTACTCCCTCCCACAGAAAGATTATGCTTTTTGGAATATTCAGTTTGGGTATCCTTGTCGTAAGTTTCTCTTCCCTTTCCTATAAGTACACGGTAATTGATTTTCGAATCCCATTAGATCCTTTGCGCAACCCTCAACCGTTACTATAACTTTACTGGCGGCTTCGGAGACCTCTCCTATCTGAACTGGTACGCCGGCGAAACCTCCACTGCCGTCATTGTCGTCAACGTCCCCCACCTCTGGCCCCTTATTAACCGCCTCGTGGGCCTCGGCTCCTTCAAATCCAGTTCTGCGGTTATCGACGACTATTCCTCTAGAAACTGCTTCACTCACGGCGAGGTCAGAACCATCACGCGCAGCCAGTCGAAAGATTTCGATTATGCGGGATATTTCCGCAGCAAGACCGAAGAGCGGTTAGCGAAAGCGGGCGCCTGGACGGGAAATGGAGGTACTGCGAGGGACGATATACAGATGAGGAATGTCGAGGAGAATAGTATAGGAGATGCGGCTACGGCTGAAGTTGGGAGGAGGAGAACGATGGATGAAGAGGAGGGCATGTGGCCGCTTCATAATCTCTATCGTCATACTGTGTCGCTGGGTGGGGAGGGGATTGTCAAGACGGTGTATTTGAATCCGTTTGTTGAATGAATGAATGAATGAATGAATGAATGGATGGATGGATGGATGGATGGATGGGTGGGTGGGTGGGTGGCCGGATTCTGGGCTTTTCCATCATGACTCTCTATGGAGATGTCGGGGATATCTCCGTTGCCTTTTTTTAAAAAATAAATAATATGGATATTGATCGTCGATGGCTTCATATCCATAGACATAGACGTCCGAGGTCGACTCTGATCTGACCAGATCAAGAACAGCTGCAATATCCGTGTCCCCACGAGTAGCGCTCTTCAACTGGGATGCAATCTCCTGAACAACAAGCTCTGTGAATATATCGTGCGTGGATGTTGGCATCCTAACGGTGAAGCGGGAAGTATGTGGAGACCGGTCGAATCTAGTACTCACAATGATTCTCATCAGTGCCATACTTTTGCAACGCTCGGGAGGACCTGTTTACTTACCGGAGTTTGCCCAACACGTAGTCATAAAGCGATTTGTGTCTTTCCAGCATCGACCATACCGTCTGGACCTCTTCCGGTGTGATATTGAACACTGTCCACGGTTCCACCTCTTGTCCTTTGTGGCATGAGATTAGAAAGTCAAGGAGGCTGCTAGCCGTCTTTGATGGTATGATTGTCTGAGCCGATGGACTTGGTAGAAGATCCTGGTTTGAGACACAGACCCTTCGAGCTCTTTCTCCGCGGTATTTGAAAGGCGTAGTGGGTCTCTTGTGTTCAAGCATGATGGGAAGCGGTCGAGCTATCATATTCGCTTCGCAGTACAATGCGATGCAGGTAGCCATTGATGCAAGGAGCTGGAGGAGCGTGTCCGGGTGATTGCCTAAATGTCACAACGGAGCCAGCCCGGAAACGAGCCAAGGATTCCTCCGCTGCACCCAATTCCCTTCCTGTTCAGATGAATGAGTGTGAACGGTAGTCTGAAGATGTTCTGGGAGACCTGCGAATGCATGGTGATGCTGTTACTTCTGTAAACTCATCAGTCTCCTTTGCAGATGACTGGTTAGTGGAGGACGCCTAGGTGTCTAAGTTGGCAGATTCCCAACCTTGCTAGAGCAGAGATCTATCCAGCAACTCAAACCATGCTGCAGGCTCCAGCAGCACTCTTCACTGTTCCAACGTTTGGACCTACTGTTCCACTGTCGTGCGTCGTCGGATTGACGTGGGATTTTCTCACCGGCTCCTGACCAAGGGTACGGCGCTTTTTGAGCCTGAGTCAGCGATAATCGATATATCTCTTGTACTAGAGTTGTCAACTGACAGCATTGCAGAAAATAGTGCTGGGGAAGGCAATACTGTATCGACCCTTAATAGAGTGTGATCCAGAAATGAAGCTGCTCCGGAACCTCTAGACTCTAGCGCAGACTTGCTCCTAATCTGATTCCGTGCATTAGTGGCACCGTAGGGACTGTGGGTGGGGCTTAGCGCTTGCATCCCCGCCCTCGGCCATTCTTCTGGCCTTAACCCTCTCTAATTCTGATCGACCACATAAGATTTATTGGTTCGCTGTTGCTGATGTGACAAATGGCGATCGTCCGGCAAGGTCGCTGCTAGCTCGCATCGATGATCGCTTTCTTTGCATGAGTGGCTTTGTGACTTATTGGGAGCCAGGAATAATAGGGGGATTTCGCAACCCCTGCCTGTGTATATGTACGTTTTTCTAGTTTCCGTCTGTAATTTAACTTGAAAGTGTTAGTGTAAAGATAGCGTGTTTTCAGGACGCGTTTTGCTAATAGTGGTCCTGAAAGCGATAAAGTACGAAGTATATTTACATGTAAATTTTTAATTTTCAGTGTGCATATACACAGGCGCTAAATATACACAGCGATTGGTGTATATTTGCACAGGTCCTGTGTATATTTAGCGTGGTTTGACTAGTCTCTAACCGAATACGGTTTGGAACGGTGGTAAACTTCGTACTATATCAACGTGCATATACACAGGCAGGGGGTGCGAAATCCTCCCTAATGCAAAAGTCGCCACGAGCCGTTCGATGTATAGAGGCAAGGGTCTGCAGGAATGACTGGTCTCAATTGAGATCGATCACTAGGTGGCAAGTGTTGATTAGTTGTAGTCTGTGCTGACGTCTTCCCGCACCATTCTGCACTTGTCATCTTTCTCCTCACCCGCTCAACAGCAAGACGCTTTGACATGAAATTCTCTTCCAGTAATAAGGGACATCTGTGTACCAGTATTCTAATTTGGAAAGGTAAAGCATGGGGAAAAGGAGCTAGCTTTCTATCCTTACTAGTTAAAGCTGTGAGCATTCCGTGTCGACCTCACGATTCGTCTTCTAATCAAGTCTACTCCCTAAGTACTTGGGTTAGGCTCGTCCGCTCAAGCGACATTTGCTAGGGAAAGGGTGTATGTAGTGACCGTGATCACTAGCGGGCCCCGTGTACCTAACAATTGCCTATTAGCGCATACTGCGTACCTTGATGCACGTGGACCGGTTCAAATGGTGATCGGGGGCGCTAGGGCCGGGGACAGGGTAATACCCACGGAAACCCCTCTACTTGATACTAAATTGTCTGCCTGCAGAAAAATCGCAATTTCACTGGCGCTATCAGTAGATCAGCATATCAATCTGAGGAAGCGTGCCAGCCAGTCATTCAGGTTTTATGACCGCATCAACATCTAGATGCTGAACGACTAATATTGCGTGGTGTTATTACCCAAATCAGTTCCTATGTAACGAGTGGCATCCAGAACTGTGCTGTTGCGTTACGCTTTTGAGCCGGAATGGTAGAAAGATAATGGAAGGGTAGCTTTATGCGTCCACAAGCCTCAAGTTATCGTTCTATATTTCTTAGTAAATCATAGATACTTGGCCCATTGACGGAAGAGTATTTCCGGGTCGTTTTAAATTACCGAACCTCGACCGCAAGTGTGATAGATGGGAACTAGGAACTAAGGGATGACGTGTATTAAGATAGGAGAGGAAGCGGGCAGGTCTTTGGCCCTGAATGCACAACGTATCGGTCAGGTGAAGCTCGAATGATCCTTTGCGTATTTCATCGACGTATCTCCAACAAAGCTATTGTAGCGATCGGAAGAAAATCCCCTGCAACTAGAATTTACCGAAGAAGTGCAAAGGGACCGCTATGTATTGATAAGATCTATTCATGACAGATTCAGCGACCGGCAGATGGCGAGAACCGGGATGGTATTATCTATGATGATACGTCCTCTAGATATTTCCCGCTTCAGGCAAAGCTTCGTTAAAGGCTCGAGCGTATTATCTGTGGATGCTCGCCCATCGATTTGTAGCCCAGGGTGTCTGCCTCGCTACTCAATTATAATTTCTCGTCCCCGTGAGCTGTTACCTCATGTTGCCTTATCATTTGAACACACTTCCGATAGTTTCCAATCGCAGCAGCTGTTGAAAAACCAGCCCATCCTGACTCTTCGCCATGTCTCTATCCTGTTCCGACTGCGACATGCCGCGTCGAGATTCTTCGACAAGGTCTTCCGGCAAGTGCTTGTTTCTGTTTGCTCGCTGCCTTCATGAACGATCTGCTGATGTCCGCACTACCAGAGGACCTGGCAGATGCCGATAGTCTCATAGAACCCGGGAATGGGAACACGCCTCTGGTGTTGGAGACAACGTCATCCCTCGAAGGCCTCCAAAGCGTTGAGCAACGGAACGTACTCAACGTCATCGATCAGCTCCGCAAGTGTGGCCTCGAGAGCACACTGTCCCTACCCCAGCTTGTTGTTTGCGGTGATCAATCGGCCGGCAAAAGCTCCGTTCTTGAAGCCCTCACGGAAGTCCCCTTCCCGAGGAATGATAATCTCTGTACACGATTTGTCACAGAAATTATCTTACGTCGTGCAACAAGTGACATCATTACGATCAAAGTTATTCCAGATGCTGAACGACCCCAGGCAGAACGAGACCACATCGAATCTTTCCAAGAATCCATCTCGGATTTCGAAGAGCTTCCTTCCTTGATGGACAAAGCAACCACTCGTATGGGTATCAACCAAAACCCTCTTTCCAAGTCTAAAGCATTCGCCAAAGATGTCCTCAGTATCGAAATCGAAGGCCCTTCCCGACCGCAGCTGACACTAGTCGATCTTCCGGGACTCATTCAGACAGAAACCCGAGGAGTGTCCGAAGAGGACGTCCAGCTTGTGACGGAGATCACCGACCACTACATCTCACAGCCTCGTACGATTTGCCTAGCGGTGGTCTCGGCAGGCAACGACTATGTCAATCAAGGGATCCTGAAGAAGGTCAGAAAAGTCGACCCGGAAGGAAATCGCACGCTGGGGATTATTACGAAACCCGACCGACTACCGTCCGGTTCTGGTAGCGAACAAGCATTTCTCGGTCTTGCACGGAACGAGGACATATTTTTCAAACTAGGCTGGCATGTCCTGAAGAATCGAAGCTATGAAGAGGGCTCGAGCTCCTTTGAACAACGCAACATGTCCGAAATTCGCTATTTCCGAAAGTCGAATTTCTCCACCCTGCCCAAGGAGTGCGTCGGGATCACGTCTCTACGGGATCGTCTAAGCCAGCTACTCTTCGACCACGTCAAGCAGGAGCTCCCCAAACTACGAAAAGATCTCGAGAAAGCGTTCACAGACACGCAACTGCTCCTTGACGCAATGGGTAACCGAAGAGCAACGCCGCAAGAATGTAAGGCCTTTTTGTCTTAACTCAGCCTGGACTTGTATGAGGTTGGAGAAGCCGCGGTGAACGGGCACTACGAGGGAGAATACTTTGCGCACGACAAGGATCAGACCTTCTTGGTAGAATCAAACACCACAATACGCAGGCTGCGTGCTGTTATCCAGTACAAGAACGCTGAGTTCTCAAACCTTTTACGCATACGCGGCTACAAATATCACATCGGCGAACGGAAAGAAGCGGAGGTTGATGGAGAGGTAACGGACAAGGTAAAGATCGACAGTGAAGCAGTCAAGATAGACGTGGGTCCTATGGTCTCAATCGCAGAGCCGACAACACCAACGCATTGGTCTAAACCAAGAGCGATGGACTGGGTCAGAAGAGTCCTTGTTCGGACCCGCGGTAAAGAGCTCCCCGGCAATTTCAATCCGCTGTTAATTGGTGAACTCTTCTGGGAGCAATCTAGTAAATGGCAGCGGATGGCCGAGCATCACGTCGAAGATATTGCGGACGTCTGTACCCAATTTCTTGATGCTTTGCTTCGGGAGAAATGCCCCAAGGATGTACACATCCGCCTCTGGTCGTCTAAAATTGAAGATGCTCTCACGTCCAGATTCGACGGCTCGGCTCGAGAGATAGAAAAGATCATGGAAGATATCAAAAGCTATCCGATAACATACAATCACTACTACACAGACACGATCAAGAAGAGACGCAGGGAAAGAGAAGAAAAGCGTCTGGCCAGTTGTATCGATAATGCCACCCAACATGTCTTACTTCCAGGATGTAACTCGAATCACACCAGTGCACAAGTCGATTCCGGAAGAGCAGCGCGGGAATATTCAGACGCGGTAGACCCGGACATGGAGAACCACACTTGTGAAGAAGCTCTCGACTGTCTCTATTCGATTTATAAGGTCAGCGAGATCGTGTTTTCACCTGATCGATTGTCGTTTGCTTACTTTGCTTAGCTCTCTGAAAAAACCTTCATCGACAATATTACTACGCAAGTCGTGGAGCGACATGTTGTGCGGGGCCTAGAGAAAATATTCTCTCCCGTCGTTGTAAACGACTTATCCGACAGCGACGCGGAGGCGATCGCCTCTGAGCCTCCCTCGGAGAGGAGACAAAGGGATCTGCTTGAAAATAGGATTAAGAAACTGAAAGATGGACAGAGCATTCTTCGGGGGGTAATGAGAAATGCTGCGCCATAGAGAATATCATGTTGCGGTCGCAGGTGATGGTTGATACTCAAAGGGAAGGGTTGGTGACTGAGGAACCCTTTCTAGCGACAAAGATTACCACCCGCTTGGCAGTGACTATTTATATATTTGATGGAGAGTGGAGGGCTGAAGGGTAACAGACTTGTAAGCGGATGACAAGGAGAGTGAAGAATAGAGAGTAGTAGTGGGCACGTGTATCGATCTCCAAAGGAGAGCTGCATGGAGACACCCGTGTTGCAGGAAGTCTTGAACTCCGTTGGCTGCCTCGCAGTGCAAGCGCACAGACGGCCCCACTTACCACTGTGCATCTTCAGGCTGCAGTATCCACGTAGTTCAATAACATCCAACCAGATGATATCTCGCTCTGTCATAGAAAACCAATTATAATTACTGCTTGCGGCTACAAGGGAAACGGGGCGTAGCCAAAAATAACCAAGTCTATTGGGACTAGGCGTTTCTTGCTCTCCTCTTGACCACTCGCCTGTTTCCAGCTTGGAATCCCACACTCCGAGCGCCAACTGCTTTACCTCTCAAGTGCCAGCCATTGTTACCGTGAGCGCCAGCTTTCTCGCTCCAATTTCGGCTTGTCCACCTAGTAAAGTTAACAGCTTCAATACCTCTAGTCCTGATTACGAGGCCATGGAAAATTTCGCCTGAGCTAATAGCCACACCCGAACGCTTCAAACCTCTACTCGACAGAGAACTCTTGAGACCGAATTAGCAATGTATGGAGGTATGTTATCTGTCCACTCAACCAGTCGGGATCAATACGGGGTTCCTATCGTCAGAAATATAGTAAAAGTCCCCATGGGTTCAATTTCTTCGGAAGAGAAATTGGCCAAGAAGCATTGGAATGAGATTCATCAGAGCTTGCGTTCGAAAACGGCCGATATTCGCCGTCTTGAGGAGCGCATCGAATTCTTCAAGAACTGGTCGCTGCGATACTTGAACCCATTAAGACATCCTTTCATTCAAGTCAATTCAACTATTGGTTCACCAAAAGATACCCCCCTAGAGGACGAACTGGCTGGATTGGAAGGTAGACAGAAATCTGCGAACGCTAAGTGGAAGGAAATTTCATTTGCCATGGAGATCCTCATGAGACATGCACTGAATGAGATACTGAATTTTCCGCTCCAACCACCATCGGATCCTTTCCAACAGCCATGGACATTAATGCGGTTTTGGCACAAGTCTTCTCATACAGCTTACAGTGACTCGCTGGGCTTCCAGTGCTCAGACTGGCGGACATGCAAACCGGCAGATACCTTCACGAAGTTGAAGGATGATGGAATCCTTACGACGCAACAGCTTCAGAATCACTGCAAAGGGACGGCCTCTCCATCTTACTGGATATCATTATGTGACGATGCCTCGTGGATGCTCAAATACATCGATAAGGCCTCGTCAACGACTGATGGCCGCGTAGCAATCGTCAGCTTGCCCAAACTGGACCGCTTGAATATTCTTTGGGACCGGTCGGACATGCTGGTACAGCAAGCCGGAGGCAAATGCTACAGCTATAAGCATCTCGATGGTGTTCAATATGCGTGGCACGGCCATTACCTCGTATACGGATGGATTCCAGCTCAATGCGTGATTAAAACATTTAGTATCCAGAACTTTCAGCAGCTTTGCGAAGAACACGATATCAAGAAAGGTCAGCACCTAACGTCATCCCTCGGCATGTTGATGGCTAAAATAAGTATGAAAGGGGATCTTGAAATCAAATATCCTCACCTACTTCTGCAATCTCCTCCAGCTTCCACAACTTTAAACTTTGAAGCAGACCTATTAGCAAGCGCTTTGGAAGACATGCAACTCTCGGTGACTGGCACAGATACCCATGGTAGTTGAGTTTAGTCAAGCGGTCGAAGCTGGTTAGCCGGAGCTGTTGATGCTTGGATCTAGAGTCTTGTTTTTTTTTTTTTTTTTTTTTAGTATGACGGGAGCTGTCAATATACGGTTCCAGACTATCGTAAGGACGGCTAGTAACGAGGAATTTGAATGCAAATGAATGATTGTCGGGTGGCTCCATTTGTGAAAAGAAGCTGACCAGCTTCTCCATTAATTGATTCCTTGTATTCTGTTCGTACTCATCCAAAGCATCAAGAACACAAAACGATCTCGCCTACTTCCGAATCTCTAGCGGACCTGACTAGGATTTCCCACAGCTCGCTGAACGCATCTCGTAACTTCTTCCCATAATTCCGGTAACTAGGAAGCGCATAGGTGATGAGTCCGGAGTAGATCGGCTGGCTCTGGATTTCTCCCATAATCGCTCAAGTGTTGCGGGTTGAGGAAATGGTTTGGCGTTACCAAGAAGATGTGACGATAATTGGCTAGGCGGACCTCTGCAAATCAGGATTAGTCGGCCGATATCTAAGGTAGAGATGCTATCCTGGACCAGCAGAATTGCTCGAGACTCTTGCATCCGATTATAAAAGCGACAAGGACTCGATATCGCCGAGAGTACCCGGTAAATGCAAGACAGATTGTGCAGCAGCAACATTCAAAGGACCTCAAAGTACTGAAACAAGTTTTTACAGGATTATTCCGGAAGGAGGATGGCTATGAATGGTAGCGCACTTGTCGATTTATACGTTCTAATTCTATACAGTATTTGGATTTGTATATCTTTAAGTTGTGTAGCCTTCGAGTTTACAGACATTTTGAGCTTGCTTACCCTCGAAGTTTATACAATCTTCGAGTTAATACACTGTATCAGGGTGTGCAGACTTCCAGACACTTACCCAGGGAATGCAAACCCATCCAGATAGAGACCTCCAAATAAGCTCGGAATTCCTTCACTGTGGTGGGAAACCAGGTACGGAAATCAGGTGTCTCAGGTCCAGGATACCAAAAAGCGTATTCATTGGTATGATATACCAGTGTTTTGAGTGTGTCTTTATCAAAGAATAAGCTGAAAAAAAATAGTATAAGGATCGTCTCTAGGAACAGTATTTGGTGATTGACTCTAACCATAAGTGAAAGGTTCCGTGATTTTCACTGGTATGTATTTGGGCAATGGCCATGGCTCTAGAGGACTTCCTTTTGGAACTGCTGTAGATTTAGGGTCTTTTTTGACGTAATCTAAATCATTTAACACCTTATTTCGAGGTATAGTGAGCCATACATATATGTGTGTAAATAGTGGACGCGTTGTTTTGATGGTTGCGCCGGAGCGGGAACCGTAAGGCTGAACCCCTGAATTTTACTACCTGCCAGAGGATGGGATAGACTAGGCCTGCCTATCAAATCGCGTCCGCAGCCGGTGCTGCTTGCTGTAGACACCCGTGTCAAGTCTGGAAAAATGGCATATCATACTCGCGGCGTATTTGACTGGTAATGCCGCTAGATAGTCGGCGATCGTATCCCAGAACTCTAGCGATACTTCGTATACAATCCTTGAACGGGGCAGAAACGCCCATCACGACTGAAGCGCCATTTGTGGAACGATGTGCCGCTTATGGAACCGTCTGCCCAGCGTCAAGGAAACAGCGTGCCCGTTAAAGACTGATGTATCATTAAGTCTTAAACTATACTTATGACGTCTGACTCGTCTATTCCTAGCATCGACACTCCTTCAATAGCAGCTCAAGCATCTCGCAGTGTAACATTACGATCGACACCATCGTTCATCGGTTATACCTCGGCGATATTAACGGCTTCAAGGGCGCGCTAAGCCAAAACCGAAAGAGAAAAATCGATCGATAAAGCCTATCCGAGCGTACTGTTGTTTAGGCTTCCCCGCACAGCCTATCTTCGTCCTTTGTCTCAGCACAACACTGCTGTTGTCCCTAATCCATCCCTCTATAAGATAATATTGATGCAATTGCGAGCGCCGGATTTGTTCAAATAGTTGATTCCAATTCCTCCTTCCTTTCCGAAGCAGGGATTATGATCAATGACTTAATAACGTTCGTCTAACTCTAAAGCTTTCATTGACAGATATCTTCCTGTTTAGCAGGACGCGCAAAAGTCGCTGACGCCGCTGAATAAAGTCGAAAAGCGTTTCCCTCCACGTGGCTCCTTATGCTTGCATCGACTCGTCAAACGCGTCAGCTTCGTATGCAGCCGCTGTAGCCTTCAAAAGACGTCAAAGTTAATGGCCTACGTCAACGACAAATGGGACGAACCTTTATGTAATGGCTGCTATGGGAATATCCAGTCTCAGAAAGAGTGAAGGCAGAGCACGGAAATACTTTTGTTGAGTTTGTCTTTGGGATGATTTCCTACACCTATGGGGACTGTCCGCAATCAAGTTACAACAGTGGTAGCATATACGGGGAACAACGAACGGCGATGGTAATTATGGAAGATCTGGTAGTTTAAGGAACGGTGACAAGGATTATGTTTGAATTTAGATCTGATTCCCTGCGCTCAGTACCGCCGAGTCGCTACCCATTTTGTTCCTCAGGTGTGCTTCCTCCTACGAACGATCATTATGGCAGTATCAGAAGGGATGATAGCGTCCTCCAAGACATAGTTCGAAGGACGCTGCGCCATATGCTGAATATCATAGTTCATGGTGACATAGGCGAGCATTAAGTTGAGCTGATGAGCTGCAAGCCAACGACCAGGACTGCTAGCCATCAGCACATTTATCAAATCGATGATGAATACTCTGCATCTGAGAAGAGCAAGAACCGAGGATATCACACTTACCAACACCTAAATGACCGTTGATACTGGCAAAACGGGCCGTGCCAATTAAATGTGGATTCCGGGCACGACCGTTATTGATTTGAGCAGTAAGGCGTTCGGTGGCGAGGCCCAAATCCGTCACATAAATCAGATTCCCCTGCGTCCCCACACCCATCAAGAAATTCTCCGGCTTGATGTCTCGATGAATGACGCTCTTCGAATGGATATATTCGAGACGGCAAAGGAGCTGGTCGCGGAAGGTCTTGGGAGCGCACACTCCGGCCGCACCGCACACTTCGGGTAAACAATAATCCGGTGCTTCAGGTATGGCATAGCAATGGAATGCGCTCTCCGCCAAAACTTTCGCACAACGCGTAAACCACATTTTTGATCGCATTCAATAACCACACCTGTTACGGGCCTGAGGCCTGCAGATCTGTAATCAGCTCATTATTTGGTATAGGGCCCGTACCAAAAATGAAACGATTACACGGCTGTAGGCCTCGGGACCAATGTACCCCTGAGATTACCGCAAGCAAACGCGTCCCATTTTGACTGAATTCCTTCAAAAGCGGACCACAATAGTCAAAGATCTTTGCAAACAACCGATACCGTACCCTAGTCT
This sequence comes from Pseudevernia furfuracea, assembly GCA_022315425.1. Classification (NCBI taxonomy): domain Eukaryota; kingdom Fungi; phylum Ascomycota; class Lecanoromycetes; order Lecanorales; family Parmeliaceae; genus Pseudevernia; species Pseudevernia furfuracea. Next base: position 679,290 of record JAIUPT010000030.1, read on the forward strand.
ACCTCTATTTACAGACAAACAACTACAATAGTAACAACACGTCGCCTTCGGCAAAGTAGCCGTTCGGCTACGCGTCCTCCTACAGGTCTACACACAGTCGTTTCATCTCGTCTCTTCTTATTTCGGCCACAACGCCTCTGCAACAACCACTATCAGATTCAACATCTTGATATTCAGCACACCACATTCCAGTTCCGGCTCCGGCTATTAATACGAACCTCCTCTACATCAAATACCACACCCCAAGAAAGCACGTGGCTATTCTTCCTTCGCCGATTAGACGTCAATCCTATTACGACGCGTACGACCCTCTACCCTGCCCGCTCCCGGGGTACCTCGAGATATACAGCTCCCCAAATCGTCCGACTTCGCTCTATTGAACGTATTCGACGTGGTGGTTCCGGATCTTGAACCTCGGTTCCCCTTCGCCGAGTAATAGATTACTGGAAAGTCGTTACCCCCAGTAATCGCTAGAGCAACCCTGCAGAGTACTAGAAATTGATGACGAAAGAGAAGGAATTTGGAAACTGCAATCTAACGGACTTCCGGGCCCAGTGAAGTTCAAAAATACTGACTATTCTATATTACACACAAGGGTATATGAGTTAAAAAACAGGACAAAGCGACGACGAGGAGGCCTCGGCGACTGTAGAGTCACCTCCTCAAATGCTTTTAATAACAAGTTCACTTTAACCATTGTTCTTTGATTAATTAGATAGATTATGTAACTCGCACAGTCGGTCAAACGGTAAGACTTTAGAATAGTATAATATAATCAATCAATTAATTAATTAATGTGCTCTCCGTCATAGCAATGATAATACTTTAGACATGATAATGCCTTATATAATAATAATGCTTTCAGCTATGATAATGATACTGCTTCAAGCATGATAAGATAATGCGAATCTACTGAGACTCTAGAGATTTGAGAAAGGAAATTTCGAAGCCCTGTAGCATAAGGTCACAGAGGATACATCTAAAAGAGCCGTCAAGGCTGTTTCAAAAAGAATGTGCTCTCATACTCTTTCTAGTGATCTTGAACTCATTTCTATGACTTGCATCTCTAGCTCCTCTGCCTCTTTCCACCTTCCTTAACCGAAACAAATAGAAGATAACTGTAACCCTAAGTCATTCATTTGCATGGCAATATGATGATACGTGTTTTCAAGCTAGAAACGGTACTGTGAGCGTAACCTGGCTGCTTGACAGACATCAATCACCTACCTTTTTTATGAATCTACCTTGCGACTACACACTCTTCTAGACCTACATAATCTCATGAGTCTCTATATTAAAGGCTTCTACTCTGCTGCGAGGAACCTGAACGGGGTTGACATCTTTTAATAAATGGTGGTGCTCGAGTATCTACGTGATACTATATCGACAGATACTCTGGGTCGATGAGAACATTTTCTTACAGAAGGAATTCTGTCTTACGAGAGACGCTCCATCACGGAAAGCAGAACCGTGAATGTCAGTACTATAGAAGTTAGTACTAAGGGAAAGCAGCACCGTAAAAGCCAGTACTGATAGAAGTGAGCGAAGCTCATTCGATGAAAATCAATTCCGTAATTCTTATATAATTATCATATTACTCTAAACAAAACAAGTCCGTCCGTCTTCGAGTTCTACCTTGAACTTTGACCTCAGAAATGCTGATTTTATTAAGAATCCATCATATATTCGCCGTTCAAATCGGGGTTTTTAATCGTCTGATCAGCTTATCTTCTTATCTTTTTTCTTCTTGAAACTTCTTAAGTCGTCGTTGAGTCAGAAATCATCTGCTCGAATGCTTTCATCTTTACTAAAGAGTGTCAAGTTCAAGATCGGCTCTTATGACTCTGTCTTTTCAATATCTATAATTTTGACATCTTGAATGAATAGAGCTTCTTCTTTTCGAACGATTTCTTCATTTATGCCCGCTATCGCTTCGTTTTCAATCGCTTGATGATCTATTTTGAGGAATTCGAAGACTTTGTCAAATCGATCTGTTAGAATTGCATTAGCGTTCATAATTAGAGTCTATGTTGTCAGAACTATATCGATCAATCTGCGTGCTTGCTTCGGTTAAAGCGATTAAGGGTCTGTAAACCTATCTTAAGGCTCTTTAACTTTTTGATTGCCCGAGCTCTTTCAATCTGGAAGTCTTCGATCTCTGCGGCAATGTTCCTTGTTGAAGTGTCATCAAGTTTCATCATCGTGTCCGATGACAACGTGTCGGGAAGTCCGTCTAAAAGGCAATGTTCAATTCCTAAGACACTAAAATTATCCACTATGACTTTCATTGCAATCTGTAAACGCATCAGACTGTTCGCCTTATTGCAGTTCGGCTTTTAGAGTGCTCTTGACTTCTGTCTTGGTAACGAACGTCTTCGGAGGGTGACTGACGGCGGGTACCGACCTTGTAGTATGCTTCCATGCAGTCTACCGCTTCAGAACAGGCGTAGCGGTCCATGTCCGCTTCAGTCCGCTGATTTAAAGCCTTCAAGAGCTGCCCGGTGTCCCAAAACCAGCTGGGTGTCCTGTGTCGTTGCTGCTTCTCGAGCTTTCGTCGTTTAGCGGTGGGCGGTGAAGAGTCAGTCGTAGGCTCTGCTTGAACACACAGTTGTCGCTTTCGACTGCAGGGCATTGGAGTTGTCTCTAAAGGCAATGAATCTCAACACGTCTTCTTTCGTGGATGATGGAATCAAGAACGAGATGCAGATAGCGCGCGCTTCCGACGACCATGCTAGCGTGTAAGTCGTTTTTGTATTGCGGGGTCGATAGCCAATCAATGGAATGGCTGCTGCCTAGAGAACACTAAACATATCTTTCGGCAACTCCTGCCACATGCGGAGCCCGCATTATTATTCCGCCGTAGTGCGCTCGCTAAGAGCTCGGTAGAAGCTTCTTGTACTTAGAGATATGCGCCGTCCCTCGAGTTCTATGTTCCATTTTTGGAACCCTCCCCCCCTCCCAAAAAAAGTTCCAATTTTGGCCCCGTTCCTTACGCTCAGACTCTGGCACTGGGAGAGTAGGGACTCGAAGATTGTATAAACTTCGAGGGTAAGCAAGCTCAAAACGTCTGTAAACTCGAAGGCTACACAACTTAAAGATACACAAATTCAAATACTATCATAGAATTAGAATATACAAAATTAGAAATTTCACTACATTTAGAAGTTCAGTATTATCTTATTACTCTAGATAATACAGTAACATACAATGAAAAGCATACCCTCGAAGAATATATATCCTTCGAGTTAATACACTGTCTCAGAGTGTAGTCTTATGAAGATGAACTCAGGGAATAACAGGGCTCTTCTCACTCTTCTAGTGCTAGAGATTTTAAAGTTAAAGTATCGAGATAAATCAGTCGTAGAACAGTTGCTCTAGTATATATAATCAATTCGTGAGATTAGGAAAATCAATAATTAGTCTAAAACTTATCGAGACAAGCTAAATTCTATCAGACATATAGACTTCGTGAACAGTCGTCGTATAATTCTTAAAGTGCATCACACTATCAAGCGTGATTGTCGCACATTCGAGATAAGAAAAAGAATAAGATTCGCGAGATCGAAAAGAGTGACGACGATCGAAGTGTCGTTATAACGAATATTTATTATTAAGATTATAAAGTCGCTTCTTTAAGAGTAGATCGATATTATCGAGATAATAAAGACATTAATAGAATTTATATCTGATAGAAAAGAGATAGAGAATCGAGAAATTCGACTTAGACTCGAACTTGACGACTGTCAGGGAACGAGGATTTAAGAGACGTTTCACGTTATCGAAATTACTTTTTCTCGTCTGAGTTCTTCGTATTCGATAAGCTTTACGAAACACTCTCTTCTATCGAATACAGAGTAATATTATATTATCGATAATGAAAACTCGACAATTCACATCGCTCTCGACATCACGAGTCGATAACGAGTCGAAAAAGATCTTAACGATACGTGATCTGTTAGACTGACTTATATAATATAGATATATATAAGACAGACTAGAGTTGTGTAGCAATGTGAACTTAGTGAAGATATATATATTGCGTATAGTATATTTAATAGTAAGACTAATTCTTAAGAAAGAAAAATGAGAAACTTCGAGTCATGGTTCTCTTGAGCTTCTCACGTCAAGAATCCGCTTGATATGCGTATGTCAAGCGATTCGGTTACGCTCGATAACTCTCGAACTCATATGATAGCTATCCTCTTGGATTCGCTGCTAACATAATCGTTTCATAAACGCGTATCAAACGCGCTCTAAGATATAAAGAATAAAACTAAGTAACTTCATATCTCTCTCGAGTTACGCTCGTATATCTTATACGAAAGCGACGACGTCGTATTCTTTTTAAATCTACTTTATAAGTTTTCGTTCTCGCGCTTTGTTCTTTCGATTCACGACTTATTTGATTTTTTCGTATTAATCGTAAATAACTTATTTCTCTACACGATAGATAAACGTGAATTAATATCGAATACGTTAAAATAATTCGTCTTAACGATCGCGAAGCTTTTAAATGTCTTTCTTTTAACGAATATTAACACTTTATATCTTAATTAACTCTTTAAGTCGTCGAAAGTCGATTCGTCGATTTATTCGATTAATCACTTGAATTAACTTCGTTCGAGACGTCGTATTTTCGTATATAATTTAAGTGTCGTATCGAATCATGTGAGATAGATAATTGCGTTGAAAGATAATTGAATTGATATAATTCATAATCAGATTACGAACGACCTTATGTTAGAATCAGTACAGAGTCAAGTCATGTAGGTGTATAGAATGAGACAACTAGATGAGGAGCAACTATGGACTGGGAGGGAGGGCCATATATGTATGGCGGAGTGAACCTGCCAAGACACGCTAAGCCTAAAAGGGAAGTGTCAAAGGAAGGTATGTGTCAAAGGGATGCGGGGTACGCTCGTAACACCTTATTGAAATTAGAATCATCTAATGAATAATCATATTAGTCTAGGCTTCGTAAGATCAGAAATCCTCGAACTTAATATTAATGATATTTTCTATCGCTCGTCGAAGATAATAGATCGTGAAAATCTATACGAAGTTAATCTCTTCTTTTAATCGTTTAATTCACTCGTAATACTTATCGTAAAAGAGCGCGATATCGATCGCGATAATATAGTCTCTAAAAAACTACATAGACGTACGAAACAACGATAGATTGAGTATATTCTCTTTTCACGAGATTGATTAACAATTTAATCTCTTTAAAATCTTAAGAATTAGAATCGTCTTGAGATTTATATTTAAGAAAAGATAGACGTCGTCGTTATAGACGAGATCGATAATATGAAATATAATATAAAAGAGAGAATTAGTATTGATAAAGAATATATAGATTTTTTTATATATCTGTTAGATTAATAAATTCGATTTTTTAACGATCACTTACGATCTCTTACGCTTCTTTCGAGACTTAATTCGAATAAGCTTTAATTATAAGATAAGCGTTACTTCTTCGATGATCTTATCGCGTTAAATAAACAAAATTTAGATCGCGATAGATAATTTCGAAAAGAACTTCGAATCGAGATTTAATGAACGTCGCGATTAATAGAATCGTTATTAATTAAACTCGTTGTCGTTCGTGAGAGAAGATATTAATATTCGTTACTTAATAACAACGTAGAAGCTTTACAAAATCGATCGTATTTAAAAGAGACTTATCGATTTCACTATCGTTTAGTCTGTGTTCTTTCGTTAATAAATTATTAATAAATTATTTTAACGTTACTCGCGTGTGTAAAAACATTAACGTGTGTGTCTTAATTTATATTATAAATTTGCTTTAAGATTAAGAGACTAATTCGTCGACTCTTTTATTTAATGTAGAGTTAACTTAATTAATATTAATAGATTTTAATCGAACTAATTTTCTTAATGAAGTAGTTGTTATATATTTAATAAAAGAAGTTCTTGATTCAACTCTTTATTAATCTTTTGAGTGTGTAATAGAGATCGATATGAACGATATCGTAATATTTAAAGATCGAGAATTAATAACGTAAGCATAACGACTATAAAATTTATATTAAAGATGACTCACTCTCTTCATAAATCTTCGAGACGATCGATATATAAGTTAATAACGTCTGCGTAAAGAGTCGTTGGTCGATAACTTTTATCGATCTTCTCGTATCGTACGTTATAATATTTTCGAGCTGAGAGCTGACTTCTCGTAAAGAAGAAGATATAAGACGAGTTCGCGTCTTACTTTTAAACGTGCAGTAATACTTTACGACGAGTTATCGTCGATAACGAAAAGAAGATTTGTCTGTGTGTAAAATAAACGAATATAAGTCTTTGAGAATAGAGATAAATAGAGAAAAGTAGTTTAAATAGAGAGCAAGATAAAAAGAAAGATAGAGAAAAGAAGTAAAGTCATTTTTATTTTCTTATTTAAAACGATCGAAGATTTTAATATTCTCTTTCTCTCTTTCTCTTCTCGTCTTTTCTCTTCTCATCTCTATACTATTCGATTATATATTAAAAATTCAATGAGCGACTTCTAATAAAGTGATAAAGATAATCAAGAAGATAATACACGAACGTCTTAACTCGATATAATGAATTAGCGCGTAAGTTTACACGTAGTCGTTGAGAGAGTGAAAGAGAGTGTGAAAGAAGTGTATTAATCGTTTAAGTAACGTAACGTAAGTAAGAGATTTTAATATAAAAGATGCTTAAAACGACGTTTAAGTATATCGAAATTAATAACTCTTTTATTTAAATTCATATTAAGATAATAATATTTTATTTTAAAAAAATCTTATTTAATCTTAGAATTTAAGATTTTACTCGATTTTTAAAATAATAATAATAATAATAAAGTAAAAGAATCGTATATAACGAGCGCTCTATCGTTTTTTCTCTCTAAATTAACTTTAATATATTTACTTAGATTATTAATATAAAAGCTTTCTTTAATATATAAGTCGCGCTACGTCTAAAATATAAAAGAGACTTTAACTATTATAAGTTATATATAAATTCTTTTTTGAAATCTTATTCGAATCTTTCTTTAAATCGTTTCTTAAAAGAATAACTTTTCTAACTCTTTTATTTAGCTACTTTCTTATTTAAATAAGTTTATAATCGACTTATCTTAAGAACTCTTATTCTAAAAAGATTAATAGACTATAACTTAATGCGACGAATCTTCTTTAAAATATGAATAGAATAGAAAGTATCTATCATCAGTATATATAATATCATAAGGTAGGGCTGAGCTAAAATACCTTAAATTTGTATGTGCAGCCAATGATAAATTCTATCTGATTTCCTCCTTCGGTTAGCGCCCGTATAGCGTCTTTTAGGCCTTCCGAGCGCCCTCATCAAAAAAATGGGTGTCACCTTTTTGCAACTTCAGACACTCTATTCCCTTCACGTATGATATCTTCAAACTTTCATCAATTATAGAACTCAACTTGCGCATTCCAACGCTGCAAAAATTATTAAATTTGGTCTATTATTGATAAAGTAAAGTAGAATTCAAATATCGCTGCCCGATCGCTTACTTCTTGGCGAATGCGCGGCCTCGAAAAAATTTGTGCGTACAAGTCTTATATTTTGAATAACTTTTTACTTTTCTATTACTTTTTTGAGATTTTTTTTTTAAATTGTGAAGACTTATTTGCGCTATTCAGAGAATCAAGAGTTTTTGAAATCGGTCTTATAGTTATTAATAAATTGTAAGTTGAAGGTTTTTAGCGTTGACGAACTCGATGTTCGATATATATTTTAGTAGCGAAATTTTTCCATGTAGTGATAAAATGGTAAAACGGTTAAATTTGTAAATTTGTAAATTGTAGGATTCGAATCCGAGCTGCGTCACAAAAAAAATAAAAATAAAAATAAAAATAATTAATTAATTTAAATTAATTTTAATATCGTATCACGAATTTAATTCGTGAGTCTATACTTGTATATATATAATAAAAGAGAGTATATATATAGTAAAAGAGAGTATATATCTATTCATTGACAAATTTAAAAAGTTTTTACTAAATTTGAAATTGCTAATTCTACGAAACTGGCGAAAATCGTGCTTTTCACATAGTTAATAACTCTACTATACGAAAAGCACGATTTTCGTTAATTTCGTAACTTTAAGAATTTTCAACACGATTTTCGTTAGTTTCGCAACTTTAGAAATTTTTAATAGAATTTAGTCTTATAAATAATTTTCAGTTCTATAGATCTTGATTTTTAATAATCGACGTCGACGACGACAAGATGTTACGACGACGAATATTCACATCACATCAAAATAGATTTCAAATTCAGACGATTCAGACAATTTTCTCGCAGAGGTGTTATCGATATTATTACGTGTGCCTTATTGCGCATATCTTATTATTACGTATATCTTATTACATATATCTTATAACGTATGTCTTATTGCGCATATCTTATACTTACTAAAAAATTTTTAATTTGCTAATCGTGCGGATTCGACGAAAAGAGTTAAATATAGATAAAGTCTACTAAATAGACTAAATCGTGTTAACCGTGCGAATCCGACGAAAATCGTGCGAAAAGAAACTTTTTAGATTTAAACGATGTTAGTATTCTATTTTCTTCTTGACCCGACTTGACAGAGAGTTAGTGAGTCTTAATCTCGCACTCGCGTATAGCATGTTGATTGTATGCTATTTATGAATTTGATAGACGTGTTCTTTACAGAGGATAGATCTTATTTGAAAGCAGCATAAGTAACTATATTTCATCTACGTTTGACTCTTTATTCGAATTGATCTCTTTTAAAGCAATGATATTCTTTCGTCTCGCTCACTTACATCTGATTTTATATGTATTCACGACGTTTCTACATATATATAGCTTCGTTTTTCACTTTAGATCTATGCTTCTATAAGCATAAGAGTTTTTCTAGCGCTGGGGTACGAGAACACGTCTGCTCAGACCTCTGTTGACTCAGAATCCTGGCGTTGAACGACTCAATCACATCTACGAGTTCTATATAGTCTCATGTTGCTCAGTTAAGTTATTTATCACGTGCGAATCAAGAACACTAATAGATTTCTATTAAAGCCGCGAAACTCGACGTATTACTCGTTTTAGTTAGCGACTTTTTCGTAAGACTACTTTCGTATTAAATATTTCAATTGAATAAAATTATAAAATCTCTCTAATGAATAGTATAATTTCACTTTCTTATTAAAAATTAGAATAGCTGTGAAGTCATATCGAATAATCGATACTGCGATTCATATATTTTATTTATCTCATAATCGCTTTAATAATATTATACGTTCGAATAGACTTAAATAGAATAGAATAGAATAGAAGTATCTAATTTCGAGACTAAAGCTAGCTGTATTCACGTTTATACTCACGTATTCTTATGTTATTCGTGAGAAACGAGCTGAAGTGAAGATAAGAAGCTTAAAGTACGATAGTGTGATTTCTATTATTGATATATTATCGTAAGTTCATATAGCTTAAGACTTTCTCAACAACATCGTAAATCTCAATCAAGAAGTTTCTCTTTATCATTTTTTCATTTTTTCTATTCACATCATTAATTAATCTCTCTCTCAATCGCAGTCAAAAACATCATCAAATTTAGTCTCTTAAATAGTCTCTTCTCTTTTTTCCCCTTTCTCGTCCCATTCGTGAACGTCTGTCTCTTATTGAAACTCTTATTCTCTCTTATTATATTCTTAATTCTCATCGTCGTCTTTCTCAACGCATTAGCAATGAACTCTATTAATTCCTTCGCCGTTATCGCACCCCCAGACGCGACAATCACATTCGATCGATTCGTCGCTTCAGATATCGTCTTCTTCGACAGCGTAATGATCGCGTTATCGAAAATAACTATCTGTGACGCTATAACGATATCGCTCGCTGCGTCAACAACGACGTATAAGAAATAGACTTGAGATGTTAAAATATAGATATGTGAAACATCTAATTGAGTTGTGTAACTAGTACAGTAGATCGCTACATATAAAATTTATCAAGTCTAAACGTCGAATTGATATCGTGAAAAGTCATCTCGACTAGAATTTTGACACTCTCACACGATCGCTGTACTTCTAGAAGATCTTCGCAATTAGAGTCTAGTTATCTAATCAAGTTAGATCGATCTCAATCCAGTTCTATCAAAACGTCGCATATCACTCTCACAGAGTGATCATTTGTTAAAGTCTTAAATTAATTGTCTCACGAAACATCTTAAATTTGTCTCGCGTCAGCGTCTTGATTAGTTCGTCAATCATCTGTTTATTAGTGAGAATATATTCAAAAGTTACGATCTTGTCAGCAATCTTCTTTCTATAGAAGTGATTATCGATCTCAATATGCTTAATGCGATCATGAGATCGAGAATCCTTAATCAGTGCAATTACGCTCTGATTGTCGTCGTAAATAATGATCGTTTTTAGAGCATTACTATTGAGTTGCAGTGACGTCAGAAGACTTCGTAGTCAAATTGCTTTCTTAATAATCTATGTTTACTCGATGTACTCTACTTCACAAGTCGAAAGAACGACGATAATCTGTCGTTTGAAAGATCAACTAATAGTAGCGCTTTCGACGTTAAACACGTAATCTGAGATAGAGCGACGCGTAGCTATATCGTTAGCTCAGTTAGAGTTAATATAGTCGATCAAGCTTAAGAGAGTCTCTTAAAACGTCAGTTGAAAATTAAGTGTTTCTTTCAAGTACTAAAAGATTCGTTTTATCGCATCTCAATATCGTTTAGTCGAATTATGTGCGTAGCGACTAATAACAGATATAGTATAAATAAGATCGAAGCGAGTTTTCAGCATAATATATATCAGCGATTCAATAGCGAACTAATAACGTAATTTGTTCTTAGACGTAGCTTCGTATTTATTCTCTGCGAATTTCAATTTGATTATTATTTTCATTGAAGTGACTACTAACTTTGCGTCTCATATGTCGTTGTCTCGAAGCACTCGTTCAACGTATTTAGCTTGCCCTAGACGAATAGTTCTATTAGTACGATCACGGATAACAGTCATCTCTAGATAATAAGCACAGGGTTTCAAGTCGATTATATAAAATTTGACGTTGAGAGCATCTTTGATTCTTTGAATATCTGCACGATTAGAATTAGTAATTAAAACATTATCAACATAAAGCGCAATAATGATATCTGTTTGAGAGTCGATGAACACACTATAGTCAGCATCGATGAGAGTAAAGTCTTATTCTTTCATGAATTCGACGAAGATGTTATATCAAATTCGAGATAATTGTTTCAAATCATATAAGACCTTGTTTAGCTTACAGACCTTATTTGAGTATTTCTGAGACTTGAAGTCAGTGAATTAATATATATAGATTAGTTTCTTCACTACATTATATAAGAAGACGATTTTCATATTTATTTGCTTTAGATCTCAATTCAAGATCGCTGCGAGGGCAAACAGAGCTTTATAGCTCATAAATTTTATTACTAAGACGAATATCTCGTTATAGTCTAGTTCTTCACGTTGAGAGCATTCAAGAATCACTTAGCGTGCTTTATAACGAGTGATTTCCCCTTTTGATTCTCGCTTCAAGATGAACACTCATTTATCTTTTAATAATTTGCGATCTTTGAGACAGTCGACGAGTTTTCAAGTTTTATTCTTTATTAAGAAGTTAATCTCGTTCTCGATTACGTCTTTTCACTCTTCGCTGTTAGAATTATTATCTACGATTATCTCTTCGTAATTCTTCGACTTATAAGATTCTCGAGTAATGAAGACAAGAAGTGTAATTGAGTCTAATAATAGATCGCGATTTAATAGATACGAATAATTTCGTAACGGGGTCGCAGAAGCATTATCTTCGTCTATTAAAATTTCGAATAAAGGGGTTAAGAACGACGTTGTCATCGCTAACGTTGAGGCGAATAATGAATGTAATATCGAGTTTTCTAAGACTACTGACGGCGTTGATTTTGAAGTTATGTTATTATCAACTACGATCGTAATGAATTCAGATTCTTCCGCAGATTAAGATAACGATTCGATCGACACTAATATTTCTCTCACTGTGATAGAATCTAAGAATTTTTTGACACGTAAAAAGTGAGAAGAGATCTTATCTCAGATTACTTTGAAGATACGATAGATTCTATTATCGTTAAGAAGCATCTTATAGATATAATCGTCTTCGTAGTCGATAAGTCGTGCAGAAGCATCAATAACAGTGCGACTTTAATCTTTTACTTAATTAGTGTGAGATTTTCGAGTAACATATTACTTATAAGATTTAAGAGAGCGAAGATGTTTGAGATTTGACTTACACTCGATTTCTGCTTCGTAAGAAGTTAACGTTCGAATCTAAGTGAGTCGTCGATTACGTAGATAATTAATCGCGAGTATCAATTGTGATCAATAGCGTATAGATAATTCAGTGTCTTTTATTATCGTGAATACGTAGTTCTTTAAGTCTTAATTTAGTCGCTTAGAGAACTTATTTTGTTAAGAATTATCGAACATAGTTAACTTTTATAGAATATCACTCTTATCGCGAAAACGATTAAAGACGTAATCACTATACTCGTCTTCTCAGTTAGTGCGAAGTCTACGATATCGAAATTTATCTCGTTTATTACGTATCAAAAAACGACGAAAGATCGAAAAGATCTCGTCTTTGAAACGTAATAATTCGACTTCGAAACGTTTAGTGAAATCGTCGAGAAAGATAATAAAATATCTAAAATCATCTTTGATTTCTTTTATGATATCAATATCGCTATGAATTAGATCAAGAGAACGTCTGTCAGGGCGAATATGAGAGATATACTTGACTTGCTGAATTTTCTTGATGATACAGAACACGCAAGACGTCTTATTACTTACATCTTTACTTAGATCGATTTCATAGTGCGAAAGCTACTTCACGTCGTCAGCGTGACCCAAGCAGCGATGATAATAAGTCAGAATTTCGAGATTTGACTTACGTTTTTGTCTCTTTCGAGATGTGAAGTTCTCGAAGTCAAAGCTAATGCTGTCACGCGACGTATCGAAGTTAGACTCGAAATCACAGCTTGTGACGAAGCTGATAATGATATTAGACTCGTATATAACACTTCGAGAACGCTTTGCTGATGTAGACGAAATAATTAACTCGTCAATTAAATTGATAGTTGAATTAACAATCATGATCTGTCTAGACATGAATATTGATTAGAGCTTTCGAACTTGCTTTGATACGGAAACGATCATTGAAGATATCGTCTTTGATTGTTAATGATTCTCTCACATGTTAAAGCGAAAGATGTCGTTGTTGATTAGTTAGACAGTGATATCTCGACGATCTATTTCGACATTATTTCTCACAATTTTAATAAGACAGTTCGAACGCATCAGCTTACTCTGAGATATCAAGTTCATTAACAGTTTAGAAACATGAAGAACATCGTCGAGAATAAGCCTAATGTACTTGTTATTCACGTTGATTCTAAGCTCAATTTTATCTTTATTAACAGAGACAAGAAAATCGATCACTTCTATAATAAAACGACAATTATTCGTCGATATAAGCAGACGATATATCTTAAAGACTAATCGATTAGAAGTAGCATAAACAGAGCAGTAGAAGTCGAGTTTTTATCGTTTCGACATAATATCGACGATAGCGATTATAATATAATCGTTCTCTAAAAGAGAGACGTAATATTCTAAACCGTCTCGTCGCACAGCAGTGAAGCACTCATTAATCTCAGAGTTTTCGTCGAAGTGTGCTTCTTCTAAGTCATAGTATACTAAATTAACATCACGATCACTACGAGACTTTCGCTTCTTATTTCGATCGTTTCGATCTTGATCTCGATCGTATCGTCTCTTTCTATCGCGATTGTCCCTCTCGTGATCGTTATAATCGTTACGATCACGACTACGACTGCGTCTACGTCTGTCTAAGTTATCAGATTAAGTATTATTCTTCGAGTTACACTCATAATAAATGTGATAAATCTTCTAACAGTGTTAACAGAACTTCACGAGACGCCGAAGATACACGACGTCTGACCCTTCGATAGCCTTCGATTGCGATCTTTGCGTCGTCTAATTCGTCGTATTCGTGACTGCGTATACTTCAGATCGAGTAATAATCAGTTTAAGAATTAACTCTATTCGACTGATAGACGAATTAATCACTGTTTGAATAAATCGCTAAGTGACGTATTTCAGCGTGAAGACGAACTTTTCGACTATATTAATTATATCGTGAGTCTAAGTATAATATAAAAAGTAATTCTTATATTCTTTATCTAGTTCGATATAAAAAAGAAAGATAAGATAGACGTCGTTTAGACGTAATTTCTTATAAATCGTTCGAATTTCATTATAAAGTTCTTTGAACTTCTTAGCGTATTCGAAGACGTTTTTATAATCACTCAACTTTAATAGTGATAGACGTCGAAAACGATTATTAAGAGAATTAGAATCTTTGAGCTTACAGTTCTATCTAATAACGATTCAGAGAAAGTAGACGTTATTAGTATTCTTGTAATTACTATAGTAGTTAACTTCAAGAGTGCTCAGAATAACGTTATAACACACTAAGTGTTTTCCTTCTCATCTGTCACGACGAGTTTCGTACGAATCTAAAGTTTCTAACACTAACACTAAAGTGAAAGATGCTTGATTCGACTCAGTCTGAATCTAAGTAGCTGCGTTGATCGTATTTACTTTATTCATATCGATCTAAGTAACACGAGACGAGAAAACAAGCTAACTTTTCGTTATGTACTTTCATAATAGCTCGTTGATGAGATACTCTTTGATAGCGCGCTTTCAGATCTAATATTCTTCGAGAGTTTCGAGTTTGACTATGTGCGTTGACAGACTGCTCGATTTGACAGTAACTATTTTAGAGTTCATAACTAATAATCGTATATTCAAAAAGATCGATGTCACTACAGTCTTCAAGTTTTAACTCGTTCATTGAGAGTTCTAATGTGAGTGAAACGTTATTATCGCTCGACGTGTTCGATACGTAGTTCTCTTGACTTACTTTGATTAGATTTTAAGCTTTAGAGTCAAGATTGCTTAGTTCATCAAGGTTACGATATTAAAGCTCGTGATTATATCGAAGAAAATCACGTTTAAAGATACGACGATAACGACGCTCACACTCTTAATCTCCTATAGAGATACAATAAACAGCGTCAATTTCGAGGCAGTTAATAACAATTTGAGAGCTTTATATAGAGATTAATTGATATTTGAAATTAAAGAAGATATCGAAAGAAGTACAATAAGATTTAGACGTAGAAACAGTAAGAAAAAGACTTTAAATAGAGATTAGACGTGTAGATCGTCTGATAAATAAAGACTCTCTGAGAGAGACACGAGATATATATATCGACTCATAGATCTTATTATCATTGTTATTTTTATTGTTAGAAATAAGAGTAAAAGCAAGAACGCTCGCCCCTCTCGTAAGAATCTTCGACGTATACTTATTTCACTGCGCGAGGTGTCGAAGACGATTTACACTTAGAATCTTTTGCGCTTATATCTTTCTTAAAAGAGACGACATCTATCGAGGAGTTGACTTCATTGCGCTCACGAATCGAAAGAATATAAAACGTGAATCGCGAGTCAAGCGAAAGAATGCACTGTATAGTTGATTGATAGCTTAGTAGCGTCTTAATGAAGTTTTAGATGAATAGCTTAGTAGCGTCTAAGCAGAGTTTTTAGATAAATAGCTTAATAGCGTCTGAGCAGATTGATAGCTTAGTAACGTCTTGATGAAGTTTTTAGATGAACAGCTTAGTAGCGTCTAAGCAGAGTTTTAGATGAACAGCTTAGTAGCGTCTTAATGAAGTTTTTAGATGAACAGCTTAATAGCGTCTAAGCAAAGTTTTAGATGAACAGCTTAGTAGCGTCTGAGCAGAGTTTTAGATGAATAGCTTAATAGCGTATTGATAATGTAGAATTTAATAATTTGAAGATTTTAACTCTTGCGCTGTTTGAGCAACAAGACGACAAGCACTCGTTACAGAGTCAAAGCAATCTACTTGATGTGATTCACAGACGAAATGACTTCTTTCATTGATTGACCTAGCGAGCGATTCGATTCAGATCTAGCTTCGTCGACTATAAGATGATCTCAGCGATAGTTCTAGCGATTGCTGAATTTCGAAGTCAAACTCATTTCTACGTCTTTCTTTCGATTGAAGTCTTAGTCTTCTAAAGATAGAATTTGTTCTATAGATATAACATTCAAAGTAAGATGTTAATGTTTTGTTTGCTGAGACTCTCAGCTCAATTGAAACACTCTAAATAAGTCAGCAGACGGCTCTGAAGTTGAACGTAGTACTACTAAAAGAATACTCTGCGATTCGAGCTTATAATCTATTAGAATATAGGTATGTGAAACATCTGATTAAGTTGTGTAACTAGTACAGTAGATCGCTATATACAAAATTCATCAAGTCTGAACGTCGAGTTGATATCGTGAAAAGTCACCTCGACTAGAATTTTAACAACAGCGAGGGTACTTTGTCGACTTGAAATATTCGCTACAGACTCAGACGCAGACAAACATCGATCTTGATTCTGCGATCTATTTTACGCTCTTTCGATCGTTATATTATACGTCTTTAGTGTTACGATAAGTCTCGAATTATTTTCGTTTATCTTGAATTTCCGATTGAAAAGAGTTAGAATAATGAACTACTCTCAGCGAATGATTATTTATAAGGACAGATTCTTTCGATGATAAATCTCTTATCTACCTAGTCTCTTCTCGCCCTTTCTGCTGTAGTGATAGATAGCAACGACGATTGTTAATACATCACAGTACGAGCATAAAAGATTTGATTGATTTCTCTAGCGCCCACCATATCGAGAGATTTCACCCTCGAGTCAATCTGAGTCCGTGCAAACAGTCAGAGTTTGATGTACGATCACACTTTATTAAATGTCTGAATCAAAGGTCATCACATCATCTTTCAGACTTGACTATTAAAGCTTCGCACTTGCATATTATGAGTCAGAGAATGTTGCTCGTTTTAGAATAGCTCTCTAGTGCAGAAGACGATTGACTGAGATGTTACTCGTGCGCCGATCGCTTTGTTAATAGCTTTATTTTTTACTGCTTCACTACTTTATCAATTCTTATTTTCATATCTCTAAGTACGATAGCGTTCTCTTTCTTCTTCGTTATGAAGATTCTAACAAAAGATCTATATAAGTCGAAAGTCGTTGCGACGATCGCGAGAATTAGATAAGAAAGATGAGTTTTCTCATCACTAAATAGTCGTACTAATGTTCTTTTTCTTCTTAGATTCTTTAAAATAAAGAATAGATCGAACGTGACTATAGAGATGTGAGAGAAATTCAGATAAGAAGTACGATTTAAGAGATTTAAATCTTTCAAATCTGAGATCGTGAAACTAACACTTCGTTCTACTCTCAGAGACATGATTCGTAATGTATATCACACTTAGTTCGTGAATTCAGAAGATCTTAAAGCGAAACTTCGATAAGAAGACTTTAAATTCCTAGTCTCGATTAGTTCTCTTAATATAAACGATTATACTAACGCTTCGAGAAAATTCAGAAACTGCTTCCCTAGATTGAGCGAATCTTTAATCTCTCTCTCTAATTGCTTCTCTAGATTAAGCGAAATCTTAATCGAAGACGATAAGAAAAAGATGAAGCGATATAAACTCGAAGTTAATCGAGTCTACGATATTCTGATATAGATAAATGAGAGATCGACTCGTTCGATTCGATCTAATCTATATTAAAAGACTGTTCTTTTCGATGAAGAGCAATTCTATCAAGAGACTAAAGAAGATAAGAAGCTATTCTACTATAACACTAATAAATTACGTCGTGCTCCTTATCTCACGAAGGCTAGTGTTATTGTGTCGCACTGGGTAACAGAAAAAATGCGATTCGATGAAGAACTATAACGATGATAGAATTTTCTCGATACTTAGCAATGAAGACGTGATTATCGATCGAAATTTGTAAGAGAGAAGAATATGAAACGATAACGATATTCGCAAGATTTAGATCTTATAACAAGTCTAAAGAAGTTAAAGAACTGAAAGAAATATCAAGACTATTTTCAAAGGTGAATCGATCGATATAAGCAGATAATTAAAGGGGCTCGATGAGCGATGAAGACAATATAGCGAAAAGATTCTAAAGTGGTCGTGAACAAGGGAAAAGTACGTGAGAGAATCGACGAGAACTAATTAAGAACAATAGAAGAATAGCGAGAAAAGCTCGCAGCGAAGGACAAACGATTAAAATAAGTCAAGAAGCAGCTTTTAGCGATTCTTTCGAAATGCGCTATGTTACTAATAAAATTGTTAACATTTCGTCGTTAGATGAAGGAGAGAAGCGAGCTGGAAGCGAAACGAGTCTATACTACTTTGATGAATATAGGTGAGAGATCAAGCCGTTCGATTCGATCGATATCTAATATTCAGAATGTCGAATATAAGAATAAACATATTCACGTTCTTTGTCACTGAGAGAGTAAATGTAGTTAGTTCGAGAAAGAATTAAGAGAATAAAAGAAATTTCTGAACTATCGATAGAAGAAAGAAGCGAATAAAAGAACGAAGTTATAGCTAAAAGAACAATAATCTACAGAGAGTCACTCAAGTGAATCTCTAAAAAGACTATTAAGTCTATCAACAATTAGAGATCGATAATGTTAAGCAGTGAGTGAAATTCTGATAACGACAGATAAAAGAATATTAGAACACAGAGAATTATTACGCACTACAAGGGTGAATAGATACAGTCGAGCGATATTATTTTAAAGGTGAGAGAATGAAATCGCATATAGAGAACGCACGAAAGCAAGTCGAATCTGCAGAGATGCGTTTAAAGTGAATAGAGCAATAACTTTTAGTTCTTCTTGCGAAGTGCGTCGTCTCATCGACAGAAGTGTCAACATCTCATCATCTCGAAGCTCAAGTCATAACATCGAAGAGATCATCGAGGTCAGATCGACTCAAAGGTCTTAGATTCGACCGATCTGATAGATTCACTCTGCGAAGTAATGCAAAATCGAACAAAAACAAAAAGCGTGCTTCAGCAAATTCTGCGCTTAGTTTAGTATATTTATTAAAAGTATCAAAAGCTATCGAAAGAAAGACACCCCTCTCTCAACGATCGTCAAAGATTCTCGCAGAGCGTGACGATGATCAAAATCAAGGTCTTAATATAACGATATTATTATCTTCGTCTGTCAATGTTGCTTCGCGCAGAAGTCGTCGATTATCTATTAATCAAAAGAGATTCGATACATTAAAAGCGAATTTAGCTGTCGATTTAAGAAGAAATGTATAATCTTAATCTATCGAGATTATGCTGCGTAGAAGCGATCGAATATCGAAATAGAAAGAAAGAATAAGCATATCAACTTCTAGTGCGACGTTGAGCTCAGTCGTAATCTGATAAACAGCTTCGTTCTCACGATTCAAATATAAAGATCGCGTTACAGATATCAAATCAGACAGAAGCTGAGAAAAATCGCGTGAAATATTCAAGAGTCAGAAAAGCAATTTTTCACGGAGTAGAACTAAGATTCATAATTAAGAATAATGTCACTTTGAGACGACTTTGATCTTCGATGAGCAGGGAGATATTATATAACGTCATATCATTATCTAGTGTTTTAATTTTATCTCTATTTCGAGTAAGCAGACGGATAGTAAAGTAAAAGCCTATAGGCCTTCTCAATCTCACGACTTCAATCAAAGCTCACATCTTATTCTCACTTTTCTCTACTATCTCTCATCTATTCTAAGCTTTCTCCTTGTCCTATCTAGATGATACTATATCGCGTATTAGAGACGAATCTTAATGTAGATTCTATATATTGAATTGGAGAATTTAACATAGTAAAATAGTTCAAATCTTCTATGTCGACGATATGAGGCAAATTGTCAAGCTAAGTAAAGCTAAAGTAGTCACGTGCTCTTTAGTAGCTTCGATAGAGCTATCTAACGACTTTTGAATTCGAGCGTGATCTTCTAATAATAGTAATAACAAGCTATCTAGTTCAGATTTAGTTGAAATCGAGAGACTCTTTAAGCGACAATCACGATCAGATTATCTGTCTTGATGTTCAGAGATCTCTTAATTCTTCACGCAGTTGCTTAATGTTCTTCTTTAGAATCGATCAAGCGAGAAAGTGAGTAGAATTGTCTTAGACATTTATTATTTATTATTACTCAGAGTCACTATAGAAAGATCGACGACCGCTGATGTTCATTGAACATAGTCTCGAAGGGCTGATCATTAAATAGGTCAGTGTGATTTTGACACGAATTCTCTCTATATTAAGCTCTTCACAGACGCTAGTGTTAGTCGATTATAATAATACTTTCAGAGATATGCGATTGTTTACGGCTGAGATTATCTTTCTTGAAATATTATATTAAGAAAGCGAGATCGCAGTGTATAATATGTGACTTGCTTAGACAATGAGACACGATAAGACGTTATTCGAGTCGCTTAGAAGAAATAGTTCTGCTCTTTATGAAATTGCGCGAGACTTTGAGACGAGCTACAGTAATACTAATATCGTTTGCTTTTACGAAGACAAAGACGCGTCGTACGAACTCTAACGAACTTAGATATGTTAACTTCTATCTTTACACTCGACACGCTATGAAAGCTTACGACACACATAGTTCGTTGATTATTAATTAGTCTTCTTGTACGAGAAAAGAGCAATTTATCTCGCTACGAATCACTCGAAGTTGAACAAATTTCGTGATCTCGAAGATGAAAACTTCGTCTTAATGCGATCAGAGATTTAGAGAATAATTTAGACGACGTCTTAAAGAGTCGAAGAATAATATCGTTATACGATCTTCTTCTCTATATTTCTGACTTTATAATCTTCAAAGCTCCTCTAACTTTTTAAAAGTACACGTCGTGAGTATCGAAAAAGAGTTTTTTCGCGTGAACTTCAGTCTTTAAAGCATTTCTATAATAAAAAGATTTATAACGCGAAACGCGAAGATAACACGATTAATATAAGCTTTACTTCTCATCTCGACGAATCAAATACGTCGAAAAGTATTTATTCTTTATGAGCTTGATGAAATTAAAAAGATTTAACTCTTCGTTAAATTCACTCGAAAATATCAAGAAAGCTATAGCGCGATCTTCTAAATCGATGACTCGAGCAAGAAGCGATTGAGACGAAGTATTGTTAATCTCGTTAGTCGACTATCACAGCATTAGCTTTCAGAAGAAAATAGAAATTACTCACGAAATGAAATCGCTAACGTCGATAAGATTATTGAAGATGTGCTTAAATAATTATCACAGTCATCAAACAATCAGTGATTATTAATCTTTAATAACGTGAATCGAGAGTTTTTAATATTATTGAGAGATCTCGAAGTCTTTAATGTAAAAGAATATTTCTTAACAGCAGATTAAGAATCTATTCTTGTTACTTCTCGACTTATAAGTCTGTGATAACTAAAAACGAATATAAAACTAGAGTCGATTAATGAAGTGCAGAAAGAAAGTATTCTCGAGAATAATCTCGAACGATTAACAGAAGATAAGTGCAATTAATAGTATACTCGTGTAAACTCTATCTGACGTCTGAGGCGAATAAGATTTACTAGAGCTCGTTAATCTACTTTAAGGTCTCTCTTTAGCGATTAATCAAGTCGAATCATATATACGAAAGACGAACATAAATATGTCGAAGTATATCGAGTTATACGATTAAGCATAAACAAGATTAATGAAGAAGCAGCATTTTTTTACTCTGTGAAAAGACGTAGATCGCAGTATTTTAACGATATAAACGCTATCTTTTAATTCTCTTCGATTACAAAGCGAGAACGCAGCTAATCTCTTGATGTTATAAGCGTTTCTTGATAATCGAAATCTCTGATATGAGCTTCTTACGTCTGCACTGAATCTTATAATTATTGACGAAGTATCTCGTTGATTCGCTAGATATGTAGATAACAAACTTGAATTCAAGAAGTGTATAAGACTTCTATTGAATTACTTCTTCATTAACGCAAAAACTAAATTATCTTCTTTCTCTATGTATTCTATGCTTCATTATTAATGCTTTCACACATTTGAAGAAGACAAGACTACTATAAGCTAACTCGCCTTGATTATTATTGTATTCGCTATGTCTTCAGAGATCGTGCTTCATTATTCGCTTATATAGAGACGTCTTCTATCACATTGTAATCACGTCTCTTTAATGCTACAACGACATTTATAAGAAGCCTTTAAGAATAGAGAATATCTTCCGTCTCTTAGCGACGCATGTTATTAGTTAGAACTTCTATACTGAAATCAAGACAAGATGAAAGAGGTCGAAGACATGTTTCTGCGAGCATTGTTAGAATACGAAAAGATCTAAGATTCTGAGCATAAGCAGGCCTTAGACACGAGATATAATTTGAGACTTCTTTATAAGATAAGATTCATGTTCGAGAATACGATATAGTAGTTCGAGTTTGTCGTATAAGAATATACAAAATTACTAGATTTAGAATATGATAAGATCGTTAAGGTCTTAAATCAACTAAAATTTTGTGAAGTCGATTAGAAGAGAAGAGATATCGTGATTCATAATCTTAATGAAGAAGATTTTTTTAATAAGATTGTGAAGTAGCTGTTTGAAGGTCTGAAGACAAATATGAAGAATTAATAGTTAAGAACGAAGTGAGTGATGCATAGAATCATTTTATACGTTCGTTAGAATCGTGTATCACTAACTGTGAAGTGTTCGTCTTCTCGAGCGTATTAGTTTTATAAAATAAACAGATTTAGCGAATAGCAGTAGTGTCTTAAATTTATTAGATAATCTTAATGTCTACAATTTCAAGAATATAGACTTCTTTAACGAACAAAAAAGTAATCAACGATTATCGACTCTTATTTACATCTGTCGATCTTCCTCGTTTGTCTTCTCGCTGAGTCTAATATTTCGTCTTAAACTTCCGCAGCAGTTTCTATGCGTTTTCTAACTCGCTTTCGAGCAGTTATATTTTCTCTTAATATATCTTATATTCATATTCTCTTTCTATTCGTCTCTTATCAACAATCTTTGCGATCTTTTACTTCTCTTTATTTAACACTAAATCTTCTTAACTCTAAGATCGCTTAGCAAGTAATGAAGAAACGATAATAACGTGAGAGAGATAGACGATCGCTATTATTTCGCTATCACCTTCACGATCTCGACATAGTGCGACACTAGAAGAGATCGAACGATCAATGAGAGAGAGGGTAGATTCGGTGATAAGAGAACTTAAGTAATCGTATATCTTCGACTATTTCCTCGAGTGAGAGCTTTAAAGATGTACGATATCAATCTCAGACTTCACACTCGTGGCTCTAATAGAAGCGTTAGTTTCGTTAATCTTTTTATCGTTTTTCTTCATCACGTGAGGGTTATCTAAAATACGTCAGCAGAAAACTCGAATACTGATTAGAAATATATTAAGAGACACATCTTAACTGTTATCAATTTCACTGAATCGACTTAAGCTTATTATTTTCTTATGTTACTGAAATTTTCGCGAAAAGCGAGGTCGTCTGAAGATAGACTTAGATTGCGATCGAATTCGTGCGAAA
Source organism: Pseudevernia furfuracea (assembly GCA_022315425.1). Classification (NCBI taxonomy): domain Eukaryota; kingdom Fungi; phylum Ascomycota; class Lecanoromycetes; order Lecanorales; family Parmeliaceae; genus Pseudevernia; species Pseudevernia furfuracea. Next base: position 702,908 of record JAIUPT010000030.1, read on the forward strand.
TCAAGATCGCTTAAGTTATCATCGATATCATCTATCTTGTCGATCACGATCGCGGCTTTGTAGAGTCATTAAACGCACTCTCGAGAACTAATATCTGCGTACTAATCTTCACGTCGAGTCTTCTTCAATCCCTATACACCTTCTTCGCTCTCGTTCAAATCTGTACTATCTATTATGCGCTTGAAGAAGCGTCGAATGTTAGTGACGTTTATAACTATCACAGACTCAATATCCGTAGAGCTTGTTGAGCTTCACATTCATACGAAGTTAGTCGAATCTATTATTAATTCTACGGCGACTTTTCGAAGCGAAGATCGTCACGAAATTAGTAATGATTTAGAGTTTGACGACGCAATAGGAGATCGAAGAGAGTATAAAATGACGTTATCTGTACTATAGCTCTCTTCTTTATTCTTATTCTCTTCTCTTCTATAGAAGTGACGAGACTCGATATTTCTAAGATCGATTTCTAAGTCGTATGTCGACGAGAGAAGAGTAATAAGGAGTGAAGAAGAAGAAGAAGAAGGAGAAGAAGGAGAAGAAGAAGGAGAAGAAGAAGAGAGATTAAAGATGAGATCTTCTACCTTCTCGCGAAGGATACAATATCTAGATATGCGCTATCTGTTAGTATTAAGATCTGCTAATGAGGGTTTTAAGAGTCGCACTCAGCTTCTGAGTCTGTTACAGAAGTTCGTAAAGTGTTGAGAGAGAAGTGTCTCGCGTCTTATTTAGAAGTCGAGTCGTCGCTTCTAGAGTGAACGCTATTACTGTCGTCGATATTCGCACTCTTATTTTCATCTAGTCTTAAGTTCGATTGTTGCGACTCTTATACTCTTTCGACATCGAGTATTAGTTCTTCGAAGAATAAAAAGCTTTCGTATTTCTCTTTATCGCTCGAGTCAGTCGAATCAAGAACTTCGATCAGATCGTAGTCGTTAAGTGATTTATCTTATTCGTCGTTGAATCTAGAAATCGTAAAAGAAGTATATCTCTCTCCGCAGACGACGAAAACATCATCAATCGAGAATATAAACGATCTTTTATTAGTCAAGTCGACTTTAATAAGAGATTGATAGAATTAAATAAAATTCAAATTAATTAATGTTATTGTGTCTCAAATGCAGATAAAGAAACTCTGTGTGAAGTCTGAAGTTGAAAATTCGAGATGCTCAGAATGGGGCGAGATGAGAATTATATGCGCTTTTAAGTCGTGCTCATAGCGACTGTGTCGTGTCTGCACTCTCTTCGATCAATAATCATGAAAGACGTTATTTTAGTATCGTCTCTCTTATTCTCGTATCTGCTGTCTGCTTCTCTTCAACAGCCTTAATCGTCGATTTTCATTTATCTGTTTTATATCTCGCGATACACGCTGATATAGTCTCTCGATCCTTGTTGCTTCGTATTCAATTCACATTCTATATCGATCGAATCTTCACTGAGTCTCTCGAAGATGTTCAATCGTGCAGTTACGTCAGCTGCAGCTATCTAGACATTTCGCGTTGGAATTTCTATAACGAATCAGAGATACTATATCCTCTTCGATTCACAGCGAAAACTAAGATTATCGTCTCGAGATCACGTCATCGAAACTAAATGAATACTCAAATCGGGTCGTCGCAGCTAGACAGACACGCGAATAGCACTGTTAATCAAGGCGAGCACATCATCTTTTGACTTCATTTCTTGATTTTGACTCATCGCCGCTACTCGACTTTGTGCTCAGCCCCTCTCATGCGCTGTCACCCGATCACGATCGAGAGACGATTCCTATTCACCTCGATCAGACAGACTTGTAAGAAGATATTTCTCTCATTGATCGTGTGACAGTCGTCTTCGGGTCAGACAGTTACTTCGCTCTGAGATACTCGTCGTAAGCTGAAATTTCCCATTAATGTCGTCGCAGAGTCGCAGATCAGCTAAGCGATGATAAAATAGTAACTAACATAGAATATCGAGACAGGAAGATTCAGAGCGATAGAGTCGAGCGATAAGACGCTCAAGTATAATCGAAAAAGGAATCAACTTCGTTTGTTGAGAGCTGAGCTACAGAGCGGGCGATAAGATATCAGATGACGAATAAGAGAGTTCGTCTTTATCGCTGACTCTAGTCGTAGACGAAAGTGAACAGATTAAAAGACGATAAGAGTAACAGATATAACAAAGTGATCTCGAAAGAAAAGATTATTCAGTAAAATGTCTTATGTAAAGATCAAAGTATAAAGATCGACGATAATCGATAGAAGTTAGTTAGACAGCAGAGAGTGAGAGAAGTTACGTAAACTCTTATAATACGAGAAGAAGCGAGAGAACGATAGAGAGATATGAAAGAAAGACGAAGAGAAAAGTAAGAAAATAGCGAGCGATATAGATCTTTATATCTTGAAGAAAGCGACGAATAAGACGATGTCGAACATCTTGTTCGAAGAGACGACGTCAAATCGAACGAGGCTGCGCTTGGTCTGAAAGCAGAAAAGAGCGAGCATTTCATCGAGACGCAGATTATTCGTTTCTCTTATTATATAGAGAGAATTTCTATACTAATTATCTTTTAGTAAAGCGCATTTGAGAATTAAAAACAAAGTGAAGACTAATTTAAAAGCGATCGCTCGCGCTGCGTTATTTGATTCGACTTGATAGAGAGTTAGTGAGTCTTAATCTCGCACTCGCGTATAGCATGTTAATTGCATGCTATTTATGAATTTGATAGACGTGTTCTTTATAGAAGACAGATCTTATTTAAAAGTAACATAAGTAGCTGTATTTCATCTGCGTTTAACTCTTTATTCGAATTGATCTCTTTTAGAATAATAGTATTCTTTCGTAGATACGTAAGCAACACGCTATCACCTGATCTCGTATTCTACTCTTATTAGCACATTCTTCTATTACTAGATCACTCACATCGTATTTTATTATTCAATGACCTTCGCAGCTATGACAACTCGTTCTAGAGCGATCAACCTCGCTCAAAAGACGTCTCAGAAGACGTCTTTCTCAAAGAAGATCACATCAAAGACATCGATCAAGAAGATCACTGTCTCAGTGATATTAAAATCTTAGAATGTTACGAAAAAACGTTCTGCCCGTCGCTCAGCCGTTTCAGAAACCCTATCACGTGATGTTACTCCAGAGGCGTCGACCTCTGAAACCTCGATTGAAATAGTTAGTTTATTCGTCGTCGAAGAAGCTCTCTCGTCGTCACATCGTACTTCGCTGAATCAGCAAATCGCAGTCTTGATCAAGAATTATAAGACTAATACGTCGCGATTCAAATCCCATCACGCGTCTCACCGTTTCAAGTCTCATCGTCGATCTCATCATCGATTCAAATCTCATTATGAGTCTCGTCATCGATTCAAGTCTTATTATCGTCGATACGATTTATTCTTAGAATTCTCGAGATTCTTCTCGTCAGATTCGAAGATAGAGAACGAGTCAAGAGTCTCTTTTTTGCATAAAGAAGATAATAAACTCTTTCTTAAACTTTATAAGCGTTTTCGAATCGTTAATATTAAATACTTCAAACAAATCTTTTATAAAATCTTTAAGCTCAAGAATCTAATCAAGTTAGCTTACGATTATATCGATTGAACGTGAAGTATCAAGAACGATAAGAATAAGAAGAATAAGAGTACTTAAAAGATCTTCGATCTCAATCAACTTCTTCGCTGCTTTGACGTGTATTATCAAATCGTTTATTTCTTCGCAGCACGTTCTCATATAATCTTAAAACTTTATAAGACTCTCATTAACTATCGTATTCGTCTATCGAACTTTTCAGTTCACTATCGCTTCGACTTCATTAAGCAGTATCACTACTCTTTTATATTCGCGCGTATGCTCAACGAACAGAATATCTCTCTGTCATGATTCATCGAGAATATGCGTTATTTTAACTTTCTTATTCGAAAGATAGTCTCTGCGATCAACGACATTAAACAATATTCGAGTGATTAGATTATCAAGTTCTTCTCTTCAGAGAGCACAATAATCTATAACAACTTCAACGTCGGCAAATGCAATTACGAGCAATATAGATACGCACATGTTTGCTTTAATTGTCAGCAGAATCACGCTATCATGACATATATCAAGTCTCAGACCTTCAATGTCAATTCGATTTCGCTGAGACAACGAGTCACTAAATTATTCGATTGACTCGCAACGAGCTGTTCAGCCCCGTCGTCGCTGATCTTCGTATTCGAGAGATTCTCTTACACTTTATTCGAGGCGTTCGATTCTAATTTGTCTCAGCAAGACCCGTTGAAAATAGAACGATAAGAGGCCTGATTGAAGAATCACTCGAATATCACTTATGTTAAGACGCTAGTGAGTATTCTTCGAAAGGGGGTCAAAATTGAATATCGAGGTTCATCTCTCAATCATAGAAATAAGAATCATTTTTCAGCCCTCAGCGCATCTAATATACTAACGACGAACCTTCAGAAACAGCTTCAGCAGGATCGATTGATTATGATAGATATGAATTTCGAACCTCAATTCGTTTGCTTCTCTCTGAGACTCGTATCGAAACATGACGACGATTAAAGACGTATTCACGATTTATTCTTCTTATATAACTATTTAGTCAACGACGATATATTTTAAGCGTGAGGTGCATTAAAATATACGACATTCGATGAGATAGTGAACGCACTGTTACAGTAGAGTCGAGAAGCTCGACTAATCAAACGAGATCTTAAGAATACATTTCGATATATCTCGATGATCTCTTTAGATCAATAATTGCTAGACTTTCTTTATAACAATTTCTACTGACTAGAACGTTATCTGTTATTCGAGCTTCGAACGTTATCGTTTCTATTCGATCTGTTCGTTAAGAGCGTCAATTGAGTGCTTATTACGATATTGCATTGATTCGTAATACTTTATTATCTGAACGACTTCTTCGCGATTCTACTCTCGTGAGTCGATACAGAGATATATAATCGATAGTTCGACGAGCTGTGTAGCGATTTGAGTCTCATGATCAATCACACGAAGAATATTCTTGATATCATAGTCGATTTTCTAAAAATCGAACTCGACAGTATACTCATATAGGCGAGACTCTCTTCGAACAAGCTCGATCGAGCGAGAAAGACGATAACAGACCTTTTAAAAAGGGCGACAATCTCGCATCGTGAGCTCGAGTCAGCGATAGAATTTCTATTCTTTGCGACGAAAATCGTTATTCTCGAGAGAGCATTCTTGAGAAGACTATTCGACGTTATTCGAAGATCGATAACGATTATTCGACTATTTATCGATATGAAAGTCGATCTGCTATGATGAAAGATCTTTCTTAAAGACTGAAATGATCTCAAACTGCTGCGTAACGTCGTCAGTCGACGATTATAATACATTTGAACTAATGTCTCGAAGAAGCTTGACATAGAAGACTATATTCTGAAATATTCTAATCTTCTATCACACGTTCAGAACGTCTTCAGCACACGCGTGACCTCGCGATATACTCGCAAAGACATTTAGTTCAAGAAAATAACAGTTATACTTTATGCAATTCGCGTATAGATGAATAGACTATTAGATACTCGCTTAATACTTCACTGTGACAACGAGAACTGCGTTCATAAACTTCGAAAGTTCTTTATTCGTGAACCTGCGATAATATCGCTTCGAACGATAGCTATGTTAATAGTCAGTCACGATATTCTTCTAATTTCTATATGAATTTCGATCAAGACAAACGAGCTGACGAATAATCTTTCTCGTTTTCGATATCGAAAAATTGTTAACAAATATTCACAGCTGAATTACCTATCGAGATATCGATCTATTACTTCGTCTCGCTAGGGCGAGACTCATCGCGATAATGATACAATTAGATCTCGATGTCGCGAGACCTCGCTCGTCTTCTCTGATGAGGGTTAACACGAAACACTCGTCGAATCTATTCGACGTTAATCAAGTTCTACAACACTCACTGTGCGATAAATCGTATTTAATTCTTCTTTTCGACGATCTTTCTCTCGTTGAGAACCTAAATAACGACCCTGAGTATCAGACGGGTTAAGACGAAGTTTATTAAGATATATCTAATCGATGTTAGGTCAGCCCATGTGAATATGAGATTTAAGAACTTGATAGTCTTTTATAGTGCATAGCTAAAGAGAGTCGTAGACGATACTCGTCGTCTACGAGACGAAGACGAGATTCGAGAAAGATATTAAATTACGAAGAATATTCTTTTATGACTTCTGAAATGCTTTTATAAGATCATTAAGCATAATATAACGATACAGATAACATTTTATCTCGCCTTTACAGTCTTTCTTAGAATAAGCGAGTTTATATACGAGTCGAAAGATCTTCGCGACGAGAACTTCGATAATTGATTTTTAACACGTCGTCACGTAAGACTATACGAAGATCATCTCGAATTAACGTTGTTAGTATTTAAGACGAATCTCTTTAGATAAGACGTTACGCTATTCGTATTAGACACGAACGACGAGATATGTGTCGTGCGTGTATTAAAATATCTGTTTAATAAGTGATCGATATCGCTATTCTCGCCTCTCTTCGCGATCGACGAAAACTTTATTAAAAGAACGATCACTCACAATCTACGTCTAACATTGAGATTTAACGATCTTTTAGATCACTATTCTAATTATTTCTTTCGTCGAGAGATAGCTATCACTGCGAGATTAATAGATCTAAGCGAAGACGAAATTAAGCTATTAGATAAATAAAAATCGAACTTCTATCGTCTCTATATCAAGACTCACTCAGTCTATATTCTCGTCGCGTCGCGTCGACAATAGCGTGTCATCGATTCATTTCTCGAGAACGAATCGAATAACTAGTCGTTATCGCGTTCTCTGTTTCTCAGCGCTGATGCGATCGTTCTCTTCGAGATCGTTGCTTGAGATTTAAGAGTTTTTCTAGCGCTGAGATACGAGAACACGTCTGCTCAGACCTCTGTTAACTTAGAATCCTGACGTTGAACGGCTCAATCACATCTACGAGTTCTATATAGTCTCATATTGCCCAGTTGAGTCTTTGTCACGTGCGAATTAAGAACACTAATTGACTCGACTTGACAGAGAGTTAATGAGTCTTAATCTCGCACTCGCGTATAGCATGTTGATTGTATATTATTTATGAATTTGATAGACGTGTTCTTTGCAGAGGATAGATCTTATTTGAGAGCAGTATAAGTAGCTACATTTTATCTGCGTTTGACTCTTTATTCGAATTGATCTCTTTCAGAGTAATAGTATTCTTTCGTCTCGCTCACTCACATCTGTTTTTACATGTATTCACGACGTTTCTACATGTATATAACTTCGTTTTTCACTTCAGATCTATGCTTCTACAAGCATAAGAGTTTTTCTAACGCTTGTTACGAGCGTATCTCGCATCCTTGACACACCTACCTTGACACTTCCCCTTTAGACTTAGCGTGTCTTAATAGATTCACTTCGTCATACATATATGACGTCCCTCCCAGTTCATAGTTGCTTCTTAGCTTGTTATCTTCGTTATATACTATATTACGATTATCATCACAGTACGATTCTTACACTATAACAAGCTCATTTCAAACCCTTATCGAAACGTATCTTTATATGTGTTTCAACCAGTAGTCAGAAAGGCACATGGACTGAAATCAACAGTCAATCAGGTCTTCAGCCGCGAAGAAACCTTCTTCAATCAAAGAATATCCCTTAGAATATCTATATTCTTCGTGACAACTCAAGCGAACAAGAACTCAGCTTGCTACATTCTTTTCAAAAAAACAAGTCTTCTTCGTCCGCAACTTCAAACATCAGAAGAACTTAATCTCAGCGACAGAGACTCACATATCAAACTCGTCTGTCGCCTTTATACATTAGATTCTTACTCTTGCCTTGGTCAAGCACGCCAGGAGAAAGAAAGTGCTTCGCTTCGTTTCGATTTCTATCTCAATTTCTACGAAAACTCCCTCTCTTTCACAAGTCGATCTCTTAACTGAGTAATCGATTTATTAATCATGAAGTTCTATCAAGAACGCCTCGACACGTTTATCTCTACGTCTTATCTCACCTTAACTTCATGATCTTATAAATCACCACGACTCGAATAGGTCGCTATGGCTGGATTCGAGTATATTGGAGATATATATTGATCGGATCATGTCAAATGTATCGCGTGTAATGCATAGCTTATGAATTGAGAATCAAACGATAAACCCCTCGTCGAGCATATACGTGTCTTATCATCGTGTTTATTCATTAAAGATATTCAAGTCGAGAAAGCTCAAGAAGCTACTAAGAAAGAAGCTCGCAAAGCTGCTGATAAAGAAGCTCAAGAAGCTCAACAAGCTACTCAGAAAGAAGCTCAAAAACCTACTCCCACATCTCGAGACCTAGCCTTCTTTGATCCTTCGCTGCAGTATAACTTTTCGAAGCTCCGTCTATACAATGACATTGACAAGTTCGTCGAGCATATTTTACAGTGTGCGAATCAGTATCGTCATATCGATATCATAGAGTTGCTTCTCAAATGTCTTCGTGGATTAGCATTTCAGTGAACTCAAAGCATTTAAGAAACTCTAAAAGATGTAACTCTCGTCAAGTACATGGAGGTTTTGACAGTCAAATTCAGAAAACCTCCGACGACGGCTGTATAAGAGACTTCAAAACCAGCTTCTCAGGCGACTCCGTTGAAATATCACAAATGCACTGTCTGCTCAGTCTTATTCTCCTTCATCAGTCGACTGTTAAGTTATAGTCAAATGATCTGCAATAAGGCCTCTTGCAAGCACTGCGAAATAATCTTCGAGTCAAAGAATCAGTTGTATGAATACCTTCGCAGTCGAGAATGTTAACAATTATCTCCCACCAAGAGCATAGCGTCTCATAAATCTAGTCTGTCAGCACTCACCTCTACTGAGAGCGTTACTTCTTATTCATTCTCATCTGAAATCTCTACACCTTGCCCGATAACACCTTCGTCGAAATATCATTTTATAATCTCGCCTTCAGTGTATCAGTTATCAATATCAAGAAACTATCTTATAGTGACTGATCTCTACATGCGCTACGCACCGTTCAAATTAGTCAAATTTATGAAAAGTTATTCTCCGACTAATCGTTTTAGAATCGTTCTTCTCACACTTACAGTTAAGGATTTATATAAGAAGTTTCATGAAAAAGAAAATTCAGTTATTTCTACAGACAAATCTGTTTATGAACGTCAAATCGAATTTAGCGCTATCAAATCAGTATGCGATGCAAAGACCTCGACAATCGACTCAAATTTGATTCCTCAGAAGGGCGTCAAGACTCATTTTTTCATTATGTCAAATTTGAATGCTCAGCGACTTCTCATTCAACAACAACGCCATATGGCAGCCACCTTCTTCGTCTCCCCCCGAGATATAATCTATGACTACCGACGACGCCATAGCCTGAGGCCCGAAGCATATTGTTGATAGCGTCGTCACCCTCGATGAATTTGATTTCAAAGAGAAGACTGCGTCAGCGCCAAAATCATTTGATATTGATTTAAGATTTAAGGTTCGAGCGGCTCGAAAGGCCTCAGCCAATCACATGCCTTTATTTCTAAATTTCTTCTTCGGCCGCAAATTCGATATTAGCTGCCCAGCTTACATCAAAAAACGTTCTTGACCACCATTTCTTCAATCCTTCACCAATGAAGGCCATTACAGAACCCCTGTGACCGCGTGACGTCATGCTAACGACATGACATCGTCAGAACGTCATCGAATTGAGATCAACATCATCGCCGCAAGGAGAAAGCGAGCGCTAGAGTCAAAAGCTCTTTGTTTTTTATGATTTTTCAGCGATCAAGCATACATGACGTTTGTTTTTTTTTCTTCTTCTTTTCTTCTTTTCTATAGCACTGAGAACTAGCGCTTCTCCGAGAGGGGGGTAGTGTTACGAGCGTATCTCGCATCCTTGACACATCTACCTTGACACTTCCCCTTTAGACTTAGCGTGTCTTGGCAGGTTCACTCCGCCATACATATATGGCGTCTCTCCCAGTCCATAGTTGCTCCTCAGCTTGTTATCTTCGTTACATACTACACTACGATTATCACCACAGTACGATCCTTACAGCGCTGGGGTACGAGAACACGTCTGCTCAGATCTCTGTTGACTTAGAATCCTGACGTTGAACGGCTCAATCACATCTACGAGTTCTGTATAGCCTTATGTTGTCTAGTTGAGTCTTTGTCACGTGCGAATTAAGGATACTAATTAAACATTAAGAGCTTCTTAAGACTCTAATACGATAGAAAAGACTATCACTCTTCGCGCTCTAAATACGTTAAGCGAAGATAATTCAAGTAATAGCGAGATATTATATAATGATATAGAGATATTTAGTAGTCAAGTTCAAGAGCTATTAAACGCGGATTTCGATCTCGACGAATTCGATTTCTTATTTATTTCGATATCGACTTCGTTGCTAATATAATCGTTAGATATTCATATTATAAATTATTATCTCGTCTTCTTCGCTCGATTCGAATTAACTATTAACGTTCTTTAGATTCTCTTCGATTATATCTAATTAGAAGCTACTCGACTTTAAGAAGTCTGAGAATTTTTCTTTATAATTATCGTATATAATTATAATACTCTAATTAATAACTATTATTTCTATCTTATCTTATTTGTACTTTCTTTTATACTCGCAGCTTACGAAAATTATCTTATCTTTATAAATTCTCGCTCGAAGTGTTTAATTATTGTCAGAGACTCGATGTAGAATCTAAATAATGTTTGTATCGTGTTTGAATAGAATTCTACTATGTAGTTCTATGTAGAAAGCAGTCGCATGATAAGTATATTTGAAGGTACGTAGGCTAGCCTTCTTGGGCCTAGCGCTTAGGGCTTAGGGTTTGAGCCCAGCGCTGAGGCTACTCTATAGCAGAGGCCGAAACCGTAACACTATCCCCTCCTTAAAAATCGTCATGATCTCATGACGTAGAGGAAGAAGAAGAAAAAGAAAAAGAAACAAAGTCGCTGATGTTAGAATGTTCATTGATACTATGCAGATCAGTGATATTTTATACAAGTTTGAGATCACCTCAGTCGAAAAGATTCGACTTATCATCCTTAATTCAATTCTTCTGAACGAGCACACGAGGTTTATTCATTTAAAAATATAGCAAGTAAAGGTTTTCAATCTTCTGAGGTTTAAAAGGAACCATAAGGTTCGAATTTGCCGAGATTGAGGTGATGAAAGTCTGCTATTAGGTCTGGGCAGCCAGCTCCGTTCCAGTACGGTTCCCACTTAGGAACATCGTTTTCGTAACCGGTCCATTTGAATTTGTACATGAGACAACCCTTTTTGTTGCTCCAGGGATCCTTTCTCCGTCCATCAATTCAAGAGTCGAGTACTTCGTCGACGAAGTGCTCGCTTCCTTCATTATCCACCTGAGTTGGTGGCGGCGGCGGTTCAGTCTGACCGGGTAGGGGGTCGCTGTTGTCGAGGTGTAGCAATCATGGGTGGAATACTGGGAAGATGTTCATCCCCTGTGACAACTCTAATTCGTAGGCCATATTATTGATGACTCTAACGACTTTGAAAGGACCCAAATTTTTGTGGTTCAAGGACTTGTTAGGTCTTGTCGTCTTGATGTTTTTGCTATTGAGCATCACCATATCTCCCTCCCTAAATTCAGGTGCGGGAAGACGGTGTTTGTTTGCGTTGTCGATCATGAATGCTTGGGACCACTTCAACTCATTCCTCAAAAATTGTCGAAGGTTCTCCATGTGTTCGATGAACCTGTCTGCAGAGAGCATTTCTCTCTTGGTCCTTGAGGAAACATTTGCCTCCCAGGGCTTAGGAGGTTCTAGCCCACTACGGGGGATGTATCCCTTTGTGGCTATAAACGGAGCGACTCCAGACGAAGAGTTTTTGTCGGAGTTTGCCTCAAATTCCGCGATTGGGAGGAGATCCACCCAATTGTCTTGATTGTAGTTCACATAGGCACGAAGGTATTGCTTCAGGGCTGCATTTGCACTCTCAGTCTGACCGTCCGTCTCCGGGTGAAATGCGGTGGACATCTTTGGCTTGGTGCCAATGCGCTCGCACAGTCTCTTCCAGAAGGCTGCGGTAAATTGGGTTCCTCTGTCGGAAATGACTGAGCGGGAGTAACCTTCCTCTCGCCAGATCCATTCGATGAAAGCTTGTACCACAGACTCAACTTCGAGCGAGTCTAGGCGAACGAATTTCTTCTTTTTGGAGAGTCTGTCCACGACGACCATGATATGTTCGTATTTTCGTCCTTGTCGATTGCATATGGGAAGTGGTGTGATGAAGTCCACTGAGATATCCTCCCAATACCGGTCCGGTATGGGGAGAGGTTTGAGCAGACCTTGCTTATCCTCCCGGTACGACTTGGATCTTTTGCATGCGTGGCAGCTCTTGACGTATCGTGACACGCTGTCTGTCATCCTTGGCCAGTAGTAGTGTGAGCTGACTCTGTCATATGTCGATGACCTGCCTGCGTGTCCTCCTGGTGGAGAGTCATGTATGTACCTGATGATTTTCGTTTTCAACTCGGCGTTATCTGGGACGTAGAGACGTGATCCCACGTAGAGCATACGTTCTCTAACGTCGCAGTCTCCGAGTTCTATCCTCACTCCGGCCTTCACTAGGTCGTGGGGGATTCGTCTTTCTCCGGCGACCTTGGACGCCATGATTCGCTGGAGGACCGTGTCCTCTCCGTATGCTTGCCTTACTTGCGTTAATAGATCTGAGACTGTGGCAGAGCCTGCTGATTCTTCCAATGACTCCTCAACAGGTCCCGAGGTATCGGGTGACAATTCTTCCGATGACTCCTCGTCACCGATACCCGTTTCACAAAGATCATACATCATAGCTGCAAGTTCTGGGATCAGCACCTCCCTTTCGTCTAAGAGCATAGGTGCAAGGTTAACGGCTTGCCTAACGCCTTGGTCAAGGTTTCTCGGCTTCAGCATCACCTGATTCTGGTATTGCCGACGGTCGTCTTCGTCATTTTCCGGGAGGTCTCCGTTCCTGCGTGTTAGGCTGTCAGGCTTTGTGCCTTGCCTCCCTGGCCTGTAGCTAATCTTGAAGTTAAACTCGGATAGGAATTCCGCCCACCTAGCCTGGCGGCGATTCAGCTGCTTAGATGTCATGAAATACTCCAAGTTTTTGTGATCGGTGAGGATGCGTATCGGATCCTCCACGGGGGTCCCCGCCAACTCGGGGTGCCACTCTTCGAATGATCGCACTATGGCGAGCAACTCCTTGTCATAGATCTCGTAGTTACACTCTTGAGGAGACATCTTCTTCGACAAGAAAGCTACGGGGTGTACTTGTCCATCGTCCTGCCGCTGCGAGAGGACCGATGCCACCACGTAGTCCGAGGCGTCCGTTTCCAACCACGTCTCTTTGTCAGGGTCAAAGTGCGCCAAGACTGGGGCGGTTGTGAACGCTTTCTTCAAACCTTCGAAAGCACGTTGCTCCGGGCTATCCTTTGCCCATGGGAAGATAAATGACTTTTGGTCTTTCCGAGTCAGATTTGACAAGGGTGCGGCAATCCTTGAGTATCCGTGTATGAATCTCCTATAGAAGTTGGCAAATCCCAAGAATGCCTGCACATCTTTGACGCACCGAGGCGCCTTCCATCTGACGATGGTATCGATCTTTTGAGGGTCCATTTTAAGTCCTTCTGTCGTGATCATGAGACCAAGGTACTTAACTTCCTGGACGTGGAACTGACATTTGTTGATGTCGAGGTACATGCCGGCGTTCTTTAGCTTCTGCAAGACTTTCTTTACATGTTCGACGTGCTCTTCTTTGTTGTTGCTGTAAATTAGAATATCGTCTAGGTATGCCGAACAAAAGACATCCAAGTGTTCTCTTAGCACTTCGTTGATGAAGGCTTGAAATGTGCTAGGGGCATTGCAAAGCCCGAAGGGCATGACCAGGTATTCGAACAGCCCATACCTCGTGAGAAAAGCAGTCTTCTCTTCGTCACCCTCCTTCATCCGAACTTCGTTAAAGGCAGCTATAATGTCAAACTTGCTGAACACTCGAGCGGTACATAGCTTCGCTAGAGTTTCCCTTATGAGAGGAGGGGCGTTTCGATTCTTAACGGTAAGCGAATTAAGCGCGCGGTAGTCGACACAGATCCGAAGTCCGCCATCCGGCTTCTTCACAATGAGTACTGGGGCAGCGTATGGCGATGTACTTGGTCGAATGTAGCCTTTTCCCAACATTTCGTCCACATACTCTTTGACGACAGTGGCTTGTTCTCGAGACATTCCATACGCTCTCTTTGCCGGAGGCGTTGCTCCTTCTTGGAGCTTGATGGTGTGATCGACTGATCGGTGTGGAGGCAACTTATTTGCGTCCGCAGGGTTCCAAACGTCAATCCAAGGGTGGTATACTTTTGGAACCTTTTGCATAAGTTCCTCTCTAGTCATGGGTTTCTTTCTCATTTTCTGAAAGAATTTGGCGTAGTCGTCGGGGCTAATCGCAGCGACGTCGGCAGTGAACCCAGGACCTGCTTCATCCCTCTCCCTGTCAAGACGCTCGAAGTCCTCTGGCATCATAGCAACCACTTGGTTCTCCTTCCTCTCGGCCATCTTCAAGAAAGCGTAGGCGGAAATCTCGGCGATATCCCTGTGAGGGCTTTTGGAGGGCATCGGAGACGCCTTGGCGCCTCTACTATAAACAACAGAGTGTTTTCGATGCTTCAGGCAGTTCGCCATACAATGATCGGAGTTGAAGGTACAAGTTCGTTTCTTGAAAGATATTTGGGGATCATGCAGTTCCAACCAGGGCATTCCCAGTATGATGTCGAATTTCGCTAGCGGTGTGACGAGGCACAATAGCTCCTCAATGTGGTCTCCAAAGGCAAGTATTGTTCTTGCCACATGCGTAATGTTCCCTCCCATGGTTCCGTTGGCTAACCTCAGCCGCAGGGGTTTGGTAAGGGCTATCAAAGGTAGTTTATGGTATTTCGCAAACCTTTGACTGATGAAGCTCTTTGCTGAAGCTCCCGTATCCGTTAGACATTGTGTTCTCCCGGTACCTTGTCCATTAAGGGTGTTGGCTTCGAAGTCCAACTGTCGTCCCTCCTGTAGCTCAGCGTCGCACGAGGACAGCGAGACGGTGCCGAGGTCGGCATCTTGTGTGTCCTCAAGTTCTTTGATTCTTTTGCGCACTTGGGCCAACGCCTCCCTGGCGGCGACTTCGCCAGGGAGACCTAGTTTTCCGAAAGTTGCTGTTCGTAGGTTGGGGGAGACTCAGTGTTCTTCTGCTCCAACCCAGTCTCTGCCAACATGGCTGTCACTTGTTTCTCGTTAAGCCAAGACTTGTCTCTGCACGGGGCGTCGGCTTCGTTCGGTAGATGTCCAGGCATCAGACACTTGAAGCAACGGCCTTCTTTCCGCAGTCGATCGGCCACATGCTGAGGATGCTTGTACCTATTGCCACGTCGAACGTTGGAATCGCCAGTCGTTGTGTTTGTATTGGAGCCTCCTCTTGAGTTCGAGCTACTTCCGCGTCCTCCTCTCGTGCTCGAGGATCCTCCGCCAGATCCCCCACCTCGGATACCCCGAGGTGACTGCTCATCGGCCAGTCTGAGGTTGAGATCGACTTGTCGAAGGCGGGCGACAAGTTCGCGGTAGGATGTGGATGATGGGTAATCGAGGATGCGATATTTCAATCGATTCGCGAGGAGTCGTCTCAGGTGACCATTCTTTTCTCTCTCGGACATGTCTAACGGAGCAATAGCCGCAGTGAACCTAGCGTGGAAGGCGTCAAAGGTCTCTTTGGCATCCTTGGCTCCCATGGCGAACTTAGGGTTCTGTAACTCAGCGTCAGCTTTCCCTTCCTTGTCGAAGTCACCGAAGTTCTGCTCGAGATCCAGTATCATCTCGTCTGCTGTATCGTAGTGTCCTGATATGTCCAAGTCTGCTCTTCCTTTGACGATGTCGTACGCTGTATCCTTACAGTGGTCTCGGATATAAACGATCTTGGAGATCTCTGTGTCGAACAACTCCCAACTCATCATGAACTTGGACTTGAGGTGCATCTTCCACGAATCCCACGTGTTTCTGTCATCGTCGTTTCCGTGGAAGTCTTTGACGTCCGGATATTTGTTATTTGACTTTGCTCCTGTGGTGGTCGCTGTGCCCGCCGGAGTCATCTGTCGACTATGTCGACTACCCGAGGGTGCTGGCAATGGTGCTGTGGCACGACGACGGACGTCGGGACGACGAGCAGGACCGTCACGGTCCGAGTCGTCTGGGTCGTCCGATCCAGGGTCCATACCACCTGCAGCTTGGAGTTGAATCTTGAGATTCTCATTTTCGATCCGAAGCTCTCGAACGTCGTCCTTGGATTTCTCGTTTCGGGTCCGATAAGTGTTTCGAGATTCTCGGAGTCGTACTTCGTTGATTTCAGCGTTCGAGAATAGTAAGTTCTTTTCTTTAAGCTGTTGAGATAGCGACGCGACTCGCTCCTTTGACTTCAGATAGTCTCTGTGAAGCTCGTTGTTTTGTTCTTGATATGCAATCATACTGGTAACCATGTTACGCACAGCGTTGCACCAAATGTCGGGGTGTGCAGTTGCGCTAGAGATGAATTCCTGTGGATTCTGAACTTTGGCGAAAATCGTCTCATTAGATTCTTCAGCTCCGTCCTCCAGTTCTGTCAGTAGTAGCTCATCCTGAAGGTCCCCAGCCTCGATGGTGTATCTTCTTCGAGGTTGAGACTGAACTCGACGTTTCTCCGTTCTCGCTCGTTGTACCTCTTCTGCGCGACTCTCCTCTTCACGGTCTGAGTCGTTTGGATCCGTGTCACTCCCTGGGTTCCGCTCTCGATCGGGAAGCTTGGGAGGGGCCATTTGGCTAGGATCTTCTTGAAGGGTTTGTGTTGTGTGTTGTGAGAGTTGTGAGAACCTAGCGGACTTGGGGAATGTTGAAGAAGATTCTCCTTGAAGTGCACCTTTGGTGGAGACACCTCCGCCTGCCTGGGCCATGTTTTCGTTATTTAACTTGGCCAGTGTTGTGAAATACCTGTTTTTTGTTGTGTGTTGAGAAAAAAGTTTTCCTCGGTGCGCGTCACAGCTGCAGCCGTATGTCTCTTGGTTGGAGTGCGCGTCACAGCAGCTACTCAAATCGACTCAGGGTACACAGCTAACTGCTGCTATGAGAAGGATAGTAGAATTATGTCAGGGACTCGATGTAGGATCTGAATGATGTTTGTATCGTGTTTGAATAGAATTCTACTATGTAGTTCTATGTAGAAAGCAGTCGCATGATAAGTACATTTGAAGATACGCAGGCTAGCCTTCTTGAGCCTAGCGCTTAGGGCTTAGGGTTTGAGCCCAGCGCTGAGGCTACTCTATAGCAGAGGCCGAAACCGTAACAATTATACTCTCGTTCTCGTTCGATTTTCTATTAATCATTATATTCGAATAGATATTATCTCTTCGAATAATCGATTTCTTTGCACGCGTAACACGATTTTTCTCTTATATTTATTACGTTTTACGACTCAATTTTTTATCTATCGATGCTCTTCTTTCGTATTCTTAATAATTATAACTTATCTTCTTCGCTGCTCTTAATATCGTTTTTATTATTAAAAGAGTCGTTTAGTAGCTTTTCTTCTAAGCTCGAGTCGCATAATAGATTATATTATAGTCGTTGTTAGAAATAGTGACAAACAGCCCTACGATACTAGTGACTTGGCACTCCGCACACTTTATGTATTCTATCTCCCTAGATAGACACTCTCTAGTTCACTCAATATCAGTCGTCTAGACCCTCTCTATTCAACAGTCATTTAACTTATTTTTCCCACTAACGCATAGCGTTATTCTATGATTTCTTAAATCTTCTCGCTACTTTTATATAAGATTCCTAAATTTATATTAGTAGTTACTATTTATGTAAGGGTCATGAGGTCTCTAGGCATGAGGCGGCCTGTCAGAAGTTCAGGAATTCAATATACATCTAGGTCAGATCCGAGAGACTATCCCTCTAATGTAGCTGTGCGGCTATAGCAGTCGCATAGTAAGTTTGCTTGACATGGAGGTGTAACGGGGTGCAGATGTATGTGACTTAGCAACGTATTTCAATTGTTACGGTATATGGTAGAACTGAACTCTAGAGAACTATGTGGGAGTCCTCCAGACGCAACATATTGGCAAGGGAGATTAAACCCTCCTGCCAAGCAAAGTTACTATGCGACCAACATAGTCGCATAGCTGCACCAGAGGGATAGTCTCCCGAATCTGGCGTAGACTCCAGACTAGGTCTTGCCTAGAGTCTTCAGGGTCTCAGGGTCCATGGACCCTTGAACCCCCGCAAGGCCATCTTTAGCCCAGAGGTCTCACGGCCCTTATAGGGGGTGCACTCTCCCCTGCTAAATATGCTGCCTCTGAGGATTCCCACTTGGGTTTCTCAGGATTCAGTCTATCTAGTAATCAATATACGAGTTGCTCAGTCACGCATGCCTAGACCCCGTTACATTTCTGAATCCTTCAACTCTCGCTATCATCGACACGATAGTAAGGGGGGCGTGCCCGTCTGACAACAAACTATCACTCTGTGACTCTCCTCGTCACTACCTACCTACCAATTGACGCCGGCGTCGAGCCAGTCAATCGAATCATCAATCACAAAGTCGTAATGACTTCCTCAGCGGGAGCAAGACGACAACTTACCTCGAACCCCCGTGACAGCACTCTCGGAGAGATCGCTGAATCTGATATCGCCGAATCAATCGATACACGAACAATGCAGGTGGATATCGAAGAATACGTAGCATTTCAGGCCTATCGAGCCCGTCGACGACAGGCGTCGCTGAGCTTCGAGACACAAGGGACGGCAAAGAGACTCACTCCCAGTCTTAAGACAAAAGATCCGAAACCATACAAGGACGAGACTTCGGAGAAACTGAACGACTTTCTATACGAATACGAGCGACAGTTCGATGCTAAGGGCTTCACGACTGAAGAAGACCGCGAAGGCGAGACGTCAGCGGATCGAGTGCATTAGAAGGAAGACATAAAGAAGAAAGTTGCATACGCTACAGACTTTCTCGAGGAAAGAGCTAAGACTGACTGAAAGTCTTGATTGCTGCAGTTCCCATTAGGAGCTGATTCGTGAACGCATTTTAAGACATTGCTACGCGAGTTCCTCGAAGGGGACAAAGAAGAAGTATATGCGGAAGACAGTTAGAAATTGACAAATGCTAGACAGCGAAAGGGTGACTCCGTTAATGAATACTATGACTACACTTACAAGCTGCACATTCGTCTTAGGGCCCTAGATAAGAAACGATTATTCACCGATCAATAATTCTTCGACTACTTTCGAGCACGATTGCTTCAGAAATACAGAACAAAGCTAGACGAGCTGATTTCTGAGTCAAAGACCATACATGAATTATTGCACCAAGTTCACCGTTATGAGAAGACGATAAGAACTCACGCATAGAAGAATAAACATAAAGATAAGTCTCGTTCTGAGGAGTCTATAAAACCCCAAGACTCGAAGAAGAATAACAAGTTCGATCGAGCAGCAAATCACGATCAAAAGAAGAATCGTGATAACAAGAAGAACTCAAGCACTAAAGCTCTCTTCGTTATGTGAAAAGATAAACTATCTGACGACGTTCGAGATCGCCGCTGAAAAGATCAGACGTGTTTCAAATGTGATTTGCCTGAACACAAGACTCGTGACTGCATAGCTAAGGATCAAACATTATATAATTTATAAGCAATGCTCGAAGCGGCAAAAAACAAGTAGACACAGCAATGACTTCGATCGCTGTGTTACTACGAGGGGCAACTATCACTACCCAGTTCGTTGACGAATTCGAGCCAATGAATATCTCGTCGAACGAGGCTAGTCTGACTCGAATTTTCGAATCGAACTCCGAGTCGAATGTCGAATCAAACCCATCGTCAGCTATCAAAGCAGAGCCCATTGTCGATGTAAGGGTGTGGGCGATCAAGGTTCACGCTGTGACTCAGCGGATCAAAGAACTGTCGAAAATGAATAATATCTTCATCAAGAATATTCTAGTGCTGAACCTCAGGGATAAGATCAAGTCCTTTAGTGCGCTGGCTGACAGTGATGCTGAAGTGAACATTATTAATCGTGTAATCGCTTAAAAGATGGACTTGCCGATTCTCAATACGAACATCGGACTTAGTGCTATTCATGGCGAGGCAGTTAAGATCTACGAGATGCATTATATCGAATTTCAGCAGAAGAATCAATAAGGTCGAGTTCGCTACTTTCAGAACACCTTTCTCGCTGCAGACATTAACACTCGAATAATTCTTGACATGTCATGACTGATCATGACGAACCTCAATATCGATTGGTTTAAGAGATCGTTTTAGTGGAGAATATACACTGTAGTAGTGACTCTTATGATTACTTGTCGAGTGAATATCATCGATTCAAAGGAGTTTGTTAAGCTGGCCCTTAACAAAGAAGCATACTGTTTTATGATATATGCGCGTCAAGTAATCATCGCTAATAAGTCTCCTGTTCATAGAGATCGTCAGCAACACATCGCTCAGATAAATAATGTTATCACTGAGACTGTGAAGCTATCGTCGAAGTACAGCGAGTACTCTGATGTCTTTTCGAATAGTGATGCTATCGAGCTATCAGAGCATAAATCTATAGATCACGTCATCGACCTCATGAATAAGCGATAGTCGTCTCACGATTCAATCTATAATCTAAACGAGATAGAGCTCGAGACCCTACGAGAGTATATCGAGAGTAATCTTATCAACGGCTTTATACGATTATTCACTTCATCGACGAGGTCATTAATTCTCTTTATACGAAAACTCAATAAGAGCTTACGTCTCTGTGTGAACTATCGAGAACTGAATCTAATCACGATCAAGAATCGATACTCTCTCCCTCTCGTCGAGAAATCAATTGATCGCCTAATCATGATCAAGAGATATACTCAATTGAATCTCACTGTAGTATATCATCGTCTTCGTATCAAGACGAGAAATGAATAAAAGACTGCGTTTCGAACACGCTACGATTACTTCGAATATTAAGTCTTGTTATTTGAGCTCACAAATGCCTCTGTAACGTTTTAAGCGTACATTAATTAAGCATTAACTGAGAAGCTAAATGTCTTTTGTATTGTTTATCTTAATAATATTCTTATTTACACGTAAGATATTAATATTAAGCACGTCGAGACTATAAAGTGAATTCTGAACAAATTGAGACAGTATAGTCTATTCATCAATCTTTAAAAGTACAGATTCGACACAGACAAAGTACACTTTCTAGATTATGTTATCGTCTCTACGGGAGTGAGCATAAAGAAAGATCGAATTCAGTCAGTTAAAAACTGACCAGAACTGAAATTCGTACGCGAGATTCAGATCTTCGTGAGCTTTGCGAATTTTTATCGTAGGTTCATCAAGGGGTTTAGCAAAATCGCTGCTCCCCTGACGAAGTTGACTAAGATGTTGTCAGGACCAGTACAGAGTCAAGTCATGTAGGTGTATAGAATGAGACAACTAGATGCAGAACAACTATGTACTGGGAGGGCAGGCCATATATGTATGGCGGAGTGAACCTGCCAAGACACGCTAAGTCTAAAGGGGGAAGGCGTGTCAACAAAGGAAGGTGTGTCACAAAGGGATACGAGGTACGCTCGTAACACTACCCCCCCCCTTCGAAAAGACATGTTCTTATGGCTGTAGTCGCTCGCTCATAGTCGCTCGCTATGCATGTGAAAGAAAGAACAAAAGCAGAAACATGGTGCTGGGGGATCGGCGCTATTCTTTTCTGTCATGATGCTGATCCCACGTTGCTTCGGTGACGTCTTGGCGATGTCATGTCGCTAGCATGACGTCATGCGGTCGCAGGGGTGCTGGAATGGCCTTCATTGGTGAAGAGTTGAAGAAATGGTGGCCAAGAAGGTATTTTGCCATGGAGTGGACAGCTGATATTGGATTTGCGGCCGGAGAAGAAATCCAGAAATGAAGGCCTGTGATTGGCTGAGGCCTTCCGAACCGCCCGAACCTTAAATCTTAAACCAATATCAAATCCTTTTGGGGCAGCTGAGTGGTCTTCTCCCTGGGACCAAATCCATCGAGGGCGACGACGACATCAACAACACGCTTCGGGCCTCCGGCTATGGCGTCGTCGGCAGTCATAAACTATGGCTCGGGGGGAGGCGAAGAAGGTAGCTGTCATATGGCGTTGTTGTTGAATATCAAGTCGCTGAGCATTCGAATTTGCCTGAGTGAAAAACGGGTCTTGGCGCCATTCTGGAATGGCCTGGAATCGCTCAAAAACAACATGTCCGAGGTTTGGCCGAATCGCATGCTGATTTGAGTGCGCTAGGCCTGATCCGGGCCAGTGATTCCGTAAACGCTTGTGTTGTCCATGCCCGCAGCAGCCACATTGTTTTGTCGTTCATGTTAGCATTGTTCATGCCTGCTGCAGTCACATTGCTTTGTCCATGTTGTTCATGTAGAATCGAAAAAATCCATCGCATGCAGATATGTTTTCCACCTCAACTTCTGCTGGCAGCCTGTCCTGGGAGTACCATTGTAGATTTGCCCTGTGCCTCCCAAGCTCTTGTCATCAAATATCCATCTTCTATTCATTTCCTGATTATAGTCTCTTGTTATTCAACTCCTTCGTCGCTGTGTTGTTCCGTAGTGCTATTCATTGAACATAGATTACGCTCGTAACTCAAGCGCCTGATTCGTAGAATTTGTGTTGTATTTCGTTATGTCGTGGAAATGGTAGAAAGAGGAAAGAATCGAATATGTTATCTGCTTTCGATGTCGTGCAGGTGACTGAAATTGAGTCTGATTTCTTCGCTTGTTAGCCGTTTGCCACTCCGCAAAGAATGTGAGTGCTCTGAAGAATGTTGTTTGCGGTGGTGTGTTGAGAAATTCAGATGTGAAGCCCAGGCGAGGTTGAATTTGCGACTTCTTTGTGTGGTCGACATGCTCAATGAAGAGGTCGTGCGTTTGCTGGTTGTTTTTTTGAGTAATTTCGAATCTGATCTCGTTGTCTTGTAGCAGGCTCGCTGTGAGGTGAGAAGGTGTTTTGATGACTTCTTTCTGATTCGCTAGCCGTACGAATGATCTAGTAACTTCTTTATCCTTGCTCACTGTACATAAGACGATTCTCCTCCTTGTCGTCTGGTGGTCAGATTCAGAGATGTCTATCTCAATGATCGATATTGATCTCAATCGGTGTTAACGGTGTCTTGATCTCACTTAGTCTCTTGATAAACATTTCTCTGCCCGTATGGTGGGTAGACTCAGGGATACGATATCTCAATGGTCGATATTGATCTCAACTCGAAGGTGTCTTGATCTCACTTAGTCTCTTGATAAAGCTTCTGTTAGCAAATTTCTTTGAATTCGCTTGCTGTCAAAAAAACGAATAAAGTGAGGGTGATCTAGTTATAGTGTCAGAACCAGTATAGAGTCAAGTCATGTAGGTGTATAGAATAAGACAACTAGATGCAGAACAACTATGTACTGGGAGGGAAGGCCATATATGTATGGCGGAGTAAATCTGCCAAGACACGCTAAGTCTAAAGGGAGAAGATGTGTCAACAAAGGAAGGTGTGTCACAAAGGGATGCGAGGTACGCTCGTAACAGATGTCATCGTCACGAATAGACACAGACTCGCATGTTCGAGTAGTTTACAACGTGCAGAGGAATGCTAGCATCGTATTCAGAGGCACAGTGCAGAGAGGTGTAGTTGTACCACTCAGAGGCACCCAAACAGGCACAGACTCGCACGCCCGAGTAGTCACAAATGAAGACACAGACTCGTATGCTCGAGTAGTCTTCAATGTGCAGAGAGATGAAGTTGTATCATCTAGAGACACAGTGCAGAGAGATGCGGCTATTGCATCTAGAGGCATCAAGACGAACGAGAATAACTTTAAGAGTTCGTTTGTTCTTACACCCGAGACGAAGAATACTTTTAAGAAACTAAAGACAGCTTTCACTATCGCATCGATACTTAAGCACTTTACTTCAGAACTATCAATACGTGTAGAAACTAATACATCGGGCTATGCCATTAACGGAATTCTAAGTCAGTTACACAGCGGAGTATAACATTCAGTGACATACTACTCGCGCAAATAGATCCCAATCGAGATCCGATACGACACGTACGATAAAGAGCTTTTGACTATCGTCGAGTCATTCAAGCATTGACGTCACTACTGCGAGAGTAGTCGTTAGAAGATTGAGATGTTGACAGATTATCATAACCTCAAGAAGTTCATAAGCACTACGCGTCTAAACAGTCGTCAAATTCGATGAACACAAGAGCTTAGTCGTTATGACTTTGTCATCGAATATCGTCAGAGAAAACACAATCTCGCGAATTCACTAAGTCGAATCTCTGACTACGAGCAGAATAATAATATCATCAAGCGTGAGAATTATCATCTGCTTGATGAGCTGAAGCACACTCTACGTGAGTTTCGTGCTATGAGGCGATCTGTCTTTATAACAGACTGCTTTCAGATGCTTATTATCGACATCAATGAAGTGTCTAATATATGTAAACAGTGATCTCGCATTTGAGTCACTGTTGCTATCGAAGACTCTACGGGAGATTTCGTCAAGGATTAGTCTTTCGATGATCAACTCGAAGAGTTAACTCTGAAAGACGATTATGCGAAGAGCGTCATGAAGCAATTAAAGTCATTCACAATCAACTCTCTTAGCGGCCTAAGTGGTCAATCATACACTCTTGCTGAAGGCAGACTGTATTATAACGAACGAATCTATGTTCCTGAGGCGCTACGAGATGTGATCATGAAACGCTATTATGATAGTTCGTTAGCTGGTCATTTCGGTGCTGAAAAGACTCAAGCACTTATTCAGCGCAAGTACTTCTGGTCGAAGCTTGTCAAGAATATTAACGAGCATATTGCTTCTTGCTCTGTGTGTACGATGATCAAATCGTTCAGACACAAATCGTACGATAAGCTAACACCCTTGTCGATCCCTACTCATAAGTGAAAGAACATCTCATTGAACTTCGTGACTGAACTGCCCTTATTCAAAGATTGACGTGAGTATACGTACGACTCAATTCTCGTAATTGTGAATCGTCTTACGAAGATATCACATTATATAGCGATGAACAAGACGCTCGACGCTAAGCAGTTCGTACAGGTTTTGATTGAGAATCTGATTCGCTATTATGAATTATGAAACTCGATAGTAACGAACCGTGGGTCGCTATTCACCTCTTAGTTCTAATCTAGTCTTATATACTTTCTGAGGGTGAAGCGGCGCTTATCGACTGCATTTCACTCTCAGATCGATAATCAGACTGAGCGATAGAATAGTATCATGAAACAATACTTGCGAGCATTTATCTGCTGAGAGCAGAACGACTGGGTGAAGTGATTACTCACGACGGAATTTGCTTACAACAATGCAAAGAACTTCATCATTGACATGTCGTCATTCGAGACTAATCTTGATTATGAATCAAGAATATCTTAGGACGAGGATATCGATTCGAAGTCTCGCTCTCGCGCTGCAGTTGACAACGTCAATTATCTGTTCACACTTATAGGTGTGTGTAAGAATGCTATTCTGGCTGCATAGCAGTCACAGAAAGAATACGTTAACAGACATCGAAAGTCTCGAGACTACAAGGTGGGCGATCGCGTCTGGTTAAATACTAAGTACATTAGAATCAAGCGGAACAGAAAGCTGAAGTTCAAACACTTCGATTCATTTCTAATCACAGACGTCATCGAATCGCAGTTCTATCGACTGGAGTTACCGAGCGACTGGCGAATTCACAACGTCTTTTATATGTTCTTGCTGGAAAAGAACTCTTCAAAACAGAAGAAGATAAGTCAAAGTCTAGAGAATATGAAATTCGACGAAGACGATGCACATAACTACGTGATCGCTGACGTTGTGAATAATATAGTTTTTAAATCAGACGAGAATAACAAGGCAGAAGGTCTATACTATCAAGTTCACTAAAAAGAATATTCTGACTCAGAGAATACATAAGAACCCTACGAGAGAGTCTCTCATCTACGAAAGTTGTTAAATAAGTTTCATAAGAAGCACCCTAACAAGCCTACAGTCGAATCAGTAATCATCGAAAGAAAGTCACAACGACGTGTTTTAAAGAGATCTGCGTCGAAGAACAAGGGTAAGAGTTTAAAGAAAGCGTTTGTAAGGATCGTACTGTGGTGATAATCGTAGTGTAGTATGTAACGAAGATAACAAGCTGAGAAGCAACTATGGACTGGGAGGGACGTCATATATGTATGACGGAGTGAACCTGCCAAGACACGCTAAGTCTAAAGGGGAAGTGTCAAGGTAGGTGTGTCAAGAATGCGAGGTACGCTCGTAACAGCGTTAAATATTCGTGATAGTACTACAAACGATAGTACTCTTTTGTTCATTTTCCTATCTAACGAGAAGATTTTATGATTTTAACGAGACTAGTTTAGACATTATATGAGACAAAAGAATAAAAGTTCGAACGATATCGATTCGACTGATTGACTCGAACTCTGAATCGAATGAATTTTAATTACTTGATGTTCGTCTGATGTTTGCTAACGCATTGTGACATGACTGCAATAAGATATCGATATACGATATGCTGTTGTTCTTTTTTCGGGCTTGTTATCTCACAGAAGCTCGTCTTGAAAAGGGGGAGATAATTGTAAGGGTTATGAGGTCTCTAGACATGAGGCGGCCTGTTAGAAGTTCAGGAATTCAATATACATCTAGGTCAGATTCGAAAGACTATCCCTCTGGTGCAGCTGTGCGACTATAGCAGTCGCATAGTAAGTTTGCTTGACATGAGAATACACTCTTCTCTGCTAAATATGCTGTCTCTGAGGATTCCCACTTGGGTTTCTCAGGATTCAGTCTATCTAGTAATCAATATACGAGTTGCTCAGTCACGCATGCCTAGACCCCGTTATAATTTATAAGACTTTAATTCGTTTTAAAATAATAATCGAATAGTTAAAGATTTTTAAATAAAATCAACTTTTCTTTCTCGAACTCTCTGACTAGAGCATTTCTAAATATTATTATATATAGTGTTTCTAAGTCGAACTGAGATCGCGACGTCGCGTTCACATTCGTTGCTTTTAAGTTCCTTTTTCACATTCTTTTTGTCACGATGTGAATCTCAGTCTAGTCAGGTTGATCTATGCGATAGCCGACGCTCTAGGCGACAGCCCCTTAAGAACTGCTCGTATCCCCCATTCTTTCTTGCTTCCTTATCTTTCGTCTTGTATATCTAGTCAAGTCACGTACATAGACAATGTATCAAGCCTCGTTCCTTGTCACTTTTTAATATAATATATTTTCTCTTATTATTTACGAATTCGAAGCTCGTTCTATCTATAAATCTAAATCGCGATTCGATTATAACATCTTTAACTAAGTGTCTTTCAAAGTTTGACTTCTATTCGATCTTTAAAAATTCTTTGATTTCTTTTACGAAAGTCGTCGTTATTTTATTTATCTTATTTATATTTATAATTGTCGATATATCTATCTTCTCAATTCTTATAATTATTATAGTCGTTGTTATTATTTTTATTAAATATTAGTATATATAAAAGAATAAGACAGGGCTGAGTTAAAAAATCTTATATTTGTATGTGCAGCGGGCTGTAGTTAATGTAAACCTCGACAGATCTACGTTTTTTGATTAGACTCGCTTTGTTAGCCCGCTAGATCTCTCGAGCGTCCTTATCAAAAAATTTGATGAGACCTTTTCGCAACTTCAATTATTTTATGCCCTCTGCATATAATTTCTTCAAACTTTCATTAGTTATAGAATTCAACTTGCGCATTTCAACGCTGCAAAAATTATTAAATTTGATCTATTATTGATAAAGTAAAGTAGAATTCAAATATCGCTGCCCGATCGCTTACTTCTTGACGAATGCGCGACCTCGAAAAAATTTGTGCGTACAAGTCTTATATTTTAAATAACTTTTTACTTTTCTATTACTTTTTTAAGATTTTTTTTTAATTGTGAAGACTTATTTGTGCTATTCAGAGAATCAAGAATTCTTGAAATCGATCTTATAGTTATTAATAGATTATAAGTTGAAGATTTTTAACGTTGACGAACTAGATATTCGATATATATTTTAGTAGTGAAAATTTTTTCATATAGTGATAAAATGATAAAACGATTAAATTTGTAAATTTGTAAATTGTAGAATTCGAATTCGAGCTGCGTCAAAAAATAAAAAAAAAATAAAAAAAAATACAAAAAATAAAATAAAATAATTAAATTAAATCGTAAATCGTATTATAATAATCTTAAAAAAAAAGTAGAAAAAAAGCTATTTAAAATATTAATCAAATTTAATATTTTCTAAAAGAGTTTTTTCTTTTTTTTTACGACTTAAGTCTTAAGTTAATTTAGATTAATTTTAATATCGTATCACGAATTTAATTCGTAAGTCTATACTTGTGATTTATATGAAAGAAGCGATCTTTATATCGTAATTCTTATTTCTTTTAAAGTTCTTTAGCCCTTCGAATATTATTTTAAATTCTATTTCTCGAATCTATATATCTAATAGTTATCGTATATATATACTATTTATAATAATTTCATATAATCATTCGACGTAACTATTTTAAGTTTCTCAGTTACTTCGATTTACTCTTTTATTATCTCTGCTACTCTCGATAGATAGTTTCTTTTTAAATAATCGATCTTCTTATAAACGTAATAAGTCTTTTTTTCTCAATTCTCGCTTTTCTTTTATAATGTCAAGCTTCATTAAATCTTCTTTAAACTAAAATCTATTTCTCGATATTAATTTAAATTATAATTTCTTATCGACGTATCGTTCGTACTATTAATTATCTATTCTAATTATAATCACGATTATTTCTTTTAACGAGTTCGATCGTTCGATCGCGATTATCGTGTCACGATACGTCAAGACTTCCTCAGAGACTATCGCCTGACTAGGACTAGCGCGGCTTGGCAGCGCACATATCTACTCTGCAGTCACATAGAATAATCAACAACATGCTCACAAAGAAGAAAAAAAAAAAAAAAAAAAAAAAAAAACAATCTTTCATCACATCATAAATTATGATATCAGTTATTCTTTTCTTGACAATTGATAGTTATATCTAATTTAGATCCTTCACCAAGTCGTCTATATCGTCGTTCGACCAGTGATCACTGTATATCGACAGTCAGCTCTCTCGCGCTTCCGCTACGCAACAACACGTTATTCTTTCATTAGGCCTTTAATACATATCTCACATTATGTCTTTTAACAGTTCAGAAATCCTCCTCGACTTCTCAGCAGAGCAGACCGCCTCTCTTACACAGCTAATTCAACACACGCTTCGTGAGGCACTCGAATCATATTTTGACCCACTGTCACAGTATAAGCAGTCAGTCTCAGTGTCAAAGTCAGCACGTCAAGAACAGGCACAGCAGATCACTACGGAGGATTCTTTGAAGAGCACTACGAAGAAGAGAAGGAGAAAGAAGAAGAAGAGCACTATTTACAATAACAGTCTCGACAACACGAGTCAACTCTGTCAAAATATGAGGTAGGACGTATAGTAGTTGTATTATCTATGAAGTGCTACGAAAGAAAGAGCGATCATATTCGAGCACACTAGTGACGGGCTGACTAAGCGTCAAGGCTTAGTCAGCTTGATCGACTTAGATAGCAGTCACGTGACTCGAAATTTCAACACTCCCCTTCGCGCGCATCTTTCATAGTCGTAGTGCTCGATAGCTACTGTGAAAATAATCGTCGAGTATCGATAGATTGCAACAGTAGTATCGATTGTTATACGCTCGGTGGATTGATCTCAAATTTTGATAACAAGTAGACATAGATGCTCTAAATGGTCCTTGAAGATATGACGACAATGGTGGCAATAGCGCTCAAGTTGCATGATGATTTAATTGATTGTCTCACTTGACAAAAAGACATCGAGCGAAACGACGGCGGCGATAGCGACGGTAAATGATGGTGCTGCTTCTCTACAGAAGAGAGTCAAGGCTATAAACGTGGTTCAAGATTAATAAGCTCTCGAAATTTGCTTCGCGCATAATTTTTAACAAGAGATATAGCGCCCTGATTGTCACAGAAGATCATAATTGCTTGAGTGAATCTCGAGCTGGTGTTGAGTTGATTTAGAAGGCTTCGAAGCAAAACGACTTTCTTGATAGCTTGCGTTTGACCGATGTATTCGATCTCACAAGTGGAAAGCGCTACTGTGAGTTGTCGCTTAAATAATCAACTAATGGCGGCGCTATCAATTTTGAAGACGTATTCAGATGTGGAGCGTCGAGTGTCCTAATCACCAGTCTAATCAATCGATATTAGTGTAGCCTTTCAGAGGCTGCAGATCTCCTCTAAAGACTAGTTGATAATCAACTATGTGACGTAGATATCGAAAGATTCGCTTGACTGCTTTCTAATGAGCTTCATTGAGATTTGAACCATATCGAGATATCACTGAGACTGCATAGACGATGTCTGGTCTCGTACCCAGCATTGCGTACATTAGTGATCCCATAGCTAACTGATAGCTGATACGAGAGGCCTCTGTAGTCTAAAAGTTCTCCTCGACGACTTAAAACTTCTTAATACTCATGAGAGTAGTTGTGTCTTTGAATTCCCACATGTTATGCTTAGTGAGAAACTTCTCAACGTAGTCTACTTGTACAAGCCGTAAAATGCGATTGACGAAATCTCTGATGATCGTTATATCGAGATAACAAGTGCATGAATCTAAATCAGACATTTCGAAACGTTCTCGTAACTTGTCCTTGATGCGCTGAATGTTCTTCTTGTCGAGATCAGCGAAAAGAATATCGTTCACATAGATAGCGATGATGATGATATCGTTAATGAATACCGAGTAATCGGCTGCGATGGGCTCGAAACCGAGCTCCTTGAGAAAAGTAGAGTGCGTGTTATATCAAAATCTTGAGAATTGTTTGAGACCATAGAGTGCCTTTTTGAGCTTACATACCTTGTCCTTGCCATCGATTTCAAAGTCAGTTGACTGAGTCACACAAATGATTTTCTCTACGTTGTCGTAAAGAAATACCGTTTTGACGTTCATTTGCTTCAGTTCTTAGTCGAGAGCTGTTACTAATGCAAAGATGACTTTGTAGTTTATAGACTTCATCACTGAGACGAAAGTCTCACTGAAGTCAACACCTTCCCGTTGCTCGAAGTCACGTATTACTCAACGAGCTTTATGTCGCACTATCTCCGCTGAAGGTTCACGCTTGAGCTTGAATACCCACTTGTCACTGAGAGCGTGCGCGTTGAAGGGGAGATCTACAAGCTCTTAAGTACCGTTAGTTATCAAAGACTCTATCTCTTCTTGTATGGCAAGCTCTTAATGCATCTTGCGATAGACATCAGCCATAGTCTCTCTGTAGATTCGAGGTTCGTATGATTTGAGATTGTTGACTTTGATCAGGAGTGCGATAAGATTAGGCGAAAGATCTCTATGCGCTCTGAGGATCTCATACTACTTTGATAGGTGCTTAGAAGGTGACTATCTAACAGTTATAGACCTAGTTATAAGTCTTGCGGTCGAAGATTCGGCGAGAGTGTCATCGTCAAGCGTATTGAATAATTCTGATTGCGCTTGCCGTGAATTAGGCCTTGCAGGTACTCGAATCTCTCTGAAGTATTCACGCTCCTCTACAGGGTTAGACTCCCTTGCAGCTATTATGCTAGGTTTAGACATTGACACAGAGTCGAGAAAGTCAGTAGCAGCTTCAACAGAGATTTCTCGTCTTCTTTTGATGGCTCTCTCCTCTGGAACAGATGTTGAAGGGGCGAATTGTTCTTTGATGACTTTGCTGAGAGCTTCGATGCGACGCTTGACTCTATGCTCAGTAAGGGCTCTGTTAACCTCATCGATCCCTGCTGGAGTTAAAGTTGCGAATGTGAGTTTGGGTGGAACATTGTTGATTCAAGTAACATTAGAGTATATCTGCACCTTATTATTCGATAGCAGCATGCGATAGAACCGCTTAGCTTCATAGCCGACTAAGCGCCCTTTATGAGCATGATCCTCGTACTTGATTCAGTCAATGCTTGATATGTGAACTTGACAGTAGCCAGTTTGATCAATGATTCGAAGATGCGATACATTAGGTGGGTGATCTGTAGAGACTTCGTGAGGAGTGACTTTGCGATCAGTGATCGGCTGCAGATTGCGAAGATAATTAACTATTTTTACAGTTTTAGACTAATACTTTAGAGATAGCTTGCTCTCTTTGAGCATAGCGACGGTCTTTAATTGAATAATGTGATCAAGGCGCTCGAATTTGTCGTTTATTTGAGAGTTGTTAGAAACAATCCCCTCTCAAATGATTCCCTTGAAGAGGCGATAAGCGTATATATCATAATTATCGTACTCTCTATCACAATCGCTGCGTAGCCGAATATAGATACAGTCGTCGTGCTTCACTTGCTATAAAAAAGACTTGAAAGCAGCGAGCACGTGAGAATCGTTCTTATTCAAAAGTAGATAGACACCCGAGCGAAGAGTTTTGTCGTTCAAGAAGATAATTATATATCTAAAGTCATCGTGAGAATTCTCGAATAATTCTTAAAGATGCGAATGAATAAGATCGTTTTCTTAGCGTTCAGGCTCTATATGACGCTCGTGCGATTCGACTTTCATGTTGACAATGCTATAAGGCTCGCAAGCATCGCCGAGAGATGAAACGACTAGATTCATTTCAACGCACATTTGAGCCAGTTTCTTGAGATTCTGAACTCTCAGATAATTCATTCGAACATGTCACATACGAAGGGTTTCCTCATCAATCTCAGACTTCGAGTCTTCAAATACAAGCGTCTTCGATTATTAAGATACGTCGATCGCCAAGTCTCTTACATTTCAGTTTAATTCTCTTAAAGCCTGTTGTCATTGCGGAGCCGTTGACTTCATTGACTGGGCGATGAGGGGTGAATATAGTAAAGATTTTGAACGCGTTAAGGTCGCGAGTGATGTGCTGAGTGCACGCAGAGTCAAGAAACGTTATATAAGCACGAGAGAGCTGCTGTAGTGAATATCGAAGTGATACTGACCATGATGCTTTTAGCTTTCACAGCTGGCTTATGAGAACGATTTTATAGAGATATAGAGTTGACAATTAAAGCGTGTGTCACGAAGCTAAAAGTCATTCGAGGCTGAGTGATAGCGACAGCAGCATCAGCGCTTGGAGGTTGACGTTCTATAACTGACTTATTGTCGTCTTTAAGTTTGTCCTTGTCGTCTTTGAACTTGAAGTTACCTCCCTCACGACCTTCTCGTTCATCTCGATCACTTTCACGGCCGTCACGACCGTCGTGACCACCTCTATGAATGTTGCTATTGTTGCGACCGAGCTCACGATATTCGAATTCATCGTGGAAGTTCATCTTGCAGTGCTTGCAATGCTTGCAAATTTGAATAAAGGTGTAAGAGTTGTCGACATGAGCTCCCGGCTGGATTCTGTGCTCAGTGACATCATCGGCGACGAGTGCAGTGACGCTCTATACATTGTGACTGAAGATGTTATTCACCAATGCAACTAATGCGATAGCTTCGATGATAATGGAATTGAAGAGATTGATTACGATGTTGATAAATCGAGTGATAACATAGTTCAGCGTAAACTTAGCGATATCATCTTCTTTGAGAGCGTCATGATTTTGCTGATACTGCTCGTAGTACGAGTTATAAAGGAATTCGAGTCCATCGTGAAAGCGCCAGATTAGTCAGTTCTCATCGAAGTGTAGCTGCTCGAATATATTGTCGAACTCGTTTAAGATCTCAATAAACTTGCTGATATAGATTTGAGGCTCATTCTCGCAGTCTGCGAGACTGACATTATTGAGCTTCTTGAACATGAAATGGAGCATATCTGAGCCACGAGGCTTGTACTCTGCAAGTGCATCCCAGGCGGCTTTGACGTTGGTTTTGGTGTTGATCTTGACACGGGGGTTCCTTTCGCAGCGGGTTCTCATTATAATGCAGATCCTATCTTGCGCTTCTTTCCAAGCGATGAGGTGTTCGACGATAATGATTTCATCTTCAGTGAAAACTGGTGCCATATGATCCCTATTGATGTAATGTCAAAGATACAAGAGCTTGAGCTCATCTTCCATGGCTTGTGCTCATGTTTTCATAGTTGAAGATGCCTTTGAGCTTGTTAATGTTGTCGACGCGGCTCAGGGAAGCAGAGATTTTGATATCGTTGACAGACATGATGCTTAGAAGCTTGATGAGCTGCTTGAAGGAGTGGCCTGTGGGAGGTGTCGACGTTATAGGTCGCGCTCGGAAACCGAAGAGCTCTTCGTTCGAGATAGGCTCTAACGAGGATTCGAGGGTGAACTATCCCGAAGTAAAAATAGAGTCAGCGATATAAAAAGAAGTATACTCGCTGTTATGGTCACAGCTTGTTGTGAGGTTGACAAGAATGTCAAGCGTGTGTGAAAAGTTTCGCAGTGCTCTGAGATTGACTTTATGTAGCTTGAAGCGTTGCTTGCGAGAAGTGATTTGATACTGACTTTTTAAATAGCGAGAGGTATTTTGAAGCGATGCTTTTCTTGATGCAGAGACAGATAAAAGAGGATAATATACGATAATGAAACGAAGTTTCAGTGAAAGTGTCCTTGACTTTATGCGCAAAGATGAACTCTTTCGAACTTCGTTATCTGTATAATGATATCAACCATCGCGATAATTGATAACCCTTTCAAAATCTGCTGAGATGCGAATGATTAGACTTGATTCTCGTTGTAGAGATTGCGCTCTTGATAGTTTGAATAACTTCAGACTCGATGGTTTCAGAGCCAGACTTGATAATGCGACGCCGTTTCCTTGTTTTCTTAGCGGCTGGAATGAGTTCTTTCCCTTTTCGCTTGCGAGGCTGGGGAGCTTTCCCCTTGGATTGTAACGCGTTCAACAATGATGTATAGGCATGGCGCTGAGGTTGGGTATGTTTGCCACCTCTTTTATCAACTTTGCGTTGAGACTCGAGTTGTTTCCCGTTTGATTGAACAGTCTCTACCAGCCGTGGCTGGGATGACTGGTTGTTCAGCCTCCATTGCGGGTATTTCGCAATTGGATTTGATATGCTCGTCACCCAATTCTTTGGTGTAGCGGCATGATAAACACGGGGAGTATTGTCTCTAGGTTTAGCGTCCTACGCAGGGAAGCTGGCAATGTTGCAGAGGCAGATGATGGCAGCTGATTCGGTCGCAAGGTATTCTTGACAGCTTCGGCATTCCACGGTAATTTGCGGTATGTCTCGGCTCGCTTCAGTTTGCCAAGTAGCGGCTCCCAACCCCCCATTTTTGACGAATTGCGGCTGTCCCAGCCCAAATGACCACCTTGCGGATGGGCAATGCCCACATTAATGATGTTGAACAAAGTGCTTTACAATGCGCAACTTATGTGCGATGAGTACGAGACCCACGCAGAGTTGAAGTCATTGTAATGCATAAGGTCATATTGTAACAAGTGTGTCGGTGCATAGCCCGGGCTCATAACCTGTCAAAATATGAGGTAGGACGCATAGTAGTTGTATTATCTATGAAGTGCTACGAAAGAAAGAGCGATCATATTCGAGCACACTAGTGACGGGCTGACTAAGCGCCAAGGCTTAGTCAGCTTGATCAGCTTAGGCAGCAGTCACGTGACTCGAAATTCCAACAAACTCTCTGCAATTCCACGCCCGCGCACTATGTCAACTTGCAGAGAGTCTCCTGCCCACTCCGGCAATGCTTCAAATCTCGCTTCCCAGCATGCCTCACTTCTCGCTCTCGCCTTTCGGCACGCCTCTCGCCTCGGGTACATTTGTGATGCGGAGGAAATGGAGGCCACAAGTCAAGGATAGGTGCATGGAGTATATGGGCAATGCATTCTTGATGTAGCTGTCCAGGGATTTGGCCATGAGGGCATGGCCTTTTTTTCTTCTTTGTGGGCATGTTGTCACGGTACGCCAAGGCTTCCTCAGAGGCTACCGCCTGACTAGGACTAGCGCGGCTTGGCATCGCACATATCTGCCCTGCAGTCACATAGAATAATCAACAATCTTACACCCCACCATGAAATTATGATATCAGTTATTCTTTTCTTGACATATCGCGTTCTTAATTCTATCATATAATCTCTTATAAAAGTAAGACGCGAGTATTATATCGTTTTAATCTATCTTATAGAATAATGTCTTAAATTTCGAAGCGTATATTAACACTAATTGCGTTTATCTTAGAGTAAGTAACTATCTTTTAATTATTCTCTTCTCGTTCTATATATTAAACGCTTTCTTAATATAGACTCTAAAATTAACGAAGCTATAAAACATCTATAAGATCTCTTCTTCTTACTCAATTCTATTATTATTTAGATAGTCGTCTAATTAAGACTGTATTTAGCTAAAAGCTGCTTCTTTTAGATACGAGATTACATATAATATCTTGTTATTCTCTATTACGAAATCATTTAAATACATCTTAAAATTAATCGCAATGATCGATAGTCAGAGTTTTAGAAATCTTTAAATTTTTATAAACTTGACGAGCTTAGTTATCTTAAGATCGTTATAAATCTTCGAGAGTTTTAATCGTTAAGAGATAGATATAATTTAAGCTAATAAAGTATAACGTCTCTATATTACGCTAGGGCGTAGAACGAGTTAACGAGACATTTAAGAATTAGAGTCGTCAAAGGCTAAGATAATTCGACTTATCGAGTAATGAGAAGTAATCTAAATTTAGAGTATATATTCTCTCTATAGACTTAAGAGAGAAAATAGTAATAATAGAAGAGATTAGACACTACGTTAGATATTTAATAAATAAATATATTATTAGCTAAAGAGGGAAGCTATCTAAATATTAAAAGAGTGATATATATATTTAAATAAGACGTCGAAGACGTCTAAGACGTTCGAATATCTCGCATGTCTCGCATATCTTAGAACGTCTATTAAGACTGCTAAGAGTCGATATTCTAAATCTAGTCTCGATAGATCTATCTTATAAAGTCTGAGCGTAACACTTCGAGAATCGTAAATTAAAAATTAAGAATCTATTTAATATTAAGATAAAGAATTAATATTTAAATCTATCTATTAATTAGAAGAAGAATATATTAAATACTTTAAATTCTAATATTCTAAGAAAGCGAAAGAAGAACTCTAATAAAAATTTAATAGAGATTTACGTTATAAATAATAAGGAGAATAATAGTAATATTATAAAGAATTATAATTACGATTTAGAGTAAGACGACGAGACTAATAAGAAGAATCTTAATATTAATATAATAAAGATAATAATATTTGATTAAAAGTTATAAAATAGAGTAAAGAGTATATATCTCGCTTTTTATCTTTAGAAAATACGCTATATATATAATATCAACTATCTACTATTAAAAAATTAGTATATAATTCGATTATTTCTCGAAAATAGTATTTTTTAGTTATTTTAATTATTTGAGATTAGATAATTTTTTCTTTTTCTATCTTATAATTCATAATTCTCGATTAATTAATAATCTTTTATTATCGACTAGATATCTTATCTTCTTTTTTCTTTAAATATTATTAATAGTAAAGATTAATAAGAGTAAGCTAAGTTACGAGTATCGAATAAATATCGAGTAAAATCTTATTATATTATATTCTTTAGAATAAGTCTTATATATTAAGATCTATGAGTTAGTCAATTAAAATAACGTATTTCTAATATAATTTAATTATCTAGATCGCTATATTTGATTGATTGATTGTTTAATACGTCTATCTAGTAAACTACTTTACTAATCAGGGAGTTCCTCGAATATTTGTAGCGCTGAAGAAACCTTTCGGACAAAAACTTCAACTTATCCTCTCGTGTTATCATTGTTGTCAACTCTTAGTCTTTGACTGTCAAGTTGTTGCCACAAACCACTGTCACTTCCGTTCTCTTCTAGTCTGCCGCTATTGTTTCCGTGATTATCTCCTTCTATGCCTTCTTTTTGTTTCCCCTCTTCTCCTTACCCTTTTTCTTGTTTTTGGTTTCTTTGTCTAGTCCTAGCGGTAATTTGGACCGAGCCAATTGCTCTTGAATCAGCGAGAATTGATCGAGACGTTCTATTTTGATTATTCATCGTGCGATAGCGCGTATTTCGTGCTTCTGTGTCAAGATTTGTCGATAATCTGTCGTGCCGACTTGTTTAATGAGTTCTCTTCTCTCTTTCGCCAGTTCCGGGCAGAACAGTAATATATGTTTGACCGTCTGTTTTCTCCAGCCGCATGAGCACTCAGCGTTTCGAATATTAGATATCTTTATTCGATAGAGAAAATCATTGAGATCTATCTTCTCGCTTCGAAGTTATACTGTTATTGAGCTTTCTGCTTTTCTTAGCTTGAAGTAATAATCGAATCTATTGTCGAAGAGATCGTCTTTCTGAGCCGAACTTCTAATCGATATAGAGATTTTCGCTTGATATCTAGATCATCGATCTAGTTATTATTGACGGGCCCAGTCTTGAATCTTTTGATTAATTGCTTTGACGTCTTGATATTTCTCTACGTCTTTGATTGAATTGATTCAGTTCTTTTTTCTTCTTGTTATATAAGTCGTCTCATGTCACTCTTTGACTCTTAAGAAGCGAAGCGCTTAGATCTCTTTTTCTTTTATCGAGAACGACGATATCGATCGTTTCTTCTTCTTTTTGCCTTATAGTTTGTTTTATATATACTTGTTTCTCTTTTACGTTATTAGATGAATCTTATTACTAATCTGTTGTTACATTACTAGTCGATCAAGCTGGATTTCTATTGATGTAATTGTCGCTTTCGTCTTCAAAACTAACACTGAAATAGCTTTAAATGCATCGAGAACCGTTCGTAAGCAGTTATTTTAAATAATTGTTAGTCTTTTTATATGACTCTTAATGATCTCTAAAGTGCCCTTTGATTAATGTCAGATTGAGGTCGCAAAGATCAATATTGATCTTATTACTGTATTATATATCAATCTGCACTTTTAAAAGATGACTTCTCATGTCGATTTCGCGAGGCATTTGATCGCGCGATCTTGATTTATTGATTTAGCTTTGAGTTGAGCTATGTGAGGTTTTCATCTCAGCTTTAAGTCGACTTGCAGATTCAGAACTCTAATATTCGCTTCTGATTCTATGACTGTATTGTTAAAATTTATTATTATCTTCATATTGAACTTCTTTGAGGTTCGAGATATATAAAGTAGCTTATATTTCTATAAAGCGAACGACGCTTTATAAGTTATAGCCCATTTCAAGCAGAGATTATACGTCTTTTCCAGATTAACGCAATTGACTTCTGTGCTTTCGCTATAAGTCAGCAAGTGTATATTATTAACAAATCCCCTAATCTGCACGAGTAAATTTGTCTTTACGTAGCTTTCTATCAAAGGCGCGTTAAAGAATAAGAATAAAACTAACGAGATTGAAGATTCTTATAAAATTCTCGTCTTTATCTTCTTAATTGCACTAATCTTTTCTTTTAATGTTATCGATGTTACTCTTTTTGTTACGACTAATATCGTGATGGAGAAGAAAGATAATTTATTGCTATCTAGAAATCTATCTAAGTGAGCATGGGAGAAGCTAGTACATATTTGATCTAGACTCTTCGAAAGCAAGGAAAGAGCCTCCTACGGGAGACTTCCGCAGTGTACATATCAAATGTCAACAAAGAAAAACAAAGTCAGCGTTCTCGCTGATTAGCATAGAGCAAAACAGTATTCAAATCAACATTAAGTTAAATCTATAAAGACTTCATGCAGCCTTACGCGACCTCTCTCGTCCTCGCTTGAGTGGTTGCTCGGGTGATTGCGGAGCTTGCTTGAACGGTTGCGAAGATGCTTACGTAGTTTTAACATCCTTTCCTCGACGTCGTGTAGATATCGATAGTAGTATCTAACTATTCTCGTAGTTATTGACGAGATTCATAGTCTTGAGCAAATCGTCGATCGAGTATCACACGTTGTGTTCATTGTTTCAGTCCTTTTACTTCATTAGATATTCGAACCTTTCATTGCGTTCTAATCTCTTATTCTTGATTCTCTCAAGTTCATCTTTTCCAACTTTATCTCCTTCGTTAAATATCGAAGAAGGTTCAATATTAATGCGTCTTTTATACGAGTCTGAGGTTTCTGCTGTAATAGCAGTCGAGGGTTCTAGCTGAGCGACGAAGATTACTGAATAAATCTTCATAACTGACGATAGCTGTAATCGATACGTCAGACGATTAATCTTAGCTAAGACCTTGAAGGGACTCACACGTTGTTGAGAAAGCTTGCGATTAGAGAGATCGGAAATGAAGTATTCATTATGTAATCTAAGAAAGGCTTCA
The DNA here is from genome assembly GCA_022315425.1 of Pseudevernia furfuracea. NCBI lineage: Eukaryota > Fungi > Ascomycota > Lecanoromycetes > Lecanorales > Parmeliaceae > Pseudevernia > Pseudevernia furfuracea. The sequence continues at coordinate 743,348 of JAIUPT010000030.1, forward strand.
TCGCCCTTCTTGAGGTTGACGTTCAAATACTTTGAATCGTATCTCGCTTTCATAATGATAGATGCAAAGATCATAACGTTATTCGTCTTCTCTCTCTTGACTAGGCGGAGCTTGCGAAAGACTTTCTCAGATAGGTCTGAGGGGTCTGCAAGCAGCATAATGATGATATCGTTGACTCTGAACCCGTAGCATAGCTTATTAAGAGCTATGTTAGTGACACTACTAGAGAAGTTGTTGATGATGAACTATATATATGATAAGATCTCGTCAAAGTCGGCTTCGAGATTAATAGTGAGATGAAATCTCAATGCAATTTTTATCGTTTGATTGATTCTCTCGAATTAATCGTCTATCTGAGAATAATAAGCAGTAGACGTTAGAAACTTGACGCTTAGCTTAGCAAAGATTTCTTTTTAAAAGACTAACATAAAGCGTGTATCTCTGTCACTGATAATGCTTCTTGATACGTCTCAGTCATGTTATAATAGCGTACGAAGTATCACTTCGACTCATTGTGACGCAGATCAAGTCTCTTATTCTGATATTAAAAGATTTCGCTTGATGGCCTTGCATATAATGATAAGCAGATAGTTATTTCCTGTCTTGATAGAAGACAAGACAACGACGAAATTCATTATTACGATGTGAAATGGGATCGCTGATGAGGTAACTGAAACGAGAGATTCATAAGACTTATATCTCTTGATTTGATTAAGCTAACAAGTAGAATAGTGCGCTATGTAAGTACGAAGATTCTTGAATAGATGTCGAATGAATACTGTATAAAATAGTCTGTCATGATATCGGTGATAGTCTTCATGACTAGACAGATTATGTGCTTGCTCGAACATCTCTTGTTTTATTGATGGCGATATGCAAAGACGTTATATATTCTCGTCGTTGACATGGTAAATGAGACTCTCTCGTAGTCGAAATGATATATTCGATACTTGCTTCGCTTCTTGAATAACAGATGCGTCTTCTGTGAAAGACTGCGCTGCTTGAGTAGTAGTTTCGTCTTCTGCGAAAGGGTTCGTTATTTGATCTTCTGCGAAAGGCCTCACTGCTTGAGTAGCTACAGAAGACTTTAACATAATAAGAAGCTTTTCTTAATGAGGGTCTTTGACATAGCCTAGCTTCAGCCGATGCTTAAAATCGTCTAACATTTTCATAAGAATAACGTGATAAACTATCACTGACTCGATAACAATCGTCGAGGAATCCGATCAACATTTCGTATTATCATATAAGACATCGAGTGCTTTCTCAGACTAATCTGAAGATAGAGTGCTGAAAGCTTGTGACAGACGAAATAGTGCGCCAGATATAACGTTAGACTTGTTAGTCTTATAACGGAGTTCAAGATTAAAGGTCGATAGATACTACGAGACACGAATAAGGCGAAGATTGAGCTTGTTCGTATTAATGATATTAAGCGTCGTTTACTTAGAAATTAAAACAGCTGCTGAGTGATCTGTATAAACGATCACGAGTGACTTCAAGCTAAACTCGATTATATAACGAATCTTTTTCACGACCCACACTACGTCAGCGATCTCTAGCTTAGTAAATTAGTAGTTATACTTAATAGTATTTAGACATCGACTTAAAAACATGATAGACTGAACGTCGATGCGTGTGATCTTACTGAAAGTCTTCGAAATGCTGTTCTTCTTATAATGATATATCATTATCGCAAATTCGAAACTTTTGAAGACGTTTAGATTCACGAACAAGAGTCTTATTCTATTATAGTGTATTAGAAAAGAGAGACTTATAAAAGCCTGTTATAGACTATGAAAGACTTTCATCTCTGCTTCGATAGGTGCATAAAATAACATCTTTATAACAGTGCGTTTTCGAGCTAAGTCTTTAACGTCAGCTCTCATATTCTTGATAAGTATAATCTTTCTTTCTTATAAGAGAGTGACAAGCTAAACATAGCGAGGAATCGATGAGCGAAGTTATTCGATGAGTTCTAGAAAGATCTCGAGATCACGAAGCGTTTCGAGGAATCGGAGACTGATAATTGCCTGAATCTTTTTCTGCGATGTGAACATATCTAGTTCATCGACTCGTTGACTCAGTAGAATAACAGACGAATAGTCAATAAATAACTTGATAGACGAGAGACTCACTCGCTTGATGCGAAACAACTCGAAGATTTGACGTAAGTGACCGAGGTGCTTCTGTAAGATTCGTGAGAAGATGATAATATTATTCACGAATGTCTTAATAAAGTTCTTGAATGACCTCAGCATAACATCGATTTGTCTTTGAACGTATAAAGATAATCCCTTGTATCCCATCAGAGCAACAGCGAATTCTTTCTAATTTCTATGACTAACCACTATGAGCTTATAACGATTATTGCGTGTCACGAGAAATTAATGAAATTAGCTCACGACATCTATGATAAACAAGTATATGTATTCTAACAATAGCGAGATGATTTCTAACTGCAGTGATAATAAATAGAAATTCGTGTCTGCAATTTTGTTGAGCTCTCGAATGTCTATCACAACTCGTTTCTTACGTCCCTTGAACGTATCTTTTTAGACAACAAAGACTAAATAGCTGAATAACGTAAGCTGCTTAAATTATATCATTTTTCCCTGTTGATGTAATTTGTCAAACGTGACGTCAATGATCTCCTTGTTCTTCTGTTTCATCGAGTATATCTTAATAGACTTAATGACTGCGTCAGACTTCAGCGATATAGATATTTATTCTTCTTCTGAAATATTTACTGTCTGACCTTAATCAATGAAAAGATCTCGATGTTCGTCAAGTAGCTGTGTCAAAGACTCAGCTGCGAAAGACTTCTCGTAAATCGTGACTCCGTTTGACATAACATGTTTCAAGTCTAGGTCTATAATAACAGCTACAGAGATGTCTGCGAAAGACTTTCTTAGACCGATATGAGAGGATGTCATAATAGCTGTCATAGCGATGGCTGCGATAACGATGTCGCGTGCTAGCTTGATCTTTTAATTTCGTCATTCAGTGACAGCGAGATCTGCGTGATGAGCTTCGACAGGGAAGCATTTATTCTGCTCATATTCGTCTAGCACTTCAAGTCGTGCCTTGCGAGAAATGACGATAGTCTAATCGATGTCATTTCTTATCTAAACTGCATGAAAAGAGATATCGATCATATGAACATAGACTTCGTCTGCGAGATCTAGCGACAGAGCACACTATGACTCGAAAAGCAGGTCTCGATCCTCTGACAGCTTGTCGTCAGCATATGTTATCGACACTGATATCGTGATACGAGGTGATAGAATGATCTTGCTTAGCGACTTTATCGTACGCTTGATAGATTCGAAGCGGGCACGAGAATTTATAAACACGACTATATCTCGATAACTATCTATCTTGATGAATTGAGTAACAAAGTCAATGATTATACGCTTCGAAGTAAGAATATCTGCTTCGATAAGCATATTAGCTTTGAAATCGTCGACGATGTGAATCTCTCGCGTGATTTGTGCGAAGACTCGAGTGTTGTCGAGAAGAACGTCTTTCATATAGAAGATATGAATAGCGTATTTATCGAAGTAATGAATCTTGAATTCTAAGTCTCGAATTGAAATCTTAATAGTTATCTTCTTGACTTCTGTTACGAGCGTACCCTGCATCCCTTGACACCTCGTATCTTTGACATCTACGCTAGCCCTATCAGACTTAGCGTGTCTTGGCAGGTTCACTCCGCCATACATATATGACCTCCCTCCCAGTCCATAGTTGCTCCTCAGCTTGTTATCTTCGTTACATACTACACTACGATTATTATCACAGTACGGTCCTTACACTATAACAAGCTCATTCCAAACCCCCGAGACCTGTCTTCATATATGCTTCAACCATTTGTCTTAGAAAGACAGTAGACTGTTCAGTCGACCAGACCTTCAAGTCACGAGAATCCCGTGCCTCAACCAGAAGAAAAATTATTCTTTCAGCACCTCAGAACACCTTTATTCTTCGTGACAACTCAAGCGAACAAGAACTCAGCTTGTTATATCCTTTTTAAGAATTCTTATCCGTCCGCAACTTCAGCAATTTCATCGCCTTCGGATTTCACATCACAATCACTTAAGAAACCACTCTGTTATCATACATTAAATTCTTATCCTTATCTTGATTAAGCACGTCAGAAGAAAGAAAGTGTTACGCGATTCTTAACATCGAAATCTAGAATATTCTCAACGTCACTATCTTTAACATCAAAGAACTCAATCTCAGCGACAGAAAACCACATATCAAACTCGCCTATCGTCTTCGTACATCAGATTCTTACTCTTATCTTGATTAAGCACGTCAGGAGAAAGAAAGTGCTTCGCTTCGTTTCGATTTTTAACCTACTTCACGAAAACCAACCCTCACGAAAATTTCTCAATCACACATTCAACCCGAGTTCTAAACGTCTTATTTCAAGAACAAAACGTTTCAAAACATAGGGTTTTCACGGCGTTCAATTCGGTTAAGAAACGCCTTCATAGAACTCTTCGTAAGAAAATCTTCTCTGAACTAATACTTCTTCTCCCTTCGCAAAATCAGCCTCGTCTCGCCTTCACACCCGAATTTGTCAACAAATCACCCTCTCAGAATAACATCGTCACAAAGAACACACTTTAAAGCATTCACATTCTTTGCGAGATGTCAAACGAGCAAATAAAAAAGTTACATCAGAAACAAAGAAAATCGATTCCCCGCAACACTCTTAACATCAAAACTTCTATTTCAATTTCTACGAAAACTCCCTTTCTCCCTCTCACAAATCGACCTCTTAACTAAGTACTCGATTAATCATAAAGTTCTACGAAGAACGACTCGCTATATTCTCTTCTTGATCACATATCTTTTCATTTTCGTAATCAAAAGAATTTGTCGCGACTATATTCGTCTATACCCCTACAAAAGAATGTCATGATAATATACAATACAATAATTGTACAATCAATCTTGACAGCTGAAAAGAAGACGATAACGCACTCATATAGTATCTACGTCGATCGCTCAAATGTGTCTCTGTCATAAAAATGAGACGAGACTGGGTGAAAACGATTCTCGACGCTCTCAAATTAAGTATTCAAGTCGAGAAAGCTTAAGAAGCTGCTGAAAAAGAAGCTCGCAAAGCTGTTAATAAAGAAGCTTAAGAAGCTCAAAAAGCTACTCAACAAGCTGCTCAGAAAGAAGCTCAAAAACCTACTCTCACACCTCGAGACCTAGTCTTCTTTGATCCTTCGCTGCAGTATAACTTTTCGAAACTCCGTCTATATCATGACATCAACAAGTTCGTCGAGCATATTTTACAGTGTGCGAATCAGTATCGCGAGATTGATGTCACGAGACTACTTTCGAAATGTCTTCGTGATCAGACATTTACATGGAGTCAAAGCATTTAAGAAACTCTAAAAGATGTGATTCTCGTCAAGTACATGAAGATGCTGATAGTCAAATTCGAAAGAGAGACTTCAAAGTCAGCTTCTCAAACAACTCCGCAAGAGACTTCAAAATCAGCTTCGCAAATGTCTTAAGAGTATCACAAATGCACAGTTTGCTCAGCTATATTCTCCTTTATTAGTCGACTATTAAGTTATAGTCAAATGATTATCTGCAACAAGGCCTCTTGCAAGCACTGCGAGACAATCTTCGAGTCAAAGAATCAGCTGCATAAACATCTCCGCAATCGAGACTATCAGAAATCATCTCCCATCAAGATCATAGCGTCTCATAAATCTAGTCTGTCAACACTCACCTCTGCTGAGAGCGCTACTTCTTATTTATTCTCATCTGAAATCTCTACATCTTGTTCGACAACATCTTCGCCGGAATATCGTTCTATAATCTCGCCTTCGATGTATTAGTCATCTACATCAACATCAAAAAATTATCTTATAGTGACTAATCTCTATATGCGCTATGCATCTCTCAAATCAGTCAAATTCTTATGAATTCGCTTAGTTACTCGTTCGAGAATCGTTCTTCTCACACTTATAGTCAAGGATTTATATAAGAAGTTTTATAAACGTCAAATTGATATGAGATCTCCAAGTCGTCAAATCGGGTCTAGCGCAGTCAAATCAGTATGCGATGCAAAGACCTCGACAATCGCCTCAAATTTGATTCATCAGAAGGGCGTCAAGACTTCATTTTTCATCATGTCAAAAACCAGTGCTTAGCGACTAAGTTTTCAATAACAACGTCAAGTAACGTCTTTCTTCTTCACATTACCTCGAGCTATAGTCTATAACTATCGACGTCATCATAGCCGAAGATCCGAAGCGTGTTGTTAATAACGTCGTCGCTCTCGATGAATTTGACCTTATGAAGAAGACTACGTCAAAATCATTTGATATCGATTTAGATTTAAGGTTCGAGCGGTTCGGAAGGTCTCAGTCAATCACAGACCTTCATTTCTGAATTTCTTCTCCGTTCGAAAATCGAATATCAAATGACTGCTGCATAACAAAACACGTCCTTGATCATCATTTCTTCAATTCTTCATCAATGAAGGTCATTTCTGAACCCCTATTATCGCATAACGTCATGCTAGCGACATGACATCGTCAAGACGTTATCGAATTAAATTGGAATCAACATCATCGTCGCAAGGAGAAAGCGAGCGCTAGAGTCAAAAGTTCTTTGTTTTTTATGATTTTTCAGCGACCAAGCATACATGACGTTTGTTTTCTTTTTTCTTCTTCTTTTCTTCTTTTCTACAGCACTGGGGACCAGCGCTTCTCCGGGGGGGGGTAGTGTTACGAGCGTACCCTGCATCCCTTGACACCTCGTACCTTTGACACCTACGCTAGCCCTATCAGACTTAGCGTGTCTTGGCAGGTTCACTCCGCCATACATATATGACCTCCCTCCCAGTCCATAGTTGCTCCTCAGCTTGTTATCTTCGTTACATACTACACTACGATTATCACCACAGTACGATCCTTACAACTTCTGCTGTGACAGAGATAAAGATGCGATCGATTATAATTATAGTGCAGTTAGCGTTAGTATAGATCTTCTTCTTCTTATTCGCAGACTCTTAGCTAATGTGAGTGATAGCGTAATGATAATTTCGGAAAGCAAAGTCTGTCTCGGGTACAGGCTCTAAAACTAAAGAAACAATAATAGATTCTGTGATAGACTTCTCAGCATCGAAAGCAAGGGTGTCTGTCACAAGATTCTTTTCTGTGACGAGAGTGCTTATCAAAGACTTTCTTTAGCACTCTTCGCGTAGGTGTGTGAAGAGTTTGTTACGAGAGATAATCTTATATTAACAGTGCTTACATTAATAGTTCTTGATAGACATTATCTTAGTGAAGTAGTCTTCGATCGGGTCATTATCGTAATAGTCATGTTCTTCGTGACTGTCGAAGACTTCGACAGATATCTTAGACTGATATAAAGAATAACTAGTATAGACATTTTAATCGATATCGTAGTCTGGTTCAGGCTCGTTCTTATCGTAGTCTTTCTCGACTGTAGCTTGATAAGCTCGCTGCTGACGCGACTAAAATCTATTTTGATAATTGTCATTGCTTGGGCGAAAAGACTGATGATACGATTGTTAATGCTGAGGACGATTAGCTGACTTTGAATCTAACGCGTTTTCGATCGACGAAGAAGAAGTCGTGATCTAAAGTCTTATTGAAGAAACGAGAAGAGAGATACGAGCGTCTTCTGAATTGTCTTAATAGGGCGAACGCTGATTGCCTTGATAGACATTCTCGTATATGAAAGGCTTTCACGAACGTTGATACTGCTGTTGATTGTTCTAATAAGTATTCTAAGACTGATACTGAGGCTGAGACTGTCGAGGTTGATATCCACGAGTGTCTTTTCTTTGCTGAGGCTGTGAAGCTTGTCGCGAATAACGACTAGCATGCTCTCATTATTGATACTTTCGCTTATCGAGCGACTTCAAGAATCGATTGTAGTCAGTGACAGTCTTAGGCTCTGAAATGTCTCGTTGAAACTCGAAGTCAAGATCATTTCAAATAAGCAACATATGATCTTTTATCGTTCTCATGTTCGCATTCTAAGCTACTCGCATAATGATTTGAACGTACTCTCTCGACTCACGATAACGGATAATATTTTACATTGAGTACTTCTCACGAAGCAAGACTGTTATTTCTTGAATATGAGATTGTTTTCATCGTGTTAGCAACAAACGATATCATTCGTCTATGCTATAGGTGACGAGACGCTTATTATTTTCGATTAGCTTAGTGATAAATCAAGCAAGAGCAGTGTCTCTCAGACAGATCTGAAGGTTCTGCCTTAACAATGCATCATCCTTAGCACGGGCAACGTTCTTGACTCGATCGAAAAAGATATGAATGTCACGAAAAAAGGTGCTTTTGTCGATGTACTCTATTACGAAAGCAGTGTCAATGAACTTGCTCTCATAGAATAAGTCAAAGTAATCAACGTCATCTAAATTGAATCGCTTCGTATCGCCGATGTCATTGTTATTGTTAGCTGATCCTGAGTCTTTTTAAGATTCTGAATTTCTCGAAGGTTCTGAAGGTTCTGAGATAGCACGAAACTCCGTTATTATACATAGCACGAAGCTCGATAAGCTATGCTTTCGTGAAGTCTTGAGTTATTGATGACTCAGATTCAATTGATCGTCTATAAATAACTTCGTTTGCTGATGTAACAGCAGATTCTGCTCTTGTAGTGAATAACTCGAAATATGAAGAGATTGAGCGAGACTCAGATGTATTGTCTGTCGAAGAGAGCTCGTAACGTCTAAAGAATTGCTGAATAACTAAAGTAGCTTTTAGATCTGACGTGCGATTGTCGAAGACTTTGACAGCACGCTGTAGAGAGGCTAGATTCGAGTCTCAATGCTTGAAGAAAGGATCTTCTGCTTGATTCGACCTAATGACAATTGACTGTGATCGTGGGAAATTGATCGTTATGTAAAGGGCAGTAAGGTCAACCTTTCGAGGGATTTGATGACTCTTATCAGTGCCTTTCGCAAATGCTTGAATTTGATAGACAATGTTAACGAGATTGCTAGCGAACAAGAGAGCTAATGTTGACGTACTCGAGGATAAGAGAGTTATAATAGAGAATACAGTTGAGTCAGTGATAATAGAAGTTAGCTTGACGTAGCTATCAAAGGCTTCTCTTGAATCGATATGGAAAAGACTTCAATGACTGGGACACAGCAAGACGTTCAACGAAGAAGTCTTTGCTGCTAGAATTGATATTAATGTTGATTTAGTGAACGCTGAATCTTCTAGCAAGCAGTCGAATGGTGCTTGCTAGTAATTAGAGTGTTGTTATTATTTGTTATGACTAATATCGTGATGGAGAAGAAAGATAGTTTATTGCTATCTAGAAATCTGTCTAAGTGAGCATGAGAGAAGCTAGTACATATTTGATCTAGACTCTTCGAAAGCAAGGAAAGAGCCTTCTGCGGAAGGCTTTCGCAGTGTATATATCACTTTTCTATAGAAAATTTTTCGTTTATTTAATAATAAAGCTTGACACTCGCTTGCTGCGGAGATTGTGTATTAGTCTCTTATGAAAGAAATTATTAAAAGCGTCTGCTACGTCTAATGATAATAGACTCGTCACCTTTCTTTTATTACATTTATCGTGGTTTTAGATCGTGTGAATAGTCTCAGTGAGAGTCTTTAATACGATCTTCACTGATCGTTTTCTTCTTGCTTTTATCTGTTATACTAATAGCATTTTATATTTCTCGACTATATTATTAAGTCTCTTTGAGATCACTGTCTCTAACGCTTTGTCGAGTGTATCGAGAAGTGCAATAGATCTATATAACTTCGACTTAGAGTAGTCTTTTTTATCTGATTTCTTGAGAATTATCGTATTTGCTTCTTTAAAGTGTTTTAAGTAATATTCGACATCGAAACAAGCTTAAAAGAGATGAGAAATCGAGTCTATTAGTTTTGTTTCTGTTATCGTTCGCAGAAACCTATTGAGAATTCTAGTGATATTCGAAGCTTTGTCTGTCGCTGGATGTTATATAGCTTCACGGACTTCTTTGTTACTGAGTCTATCGTTTTCTTCTAAGGGTTCGAAATATCTTATTTTAGTAATATCGTTTAAGTTCGCTATCGATAAAGGGGGAAATAAGACTCTTCTTAAGACTCTCACTTTGCCTTCGAAGTTCTTTACTTTGTCTTCGTTCTCGTCTTTAATCGCTGAAAACTATGATAATTCTTTGAGTTTGTCGCTTTTTTGTCTCTCTTACTTTGTAAGCTTTCAGATTCTCGTGAATCTTAAGAATATTTGATATATACTTTCGCGAAAGGAAAACGTCTTCGCTTTGCGAATAACTCGAACTTTTTCATAATTCGTCGCTTTGAGAGCTTTCTTCGTTCGTGTGCTTCTGCTTCGTGTGTATTCTCTTAAACACTCTTTTATCTTAAGCGTGATCTTAATATATCGCGCTGTTTAATATGATTTGATATTCTAATGTGACCTTTTTTATAAGATTGTAATGTTCACTATTTCTCGAAACCCTTTTAATATTCTTTTTAGATATGCGTCAATGTCATCGCGAGTGACGAGTTCTAATCTGCGTAGTATATAAAACAAGACGTTGACTCCTTGTTCTACTTCTCTTCTTGTCGAGATTTTCTCTAGCTTCTTTCAAGCGCGACGAGAACGCTGTTTCGCCTTCTCTTATAATTATTCTAACTCGATCATAATAGAGAAATAATCTGATTCGTAATGTAAGTCTTCGCGAGTCGTATAACTACTTAATGCTTGATAGACGTCTTTTATAAAGAAGATTAGATCGATAATACTTTCGTGTTCTTAAGCTTTTCACGTAACTGCTTCTTTCGAGATTCTTAGTTTTATCTCTCTTTCTTTTATGATTTTCAGTAATTAATCGATCATAGCGTGATATATATATCTATCTGCGTTGTTTCATCTTGAATAATATAGATTAAAGTTCTTCATTAGAATATGTTCTCTCTCTTTCATCAATATATTTTATAATAAAGATAGTGTGAATACACTATTCGTAGTAATGTATTGAAATGACGATGAATTGTACACGTTATATACTCAGATATGCTTTTGTTCGATTGTTCTTTGCTCTAGGTTCGTAGTTCTCTCGCTTTGTAACTCTATATTGATTCTATCTATCGATGAGAATCTAAGTGAGCAGAGATCTTCGTTTTGAAAGATTGTCTCTTAACTGTCTATATTAATTCTTTTATTTATATAAAAGCATGTGCGCGTTTTCTAATTTTCTTTGTACGCAAGATGAAAGCAGCTAGTACTATTATTATGTGATAATTGATTTGCTCGATTTCAGCTGGGTTTCTGTATTGTCAGCACGTTAACGTCTTTGATGATTTCATCTTGAAGCAGTGACGTTAGTAGACTTGATTCTTTTCTAATATTGTACTGCACGATCTTAAAGTTGTTTGTGTTACTTATTAAGTATAGATATCATGTTCTCATTCACTTTTATTGCTATTGATTCACTTAACTAAATCGTTTGCGTCGAGACCTTTTAAATAAATTCTATTAATTGATTGCTTGAGATTTAAATTGTGCTTTGATTTGAGAAAATCGAATCTACAAATAGTTTTGATCTTCTCACTTTTCTGATGTTGCTGCTTATCTTCGTCAGCGCTTTTCTCTTTATAATATTTCTTGATAATATCACGATAAAACTCTTATTGTCTTTCGCTATTGTGAGAGAGCTAGAGAGTGAAACGTTAAATCATTTCGATTTATTTTCCAGCCTCTGCTGAATTCTACGTATCTCTTTTCTTCGAATTTCGTAGTTCTTGCTTTAAGATTCGTACTTCCCTGAGCATATAGAGCATTATATCTCTTCTGATTTATTAATGTTATAATTCTACGACTAATGTGATCTCGCACATTTATCGCATTTTGTTTTATTGATGTAAGCTACGATCATATGTTCATATTCTTGACAGTTATAATATTGTCTTAAATCGTCTATGCGTTCTTATTTCTCACATAAGAGAGGATTCTCGCTTTCTAAAAAGCCTTTCGTTATCAGTCTGTTTGTTATCTCTAAGTTTGTAATTTTCAAAATCAATGTAGAGTATCTCTTCTTTCTTTCATATACGTTCGATCTAAAAGCGAAGCTAGATCATGTTACGCTTATTATTTTCAGTTCTGAATAAAGTCTGTAGTTATCTTTTTTAAGTATTTCGATAGCCGCTTCTTAACAATTCGTATCGATCACATTAACGTATACTTCGTGTATCGTCATCGAGAATATCTATCTTAATATTTTCGCGAAGGAGATGACGCTCTTAACTTATTCGTTTGCTGCTTCGAGTTCTTTTCTAACCTCTATACTTTTTATAAGAAGAATAACATTCGCTCGTGTCGTTTTTCGTGCTACGATAATTAACTCTACTACTAAGCAGTCGTTATTCTTAAACATTATAATCAGTTGAGAACTTATCGCTTTTGTCATCTGCGTTCTAATGTTGACATCGTTGATTCTTACTGTTATTTGCTTTACTTTGATATTGTTAATCAAGAAAGAAAGAAAAGAGTTTGTCTCTATATGTCTTATCGTAGAGAGAGTCTCTCCGTCAACGATCTTTGCTCAACTCTTAATTGACTGAGAGCCTATTATATCACGTGTCTTGAGGGTCTTTATCTTATTTTCCAGTGTTTCGATTCGTTTCTCTGAGCTGTTGATGTATTCTAGTACGACTCCTAACGTCACGCGAGTAGCTTTCAAGTCATGCGATGTCATTCGATACATCTTCTCCAGTTTCAAAGCTTTTATAGTGTAACGGGGTCTAGACATGCGTGAGTGAGTAACAGATGAATTGATTACTAGATAGACTGAATTCTGAGGAACTCGGTGAGAGTCCTCAGAGACAGCATATTTAGTAGAGAAGAGTGCACCCTCATGTCAAGCAAACTTACTATGCGACTACTATAGCCGCACAGCCGCACAGCTGCACCAGAGAGATAGTCTCTCGAATCTAATCTAGATGTATGTTGAATTTCTGAACTTCTGACAGGTCGTCTCATGTCTAGAGATCTTATGACTCTTACAATTATTCTCTCTTTTTAAAGACGAGCTTCTGTGAGATAGCAAGTCCGAAAAAAGAACAACAACATGTCGTATATCGATATCTTATTGCAGTCATATCACAATGCGTCAGCAAACATCAGACGAACGTCAAGTAATTGAAATTCATTCGATTCAGAGTTCGAGTCAATCAGTCGAATCGATATCGTTCGAACTTCTATTCTTTCGTCTCATATAATGTCTAAACTAGTCTCGTTAAAATTATAAAATCTTCTCGTTAGATAGAAAAATGAACAAAAGAGTACTATCGTTTATAACACTGTTACGAATGTTTAACGCTTTCTTCTATACTCTTACTCTTATTCTTCGACGCAGATCTCTTTAAAATACGTCGTTATAACTTTCTTTCGATAATTACTAATTCGACTATAGACTTATTAGAGTGCTTCTTATGAAACTTATCTAACAACTTTCGTAGATAAGAGACTCTCTCGTAGAGTTCTTATATATTCTCTGAGTCAGAATATTCTTTTTAGTGAACTTGATAATATAGACCTTCTGTCTTGTTATTCTCGTCTAATTTAAAAACTACACTATTCACAACGTCAGCGATCACGTAGTTATATATATCGTCTTCGTCGAATTTCATATTCTCTAGACTTTAACTTATCTCTCTCTATTTTAAAGAGTTCTTTTTCAGCAAGAACACATAAAAGACGTTGTGAATTCGTTAGTCGCTCGATAACTCGAGTCGATAAAACTGTGAATCGATAACGTTCGTGATAAGAAATGAATCGAAGTTTTGAATTTTAGCTTTCTGTTCCGCTTGATCTTGAGATATTTGATATTTAATTATATCAAGTCATCTACTTTATAGTCTCGTGACTTGCGATATTTGTTCACGTACTCGATCTGTAACTGCTGAGTAATTAAGATCGTATCTTTATAAACACTTATAAGTGTAAATAAATGCTTTACGTTATCAACTACAGTCTGCGAGCGAGATTTCGAATTGATATTCTCGTTTTATAATATTCTGAGACTATAATCCAAGTTAGTCTCAAAAGACGATATGTTAGTAACTGAGTTCTTTGCGTTATTGTACGCAAACTTCGCGATTAATAATCATGTCACTCAATCGTTCTGCTTTCAGCAGACGAAGGCCCGTAAGTATTGTTTCATGATACTATTTTGTCGCTTAGTCTAATCATCGATCTGAGAATAAAATATAGTTGATAAGCGTCGCTTTATTTTCAGAAAATATGTCAGACTATGTTACGAGCGTACCCCGCGTCCCTGCATTCCTTTGACACACGCCTTTCTTTGACACTTCTCTTTTAGGCTTAGCGTGTCTTGGCAGGTTCACTCCGTCATACATATATGATCTCTCTCTCAGTACATAGTTGTTCTACATCTAGTTGTCTCATTCTATACACCTACATGACTTGACTCTATACTAATCCTGACAGACTAGATCAAAACTAAGAGATAAATAGCGACTCACGATTCGTTACTATTGAGTCAGATAGTTCATAATATCTTATTAGATTCTCGATTAGCACTTGTGCGAACTGCTTCGCGTCGAGCGTCTTGTTCACTGTTATGTGACATCTTCGTAAGACGATTCACAATTATTAGAATCGAATCGTAGATGTAATCACGTCAGTTCTTGAAAGACGGCAGTTTAGTGACGAAGTTCAATAAAATGTTCTTTCACTTATGAGTAGAAGCCGACAATAATGTCAACTTATCATACGACTTATGTCTAGACGACTTAGTTATAACGCACACAGAACACGATATAACGTGCTCGCTCACATCTCTTATAAGCTTCGATCAGAAGTACTTGCGTTGAATTAGTGTCTGAGTCTTTTTAGCACCGAAATGACCTGTTAGAGAAGCATCGTGATATCGATCGAGAATTATATCTCGTAGCGTCGCAGAGATATAGATCTTCTCTTCATGATATAGTCGTTCATCAACATAACTGTAGAGTTAACCGCTTAGGCCGCTCAGTGTTACGAGCGTACCTCGCATCCTTGACACACCTGCCTTGACACTTCCCCTTTAGGCTTAGCGTGTCTTGACAGGTTTACTCCGCCATACATATATGGCGTCCCTCCCAGTCCATAGTTGCTTCTTAGCTTGTTATCTTCGTTACATACTACACTACGGTTATTATCACAGTACGATCCTTACACTATAACAAGCTCATTTCAAACCCTTATCGAGACGCATCTTCATATGTGTTTCAACCAGTAGTCATAGAAAGGCACATAAACTAAATCAACAGTCAACCAGGCCTTCAGCCGCGAAGAAACCTTCTTCAACCAAAGAATACCCCCCAGAACACCTACATTCTTCGTGGCAACTCAAGCGGACAAGAACTCAGCTTGCTACATTCTTTTTTTTCCTTCCCAACAAGTCTTCTCCGTCCGCAACTTCACCGCCAGAAGATTCAACACCTACGAAGCAGAGAGACACATACCCAACTCGCCCGTCACCTCCGTACATCAGATCCTTACCCTTGCCTTGGTTAAGCACGCCAGGAGAAATAAAGTGCTACCCGAACACCGATATCCAGAATTTTCTCAACACAAAAATTTCTCAACCACACATTCAACCCGAGTTCTGAACGTCTCATTTCAAGGACAAAACGTTCCAAAACACAGGGTTTTCACGGCGCCCAATTCGATCAACAGACGCCTTCACAGGACCCTCCGCAAGAAAACCTTCTCTGGGCTGATACTCCTTCTCCTCCCGCAAATTCAGCCCTGCAACAAGAATTACCTCTCAACACCAAAACTTCATACCCCAATTTCTACGAAACTCCCTCCCTCTCACGAGTCGACCTCTTAATTGAGTAATCGATTAATCATGAAGTCCTATCAAGATCGCCTCGACACATTTACCTCTACGCCTTACCCCACTTCAACTTCATGGCCTCATAAATCACCACGACGCGAATATGTCGCTATGGCTGGATTCGAGTATATTGGGGATACATATTGGCCGGATCACGTCAAGTGTACCGCATGTGGTGCACAGCTTATGGATTGGGAGCCAAACGACAAACCCCTCGCCGAGCATATACGTGTCTCACCATCGTGTTCATTCATTAAAGGTATCCAAGAGAAGGAATCTCAAGAAGCTGCTGAGAAAGAAGCTCAAAAACCTACTCCCACACCACGAGACCTAGCCTTCTTTGATCCCTCCCTGCAATTCGACTTTCCGGAACTTCGCCTATACCATGACATTGACAAGTTCGCCGAGCACATTCTACAGTGTGCGAACCAGTATCGTCATGTCGATATCATAGAGTTGCTTCCCAAATGTCTTCGTGGTCAGACATTTGCATGGAGTCAGAGCATTCAGCTGAAAGATGTAACCATCGCCAAATACATGGAGGTTTTGACAGCCAAATTCAGAAAACCTCCGGCGGCAGCTGCACAAGAAACTTCAAAACCAGCTCCGCAAATGCCTCAAGAATATCATAAATGCACTGTCTGCTCAGCTGCATTCTCCTTCATCAGCCGACTGTTAAGTCATAGTCAAATCACCTGCAACAAGGCCTCTTACAAGCACTGCGAGACAACCTTCGAGTCAAAGAATAAGTTACATGAACACCTTCGGAACGAATATCAGCAATCATCCCCCACCAAGAGCATAGCGCCTCCCAAATCTAGTCTGTCAGCACTCGCCCCTACTGAGTGCGCTACTTCTTCACCTGAAATCTCTACACCTTGCTCGACAACACCTCCGCCGGAATATCGTTCTACAATCTCGTCTCCGATGTATCAGCCATCTGCACCAACACCAAAAAATTACCTTATAGTGGCTGACCTCTACATGCGCTATGCACCTCTCAAATCAGCCAAATCCTCATGGGTTCGCCCAGTTACTCGTTCGAGGACCGTTCTTCCCACACTCACAGTCAAGGATTTGTATGAGAAGTTCCATGGACGCCAAATTGGCATGAGATCTCCAAGTCGCCAAATCGGGTCTAGCGCAGTCAAATCAGCATGCGATGCAAAGACCCCGGCAATCGCCTCAAATTTGGTTCCTCAGAAGGGCGCCAAGACTCCATTTTTTATCATGCCAAAAACCAGTGCTCAGCGACTGAGTTTTCAACAACAACGTCAAGTAACGCCTTTCTTCTTCACATCACCTCGAGCTATAGTCTATGACTATCGACGCCATCATAGCCGAAGGCCCGAAGCGTGTTGTTGATAACGTCGTCGCCCTCGGTGGATTTGACCTCATGAAGAAGACTGCGCCAAAACCATTTGATATTGGATTAAGGTTTAAGGTTCGGGCGGTTCGGAAGGCCTCAGCCAATCACAGGCCTTCATTTCTGGATTTCTTCTCCGGCCGCAAATCCAATATCAGCTGCCCACCCTACACCGAAAACCATTCTTGGCCACCATTTCTTCAATTCTTCACCAATGGAGGCCATTGCAGGACCCCTGTGACCGCGTGACGTCATGCTAGCGACATGACATCGCCAGGACGTCACCGGATTGGGATCAACATCACCGCCGCAAGGAGAAAGCGAGCGCTAGGGCCAAAAATTCTTTGATTTTTATGATTTTTCAGCGACCAAGCATGCATGGCGTTTGTTTTTTCTTCTTCTTCTTTTCTTTCGGGGGCACACACCTGTCTATCGCACTGGGGACCAGCGCTTCTTCGGGGGGGGGGTAGTGTTACGAGCGTACCTCGCATCCTTGACACACCTGCCTTGACACTTCCCCTTTAGACTTAGCGTGTCTTGGCAGGTTCACTCCGCCATACATATATGACGTCCCTCCCAGTCCATAGTTGCTCCTTAGCTTGTTATCTTCGTTACATACTACACTACGGTTATCACCACAGTACGATCCTTACACTCAGAGAGTTAACAACAGACTACTTCAGCTGTTTTAATATCTTCTTTATATGATCATCTTCACGAGTTAGCTTCACGAGCATATCGTCGAACGACTAATCGTTTATAATATTCCTTGCGAGATCTTCTGTTATAACAGTAACACGAATATATACTCACTACTTACATATATTAGACATCTTATGAGTCTCAGTGATAAGCATTTGAAAGCAATTAGTTATGAAGGTCGATCTTCTCACAGCACGAAAATCACGTAACGTCTGCTTTAGCTCGCTCAGCAATTAATAATTCTCGCGTTTCGTAGTATCATTATCTTGCTCGTAGTTAGGAATTCGACTGAGTGAATTCGCGAGATTATGTTTTCTCTAACGATATTCGATAACAAAATCGTAGCGACTCAGCTTCTGCGCTCAACGAATCTAACGACTATTTAATCGCGTAATGCTCATAAATCTCTTAAGATTATGATGATCTATTAAGATCTTGATCTTGTGTCTACTACTCTCGCAGTAGTGACGTTAGTATTTAAACGACTTTATAATAGCTAACAGCTCTTTGTCATGAACGTTATATCGCGTCTTCGCCGATATTTGTTTACGTGAATAATAGATTACTAAGTGTTACAATTTATCGTGTAACTGACTTAGAATATTATTAATAATATAACTCGACGTATCAGTCTCAATTCTTATTGATAGCTTAAAATTAAAATATCGTAAAATCGATACGATTATAAAGATTATTTTTAACTTTTCGAAAGCTTTCTTTGTCTTAGATATAAGCATAAATGAACTCTGCGAGTTTTTTTTATTTGACTTCGTACGCTCGAATACGATTCGCGTATTCTATTAAGCGTTAGAGACTACTCTATTAGAGCTCGATCTCTCTTAAACGTTGATCTTAATCAACTTCGTAAGTGAAGCAGCGATCTTACTAAACTCACGTATAAATCTACGATAAAAATTCGCAAAGCTCACGAATATCTGAATGTCTCGTACAGACTTCAGCTTCGATTAGTCTTTAACTAACTGTATTCGATCTTTCTTTATACTAACTCTCGACGAAGCGATAACATATCTCAGAAAGTGTATCTTATCTATGCTGAAACGACATTTCTGAAGATTAACGAATAGTTCGTGTTACTTCAATTTGTTTAGAACTTACTTTATAGTCTCGACGTGCTTCGTATCTATATCTTACGTGTAAATAAAAATATTATCAAGATAAACAATGTAAAAGATATCTAGCTTCTCAGTTAATGCTTGATTAATATACGCTTAAAAAGTTATAGAGACATTTGTTAGCTCAAACGACAAGACTTGATACTCAAAGTGATTATAACGTGTTCTAAACGCAGTCTTTTATTTATTACTCTTTTTAATACGAAGACGATAATATATAACGATAAGATTCAACTGTGTGTATCTTTTGATTATAGTTAGACGATTAATCGACTCGTCAATAAGAGAAAGAGAATAACAATTCTTTATCGTAATCATATTTAGTTCTCGATAGTTTACATATAGACGCAAATCTTCGTTAGACTTTTTTATAAAAAGAATAAGAGATTTCGTCGAGAACGTACTTGATCGTATAAAATCGTTCGTCAGATTGATCTCGATATAATTTCTTAAGATGTTTAACTCTACTTTATTCAGACTGTAAATAGCATCGTACGACGATTGTTTCTTATCTATAAGATCGATGACATGATTCGTAGATTCGTGACTCGGCAACTCTACAGTATTACTGTCAGAAAAGATATCGAAGTACTTAATATACTCAGAAGATAGATTTACAGTTTTAATAACGTTTACTCGAGCAATGTGATCTTGACGATCTTAATGTATCGAAGATTCGTTTACGCTTATCACTTGACTTACGTGTATAGCGAAATAGTCTACGTTCTTATTAATAGCAAGCTTAACAAAATTCTCTAACTTAATAATGTTCACTCGACACGTAGTCATTAGAGCTACTGTCGCAGTGTAAGTTCTTCACTAAAAAGATCTCTTGACTCAATCAATATTAAGATTCGTCATGATCTGTTAGAATTAGTACAGAGTTAAGTCATGTAGATGTATTGAATAAGATAACTAGATGCAGAACAACTATGTACTGGGAGGGAGGCCATATATGTATGACGGAGTGAATCTATCAAGACACGCTAAGCCTAAAAGAGAAGTGTCAAAGGAAGACGTATGTCAAAGGAATGCAGGGACGCGGGATACGCTCGTAACACTACCCTCCCCCTTCGAAAAGACATGTTCTCATGACTGTACTAGAGTCGTTCGCTATGTATGCAAGTGTAAGAAAGACAAAAAGCAGAAAACATGGTGCATGGGAACCTGATGGTGTAATTCTTTCCGGTCACAGTGCTGATCCCAAGTCGACTCGGTGACGTCTTGGCGATGTCATGTCGCTAGCATGACGTTATGCGGTCGTAGAGATTCTAAAATAGTCTTCATTAATGAAGAATTGAAGAAATGATGATCAAGAGAGTGTTTTTGCCAGGCAGCAGTCATTTGATATTCGAATTTCGGGCAGAGAAGAAATTCAGAAATGAAGATCTGTGATTGGCTGAGGCCTTTCGAACCGCCCGAATCTTAAACTCTAAATCAATACCATGGCGCTGACGCAGTCTTCTTCTTGAGATCAAATTCATCGAGGGCGACGACGTTATTAATAACACGCTTCGGGTCTTCGACTATGACGTCGTCGATAGTTATAGACTATAGCTCGAAGGGAGGCGAAGAAGGTAATTGTCATATGGCGTTGTTGTTGAATGTCAAGTCGCTGAGCATACGTTTTTTGCCATGGTGAAAAATGAAGTCTTAGCGCTTTTCTGAAATGATCTGAAATCGCTCAAAGATATCATGTTCGAGGTTTGATCGAATCGCATGCTGATTTGACTGCGCTAGACCCAATGCAGCCTAGGGTCAGTGATTTCGTAAATGTCTATGTTGTTTATGCTTGTTTATGCATGCAGCGATCTGTCCGTTGTTCATGTTGTTCATGTTATTCATGTTGTTCATGTTATTCATGTCTGCAGCAGTCACATTGTCTTGTTCTTATGTTGCTCATATTGTTCATGTAGAATCGAAAAAATCCATCGTATGCATTCACATCAACTCTCGCTGGCAGCCTATCCTGGAAGTATCATTGTTCTGTGCCTTTCAAGCTCTTGTCATCAAATATTCACCTTCTATTCATTTTCTGATCATAGTCTCTTGCTATTCGACGCTCGTCGCTGTGTTGTCCTAGTGTTATTCATTATATTCATCCGCTTCGTAAGTCTATCGCTTCGACTGTCGATGTCTTATCAATACTAAGTTCTTGACACCCGTTCTAAGACCGATAACGAGTACTTCGCTGTCAATGATCTATCTGACATAGAGCTTTCGTAACTCAAGCGCCTGATTCGTAAAATTTGTGTTATAATTCGTCATATCGTGAAAATAATAGAAAGAGAAAAGAAAGAATCGAATATGTTATGTTATTGTAGTAGACTCATTTATCGATCGTTTTCTTTGTTCTTATTTGATTTCTTTGCTTGCTCGTTTGACACCTCGCAAAGAATATAAGTGCTCTGAAGAATATTATTTACGATGATGTGTTGAGAAATTCAGATGTGAAGCTCTGACGGGGTTAGAATGCGGCTTCTTTTTCGTGTTATGTGATCGATATGCTTAATAAAGAGATCGTTCGTTTGCTATTTTCGATGTTTCGAATCTGATCTCGTTATCTTGTAACAGGCTCGCTGTGAGAAGGTGTGTGTTTTGACGATTTCTTTCTGATTCGCTAAGTCGTACGAATAATTCAGTAACTTCTTTATCTCTTGCTCACTGTACATAAGACGATTCCGTCATAATTTCTTTTGTCGTCTGATGATCAGACTCAGAGATACCCTCTGCTCGTATAATGAGTAGACTCAGGGATACGATGTCTTAATTGTCGATATTGACCTCAATCGGTGTTAATAATGTCTTGATCTCACTTAGTCTTCTTGACAAAGCTTCTATTAGTATACTTATTTGAATTCGCTTGCTATCAAAAAAACGAATAAAGTGAGAGTGATCTAGTTATAGTGTCAAAACTAGTATAGAGTCAAGTCATGTAGATGTATTAAATAAGATAACTAGATACAGAACAACTATGTACTGAAAGAGAGATTATATATATATGGCGAAGTGAATCTATCAAGACACGCTAAGTCTAAAAGGGAAGTGTCAAAGAAAGGCGTGTGTCAAAGGAATACAGAGACGCGAGGTACGCTCGTAACACTACCCTCTCTCTTCGAAAAGACATGTTCTTATGACTGTACTAGAGTCGTTCGCTATGCATACAAGTATAAGAAAGACAAAAAGCAGAAAATATAATGCATGAGAATCTGATAGTGTAATCCTTTCCGACCACAGTGCTGATCTCAAGTCGACTCGATGACGTCTTGACGATGTCATGTCGCTAGCATGACGTCATGCGATCGCAGGGGTTCTGAAATAGTCTTCATTAATGAAGAATTAAAGAAATGGTGGTCAAGAGGGTGTTTTTGTCAGGCAGCAGTCATTTGATATTCGAATTTCGGGTAGAGAAGAAATTCAGAAATGAAGGCCTGTGATTGGCTGAGGCCTTTCGAATCGCCCGAATTTTAAACTCTAAATTAATATCATAGCGCTGACGCAGTCTTCTTCTTAGGATCAAATTCATCGAGGGCGACGACGTTATCAATAACACGCTTCGGGCCTTCGGCTATAACGTCGTCGACAGTCATAGACTATAGCTCGAAGGGAGGCGAAGAAGGTAATTGTCATATGACGTTGTTGTTGAATATCAAGTCGCTGAGCACACGTTTTTTGCCATGGTGAAAAATGAAGTCTTAACGCTTTTCTGAAATGGCCTGAAATCGCTCAAAGACACCATATCCGAGGTTTGACCGAATCGCATGCTGATTTGACTGCGCTAGACTCAATGCAGTCTAGGGTCAGTGATTCCGTAAATGCCTATGTTGTTCATGCTTGTCCATGCCTGCAGCGGCCTATTCGTTGTCCATATTGTTCATGTTGTCCATGTTATCCATGCCTGCAGCAGTCACATTGCCTTGTCCCCATGTTGTTCATGTTGTTCATGTAGAATCGAAAAAATCCATCGCATGCATCCACATCAACTCCCGCTGACAGTCTGTCCTGAAAGTATCATTGTTCTGTGCCTCTCAAGCTCTTGTCATCAAATATTCATCTCCTATTCATTTCCTGATCATAGCCTCTTGCCATTCGACGCCCGTCGCTGTGTTGTCCTAGTGCTATCCATTGCATCCATTCGCTTCGTAAGCCTATCGCTTCGACTGTCGATGTCTCATCAATACTAAGTTCTTGACACCCGTTCTAAGATCGATAGCGAGTACTTCGCTGTCAATGACCTATCTAATATAGAGCTCTCGTAACTCAAGCGCCTGATTTGTAAAATTTGTGTTGTAATTCGTCATGTCGTGAAAATGATAGAAAGAAGAAAGAAAGAATCGAATATATTATGTCATTGTAGTAGGCTCACTTATCGACCGTTTTCTTTGTTCTCACTTGATTTCTTTGCTTACACGTTTGACATCTCGCAAAGAATATAAGTGCTCTGAAGAATATTGTTTGCGATGATGTGTTGAGAAATTCAGGTGTGAAGCCCTGACGGGGTTAGAATACGACTTCTTTTTCGTGTTATGTGGTCGATATGCTCAATGAAGAGATCGTTCGTTTGCTGTTTTCGATGTTTCGAGTCTGATCTCGTTGCCTTGTAGCAGGCTCGTTGTGAGGAGATTGTGTAACGATTTCTTTGCGATTCGCTAAGTCGTATAAATGATTTAGTAACTTCTTTATCCCTTGCTCACTGTACACAAGGCGATTTCGTTATGATTTCTTTTGTCGTATAATGGTTAGACTCAGAAATACGATATCTTAATTGTCGATATTGATCTCAATTCGAAGATGTCTTGATCTCACTTAGTCTTCTTGACAAAGCTTCTGTTAGTATACTTATTTGAATTCGCTTACTGTCAAAAAAACGAATGAAGTGAGGGTGATCTAGTTGTAGTGTCAGGATTAGTATAGAGTCAAGTCATGTAGATGTATTGAATAAGACAACTAGATATAGGATAACTATGTACTGGGAGGGAGACCATATATGTATGGCGGAGTGAACCTGCCAAGACACGCTAAGTCTAAAAGGAAAGTGTCAAAGGAAGACGTGTGTCAAAGGAATGCAGGGACGCGAGGTACGCTCGTAACATGGTCAGCCATGACATATCAAGAATTATTCGTGTGTCGATGTCCGCAGCGAGAAAGATGTTCTGAAAGTAACGAACTCGATCTTGTTCGTTCTTCTGCTGAAATTCGATATAGTATATCTCGTAGATCTTAACTGCCTTGTCGTGAATCGCACTCAGCTCAATGTTGATATTAAGCATCGATAAGCTCATCTTTCTTACAGTCACACGATTGATAATGTTTACTTCAGCATCACTGTCAGTCAGTGCACTGAAAGTATTGATCTTATCTCTCGCGTTCTATATTAGAGTGTTCTTAATGAATAGACTATTCATCTTTGATAGTTTCTTGATCCGCTGCTACACAGTCTGAACCTTGATCGCTCATATTCTTACGTCAACAATAAGCTCTGTCTTGATAGATAGAGAGGTGCTCGATTCGACGTTCGACTCGAAGCTTGATTTGACTGATTCGACTATTCGACTCGAATCGTCATTGCTCGACGAGATGTTTATTAATTCGAATTTATCGACGAAGGAAGCTGTTCTCACTTCTCGTACAAATATAGTGTTCGAAGTCGTCACTGCGCTCACTAGTTTTTTGTCGTCTCGAGCATCTTAAGCGAGTCGAATATGACTTGTTTCTTGACGATGCATTCAGTAGTTCGATAATCAGACATATCACACTTGTAGCAAGCCTTATTCTTGAAACGACGTTTTCTAACCTCATCTGTTAGCTTGTCTTTATATATAACAAAAGTAGACTCATTCTCCTTTTTGCGAGAGGTCTTTTTCTGCTCTAAGATCTCGTTACGACTCTTCTAATCTAATTTATCTATTCGACTCGACTTATTATCTCTCTTCGAGTTCTGTGATTTCGAAGATAACTTAAAATAAGATCTGCTATCTTTATTCTACTTTATATGAGTTTTCGCAGCTCTCTCATATTTGCGTATTTAAGTTAACAATTCTTGAATCGTTCTTGACTTAATTATGAGCTTATCTAGCTCGACTCGATAATTCGATAGTATTCGCGCTCGAATGAAGTTGAAGAACTATCGATTCGTTATAGTCTGCGTCGAATTTAGAGTTTTAAGACGAATGTGTAGCTTATAAGCATATTCATAAAAAGTATTAATAATGTTATCTTTTCTCTACTTCGCAGCTAACAACTTCTTATTCGTCTTAAGATATGCTTTCTTCTTGTCCCTCTTCAGGAATTCGAACAATAACGTCTTAAAATGCGTTCATGACGTCGCTTCCCCTGGATTCTAAAGCAATTAAAATCTTTAATCGATTTTAGACGTACTCTCAAGAAAATCGATAACATAGACGATCTTCTTGATAGTCTTCTCTCGCAATTGCGACTAGCTTATTAATGTGACATCTTTCTAAATCTCCTCACTCTGAAAATCTCTGAAAGCGAATTGTCGCTCACACTCGTAAATGAACTCGTTTAATTTCGCTGAGCTGACTCCCTTATATAACGCTGAATCTTTCGCTTTGAGATTTAATGTCTATCTCTTTGATATTCTCTGAGTCTCGTAACTCAGTGACGCTTGTCGACGACGTGACAACGCTTAATTTGTCTGATATGTTATAAACTCCTTCGCGTGCGCTTGATAGACTCGAAATGTTATAAGCTCTCTTGAGTCTAACATCGTTTCTGCTGACTCGTTCGTGTGTGAATCAATATCGTCATGATTATCTTCTTCGCTTGTTCTTGAAGTAATTTCATTAAATTCTTCTTCGTTAATATTAATGTCACTCAATAATGCTTCTTATCCCTCTTCGAGACTCGATATCTATTATCTCGATCGTAATCCTACTGTAGAAGTCATTTAAATAATTCGAAATTAACTAACTCGACGTCGACGTCAATTGAGAGATAGATAGAGATAACAGCGAGTCACGAAAGTGATATTGTTATCAAACGGGCACATCTCTCTTACTATCGTGTCGACGATAGCGAGAGTTATAGAATTCAGAAATGTAACGGGGTCTAGACATGCGTGAGTGAGTAACAGATGAATTGATTACTAGATAGACTGAATTCTGAGAAACTCGATGAGAGTTCTCAGAGACAGCATATTTAACAGGGGAGAGTGCACCCTCATATCAAGCAAACTTATTATACGACTGTTATAGTCGCACAGTCGCACAGCTGCACCAGAGAAATAGTCTTTCGAATCTAATCTAGATGTATATTGAATTTCTGAATTTCTGATAGATCGCCTCATGTCTAGAGACCTCATGACCCTTACACATAGCTTTTATATTATTCACTACTATCTTTTTCAATGCTTTCGCGTAGTCTTCTACTTCATTGTTGTCTTCCACCGTCCTCTACGTTGTTATTGTTGTTGTTATTATCGTATCGCGACACGTAGAAGGGGCGCGCTTCGCCGCGTCATCGCTGTTATTTTCGTCGTCGACTGCGACGTCTCCTCTCATTACTCTTTAAGTATAAATATAAGTTTAAAGACTATACGAATACTTCAAAAGTCTTTTCAATCGAGGGATTTCTATGTCTATAAGTAGCGTTGATCATATAAACGCTATTATTAAAACTCTTAACACTACTTAAGATTTAAATAATACGAGTAAATTTAAGTTATATAAGTCGATAATAATACGTTTTTATCGTTTTATCTTATTATCTATTATTCTTATCGACGTTAGAATTATATTCTTACTAGTATCGAGTGTACTTTATATAATTATTTATTATATATTATTATCGTTAGATCTCGTCATTATTTAAAGACGCTTCATCGATTATTTAATTCTTAAATCTTATTATATCTTTAAAGTTCTTTTTATTACGTTTAAATTTACGTTTTATAATTATAAGAATCATAAGATCTCTAGATATGAAACGACCTGTTAGAAGTTCAGAAATTCAACATACATCTAGATCAGATTCGAAAGACTATCTCTCTGATACAGCTGTGCGGCTATGCGGCTATAGCAGTCGCATAGTAAGTTTGCTTGACATGAGAATACACTCTTCTCTGCTAAATATGTTATCTCTGAGAATTCCCACTTGGGTTCCTCAGGATTCAGTCTATCTAGTAATCAATATACGAGTTGCTCAGTCACGCATGTCTAGACCCCGTTATAATAATATCTAAATTAAAATTAAAAGTCTTAATTCTACTACGTCTCGAAGTAGAAGAAGGGAAAAAAAAAAAAAAAAAAAAAAAAAATGAGAAGTCTATTTGAAAGTCTATTAGCTAGAACTATTATTAATAATTAAAATTAAATGAATATTTGAGATTTTTAAAAGAATATAAAGAGTAAGTTTACTTTTATTAATGAAATTATAAGATTTTATAGTACTAGTAAATTATTATAAAATAAGTTTTTCTTAAGACTAAGAAGAAGTTAAATCTATAGTCTTATTAGTAAATTTAAGTTTTTTAACATAATTAAAATTACTATATTATCTTTTCTTAATAGAATACGCGAGCTATTATTAAATATATACTCTATAACTAAATTCTAATTATGTGTTACGTTTTTATTACGCGATATCACGTGACTAGATTATTAAGCGAGTTATTAAGATTATTGTTTTATAGTTGTTAGCATTAAGTTCAGAAGAGATCTATGCTAAGCGAATTATAAGCGAAGGTCTGGCGTAGTTAACAAGCTTGACAGACGTAGACCTTGACAGAGAAGCTTAAGGAGGCGCTGCTTCGATCTTTCTCTTAGATTCCTTAAGAATTAGTCTTACTATCAGATCTATATACAACGCACTTATATATATCTACTACTAGTTTCACATTGCTACATGACCCTAGTCTGGTCTTGATATCTACAAGCCAGTCTAACAATAGTCTAATTAAAATATTAGTCTTCTTAGATCTCGTTTAAAATTATATCGTATATAAAAAATAACTTTATAATCTTATAATATTATATACGTCAATTAAATCGATAGTTTTACAATATCGAATCTTATTAATAAAGCGCTATAAAGAAGCGCGAGACTAGTTTTAGAAGTTCTTATATTTACTCTATTAACTTATAATATGAAACGTCGAAGGAATTCAGTGAATTAGATTTTTAAAAGTTGATGTTCGAAGTTCAGCCTTATGAATCTTCCTGTTTGGGACGTACTCGCGTTTAGATCGAAGATGGAGGAAATAAGATGAGTTTTAGCTTCAAAATAGCGAAATCTGATGATCTGATTGGTCGACCTTAAATATAGGATGAAGAGCATTTTGGTGTATCCAGTCTTGACCATTGAGAAAGCAAGCTTTCCAATACAATACCTATTCATATTTTGATTATATCATTACTGCTTGACGAAAGCTCTCAATGTCGCTCTCTATGTATAGATATACTGGAGACGTCTTTGCGGTCCGTCTCGCATCACTTAGCCATCACCGTCATACCTCGGTGCACGTGAAGTCCAGGTTCCAGGTCGTCCACAGCTTTTTGCCGCTCTCTACCTCCTCCGAGTGCCGTCCCAGTGCTCGCTTCATCTTCGATTTCGCTGTATGGCATTACGGTCGCAGCTGCACTGGTCAATATCCTCGAACCGCCACCCGTCCCCGATACCAATTCAATTTGATGGTCTTGCAGTTGGCCGTACGCTTTTCGAGTTCTGCTACGCGTATGGCGGCCCGAACCTATCGTCCCAGTAGCGCGGAGGCTAAGGGAACTTTTTGGCATCATGCGATCGAATAGCGGCCGGAGGTTTGGTCCGCACACAGTCATTATGGCGATACCTGATTCAGCGAAAGCCCAGTTAGAGGCAGTGGTGCTGGAGAAGGAAAAGTCTTTATAATCGATGTTGTAGACCGTTGTAATGCGTACGATCCCAATAACGACGACACTGAACCGCCCGTTGTTAGTCATTGCTTGATCTGAGATGGAGTGAAAACAACGACTTACACAAGACCTAGGCCGAACACAATGCTCAATGCTATCTTGTTCGCGACGGGTAGGTGCAGGCGCCAGACCGTAGGTATGGGGAGAGCCCACGTAACCAGATCACACACAATACCCCAGCTAACAATACTGACGAAAACGGCTGTGTCGCTCAGGCATTTCCCCGGCACTCTGGCGTCAAACGTGGCTTGGGCTGGGCTACAGCGTAGGGTGGTAATGAACACAGCGTATATTGCCCAGGCAATGTTGAAGGCTAGATTAACGATTGCTAGAAGACAGTAGGCGTTAATACGACAGTCATTGCCCAGCGTAGGCTTGATTGAGCTTACCAGCAAGCTTGAAGGACCTTGTAGTGAAAATTCTAATGAAGAGGACGCATAAAGAGCACCGAGCTAGCGTAATGACCACGGTGTAGCCCAGTTCAAGAAAGACAGTAATCTAAGACAATATGTCAGCCATTCTTTCGACCAAGAGATTGAAAGTCACGATAGATGTACCTTGTATTGCAATAGTAAAGTCTGCCCACCTAAAGTCCATACGTGCGAACCAATTCTCGCGCCGAATAGAGCTTGCAAAGGGGTCATTTCATATGGACACTCCGAACAGGCGCCCAGAGCGGGGACTTACCATAGAATTCTTCGGCCGTTTGACAGTAGTAAAAGACCTGTTCTCCTAAGCAACTTCCGCTTGCGTTATCACACTCTACTGACCAGCGCGGCAAGGACGAGCCAGTCGTCTAAACCGAGAGCAACAGTCTTCAGCCGTCGGCAGTAGAACCGCGCGATGACGAAGAAAGTAGCGAGGATAGGGAAAACAATAGCAACAACGAGGAAGCTTTGGGCATGTCCCGTAGCCAACACTGTATCTCGCTTGAAGAGAGACATGTTGGTAAGAAATTGAGGTCACACCGTCACAATGCAAGGAAAGGACGGCAGTGGCGCTCTCAGTCACAGCAGAATGATGACCCCTGGTTTGTTGCAAGGCAAGTCCATACGACTCCATGCCGCCTCTCCTTCTTAATTCTGCTAACACTAGCGCATACGTATGAGACATCGGCACTATCGGGGAGTAAGATAAGAAACTGGTACACGCAGTTGCGCCATTCGCAAGAGATGCCCCATTGAGTAGGTGGTAGACGTCATACCCTCGCATTATCACATTATCGTTGCAGCGGGAAAAGACGTTGGCGGATGAGGGAGGCACGGCACTTCCCATTTACTTACCGGGATCGGCTAGGATTTTCACACATAGGGATTTTCATGGGGCTGAGCTGCATTGTGGATCGCTGTCTATGTGCTGTAGAACCCAACCAATCGAACATCAGAACCGGATCTCTACATGTGTACTCATGCACTGGGCAACGAATTGACAAAACGAAGATTTGCTTCTGTCATGAAGTCCATTTTTAGTTTGTGTACTCCTAGCCCCACCCGACGGCTCTTAGCAGCTCTTGGCGGCATTTACCTGACGGCTCTTAACTCGTTGGGTGTCAGCACTACGCCAACTCTACTGGCTCTGTCCTGTGTGTCCACCTGGTGCCATTTTATAGTGACATCCACGTGGTTCAAGAAGGCTGGAGCCTGGCCCGCTATATCACCGAAAAGCATTCTTAGGAGGACAGAACTACGCAGAAACAACTGAACAATCAATCCTACCGCTATTCTAGTCTGCCCGCTTCATTTTAACCCTCACCCCAGGACTCTCCAGCGACGGTTCCCCCACAAAGCAGTCCCTCATGGCATCGATATCTCGTTCACGCACAACATCGACGAGTTCAAAGTCATATCGCCTGACCAGTGTAGCGATTGCAGTGTAAAGCTCTGCGTAGGCAAGGCTGTGGCGTTGAAAAGTCAGCGATTATTCGTAAATCTCGTCTGTCGCAGCAATAGACAATACTCACTTGATACCAAGACACATGCGATGGCCACGTCCGAAGGGTACATAATAATGTTCTAGACGCTGAACATCTTCTCTCGAGCCAAGCCAGCGCTCAGGCCGGAATGTGAGGGGTTTCTCGAAGACGCTGGGGTCTGTCATGGTCTTGTGCGGGGTCATAGCGACAGGTACCTGCGAATATTAGGTCAGATTAACGGCCAGCTCCAGCGCAGGAAACCTCGAGCTTATAATTACGCCGGCCGGAATGGACCAGTCTCCATACTGAATGGGCACATTCGGGGATATAATCGGCAATCGAGATGCAGTAATGCAAGCTAAACGCAAAGATTCTTTGACGACTGCCGTCTGTGGCATAGTTCTGCATTAGCAATACGAGCAACAACACCTGCGGTGATCAGTATGCTTACCAAGAATGGGAGCTGTTCCAAGTCCCTAAGACTAGCGGTGACTCTTGCCTCTGGCATGACTTTCGAGAGTTCCTTTTTCAACGAACGCAACGCGTCTGGATTATCGAGAAGATGAAACGTGCCGCATGTCAGTGTTCTCCCTATAGTTTCACTGCCTGCAGAGATTATGATAACACCCTCTTCAGACATGCGTTTAGAGGATCTCTCTTCCAGAGGCAATTTACTCGACAAGATTTCTTCAAAGATTGTTCGCGGCTGCAGGAGTTTCTTGCTGTTGCCCGGAAACGACTCGACGACATCTTTGTCAATTGGGGGTGTATTGCTTTCCTGGATTGCTTTCAATGCACGTGCTCTTGTCTCCTAAACATACGTTCATTAGTCGCTCTCGCCATAACTTGAAGATCTCGAGAAAAAGGCTATATTACCCGGAACATGCCAACCAGACGTCCTAGCCCAGGCGAGAAATAAGCGATAGAACGGGGAGGCAAACGCTTCGCAATCGGCAGAAGCCATGAAAGCTGTTTCGCGTGTGGCGTGAAGAAAGCTAGCGCGGCGATAGTGTCTTTCCACTCGATTGCCCGCTCGTAATCATGCAGCAATCCCCAAGGGCGGCCAAAGCTGTACTCACAAATGACATCTGTCGAGTAGGCAAGGTATCTTGTGCGGAGCTCTGCGAAGCCATAACGGTCGCATTCCTCCTCGAGAGATTCGCACAGTGGTTCAATGTGCTTGCGGATTACGTGCTGGTAGGATGAAACTGTCTTCTTCGAGTAGAGGGATGTGATAGCGCTGCGACGCTGACGGTGGAGATAATGGGGAACGGTACCAAAAGCTCGTCAATGTCAGTCCTCTTATTCACTCGGCTTTGTGATAAAGTGGAGGTACTTCCTAGCCCTGTACCGGCCATGTTGGCAGCAGGGGGGTATTTGTCGCGGATCTGAGACATGTTGGCGATCATGGTCAAGGGCGACTCGAGGATGAACTCATTGCTTACGGAGCCGGCAGCGCCGTATAATTTCTCATAGAATGCCGGATCTCTGATATGAAGTTCATCTGGGTTGATGCGTATGATAGGACCTAGAATCGTGTCAGTGCCCGCATGGAATGTACTGACCTCTGACTCACCGTAGATATCATGCATGCGATCGAGCTCAAACATGAATCTGCCTCCTTGGCCACACAAGATATCGAAGTAGAACTCATACCACTTAGTAGCTGCCGCGAGCTTGGATCCCGGAAACTTCGAGAGTGGGTGGAGATACAATCGATAAAGAACCAGACCCACGCAATAGAGTAGGCCCACAATCACGGACATGAGTGCTGCCCCAAGCATCGAATAAGACTGAGTTTTAGACATGTTGACAGAAGTATTTCTGCTTGCAGTGCAACGAAACAAACTCCCAATTGATTGCAAGGCGGAAATTTGTGGACACTTGGTTCTTTCCAGATACAGACAGCTATGGCTTGTGAATCTTGTTGTGCCATTTTCTTGGAAGCCGTCGGTGCCCAAGGCCATTTCGCACACTAAAACAGAACAATTGCATGCGAGCCTATCGTCATATCCCTCCAACCTCTATTTGTAACCACTTTCCCACATCATTCGCACACCAGTTCACTTACCAATTAATCGCTTGCAGCTATGACACAGCCTGCAACAGACGGCTTGGGAACGGAGACTCGGATAAGATATTGAAGAAGCCTTTTGATCCGATTCCTCTCCCAAAAATGGCACTTGAACTGGTAGTTCAGCGCATTTACTATCAATTTCCCAATTTTGGCTCAGCAGCTTCAACCTTCATGGAGGAAATCTCGCACACGGTTGACTGTCAATGCAGTCAGCCCATTGTTGCAGAAATGTCCCGAAACATAGCATCTTTGATCTGCACTGAAGCAAATCCCTCATATCATTAGAGAAGTGGGATCCGTGTTATGCAGAATGACCTTGAAAAACAGCAGCTCCGACGCATCCGGTTTTTCAGGTTCCTGCACACCGGGAAATCCCTCACACCCTCAGCTTTTGTAAGCCGCCGGCTAAAATATGCAGTAAGAAAATCCTTCCTGCACCCTTTCATTAATCCAATCGCATCCTTTTCTGCAAGATGCCTTAGAGGGTAGTAAGATAATTTCTCCCACACCCACCCTTGATTGTCGAACCAATCGCATCCATTTTCCACGGAATGGCTTGAAGGGCAGCAAACTAATCTCTCCCATACTTGAAATCAATGGGGTCCATTGTTTGCGGAATTACTTCATCATGCATCAGAAAAAATGCCTCACACCTTTGCACACGTTCAGCGACTGACACCTCCGAAAGGACATCCAAAATGTACAGTCAAAAGCAAGGATGAGTCTGTTGGTTGCAAGATAGAGGGGAGGCGCTGCACTGTGAGAAACAAAGCCCGTAGATAAGGGCCGCTCTACTTGCAAGTGAGTGGCCATCCCTCCCTCAAAGTGAACGGAACTCAAATCCAAAGGCAGCCTTCTGCTGGTTGCAACAACGTCATGGTAGCCTGCGGATACTACGGACCCGCAAATTATGCAGACAACGCGCCATTTTTTGCAAGACTGGCGAAGAATGGCTGCAGAGCATGACGCTCTTTTCGCACAATCCGTCTTCCACATGTGCCGCTCGTCGATGACGTTTGGACTACCTGCTAGTATGGTATTCATTCCGATTGGGGCGGTTTTGGCTGAGTGCACGCAACCACGCTTGATGTCTGTCTCACAGTATGTAGTACCAGAGAATACTCTAGCAGGGGCCTTAAAAAAGACATGCCTTCTCACTCCTCCCTCGCTGCACTCCTGGTCTTCCAGGTAGTGCCTGGTACAGCTCACCAAGATACATAAGGTCTTTGTTTTGCGTTGAGGTCGACTCAGTCGCAATGGCTGCCACCCAAGTCTGTTCTCACTGCTCTTCAACGTTCGCTGCTTATCTGCTGACATTCGAGAGAGTCAACATTACGCGCTTGATAAACCAAGCGAGCAAGTAAGACTATCCCTACAATGGCTTTTCTATGATTTGTCGATGCTGAGACCGATTAAACAGAGCGAGCAAAGTCGACTGGGTTAGCCGCTCTATAGAGCTTAGATGCCAGGACGTATTTTAACAAAGATTGGCAGATCTTCAACACCAGATTTGGCTCCTCACATTCAGCGGCAGTCTAGTTGCACCATGTATACCGCAAGACTTTAAACCAAAATCCATCTTAGATATTGGCTGCGGGTCTGGCGCGTGGGCTATAGCGTATGCCTTGGAGCACCCTGAAGCCCAAGTCACCGCGACCGACGTGACCCCGCCAACCCTACCTTCGCCGCCAAAGAATCTCACAGTTATTGCCGATAACGCCGAGCAAGCCTGGTGCTTCGATGACAAATTCGATTACATTCACGTTCGTTTGTTGACATTGGCAATCCGGGATTGGCCAGCGTTTTTCAGGCGCTGTTGGGGGCACCTCAATCCAGGTGGGTGGGTTGAGCTCGGGGATGCAAGTACTCCCTACAGGGCAGAGAATCAGGCTGCCAATTGTGAAAACTCTGTCTTCCTTCGCGTCGGTTTTCTGTGGTACGAAGGTATGCTACGCAACGGAATCGACATGATGGCCGCGCACCATCATACTGATCGATTGAAGCTTCAAGGCTTCGTCAATGCTCACCAAGTGATGGCTAAGTGGCCAACAAACGGCAAGTGGCAATCAGAAGATAGATTGAAGACGATGGGGGATATGATCTGTAAAAATTGGTCAAACATTTCTCAGACAATCACTCCGAAGGTTTTCAAGGCGACGCTCCAGATGGAAGACGATAAAGCGAATGAACTAGTGAAAGTCATGCTCGACGAGCTTGAGAATGACACGGAGAAGCGGCTGTTCTTCCCAATGTAAGTTTTGAAGACCGCTGGACTCTCTCCAAAATGTCAATTTACTTACGAGGTTTAGGGACGTCACGGTTGCTCAGAAGCCATTAAGTACGGGCCAAACGACGTAGATCAATATGATAGCAGCATCCTTTTGAGATGGACCAGAGTAGACAGAGTAGAACGTCTACTGGTCCCGGAAATGCTGACTCTGATCTGAATTGATCGTAGATTGCACCGTGTTTCAAGGACAGTTGCAGAATAGTGAATATGATGGTCGTGAACTGTGATAGTTTTCCTGAATTATCATCGCTATGTAGTTCCATTCATTGAATCCTGCCATAAGAATGCTCCTCTTCGACATCGAAAAGCAGAGTAGCTGCGTACATAGTAAATCCTTTTACTTAAATGCCTAAATGGTTTGATTAAGCTTTTGCTTTGTAGCCCATGTCCCGAAAATGCTTGGCCCCACTTACTGACTCACATTGCATGTTTCTGTCCTTTTTTCTCGAGATCTTGGTGTACTTCGTGTGTATTGACTACTTGCCACAAGCTTGTTATTACTTGCGTACGAGTCAATATAATCTTCTGCAAGGATGTCTGATCCCAAGTCAGGTCTTCGCGACCATCTTATAGGGTCCCTGAAAGGAAAACAGGTAATTATCAGGGACCTTCAAAGGCTGATGGACGGCTGGCCGGAAGGAGTCAACTCAAATCTTGAAAGACTGAGAAAAGATGTCGAGTTTCACTTGGAAAGGTAACGTAGACAAGACCCGGTGGAGACAACCATTGGAGTCTAACGAGCTTACGTTTTAGCTGGTTTGAGCCTGGCAAGAGGCTTGGAAAACTCAAAGGTGACGATGCCGGTTTGTTCGGTGCAATGTGGTGGCCATACGCCGGTTATGAGGAGCTGCAAATCGCTACGTATCTATCGATATTTGTTAGTACAATTCTGAGAACCTTTAGGACGTCAATTAACACTTGTTTAACTTTATATAGATGTTTGCTTGGGACGACGGTATCCCTCCCACAGCCCAGAAGTCTGTGAAAAGGGACAATTTGTTGACCAATCATTATAACTAGAAACCGACTCTACAGAGTTCTCCTCGATCTCGGAAAGTTTTGAGTGGTCCCAGAAGATGCGCGACGAGACACTGGTTTGGGTAAGACACTGCTTAGGGTTTGAACCTGTAGAAACCCCGACACCTTCGAATTCACTTATAAGGAACTTTGCCTCTGTGGGAAAAGACATGCAAAAAAAATACGACACTTGTAAGTACTCAAGACGCCCGATGCGTGAATCCTTACTTACCGGTTGGAATTTCAAAGCGCAGAGGGCAAAACTCTTTCAGCAGATCGAGTATTATGTCAAAGAGTCGGGCTTCGAGCAGCAGATTGGGCTTCAAAATCAGTTGCCGACATTGCAAGACTACAGACAAAGAAGGATGGGCACCAGCGCAGTCTACGTATTCCTGGCTTTGACAGAGTAAGCGTCATCGCTTGCTGTCAATTAGCTGCTCGATCGAGTGCCAAGATCTAACAAGGACGCGTAGGTTTTGTTATAGCATGCATCTGCCGCATAGCGTCGCTGGAGATCCGGGACTTGCTAGACTGTGGGAAGCGGCAAATATCATCATATCCGTGTGGGTTGAGTCCCGCGCACACTTTCTCGATCTATTGGCTAAACGGCATTTCATTAGAGGAAACGACATCTTGTCTCTCCCGAAGGAGGTGGTAAGTCTGAACAGAATAGAAAAAGACGTACACGTCATCTAATCCAATGGCTTTTAGGCATCAGGGCAGGTCGATAGTCTTATCCCGCTCCTATTCAATGAACTTGGGGATGTGCAAGCAGCGATAGACGCTGCGACTGACGAAATTAAAGTCGCCATTCGTGATTTTGAGACAGTCGCAGCGGCACTTCTGCAGAAGTATGCCGATCACGGCTCACGGAACGACTTGGAGAGGATGATTATAGGTTGCCAAAACGCTTGCACCGCCAACGTCAACTGGAGGTAAGGCATGCCCACCATAGTCCTATATGATCTAACAATTGCTGGCAGTCTTTGCTCGAAGAGGTACAAGTTGAACTTGAAAACGTTGCGCGGTGGGGCAAGAATCGTTCTTTGACTCGATGCAAACTTGGCTTATCTAATTGGAGCTTTCTTTTTCGGAAACAGAGGAACGTGTATGTGTCGTCTTCAGTAGATTTTTCTGTGAGACCCACCGCCAGTCCAGGTAGACCGGGACTATGGAAATGGGATTTCGACCTTGATCCTGCAGAAAGTTACCTTTCTATATAGCAAATATGATTTATTCTATAGCTCCTGGACCGTCACACTCTTCAGCTTTCTAAAGATCAACACTGGGCGAGACAACGTCACAGCTTCTCCCGCACTCCCTGTTCCACATTATTGGTAAAGTGGTCTGCCATTCCTAGGCAATGAAGCCGCCTCCCCATCATCTTCGGCTCTGTTGAGCCTTCATCGCCATAGCATCGGGCCAAATGGAATCCGGCACTCCTTATACGAACCTTTCGAACTGACAATCTTACGGATTGCATATGTACGATCCGTCGAGTTCGTAAAGCCTTTTTCTATGGTGTGAGTCCAAGATAATGATTGCATGTTTTGAACGGTAATGAAGATTGATCGGAGGGCTAAAGCAAGATATAGCAGTATATTGATGCAGCAAAGGCTCGGCATTCCCTAAAGTGCTTCTGGGCAACAACGTGTCTTTCAGCGCACCTTGAGTTTATAGCCTTTCCCCGCCAGCTTTTCGTCAAAAGTCCTCCTGACCTCCCATTTCCTACTCTTTGAGTGCTCAAGACATGGTCTTGGATTGATAGGGAGTTGGTGGAGTGATCACTCTAGGAGAGTTTAGAATTGTTGCTGTTCTGTGATTGTCTTCGCGGACGATCAGCCTATATCGACGCTGGGAAAGAGTCATGTCGGGAAAAGTCAGGCCTTCAAGAAGTTCGGTAGGAGGCTCTGGGATGGTGTGGATATTCAAACCACCGAAGGTCTTTGACTTGTCTTTCAGATGAGAATGTATGTAATCCCGATCTCAGACCCAATGCCCGGGGCCCAGGCGAACGCACCAGTCTCGTCCGCTATCATCCTTCAGCATGACGGGATAACCTGGAGGTGTGTTTTTTTGCGAGAAATCTACCTGTCAAGTAGGATTGAATTCTCAAAACCCTCCTTGAGTTTCGCCAACGTCAATGGAATGAAGTGGAATCACTACGGAGGTCGACACGTAGGATCCTGGACATGCCAAGAAAAGGGTCCAGAAGTCGGATATTGCCCCGCCCAAACCCTAGTACTCTACCCGAGGTCTACCTTTAAGCGTAAAGTATCGGCAGGACTTTACGTGCAGACCTACTGCATTCGCTTAGCAAAAAGCTCACAGATATTTAACAAGGTTCGAATTTTGAAAGCTTTTAAGTCTTCGGACATATCTTGCTGAGCAGCGCCAATGCATGCTAACCCTATAGCGCATACACAGCAAATTCAGGTCGATCGCGCGAGAGATCTGCGCCCCCAGAGTGCTGCTCGAAAACCTACGTAAGGGATTTCCCGGATTCTTCCTCCCGAACCGCGTCTCCAGCCCGCCCTAGAGCACCTTGCTGAGGGACTCCCATTGATCGATATGTAACGAAGCTGGGCGCTCTGAGTGTTGCACTCAGGCAGCATTTTTTCGGACTACAGTCGATCGATGGCTTTCTATCAAGGCCATCACGTACTCCGTTGCTATGTTTCATGGAAAATAGGCGAAAGAGCAGCGTCGCTGTACAAGCACGCTATTACCATTGATACCTAGCCGGCTGTTGGATGAGATGGAGGGTGAAGCATGAGACTTTGGTCTAGCTGGTATGGATATTTCCAAACGAGCCTGTTCCGAGAGATCTGAAGATTCGCAGATCCGATCTTGTTTTCCTGGACCGCCCTTAGGACTCCTGCATATGTGCTAATAAGCTTTCGGTGATATTCCGGAGATGCATTGCATCTCACTCCTTCATCAAAAACTCTTTAGGTACGTGCATTATTATGCTTTTTGCTTTGGAGTCCGTGGAACGTGATACCTAGTCACACCATCGCGAGGACTCTTTCCCGAGCACCTAGGCTCGGCTTACCACGTACTCCGCCAGGTCTGGACTCAATTGGCTCTGCAGATATGCATGTATAGACTTGAGTTAGAGGGGCTTTATCTCTATCAAATAATTTCTCCACGCTTCTGCCATCATGCTACTAATGCTTTATTAGTTCTGCACATATGCAAAAGCTTGTGCAAGAAGTCTTACATCTCTTGGCATTGAAGATATTCCGCGCTTTTTGGTGTACTTGTTGCATTCCGACTTTAAAAATATTTGGGCGTGAACATTGCATATATGACTTGTTGCTCTCTGTATCTTAAATCCGAAGATCTCTTCACGCTCTTTTGCAGCGAAATAGAAATATCCGAAATGTCTTGGCGATCTTTCGGATTGTCAAGTTATAAATCTAACTTTCGCAGTACACCATCAAGTCTAATTATTTGCACACGATTCGAGTCGCCGATTTTGACCGAAGCTGTCATGCAAATTTCTGTATTCTTTATCGTTTTCCAGGCTGGGCGCAATAGCGAGCAAGGGGGGGATGAGAGCCGTGGTATCTGAGTGCCAAGAACTGAAGGGCTTCTGAAGCACCTCCACGGATATTCGTCACAACGTATTCACATACAGACTTCACCTTCTAAGCCCAATTAGAGAAGGCTTGATCCTTTCAAATCAACCTTTTTCCCTCTGCCTCTGCCGTCACTACCTCTTATTCCGTCACCTTTGGACGACAATAAGTCTTGGCAATGGACCCTGCAGATATGTAAAATGCCACCTTCAAGCCACTTTGAAGAGAAAAACAGCTCTGGTTTCGTCGTGATATTCGTCAGCGAGTGAATGTTAAACGTACAATCTCTCCATTGAGCCGCAATGGCCATGACGTGGTGCCCTCTCAACTTCGAGGCATATACATCGTTGGTATCTGGTCCGCTTCACCCTTCGGCTCAGTCCAGCTACACGCTATTGCATCCTCCGGCAGATATCGCTCTCCTCTACCATGTTTCATATTTTATCAGCAAAAAGACTCGGGAAAGGTGCTCTAGCACCTTTGCACAACATCAGATTCCGATCTTCACGAGCTCCACCGAGCGTTCCGAAAGGAACTACCGGGCAAATCTGCAATTGGGTAGATTCAGTCCAGCTCTCTGACATCCCATTAGAAGTCCAGATAAGAGTCAAGCATTTTATTCTCGATGGCATCGCTTGTGCTATCGTAGGATCCAAATTGCCCTGGTCAAAAATTGGTACGCAGGCTGTATTGGACATGGAGGGGCCTGGGCAGTGCACGGTCTTTGGGTGGAATAGGGTTCGAAAAACTTATACTTCTCCTTCAGCTTGAAGTATTTCCTGCTTGCTTGTGTTTTGTACTGAGCACAGCCAGGCCACAAGTCCGCTCAATGCAGCCCTCTTGAATGGGTCTTTCATTCAAGGATTCGAATTGGATGATGTGCATGTCGATGTACCTTGGCATGCCAATTCAATCATACTGCCAGCTCTATTCGCTGCAGCGGAGTACGCTCAGGGGTCGGATCCAGCATCGAAGATCGATGGTGCAACGTTTCTCGTCTCCACTATCATAGGCTTTGAGATCGGCTCCCGAGTCGGTCGTGCTCTTCACGGTCCTGAGATGCTGAGCCGTGGGTGGCATAGTGTAAATTTTCCTTTCTAAGTCTGGCCGCCAACAGCTAATTCATTCTCGGACAGGGCGCCGTCTTCGGTCCTCCAGCCGCAGCAGCAGCGGTTTCAAAACTTCTTGACCTCTCGCCCGGACTAATAGAAGATGCCCTTGGGACAGCGTGCACCCAAGCCTGCGGTCTGATGTCTGCACAATACGAGAGCACGGTAAAGCGTATGCAGCACGGGTTCGCGGCCCGTAACGGACTCTTTGCTGCTTTGCTGTCCAGAGAAAATTATACAGGCATTGATCAAGTTTTCGAGAGACCATACGGCGGCTATCTCTCTACCTTTAGTCAGGGCTCGAAACAGGATCCCCCATACCTAGAGAACGAGCTTGTTGATGGCTTAGGACGGGACTGGAGAGGGATTGAAGGAATCAGACTCAAGGAACATAACTCGATGATTGCGACGCATGCTCCTGTTGACTGTATTGCTGCGCTTCAGATAAAGTACCCCGATAGATTCGCCGACCTCGGATCCATAAGCAAAATCCTGATCGAGCAGTCCAAGGCTCCCTACAGACACGGAGGTCAGGATATCGATCGGCCCATTACCACGACAGGAGCCCAGATGAGTACGTGATATATCGCCGCTGTACAGCTCTTAGATCGAAAAGTTTTGCTCGAGCAGTTCACCGCGGTCAATCTTGATCGGGATGATACCTGGGATTTGGCGAAGAAGGTTGACTGCGTTTGGAATGAGGACTTTGACGAGAAGAGTGCTTGGTACACAAGAGTGTCGGTAAAATTCGCCGACGGCGAGAAGTTAGTGCAGGAGATGCCGGTCTCGAAAGCTATCGGAAGCCTTCTTCCCGAGGACAAGATTAAGGAGAAATGGATGTTGCTTACGAATGGAATTATTGACACTGAGAGGAGAGACGCCTTGGAAAATGCTGTCACGTCACTGGAAACGCTGGAT
The DNA here is from genome assembly GCA_022315425.1 of Pseudevernia furfuracea. Lineage (NCBI taxonomy): Eukaryota > Fungi > Ascomycota > Lecanoromycetes > Lecanorales > Parmeliaceae > Pseudevernia > Pseudevernia furfuracea. The sequence continues at coordinate 785,274 of JAIUPT010000030.1, forward strand.
GACGTGACAGAGATAACTAGGATGCTAGCAGGAGAGATTGGAGGGGCGCTCGATTGATTGTGTCACGGTTTCACCCTAAGTAGTAGAATAGGATCACGCTTAAGCAGCGTAAAATCTGGTCTTTTGGCCTGGTGGTCAGCGGAACACTCTACAAAACTTATTCATGTAGGGCTGTATAGTGACAGATTGATATGATGGTAGACTCACGCATTAGAACTCAGGCGAATATACGGAGACTTCTGGGTATTCCAGAATAAAAAAAGCGGCGTATTCATTTGATCCGCAGAAGGTTTTTAAGGAAGAATCGTTCTTTGCCAATCCGAAGTCGACGAGCTTGATAACGAAGGGCATTCGAGACCGAATGAGAATGTTTGCCGGCTTGATGTCTCGATGCGCCAGAGGCGGAGAGTGGGAATGTAGGTAGTCGAGAGCCTGAAGTCCTTGAAAAAGAATTTGGAGGGTCTCTTCTTCGGTGATGAAATCTTGGCAGGCTAAGCTTCCAAGAGGCAGATATTCCATCACCAGCAGAGGTTTCTGCTCCTCCGAGAACTTCACGAATTTCACAATATAGTCCTTTGCGAAAAGTCAGACAGGGATCGATCATTAGATCAATTCTCACACTCACATGTGAAAGACTCATCAAGATTTCAACCTCTTTCTTCCAATTACCGTGGTGAAACTTTTTGGCAGCGTGCACGTCGCCCGTGCTTACATCGACGGCCTTGTAGACCGTGCCAAAGCCACCGTGTCCGAGCTCTTCTTCCAACAGATAGATAGGCTGTTGTCTGGGAGACTCTTGTCTGGGAGAATGTTGTGCAGTGGGCACCACGGTCGTTTGCTGGCTTTCCATGCCTAGCAGGCTGAATGGGGGGAGCGCATTTCGGCACTCTTCAAAGTACGCATCGCGATGTGCCTCATACTCGGCCCGACAAGAATCGCGGTTTTCTGGCCACTTGACCTTGAAGATCAGATCTTCTTTTTCACCCACTGTGATTTTGATATTCTCGTATGTGCCGAAGAGGATCCAGGTGAACTGATTTCGAAAATGCACAGGCTTAGATTGCGATTGAATCCGTGCGAAATCAAGGTCGCTTGAATTATCATCGGTATCACCTGTCTGGTCGATCCCAAACAGGAGCTTCTAGTGGGGTTCCTCGGTAGTGCCGTTCTTTCTACTTGAGAGTTAGCCGCCGGCTCGGCAGTCGTCTGATCCGCGATGGCGAGGCTGAAGGTCACATTGGAGCTTCGTCCTTGAGACCATCGACATCGACATTGCCTCTCATCCCTGTTTCCGACCCAGGAAGGAGAGAAAAACCTACATGTATCGTGTAATGTGGTAGCGCGAAGCCAAGCAAAGGTTATCTCCATCGAAGATGAGGAAAGCCATGCAGAGATTATTTCGATCAAAGAAGAGGGAAGCTCAGCCCAGAGAGGACTCAGATCTCAGAGGTTCTGAGCACACGGCAAACGATCCGAAGGAGTCAAATAGAAAAGACACCACCGCCGACGCACCACTGCGTGTCGATCCAGAGACGAGGACGGTACAGAGGCTAGGTGTGAGAGTTCTTCATGAGCCATCCGAGCCCACAGCGGCTGTCGTCGAGTGAGAGCTTCCTGGATGGATCTGCGCTTGTGTTGAAAGCTGCTAACAAGACCCTGTTCATTCTAGCATCGTATTCGTCCACGGCCTGACCGGGGATCCAGCTAGCACATGGCTTCATAAGGTGTCAGGGACATACTGGCCAGCCGACCTTTTAGGCCGCGATGTTCCCGATAGCCGGATACTATCCTTCGGGTATGATGCGGACGTGGTCAATTGCCTCTCAGAATCGAATTGGTAATCACGCACTCAATATGCTTGGAGGACTCACCCGTCTAAGAGAAAATTCGTACACGGTAGGACTTTGACCACATGGATATACTTACGTGAAAGATATTGATGCTATTATATAGGAGCAGCGGAAGATTATTTTCGTCACACATAGTCTCGGTGGCTTAGTTACGCAGGATTGCTTGTGCTTATCCAGAAAAAATCCTGAAAAGGATTTACAGCAAATCAGCTCTTGTACGATAGGTATAGTGTTCCTGGGCACACCACATCATGGAGCAGATCTCGCGGCATGGGCCAAGTTTGGAACCACTATTGCAAAGATAATAAAACATACGAACACCAATATCGTCTCTGTTCTCAAACCCGGATCAGAAATGCTTGCCAGAGTGCAAGACGAGTTCCATGGTCTGTTAAGAAAGCGTAGGAATGAGGAATCAGAGATAGCCATCACCTGCTTCTTTGAAGAGCTTCCACTTCATCTTGTTGGCAAGGTAAATGTTACTATTCTTGCCTGCTTTATCAAACGAGTTGATCATTTTTAGGGTTGTAGAAATGGAGTCTGCAATCCTTCCTGGTTACGCAAGCTATGGTATACACGCTAATCACATGGTAAGTGATGCTTCCTTTGATGTATGGCCTACCGCTGATCGATTCATGGGAGGGCCACCATCTCAAGTGCTCGTTCAAACGGGTAGCCGCCTCCGCGGGCGGCAACCTGAAAATGTCTCGCGTCTTTTCAGCTCGACCACATGTTGAAGCTGGCGGGGTGACGTAAGAATCCGTCGTTTCGCCTGCGGTGCTCGGAGCGTAGACACGAAAGAGGTATCTTGGTACGTCATTCTGTCCGAACAATGGCATTTGATCCAGCTGAAATGGATTTGGCCGAAATGGAACTGCCGCTCCAGTTGCAGGCGTTTCAGTCGTAAAACTTGTAGGCATGCTGAAGAAAATTGAGACGGGCTAATTGCTGTTTGAGAGGAGGTCTTTGGCAAGCGGTCGACTTGACCGGTTTACAAAGCGGACCTGAACTCAACGGATTGCGGGGAATTACACGTCATTCGGGGCTACTAATTTTTGAAGTCTTGAGGCTGTACTTAGCGTTGTGTGGGCTCCTGCAACAGCGGTTTAGTCTGCTGCGGCATGAGCTGAGTGAAGCCTGCCAAAGCTATGATCGTTTGGTCAAGCGACGTTGATGGGAAAAGGGTGTGGTGGCCGCGATTATTACTGGGCCACGTTTTACACGCGCATCAGTGAACGCCACGCGATGGTGAGGAAGGGTGCCAGCCAGCGGCTCGAGCTGTGCTAGGAAGAGCGCCCCGCTTCCCCCCGCCTCCCCCCGCCAGATCTTGGAATTGGAATTGTTACTGCTCCCGCACTGGCATGCGGGGTTGTCGTCCAGGATACCGCGATAATCGTTGAAAAATAATAATTTACATTCCCTATTTTCGCACTCGTAATAAGAAAAATCAATATGTCCGATGTCATTTACTGGCTTGGGTGGTGGGTTATTTATTGCGAATGATGTATTCTGTTCGCATCCGGGACACATAGGCGTTCCGGTGAAGAATGAGGCGACTGACATCTGGAACGGACTCCGTGATAATCAAAGCTTTAGGTGAATCTTTATTGAACCGGAAGAGAACAATATTTCAATGTACGCCGATGGGTGCAATCTGACACTTCCTTCAATGTCTGGAGGGGCCGATTTTAATCTCATAAACGGGTAGGTGTTCAGGTATAATGATTCTAGAGTTGCGATAAATAACACCACTAAGTAGTGTGCATAGTAGACGTAGGAGGAAGAAGTGAGTCATGAGTCATATCTCTAGTGCTAATAGAGGGATGGGGGGAATGCAGGATGTGCGGATGGGGGCACAGGAGGGATGTACTTCGTGTTGTGGTGAGCGCGAGGTTCAGGGTACATGCACCATCTCAGCTTCGGACAGGTGTAAAAGGGTCCAATCGTCGACTGATGACATCAGCCATGATTTTGTGTGCTTTGCGCTGCAGAGTACAAGAGCGATGGTAGCAGGATCTAGAGGCGGGTCGGGATGGGACACGAGGCTTATGTTGTACAAGCCAATTCTAACAATGTAGAGGCCAGTAGAAAGCCACAGGCAGAAGCGGGACTAAGAAACAAAACTGCCAATGCTACTTGACACAACTTGCAACACAAGTCTCCACTTTGCTGTGATTCAATCGTGTACGTATCTCTTCTTCAGCCGTGAGAGCGAACAAATATGCGCCTCCTCAATACCGTAACCTTTCAATTCAAACTATTCTTCGATGATTGCATGCCCGATTATGCCATTTTGTCCCATCGATGGGGAAATCAAGAGGAAGAGGTCTCTTTCAAGCAATTCCGGAAGAATCCGTTGCCACCAGATTTGCCCGGTCTGATAAAGATTCAGAATTTTTGTCGATTGGCCGCTAAAAGAGGGTTCCTATGGGCTTGGATTGATACTTGTTGCATAGATAAGAGAAGTAGTGCCGAGCTTTCACAAGCGATTAATTCCATGTATAAATGGTATGAGCTATCTAAAGAGTGCTATGTTTACCTGGCCGATGTCGAGCTTTCGGTTAGTGAATTGTCTCTGAAGCATCAATCCGAGGAGGCATTTTGGTATACACCCGGAGGATGGTCAACCTTAAGAGACAGGTTCAGCCAGAGCTCCTGGTTCAAGAGAGGCTGGACTCTTCAAGAGTTGATCGCTCCTAGCAAGGTCTTGTTCTATGATACTTATTGGAACGAGATTGGTCCCTTGGAGCAATTGTATAGGGATGTAGCCCAGGTGACAAGAATTGGTGAAAATTGGCTGGCTCCAGGAGGCATTAGGTCACGTCGGGCCAGCATTGCCACCCGGATGAGCTGGGCATCTCGTCGAGAGACAAGTGAGGAGGAAGATTTGGCTTATTGTCTGCTAGGGCTTTTTGATGTCAACATGCCACTAATATATGGTGAGGGCGCCAGAAAGGCATTTTATCGGCTCCAGACCGAGATCATGAAAATCTCAGATGACGAGTCACTGTTTGCCTGGACCTCTGACCAAGGGGGATCCGGTCTGCTCGCAGCTCAACCAAGTTACTTTGCGGACAGTGGGGACATCGTTGAGGAGACACTTTCAGGAGGCACATCAAGACCGCCGTTCTCTATGACAAATAAAGGATTGGAAATAGCGCTGCCTAAGAAACATCTACAGCTATCATCGCAAGGTGGTAGAACCATCCGTTTATTTCTTCGATGTTCGAGGGGATCCACTCCAAATGCTCAAATGGACGGGAAAGCTCTATATGTTGAGCTAGATTTGTTAATGGGGCCGAAATCCGCAATTCGAACCAACTGCGCAACATTGAAGGAAATAAGCACCCCACCTGACAAGAGCGAGTACCTAATAAGTCAATTAAACAAAGATCTCTCAAACAATGAGAGAATCTATGTCTTCTCACCCGGATCCACACCTTCAGGATATTGGGGTACATTGCTATAAAAGAAATGTTTGGGTCTGAAGGTATTTGCAATTTTTGGCTGGGCATCTTCTGTACCAGTCATGAAGTCAAATATTCATAAAACATAAACAAGCAGATGAGGAAGTCCCCTTTCAGATCTGGTCAAGGCGGCAGTGTACGCTTTGCAGAGTAGCTATGCCATGGGACGGACGTGAACTTTACGAAGGAATTGTGTTTCACCAAGACGACCTTCACTTCGTAAATTGAGCGAGTAAATTATGTGATTTGTCTACCCAGAAGTGCTGCTAGGTTGCAAGGGGGTCCAGATTTTCTTCCGCAGCGCTATATAATTCACGTTGCTACACAAAGTTTAAAATCGGAGGAGGATACAGTCCATGAGCGCCCCGATGTCTTTCCTATGACGATCCGCTCCGAGTGCAATTCAAAGCTGACAGTGGGCACGGAGACATGGAAATGGAATGCTAGCAAATACAATAAACGAGTTGAGTTGCACAGGATAGAAAAGGCTCAACGCGGAGCATTCCGAAATGTGACATCTTAATTTATCTGAATCCCCAATCCTGTGTCTTCGGAAAAGGCACATTTGCGACGCTTTACGAATCATGTCGAGATTTAAAGAAACATCATAAGAGGAGGTCGGCATACAATATGCTAGATATAGTCGTACAAAAACTTGCTGCGTAGCAATCTCCTCGATTGCCTCGAAAGTCACTGGGAGACTTTTAACGAGAATAACCATTCGAGTTCAGACACGCGCCGCGTCCGATCAGTGTGGGTCAAGCCACTCTACACTTTTCGTACCGCTTGACGATCGGGGAAACAGCGCTGACCTATCATCCGAGCCAAGTCATTCATGGCTTACTCGATCAGGAGCTTATGAGTAGGGACTTCCGAAATTCTATTTGAGCAAAAGAGCGTATGTGACAGGCTAAAGATCAGGAGAACGCAGGATAGATCTACTCTATTTCGCCATGTACATACAATGCTCATGTAAAATGCCCGCAGCACCTCAGTATAGCCACCCAAACACATACAACCCAGCCATCTCAAGGAGCTTCACACCCCTCAACGTCAGTATTATTACTCAGCCCTCAAACCTCCTGTAATTTTCCCTATATGTTGTACGCCTAAATCTTCGCCATAATCGCCTTACACGCATCTGCCCTCACAATCACCTCCAACGGCTGCTCCTTCATAACCGCCGCTTTGCTATTGCTTCTTCGGCGCTCATGTGGTTGTAGGCTGAACGGCGCTGGGCGAGGAAGTTCACGGAGCGTCCGGTGTAGTCGGTGCGGAAATCGCCCGGCTCGACGCATGTGAAGTGGATGTTTCATTCTGGTTTGACTTTGCAGAAGAGGGCTTCGATAAAGCCTTCGGCGGCCCATTTGGAGGTGCAGTAGATGTTGAACATTGGCACTCTGTACGAGTATAGATGTTAGTAGGGTTTGAGTTCCGGGGGATTAATGAGGGAGCCTTACCCTCTTTGGCCTCCGGTAGAGATGACTTGTTAGACCCACCCCCCGCTGGGCTTCTAATCCCTCACAGCCATCCTCGTAACGTTGATCAAGCCGAGGAAATTGACTTCCTTTTGTGTCCCGATCTGGCTATCTGATAGCTCTTCAAAATGTCTACTGTACCCTGCATTGTTGACCAAATCGACGCGGCCGAACTTATCGAATACGGTTGCAAAGGCTGATTGGATGTCGCTGAGCTCTGTGATGGCGAGCTTGACGGCGTGGTAGTTCTTTGGGGTAGTGTATTCGAAGGAGGGGATCCCTAATTTGCGCGCTGTGGCGACTGCACTGTTGCCGGTGCCAACTTCTTGCACAAAATGTTATGAAGAAGACGCGCACGTCCTCGTTTACTGCCCTTCCCGGTGCAACTTGACCACAAAACGTCGAACAAAAAAGTTTATTTGCCCAGCACTCATGTGCACCAAAGCTTCATGTGGGTCCTAGGCCTATGTTGGGCTAATGCGGTCTTCGTAGAGGGGCGTTCCTAAGCGGGAGCTCCCGGGACTAACTGAGTGTTGCTCTACAAGAAGTCTCTAGGCTAAAAATAGCTGACAGTAAGGGAGTAAGATCCTCCGTAATTACCAGTCTTTCTGAGAATTCCTACGTCAAAGCTCTAGCAAGATTTTTGAGACTGGTCTCACTTTTTGATCGGTCACAGCAATCGGGAATTCGCAAACTCAGACACCTAGGCGTCCTCCCCTGACCAGTCATCAGATATGATTGGATCAGGTTCCATCTGCGGAGACATGACCGCATCACCACACAGTCGCAGGTTCTCCGAAACATCTTCAGAGAGCCGTTGACACTTGTTCACCTGACCAGGAAAGGAATTGGGCGGAGCCTAGCTCGTTTCCGGGCTGGCTCCGTAGTAACATTCAGGCTTGAGACCACCCGGATACGCTCCTCCAACTCCTTGCATTAACGGCTACCTGCATCGCATTGTACTGCGAAGCGAATGTGATAGCTCGACCATTTCCCACCATGCTTGAACACAACAGACCACTGCGCCTTCCAAATACCGCGAGGAAGGAGCTCGAGCCGTCTATGTCTTAAACCATAGTCTTCTACCAAGTCCATCGGCTCAGACAACCACACCGTCAAAGGCGGCTAGCAGCCTCCTTGACTTTCTGATCTCATGCCACAAAGGAAAAGAGGTGGAACCGAGTGTTCAAGATCACACCAGAAGAGATCCAGACGGTATGGCCGATGCTGGAGAGACACAAATCGCTTTATGACTACGTGTTGGGCAAACTCCGGTAAGTGAACCGGTTCTCCCTACCGTTGCGAAGGCATGGCACTGATGAAAATGATTGTGAGCATCAGATTCGACTGGTCTCCACATACTTCCCGGTTCACCGTTAGGATGCCGACATCCACGCACGATATATTCACAGAGCTTGTTGTTCAGAAGATTGGATCCCAGCTGAAGAGCGTTGCTCGTGGGGGCACGGATATTGCAGCTGTTCTTGATCTGGTCAGATCAGAGTCTATCTCGGATGTCTATCTCTACGGACACGAAGCCATCGACAAAAAATATCTCAAGCACACACCAGACGCCCCCTTTGCACGCGCCAATTCTCAATATCCCTCTGTTGTTATCGAGACCTCATACTCACAGCAACACAAAGACTTGGCTATGCTGGCTGATGATTACATATGCGGTTCCGAGATGGCATGACCCTGCTCGCTCGGACGATTAGCCGCGATTAAGGGTTGAGAAGTTTGGATATGTGAATGAGGGTTATTATTGCTAGGTATAGACATGCGTATTTCACACCCGCATGTTCCTCTTTGCTAATTAACATGCACTCCAGACGCCTTCTACATCGTATCCGCATAGATAATCAAAACCCATAGCAAAGATAACTTGTACAATGGGCAGCGATCCAAGCTGCCTTGTTGTTCGGGACAAAGGCGTAATACATCTCTCATGCGATTGCCTTCCTCCGACTTGTATGTACTGTGCAGCGCAAAATCTCGAAATGCCTACGTGTCCTGCAAAGACTCTAGCCCCGCCAATTCCAACGCCATTTCGACGGCTCCTCCGACTTTTGCGGGCTTTCACAATTGCGGTTGTCAAAGTCTCGGGAGCAGATTCATTCAGTGAGGTCGATGTTCCCCAGGTACCGGCTTGTACTATTCCTTTGCCAACGAAACTCCATCGATATCGTCTAAAGTGCCTTGCTTTCCTCTCAACTCTGAGTGTTGATCAGCTCCTTTATCAAGACGCAGGGCTCGATCGTGGCCCCAGGTGAACGCCACCTGTACAGCATTACCCTAATAACCACCTTGAGCGCCGATATCGTCTCCCTCATCGAGTAGTTCTCTAAAGAGCGGGAAAAGAGCTGGAGTAGGGAATGGGAGCATCAAAATTATCTGTGGCATAGTTGAATCGACCGACAATTGGTCTGAATATATACATTCGGAGGCTTTCACTCTGATTCGATACTTGCAAGTGCCTTGAGCACAAATGTTGCGTGTAGTTGCATTTTCAGATTTTTCTCTTAAATGCTATATTTGGGTTCACTAAGTGGCGGAGGGCGGTGCCGTGAAGGAAGGAGGAGTTTGGGATGGCTTCAAGTCAATGTACTCCTACGCTGATCCAGTCACAGTAAGGAGTCTTGGTTTGCTGCTATGTTATTAAGAGGGGCGTTCTGACTCCGTGATCTAGGAAGGCGCTGATTGCAAGGCACCAGAAGGCATTGGCGGAAAGGAAAGGAAAGGAATCGGTCATAAGAAAGATTCTGGACGCGGGGTGGGGCTATTTTTGCTTGGGATTTTGTCATGTGGAAAGTCAGGTACGCGGCTGAATGCATTGCATTTAGCTTCATCTATAGACTTTCCCCAACGGCGACGATGAACCCTAATGACATCCATTACCCCTGTCTGTGTCTGCATTATTAACTCCTCTCTTCACCTGTCCATCTCTATCCTGGATATCCCTTTGCCACATGTGAACGTGTTTCCAATGCTCTCTCAGTATCCAAACATCGAAGTCCTGAACGTTTATCGACGTGACATTAGAGGTGCGCTCGGGTATGACAGCAAGGAGGAGATGTCCTATCAAAATGTCAGTCAAGCCATAGGAAACAGAACAGTACAAGTCCCATCAATCATTGATGCCGACCTCAACTCACTATTCCGCCTTCATGGAGACGTAAACAACGATCTCAACAACCAATGCAATGACCATGACAGCTAGGCCAAAGAACCTCTTACGAGTGATGACTTGGCGGATGACCAGTACGTCCTGTAGCCCGTCCGTAGTGAGGCCCTGAATGTGATTGACCTTCAAATGCTCATATTGACTTGCGCTGTCTACGGCTTGTGGTAGAACATTTCCTTGCTGGATGACTCCGGTGCGTCCGTCAATCCGCATGTAGTCCTGAAAGGTAACGTTATACCATGTTGGGGGTTGGTTGGCATCAGGTTCGCGATTCATCTGGAATATCTCGTGAGTCAGCTTCGTCTGGCTGTTTTCGTCTTGTGAGTGTAGGCTTGCTTACCGGAACCATTCTTGCAATGTCAACTTCGAGCCTTGTGAAGGCTAAGCAGAGATATTGACTTTTGTAGCCCCAAATTGACTGCTTGATGAGCTCATCATTGATGCGAGGCAAGGAAATCGGCGCTATCCTTCGCATGGTTGACGGGAAGATGGTGCAGGTTCGATTTTCCAAAAACGTTTTGGCCCACAACTCGAAAAGTGCTACCCGGAAGCTCTTCTACCATCTTGACCGAGTATGGCGTTGGAGGGTTTTTATGGAATTGAGGTAGGAAACGAACAGTTTTGTCTGCGTCTGCGCCGGCTATGATCGTGGATTGAGACTTTGTAGGGTTAGAAATCCCCGCTTCGAAGTCATTGAAAGGTGAAGACGTCATTCTCTTCGAGACTGGGTGACTTGGGAAAGATCCTCAAACAGATTTAGCCATATTTGCATGTGGCATACACTGTGAGAGGCAGCAGTTGGAGACTCGAAAGTCGTGGCCTTTTTGTGTCCTTCCTAAGCGCGGAAGACCGGACTAAAAGAGGCCTAGTATTTCCACCAATGAGAATCCCCATCACCCGCCACACCAGCGGCTCTGATTGCCGAGATTAAAGAGCAGAGGAACGGCTTAGCAGCAAGATACTAAAGATCAGGAGAGGTCTTCAAGAAAAGAACAGGTCTACATGCAGCGGAATAGGGCTGAGCGAATGACTGATCAGGCTAGGCACTATGTTCTGATTAGCTAGCTAGCTATCTATAGAAGGATCAGAAGAACATTAGGAAGGAAAGTCATGTAGGTGGACATGCCCGGTATTTATGCTTCAAAGTCAGCGGGAGAACATTCCAGGGGCTTGTTACGACCCTAGGGCTACACGGGCTGCTGACTGGATAGGCAAGCGAACCACTCAGCAGGCGGACGCCAGGGACGCCCTTTTGGCTATGGCGTCCTCGGAGTCCTCAGCCTCTGGACTATATCATGTCGCTCCCTCGCACCCCTAGATAGCTTCTCTCTCTAGCTGTTAATACAATCATTGATTACCATAAGGTAGCGCCTAATCCCTCTCATCATCACTGCCTTTGGTCCTCTGGTGGACCAAGCATATGCGCTGAGTCTAGGCCACTCCTCATTGCTCGGCAAGTCGGCCACCTTAGCCTTTGGCGGGTCCCTCCTTGAACCTAGTTCCACGCCTACTGATAGCATAGGGACGTTACAGGGCTGTCTGGGATTTAGGTGGCCCCACCATACAAATTAAGGACTAGCAGGGGTCGCATTTCGGGCCCACCTCGGATAGAAGAAGAAAGAAATTAAACGAAGCAATTACACATTCGCCTCAGCTAGGGGTAGGCAAATTGCGCAATATGCTCACCATTGCATGCAAGTTGCGCAATTTTCTCGCAATGCATGCAATATTCGTAGCCCTAACCCTAACTAGTGCTCGCTTATTCGCTTTCCACAATTGCTTCCCATATTGCTTCCCACCATTGACTAGATATTCAATTGATCTTCTACTGTCATAGCCATGCCACGGCCTACTCCAGACGGCTTCAAGCCGAAGAATGAGACTGTCGATAAAGCCTTTTATCAAGTCATAAACACCTCCTACAAGAACCTCCGCAAAGTATACAGATACTGTCATAAAGAGATGGATGTCAATACTACAAGACTACAAGAACACTTAGATAAGTGTAAGCCATATCGTGACGACAGACCTCTCAATGACCCTGCTGAAGGTTCGCAGCAGACGCTCCCAAATTTGATAACTGCAATGCCCCAGACCAAGACAGACAATTGAAAGCGTGTCGGCATGACTATCTACATGAGCAACCTACCATTCAATCATTACGAGAACAAATACGTTAAAGATCACTTTCATTATGTCAATCCCAAGTACACGCTCCCGAATCATAAGGCCCTGAGTGGTCACATTCTGAATGATTGCTATGTGTTACGGCCGTACCCTGCATCCCCTTGACACACCTACCTTTGACACTCCCCTTTAGGCTTAGCGTGTCTTGGCAGGTTCACTCCGCCATACATATATGGCCGTCCCTCCCAGTCCATAGTTGCTCCTCAGCTTGTTATCTTCGTTACATACTACACTACGGTTATCACCACAGTACGGTCCTTACACTATAACAAGCTCATTCCAAACCCCCGGGGCCTGTCTTCATACATGCTTCAACCATTTGTCTTAGGAAGGCAGTAGACTGTCCAGTCGACCAGGCCTTCAAGCCACGAGGATCCCGTGCCTCAACCAGAAGAAAAATCATCCTTCCAGCACCTCAGAACACCTACATTCTTCGTGGCAACTCAAGCGGACAAGAACTCAGCTTGCTACATTCTTTTCAAGAATTCTGCTCCGCCCGCAACTTCAGCAATTTCACCGCCTTCGGGTTTCACACCACAACCACTCAAGAAACCACTCTGTCACCATACATTAAATCCTTACCCTTGCCTTGGTTAAGCACGCCAGGAGAAAGAAAGTGCTACGCGATTCTTAACACCGAAATCTAGAATATTCTCAACACCACCATCTTCAACATCAAAGAACTCAATCTCAGCGGCAGAAAACCACATACCAAACTCGCCCGTCACCTCCGTACACCAGATCCTCACCCCTGCCTTGGTCAAGCACGTCAGGAGAAAGAAAGTGCTCCGCTCCGTTTCGATTCCTACCCTACTTCACGAAAACCAACCCTCACAAAAATTTCTCAATCACACATTCAACCCGAGTTCTGAACGTCTCATTTCAAGGAAAAAACGTTCCAAAACACAGGGTTTTCACGGCACCAACGCCGGACCTTGGGGCGCTCAAAAGAATATACATTCAACTATTCGTGTTCTTAACGGCGCTCAATTCGATTAAGAAACGCCTTCACAGTACCCTCCGCAACAAAACCTCTGGGCTGATACTCTTTCTCCTCCCGCAAATTCAGCCCTGCAACAAGAATTACCTCTCAACATCAAAACTTCTACTCAATTTCTACGAAACTCATCACTCCCGCTCACCCTCCCAAGTGTCGACCTCTTAATTGAGTAATCGATTAATCATGAAGTCCTACGAAGAACGCCTCGTCACATTTACCTCTACGCCTTATCCCTCTTCCCCTGCTTCATGGCCTCACGAATCGCCAAAACCCGAACAACTCGCTGCGGCTGGATTCGAGTATGCTGAACATACATATTACTCGGATGAGGTGAAGTGTATCGCATGTGATGCAGAACTTTCGGATTGAGAGTCACACGACAACCCCCTCGCCGAGCATATACGTGTTTCATCAGACACATCGTGTTCGTTTATTAGAGGTATTCAAGAGAAGGAATCTCAAGAAGCTGCTGAGAAAGAAGCTCAAAAACCTACTCCCACATCACGAGACCTAGCCTTCTTTGATCCCTCCCTGCAATTCGACTTTCCGAAACTTCGCCTATACCATGACATTAACAAGTTCGCCGAGCACATTCTACAGTGTGCGAATCAGTATCGTCATGTCGATATCATAGAGTTGCTTCCCAAATGTCTTCGTGATCAGACATTTACATGGAGTCAGAGCATTCAGCTAAAAGATATAACCATCGTCAAATACATGGAGGTTTTGACAGTCAAATTCAGAAAACCTCCGGCGGCAGCTGCACAAGAAACTCCAAAACCAGCTCCGCAAATATCTCAAGAATATCACAAATGCACTGTTTGCTCAGCTGCATTCTCCTCCATCAGCCGACTACTAAGTCATAATCAAATGGTTATCTGCAACAAGGCCTCGTGCAAGCACTGCGAGAGAACCTTCGAGTCAAAGAATCAGCTGCATAAGCACCTCCGCAATCGAGACTGTCAGCAATCATCTCCCACCAAGAGCATAGCGCCTCATAAATCTAGTCTATCAGCACTCACCCCTGCTGAGAGCGCTACTTCTTATCCATCCTCATCTGAAATCTCTACATCTTACTCGGCAACACCTCCGCCGGAATATCGTTCTACAACCCCGCCTCCGATGTATCAGTCATCAACACCAAAAAATTACCTCACAGTCGCTGACCTCTACATGCGCTATGCACCTCTCAAATCAGTCAAATCCTCATGAATTCGCCCAGTTACTCGTTTCAGAACCGTTCTTCCCACACTCACAGTCAAGGATTTGTATAAGAAGTTTCATAAACGTCAAATTGACATGAGATCTCCAAGTCGTCAAATCGGGTCTAGCGCAGTCAAATCAGCATGCGATGCAAAGACCCCGACAATCGCCTCAAATTTGATTCCTCAGAAGGGCGCCAAGACTCCATTTTTCACCATGCCAAAAACCAGTGCTCAGCGACTGAGTTTTCAACAACAACCTCAAGTAACGCCTTCCTTCTTCGCATCACCTCGAGCTATAGTCTATGGCTACCGACGCCATCATAGCCGGAGGCCCGAAGCGTGTTGTTGGTGACGTCGTCGCCCTCGATGGATTTGGCCTCATGGAGAAGACTGCGCCAAAACCATTTGATATTGGATTAAGGTTTAAGGTTCGGGCGGTTCGGAAGGCCTCAGCCAATCACAGGCCTTCATTTCTGGATTTCTTCTCCGGCCGCAAATCCAATATCAGCTGCCCACCCTACACCGAAAACCATTCTTGGCCACCATTTCTTCAATTCTTCACCAATGGAGGCCATTGCAGGACCCCTGTGACCGCGTGACGTCATGCTAGCGACATGGCATCGTCAGGACGTCACCGAATTGAGATCAACATCACCGCCGCAAGGAGAAAGCGAGCGCTAGGGTCAAAAGTTCTTTGTTTTTCATGATTTTTCAGCGACCAAGCATACATGGCGTTTGTTTTTTCTTCTTCTTCTTTTCTACCGCACTGGGGACCAGCGCTTCTTCGGGGGGGGGTAGTGTTACGGCCGTACCCTGCATCCCCTTGACACACCTACCTTTGACACTCCCCTTTAGGCTTAGCGTGTCTTGGCAGGTTCACTCCGCCATACATATATGGCCGTCCCTCCCAGTCCATAGTTGCTCCTCAGCTTGTTATCTTCGTTACATACTACACTACGGTTATCACCACAGTACGGTCCTTACACTATGATACTGTCTATGGGAAGATAGACAGAGAGCTTCAGTCTCCACGATGACTGAATTTATATACGAACGAATCAAACAACATCAAGAGATAGAGAGTTATCAACTTTCTAACCCATGTACCTTCAGAATATAATTCAGAAGAAGAATGTTTCTATATAAAGTCGAAGATCAATAACTTCAAGATCATAAATGCGAAGGCTCAGCTGGAATTTGTACTTCATCAGGCTCTAAACGTCATCAATAAATAGCTCTGAAAGGTCAATTCTCTGATCACAGATATCTGTTCTATTATGAGATCTCTGTGAAATCAAGTTCAAAAAACCTCCCAGCTGCAGCATGTTTTCTATGTATCGTACGACTTTCACGGGATTTAGCTATTTCTAAAGAATATCTTTTAGATACCATGATAAAATAAGCTCATAAAGCAAGCACATCTAGTGATTAGATCCTTTAGAGCAGCTCATAAGGAGTATGCTATGCTTCAGAAATTCTAGCTTCAGAAGAAGAACGATGAGAAACGCATCGCTTTTATTCTTTATTGTATCACTCGATAAGACACTCAAGTGAGAATGTTATATGCTTTACGTAGAAGTCAGTAGACATTCGAAATATATTCTCAGCAATTCACCTCTCAAATTAACAAGTCGAAGAAGAAGAATAAAAAGAAAGTTTTCTTTATACTTCGAGATCTTCGCTTTTGACGAGATGTTGTTCTAACAGCTCGAATTCTCAAGTCGATTCATGAGATTTAGTATTTTTTAGAGACTAACAACTATTCACTGTATCGAGTCATCGACAATTAAATGCTAATCAAGCAATCTCTTATGAGATCTGTCACTGAGCATAATACGAAGTCGTGTCAATTATCTTATATTGTAAACACTCTGTGAGATGATCGATATCTCAAACAAATGACGAAGTTACACGTGATGATCAGTCTTTTAGTCTCTAAAAATGTCACGGTCGCAAAACCGTCCCATCAAAAATCCCAAGTCAAGTTCACCTACCTGAACCACCCGGATGTCAAGTTCACCTCAACTACCCAGCACTCAAGTTTCACCTCAACAACCCGGCGCTCAGATTTCACCTCAACTACCCGGCGATGACTAAGCATCCGAACTCGAAAGTCAAAGTCAGAATCTGGATTTCACCAAGTCAAGTTCACCCTCGCTACCCGGCGCTCGACTGACTAGCACCCGCTCGGGCGCTACTGCTAGCAAGGCTTCTACGGGTATTTAAGGAGCGAATTTCTCACAGCGAACTTGTTTCTCTTTCTTTTCTCTTTGCGTTCGTCTTGTATAATAGATCTAGATCATAGCTACTCAATATTATCTCAAGTTTAAAATAACACTTTACTTCTCTTCGTGACATTACGAACGTTACTTTATATTGTCGTCACTCTTAATCGATAACACTCAGTTAACTCTATTCTACACCTTCACTTCAGTCAATATTTATCTTAGTTCTCGTAATTTCAGTCTCTCGTCATAACTTAACGTACTACTAAGTTATTACGTATAGCATTCAGAGCCTTTAAAGACGTTTTTTAGAATAACCAAGTCAACGACTCTCTATCAGACACGATGTCAGACATTATCAAAGCCGACTTCGATACCCTCGTATCTCTCGTTCATCTTTAGATTAACATATCTAATGATCTAACTACTATCGCAGCGCTAGATCCCGAGCGACTTCTGAATATCTATCGTACTTAATAAGCTTTTATCGACGTCGTCGTAACAGATAACGACGCTCAGCGCTCTGAAGTGCGAAATCTCGAAATTCAAATAACAAATCTTCGTCGAGAGTTACGTCGCGAACAAGAGAAACACGAGCACGCGCAATTAAACAACTTCGTCAGCTTCTTCGAATCAGCTCAGTTCTTTTTTAAGATCAAAAAGACTTACGTCTTCATCGATAATATCTTCGTCGTACGAAAAACACTCAAGTATTTCGACCCTAACCCGTACGATGAAGATCGCGAAGCCCTTAAGGGATTTCTTTACAAGCTCAAGGTCAAGCTATACTTCAACTTCGACTGATATCATAGTCAGCACGATCAAATTCTGTACGTTATGAGTCGTCTCAAGAATATCGTCGAACGACGTATTCTTCCCTTAGTGAAAGCGAAACACGAAATAACGATTCGCATCATTGAAGGGTTTTATGAGATCTTAAACACTATCTTCGACGATCTCGATAAGAAGACTATCACACAGCGCTATATTCAAAAGCTCAGACAAGCGAATCGACCCTTTCATCAATATCTCGCGAACTTTGAAGCTCACATTAATAACATCGACTACGACGAAGAAAATCAACGATTCGCTTTTAAAAAAGGTTTAAGCAGTGAGCTTAGAGCGCTTCTCATATCTATAGACGCGAGTTTACTTTTCTTCGACGCGCTCAAGAAGCTCTATCAACGAATAAATAGCGAGTAACGTCAAATTCAATTATTCGTCCCTCGTGTCACCCGTCTCAACTCGAGCGCCCTCGCAACTTCAACAGTCTTTGCGTCTCGTACGAATAATACCTTCGCAGTTCATAGATCTATCAACGATGACAATATCGTCATGAACCTATTCAACGTGACCCCTCGCCTCGCGAGAGCTCGCGAACCTATCTCAGCTTAGGAACGTCAGAGACGTATCGATAACAAGCTATGTCTTTATGTCGAATATAGTGATTATATGTCTAAAGACTATTTCTTACGAAAATTCATCGAAGAGCGTAAGACACTTCTTCGCACGATGAAATTCGCGTCCTCAGCTGCTCTCGCGATCTCTGAAGCTTCGAACTCGAGAAATACTTAGTCTTCTTATATCGTCGCGTGAGAGAATCTATTAAACAGATCTCGACTCTATCACTAATATTTTATAATTCACAGTTAATCTTAGTCTCTAAGCGACATCTTGCTTATACTTATATACTTAGTCTAGATAATATTAGCTTAAAAGCAAAAAGTTTATTCGACTGTGATATTAATACTGAGTCTTTTCTTGATTCTATTTTCGCGCAATAATATAAAATCTCTTTGTTTTCTCTTGACATCTCTCGAGAGCTTTAAGAGTTTGACGATCAACTCGCTAAGTCAGACTTCGTAACACACTTCGCTCGAGCGTTCTTTTAAGTTTCGAAGCACTTAAGATTCTTCGTAACAATTATCTTCTTCGTTATCACTCTTTCTATCTACGATATCGTTATCGAACTTTTCTAAATAAAGAAAAACTATATTAAGATTCATTTCTTCTCTAAGAGAAACATACTTAGTTATCGTCTAAAATTCGTTATCGATGCGAAATTCGCTTTAATATCCCTTTAATTTCTATCTACGCCCCCTAACGACTACGAAGCTCTTAATGTCTTCGACTCGAAGAAAGAACACTTCTTTAGCTATTATATTATTCGTCGTCAGACGAAACGACGTTAAGCGCGATTTCTGAAGAATCTCGTTGTCGAAACTTTACGAATTATAATATGAGACTTTAGAACTCACTCACGAAAGAGCTCTTTATCTCTCTCAGTCTTAGTTCTCAAGTTCGCGACGCTCTTTAAGATTCGTATAATAGAGACGACGTCCTTCGCTAAGCTTATCAAGAATCTCGAGATTCAACTATTCGCGATCACGATGGACGATATCGAAAAGGCTTTAGAGGAAAAGTCTTATCTCGACTCGAGCATTATCGTTTCAGTCGAATATTAAAACTTTCTAGACGTGTTCTCGCGCGAGAAAGTCGAGAAGCTTTTTTCTTATCGAGACTGTGATCATAAAATCGATCTATTATCGAATAAGGAGTCTGATTTCGACTCTATATATTCGATGTTATAAGGCGAATTATAGATGCTCAAGAAGTACCTAGACGACAACTTGATCAAAGAGTTTATTCGCTTAAGCAAGTCCTTAGTCGTCTCGCTCGTACTCTTCGCTCGAAAGCTCGACGGCGACCTTCGTTTGTGCGTAGATTATCGAACGCTCAACGTCATTATCATCAAGAATCGCTATTCACTTCCTTTAATTCAAGAGACTCTCGTCCGCATTTACAAGATCAAGAAGTTTATCACCCTAGACATTATCGTAGTCTTCAATAAGCTACGCATAACTAAGGACGAGAAATAAAAGACGATCTTTCGCACGCGATACGGGCTCTACGAATCTCTAGTCATGAACTTTGAGCTCTGCGGCGCTCTCTCTACGTTTTAGAATTATATCAACGATATACTTCACGAGTATCTAGACGATTTCTGCATCGTCTATATCGATAACATTTTAATCTATAGCGATAACGACAAGAAGCACATTAAGCACGTTCGACTCGTACTCGAGCGTCTTCGCGAGACGAGACTTCAAATCGATGTACAGAAATGCTTCTTCGAAGTCATCGAAGTCAAGTATCTAGACTTGATTATTACTATTCGAGATGTTCAGATGAATATGAAGAAGATATTCGCGATTTTAGAATAAAATACTCTTCGAAACGTTAAGAACGTTTAGAGCTTTCTAGACTTTGTTAATTTCTATCGACGCTTTATTCAAGAATTCTCTCGACTCGCTGACCTTCTAACGCAGCTTATCAAGAAGAATTAATTCTTTATATGATTTCTTAAGTGTCAAAAAGTCTTCGACTTTCTAAAGAAAGTCTTTATCACAGTTTCAATTCTACTATATTTCGACTCGAAGAAGCAGATCGTCGTGGAAATCGACGCTTCGAATCACGTTGTGACGGAGATCATATCGCAATACGATAGCGACGAATCTCTAAGATCAGTCGTCTACTTCTTCATTAAGATGAGCCTCGCGAAATATAACTACGAAATCTACGATAAGAAACTCTTAGTCGTTATTAGAACTTTCGAGCTTTGACGTCTCGAGCTAAAAGATATCGAAGAGCTCGTTACGATTCTATTCGATCATAAGAATCTCGAATACTTTATAACTATTAAGCTTCTAAGTCGACGTCAAGCTCGCTAATCAGAGTTTCTATCTCGATTCAACTTCAAGATTACGTATCGATCTAACGATCTGAATCGTCGCGTCGACGCTCTTATTCGATAATTAGAAGATCTTTCGCGAGAAAAGAAGAATCATCGTCGAAAGTATTAATAACAGATTATCTTAAAATCTGAAAATCTTGATATTCAGATCTTTGCGCTCTTAGAATTCGTCTTAAAGATACGCTTAATTCTTCTCACATCAATGTTCGTAGTCGAATCAAGTCTCGAACTCTCGAAGTCTACGAAATCCCTCTTTGAAGACTCTGAAGACGATCTCGAAGATTCGATAGACGAGATGATCGCTTTAAAGCTCGCTTTGAATCGCGTCTATTAATAAGATTCTTAAATCAAGATCATCTTTGAAGCTTTGCGAGACGACGTTCGCAAACTTAAGAGTGTGTCTTTAACGAAACTCGACGAGAGGGACGAGCGCATTTACTTTTATAGTGATCGAATACTCGTTCTCGATAATGACGACTTGAGACTAAGAATTCTTCGTCTCGCTTACGATTCCCTCAACGCTAATCACTCGGAAAAGATTAAGCAGTACGAACTTGTGTTCAAAACTTATTAATAATTAGAGCTTCGAAACGACGTTCGACGATACGTGCGAAATTGTCACGATTGCTTTCGATTTAAGATCTCTCAAGACAAAAAGCACGAGTTACTTAAGTCTCTTTTCGTGCTCGATAAACGATGAACGCACATCTCGATAAATTTCATCGTTGATCTCTCTCTAAGTTTAGATCACTTCGAGCGAGACTATATCAATATTCTCGTCGTCGTCGATCGACTTTTCAAGATAATAAAATATATTCTCATAAACAAAATAAACGCCGAGGCTATCGTCAAAGTATTCTATCTGTGAGTTTAAAAGAATCACGACTTTCCAATCACCATCATTTCCGATCGAGATACTCAATTCGAATTCGAATTCTGATACGAGCTATATAAGCTCGCGAACATCAAGATTATTCTTTCGACAGCATTTCACCTCGAAATAGACGATCAGATCGAGCGCTTTAACGCTATTTTGAAGTAATATCTTCGCGCGTATATCGTCTTTCTTCAAAACGACTAAGCTAAGTGATTGTCTTTCGTAGAATTCTTTATCAACAATCATATCTCAGAGACTACTATCGTCAGCTTATTCTTCGTCAACTCGAATCAGAACCCTCGAATGAGTTTCGAGTCCTCGAGGCACTTTAACGACTCTATAGTTCTCGAAGATGTTTAGCTTCGAAACTCTGCAGAGAACTTTACAGCTAAGATGCTCAAGATCGACGAGATTCTTAGAGAACAAATAACTTACGCTCAAGTCAATCAGAAGAAATTTGTTAATCGAAATCGTCAATCCGATCTCAAGTATCGCGAGGGCGATAAGATCTGACTGAACGCTCGAAATCTCTAAATCGAGAAGAGACGTACTCGAAAACTGATTAACAAGTTCGAAGGCCCTTTCAAGATTACGAAAGTCGTTAATTCTCACGTCTATCGTCTCGAACTTCTCACAGATTGAAGCTATCATAATGTGTTCGACATTACTCTATTGCGCTTCGAATCTGATAATGCCTTGTTCGAATAGATGTCGTCGTCCTCGATATTATTTCTCTCTGTTAAAATCGATCGATATCAATTATTCTTAATCGACAAGATCATTAGCGTTAGAATAAGACGCGATCGCTCGTATTACAGAGTTCAGTGAATCAATTTCGGCGCGCCTTTCAGACTTGAATCTTTTAATAACGTCTGCATGACAATCGAAGTCATAAACGAGTTCTACGAGAAGTACTCTATCGTCATAGAGCACCTCACCTGAGAAACGTTTAAGAACAACTCGAACAATTCTAAGTTTCGCGACGACGACAGCGACGACGACGAGCTGTTCGTTTCTTAGAAATAGCGTATATGCTTTATAAGCTTCGGAGCGCATAACGCCATCGTCGAAAGATCTTACGATCGAACGTACGCAGTTAAAAATATGCAGCTAGAAGAATTTCAGTTAATAAATTTTATTCGCCCTCACATATATTCTACGATCTCGATTTGCTCTGAATTTGATATACACTGATTCATTTTAAAATTTTATTTTCAAATAATCGTGTTTTTTCAAAAAGTGGATTTGATCTCGTAGAAGCTCGGGTTTAAAGGGGGGGGGTACTGTCACGATCGCAAAACCGTCCCATCAAAAATCTCAAGTCAAGTTCATCTGAATCACTCGGATGTCAAGTTCACCTCAACTACCCAGCACTCAAGTTTCATCTCAACTACCCGACGATGACTAAGCATCCGAACTCGAAAGTCAAAGTCAGAATCTGGATTCCACCAAGTCAAGTTCACCCTCGCTACCC
The DNA here is from genome assembly GCA_022315425.1 of Pseudevernia furfuracea. Classification (NCBI taxonomy): domain Eukaryota; kingdom Fungi; phylum Ascomycota; class Lecanoromycetes; order Lecanorales; family Parmeliaceae; genus Pseudevernia; species Pseudevernia furfuracea. The sequence continues at coordinate 807,975 of JAIUPT010000030.1, forward strand.
GGCGCTCGGCTGACTAGCGCCCGCTCGGGCGCTACTGCTAGCAAGGCTTCTACGGGTATTTAAGGAGCGGATTTCTCACAGCGAACTTGTTTCTCTTTCTTTTCTCTTTACGTTCGTCTTGTACAATAGATCTAGATCATAGCTACTCAACATCATCCCAAGTTTAGAATAACACTTCACTTCTCTTCGTGACAGAAAAACATATTGTTAAGTCAATTGAACAGACTTCGAAGTATGCATTTGATTTAATCATGACTCGATTCTTTCAATAATACGTCTTATTAGATCAGGTGACTACATGCATGCAGGATTTCTGAGCCTTTCGGACCCAAATCCATGCTTTCTTTTCACATTCTAATTCCGTGTGAAACTATACCTCTAGTCCAGTCACATTCTGAAATACCGCAGTCAAATTCAGTCCCACTCTCGATATATTGACTAGTCGTCTGATGCAGATTCCAGACAATTCAGTCCCAGGCGAGCGGGCCTGGTCTATCATGAATCTGATTCTTATCAAGTCTCGAAATGGTCTGAAGAATGTCAATATAGATCGTCTACTATTTATCTATATCAATAAGCGAATTCTTAATAGATCAAGTGGCCCTGATAAAAAGAAGCTACCGTACACTCACGATGTCTTAGCTTCGAACGAGGAGTTAGCTGAGTTGGAGGATCTATTGCTACAGAATCAGAACAGTCAGGGGGGGGAGGGCGAAGATTTGAAGGACGGGGAGGATTTGGACGAGAAAATGGCTGATGCTGAGACTTGAGCGGCTGGGGGGACTGTTTGACCCTGTTTTTCTACTACAAATGACCCTAGAATAGCTGAATAATCAGGGGGGTTTTTTAGTTGCAACTTGCAATCCCCACCATTGCAAGCAAGTTGCAATCCAAATGCGATTAGCGTGCAATGCATGCAAGTTGCAATCCCAGCCCTAATTCCAACACGGAGCCTAATAAATTTTTCTAACCGAATTAGGCAAGCGCCGGGAAAGCGTTTCTCATCAGATGATCTGCCTATGTTCGAGTTAAATGATCTCCTTGGCTTCATCAATGATATGTTTTTGATTGGGATGACCTCATTTTCCATGGTCAGAGCATCGGAAACATGAACGACAGATGTGAGAACTGCCTTGAGAGAGGTGTAAATCATAGTTATGTGCGTACATCCAGCAGGATCGAAGCTGAAAGCCAGGCCGCTGAAACCCGTGCCATGAGTGTTGACAGGGAAGCCCAAAGGAGAAGAAAGATTGAGTCCGAGATTTCGCCCCTGAACACTCCCAGAAGTGAAGAACAATCTGCTGGAATAGATGTCACCAGTGCCGACGATGACTTACAGAGCCCAAGAGCGATGAATTCTGAAGTTTCGCCTCTAGACACCTCCGAAACAGCTAATGCTCAGCCAGGAAGCCGCATATCAAACGAGGAGTGGCGTAAACGGCGAGACACACTGCGAAAACTCTATATTGAGGAGGAGCTCAGACTTAAAGATGTAACAAGAATCATGGCAGATAAGTACAATTTTGTCGTAACGTATGGCAATGCACCTAGAATGTTGTGAAAAACTTATCACATGCGCCTAACTTGATATAGTGAAAGGCAGCTAAAGCATCGATTCAAGGATTGGGGTTTCAAAAAGAACATCAGCAGCGCAGACGCAGTGGCGATGGTGCTCGCAAACCACAAATCTGAGGGCAAGGTCTCCGAAGTGATGGGCCTTGATATTCCGCACGATAGGCTCGAAAGATCATGGAAGCGACGTAATTACAATAAAGGTAATACTTCGCTGGGTCCCAAATACCTCTCTGCGTGTGTCTGACCATAATATGAAGAAGGGGATATCAGACGATTAGGACTTTCAGAAGTATATACCCCTTTCGGTGATGGACAAGTCGACATCGTTTTTGTCCATGGCCTGAACGGACACCCTCAACGTACCTGGACTAGTGAAAAGAACGAAGTTTTCTGGCCAACTCAACTATTGCCGCCAGTAATAGAAGATAAGGCACGGATATTGATGTATGGATACGATGCAGATGTCACCTCATTCACGGATGTGGTGTCAAGAGACAAGATACACGACTCTGCCCAGATAAAACATCATGGCAAGCACCTGATTGCGGAATTGTGTGAAAATAGGCGGATACGAGAGGCAACCCAGCGTCCTATCGTCTTTGTTGGCCATTCACTAGGAGGTCTTGTCATCAAGCAGGCCTTAATCTACTCGTCGGAGATACGTGACACGAAAATCGAGTATCTACGATCTATCTTTATCTCGACATATAGTATACTGTTTTTCGGAACTCCACATACAGGCTCTAATATCGAAAAATGGGCTCCTCAACTGGCATCTATCTGCGGCGCTGTTCTGCCAAGCCAGTTAGTCGATACTCAGCCGCAACTGGTCAATGCCTTAGTGTCTGGTAGCGAGACGCTCCAAAGTATTGACCGTCAATTCATCCAAATTACTACCAGATTTCGTATCTATTCTTTCCACGAGGGCAAGCCTACAAATCTGAGAGGAAGATTACAGTACATTGTAGATGAGGAGTCTGCGTCTCCAAATGTTCTAGATGTACAGCGTGCTAGTATTCACCAAGACCACTCCCACATGTGTACATTTGAGAATGAGAACGACTCCGATTTTTTTCTGGTTGTGGGAGCAATACAACACTCTACCCGTGAAGCCCCGGAGATGGTCAAAACACGCTGGAATTCGGAGAAGACTGAGCCACTGAAAGAGCCCTTTCCCCGTACAAACAAGGACGGTGGTAAATTAGACGGAATGGTTGAAACTCTCTATTCATCGATATCCAAGATTCGTTACAGGAGTGCGGTTGACTCTCGATACTTCATTCCCAATCACAAGCTCCGCGAAGTCATAGACTCGGACAGCATCCGAAAGGTTCTTCTTGAGAGCCAAATGGAGATATATCATGTTGGCGAGGCAGTTGAGATTATTGATAAGGGCGCATGGAGGGTTTTTGCCATTCTCGTTCTTATAAAGCAGCCTCTGCACATTATTAGCTTCATTGAGGATGCTCGCATGCAATGCGGCCCCATCGACCATCATCTACCATTTGAGCAGACTAAGCTTGAAAAATTGCTACACCGCACAACGGCATGGGACTTCTACGAAAAACAGTGGGAGTTCACGGCGCCGTCCTTCTCAAGGAGTGTGTTTATGAGGAAATTTCCACATGAGTTCGTTCTGCCATTTCTCAACGACGAAGAACTCGCGGCTGGGAGCTTTGCAACAGTTCACAAGATCCAGATCGAGCATTCATACCAGCATTTTGGTGGAGAACCGCACCACGAGGCAAGCTATGGAGTACCATTAAACGGGTCATTGATTTGCTGACTGGACGCTCCAGGTTGTACGGAAAGAGTTCTTCGCTCTGCACGACGAAGTACGTGAGCTTGAGTTACTGTCTAGATTGAGCGTCCTAAAGCACCCAAATATTGTCGAGTTATTGGGCGCTTATGCCTATCAAGGCAAGTACAACCTTATATTCCCACTTGCCCGCGGTGGAGATCTCGCAGGTCTTCTTGGAAGCGATCGGCCTCCTGCGTTTCAGGCGGATGAGAATATCCTTCTTGCTCTATGGGGGCTGTGTTCAGCATTGGACGCCGTCCACCATCTGTTCTCTGAGAACGAGACGCTGACTCGGATTGTTTATCATTGTGACTTAAAGCCCCCCAACATATTGATTCATGGAGCCAAATTCGTGCTCGCGGGCTTCGGTCTGGCCAGGTACAAGTCCGTTAATGCCTACACGGCCCCAGAGGGCGAAGACTTCGGCGCGGCGGAAGAGACGCATGAGGAGCAAATTTCTGGCCGGATTTCTAGCCGGCCTAGCGATGTTTGGTCCCTTGGATGTATCATAATGGAAACGCTGGTCTGGATGAAGTCAGGAGCAGCGGGTGTGTTGGAATTTAGATCTGAGAGGGAATACGACTTTGGGCAGTTCAGAGTCAATACTTTCCACCTTGGTCCTAACGCAGAGGCACCCGCGGTGACAAAGTATCTCATCGGTCTGTCGAACAACGCTAGTACAAAATCAGAGCGTCTGCTTATCGAATCGATCCGACAGACTCTTCAGCTGAATCCTAAGGCTCGTCCCCAAGCAAAAGAGTTGGAGCGGAGGATGCGGTTCATCGTTATTGATGCGATCTCAAGGCAAATTGACTGCTTATACGCTCGCGTGTGTCGGGAAGGCAGCCCCACCCAGGCCTCAATAGAGCGAATGCGGTTCGAATGTTGGAGGGAAGCCTGCGAAAGTCTCTATACCTGCAGAAATTCACCTTCATCATACCACTGGAAGTCGCCGTCATTCTCCGAATTTCAATCGACCTTGGAATGCCTGAGAAGGGTGCAAGATACGCTGGATACGTTCTTACTTGAATCACAAAATCCTATCCGCCGAGCCTACCAATCACCAGAGCGACATTTCATTGACACTCTCATAAATTCTCTTCCAAGTGAGTTGCAAGATGACGCTGGCAGGCATTTGGAGTCGAAGGTTCTGGGTACAGCGTCGCAAGGTTTTGTGGGACAAACAATTTGTCAATCGCATGGAGCTGAGCAACACAGGCCTAGCGTACAAGCGAATATTAAGCAGATGAAGTCACTGGCGACAGAACAGCATATTAGCCGTCCAGATCTTTGGATAGAACCTCGACACCTGAAAGGTCGAAAACAGGTCGGCATCCATTGCCACAGTAGATTGTTCAATGATCAAAACGGAGGGACCATTGGAGTACTGTTTGAATCAAAGAGATATTGGTCGAATCATCTAGAATATTCGGTTCGGTTCGAACTTCGCCCGGGTCTCGAGGCCATTGCTGAGTTGCTACAGCAAGTGAGGGCTGACTGTCCCAATGACTTTCAAGCGCTGCATGTTATCGGGTGCTTGTACGACGCAGCAACGCTCTCTTGTGGCCTCGTATACAGCCTTCCCACATGGACAGGATTAGATGATCCTAATATATCGACACTTCGAAGTGTGCTCGCGGAACAACGGAGCCCGCCCCTAGGAAGTCGGTTCCGTCTCGCCCAAATATTGGGAGCGGCGGTGCTGAATTTTCACAAAGTCAGATGGTTGCATAAAGGTATATCGTCTCTGAATATTGCCTTTATCTACCCAATCGGCTCCTCCTGGCTAAAGGGTATGAACGATCCTTACCTGTTGGGTTTCTCAAATAGCCAACTAGATGGATCGGACCCTTACCTCACCTGGCCGCATGAAAAGCATGACGCTCTGATGGACTCACAGCACCCGGAATACCTCCAAAACGGGGGTAGAATTCGATATCGTCCCGAGTTCGATTACTACAGTCTCGGAATTCTTCTGCTGGAGATTGGGTGCTGGAAGCCTTTCGATGAAATCATTATGAGAATATCAGGCTCTTCCGAGGATGTTCTCAGTGATCTTCGGAGAAAGGTGGTTCCAGAACTAGGAATCACGATGGGTCTGATCTACCGAGACGTCGTGGATGCATGCTTGAGTGGAGATTTTGGCACCGCTGGATTTGATGAGGCGAATGCTGATGACTTTTCAAGCGTCATTTCAGGCTTTGCTGAGACAGTGGTGAAGCAGTTGAAAAAATGCTTAGTTTAATAAAGCATCGGTAAAGTTTGAGATGGTTTTGTGATCTGTAGCTCGTGGAGTTCTCCACAAAGGATACTGTTAAGATGACAGTACGCTGGTCATGAGGTGAGGTATTGTTGTAGGCAACGCTTTTCATTCTTGCAAGGCCTGATTCAAAAATTCTTGCGCCGGTGCCCCATCCTCTGCCATCGTGAGCCGCTAAGGCACCAATGACGGTCTGCACACTTACCGATATGTTCTAATTGCCAGACCAAGCGAATTCGCCGTGTACGGGTTGTGAAGTCGTTGTAGCCTCGGATCAGCTGTCGTAGATACGGCAACTGGCCCACTATTCCAAATCCCGAAGCGACCATGAGAATTCTTTCAAAGTCACCCAGAGGAGCGCTGGCCCCATGCGGACCCGTGAACAATGTCAGACGGAAATCGCTTGGATCGGATCCGCTTCCGTACTTGGCAAGCCGCTGAAGTTTTGAGGTTTCCAGCTGGATCTGTGGCTCGAAAAGGCGAGATACGTATGGATGGTCGATGACGGGTCGTCTGTAGCGGTCAATTCCATGAGAGAAAAAGTAGATTTCTTTCTTGCTCCAGGACTCGCTTAGCTCGGTCGTACCTTTGCCAGGTTGCCCTACACTACATCCCGTTCCTCGACAATTTCTCTCTTACAGTTTTCTTCTTGAGACGCTGGGTGACGCTCGGATCGCTCTCCACTAGGTGATCTGTTTTGGCTCTACGGGATATCAAAATTCTTATCGTCTTCGTGTGACCCTGCCTGACTGCTATATCCAGAGGCGTTAACCTATGTTCTTCTCTAATCTCTATGTTGGCCCCTTTTATCAATAGGATCTTGATCATTGTGCTACTGCCCACCCTTTCCCTCCGAAGCTCCTAACGAGAGTTTGTATTGACGCAAAGCTCAAAGGCTGAGACTACTACCTCAACGAGGACAACTCTGTCATCTTCGACCACCGAACCACAATGTCTCAGTCTTTATATTATCTCCTCGGGGTCTTCTTAAGGTCCAAACCGACTAGCCAGCTCCTCTGCTTCGTGGCCAATCTTCATCGCAGACAACAGCAGCTCGTAGTCGATATTTATTTCTAATTCTCGCATCAAGAAGATCGTGTAGGTGCTATCGGCGATCACAGCCTCGTAACACTGTTCGGGAGCCAGCATGCGAAGCTCGGTCTTGAAAAGCCTCCATTTTCTCCGTACCCAATTCATCGCCACCTTCTCGATTTCGGAGAAATTGGAGCGTTCGATTGTGTGGGCTGATGCGGGTTTCCAGATGCCTCCATCACAACAATTGAAATTGATGCGAACCGTCGTGCTGTTGGAGACTTCCTCCAGTCGGGCTGCTGGACTTGCCAAAATATCTTCTCCGGATTGTAGGTCTATATCCTGATCCGTGTCCAACAGTTACTCGTCCAGTCCAATCCTTTGTTGATCCTCTAATCTCCTTTCATCCTCTAGACTTGGTCTTTGTAGTTCTTCCCCTTCCTCATGCTCTTGTGCTTGCTCTCCCAGAGTCTTTGGATATTGCTTCTTGAGCTTGAGCCTTTGGGATCGCGCCCGGTTGGTTTCTCTGGCCCGGATTTGTCTGGCCTGTTGTTGTTTCGCTCTTTCTTCCCAGTCTCGCTTCTCTCGCTCCTGGCTCTCCATCTTCTGCCTTTCTAGCTCTTGTGCCTCTCGTTCCTCCCTTTCCCGTTCTTCCCTCTCTTGTTCCTCCCTTTCCAGGTCCTGCGCCAATTGTACCGCCTCTTCCCTTAGGTACACTTCCTCCAAAGACAAGGGTGATGCTTTTCCGAAGAACGCAGAATAGATGGACTTCCGCACGAAGAACGACGTAATGCCCTCGCCTTGCTGCTCATCCCTGCTGTCTAGGTGATTGATGAAGAAGTACTCGCCATCTTCCAAGTACTCTTCCACCTTCGGTAGCCCACACCTTCATTTCTTTGCGACTCCTGCGCCATCCGTGACGAGCAAGGGTTTACGCGTTTCGGTTTGACTTCTCGGAACCCTTGCCGTAGAATATTGCTTCAGGTCTGTAATCTCGGGCGACTCAAACCCTAAGCGTTCGGCCAATTCAGCGAACTCGCGCAGCACTGTTGGATCTGCGTGGGTCGTCGGCCGCATCATAAGCTCTTTTCTTGTGGAAGGTTTGGGACTTTTGGGCATTTGAGAGTAATGGCGCATGGCGTAGGCATATAGCTGTCGAAGACCTAAGTCCACTGGATCAACCGACTGCGCCGGGCAGGACGTAAAGCTGGACTCTGCGATTTGGAGGACAGCCCTATCCGTTCTTTCGATTGTATCGGAAAAGGCTCTTGCGAGCGCTGTGGACACGATATCCCCAGGCAAAAGTCTTGTTAACTGGGTCATGCAGCCGGCCAACGCCTCCAAATAGTGAACGTCCTTGAAGAAGGTGAAGATGGAAGGGACGAGACCATCCAACATCTGTAATTTATTCCATATTCCTGCCCGAGCTTGGTCGCTGAAAGCGCTGAAGATCACCCCTCCGAGCAGTTGGCCACACAATATCTTGGCATCTTCCGTCGACGTCCGTGGTGCTTTCAGCTCTATCGCTTCCACTGTCTCTTGATCCACCAGGAGCATGACGTTTATATCTCCCTGGAGAAGTGTATACCAGAAGTCTTTGATATGTTTCAGGTAGCGGAGGATTTCCTATGAAGCAATCAGCAAACGTGGTATGCAGGCAGAGAATCCCATTTCACATCATCGCATTTCATGGCCATGATTGTATGCAATGTGTTAATCCTTATCCCGCCCCAGAGCGCAGAAATCTCCAGGAGCGCGTCGAAAGCGGCGGTCAGCTCATCGTGTCGGAAGAGCTGCTTGAGGCACCGATTCCCATATCGACTCAATCGACTCCACCATCGCCGTTCAAAGCGCAAATTCCGTTGGAAATGATATTGACGGATCTTGCGATAGATCTCGCCGTCGCTCGGCTTTTTTTCGCTGGCATATTCCTCGACCAGATATATTCTCAGGCTGGGATGGAGGTCTATTCAAAGTATTCGTCAGAAGAGTTGTAACATAGACTAACGACAGTTATACCTGCAAGGTATAGATCCACAGCCCACCACCCCAACCTCAACTCCTTCGCCGCCTGAATTCTGTCCTGTCTATGAAGGCATTCCAACTGATAGCCGGCCGGAAAAACTAGCTCCGGATAGCCGCCCGGGGAATATTCAGTCAGTTGCCCCGCTGTGATCCCCGAAAGTCGGATGGCAGCAAGAAGAGCCTGCTCTTCGATCACGGTAGGGACGTGATTGCTGGCGTCAAGCCGCAGACACTCTTCCCGAAAGATGGACTTCAATCTCTCAATGTTCTCGCGGTCACGTTCGTGCGGTCCGTTCGGTCGAAAGCAGAGCGACTTCAGCCTGACCCGGGCGATTCCCTTATACTTGATGTGTTTGTCTGCCTCAACTCTCGACTCTGCCTCTGAGACCGGAGCTCTCCTCATCTTGACAGACTGTGGTGGGCGAAGGATCGAAAGGAGAAAGGAACAGAATGTACCAAGACGCAGGGAGTGCTCTGGCTCAGAGAATTATTATTAGGAGCCAGTCCTGGCCTCCAAAAGTGCCTTTCCCATCCTATTTCCTTCCACCCTCTCCTCTTCTCATCCCTGGCTAATTCTGTCTGATCTGAGCTTTAAATAACAACTCGATCATCGCAAGACTCGTATCCACTTTCGATGTCCCTCTGCTCAAGTCCACTTGCCCGCTACATCTAGTACTCCTACTCATTCGCTACATCATTCACTACGCAGTCGAGCATAGCCTCCCAGAATCCCAACCGCGGCACCCAGTTCATACTGGAAGACCTGACAGGCCTGGAGCAACCCCCTTCACTCCCAGAGCCAGAAGGCCGTATCGCAGAAGAGCAACAGCGGTCGCAGAACCGCCAGGTTCTAAAGAAAAATGTACCAAAAAGAAAAAGATCCCTTTCTCCGCAGAAAGATGGGGCGATGGGAATACCTGGGGTCCGGCCGTACGATTTTACATTGAAAGAGGCCTCTCCGTGGGAAAGCTACTGGAGGATCTTCCAGCTCAAGTTCGATCGCTTCGTGACCGTTGCCGTCCGAAAAGAGCCCCTCCGCAAGTGTGTGATTGTGAAAACCTTTTCGGAGCGGAGCTCGCAGGAGGACATTCAGATGATCCATAGAATTTGGCACGACAAAATCGTGAACGTCCTCGAGACCTTTCGTTTCGAGGGCTCGTTCTACGTCGTCCTCGAGCGCATGGCCATTTGCCTGGTGCAGATCGTTGCTTCTCCTGCCCATCCCGGTGAGCAGGAACTGGCCGCCATACTAAGACAGGTAGACCAAGGGGACATGAATCGAAGGAGCATATACTGACTACGATAGATACTTGGGGGTCTTGCCTACCTTGCCTCGGAAGGCCTGGAGCACGGGTCTTTGAGCTGTTCGACCATCCTTCTGAGCCCTGAAGGAGACGTCAAGATCCGTTGGTCTCTATCACTATCCTCGTCATAGCCGGTGTATCACGTGATGACGTTCCGTCCTCCAGGCCCTTGGAAACTGATTAGTCCTAATCCGCATTATATCCTACATAAACCCTTAATAACGGCGGCCTCCAATTTTTAAATGGCTGGCCACGATAATGTGCCTTTTTTTCTCCCTTTGTGGGCATTTTGTTACGGTACGCCAAGGCCTCCCAAGTGTCAAGATTTAGAATACAGTCGTAACACTAACCCCCCTCAAAGTAGCGATAATCCCCATCGTGTGAAGATGATGCAGGGCCTTATAGACGTCAATAACGTTATGATCCTTTTGGCAATGTCAAAAAACAAACGCGGTCTTTGAGAGTCATCTGAATCATATCCTATTTATCTTAGGCAATGCCCATGCGTCTCCTGGCACTTCACAGACTGTTTATTGTCCATTAAGGGGTTTGAGAATGCTGAATAGACCATCGGTCTCCAATATCTTACTCTCACCTTCAATTTCGGCGATGGCTTTTGAACCTATCATACGAGAAGCCCGCCCCCGCGACTCCCATCAACATCTTCAGCTGAAATTTCATCTTTGGTCCACTGGTCGCTGGTCCGGTTCTGCCGCTTTGATCTTCGACTTTCACGGATTATATTAGAATGGTCAGTGTGGCTGATGAAGGCCATAGTGGCCCCCACGTAAAGTCGCTGCTGGGGAAGCTACTGGAGCAGCCTGCGTGGGATGGAGGTAGCGATCGAGCAAATTGGGTTGCTGAGGTCCTCGAAATGCCTGTGGCGTTTTTTGGAAGAATAGCCATAGCGAATGGGTCAAGAACGAGGGTGGTCATGGTATTGGCGGGACACGAGGCGGCGGTAACGGTCGGTGGGTAGCTGGCTATACTGGGACCGTTACACAAGGTGATATTAGCCATGGCAGACGATGAGCTCGTAAAGCTGTCAAAGCTATTGCTGTTGTCGATAAATCCTGTATAACGCGTCAGATCCACAGCCTGTTCTTCTAAAGCAGTCCAATTACCTTGAGTTGAATGACCCTATCGAAGTATCGAACACAAGCCGTAGCATAAAACACCAGAGGCTATAGAAGTTGCGCTTACATCAGACATAAAGCGTGGACCACCACTGTCATCTATGTATGGTGGACTATTCAATCTACATCCGTATCCGCTTACACAAAAAGGGCACAGTATGAGCAAGCGTGGACGACATTCATATTCAAGGGTGAAGCCTTCGGCCATCTCCCACGTAATTTGTGCCAACAGATGTAGCCATACCAGTGATATCGCTTCCCTCATCTCAACCAAGATTCCTCACTCGCAATTTTCCATCCAGCGCTCACGCATAGTCAGTAAGTCTTCCCACAAGCGGTTCGGGTTAGAAGACGCCCACATGATCTGGGAAGGACCAGCATTGAGATATGACGCCCCTAATTAAACCTGATAGCTAGCATCAGCAAAATAGCGCCCGAGACCTGACAACCTCGTTCTCACAATTGATCGCCACTAAGATGATAGAGGCATTTAGAATCCAACGAAAGTACAGACACACCTCGAGTTAATCAGTTCGACTTGCCTTGATCACGATGAGGTCCAAGCCATGGGCTGCTGCAATGGACAAGAGCAATGCACTTCCCCACGAAAGCGAAGTTGTAACCAAACTTACAGCATTGCGAGCCCAAATTATCAATTAAAAATAGAAAAACAAAAATATGAGAAGAGGAACCCGATGTACTCAAATGTTAAAGAGAAGTACCTTAGAGGACTCAGCCCAATTGGCTTAGCGCGGCTTGGCTCCGCACATCTCTGATCAGTCTCAGCCCTACCTCGGCCTCGGCAATTATCAGATAGAGTGGATATGGGCTGAACGTGTGCTGAGTAGCGCTTGCCGATATATTCTACTTAGAGTGGACATTTATAGAATTCTTGTTGTTTAAAAGCTTGTCTTGTCTTCAATATGGGGCCTCCCCCGCAGCAACCAGATGGTCCGCAGCAGCCAGGGACCAACCCTTTGGTGTGTCAGCCTTATGCGAGTTTCCAACAGCAAGGCCAATTTGACTGGTTTGGTTTAGCACGATCCACCGTGGATTGGTCAGTGGGAGTCTTCGCTAGATTGTCTGCAGCTGGAGTCGATCAGTACACAGCGATTGTTGCGCAGAACTTATGCCCCCTCTTTAGGCTTGGGCCAATCGGCCGTAGCAACATGAACGCTGCATTGACTGAGCTACCTTCCTTTCGAAGCTTGAGTGATGCGGTTTGGTTTGGAATTGGTACACGACATCTACTACGCGATCTTGCAATCACGGATCAGGGTACATTATGCATTGGAATTTGCGCTAGCCTGTCTTCCTGTTACTCAGAAGAGCTGGCAGCCGAGGTCCTTGCGGAAATGGTGAGCGTCAGTAAAGCGCCGGTAGAATTGATGCCATCACTTCTCGAGTGGAAGAAGCTTGTTCATGGCGTCAATGGCGCCTTACATATGAGCCCATTCCCTCGTCATGCTGAGCGATTGATTAGTCTCTTCCCTACGATACAACCATTGACAGAATTGGAAAGAAGTGGCCCCACATGCTCGCTGCCTTCATCTCTTGCCAAAGCACTTCTCGCGATTGGTGATGTCACGCGCGGTGCCGTCGAGGCGATCACGATCGCTGGTGGTGCAGATGCAGGCTGGCTTGCAGCTATCTGCGAATGGCTTTTTGGCCTCCACATACGGATACTGAGTTGGAAAGGGAACATTCTTTACGCCAGCGAAGACCGAACTGGTTTGAGTAAGAAGGTACAGGTCTTGTTTCGGTATCATTCCGACAATGGAGAACCTATGGCTGAAGTGCGTGAATCTATGGAGGTACAATGTTTGGAAAGAGTTTACTACTTGGAAGAAGCCAAAAAATTGTTTCAATCACCCGTGACCGGCTTCATGGAAGGCACGGGGACAATGCCTAGAGTAAGTGGACGACTTTCCTGGGAGACAGCTCTGAGCCAGGCTTTTCGGCCCGAAATCAAGTCTTTATTTGGGATGTCAGAGGTGATGGGACAAGCAATCGGTACCGCTGCAAGGGCGCTCACAGCAATCGTGCATAATGAGAACAAGATATATGAGGCGATATGGCAAGATCCAGACACCAATCAAAAGTGGCCGCGTCATTCGGATACTGCTCATGGCAGAGGATTCATCAATAGTATTGTATATTGGTTTCCTGAGCTTGAGCCTTTGCAAGCAACAATGGAGGATGCAGTACGACTGAGCTATCGCGATGCTAAGTCGGTCTACGAGACACAACTTTCGCTTGTGCAAAAAGCCTGTCTATGTAGTTTCTGCCGCAACGACTTCGTTCACGACAGCAAAGGCCATGGTTTCTGTAAGGTCGTCATCCTTGAAACCATAATCTACTTAGGCCAAATGCTATCCTCAGTTTCCGCAGACCGACGTCTTGGACTGAAAAGACATGGCATTGAAGCAATTTACCAGACGATCCTTTACAACAGACTTTCCACTGGCCCAGACTTCGGCATCCAACATCGTATCCACGGCGCCTTCCATTTTGGTCTCTGCTATTCCAATCTCCGGCGACTCCATCTCGATGTCCTTGAACTATTCGCTGGTGAAGCTGCTGAACAACCTTCATATACATTCGGCACCTCAGCCTACTCCCAAGCCGGCATTTGCACATACCTTAACATCCTCGGAGAAGTTACCGACTCAAAAGAACTCGTAGGTTTGATTCACGTCACACCCGGACGCATAGAATACCACGGACGTCCTTACGATTGTCTTCAAGACGGCGAGCCGCTAGCAATGCAGACACGCGAGCTCTATAAGCGCGGTAACACAAACACAAAACGATTGATGGATCTAGAATATCGGTTGAAGCACCTTGGATCATACGACAAACCTGTCATGCGCGTGAAACAGCATGTCGGCGGCTTGCAAACCTGGTTTGAATCTGAGAGCAGAAGAGGTGAGAAAGCGTCAGTAGTCATGCGACCTGAGGAGCTTGCAAGGTCTATAGCAACATCACGAGGGTTTATTCACTGTTCTGGTCGCGGCGCCTGCGCGGTCGTGAACCCTGGGATAAGATTGCCAGCGCCAGGAGAATGTGCAGCCCAGGAGCAGCTGGGTAAGGTGATCCTCATTGTTCGAGGCAGCTCGCTGATGCGATGTTTGGCATTAAACGGTACGAAGTGCGAGTATGATCTATTGCTACGCAGCGATGAATGCATTCAGTGTTGCATGAGAGCTGCCTTAGCTAGCCCAAGAGAACGGATCATCATCATCATCGGCGAGTAGGCTCCAGGACATTTCACACTCCATTCTTGGCGATTAGAAGCCCAAGCTTCATCGTGAGTGATTTCAGTACCTTAACGGCCAAGGCTGTTTACCAAAAACGGCAATGACATAATATAGACATAATTCATTGGCGTTTAATCTACTTCAAGTGTATCCGAACCTACTTCAGTAAAAAGCAGAGACCAAACAAGCCCAACCGTTATTCTGATGGTACCTTTCACGAGCGCGAAGAAGGAGTCAAATTTGATGCGTTTTCGCGAGAGCTAGAACTACCTTAATGAACATAGAATCCTTGGGTCCACAGCAAGCTCCACCAACAGCAATAGCTTATCCATTCTGAATGTCAATCTCGTAATTTTGTTGCTGTGAACAAGTGCAGCTAGATTCAACGAATAATGATATCTACTAAAAGAAGTAAATTATGGTATATGAAGACTTTAGCTTGTCTGTCTCCAACAAGCCTTCGGGAACGAGATGGGGGCAGGAAGACATTGAGTCTCTTGAAATGGAAGTGGGGCTTGACTTTGGCGTTGGTGTTGAGACCGTCTCAAGGATGAAAAGGATTTTCGTTGGCGAGATCGCGAGGAACTATGCGGCTGACTGCATCGAAGCAGCAGATATGTGAGGAGTTTGTCAAGGCTATCAACACATAGCTTGCCGCAGACAGAGCGTAGTAAGTAAGGTCTAGAACAAAGGTGCACTGCACCTTTTTCGGAGTTAGCTCCGCGTTTTGTGGCATTATCTGTTTTGAACGGTCATATTCTGACATGCTTTTATTACTATTGTTGTTATAGCCGTCGGGCAAGATAGCAACGAGTACGAGTGTTGAAGATTTGATCACGAGCGTAATATTTTCGGATGGGGTCCTTCGCCTCAAAATGCCCGATGGCCCGTCCTCGATTCCTGGTTATAAACTGCCGCACATTCGGGATGGGGGAAAGGGCAGGGTTCGTGGGGCCGAAAAGGGTGACGGCGGTCGAAGTGCCGCTGCAACGAATATTTACTGCCAAGGTTGTGGAGTCGCTCCTCTAAAGGTAGGACGGTATCACCGAGGCAGTAAAGGCACTGGTAGGGTTGGCATCTTACAGAAAAGAGATAAGGGATCGAGGAGTCCGACCCAGGATCGGACTTAACGGCGTTCGAGGGACGTCCTGCGTCATCATCAAGATCGTTTCCTCTCGCCTGAATCCTCCGGATTCGGCGAACTTTGCGAAACACTCCCTCCTGTCGAATACAGAGCGACATCATATCATCGACAATGAAGACCCGTCAATCCACATCGCCCTCGATATCACGAGTCGACGATGAGTTGAAGAAGGCCTTCGCGATGCGCGATCGTTTCATAAAGACGTATCGAACACGTTCTGAGATGAAGAAAATGAGACGAAGCGACTTCGAATCTCTCTTAAGCTGCGCTCGCATATCTTACACGAAAGCGACGACGTCGTATTCTTTTTAAATCTAATTCATAAGCTCGCGCTCTCGCGCTTTGATCTTTCGATTCACAGCTCGTTTGATCTTCTTATATTAATTATAAATAACTTATTTCTCTACACGATAAATGAACGTGAATTATTATCGAATTCGCTGAAACAATTTATCTCAGCGATCGCGAAGCTTTTAAATTTCTTTCTTTTATCGAATACTCACACTCATATATAAGTTTAAATGTGTGTTGCGATAAGTGTTAGTGTTAAGCATTCGTAAGATTCATATAAACGTTAAATAACTCTAAGGCCCGTCATTGCTTTACGATCGTTCGACTAACATACGAAATCATTTAAAAGTACATCGCCGCAAGTATAACTATCTCGTATTCTAGTTCTTAAGTTTAAATCTATATATCTTAACGTCTCATTTATAAATAATATCAACATATTAAAGATAGTGTATTTCGATAATAATATCTACGTTTCGTCTACGCTCGAAGATAAGATAAAGCGTATTTAGACTAATATAGTCTCGATACGCGAACTCTTTAATATATTTAATAATTTTTATATCTTCGTTATAACGAGTTCTTTATTAATCAACGATATGAATAATAAATACGAAGAGAGAGAGAATAATAATATCGATAGTAACGTAGATAATAAAAGCTACTGAAGTAGCGTAAGAGATCTATTTTATTCTCTTAATTTTTTAAAAAGTTATTTAATATCTTATAAAGATTATATCACAATAGCGACTTAATCTCGTTAACTCTTTTGAACGATCTATATATTATCGTGTAATGTATATTAATTCGCGACTCGAAAGCACTAATAACGACTTTTTAGCGCGTCTTTTATCGTCATATAATGTCGAGAATATTCAAGAAACACGTATATAATAATAAGTAAAGTTATATATAAGACGTAAAGATCAATCTGTGTTTATATCTTTTCTTTCAGTCACGATATAACTTCTTCGAGTTATCAGCCTCGCGAAACACTTTCGTATATGAGAATATAATGATATTAGAATCGTTTTGATTGATAATTAATCACTTTTGAGAAATACAAGCACTACAGTTAACTCTCTTCGACGAAGACTTGATCTTAATAAAGTCGAAACGTCTACTTGTGAGAGATACATATAAACTAAAATATCTCGATTATCGATTCTGAGCTATTAACAATAAGAGCTTATTCGTTTAGCTTTCTTGACTTTGATCTCATCTTTAGAATATAATAAAAAGTATTTTAAAAGATTAGTTTAGAATATTCGTATTCGAAAAAGAGACTTCACTATATCGTCACTTGTAGAACTATTAATCGTCGAGTTACGAATATGTTCTTCGTCTATGCTCACAAAGCGAATCGTTATAGAAATAATTTTATGAATCAAGCGAATATTTAACACGAGTAGTTAAAATATTGCTCTTAATTCTTCGAAATCAAAATTCAGCAATTAAGAGTGAATAATATAATATTTAGATCGTTAGCTCTTCTCTCGATATCTCGATAAAATCGCTCTTATTCTCGTTAAAACGACTCTTGCGCACTCACTATACTCTTCGTTTGATTATTAATAATATGAACGTAAAGAAGTTAAGATAATGTTCTTAATCGAAGATCGATAAGATGAGTGCATTAAGAACGAAACATTATGTGAATAATTTGATTTAAGCTATCGAACGAGTAGATATGAAACGTTACGTAGAGACGTTAACTTTAAATAGTATTTATTGACTCTCAGCAAAAGAATTAGAGAAAAATAGAATATAATTATTTAAGCACTACGATAAGACTTTGCTCTCACGTATTGTCTTTTTATTTTACTCTGCAGATAGCGCTTTACACTCTTTCGAAATAAATCTATTATAAATATAGTTATAAATTAAGAAGAATATATACGCTTAAGCATATCTAATCTTTGTTACGTTCGATTATTACATTACAAGTTATTATACTACTTGAAATTGTTAGACTTTCTTATAACATTTCAGCTTTACTAACTCGCGATATTTTTATTTCTTAACTTCTTAGACGCTCGCTCGATTGTTTGAGTAAAAGAGATAATCGATATAATCTCTTACGAGCTAGCTATACTTAACTAACTATTAGCTCTTATTAGTATTTATGCGAACTTCGCGTTTAATAGCTGAGAATTCTAACAGTCTAATTGTAAGAAAGAAGCTAATTGTGAGAGATCGAAGTCTATATTAGACGATAACTAATCGATAGTCGAGCAGATTCGTTTGTACTGAATCGATATTCAAATATCGTAGACGCTCTTCGTGAATTTATAAGTCGTCTATTTGTTCTTGTCGTCTAGAGCGATGAAGCTAAACTTATAAATAAGATAACGATAGAAGATAATCTTTTCTTTCTCGATGATAGCGTAATAATCATAGATTCTTATCGATTTGTAATCGTACGAGATCGAGAAGATGAGAATTTCTCGATAAAGCTCTTTCTTACGCTTCATAGCTTTATAGAGTTCGATAACATCTCTTACGATAACAGTTATACTATAAGCGTTCTATCGATCTGCGACATTAAGAGCTACGATATCGCACTTTATTTCACACGTTAGAAACGAAAAGTATATTCGATAGATTACGACGAAAAAGAAGTTCTTATAAACGCTATCGATAAGCGAATCAAGCTTATTGAGTTGTGTTAGACTAACTTATATAATATAGATATATATAAGACAGACTAGAAATGTATAGCAATGTGAACTTAGCGAAGATATATATATTGCGTATAGTATATCTAATAGTAAGATTAATTCTTAAGAAAGAAAAATGAAAAACTTCGAGATATAACTCTCTTAAGCTTCTCACGTCAAGAATTCGCTTGATATGCGTATATCAAGCGATTCGATTACGCTCGATAACTCTCGAACTTATACGATAGCTATTTTCTTAAGCTCGCTGTTAATATGATCTTCTTTCTTTAAGAATTCGTTCTCGAATTTATTGCTCTAAATAGACTCATTAAAACTCTTTAAATCTCAGAGAGAACATAAGAGAAAGAGTTCTTTTAGATTAGCTTCGCGCTGACATTATAAATCTCAATTTGAAATGCGTAGACTGTGATATCTCTACGCCTTACGTATAAAAATAAAAATGTTCGTAGAGTCGTAGACGACGTGAAGTTTGTTGACGTTGTTAATATCTCTTATTATTTGAGTCGTGAGTTACGCTGTCGCGTCGCCGTCGTTATAAATACGCGACGTGAATAATTGCTATGCGCTAGTCGTGAGCTATATATAAGTTTGTTTTTTTAAACTTTTGCTTTCAGCAAAACACATTTCTCTTTTTTCTAATTCATAGTTATTAAACGTAGACATTATATTCTTTATACTTATACTAAACATTATCATATCATCTATTTGATTATAATTACTTAGATCTTTTCGACGATTAATTCTTCGATCTACGTTCTCTTTCGTTCTGCGATAAGTTAAATTAATCGTAATTTCGCGTACGTTTCTGACACGTTTATAGCTTTATTCTTATAGTATTACTAATCGATTCTTCGTGCGAGTAAAGGCGTTGATTGAGAACTTCTATTGTCGTTGTCTTCGAATAGCGAATTAATATATCTCGAGTAGCTATGATATTATCTTCGCGAAGATAGAAGAGATGCTACGAAAGTATATTCACTGCGTCGATCTGCGAGTCGATTGTAAGTTTGTACGTAAACATATATAGTTCATAATTCAAACATAGCTGAAGCGTCTATTAATCTCAATTTAAGATTCTCTCTGCGTGAGAGATTAGATATCTAACGAATAATCTATTACGACGTCGCGTCTATCGCGAGCGTATTATTCGTCGCGAGTGAGTGCATAAGTATTTATAATATGTTAGCAGATCGTTTTTGACTGTCTGCGTGAAATCCTTTGACGTTAAGTTATCTCGTCACGAGCGAGTTTAGAATCGTCTCGAGAAAAAAAAAAGTCGAACGCATTGACGATTCAACTGAATCAAGTCAAGTCGCTTCGACGAATTGATACGACTCTAAAGGGCATCTACGATGTTCTTCGATTGAGAATATATTTTTCTCACGTTCAATAGACGTTTCGAGCACGTAACAGCTGCGCTAACGATTCGCTAGATAGATCTGTCTCTCATGAACTCAAAGACGTCTTCGAAGTCTAACGATTCTTCTTCGTCGACGAAGAACGACGTCAACGACGATCTCAGCAGCAGCAGCAGCAGCAGCAGTAATAGCAATCGCAGCAATCGCAA
Organism: Pseudevernia furfuracea; assembly: GCA_022315425.1. Taxonomy (NCBI): domain Eukaryota; kingdom Fungi; phylum Ascomycota; class Lecanoromycetes; order Lecanorales; family Parmeliaceae; genus Pseudevernia; species Pseudevernia furfuracea. The sequence continues at coordinate 828,051 of JAIUPT010000030.1, forward strand.
CCACGAGATTAATAATGATAATAACGATGAGAACGAGGTCTTCGTCGACGAGGTTGACGCCTTCGAGTCGCCTTCCCTCGGCGGAGCCTTCGCCTTCCCTACGTCTTTCGCCGTCTCTCTCTCCAGTTCCGCCGCTGCTAGAACTAGAGAGTTAAAGAAATTGAATGTGAATGTCATTATTTAGAGAATTAATGCGAACGAGGAGAAGAAGGAGAACGAGAATAAGAATAATAACGAGAGCAATTAAGTGAACGAAGACGAGATAATGCAAGAGGCGAAGTAATCTAATCTTGCGCCGACACCTTTAATGCGTCTAATCTTCGAATTAAATATAATAGATATACTTCGCGCTGCTTATGAATTGTGTTTTTTCGATTCTCTTTGACCTTTAAACATCTTTTTTTATTGCGATATCTTCGAGCAATTTTAAAATCGTTACTCTTCGAGATATTATCTTTTATATATCTATCGTGCTCTTCGTCTTCGCTTCTTTAACTTTTCGAAAGCGTCTCGTAGCTTCTACGAATATTTTATATCTTTCTCTAATACTTATTAATTATATTTATAAGAATATTTAGCTTAACGAATAAGATATTTTATCTTATTCTTACGCTTTCGCTTGTTCAAGATCTTTTCGATCTCTTATTCTTTTTTATTATCTATTAATTTCGCTGCTATATATATTAATATCGTATTGTTATCTCTACGACGATAGAGTTCTAGTAGTAATATATAAAAAACGTTATATATGCGATAGATTAACGAAAGCGCTAATCGATAAGCTTACTTATCTACGACATTTCGAATAATAAATAAATTAATTATCTTGTTCGAAAGCTTCTTGTTTGATCGTTTTTGTTTGAGATTCTTGATTAATAATATTATCAAGTCTTCTTTCTAAAAGAATTGTGCTTGATACTTTTTGTTATACGTTTTCGCTTACGATTCGAATACTTTTTATTAACGTTTCGTAAGCTCTTCTCGTAACGTATAAATTTCTTTCACACGTTCTTTCGCTACTAATATCTTCTCTTAAAAAGAATCGTTCTCGATTCTCAATTTAAAGTCGAGATTGTAATCGTATATTATATAAAATAAACTATAATTTAACGTCTTATATTAACTTTGTTGATAGATATACTCGACTATAAATAAGAGATTCGCTTAGTCGTTTTGTTGCTCGTTATAAAAAACTCGAAGATAGTGTTTCAAGATTTGATTTTGTCGTTCGATTTGATTATTAGTTTAAGAATAAAAGATAGTGCTTAGTCTACGTTTTATCTTCATTTGATAACAGACTTACGATTAAAACGCACTCGTAAACATAGAGTTACGATTAGTGACTATATCTTTTAATAAGTCAAATCGAAGAAAGATTTCTTTTATAAGTAGCTATTCGAGATCGAAGATATTGATTTTCTTTGTGATTAATAGATATCTTATTATTTTGATGTATCTATCGACGATTATAAGAATCGTATCGTAAACGCAGTCTCTGCGTCGACTTGAAGAAAGATTCGTGATAAAATTCATCGTGATTTTCTTTTAAGAACGGCTTGATTAGAAAAGCGCACTTAGCTCGTCATGTGAACGATGTCGCTTTATCTTCACTCTCTAATAGACATCACATATATTCACATATGATTTTACGTCTGTCTTAATATTATCTCAATAGTATTTTCTAGTCATTAGTTTTAGTGTCTTATCGACATCGAAATATCTCGTCAAGAAATCGTTATAATAACGTCTTAATAGCTCTTCACGAACGAAAGTCTCTTCGAGAACGTATAATATGTTCTTATATTTTAATAGTTTCTAACTATTTTATATTCAAGCTTCGACGTTATTCTTTCGCTTGTTCTGCGCTTCGTCTTCTCTTCGCTGTTGAATATAAAAATCTTTCAGCTAAAGTGCTTTGATAAGCTCGAAGATGAACTTGTTATTAAGATTATATATCGTTTCGCTTATTGTCGCGATATGAATTACTAAGCGTGAAACGAGTTATTTATAATTAATAGTCTTAATAATAGAATTAAGCTGCGCGATAGCTACGTTACGTATATTCTAAGTAAGCATCTCGCTTAAACTCTCTGCTCTCGCAGTTAAAGATTCTCTAAGTCTCGAAGAATATATAACATTAAGATGAGTCTCTTGAATTGCAGCTATCATTAAATTTATAAGTATTATCTTCTAAATAGTCACTTCTTTTCTATTGTTAGTTACTAGATTATATTATATATTCACGTCTAGACTATATATCGCAAAGAGGGGCTTAACGTTTAAGCTACGCTTCGTATACTTATAACTCTTATCTTATCTATACGCTATTCGAATAACAGCAAATATGAGACTTATTAGATCTTTTATCGCTGTCAATTTCTATTATAACGTTAACAATAGTCGATTTAACGACTCGTTTTTATTCTTATAATTAGATCGTCTTGACGACGTATCGACTAAGTTTGTCTTTTCTAATCTGTGTGTAATAAAAAAATTAAACATTAATAACTTCATTGCTTATCTGACTTGTCGTTTATTTAAACTCGTTATTCTTATAAAGTACTTTAGATTGTTATAATTCGTAAGTACTTTCATAGAATAAAAACTCTCTTTTAAATAATAACGTCACTATTTAAAGATCGTTACGATAACGAGTAGCTTTTAATTATGAGTCTCATAATTTCGCTCTATAGAAATCATTTTTCGAGAATAAAATATAACTAAGTGTTATTGCTTATTATCATTTTATAACTGAGTTAAAATGTCTATTAAGTCGAAATCTAAAGTATTCGTTTTCACTCTAATAAAAAGTTCTAAATCAAAGTGATATAGAAGGGGCGCTTTCGTAAAGACTTCGCGAAGTCGTCGAAATGCCTTCTCCGCCTCAACAGGTCAATCAAAAGATTCTATCTTGATTTCCTTGATACTTCTCTTGAGTAAGTTTGTGAGTGATTCGACAATTTGAGAGTAATAATGAATAAATCTTCGATAGAAATTTATAAAGCTTAAAAAGATCTGTATCTTATAAAAGAACTTAGATCTCGATTACTTCTGAATTGCTTTCACTCTACGTTTGTTCATTGCGACGTTATCGATAAATATTATAAAGTTTAGAAATTCGACTTCTGTGGTGAAGAACTCACATTTCTTTAAACTTATATATAGACTAAAACGTCTTAGTCTCTTAAGCACTTGCTTGACATAATCTAAATGTTCTTCTTGCGAACTCGAATAAATTAGAATATCGTTAAGATAAATAACGCAAAAATTGTTAATTAGATTCGTTAACGACTTGTTAATGTAAGTCTGAAAGGTCGCAGAGGCGTTAATTAGATCAAATAACATTATCAAGTACTCAAAGTGATCATAACGCGTACGAAACGCAGTCTTTCACTCATCGCCCTTACGAATTCGAATACGATAATACGTATTCTTGAGATTCAATTTTGTGAATCTCTTAACTTCATTTAAACGATTTAGAGTCTCACTAATCAAAGATAAAGAATAACGATTTTTTATCGTAACTTTATTTAACTCTCGATAGTCGACATATAGTCGCAAGTCGTTATTCTTTTTTGATACGAAAAGAATAAGAAATTCTACTAAGCTCGTTGAATACTAAATTTAGTCTTTCGCTAAGATATCGTCTAGATATGTTCTTAGTGTCGCTAACTCGATGTTAAATAGATTATATAGTGAATCAAATAATAATTTCGCTGTAGTCTTAATAACATAATCACGTTCTTCGTGCGACGAGAGTCGATCGACTTCTTCGATTAAAAATACGTCTTCGTATTCGCGCAACTTCTCTGACAATTTTGAGATAGCGTCTGCGATCTGCGATTATAATATGTTCGCTAAGACTTCGTTAATGTGATATTTTCTTACTAACGCATCAAAAATATCTGTGATTATTAAAGTATACACTAACTTTTCTTTCTTCAATGCGTTAACAAAATCTTAAGATGAGAATATCTTATACGTATACGTATCGATATCAAAGCGTCAGATTCTCTTAACAATATTAATCACGATATCTTTATCTATTAATATTAATAGTCTTAATATAAAGAGTGAATTATCTTCTTTTGCGATAATATAAAAGATATACGAACATCGCTTTATATAACTTTAACTATCTTATAACTTATAATATATAAGATAGACGACATAACAAAAGATCGTATTGTTATTTATTTATTTAACACTTGACAAAGACGCTTCGACTAATTCGAGATTATGTTCGAGAGCAAAGCGCTGATTAATTATATTAACTTCGATCTCGTTATTAAATTGTGTCGAAGTCGACATTAGAATTGCTTCTCGATCTTCTATAATCACTTTCTTTAAGAAAATTATATTAAGTGTCGAAATAACTTCTTATTTTGCCCTCGTCGTTAAGAAGTCTTCGACGAGAGTCTTTCTTTTCTCGACGAAGATAACTCGATAATATAAGCATTAATGTTTTTAACATTATCGATAGACACACGATTAACGTCGTCTGTCTTGAGTTATCGATATTCGTTTGCGTAATATCTCTTCTTATGATAGTTATAGTATTCGACTATCTTTAGATATTTCTTGCTTTTCGACGTTTTGTCTCGAGATTCACCTTCGTTTAAGCGACGCGAAGTATTCGCTTTCTTATTCTTGCGAGATTGCGTCGCTCGTTTATTGTTATTGAGTTTATTCTCTTTCTCATTTTCTTTGTTTCGTCTTTGATTCGTATTCGAATCGATATCGTTTATGCTTCGTCTATCATGTAATGAGCGTGCGTTGACTCTCTTATTCGTATTTTTCAGACGAGTAGTCTGAGCGATAAGATCTTCTCGTTTCGAGACTATTTGTCTCGTGCGAGTGATATCGTCTTAAAGTTTCGAAAGAAGTCTCGTTATTAACGTCGCAACTCGTTAAATTTCGTTCGACGACGATAACTATATTTCAAGACTAAAAAGATAGATCTCAAATTAAATTACTGATTGAAATGATCTTTGTCGCGCATTCGTATAGATCATGTTTATCTTTAGCTATCTATTGATTGAATTCTATATTTTGTTAAGTAGAAAAGAGACGAAGTGATCTTAGCTTTCTATCTTGATCGAATTCTTTTCTCGTTCGTTATATCACTATTTCTTGAGATCTCTCGCTAGAAATTGTATACATTAAATAATTTTATCGTGATCGTTCAAGAAATACGCTAAGATATTTATAAATATAACTTCGACGTCTCGTATTCAGTCACGATGCTCTCGTCTCGATTTGTTATAATAATCGTTAAGATTCTTTGATTTAACACTTCGTCGTTTTGTGACATATGTTAATTTAATATCTAAATAACGTTTTGACTCTGCTCGAGCATTAGAAGAGTCACGACGAATATTCGACGTGTTCGATTCGATATCGTCTTGATTTCGTTTATCTGACGATTTCTCTCGTTGAAGAGCATTAATCTCTTCGTTAATGTTATTTAGTTATCGTCTTTTTAGTAGCTGATCTCGACGTTGAGTTATCTGAGTTAATCGCTCGTTCAAAGTTAGATCGATAACATCGTCTCTCGAAGTAGATATCGATTGTCTTTGACTCTCGAATTTCACGTTAGAGACATAATCTAATTCGTTTAGATTCACTGTCTATGACTGTTCTTCAGACATAATGTGCGAGTTAAATAAATCTGCTTCGTTTTCGATACGTTGCGATTGCGAGCGAGTGATTGTTATTATACTAAGTTCGAATCGCTATCCCTCGATGAAAAGAAGAATTAGAATTGTTAGACTGACTTATATAATATAGATATATATAGACAGACTAGGATTGTATAACAATGTGAACTTAGCGAAGATATATATATTGCGTATAGTATATCTAATAGTAAGACTAATTCTTAAGAAAGGAAAATGAGAAACTTCGAGACATGACCCTCTTAAGCTTCTCACGTCAAGAATCCGCTTGACATGCGTATGTCAAGCGATTCGATTACGCTCGACAACTCTCGAGCTCATACGACAGCTATTCTCTTGATCTCGCTGCTAACACATATTCTCGAAGAATATAAATTCTTCGAGTGTTAGCAACTCAGTTAAAAAAGCTGGCTCCGAGAGTGTCTGCGCTTGACAGTCTCAGACACTCTATTTAGATACTAATTTTAATAATTATCTCCCCTTTTATAAGACTCGTTCTCGAGCCTCAAAGACAAAAATCGCGATGCGTCGAGAAATCTTTATCTCGATATCGTCGATTTTTAAGAACTTCTTGCTCGAAGTTTTAAGGTTCACTTCTCTAAAACTCTCACTTGCTTAGATTCTTTAGAGACTTCGTGCTCGATACTTTCGAGTCTTTTTGAGACGTCTCGTTCGAATTCTTGCTCAGATTCTTTAGAAACTTCTCGCGGAAATGAGATTTCTTCACTCATTCCAGACCTGTGACCCCGTTATAGCGCATTACAGCTGATCTCATTTTTAAGAACTTCTGCTCGAATTCTTCGAGGCTTTTAGAGCTTCTTGCCCGATCTGAATGCTTTAGATTCATATCATTTCGACATTTCAAGAGGATCACTCAGGGTCTCGTGTTCGTGTTCGATGCTTTCGAGACTTCTTGTTCGTGACGGGTCTTTTGTATAGAACATTTTGCTCGAAAGATTTATTTGAATAGAGCGTTCTATTCGAAATTATTCATTTTTGCCTCGATAATGAAATTCTTCGAATCGTTTTTGACTTCGAAGCTCTCTAAAATTTCAATTTTTCCCTCTAAAAAAGTTCATTTCTAATCTTTTAGAGTTTCGAATCCCGACCCTTATAGACTAAGCGTTTCACCCTCGACTAGTTATTTAGACTAGACTCTCTCAATTGCGCCCCGAGATGATCGACTAGATCGATTCGAAAATCAAAGCGCAGACACTATTGTTAACAACTCAGCTAAAAAAGCTGACCCCGAGAGTGTCTGCGCTTAACAGTCTCAGACACCCTATTTAGATACTAATTCTAACATCGAGTTAATACACTATCTTAGAGTATAGTCTTATAAAGATAAACTTAGAAAATAACAGAGCTCTTCTCACTCTTCTAGTGCTAGAGATTTTAAAGTTAAAGTATCGAAATAAATTAGTCGTAGAACAGTTGCTCTATTATACATAATCAATTCGTGAGATTAGGAAAATTAACAATTAGTCTAAAACTTATCGAGACAAGCTGTTAGCAGCGGGATCAAGAGGATAGCTATCGTATAAGCTCGAGAGTTGCCGAGCGTAATCGAATAGCTTGATATACGCATGTCAAGCGGATTCTTGACGTGAGAAGCTTAAGAGGGCCATGTCTCGAAGTTTCTCATTTTCCTTTCTTAAGAATTAGTCTTACTATTAGATATATTATATGCAATATATATATCTTCGCTAAGTTCACATTGCTACACAATTCTAGTCTGTCTTATATATATCTATATTATATAAGTCAGTCTAACAATTCTAATTCTTCTTCTTATCGAGAGATAGTGATTCGAACTTAGTATAATAACAATCACTCGCTCGCAATCGCAACGTATCGAAAACGAAGCAGGTTTATTCAACTCGCACATTATATCTGGAGAACAGTCACAGACAGTGAATCTAAACGAATCAGATCATATCTCTAACGTGGAATTCGAGAGTCAAAGACAGTCGATATCTGCTTCGAGAGACGATGTTGTCGATCTAACTTTGAACGAGCGATTGACTTAGATAACTCAACGCCGAGATCAGCTACTAAAAAGACGATAACTGAATAATATCAACGAAGAGATCAATGCCCTTCAACGAGAGAAATCGTCAGATAAACGAGATCAAGACGATATCGAATCGAACACGTCGAATATTCGTCGTGACTCTTCTAATGCCCGAGCAGGGTCAAAACGTCATTTAGATATTAAATTAACACATGTCACAAAACGACGAAGTGTTAAATCAAAGAATCTTGACGATTATTATGACAAATCGAGACGAGAGCATCGTGACTGAATACGAGACGTCGAAGTTGCATTTATGAATGTCTCAGCGTATTTCTTGAACGATCACGATAAAATTGTTTGATGTATGCAATTTCTAGCGAGAGACTCTAAGAAACAGTGATATAACGAACGAGAAAAGAACTCGATCAAGGTAGAAAGCTAAGATCACTTCGTCTCTTTTCTACTTAACAAAATATAGAATTCAATTAATCGATAGCTGAAGATAAATATGATTTATACGAATGCGCGACAAAGATCATCTCAATTAGTAATTCAATTTGAGATCTATCTTTTTAGTCTTAAGACACAGTTATCGTCGTCGAACGAAATTCAACGAGTTACGACGTTGATAACGAGACTTCTTTCGAAACTTTAAGACGATATCACTCGCACGAAATAAATAGTCTCGACGCGAGAAGATCTTATCGCTTAGACTACTCGTCTAAAGAATACGAATAAGAGAGTTAACGTACGCTTATCACATGATAGACGAGGCACAAACGATATCGACTCGAATACGAATCAAAGACGAAATAAAGAAAATAAGAAAGAAAATAAACTTAATAACAATAAACGAGCGACGTAATCTCGTAAGAATAAGAAAGCGAATGCTTCGCGTCGCTCAAACGAAGGTGAACCTCGAGACAAAACGTCGAAAAGTAAGAAATATCTAAAGATAGTCGAATGCTATAACTGTTATAAGAAGGGACATTACGCAAACGAATATCGATAATCTAAGACAGACGACGTTAATCGTGTGTCTGTTGATAACGTTAAAAATATTAATACTTATACTATCGAGTTATCTTCGTCGAGAAAAGAAAGACTCTCGTCGAAGACTTCTTAACGGCGAGGGCAAAACAAGAAGTCATTTCGACACTTAATATAATTTTCTTAAAGAAAGTAATTGCAGAAGATCGAGAAGCAATTCTAATATCGACTTCGACATAGTTTAATAACGAGACTGAAGTTAATGTGATTGATTAGCGCTTTGCTCTCGAACATAATCTCGAATTAGTCGAAGCGCCTTTGTCAAGTGTCAAATAAATAAATAACAATACGATCTTTTGTTATGTCGTCTATCTTATACACTATAAGTTATAAGATAGTTGAAGTTATATAAAGCGATGTTCGCACATCTTTTATATCATCGTAAAAGAAGATAATTCACTCTTTGTATTAAGACTGTTAACATTAATAGATGAAGATATCGTGATTAACATTGCTAAGAGAATCTAACGCTTTGATATCGATGCGTATACGTATAAGATACTCTTATTTTAAGATTTTGTTAACGCATTAAAGGGAGAAAAGTTAGTATATACTTTAGTGATCATAGATATTTTTGATGCGTCAGCAAGAAAACATTACATTAACGAAGTCTTAACGAACACATTATAATCGCAGATCGTAGACGCTATCTCAAAATTGTTAGAGAAGTTACGCGAATACGAAGACGTATTTTCAATCGAAGAAGTCGATCGACTCTCGTCGCACGAAGAACGTGATCATGTTATTGAGACTACAACGAAATCATTATTTGATTCACTATATAATCTATCTAACATCGAGTTAGCGACACTAAGAACATATCTAGACGATATCTTAGCGAAAGACTGAATTTAGTATTTAACGAGCTCAGTAGAATTCTCTATTCTTTTCGTATCAAAAAAGAATAACGACTTACGACTATGTGTCGACTATCGAGAATTAAATAAAGTTACGATAAAAAATCGTTATTCTTTGTCTTTGATTAGTGAGACTCTAGATCGTCTAAATGAAGTTAAGAGATTCACAAAATTGAATCTTAAGGATGCGTATCATCGTATTCGAATTCGTAAGGGCGATGAGTGAAAGACTGCGTTTCGTACGCGTTATGATCACTTTGAGTACTTGATAATGTTATTTGATCTAATCAACGCCTCTGCGACCTTTCAGACTTATATTAACAAGTCGTTAACGAGTCTAATTAACAATTTTTGCGTTGTTTATCTTAATAATATTCTAATTTATTCGAGTTCGCAAGAAGAACATTTAGATTATGTCAAGCAAGTGCTTGAAAGACTAAGACGTTTTAGTCTATATGTAAGTTTGAAGAAATGTGAGTTCTTCATCACAGAAGTCGAATTTCTAAACTTCATAATGTTTATCGATGACGTCGCAATGAACAAACGCAGAGTGAAAGCAATTCAGAAGTAATCGAGATTTAAGTTCTTTTATAAGATGCAGATCTTTTTAAACTTTGTGAATTTCTATCGAAGATTCATTTATTACTACTCTTAAATTGTCGAATCACTCACAAACTTGCTCAAGAGAAGTATCAAGGGAATTAAGATAGAATCTTTTGATTGACCTGTTGAGGCGAAGAAGACATTTCGACGACTTCGCGAAGTCTTTACGAAAGCGCCCCTTCTATATTACTTTGATTCAGAACTTCTCATCAGAGTGAAAACGAATGCTTTAGATTTCGACTTAACAGACATTTTAATTCAGTTATAAAATAACAATAAGCAATAACATTTAGTTGCATTTTATTCTCGAAAAATAATTTCTGTAGAGCGAAACTATAAGACTCATAATTAGAAGCTACTCGTTATCGTAACGATCTTTAAATAGTGACGTTATTATTTAAAAGAGAGTTTTTATTCTATAAAAGTACTTACGAATTATAACAATCTAAAGTACTTTATGAGAATAACGAGTTTGAATAAGCGACAAGTCAGGTGAGCAATGAAGTTATCAATGTTTGATTTTTTTATTACACACAGATCAGAAAAGACAAACTCAGTCGATACGTCGTCAAGGCGATCTGATTATAAGGGTGAAAACGAGTCGCTAAATCGACTATTGTCAACGTTATAACAGAAATTGACAGCGATAAAAGATCTAATAAGTTTCATATTTGTTATTATTCGAATAGCGTATAAATAAGATAAGAGTTATAAGTATACGAAGCGCAGCTCAAACGTTGAGCCCCCCTTTGCGATACATAGTCTAGACGTGAATATATAATATAATCTAGTAACTAACAATAGAAAAGAAGTGACTGCTTAGAAGACAATACTTACAAATTTGATAACAGCTGCAATTCAAGAGACTTATCTTAATGTTATATATTCTTCGAGACTTAGAGAATCTTCAACTGCGAGAGCAGAGAGTTTAAGCGAGATACTTACTTAAAGTACACGCAACGTAGCTATCGCGCAGCTTAATTCTATTGCTGAGACTATTAATTATAAACAGCTCGTCTCACGCTTAGTAGCTCACATTGCGACAATAAGCGAAACGATATATAATCTCAGTAACAAGTTTATCTTCGAGCTTATTAAAGCACTTTAGCTAAAAGACTCTTATATTTAATAGCGAAGAGAAGACGAAGCGCAGAACAAGCGAAAGAGTGACGTCGAAGCTTAAATATGAAATAGTCAGAGACTATTAAGATATAAGAACATGTTATACGTTCTCGAAGAGACTTTCGTTCGCGAAGAGCTATTAAGACGTTATTATAATGATCTCTTGACGAGATATTTCGATGTCGATAAGACACTGAAACTAATGACTAGAAAATACTATTAAGATAGTATTAAGACAGACGTGAAATCATATATGAATATATGTGATATCTGTCAGAGAGTGAAGATGAAGCGACATCGTTTATATGACGAGCTAAGTGCGCTTTCTTAATCAAGTCGTTCTTAAAAGAAAATCACGATGAATTTCATTACGAATCTTTCTTTAAGTCGACGCAGAGACTACGTTTACGATGCGATTCTTATAATCGTCGATAGATATATCAAAATAATAAGATATCTATTAATTATAAAGAAAATCAATATCTTCGATCTCGAACAGCTACTCATAAAAGAAATCTTTCTTCGATTTAATTCATTAGAAGATATAGTCACTAATCGTGATTCTGTGTTTACGAGTGCGTTTTGATCGCAAGTCTGTTATCAAATGAAGATGAAACGTAGACTAAGCACTATCTTTTATTCTCAAACTAATGATCAAATCGAACGACAAAATCAAATCTTAAAACACTATCTTCGAGTTTTTTGTAACGAGCAACAAAACGACTAAGCGAATCTCTTATTTATAGTCGAGTATATCTATTAATAAAGTTAATATAAGACGTTAAATTGTAGTTTATTCTATATAATGTACGATTACAATCTCGACTTTAAATTGAGAATCGAGAACGATTCTTTTTAAGAAAAGATGTTAATAGCGAAAGAACGTATAAAAGAAATTTATGCGTTACGAGAAGAGCTTACGAAACGTTAATAAAAAGTATTCGAATCGTAAGCGAAAACGTATAACAAAAAGCATTAAGCACAATTCTTTCAGAAAGAAGACTTGATAATGTTATTAATTAAGAATCTCAAACAAAAACGATCAAATAAGAAGCTTTCGAACAAGACAATTGACTTATTTATTATTCGAAATGTCGTAGACAAGCAAGCTTATCGATTAGCGCTTTCGTTAATCTATCGTATATATAACGTTTTTTATATGTTACTGTTAGAACTCTATCGTCGTAGAGATAATAACACGATGTTAACATATATAATAGCGAAATTAATAAATGATAAAGAAGAATAAGAGATCGAAAAGATCTTAAATAAGCGAAAGCGTAAGAGTGAGATAAAATATCTTATTCGTTGAGCTAAGTACTCTTATAAGTATAATTAATAAGTATTAGAGAAAGATATAAAATATTCGTAGAAGCTACGAGACGCTTTCGAAAAGTCAAAGAAGCGAAGACGAAGAGCATAATAGATAAATAAGAAATAATATCTCGAAGAATAACGATTCTAAAATTGCTCGAAGATATCGTAATAAAAAAAGATGTTTAAAGATCAAAGAGAATCGAAAAAACACAATTTATAAGCAGCGTAAAGTATATCTATTATATCTGACTCGAAGATTAGACGCATTAAAGATGTCGACGCAAGATCAGATTACTTCGTCTCTTACATTATCTCGTTCTTATTCTCTTAATTTCTCTCGTTATTATTCTTATTCTCGTTCTCCTCGTCGTTCGCATCAATCCCCTAAATAATGATATTCACATTTAGTTTCTTTAACTCTCTAACCCTAGCTGCGACGAACCCGATAAAAGACACGACGAGAGACGTCGAGAAAGCGAGAGCCTCGTCGAGAAAAGACGATTCGAAGACGCCGACCTCGTCGACGAGAGCCTCGTCCCCTCAGTCATTATCGTTATTGTTCTCATCATTATAATCGTCGTCATCTTCGTTGTCGTTACGATTATTATCGTCTTCGTTATTACTGTCGTTAAAAGATGACGAAGAGAAGTCTAATGAAGAAGAGAGAGAGATCAAATTAAGCGACGAAAGACTCGTCTAGAGATAACGTTAACATGATTAGAGCGTGATGTTAACGAATTCGAAGCACATATCGAAAAGCGCATAATATTATATATATCTCGAAGGGTCTTCGACAAATTGCGTAGGGTTCTAGTCTGATCTAGAATCGTCGTTAGCATATCGAGCTTCTTATGCTCATTTAAACGATTCTACACTCGTTGATGCGCTGAGAACAACTTATCGAATCGTTTGACTTGACGTATTAACGTCGCACGACTGACGTAGTTATAATAATACGAGTCTCAGCGACGTCGTATCGATCGAGCGTATCTAACTCGAAGACGAAACACGTTATTCGCGAACGCTCGAATCGCGGCAATTGCTGAAATCTATTAGTACTTCGATTAACCCATATTTTGTTTACGCTACCAATGCGTTTCGAATAAAAATATATACAGTCACGTAGTTGACTTTCCCCTTCGCACAATTGTCACATCGTGTCAAATTGTTATCTTCGCTATCGAATTTGTTATTGTACGACCCTGCGTCGTGCTCTCAAGCACGACGCGTATAACGATAATACGAATTCTTTAAAAGACGCTTTACTATACGAGTAGATCGTACGATAAACGTCGCGAGAGCGGGCTGAAAGCGTGTTAGTAACGTATACGAAAATCGAGAAGCTTAGACTCACGGCTGATAATATAAGAATCGAGAAAACAATTAAAGCTATCATAATTAAACAGGTGATACGACAAGATTCAGTGTATATATAAGATGTGTGATGTCTACGTTTGATGACTGTGGATTAGAATAGAGGAGAGTGTGTTTTATAAAAAATAAAAAGTTTAAAAAAACAAACTTATATATAACTCACGGCTAGCGCATAGCAATTATTCACGTCGCGCATTTATGACGACGACGACGCGATCACGCGATTTACAACTCAAACAATAAGAGACATTAACAACGTCGACAAACTTCACGTCGTTTACGATTATACGAACATTTTTATTCTTATGCGTAAGGCGTAGAGATATCACAATCTACGCATTTCAAATTGAGATTTACAATGTTAGCGCGAAGCTAATCTAGAAGAACTCTTTCTCTTATATCTTCTCTGAGATTTAAAGAATTTTAATAAGTCTATATAAAGCAATAAATTCGAGAACGAATTCTTGAAGAGAGAAGATCATGTTAACAGCGAGATCAAGAAAATAGTTATCGTATAAGCTCGAGAGTTGTCGAGCGTAATCGAATCGCTTGATATACGCATGTCAAGCGAATTCTTGACGTGAGAAGCTTAAGAGAGTCATATCTCGAAGTTTCTCATTTTTCTTTCTTAAGAATTAGTCTTACTATTAGATATACTATATATAATATATATATCTTCGCTAAGTTCACATTGCTACACAATTCTAGTCTGTCTATATATATATCTATATTATATAAGTCAGTCTAACACAAGCTAAATTCTATTAAATATATAGACTTCGTGAATAGTCGTCGTATAATTCTTAAAGTGAATCACACTATTAAGCGTGATTGTCGCATATTCGAGATAAGAAAAAGAATAAGATTCGCGAGATCGAAAAGAGTGACGACGATCGAAGTGTCGTTATAACGAATATTTATTATTAAGATTATAAAGTCGCTTCTTTAAGAGTAGATCGATATCATCGAGATAATAAAGATATTAATAGAATTTATATCTGATAGAAAAGAGATAGAGAATCGAGAAATTCGACTTAGACTCGAACTTGACGACATTTAAGAGACGTTTCACTTTATCGAAATTACTTTTTCTCGTCTAAGCTCTTCGTATTTAATAAGCTTTACGAAATACTCTCTTCTATCGAATATAGAGTGATATCATATTATCGATAATAAAAACTCGATAATTCATATCGCTCTCGACATTACGAGTCGATAACGAGTCGAAAAAGATCTTGACGATACGTGATCTGTTAAACTAACTTATATAATATAGATATATATAAGATAGACTAGAGTTGTATAGCAATGTGAACTTAGTGAAGATATATATATTGCGTATAGTATATTTAATAGTAAGACTAATTCTTAAGAAAGAAAAATGAGAAACTTCGAGTCATGGTTCTCTTGAGCTTCTCACGTCAAGAATCCGCTTGATATGCGTATGTCAAGCGATTCGGTTACGCTCGATAACTCTCGAACTCATATGATAGCTATCCTCTTGATTTCGCTGCTAACATAATCGTTTCATAAACGCGTATCAAACGCGCTCTAAGATATAAAGAATAAAACTAAGTAACTTCATATCTCTCTCGAGTTACGCTCGTATATCTTATACGAAAGCGACGACGTCGTATTCTTTTTAAATCTACTTTATAAGTTTTCGTTCTCGCGCTTTGTTCTTTCGATTCACGACTTATTTGATTTTTTCGTATTAATCGTAAATAACTTATTTCTCTACACGATAGATAAACGTGAATTAATATCGAATACGTTAAAATAATTCGTCTTAACGATCGCGAAGCTTTTAAATGTCTTTCTTTTAACGAATATTAACACTTTATATCTTAATTAACTCTTTAAGTCGTCGAAAGTCGATTCGTCGATTTATTCGATTAATCACTTGAATTAACTTCGTTCGAGACGTCGTATTTTCGTATATAATTTAAGTGTCGTATCGAATCATGTGAGATAGATAATTGCGTTGAAAGATAATTGAATTGATATAATTCATAATCAGATTACGAACGACCTTATGTTAGAATCAGTACAGAGTCAAGTCATGTAGGTGTATAGAATGAGACAACTAGATGAGGAGCAACTATGGACTGGGAGGGAGGGCCATATATGTATGGCGGAGTGAACCTGCCAAGACACGCTAAGCCTAAAAGGGAAGTGTCAAAGGAAGGTATGTGTCAAAGGGATGCGGGGTACGCTCGTAACACCTTATTGAAATTAGAATCATCTAATGAATAATCATATTAGTCTAGGCTTCGTAAGATCAGAAATCCTCGAACTTAATATTAATGATATTTTCTATCGCTCGTCGAAGATAATAGATCGTGAAAATCTATACGAAGTTAATCTCTTCTTTTAATCGTTTAATTCACTCGTAATACTTATCGTAAAAGAGCGCGATATCGATCGCGATAATATAGTCTCTAAAAAACTACATAGACGTACGAAACAACGATAGATTGAGTATATTCTCTTTTCACGAGATTGATTAACAATTTAATCTCTTTAAAATCTTAAGAATTAGAATCGTCTTGAGATTTATATTTAAGAAAAGATAGACGTCGTCGTTATAGACGAGATCGATAATATGAAATATAATATAAAAGAGAGAATTAGTATTGATAAAGAATATATAGATTTTTTTATATATCTGTTAGATTAATAAATTCGATTTTTTAACGATCACTTACGATCTCTTACGCTTCTTTCGAGACTTAATTCGAATAAGCTTTAATTATAAGATAAGCGTTACTTCTTCGATGATCTTATCGCGTTAAATAAACAAAATTTAGATCGCGATAGATAATTTCGAAAAGAACTTCGAATCGAGATTTAATGAACGTCGCGATTAATAGAATCGTTATTAATTAAACTCGTTGTCGTTCGTGAGAGAAGATATTAATATTCGTTACTTAATAACAACGTAGAAGCTTTACAAAATCGATCGTATTTAAAAGAGACTTATCGATTTCACTATCGTTTAGTCTGTGTTCTTTCGTTAATAAATTATTAATAAATTATTTTAACGTTACTCGCGTGTGTAAAAACATTAATGTGTATATTTTAATTTATATTATAAATTTGCTTTAAGATTAAGAGACTAATTCGTCGACTCTTTCATTTAATATAGAGTTAACTTAATTAATATTAATAGATTTTAATCGAACTAATTTTCTTGATGAAGTAGTTGTTATATATTTAATAAAAGAAGTTCTTGATTCGACTCTTTATTGATCTTTTGAGTATGTAATAGAGATCGATATCGACGATATCGTAATATTTAAAAATCGAGAATTAATAACGTAAGCATAACGACTATAAAATTTATATTAAAGATGACTCACTCTCTTCATAAATCTTCGAGACGATCGATATATAAGTTAATAACGTCTGCGTAAAGAGTCGTTGATCGATAACTTTTATCGATCTTCTCGTATCGTACGTTGTAATATTCTCGAGCTGAGAGCTGACTTCTCGTGAAGAAGAAGATGTGAGACGAGTTCGCGTCTTACTTTTAAGTGTGCAGTAGTACTTTGCGACGAGTTATCGTCGATAACGAAAAAAAGATTTGTCTGTGTGTGAAACGAACGAATATAAGTCTTTGAGAATAGAGATAAATAGAGAAAAGTAGTTTAAATAGAGAGCAAGATAGAAAGAAAGACAGAGAGAAGAAGCAGAGCCATTTTTATTTTCTTGTCTGAAACGATCGAAGATTTTAATATTCTCTTTCTCTCTTTCTCTTCTCGTCTTTTCTCTTCTCATCTCTATACTATTCGATTATGCATTAAAAATTCAATGAGTGACTTCTAATAAAGTGATAAAGATAATCAAGAAGATAATACACGAACGTCTTAACTCGATATAATGAATTAGCGCGTAAGTTTACACGTAGTCGTTGAGAGAGTAAAAGAGAGCGTGAAAGAAGTGTATTAGTCGTTCAAGTAACGTGACGTAAGTAAGAGATTCTAATACAAAAGATGCTTCAAATGACGTTTAAGTATATCGAAATTAACGACTCTTTTATTTAAATTCATATTAAGATAATAATATTTTACTCTAAAAAAATCTTATTTAATCTTAGAATTTAAGATTTTACTCGATTTTTAAAATAATAATAATAAAGATAAAGTAAAAGAATCGTATATAACGAGCGCTCTATCATTTTTTCTCTCTAAATTAACTTTAATATATTTACTTAGATTATTAATATAAAAGCTTTCTTTAATATATAAGTCGCGCTACGTCTAAAATATAAAAGAGACTTTAACTATTATAAGTTATATATAAATTCTTTTTTGAAGTCTTATTCGAATCTTTCTTTAAATCGTTTCTTAAAAGAATAACTTTTCTAACTCTTTTATTTAGCTACTTCTTTATTTAAATAAGTTTATAATCGACTTATCTTAAGAACTCTTATTCTAAAAAGATAAATAGACTGTAACTTAATGCGACGAATCTTCTTTAAAATATGAATAGAATAGAAAGTAATATATATATAATAAAAGAGAGTGTATATATAGTAAAAGAGAGTATATATCTATTCATCGATAAATTTAAAAAGTTTTTACTAAATTTGAAATTGCTAATTCTACGAAACTGACGAAAATCGTGCTTTTTACATAGTTAACAACTCTACTATGCGAAAAGCACGATTTTCGTTAGTTTCGCAACTTTAGAAATTTTTAATAGAATTTAGTCTTATAAATAATTTTCAGTTCTATAGATCTTGATTTTTAATAATCGACGTCGATGACGACAAGATGTTACGACGACGAATATTCACATCACATCAAAATAGATTTCAAATTCAGACGATTCAGACAATTTTCTCGCAGGGGTGTTATCGACATCATTACGTGTGCCTTATTGCGCATATCTTACTATTACGCATATCTTATTGCGTATGTCTTATTGCGCATGCCTTATTGCGCATGTCTTATACTTACTGAAAATTTTTCAATTTGCTGATCGTGCGGATCCGGCGGAAAGGGTTGAACATAGGCAAAGTCTGCTGAATAGGCTAAATCGTGCTGATCGTGCGGATCCGACGAAAATCGTGCGGAAAGAAACTTTTCAGATTTGGGCGATGTTAGTATTCTATTTTTTTCTAGATTTCTATTAAAGCCGCGAAACTCGACGTATTACTCGTTTTAGTTAGCGACTTTTTCGTAAGACTGCTTCCGCATTGAATATTTCAATTGAATAAAATTATAAAACCTCTCTAATGGATAGCACAATCCCACTTTCTTATTAAAAATTAGAATAGCTGTGAAGCCATGCCGGACAACCGATACTGCGGTTCATGTATTTCATTCATCTCATGGCCGCTTTGGCAATACTGTACGTCCGGGTAGACTTAGATAGGACAGGATAGAACAGAAGTACCTAATTTCGGGACTGAAGCTAGCTGTATTCACGTCCATACTCACGCATTCTTGTGCTATCCGTGAGGAACGAGCTGAAGTGAAGGTGAGAAGCTTGAAGTACGGTAGTGCGGTTCCTGTTATTGACATATCATCGTAAGTCCATATAGCTTGAGACTTTCTCAACAACACCGTAAATCTCAATCAAGAAGTTCCCCTTCATCATTTTTCCACTTTTTCTATCCACACCACCAACCAACCTCCCCCCCAACCGCAGCCAAAAACACCATCAAACCCAGCCCCCCAAACAGCCCCCCCCCCCTTTTCCCCTCCCCCGTCCCACCCGTGAACGTCTGCCCCCCATTGAAACTCTTATTCCCCCCCACCACACCCCCAGTCCCCACCGCCGTCTTCCCCAACGCACCAGCAATGAACTCTGCCAACCCCTCCGTCGTCACCGCACCCCCAGACGCGACAACCACATCCGACCGATCCGCCGCTTCAGATACCGTCTCCCCCGACAGCGTAACGGCCGCGCCACCGGGAATGACTGTCTGTGACGCTATGACGATATCGCCCGCTGCGTCAACAACGGCGTATAAGGGATAGGCTTGAGATGGGGTAGGTTGGAAAGCGGCGGGCACGCTAACTGGTTTTCCGTCGATCGTGACGACGGGAGCGCCGGGGTTGAGGGTTTGCCCGCCGCCGCCGATGACGAATTGAGAAGCGCTGTTTGCGGTGATGGTTTGGCCGTTGACGATGATGGTGGGGGTGAACGGGGTGGTGGCGACGTCGAGGAGGGGGATGGTGGTGCTGCCTATGGCGATGTAGGCTGAGGATGGGGCGAGGCTGATGGGCGTGCCGGATACTGTGATGGCGGGAGCGCCGGGGGTGAGTGTGTGGCTGTTGATGATGTAGTGGGATGCGCTGTCGGCGGTGATGAGTTGGTTCCCAAAAGTGAATGATGGTAAAGCTGATGGTGATGGCTGTTTAAGCGGGATTGTGTTGGTACCGATCACGACATTGTTTGCAGAAAGACCCAGACTGATCGGTGTACCGTATATGATTACGGCAGGAGCTCCGGGCGTGATTGTTTGCCCATTGGCGACATATTGTGATGCGCTGTCGGCGGTGATTACTTTGTTTTCGAAAGTGAATGATGGTAAAGCTGATGGTGATGGCTGTTTAAGCGGGATTGTGTTGATACCGATCACGACACTGTTTGCAGAAAGACCCAGACTGATCGGTGTACCGTATATGATTACGGCAGGAGCTCCGGGCGTGATTGTTTGCCCATTGGCGACATATTGTGATGCGCTGTTGGCGGTAACAACCTCTTTTCTCACCGTGAAACCAATCGGAGCGTTGGGAGGATCTTTTCCGATGTTTTGTGATGATTCGGACCCGAGGCCTTGGTTTATGGGGTCTGAGTTGAGGAGCGGTTGACCGGCAACTTCTCCACTTGCTGAACTTCCTGCTGTTGGGAGGTTGGCGCCCTTCGTAATGGCTGCAGGGTCGTCCTCAAGAGGATCCGCATCCGCATCCTGGGATGTGGGTGTTGGATTCGGGTCAGATATTGCTGATCCTGGTATAAGTCCTCCTGCCTTAGGATCCGCATTTACACTCTTTGGGTTTGGAATACTTGCTTCGGGCGTTGGTTGTGCATTATTTGCATTAGTGGGTGCGACTATTGGAGGTGACAACTTTGCCGCTGGGGTAGGTACCGCAGACTGGCTGGCAGGATGTTGAACACCTGGAGCAAGAGCACTCGTTTTCGTCAGAACGCGGGGAGGGTCGAAGCCTGGAAATCGGCCATTTGGCTGGCACCCGTAGGAGCTCCATATGGGTTCGAGGCTCGAGAGACCTGGTGGTAACGAAAACATTGGTTTGGCGGCAAGATCCGTCCCAGCAGGGTTTATCCCGTGGGTATTTAGAATTTCACATCCTGGCTGGGTCTCCTCGATACTATTAGGCACATGGTTGTACCAGTCCAAGTAATTGATAGGTTGGTAGCCTATGAATTCGGTCTCTCCAGACTGAACGCATGGAGCAGTCGCTAAAGCTTCTGGATCATATGCAATAGTAGCATCGCTAATGTTACTTCCGATCTGACCTTGCTCGTAGTATGTGCAGTCCCCCTGGGCATACAGATCTTTGTAAACGACATATACTGAAGGGGAGGTATAAGTGTAGCCATTCGAGACCAAGGTGTATGGTATTTCAGGAGCTTGGGTTGTGGAATTGACTTCTGGCGCCCAGTAATTGACCTGGACTCGAGATACCTGGATTGAGCATGTGTTACAGCAGCTTGCCGGCGGATAAACAGACTTGGGAAAGTGATATGTTGTGTAAGTATTACAGGAGGGAAAAGTCAAGCCTGGTATCGATATCGGCGATGTACATATAACAGTTGAGGATGCGGAAGCTAAAGCAGCTATCACACTGGGGCATGCTGTCTCGTGTACCGAGGCCACACTTTCTTCTGATAGCACGGTAGCTAGCGCAGGATCTGTAACGTTCGCGTTGAGGAATGGCGCGTCACTGACAGGAATTCCACCAGCAGATGGAGACAAATGAATAGTCGAGTTTCGAAGACCCGTGAGAAATCCATTCGTAGGTAAGGAGAATGCTAGCAGCGCGAAAGTAAAGAAAACAACCCGTGAGGCTTCGAGAAGAGACATATCAAAAAGATTGGCGACGGTGAGAAAACATAGAATTGTTAACGACAGTCATTCAGCTAAAGTCTTGATCATGCGTGGAAAGAGTGCGACATCGCCCGTAAATTATGTTCCTCTTTGTCAATGATTTTAGGGATCTTACAGAGCTGATGACAGCTAAATTTAGAAAGCAATATTCCTGCATTAGTGAAAGACGTAGCCCCGAAAATCTTGTACCCAATACCTTATCCGTGGGTCAGCGATGCAGTCATGCAGTTAAAGTATACATGCAAGGCTACCACGCACGGATCGCATCCCAAAAGAGCGTGTGGTGGGGCAGTGTCATACAGCTGCATTTGGTAAAGGCAAGGCTGAGCCCCAACGCCATTTGATAGATACCGAATTAACAAATACTACAACGTTATAAAACACCTTTGCATATAAAATACTGTTCAATTTGACGATTTTGAGACGTAGGTCACACTTAGACTATAAGATATAAGTCTTAGAAGTCTACTAAGTAATAGTATAGATAACTCTTTAATAGTAATATAGCTTATAAATAATCGTCTTAATAGACTTAAATTAGCAAAGCAAGTAAATTAAAGACGTTAATAGTTAATATTCAAGTTATTTATAGTTATATATATTCTTTTAATATTGAAGTCTCGAGCTTTTTAATTAAGATTAGCGAGTTTATTAAGATTAGTAACTAGCGTTCTAAAGTAAAGTATATTAGTATATATAAAAGAATAAGATAGAACTAAGTTAAAAAATCTTAAATTTTTATATATAGTTAATAATTAATTCAATTAGATTACGCTTTTTAATTAGACTCGCTTTATTAGCTCGCTAGATCTTTCGAGCACTCTTATTAAAAAATTTAATAATATATTTTTATAGCTTCAATTATTCTATACTCTTAATATATAATTTTTTCTTTTAAACTCTTAAATTATATAGTCGAATTTACGTATTCTAATATTATAAAACTTATTAAATTTAATCTATTATTAATAAAGTAAAGTAATAAAAGAATCGTATTATAATAATAATCGTAGTGATATGTAACGAAGATAACAAGCTAAGAAGTAACTACCTTATGAACTAAAAGAGAGGTCATATATATAGATTGTAATATCGCGAGAAAATAAATAGAGATCGAAATATTCCTTATAAAGAGAAATGCTTAAGTTCTTATAATATCTCGAAGTTCGATACTACGCGAGGAAAAAACGTATAGAATTTTGAATTTAAGAGATTTATTTTCATAATAAGAATAGATAGTTGCTGTCTTTAATACGTTATAGCAAGCGAGGCGTTGAGGGAAGTGCATACATAGCGATAATGTCGATAGGTCCTCTTTATATCTCGGAAGAACTGGTGATTCATCTCCCTTCAGAAATGTTCAATTACAGATACAAAATTGCCTAATTTTTCTGCTGCTTCAACTCGTGAGATGCGTGAAATCCCAGAGGTGGATACTCTCGATACTGCTCGGAGCTCAACATCGCTGTTTCCAGATGAATTAAGGCCCAGTCCCTGTTCGATTTATTGGGGCCCGTGCTAATTTCTACACCTTCCCACCTCCGAGATTATTACTCACAAACACCACAAGAACGGCAGCATAGCTAACATCAAGATAATCAGCCATCGCTTGCCCACACAACACGTTACAACACAGCAGGCAGACTTACGCAGCCGTACTCCCAAAGATCTCCGCCCTCCTCGCGTTCGTGAGCAGACCGACCACAGCCGCGAAAAAGCAGGTGAAGAGCACGATCATGCCAACGCGGATACTGGTGCTTTGATCAGACACGGCCATCAGGCATACGATGGCGCCGATGAGGAGGATGGCGCTGAGGAAGACGGAAATCACCGCACCGGCGCGTTGGATGCGGCGTTCGGGGAAGTAGAAGAGCTCGCTTTTGGGCGTGAGGGTGTCTCGGCGGGAGCTCTCCTGGTGGGTTCGTGAGTAAAGCGGCGGATCAAGAATCTGCAGAGGAAATTTCCTTCGTCCAGCTGTCGCAAATGGGCGTTTTGCTGGAAGGTGCGTCTCTTGAGATGAGATGAGAAAGGCGAGTGACGTACCTTGAAGAGCCATGCGAAGTACGACTTCAAGAATAGATTGAGTCGATCTGTGTCGACAGGCGCAAGCGCCACCAAGTCGTTTTCGTTCTCGAAGAGATGCTCGTCCCGACCCCAGAGGATAGGTATCGACTTCGACTTGAACAAATTCCTAAAATCCTTCACTGTGCGCGACGAAGGTGCGTTCAGCGCAAGTACTTGGCTTTCAAGGATCATAGCTTCATCTACGTCCCCGGAATCAGTGTCTAATTCGACATCTACAAATTAGTAGTTCCTACGTACGGTATTCCCTGACCTTGACCTTAATCTCAGCATGCAACTTCCTACGCGCAAGTGCCTGATCGTTCATGTCGTTGGCATAATGCATCCATAGCCTTGCAGCCTTTTGCGCGTTTTCATCACCAATGTTCTTTGCATCTTCGCTATCAATTTCTTCGAGCTGTCGCTCGAGATCGTGGAGCTCGCTCTGCAGATAGAGCAGATTCCTGGCGCTTAGATTTTCAAATCTGCGATAAATCGCTGCATCTTTGTCCTTGGACACGAACTCAGCGAAGGCAGGATACCCTTTGAGTCGCCGAGTCGGGGCAGACATCGCTCGAAGGTCGACGTCTGATGCCATTTGCTGGCTTCATCTCAATGCTATCGCCCAAATGTCCACGGTCAAACACCTTCCAAAGAGTGGCATATTGTGAGAGGCTCAGAGCATCTACGAGGTGGAATATTCAAAGCCTTGCGCAAGGTCATGACAGTCATGCAGGTGCGCCCAACACGTCTAGTGCTTACTGGGTGGCTTAGACCCTCCATCACGCCCCTCACTTCACCACTTTTCTGCGTCATTTATATATCTTCTGGGAGCAATTGAAAAACATTCTTACTCTTGAAGCTTCGATTTTTCTCTGGGATGTGCGACTTGTACAAGTGGAGAGGCTCTTTCCTCGGGCAAGACCCCTCGCCTGCTTAGCTCTCTTGGTCGCAGTCTCGCTTGATTGACTGCGATGAGTGCAAGAGCATCACAATTAGTTTTGGAATCAGGCAGATGGTTGGCGACTCAGAAAAATTAACCCTCCCTTCACTCCGTTCATGCCAGTAGTTGTAACAATAGCAGAGCTGCTCACTCATCCTGACCATTTCGACGCCGAGCCTGAAATCCAAACGGACACCAGAATTCCATGCGAACAAGGCTACCGGGCAGCAAGCCGGTGAGCTTATGAAATACTCGAGCTCTTCACATCATTTTTGCCACGTTTTGGATGTCTTTTTGAGCTCTAGACCATGGAGAACCCATCGGAGTTAATGATGTACTTAAGGGCGATGGATCCCGCTGCCATCTCCATACTTTTGGAATCCGCAGACTTGTTGTTTACTGCGACCATCTTCGAGAGGCTCATGATCTCTGCGGCTGTTGTACAAAAATCAGGGCTCAGTATCAAAGAAGATCAGGGGCGTTTCAAAACTTCGACCCCTCTCGACAGTGTCTGGAAAGATCGAGAAGTTTCAAAGATTAAACGAGGTCTGCCGGGTTTCGTCAATGGCTCTCGAACATCTGCACTGGCCGACACAGGAGCAGCACAGAACATCGTTTCTGCGGCCTTTGTACAAGAAAAGGGGCTCAGTATCAAAGAAGATCAACGGCGTTTTAGACTTGGGAATTCTAAGATCGCCCAATCAGTTGGTAAGACGCACTCTGGTGTCCATGTTGATTAAACGCCCGTAATTCAACTTATGCCAAATTATACTCGGACTGATGAAGCTTTGATTACAGGAACTGTGAGTCTTAGTTGGGCCTTCTCGGAGAAACCCAAGGAAATAATTGACATCATCTGCCATGTTCTTCCACAATGTGCATATGATCTCATACTTGGCAGCAAGTTTTTGACAGCCACGGAAACGTTTTCCAAGCACCGTCGCCGCTTGGTTGACTGCGTATTTTCTACGTCCAATGTATCTCACCTCAACTTTTTGGACGGTGGCCGTCAAACCTTAGATGGGAAAGTCGGAGCATATCAGGTCTCTGCCATTCCCGATACGGGAGCTGAGCGAAATGTCATGAATCTTGAGTACGTGTCCAATTGCCTCCCACAACGAACGATTCTCGTTTTTCTCTTCTATTCTCACTAACGCTCTCGCTTCAGCTATGCCAAAACGCTAGGCTTCAGAATTAATGCGCGGCCCGAAGATCGGGGCTTCTTGCAACTCGGAGACGGCACTTTTCAAGAAACAGTTGGACAAGTGAAGACGACCTGGACCTTCGCCTCCGGCTTGAAAATGCTTGTTACATTTGAAGTCCTGGAGAACTGTAGCGCTGACGTGATCCTCGGAGAGGATGTGCTATGGGAACACGACGTCTTCCGAAGCCACGCAGCTTCAATACACGAGAAGCCGTCCGAAAATGAGGATGATGAACTACTCGACCTTGCACCATTCAGCTACACGGGAAAGTGGCAGCAGAAAACCAGTGACTTTAAGCACAAAATTTTGTCAAAGTTCAACAGTATGTCCTCTAACCCAGACCAACATTATTTCAACTACTGACGTAATTAGAATGGTCCCACCGAGAGGATCCCCTCGAGGACGAGACATTCGAGGACTACGAAGCCGAAGAGCGGGACCGCCGCGACCACTGGCATCACCAATACGGCTTCGAAGGCGAAAACGCCAGCCCAGCAGAGAAAGAAGCCGAAGCCCAACGAAAGAGACGCTACGATGCCAGAATTGAAGCCTTTAGACGACGTCCTCCCTGTCCGGGGACCACCGTACCTCTGATCTCCAGCATCCCAACAGCGCCCAACGACGCCCCTGTCCCCCTCGCCACTACGGACGCGAGGAGGACCTCAAATGGGGTTTTCGGATCAACAGCCATCGTCCCTCCGGACGATGCTCCGAGCGATCCTGCCGTTATCGATCAAATACGCAGAGGATTGAGGTTTTGATAGTATGGTTTCTCCTTTTAGGGCATGATGCTCATAGCACAGTGCTGTATAAATTTCTTTTGTTTCCCTATGAATACGCTACATGAGGATCTCGCACAACGGCAGCATTTGGGGAGTCTTGGGTCGACATGTCTAGAGCGGACAATTTTCGTGGTGATTAGTTGATGGCTTTTATCCACCGTCATGCAAATGCACATTATTTATATCTATCTCTATTGTTCCATGGCCAGGCCTGTACATACGCCTTGGGCCCGTCTAATCACCAAAACACCATGCAAATGCCTCATTATCCAAATCGTCAATGCTTTCTTCCAACACCACCATCACTTCTCCCCACCCCTCCAGCCTCCTTCCCTCTCCTCCCACCAACCACCTTTTCAAACACCCGCCTTCACCCCACCAACAACCTTCCCCAACCCCTCAAACAGGTACCCGAACCCAAAATCGAAACCCCTCACTCTGACCGTATAAACGAAGAAATATATCAGCGTCTAATTGTTGATAACGAACGCGAGGAAGATAGGTAGATATCTCCACTTATCGCTCAAACGCACGTTCAAGCTCGTCATATACTCGACGCCGCTAATATACTCGTGCGGCCGAGAAGTTTTGCCTCTTGGCGACAGGCAAAACGAGGCGCAGAACTTGCATTAGCGTAAAGGTAGCATGCAAGGAGCCACACCTATTACGGGAGATTGTTCTCCACCCAGTAAAACGACCGAATCAGCTCAGATTTGAAGATTGATCGGAGGAACTTCGCCCTTCACATGGAAGCTGGCGGCTGTGCCCGATTTTGCCTGTAAAATTTGTCCTCTGGGCTGATTGGTGGAGAATCGAGATACTTTAATACGGAGTAATGCGAGTTATATGCTGGCAGCAGAAAGAAAAGACCGAATTGTTTTCCTATGGCAACGATGTGGCAACACTGCAAACATAGCTCCGAGCCATACGCGCTAGCTGTTCTCTGACACGTATCTAAACGATATGGAAGTCAGCACTTGGCTTTCACGACGGAGAATCCAGTGTTAGAGAAGTTTATAAAGATTATTCCTCTCAAGCCTGTTTGCGCGAGTCGAGTTGCAACATTAGATTAGGGAATGGAGAGTGGGAAAATTCAAAATGCCAGAGCTTTGCCCAGCTTGTTGTCTCCCCAACCGATCAACGTTGTCCAACGCCTGCTCTGTGTCAAAATCGATCCCCAAAACCCTATCATTCGGACTCGTCTCCGCAATCTCCCTATTCCCGGTCCCCAGCAAAATCTCTTTCAACCGCTGATCCTGCGAGAACTTCAATAGTTAGATTCGCCCTCTCAACCACACCATCACAATTCGCATCCTAAACCTCCTGATCGAAATTCTTCGCTTCCCTTCCCAATGCTTTTGCCTCCCTAATGTTGCGAGTATATTTCTCTGCAACGGCATCGTCGCCAATAAGAAATGCTTTGAAATACATCATATACTGCTATGAGGTGTGGAATTGGAAGGGCTTGCCGGTTTCTTCCTGGGTGCTGTTGGGGCCGTTAAAGGGTGAAGGATACCATTGCTGGAGGCAGACTTCGGATTATTGCGGGTCTTCATAGCCGAAGAAGACGTGTTTGTGATTGATTGATTGATTGATTAAGTCATATCGAACACCATACGGGGCTTGCCCCGCAGAGGGCTTTATAGACGTTTAAGGCTCAGTCGGATGTATCTACCTCCGAAAGTCTCACCCTCGAAATAAATTATTACTCTATCTAAAACCTACCCTTTCAAAGCACTTACTCTTATATGATGATAATAAAAGTTCTCGTATCTCGCTGCGTGATTAGTAATCTCTTAATACTCGTTATCTCTTAATGTCTCGTAATCTCTCAGTGCTCGTAATCTTTTAATGTCAAAATAAGACGTTATAAAAGAAAGTATAGTATAAAAATCGTATTCAGAGCTTAAAATCTTTGAATACGACGTCAAAATATAATAATTGTTTATGAGAATCTTTAACTTGATTAAAGCTCTTAAGAGTGTTTTCTTGACACTTTCTCTTTACTATAACATTAAAAACGATCTTTACGATTTAAAGACTGAGATCTTCTTTTTAAGAATATTTCTTTTAAGCTTTCATCTGAGCTTGATCTTAGTTCTTTTAGTCTTTCTCTCGAACTTCTCGAGTCTTTTAAACTTTATCTTAAACTTTCTTTTAAGCTTTCTTTGAGAAAAACAATATTCGTGAATTAAAGATAAATTCTTTGATCTTTATTATCTTTATTAAATACTCGTCTTAATATTATTATTCGCTTTCTCGAAAAGATTCGAAGATAAACGATTATATATCTTAAAGTTTAACGTCGTTTTTTAATACTTTAAACTTGTCGTATAAAGCTATTTAATCGATTTATTTAATAATATATATTTATAAATTTAAAAAGTTTCTATAAAATTTGAAATTGTTAACTCTACGAATCTAACGAAAATTATACTTTTTATATAATTAATAATTTATATAAAATTTTAATAAAATTTTCGTTAGATTCGTAACTTTAAGAATTTTTAATAGAATTTAACTTTATAAGTATTTTTAATTCTATAAATCTTAATTTTTAATAATCGACGTCGACGACGAAAAGATATTATAACGACGAGTATTTATATTATATTAAAATAGATTTTAAATTTTTATAATTTAAATAATTTTCTCGCGAGAGTGTTATCGATAGCGATCTCGAGACTTATATTACGTATATCTTATTGCGTATATCTTACTATCACGTATATTTTATTATATATATCTTATTACGTATATCTTATACTTATTAAAAAAATATTAACTTGTTAATTATACGAATTCGACGAATTCGACGAAAAGAATTAAATATAAATAAAGTTTACTAAATAAATTAAATCGTATTGATTGTACGAATTCGACGAAAATCGTGCGAAAATAAACTTTTTAAATTTAACGATAAAAAGACTATTCTTAAATCTTATTAAACGATTTATAATCGTTTTTTAAATATAACTTATCTTTCTTAATCTTATTCTTTATAACGTTCTCTTTATTCGAATATTCGCTTTTATAATATTTTTTCTTATTATATTTAGAATACTTAATATTCGACTTATTTAAGCGTTCTTTTAATAGATTTAATTGTTATTTTTCTTTAATATTAACTACGTACATTATATCTTCGTAAAGATCTTACTTTATTACTTAAAGCTATTTTATTACTCGTCTTAAGATTTAATCTTATTTATATAAATTATTAAGCGTATACTTCGTTATAACGTATTCTTTGTTATAATCGTTTCTATTTAAACTGCGAAAGATAATTACGAATTACTTCGTAGACAATGATTTTCTACATTATTGTATGCGTAAGAGAAATCTTTAAGTGTCGTCGTCTAACGTACGTGTTATCTAGAATAAAAACTGATGGAATTCAGTCAATCATAGGCCGTTCCGCCCGCACTAGCGTGTCTTTTAACGTGGCGCTAGTGGGCGACTCTTGTCTATCCTTCTCCTTCTCTTTCTTTTTATTCACTACATATATTCTACATAATTATACAATAGAGTCGTTCTATTAGTCACTTAATACAAGATCTCATAGCTATCATATATTTCAATAGGTTATGAGCTCGAATTTTCGTCATTGAGGTCTTCACACAGTAGAAAAATTACCTGCTATACTCTATCGTCTGTGAGAGAATCGATGTTATAATAACAGTGTTAACATAACATCACATCACATAGTTAATTCAAAATAATTACTCAATTGTCTTATGCTATATTGACGCAGATATGAGATTTTTCAAAGCTGAAGAATCAATAAAACTATTAGCTATGAGTCAAAAAGATGAAGAGTGCACTGATGTACTCGAATTTATGAGACGTCGTTTAGAATGCAAATAAGGACTTTTTAACGAATCTATCAGTCACATCAGCATCTACTACTGCTTAGACAACGATCTATCAGACTCAATTGAAGATCTAAAAGCAGACGAACAATTAAGCGTCTGAGCTAATTTACTTTATGTGTGAAGATAAATCAGTCGAAGTCATTGAGAATAATGAAGTTGTCATAAACCGATGAATCAAGTTGAAAAACAACTATTTCGACTTAGATTTCGTTCTTCGATTCATCAAGTTACAAGAACTCTAAACAACGTCAATAACAAGCAGTGACAACTTCATGAAGACGTACGTTGTCAACATACGAGCAAAGTCGAAGAATCTTAGCCGAATAAGAACTAAAATAGACGAGTGAATACTCGTCTCGTTGCTGCTGAACAACCTTGACATCAAGTATAAGAATTTCGTGCATCGTATCATCACGTCGTTGAACGAAGTGTTCGACTTTGACAAAATTGTCACACTCCTTCATGAGGAAGAGCGTCTCCTGAAGAGAGACATTAAAGAATAAGTCATAACCGCCGTCATAAAGCGTTTCAAACAGAAGGAGGACGAGAAGAAGGTCTCTAATAGAGGTAACTTCAATAGCAACCGTGGTCGAGGCTCAACGAGAGATCGCGAGGGTAGGAACAACAACACCATCCAACTCATTTTCAAGAACTCGAATAGTACTAATTATAAGGGCGATGATGACCCATCGAAGTGTCTTAAGTGTTATCTCAACAAGGATAATAATAAGAGACTACACTAATTATACGACTGCTGAACCCTTCATGAGAATCGTATCTCAGACAGATTCCGTGACGTCTTCAAGAAGACTAAGACCAAGACGAATGTCGTCAAAGAACGTGAACGACCAGACGATTTCGAAGATAACCACAGTACTCATATTTCGACAATGACTCACTTGGTTATTGATCAAAACATCGTGACAGACGAAGAGAATAAGATCTGAGACTTCCCGTTCAACGCGACTATATCGAAATTCTATAACGAGAAAATATCGAAGGAGTCGATCATAGAGACTCTCGATTAGTCTCTATCTCAATTAACAGAAAAACAAGAGAGAGAATCGATGATTCAGCTTGCGCATACATCAAACTTTATCGAATACGCAAGCACACGACTGCTTCCCTCTTCGAGAGCACTTTTCGATATCGAATGTCAGAAGAAAGAAATCATAGTGAAGGCATTAAGCGCGCACTCCACGTCTCAGCTTCAACCTACGTCAAACTTTTGCGACGAGACAAGCCGAGAGACAGAGAAAAAGCTTATCTCTCAGTCCGAAGTTGTCGATTTTGAAATAATTGATCAACTTTCATATGAGACGTTCTTATATTTTCGTGTATACTTCGCAGCGTTGAATAGTGATCTCACGACGTCACGAGACTAAATAATCGACTCAGAATGTACTAATCACATGTTCTTCGACAAGAACGAGTTCATCGAGTATCGACCCTATCGTAAAGAAGTAATTGTTGTCAACGAAGTCACTATCTGAACTCAAGAACGTGACACAGTCGAAATAAAATGACTATTGAAGAATAAAATCAGCAACATAGTCCGTGTTGAGAACGTGTTACATGTATCAGACTTTATATGCGAGCTATTTTCAATTAGTCAGATCATCAAGAAGAGATTTGAAATCGCCTTCCTCGATAATGATTATCACATTTTAAAGAATAATATACTTATAGAAAGTATATCAAAGACTCGAAACATCTATATACTGAATGTGTCCCAGTCTACGATCAAAATTGTCGCTCTGATTCAGAAGAATACGAGAGCACTATTTATCGCTCTAATGTTTAACGAAGACGCAGTCGAACTGTGACATCGTCGAATAAGATATCTAAACGAGATAGATCTTAAGAGACTCGTTAACATGAGCAAGAGCATCACCTTAACACAAAAACCTCGAATCAAGTTCATTTGTGAGACGTGTTCTAAGACAAAGTCGTCTCGTAAGATCTCAAGAAGACAACAGCGAGAGATACTCGAAAAACTCGATAAAGTTCATATCGACTTAAGAGAATTATTCAACGTGTCATCGATTAAGGAAGTCAAATACTATATGCTTCTAACGGATCAAGCGATTCTTCGAATCTAATACTTCACGTATAAGCACAAGAACGAAACGTTTAAGCTCTTTCGTGATTGAAAAATTCAAGTGAAAAACGAGTCAGAATGTAAACTTAAGATAATACGCATTGACAATGATACTGAGTTCATCAACGACGACTTTAAGACCTTACTCAAGAACTTAGAAGTTATAATGAAGTTCATCGTGATCTATACTTCAGAGTAGAATGAACTCAGCGAAGTTTAAAATCGCGTCGTTATGAACGACGTGAGAGCTATATTGTTCGACTCGAAACTAATACGTTATCTCTGATTCTGTTACGAGCGTACCCTGCGTCCCTTGACACCTCGTACCCTTGACACCTACGCTAGCCCTATCGGGCCTAGTGTCTTGACAGGTTCACTCAGCCATACATATATGGCTTCCCTTCCAGTACATAGTTGCTCCTTAGCTTGTTATCTTCGTTACATACTACACTACGATTATTATCACAGTACGGTCCTTATAGATTCGAACTTCTTCACATCAAGGTCTATCATATCAGGACCAGGTCTAGAAGGATCATAGGGGTATGAGTAGACGAGGATAAAGAGTCTATCGAACTATCTAGGAGGGAGGCTCTGTATATGTAGGAGGCAAGGCCTCCGCCAAGGCTAGACTAGGCTTCAATGGGCCTAGCGCCTAGCCGGTGTCAAGGGGATGCAGGGTACGGCCGTAACACTACCCCCCCCCCGAAGAAGCGCTGGTCCCCAGTGCGATAGACAGGTGTGTGCCCCCGAAAGAAAAGAAGAAGAAAAAACAAACGTCATATATGCTTGGTTGCTGAAAAATCATAAAAAACAAAGAACTTTTGGCCCTAGCGCTCGCTTTCTCGATGACTCTAGCGGTGAATTTCCGACGGTGACGTCTTTGACGATGCCATGTCGCTAGCGTGACGTCATGCGATGACAGAGGTTCTGAAATGATCTTCATTGACGAAGAATTGAAGAAATGATGATCAAGAAGATGTTTTGCTCTGCAGCAGTCATTTGATATTCGAATTTCGAACAGAGAAGAAATTCAAAAATGAAGGCCTGTGATTGACTGAGGCCTTTCGAACCGCTCGAATCTTAAATCTTAATTTAATATTAAATGAGTTTTTGACGCTGACGCAGTCTTCTTCTTGAGATCAAATTCAGCGAGAGCGACGACGTTATCAATAATAAGCTTCGGGCCTTCGGCTATGACGTCGTCGACAGTTATAGACTATAGCTCGGGGGGAGGCGAAGAAGGTAGCTGTCATATGACGTTGTTATTGAGTAATTAGTCGCTGAGTATTCGAATTTGCTTGAGTGAAAAATAAGTCTTGACGCTTTTCTGAAATGGTCTGGAACCGCTCAAAAACACCATGTTCGAGATTTGATCGGATCGCATGTTGATTTGAGCGCGCTAGGCCAAATTCAGTCGCCCTATCAGTCAGCGGTTTCCAAAATAGGTACTTGCGACTGATCCTGACACTGTTGTCATAGATATCTCTGACATTTCAGATCGTATATTTCCTAAGTACTCAGTTCAGCGATTGACGATTTGCCGTGCTTCTGACTATAGATTTAGTTTATTATAACAAGTTCGTCATCTTCGTCCCATTGTGAAAGTTTATAAAAGTCGAAAGTAGGGTCTGAGCGTGCAATAATGACGTATTTACCCTTCTTTGCGTAAGTCTCAGCTTTTGCTTTAGCGTATTACTCGACGAATCTCGCTGCTTTTCTCTCAGTCAGACCCTCAGCAAATTATTAATAATGAAGTTGTCTTATTATTATGTACGTCTTTAGCTGAGATTTTATCTTTATTATATAAGTGTCTAGAGCATCGCTTTGATTCAAAGAACGAAGCTCTGATTTCATTACGAGATATCTCATAAGGTTCTCCTCCTCGTCACACAGACGAGTGCATTTTATAAAAGCTCTATAGAACTCTGAAAAAGGCTGATTATTCTGCGTCAATTTCTTGAAAGCATGTCAATTTGTGTGTGAAATAATGAACAGAGATATTTCGTATAAATCGATAAGATGATTTAGAAGTTCGTTGACTATCGAATAAGAACGATATCGTCGTCTAAAAGACACGTGTTGACTTGTCTCTCCTTCGAGACGTGCAATAATGTACGCAATCTTAAATGACTCGTGAGAATAGTGATCATCATTATGATTCAGTTTGTCTTGAATTCTCATTTTTCAGTTATCAAATTAAACGTGACTATTGATGTCGATAAAAACAGGTGAATTCGATAGTCTTGAAGTAAGTTTCGATGCTTGTCTGAAAGGCGAGAAAGATCGCTGTCTTAGCGATGATCGAGAAGAAGATGGATCATGATTTTATATCGACCTATTCTAAGATTGCTGCTGAGTATAATATCGTTAAAAGAGATCCTTAATAGATAAGGATCGCTGTACTCTTGATATACGAAGCGGAGGCGAATTTGGTGATGAGAATTTGATATGTAGATTCTCGAATATAAGATAGAGCTGGTCGCGACGATATATAGAGAAGTTTGACCGCGAACCAGGCCTAGAAGAAGAAGAATTTCGACGTCGATGAGGCGGAATATATTTGATAGAGGAAAATGACTGAGTGGAGAAAGAAGTTATTGTTTGAGAAGTGTTTTGATGTTGAGTGTAGGAATTTCGATATTGGAATTGGTGCGAAATATCGAATTTCTTTGTTTCTTATATAACTTTTTTATTTGTTAACCGTTTGACACCTAGCAAAGAATATAAATGCTTTGAAGTGTGTTCTTTGTGAAGATGTTATTATAAGAGAGTAATTTGTTTACAAATTCAGATGTGAAGCTCAGACGAGGTAGAATTTGCGAGCAGAGAAGACGAAGAAGTAGTGTTCGCTCAGAGAAGATTTTCTTGCGAAGGTGAGTGTAATGGAGATTCTTTCGAATAATGTAGATGATTTATAATGTAATGAGATGTCTGTATAATAGAAATACTCAGTGTATTCTTTATCAGGCTCGGTCACTTGCTTCGAGCAGGAAGAAATAAGCCCGTCAATTCTCTTCGCCGGGTGACGTACGAAGGAGACTCTTTATAATGTCAGGACCAGGTCTAGAAGGATCATAGAGGTATGAGTAGACGAGGATAAAGAGTCTATCGAACTATCTAGGAGGGAGGCTCTATATATGTAGAAGGCAAGGCCTCCGCCAAGGCTAGACTAGACTTTAATGGGCCTAGCGTCTAGCCGGTGTCAAGGGGATGCAGAGTACGGTCGTAACATATCAGAAGAATCGAAGTTCAATAATCAAGATATACGATATGATCTCTTATAAGACATGAACTGACGAATAATTATTTTTCGAACACATGAGAATCATTGACTGCGTGATCTGAGTTTATATACTTAAGAAAAAACGTAAGAAACTCGACGAGCGTAACAAGAAATGCTACTTGATAGACTATAACGATATATTCATATTTAGAGTATAAAACCCGATCAGCAGAAAAGTCGAAAGATCGTCACACGTTGATTTTGACGAAACTCGTTTGATGACTTCAGTCGTGCAAGACACGGGCTGTTACGAGCGTACCCCGCATCCCTTAATGACACCTGTCTGTGTTAGCATTCCTTTGTTGACACACTATCCCTTTTAGGCTTAGCGTGCCTTGACAGGTTCACTCAGTTATACATATATGACCCTCCCTCTCAGTATATAGTTGTTCTGTATCTAGTTGTCTTATTCTATATATCTATATGACTTGACTCTGTACTAATTCTGACACTACAACTAGATCACCCTCACTCCATTCGTTTTTTTGACAGTAAGCGAATTCAAATAAGTATGCTGACAGAAGCTTTATCAAGAGACTAAGTGAGACCAAGACACCTTCATCGATTGAGGCCAATATCGACCATTGAGATATCGTATCCCTGGGTCTATTCACTATACGGGCAGAGGACTGAGTATCAAGAGACTAAGTGAGATCAAGACATCTTCGGGTTGAGATCAATATCGACCATTGAGATAGATATCTCTGGGTCTGGTCATCAGACGGCAAAGGGAATCAAAGAGCTATTCAGATAGCGGAATCGTCTTGTGTACAGTGAGCAAGAATAAAGAAGTTACTAAATCATTCGTACGGCTAGCGAATCAGAAAGAAGTCATCAAAACACCTCCCCACCCCACAGCGAGCCTGCTACAAGGCAACGAAATCAGATTCGAAACAACAACAGCAAACGGACGACCTCTTTATTGAGTATGTCGGTCACATAACATAGGGTTTTCACGGCGCTCAATTCGGTTAAGAAACGTCTTCACAGCACCCTCCGCAAGAAAAC
The DNA here is from genome assembly GCA_022315425.1 of Pseudevernia furfuracea. Lineage (NCBI taxonomy): Eukaryota > Fungi > Ascomycota > Lecanoromycetes > Lecanorales > Parmeliaceae > Pseudevernia > Pseudevernia furfuracea. The sequence goes on from JAIUPT010000030.1 coordinate 865,416, forward strand.
CTTCTCTGAGCGAATACATCTTCTCTGCCCGCATTCTAACCCCGTCTGGGCTTCACACCTGAATTTGTCAGCAAATCACCCCATCAAAATAACATCACCGCAAACAATATTCTTCAAAGCACTCACATTCTTTACGGGGTGTCAAACGGTCAGCAGACAAGGAAGTTAGTGGAAACAAAGAAAACCGGCATTCAGTATCTTAACACTTTTTTTCTTTCAACATCGACAGGCCCAATTTCAGCCACCTGCACGACATCGAAAGCAGGTGACACATTCGATTCTTTTTTCCCCTTTTTATCATTTTCACGATCATGACGAACTATAACATAAATTCTACGAATCAGACGCTTGAGTTACGGGCGTAATTTATGTCAGACAGATCATTGATAGCGAAGTACTCGCTATCGATCTTAGAACGAGTGTTAAGAACTTAGTATTGATGAGACATCGACAGTCGAAGCGATAGACTTACGAAGCGGATGAATGCAATGAATAGCACTACGAAACAACACAGCGACGAACGTCGAATAACAAGAGACTATGATCAGAACATGAATAGGAGGTGAATATTTGATGGCAAGAGCTCGGGACAACATGAACAATACTCTCAGAACAGGCTGTCAGCGGGAGTTGATGTGAATACATGCGATGGATTTTTTCGATTTTACATGGACAACATGGGCAAGACAATGTGACTGCAGCACGCATGGACAATGTTGACATGAATAAAACAATGTGGCTGCTGCGGGCATGAACAACACAAGCGTTTACGAAATCACTGGCCCGGATCAGGCCTAGCGCACTCAAATCAGCATGCGATTCGGCCAAACCTCGAACATGTTGTTTTTGAGCGATTCCAGGCCATTCCAGAATGGCGCCAAGACTCGTTTTTCACTCAGGCAAATTCGAATGCTCAGCGACTTGATATTCAATAACAACGCCATATGACAGCTATCTTCTTCGCCTCCCCCCGAGCCATAGTCTATAACTGTCGACGACGTCATAGTCGAAGGCCCGAAGCGTGTTGTTGATGTCGTCGTCGCCCTCGGTGGATTTGATCCCAGAGAGAAGACCACTCCGCTGCCCCAAAAGGATTTGATATTGGTTTAAGATTTAAGGTTCGGGCGGTTCGGAAGGCCTCAGCCAATCACAGGCCTTCATTTCTGAATTTCTTCTCCGACCGCAAATTCAATATCAGCTGTCCACTCCATGACAAAATACCTTCTTGGTCACCATTTCTTCAACTCTTCACCAATAAAGGCCGTTCCAGCACCCCTGCGACCGCATGACGTTATGCTAGCGACATGGCATCGCCAAGACGTCATCGGAGCAATCAAAGATTAGCACCATGGCAGAAAAGGATAGCGCCGGCCCCCCAGCACCATGTTTTCTGCTTTTTGTCTTTCTTACACTTACATGCATAGCGAACGACTCTAGTACAGCCATGAGGACATGTCTTTTCGAAGGGGGGGGATAGTGTTACGAGCGTACCCCGCATCCCTTGGTGACACCTGTCTGTGTTAGCATTCCTTTGTTGACACACTATCCCTTTTAGACTTAGCGTGCCTTGGCAGATTCACTCAGCCATACATATATGGCCCTCCCTCCCAGTACATAGTTGTTCTGTATCTAGTTGTCTTATTCTATACACCTATATGACTTGACTCTGTACTGGTCCTGACACGAGCTACTAACTAGCTGACGTCACTAACGACGACGATGATATACTCGATACAGAGAATGATGCTTCTGAGCATCATTATACATCACACGACGTCGACGACGACTCTCAAGAAGGCTTCAGCTTGCAGCATATATAAGACGTTCTTAACAATGCTTCAAATGTTGTCGAAGATCTCGAAGATGTGAGAGAAACAACAGCATCGAAAGAAGAATTTTCGAAAGATGACGATGATCAGATATCTCAGAACGCTCTAAATGTACACTCAGATTCAAGTATCGACGCAACGTATACTTCGAGATCGAAGCGTGTTCTCGCTTCTTCTCAAAAGATACTTCTAAATAAAAAATGAAGCGATATCAAGATGTGAGCCCAGCGGACTATTACTCATATCAAGTGTAACGCAACTTTACAGTTAGAACGAATATACTATAGACTTGTTATCGTCGATCATGAGAACTCTTAACATTATGACTTTGAGTCGAAATTCGATCTCGCTAACGCTATTTAGAAGATAACTAAAATGCGAAGAAATCAAGATATCGATAACGTCGATAATTACGAGTCATTGACTTATAAAGAAGCAATAATCGATCTCTATACTAAGCAATGAAGTGAGACTATAAACAAGCAAATGTAGTTCTTCGCTATCATAAATATTTGAAAACTAATCAAGAGATCAAAGAACGCTCTCGTTCTTAGCGACAAGTGAGTCTATAAGATCAAGAAGAGACTTGACGAGACGATATTTTACAAAGCACGCTGAGTAGTTCGAAAATTTGAACAAATCTACGATGTCAATTACGATCAAACATTTATCTCCGTTGTCAAATTTATATCGTTCAAAGTGCTATTTTTTATTATAATCTACTACGACCTAGACTGTGAACAAATAAACGTCATAACAGTCTTTCTTAACGCGTTGTTGAAGAAACGAATCTACGTGAAATAGCTCAAGGGATATAAGAACGATAAACACGATATGATATGTCTCTTGCTTAGAGCCCTATATAATCTCAAGCAATTCCCTCGTGAGTGATACGCTACTCTACGAGACTTTCTAATATCAAAAGACTTCAAGCATATCGAATCGAATCACTCACTCTTTGTTAATAAGGAAACACGTCTAATTGTCAGCGTGTATGTGAACGATATTCAAATATATGACCCTCGAGGATCAAAATATATATCGAATCTCAAGAAAGAACTTAGCAAGCGCTTCGCAATGATCGATCTCGATTTATGCTTATATTATTTGAGCATGGAAATTCAGAGAAATCGCGCAAAGAGAAGCGTTCGAATCACTCAGAGCACTTATTTAAAGAAAGTTCTCGTCCGTTTTAACATAACAAATTTCGCCCCCGTGTCAACATTAATAATAATTGATACACAATTGAAAGAGAAATCAGTGAATCAAGCAACTTCGAACGTCGTTCGTGAGTACCAGTCAATGATGAAATCAATGATGTACGTCATAATGCAAACGCGTTCTGATATTTGCTTCGTCATAATTATTCTTTCTCGATACAATCAAAATTCGAATTTCAAGCATATCGCTGCTGTCAAGCGTGTGCTTCGATACTTGAAAGACACAGTCGATCACGATATTATTTATAAAATCGTCAATGATCTCGAGGGGTTTATCGATGCTGACTAGACGTCGAATTCTGAGACTCGTAGATCTCTCGAAGTATACGTGTTCCTACTATATAAAGAGACTGTAAGCTGAACGTCGAAACGTCAGCAGTTCATTACATTGTCGTCTTACGAGACCGAATACATAGTTCAAACGCAAGCAGTCAAGGAAGCAATATAACTAATTCGTCTATTAAACGAGTTAAATGTCGATCTGAGACTTTTATCCAAGTCTATTCTAATCAAGACAGACAATTAGAGTGTCATAGCATTAACTTCAGACTCTAGATTCCATATACGTATGAAGCACATCGACATATAGTGACATTTTGTTCGAGACCAGATGGAAACTGGGACAGTGTTATTCGAGTGAGTATCTACGAGAGAAATGACTGCTGACGGGCTTACAAAGGCTCTCAGCAAGAACAAATTTGATACATTTATAGATCAGTTAGGCCTCAAGAAGAGCGTCTAGAAGCAGGAGTTTAGTATAGACTCTGTGAGAGATATAGGCTCATTATTGCCTGTGTGGGAGTGATGGAATTCAGTTAATCATAGACCGTTCCGCCCGCACTAGCGTGCCTTTTAGCGTGGCGCTAGTGGGCGACTCTTATCTATTCTTCTTCTTCTCTTTCTTCTTATTCACTACATGTATTCTATATAGTTATGCAATAAAGTCGTTCTATTAGTCACTCAATATAAGATCTCATAGCTGTCATATATTTCAATAAAAACTTTTACTTCCTACTCAGACGTACGTTACATATCACACTAAGTACTGTGATATTTAGATCTTAACTAATTTTATAATAAGAACGTTATTTGCTTCTCGAATTAATTCAAAAGTCTAATCTAACTGCGTGATACACTAAATCACGACGTTGCGCGACGAGGTCGCGACTAATATAATTATAACGACTATACTATATAGAGAGAAGACGATGTTAAGATAACATAATTACGACTCATCTCGTAGTTAGTCTGATATCACTAATCTCGATAAACGAGGTCGATCTTAATAATAATATAAGTTATTCGAGAGACTCGAGAGCTTACGCTTCTATATTTGCGTTCAATTATCGAATAAGAAGATCGATAGTTATAGTTAACGTTAGGTCTTAGAGCGGGATTTAACGAGAGAGATAGAATATCGAGATAAAGAGTATCGATTACGTATCGTTACTGCTTCGATAGTTGACGTTGTTGACTTAGATTATTGACTCGAGCGAGGATAAGAAGTTCTCGTATTCACGCGTTCGTTTAAAGTCTTGACGCGATCTCGCGTTGTGAAAACTCTACTTAGAGAAGACAAGATTCTAAGAAGAGAGTTCGACGCGCGATTAATCGATTTTTATATAATATTGTTATTCGTTAAGCACGTAAAGCTAATTTTAAAGAGTAAATTCTATAATAAATATATCGAGAAGACTCTATAAAAGAATAGATATTATCGTTAAGAATAAAGCGCGATAGACGTACGAACGCACGCGACAGCGAGAGCGAGAGTTGAGTATCTTCTTGATATGAGCATAATCTAAACTATTTCGACTTTGTTTTTCGTTGTTTTCGTTACGTTGTATTCTCGAAGCGAGCATCGTGAGAGAAAAGGTGAATATCTATAATCTCTTCGATTATATCGAGATCACACGCTCTCGCGTAGCTGATGTGAAGTGATTAACTATTAATATGTCTTTTATCTTTAGTCACTCGACACTTCTTAGACGCAAAGTGAGCGCGTTGCTGCGAGATTTGTTTTCGTTCGTTCGTTGTTGTTATTGCTACTGCTGATCTCGCTCGCGTCGCGTCGTCGCATCGTCGTATCGTTTTTATCTCTCTGAGATCACTTGACTCTGTTACACACTGCAAGCAACGCTGAATCGTTGTTTATAGCGATAACAGATTCGTAGTCGATAGCACGTATAGCTGAATCTAATTATTAACCGTATACTTCGTTATAACGTATTCTTTGTTATAATATACGTTTATTAAAACTATAATAATATTAGAATTAGTCGATCTCGTTTTAAGCGTTAAATTATTAATATCGTTACTTATTCTTTTAATAATAACTAATATTATATTAATAATCTCGTTAGCTTCTTTAACGTATAAAAAGTACGTCGATATTATTAAAATTAACTTTTCTTTATCGCTTATATTATATATACGTCTAAATTCGTTTTAAGTCTTTTAAGACGTTATTATTTAATTAATATAATATTATTAACTCTCTTCGATATCGTTAGATAGTATATTATTTATTTAAGCGTTTAAAATCATTTAATTTGTAACTCCAGAATCAGTATCAGAGTCAAGTCATGTAGGTGTATTGAATAAGACAACTAGATGAGAAGCAACTATGGACTGGGAGGGAGAGTCATATATGTATGGCGGAGTGAACCTGCCAAGACACGCTAAGCCTAAAAGGGAAGTGTCAAAGGAAGGCATGTGTCAAAGGGATGCGGGGTACGCTCGTAACACTACCCCCCCCCTCCGAAAAGACATGTTCTCATGGCTGTAGTCGCTCGCTCATAGTCGCTCGCTATGCGTGTGGAAGAAAGAACAAAAGCAGAAACATGGTGCCCGCCGGCGCAATCCTCAGCCGCAGTGCTGATCCCAAGTCTCTCCGGTGACGTCTTGGCGATGCCATGTCGCTAGCATGACGTCATGCGGTTGCAGGGGTGCTGGAATGGCCTCCATTGGTGAAGAGTTGAAGAAATGGTGGCCAAGAAGGTATTTTGCCATGGAGTGGACAGCTGATATTGGATTTGCGGCCGGAGAAGAAATCCAGAAATGAAGGCCTGTGATTGGCTGAGGCCTTCCGAACCGCTCGAACCTTAAATCTTAAATCAATATCAAATTCTTTTGGGGCAGCTGAGTGGTCTTCTCCCTGGGATCAAATCCATCGAGGGCGACGACGACATTAACAACACGCTTCGGGCCTCCGACTATGGCGTCGTCGGCAGTCATAAACTATGGCTCGGGGGGAGGCGAAGAAGGTAGCTGTCATATGGCGTTGTTGTTGAATATCAAGTCGCTGAGCATTCGAATTTGCCTGAGTGAAAAACGGGTCTTGGCGCCATTCTGGAATGGCCTGGAATCGCTCAAAAACACCATGTCCGAGGTTTGACCGGATCGCATGCTGATTTGAGTGCGCTAGGCCGAATGCAGTCTAGCCAGAGTTGTTCATGTTGTTCAGCAGACAGCAGTCACATTGCTTTGTCGTCCATGCCAGCATTGTCCATGCCTGCTGCAGTCACATTGCTTTGTTCATGTTGTCCATGTAGAATCGAAAAAATCCATCGCATGCAAATATGTTTTTCACCTCAACTCCTGCTGACAGTCTGTCCTGGGAGTACCATTGTAAATTTGCCCTGTGCCTCCCAAGCTCTTGCCATCAAATATCTACCTTCTATTCATTTCCTGACCATAGTCTCTTGTCATTCAACGTCCGTCGCTGTGTTGTTTCATAGTGCTATCCATTGTATCCATCCGCTTCGTAGACCTACCGCTTCGACTGCCAGTATCTCACCAATACTAAGTTCTTGACACCCGTTCTAAGATCGATAGCGAGTACTCCGCTGTCAATGACCTATCTGACATAGATTACGCCCGTAACTCAAGCGTCTGATTCGTAGAATTTATGTTATAGTTCGTCATGATCGTGAAAATGATAAAAAGGGGAAAAAAGAATCGAATTTGTTATCTGCTTTCGATGTCGTGCAGGTGGCTGAAATTGGGCCTGTCGGTGTTGAAAGAAAAAAAAGTGTTGAGATGCTGAATGCCGATTTTCTTTGTTCTCACCTAACTTTCTTGTTTGCTGACCGTTTGACACCTCGCAAAGAATGTGAGTGCTCTGAAGAATGTTGTTGCGGTGATGTGTTAAGAAATCGAGATGTGAAGCCTAGGCGTCTTTTTCGTGTTGTGTGGTCGATATGCTCAGTGAAGAGATCGTCCGTTTGCTGATTGTTTTCGGGTCTGATCTCGTTGCCTTGTAGCAGGCTCGCTGTGGGGTGAGAAGGTGTGTGTGACGATTTCTTTGCGATTCGCTAAGTCGTACGAATGATTCAGTAACTTCTTTATCCCTTGCTTACTGTACACAAGGCGGTTCCGCCATGGTTCCTTTTGCCGTCTGGTGGCCAGACCCAGAGGTGCCCTCTGCCCGTATGGTGGGTAGACCCAGGGATACGATGTCTCAATTGTCGATATTGACCTCAACCCGAAGGTGTCTTGGTCTCACTTAGTCTTCTTGACAAAGCTCCTGCCAGTATACTTATTTGAATTCGCTTACTGTCAAAAAAACGAATGGAGTGAGGGTGATCTAGTTGTAGTGTCAGGACCAGTACAGAGTCAAGTCATGTAGGTGTATAGAATAAGACAACTAGATGAGGAGCAACTATGGACTGGGAGGGAGGGCCATATATGTATGGCGGAGTGAACCTGCCAAGACACGCTAAGCCTAAAAGGGAAGTGTCAAAGGAAGGCATGTGTCAAAGGGATGCGGGGTACGCTCGTAACATTTAATTTATAACTCGAGACTCGTTATCGTAGTCTAAGCGTAATAACGTTTTATCGATTATATTAAATGAATCTCTTTTTATATAGAATCGTTTTTAAATTTATACTTACGTATAATAATTATTATACTTTAAAATTAATATCTTACTTTTATATACTTTTATAATTATTTTATTTAAATAATTTATGTTTATTTATAATTTATTTTTTTATTAAATAATTTTTAAAGTTATAGTCTCTCTCTTTAACGAGATTAAGATAAGCGACTTATAATTCTTTAATACTAATAACGTCGTCTTCTCGATAAATATAGTATCGTTACGTTTAAAAGATATTTTAACGTCTTTTATAAGACTTAATAAATCGTTATTAAGTATTAATAATTAGTCGAGCTTATAATTTATTATAATATTAAATGCGTCGTAACGAAAAAATAATAGTTTGATAGACTAAATAGATTTAATATTATATAATTATATAAAACTTAAAGAAGTAATAAAAGTATAAGAAAAAAAGCTATATATGCGACTATAGATCAGATATTTATACTTAAAAACTCGTCTCTTAAAATCATTTAAAGACGCTCGAGATTACGTATCAAATAGATTAATTTATGCGTAATACGAGATAATCTTATTAATATATTTTTCGATGTTCTTTGTCGACAGTTATAGATCAATAGTGATGTTTCGACTATGACTTTCGGTCAACATAGATTCATCATAGACCCACTTGGTGAAACTCAGCTATAGACCTCGGTAGCTTGGTTATTACCGCACCAATAACAACAAATACCGCCATCTGGACCACACAACAGTCATAACAATCCAGTCAACTTATCCACCACCATGGCGACATCCCGATTCAGTACGTCGCAACACAGCTCCGAGCAGCTTGTTGAAAGCGCTGGCACCATCGTCTTTCGTCTCTCCACCCAGGAGGTTTGCCTCCTCCACCTGCTCTCTCGTGATGAATACGTCTTGGCCAAAGGGAGACGCAATGTGGGAGAAAGTCGGGTAGAAGCAGCCTTGCGCGAAGTGAGAGAGGAGACCGGCTACTCCTGTCATCTTCTACCCGTCACAATGAAAAGCCGCGCACCTCCTCCTGTCGAGACGGAACCGTTCGGCGATGTGCTTCGCACGCACTCCAACGTCACCGAGCCGTTCTCACTTCAAATACGTCATCTGGAAACCGAGGGCGATGTAAAGTTGATTTGGTGGTTCATCGCAGCAGTCGATGAGGACAAAGCACCGAATGAAGATCGTCCAGGGGAAGAGAAATTCAACGTCGAATTCTACACTTATGAGGAGGTTGCGGAGAAGCTGACTTTCCAAATGGATCGAGATATGGTACAGCGGGCAATAGATACGGTCAAAGCGACTCATAATTAACTACAGGCGCTGTGTGGCTCAGTGGGAGCAGTGCACCAGCTTGAGAATGGCTAAATGGGAAGGATACTGATGAAGTCAAGGCTGTGAAACGCTTCCAAATCTCCCATTTCCCATTCCTGTACTAGAATCCAAGCGAATGAAAGCAAGCCCAAAGTTCATCCAAATCTGCTGCTTGCGAAAGCACGACGCCTACTGCAATGTTCCGAAACAGACTATCCCACTCTCCTCTGAAATCGCGGGTCAAGCAAGCGCATGAAAACAAGGCATATGCAAACTGCGGGACATGCTCTACCAGGCTACAACCCAAGCTTCGCGAGTACTGAATAAGCGGGTCAATCAAGAAACGTCTTTTAATGTTCAAGATCTCTTGACCGAGCCGGTCTGTGCAGGCACTCAAAGTGACTTTGATGACTCCGTCTTCCAAAACGTACTCAATTCCAGGCGGATCCTCCAAGTTGTCTGCATAAAGCGTTTCGAAGAAGACATCAAGGTAAATAGGCTTCGCCAGATCCAGCATGACCGAATGATAGCCGGCAACCTCGTAATCAATGTAGAGCAGCTCTCTTCTGTGGTTTGGCCCTTCTTCATCATGGATCATGATGTTTGCACCGTGGGCATCACCAAGACCAAACACATTAGGGCACGAAGATTTAGCCATCGGATGAAGGATTCTAGTGGCCTTTCGAGAAATTTCCTCGAATGAAGGATAAGTCACCCCATTCACCTCAATCTGCATGCACAAAAACGAGGCCATTGGTAAAAAGTGTCCATGAATATCGATCCCAGTGCTGTAGAGTTCACCGAACCTGGTATTGTTCACCAGACGTGAATGATAGAACCGATGTATCGGCTGCCCAACAGAACTTCCCTCTTGCACAGGATTTTGAAAAGATTGCCTATAAGCCCTGAGCATATCTTCGGCCTTGTTCAACTCTGTAGTTAAGATGACCTCAAAATGATGCAGGTTGCTGCGACCACTGCGGATGAAATCCAATCGATGTTCGGCCTCGGTTCGACCTTCAAACAAAGGATACAGCAAATGACCGGAACGAGAAATAGATGGAATTTGCACTTGGGGATAGAAAAGAGCGGCCTCTTGAGCTCCGCGAACCTCTTGCTCCTGGTATTTGGATCGTTTGCGGAAAACTTTGATAGCTGAATCTTCAACTGAGTCGGCGGGGATGATTATAACATCATTGATCGAATTTGAGGTGAAGAATGGAAGCGTATCTATTGGCCTCGAGGGAAGATTATCTGTATTGCAAGACAACGCTAAGTCTGGTGGGAGACATCTGACTCGAGAAGACCTTTGGGAAGAAAGCTTGCTGTGGATACTGGTTGTCGATCCATAGACAAAACAATCGCGGGTATAAACGCAGCCGCAATAACTCGGAAGAACGATAGATGCGTTCAATGAGGCTAATCGGTCTGCCAGCCATTGTCGATGACTAGGACTGAATCGACTGAATCTAGCAAGAGATTCCACCGTCGCATGCCTGTTCGAAGCGGCGGCATATTGTTGTAAAAGCCGCTTTAGGATCAGCTGTCCACAGGAAGTTTCCCCAAATAGCCACATGCCTGACACCAGCAGATCAGCGGTGATCCCAAACGACGTGGGGCTGATGTCGTTTCCATGGGCACAAAAGCTGGGACCTGGCTTGAAAACCCACTGGTCGTGAAGAATATATAGACCGTCCTCGAGACGAGTTGCTTGATGAATTCTGTAGTACAGAGTGGCTTGTGACGTGGAGCATTCAAAAACACGCTTGTCCTTGAAGGACAAGATGTTCAGAGCAGTCTTTGACCCTGAAAAGTACTCCTGGCTCAGAATCTTCACTGATTTTCTGCTTCCAGCTTTCGTAAAGCCAACAAAGCGAACGGCATCGAAATCATCCCAAATTTCACTTGAAGGGTCTGGGACATGGAGATGAGGACATTCTTCATGGACGATATCGAACAGTTTTATCAGCGCCTGCCGATGCTCGTTCACCAGAACGTAGATTTCGAGCTTTCTGGCAAGCAATAAAGCGCCATCCCAGTCTGACGAGTGCGGAGGACGTTCGCTTCCAGGGTCGCGATAGATTTGACTACCCCCCAGCAGAGCTGCGACAATAGTCGGTTCATGACGACAACGTTCACGGAGGAGAAACTGTTCTCCGTCATCAGGGTGCAGAGGATTCATTGAATTGAGAAAGTACCGATATCGCCAGAAGACTCGGTGTAGTTGCTTGATGTTGAGGAGGACACGAAATTCTCCTGAAGATCGATACTGAGGGAAATTCAGTGAAATGGAGGACCAGGCTGTTATCTTTACCCCACATTGTAGTTCTATGACTTATATGTGTTGGGATCTATGAGAGGAGGATTGATTGATTATCTATGGAAGGATATGTAGGCCTACTGATACCATGAGAAGCCTATAACAAAACCACGCTAATGCTTGCCACCGTGAGGGGTAGCTACCTATAACACCATGGTACTGCAGCAGATTCTAACAATATGGCTAGGTATCTCGGCTTTCGGCATGTACGACGGGTTGTGGAGGCAAATTGTGGACTTATGATCAGAAGTATTAAGCAGTGGGCGAGAGGAGACGTCACGATTCATGATACATTGAATGCCTAGAATTGCAGTCTCGAGAGGCAAAGATGCGGAGTGAATCTTCGGCTATGTCGCAAAAGGGTCTGGATCAGGCGATTTGTATCTCTCTTACAATAATGTGCCTCGTTCTTCCCTTTGCTATCATAGCAGTCGCAGAGCAAGACTATCTGTCACAAGCTTGACGCCCTTTGAAAGCAACGAACATCTTGCAGTCCCATAACACCGGCCTTCTTCTGAGCTGTCAAACGCCTTGCTCTCTCTGCTCAGCCCTGCCTTAGCGCGAAAAGGAAGTATCCTATTTTAAAGCATTCCTCATTTACTCAAAAACAACGCATTGTTCTCAATTTTCTCCGCTAATTACATACATTGCGACAATCATTCTAATCATTATTCTAATCGTCACAAGAGAATTCCGAGAGGTTAGTCTAGCTATCTCCTATTGTTGAGATCTATAAGAAGAGAATTGACTGATTAACTATAGAGTGGTATTTAGCTACTTAAATACCATGTGAAGCCCATATCAAGACTAGTCATTTGCCACCTGAGGGGTAGTCTTAACACAGTGCTGCAGCATTTTCCAACACCTATCTACCTACCGACCTAGTTACTACCTTGCTCCGTAACTATCTACTTTGCTGCTCGAAAACCCTACTGCTCCATTACATACCCGAGAACCCTGCTCCCCCTGCATGCTCCATCACTGAGAATCCCACGATTATCCTGTCCCACGCTAAGGTCCCATGATTATCCTGCGTGGGATCAGCACCCTTTCTATCCATATCTATCCCGGACCATTCTTGGCATGGGATGGGATATCCCGTGGGATATCCTGCCTCTTTCCGGCCAGCACGAAAATCAAAAAACCGTTTTTGCGTTTTGTCGAAGTTGACTCATCTATCAATTGAGGATGCCGTATTGTTATGATCACGGATTTAATCTGAGGGCGGCCAATTTGTTGGATCCTATTTACCTCTGCATATTTGCAGGCCGTACATCCGCCACAGTGAGATGGTTGATTCCGTGCGGAGCGCAGCCACTTGAAATCGGATGTGCACGCCTCCGCCGAGCTAGGACCCCCACTGTGATGGAGGGAGCAGGCAGCCTTTCCGACCTGCCATAACATCACGCAGGGGTAGGGAAGCTAATGCGTACCCATAAGTGTTATGTCCATGCCACTCGCATATATATCTTTCACTCCCTCTTCTGACCTGTCTGGTCAACCAAGCTAGCCTGGTGTACTATTACATAATCCATCTAAGCACAGTATCGTCAGCTGTCGCCCGTTCTCAATTTAAGATCATGCCTCTCACCGTCTCTTTGAACGGCGCTGATAACGTTGGCAAAACCACGCAGATTGGCCTACTTCCACACCACTACAGCATATCTGTGGTTCGGAGCCTCCACGATTGCGATCAGAAAATTGGCCAAATGGTCAAGGCTGGTAACTTGGATAAGTGGTGGTGGAGTTGTTCAGACGAAGACTTCGTCAGTACCATTTTCGGTGCCTTGGGTCGCCGATACTGGAATTCATTGATCAATGAGCAGACTGCTATTTCAGTCTATGATCGGGGGACAGCAATGTTTGAGGCAGTCTCTGTTGCAGTACTTGCGGTCAAGAGTGAAGGCAATGATTTGAAGGAAGCTCGGGCAAAGCTCGATAGGATCCTACAGCAGCAATGCCTGCACGTCCCAAGAGAAAAGCTTGCCATACTCTTGAAGCACGGAGCAAACTTGGGAGAATCGGTCGAAATAACCCTAAAACGCGAGCATAAGCCTACGAATGAGCGATATCGACTATATCAAACTCTTCTACAAACGGAAATTCAATCCCAGGAGGAAAATGGAGTATATCAGCATACCATCGTCGCTGGTGGGCCGGATACGCATCGCGAGGTTCAGGACAAAATACGAGGAATCATTCGTTCTTACACAAATGATTTTCCCTTTACTTCTATGCTTCGCAATTTGACTCGAATTTACGCCTTTGGTGGCCTCTCGGAGGCCGGTAAGAGTAGTCTTGCCCAGAGCTTGTGTATCCACTACGGCCCAAAGGCAGCCGTGCGCACCAAGATCGCTTATTTCATCGATACGGCAAGTGAGAAGATCGGGAAAAGCATCTACACTCTTCCAGAGAAAGAACAAGCTTTGTGGCTGTATCACGAGATCGAGCAGTTCTCGGATCGCCACTACTGGTTCAAATTTATCACAATCGAAAGTCTGCACCGGGATACAATGACCATGTGGCTTAAGACTTGGCTGGGGGACCAATTACAGATCATCTACGTCGACACCGGCGATGACCGTAGGCTTCAGAGATCCCTTGTTCCGTACGACACTGTAGTCTCCAATGATGCCTCGAAACGAGAGCGCGGTGCCGATTTGATTCGGGAACGTGCTGACTTGGTCTTGGATAACAATGGACCGTTCGAGATCTCTGTCGAGAGTATGACTAGCTTCGCAAGTGGGTTAGAAACGAAACGAGACACGATCAATAAAGCTAAATCGGATTTGATGGTCGTCGCACGCTCATGAGCTCCGATGAAATACCCTTTTTCAGAAATTTCACGAAAAATGGTTCACTTCCCGTGTTCATTATTTTTATTATGCTGTTGGAAATAGTGGCAAATAGCCCTACGATATTCGCCCACTCCATGTATTCTACCTCTCTACATAGACAACTTAGTTCACTCAATATCAGTGTCTTTAAATCTATATTATTTAATAAATTATGAACTCGATTGTCTACTAAGAGAGTGACTTCATATGTATAGATCGAACACATTATTCGTTAGTCGAGAAAAAAGTATTATTAACTAACACACATCTAATCTGCGAGACATTATCGATTATTCGATCGTCGATCGAAGGGTTAAAAGTGTTATTAATCGACGTCAATCAAGAAGATCATAGCTAACGAGCTTGAGTACGTAATTATATCGTCAACGAACGTCTATATAGATTAGAGAAACGCATATCTAAACACTCTATAACATCGTGTCTTCTTATCAAATCAACAATCAAATTCTAATACTCAGTCGTCATCATAAGTTCAACAAGCGAATTCTTAAAGCATAAGCTTTTTATTCTTATTAAGACGAATACTTATTAATAATTTAATCAAGCAAAGACTACACTAGAGATTAAGAATATCGAATATGTTCTTGTTATTACACGAGAAGTCTATGTCTTTGTCGATCTCGATCTTTCACTCAGCCCAGCTCAGCTGAGAGAGTTTAAGAAAAACGATATCAATGTTCGTCTTATTCTCTTACGAGGTCTCGACGATTTTGATCAAGAGAATATAAAAGAAATAACAAATGTCAAGGCGATATAAGAACATCTTTAAAGTAAATACAAGAATAAACGATTCTTTATAAGTCTGATTATTTTACGAAACTTGATTAATTACACTTTTACGAAAGATTAAAAGATTTTCGAAACTTGAAATAATATTAAGAATAAGAAACGTTATTTAAAAGAGATTAATCTCGACGTGATTAAAGCTTTTAACGAGATTTAATGTTTTTAAATTCTTTTAAACTCTCTTTTCGAAGTCTATACGTCATTAACTAATAGTCTTATAACTTTCGATATTAGCTCGAATAAGAAACTTCAAAAGCTTATAAACAGAATCAGGTCTAGAAGGATCATAGAGATATGAGTAGACGAGGATAAAGAGTCTATTGAACTATCTAAAAGGGAGACTCTGTATATGTAGAAGGCAAGGTCTTCGCCAAGACTAGACTAGGCTCCCATGAGCCTAGCGCCTAGCCGGTGTCAAGAAATGCAGAGTACGGTCGTAACATTACGAAGTATTAAACGAGCAAGCAAAGAAATTAAGTAAGAACAAAGAAAACGAACGACAAGTGAGTCTGTTATAATAACATAACATATTCGATTCTTTCTTTCCCCTTTTTATTATTTTCACAATATAACGAATTATAACACAAATTCTACGAATTAGACGCTTAAGTTACGAACGTAATCTATATCAGATAGATCATTGATAGCGAAGTACTCGCTATCGATCTTAGAACGAATATCAAGAACTTAATATTAATGAGACACTAACAGTCGAAGCGATAGATCTACGAAGCGAATAAATGCAATAAATAACACTATAAAAAAACATAGCGACGAACGTTAAATAATAAGAAACTATAATTAGAATATAAAGAAGATGAATATTTGATGATAAGAGCTTAAAGACACAGAGCAAATTTATAATAATACTTTTAAAATAGACTGCCAGTAGAAGTTGAGGTGAATAACATATATACATATGATGAATTTTTTCGATTTTATATAAACAATAAGACAATGTAATTGCTGCGAACATGAACGACTCTAACTAGACTGCATTTAGCTAACGTACTCAAATTAGTATACGATTCGATAAAATCTCGAACATGATATTTTTAAGCGATTTCAGATCATTTCAAAAAAGCGTCAAGGCTTCATTTTTTATTATGACAAATTCGAATACTTAGCGACTTCTTATTCAATAATAACGTCATATAACAGCTATCTTCTTCGCCTCCCCTCGAGCTATAGTCTATAACTATCAACGACGTCATAGTCGAAGATTCGAAGCGTGTTATTAATAACGTCGTCGCTTTCGATGAATTTGATTTTAAGAAGAACACAACTCAGCTGGGTCAAGATTATTTGATATTGATTTAAGATTAAGATTCGAACGATTCGAAAGATCTTAGTTAATTATAAATCTTTATTTAATAACTTTCTTCTTCGATCGTAAATTTAATATTAGCTACTCAGTCTATATCAAAAATCATTTTTAATCATTATTTCTTTAATTTTTTATTAATGAAGATCATTTTAAAATCTCTATAATCGCATAACGTTATGTTAACGATATAATATCGTCAAGACGTCATCGAAGCGACTTGAAATTAATATTACGACTGAGAATTGCGTCGACGAGTATTATATTTCTGCTTTGTTTTTTCTTTTACATATATAACGAGCGACTATAAGCGAGCGACTACAGTCATGAAAACATATCTTTTCGAAGAGAAAAAATAAAATTACGAGCGTATCTCGCATCTCGACGTCTCTATATTTCTTTAACACAGTCTTTCTTTAACACTTCTCTTTTAGACTTAGCGTGTCTTGATAGATTCACTTCGTTATACATATATGATCTCTCTTTCAGTATATAGTTGTTCTATATCTAATTGTCTTATTCTATACACCTATATAACTTGACTCTATATTAATTTTAATACTACAATTAGATCACTCTCACTTTATTCGTTTTTTTGATAATAAACGAATTCAAAGAAATTTGTTAATAGAAGCTTTATCAAGAGACTAAGTGAAATTAAGACATCTTCATCGATTGAGATCAATATCGATTATTAAGATATCGTATTTCTGAGTCTATTTATTATACGAATAGAGAACTGAGTATCAAGAGACTAAGTGAGATCAAGACATCTTCGGATTGAGATCAATATCGATTATTAAGATAAATATCTCTGAGTCTGGTTATTAGACGGTAAGAGAGATCAAAGAGCTATTTAGATAACGAAATCGTCTTATATACAATAAACAAGAATAAAGAAGTTATTAAATTATTCGTACGATTAACGAATTAAAAAGAAATCGTCACATATTTTCTTCTCATCTCATAGCGAGTTTATTATAAGATAACGAGATTAGACTCGAAAATATCGTAATAATTAACAAACGAACGATCTCTTCACTGAGTATATCGTTCATATAACACGAAAAGAAGTCGTATTCTATCTCGTCTGAGCTTCACATCTGAATTTCTTAATACATTATCGCAAACAATATTCTTTAGAGCACTTATATTCTTTATGAGATATTAAACGAACAAGTAAAGAAATCAAGTGAGAACAAAAAAAACGAACGACAAATAAGTCTATTATTATAATATAACATATTCGATTCTTTCTTTTCTCTTTTTATTATTTTCACGATATAACGAATTATAATATAAATTCTACGAATTAGACGCTTGAATTACGAACGTAATCTATATCAGATAGGTCATTGACAGCGAAGTACTCGTTATCGATCTTAAAACGAGTGTCAAGAACTTAATATTGATGAGATACTAACAGTCGAAGCGATAGATCTACGAAGCGAATAAATACAATAAATAACACTATGAAATAACATAGCGACGAACGTTGAATAATAAGAGACTATAATTAGAATATGAAGAAGATAAATATTTGATGATAAGAGCTTAAAGACACAGAGCAAATTTATAATGATACTTTTAGAATAGACTGTCAATAGGAATTGCGGTGGACAACATATATATATACGATGAATTTTTTCGATTTTATATGAACAAGAAGATAATGTGACTGCTGCGAATATGAACGACTCTAACTAGACTGTATTCGGCTAGCGCACTCAAATCAATATGCGATTCGATCAAATCTCGAACATGATGTTTTTGAGCGATTTCAGATCATTTCAGAAAAGCGTCAAGGCTTTATTTTTCATTATGCCAAATTCGAATACTTAGCGACTTCTTATTCAACAATAACGTCATATAACAGCTATCTTCTTCGCCTCCCCTCGAGCTATAGTCTATAACTATCGACGACGTTATAGTCGAAGACTCGAAACGTGTTATTAATAACGTCGTCGCTCTTGATGAATTTGATCTCAAGGAGAACATAACTCAGCTGCGTCAAGGTCATTTGATACTGATTTAAGATTAAGATTCGAACGGTTCGAAAGGTCTCAGTCAATTATAAATCTTTATTCAGCAACTTTCTTCTTCGATCGTAAATTCAATATTAGCTGCTCAGTCTATATTAAAAATCATTTTTGATCATTATTTCTTTAATTCTTCATTAATGAAGGTCATTTCAGAATCTCTGCAATCGCATAACGTTATGCTAGCGACATGATATCGTCAAGACGTTATCGAAGCGACTTGGAATTAGCACTACGACTGAGAAATACGTCGACGAATATCATATTTCTGCTTTGTTCTTTCTTTTATATGTATAGCGAGCGACTATGAGCGAGCGACTACAGTCATGAGAACATGTCTTTTCGAAGAGAGAGAGTAGTGTTACGAGCGTATCCCGCATCTCGGCGTCTCTATATCTCTTTGACACAGTCTTTCTTTGACACTTTCCTTTTAGACTTAACGTGTCTTAACAGATTCACTCCGTCATACATACATGGTCTCTCTCTCAGTATATAGTTGTTCTGTATCTAGTTGTCTTATTCTATACATCTACATGACTTGACTCTATACTAATTCTAATAAGAGAGTCAAAGCAGCTGTGAACTGTCTTCAATTAATCATGACGTATATCGATCTTGAGTGAGAATTCATTCACAAGTGTCATCGACTCTGTCTCTCTTCGTATCGCGAATCTTTACAAGATTATCTTGAGAATTGAAAACAAATAGAGATTGTAGATAGATCAAGTTCTTATCGAGTATTTCTATATCACTAAAGTCAGTCGATATGGTCGATCAATATTTCTAGTGTTCTTCGTACTTGAATTGTCTTAAATAATTTTCTGAGCTGTTCACAGATGTCTGTCGAACTGTGTCTAGGTCATTTTATATATGTTCTAGCGTTCTTTCATATATGTCGACTGCATATCGACTGCATGTCGTAGTTTGCTTCTATATCGATGTTTGTAGCATTTCTTTATTATTCATGAGATCTTATATCTCATAAATCTCATTATAGATCTACATGCTTTTTATTCTTTATTCACTGTAGTCTATAATAGATTATGAGCTCGATTAACATAAAAGATAGAATTTGAATCTTTACCCTAGAACTAACATTCAGAGCACTCTTTTTAAGCATATTTAACTCACTCAGCTCACTCTATACCCTGCTAATCTAGACGATATCTGAACAAATCGAACAATAGAACATTGATGAACTAACGCCCTCTTCGAAGCAGCAATTAGAGAAAGTCTTAACTGTAATCGAAAAGATCTTTCTATATAAGAACAGATCTTTTATATTTACATTATCAAGCACAAGCTACATTATCTCAATGCTAAATAAGATCAAGAATTGAGATCACTAATATAACTTTATTCTTGATATGTGTAAAATAACTAACATCGATAATGTTCTAATCGAACACGATACGATATCTATTCAAATGAACAAGAAAACAGATAAGGCATTTAGCGAAAGAATCGTCTATTAAAAGATAGTTAATAAGTACATTATCGATAGCATTCGTTTCTCGCTGAAATCAGAAGAACTGACCCATATCGCTGATATGTCAGATGTCTATCAGATGGTTCAACGACTCAGAAATCAATACAAATTCAAAGAATATATCTTAAGGGAGATCCTATGACGTAACATAAGTCGTACGACCCTGAACAACTATAAGAATATGACGAATTGAGTGAAAATCATTAAGAAGATCAAAGTCTCGCTTATGAAGCTGAATTCGATTATTTCACAATGAATCGTAACGATAATATTCTTATATGATCTCTTATTATTCTATGACTCGTTTATCGAAATCGTTATCAACTTTCGTGACAAAGACGTTAACGAAAGATCTCTGAAATCTGACTTTGACGATATGTGCGAGAGGGTTTTGAACAGGAAGCGGAGATAGAAGGTTTTGATTATTGATAACTTTAATTTTAAGATCTTAAAGGTCGCTGAAAAGACAAATTCGATTAACTTTAACGTCAACTTCAATTTCAAGTCGAAGTCTCAAGAGAAAGACGAAGGCAAGAGAATCAAGTGTAACGAATATAACTGATTTCATAAAGGAGACTGCTGAATGACTCACTCAGAAAAGACTAACCAGATCTAACGTGACAAAAACAAAGATAGGCTGATCGAATTTCAGAAGAAGAAGTCTGAAAACAAGAATAAGAACAAAGGGAAGAAAAAGACCTACTGTGCTATAAACGTCAACATCAAGAACTCTAACTTCTACTTTGACTCCGCAGCCTCCTTACATTACACATACTTCATGATCTAATATCGCGAAGATTCAATTCTATTGAACGAATCAATTGAGATGAAGATCTGTGACGAAGAAACAGTGTATACAACACACAGAGAAATCATTCAACTGAATACTCTAATTATCAATGACGATGACAACGACGAAGAATGTCGTTTGTTCATTAAGAATGTTCATTTCTGCTCAGAGATAAACATCAATTTGCTATCTCTTGATATTCTGATTCGCAATGAACTCTTCTTCGATGCAGTCAAGAAACGACTAATCGTGACTAACGACGATAATAACATCATTATGAAAGGTGCACTCATCAACACACTATTCAAACTCCGTCTCAGCGATGCTGAGAATATGAAGATCAAGAATATAACGAGACATGTGACAATGACGGCAAAACGTTCTTATAAGAAGGCCTCAGTCAAATTCTAACATGAGACGCTCGATCATCTGAATTACATCGACGTCGTCAGACTTTCAGCAATAATAATAGAAATAAAAGT
This sequence comes from Pseudevernia furfuracea, assembly GCA_022315425.1. Classification (NCBI taxonomy): domain Eukaryota; kingdom Fungi; phylum Ascomycota; class Lecanoromycetes; order Lecanorales; family Parmeliaceae; genus Pseudevernia; species Pseudevernia furfuracea. The sequence continues at coordinate 886,729 of JAIUPT010000030.1, forward strand.
CGTGAAATCAATTAAGAAGAAGTTCTATGAGTCATATGCTCTCGCTAAACAATATAAGACGTCTAGTAGAGAACCCATGTCAGCAGTGAACGATTCATTTTATCGAATTTATACTGACCTTCTTGATGACAAAGAAAGTCTTTCATTGATCATTAAAGATCTCAAATACGCCTCAACATTAACTAATCAGAACATCCGATATCGCTGAGTGAACTTTCTTAAGACAAAGAATCAAGCACTTCTCGAACTGAAGAACTTCGTGAAGTACGTTTAGACTCAATTCAACATCATCTTTCGCATTATTCGATTAGATAATAATAAGAAGTATAACTCAGAGGAGATAAGAAACTGACTAAAGTTCATAAAAATCATTTAGAAGTTGACTATGTCAGACTGTTTAGAGCAAAACGAACTAAATAAGCGTATCAATGATATACTACTGACAAGGGCCCGTGCTCAACTAATTGCAGCAGGACTGTCAGCGGCGCTATAAACTGAGACCTTTCGAACGACCATATATGTGATAAACAGATCGCCCACCTCAGCACTTAATAAGACGCCCTATGAGACTCTGTACAAAGTTAAATCAAACCTCTCTCGTATACACCCTTTTGACCTGATGTGTTACGCACACGATTATAAGACTAAGCAACGAGAAAAGATGTCGTCTAGAGAATTCAGATATGTCTTTCTTGACTATAAGAGAATCAATTAATATCGACTGTGAGACGTCAAAAATCACAAATTGCTTCGACGACGTGACGTTATTTGAGGGTAACTTGAGTCTTTCGCCTCGCCTTTAGACGTGTCTATTGAGAACTGAAACGACGTGTCGAACAAGGAGAATAAGAACGTGATCACCATTTCACTTTCTAGAAATCTTAATCCCTATTTCGAAGACGTTCTTGAAGCATCTCAGGGTTTTATAGAAGAAATCTCAGAAAATAAGAATCTACAAGACCTCGAAGTTGACTCGATCACTGAACTTTCGCCTACGGAGACAATTTAGAAACAAATCAACAACGAGAACTCAAATTTGCGAGGCGAGAGACTTCGTCACTCAATAAGACATGATCGAAAAGACTATCAAAAGCTTCACATCAAAGGATTCGTCAAGGTGATCATCGCTCACGCTCTCATAAGTGACTATGACGAGCCGCTGACCTACAAGAAAGCTGTTAATGACCCCGAGAGAGAACAATGACTGAAAGCAATGTAGACCGAATGAGATTCGCTGAAGAGCAATCAGATCTGAAATCTAGTTTTTTTATCATTCAACAATCGCTCGATACTCAGAAATCGCTAAATCTTCAAGAAGAAGCTCGAAGTTGACGACAAGATCGTCAGATTTAAGACTCGCTGAGTAGTCAAAGAATTTCTTCAACGAGAAGAAATTGACTACAACGAGACCTATTCTAAGGTGATCAAGTCAACGACCTTCAATATCCTTCTAACACTCGCAGCCAAGTACGACTGAGAAGTGAATCTAATAAACATTGTGACGACTTTTCTATATGTCGATGTCAAAGAAAGAATCTATATGAAACAGCTCACTGACTTTGTTGAGAACTCTAACAAGGTGTGCTTGCTTCTGAAGGCCCTATATGACCTCAAGCAATTATCTCGTAAGTGATACGAGACTCTTTCTGAGTTCTTGCTTAGTCTGAATTTCGTTCGATCTCAATTCGACGCATATCTCTTTCTGTACAAGACTAATCAAGAAATAGTCTTCGTGACTATCTATGTAAATAACATTCAGATCATTGAACTGCGTCCCCTTGTTGACTGAGTCAAAAGAAACTTGTACGAACGATTCAAGATCACGAATCTAGACTCATACATCTATTATCTGAGCATGAGAATGAAACGAAATCGTGCTCAGCGAACGATCAAAATTAGTCAGTCAGATCATGTTGAGAATATGCTAAAAGCTCATCAAATGACTGACGCAAATTCACAAAGTACCTTAATGAAGGTCAACGCAAATACGACTCTCTTGAAGGCTACAAAGGAGTATCAGACTAATTCAGCTAACGTCATCGTCTATAAGTCAGATGTTGATCAGCTGATGTATCTCATGATCAAGACGCGTTCGAATATCGTCTATACTGTATTCAAACTTAGTATATTCAACGTCAATTTAACAGCGATTCACTAAAAGGCCCTCAAGCGAGTTCTTCGATATCTGATCGATACGCGAAATCGCGACATCATTTATGAAGAAGTCGAAACCTCACTGTGTGACTACACGAATACTAATTGAATCGACGATTAAGACTATGTTAGGTCTACAGCGAATCATGTATTCACGCTGAATAAGAGAGCAATCAGCTAACGATTCATCAAGCAGAAATCAGTGACAAAGAGTATCACTGAGACGGAATATATGACCTCAGCGAACACTGCTCAGAAGGCCGTCTGAATTCGTTTTCTTATGACTGAATTGAATCAGAATCTAGGCGGTTCTACGATGATACACGATGATAACCAGAGCGTCATAGTCCTGGCCAAGAACCCTATTAATCATCGACGTACCAGGCATATCAACGTCAGCTACCACTTCGTCAGAGAGTTGATTGTCAATGAAATATTTAAATACAACTACATTTCAACGAAGGAAATGGTGACAGACGATCTAACGAAGTCTCTGACTTCAGAAAAGTTCGCTGAGTTTATTGCAATGCTGAGACTCAGTGACTTGAAACTATAGAAAATGAATCAATGAGAACGATATAAGCTAGACTTGAATAATCTCAGATATGACTTGACTAGTCAGAGGGAGTGTCGAACTGTGTCTAGGTTATTTTATACATGTTCTAGCGTTCTTTTATACATGTCGACTGCATATCGACTACATATCGTAGTTTGCTTCTACATCGATGTTTATAACATTTCTTTGTTATTTATGAGATCTTATATCTTATGAATTTCATTATAGATCTATATGCTTTCTATTCTTTATTCACTGTAGTCTATGACAATGTTAGCTTGAGTACATAAGTGCATTTAAATCTGCTTACGATTTAGTCTGTCTTGAACTACCCGAACTGTCTTTTAAGTTATATTCACAATCAAGAGATATATTATAACGTAGAAGAGATTATCTGATTCACTATATTTGTTGATCTTCAAATGATCGATCGATAGAGACATCTTTCGATAGCCGTCTATACAGACTGAAGTCTCTTTTATAATCTTATTCGAGTCTTATTATTAAAATAATTACAAAGCATCTAAAGTCAAGAAGATCTTATTAACTCCTTTTATATCACACTGAATCTCTTTTCATAGTCTATCTTATGCTACTCGAAGAAACAGATAAGCGTGAGTAAGACTCTGTTAACTCATAAAGTAAACTCATAGAGAAGATCTTTAGAGCTCTTTAAATCTTCTCGAAGATCCTTCAAAATACTATTCTCTGATTTAGATCTCAGAGCCTTTACAGATGTGACGATAATTGTATCTCATTTTGCGACTGAGGTATCGCGATAAGAAGTCTCAAGAAATATAACTCTCACGATTAACAAAGCAAGGTGTTAAAAGCTATCTTTATAAGAGTTTGCGCTTATCAAACTCTAAAGAGAATAAGCATTTATGCTGATTGAATATAAAATAATGAATTCTCACCTGCTCAATAATCACTTTATCAAAGCTATAATCGATAAAAATTAATAATCGATATGTCGTATTCTTCTTCTGTCAATACTCAGACTCGTAAGAAGAAATTTCTGACTGGAGAGAGTAGTCACCTCTTTGCGTTTATTATCTAGAGTCGTAAGCAATTAAATAACGCATAAAGAACGCCTTTGCTTTAAAGCCTTCAAAAGCCACTTTGATTCGTAGTTAAAAGTCATGATTCGAGAATCAGAAAGCTTTGCGGGAAGCAAATTCTCGTTCGCAAGTCAATTGACATGAACTTCTTTATTATTATTCTTCACTTTTCTAATTCATATTTAGTTCGAACTAACATTAAGATCGTGAACTGCAACGATGCTGAGAAAGACAAAGTGATCAGTACGTAAATCTATAAGTGAAACTTTTAGTTTTGAAACTTACTCTACACATGACTTTGACTCTTCGAAGAGCACTTTCAATCTCAGCACTTCTTAATATTCTATTATTCTGTGAGATTCTAGATCAAAGTCTTTTAATCTGATTGACTATTTCACATCAAATAAAGCAATCGATAGAATCAGTTAATTATCACAACGCGACCTCAGTATCGTGAGAGAATATCTCCCTTGATATGTTTCTATAGAAATCTCTCGATTTAGAAAATAAGATAGATGACTGAGTAAAGAAGCGTTCGAGGTAAGTAGGGCACAAAGATATTCATTTTGCGACTTTATTCAAATCAAGCATTTGTCGTCATGAAGTTGTTCTTGATAATTATCTCGATAGCGAGACTTCGTGACAATTTTAGAATAATCACTTCGACTATCGCTCAACTAATCGATTAAGGCTAAAACGGCGTCACTATACTTGATGTTCGAATACGAGCAACGTTAACATAATGAGATGCTTTAAGTGTGAGAAAATGATCATTTCGATAGGTCTAAGTTTACTCTTAAAAGTACGTGAATTGAATAAGTCTGATCTGATGACAAGGCTTCTTGATCGCTTAGGACTCAAATCGTCGACATGTTCCGTGTAAGACAAGTCATCACTTTATTCTGATTCAAGCTTGCACGTTTTGACCTGTTGCGAAATGTCTTCTGCTCTTTCATCTGACTCAATAACTCTTTGTTCAATCGATCATATCTCTCAATTTTTATAATACTAAGACTCTCTCGCACCTGAAGCTTTTAATGTTATTTATTCATTTATCGACTCACTTTGATACGAAACTTAAAGCTCGTTGATCACTCGTCAGAATCTAAAATGAGTCTGGGATTTGAAGGGTCATAATCTCGACAGAACCTATCTGACGAGATTACAGCGTGAGGTTGAGAGTAGACGTCTGAAAATCGCAAATAGTAGTAGTAGTAGTTGTTGTTGTTATTATTATTATTATTATTATTATTGAAATATCTGAGATTTAATCGAATTAGAGAAAATAGAAAGATGTAGATAAGATAAGTCTCACTAAGAAAGATATCATCTTTGAATCGAAGTCATTTGAGTGTCTTCATCTGAACATTAAAAGTTCTTATCAATGTATCAGCCTTTGTGATATATAGCTCTTTATCCTGAGTAGCTTAGCATTTCGCACGTTTGTTTTTATACTTGCTCTCGCTGTTTACGTCGATCTCTGCGTTTGCGTGATCTGAAGTGGGGTGCGCCGAAAAGCTCGTCGCGGAACTACGTAACTCTGGAAATGATTCTTTGACAGACTTAGAGAACTCTAGCTATTCAAAAACGAGCTGAAGCGAGCAGAAAGGATTCATAGAAATTTGTAAATACGTGTCTATGACTCATGAGCTTGTCGCGAGGTCAGAGTAGACGCTAATTTAGCATAAACCTTGTCAAGACTTTCGAGCCCTTTGATCACACTGTCTTCTTTTCAATCACCTTATATCATATTTTAAGTCAGCGTCTATATGAAGACATCTTCTATTCTCTCGTTGCAGTCGACATGGTCCGCAGTTAAGCAAAGTCAAAAATCAAGAAGAATTGACGACAATCTTCAATACTAAAGAATCAACGTGGAGTACTCGAAGTTCACACTGCGTGTTTGAGCTGATCGTCTGTAGAGAAGTAGCTTCAAGGCATTAACAAACAATAAGTCGTTCGCAAAAGCGCACGTCTACGGGCAATACAACAACTTCGCAAGCAATTCATATTCAAGAGTGATCTTATCCTGAGAGTACAGATACTTCCCTCCTCTCAAATAAACAACATCCCCGACGTCAGAAGAGTATATATCTTCACTACCCTTGATGCTCTGTGATATCGCTGACCTAATCGAGGCTTCACAGCATTTATCGATTCTTTACGTATCATCGAAAGCGTCACGTAAACGAAAACGAGAGCAAGAAGCTAAATATTCTTCTTCTCAAGACGAAGACCGGCCTTCTTCGAAGCGATCGCGAACCTCGTCTTCAAGCTGCACTGCTGAAGAAAGAGCGACAAGCGATATCGATAAAAAGAACATTGATTCGCTCGAATATTGAACCTGAATTAGAAGATGATCTAAGGAATACTTCGAACAAGACAGTTAGGTCAGAGAAGACTTCGAATAGAACAGCTAACTAGAGAAACAAATAAATTATTCGATTCAGGTTGTTCAGTATATAGAGACTAATGAATTTAGATTCTCGCGTTTTATCAAGAAAGCTTCGATCTCGCTCCGTCGAAAACAATCAGACTTAAGCTTGACTGACTTTAACGATCAAAAAAAAAGAGAGAGTAAGAGTTTTACATATCGAGATACACGTTACACTACGTTACTTGAGAATAAAGAAAGCTTTATGAACAAATTAGACTTAGATATTACGAATACAAGTAAGAGTCTTTGCCGTCGCTTTCTAAACTCGAATTAGAACGTCTCAAAGAATTCATTGTTTCGAGATAATCTATTTGAAACAACTTGTCGAAAGATTCAAGACAGAAATGAAGCGAGAATTATTTAAGATATCGCTCGATTAATACTTTCTTTTGCGAAAACCCTCGCTATCTACGACGCTATCAATCTTAATTATCTAATTGAAGGCGTCGATGAAGACTAAATAGATAACATATTCGTGAAGGGTTCACGATCGCAATCGAATTATTCTGTTAAATTTAGACGATTCGCATTTATCGACGAGCAACTCAATAAGCTTGATTCGCTCATCGACAGCGTTTATGAGAACTTCTTTTTCGTCGCAATCTATCGAATATACTTTTCGTTTCTAACGTGCGAGGTGAAGTGCGATATCGCAGCCCTTGATGTCGTAAATCGATAGAACGCTCACAGTATAACTGTTATCGTAAGAGATGTTATCGAACTTGATAAAGCTATAAAGCGTAAGAAAGAGCTTTATCGAAAAATTCTCGTCTTCTCGATCTCACACGATCACAGATCAATAAGAATCTATAATTATTACGCTATTATCGAGAAAGAAAAGATCGTCTTTTATCGTTATTTTATTTATGAGTTTAACTTCATCGCTCTTGTTAGCAGCGGGATCAAGAGAACAGCTGTCGCATGAGCTCGAGAGTTGCCGAGCGTAACCGAATCGCTTGACATACGCATGTCAAGCGGATCCTTGACGTGAGAAGCTTAAGAGGGCCATGCTTCGAAGTTTCTCATTTTCCTTCCTTAAGAATTAGTCTTACTATTAGATATACTATACGCAATATATATATCTTCGCTAAGTTCATATTGCTACACAATCCTAGTCTGTCTTATATATATCTATATTATATAAGTCAGTCTAACAGCTCTAGACGATAAGAACAAATAAACGACTTACAAATTCACGAAGAGCGTCTACGATATTTGAATATCGATTCAATACAAACGAATCTGCTCGACTATTAATTAGTTGTCGTCTAACATAGACTTCGACCTCTCACAGTTAGCTTCTTTCTCACAATTAGATCGTTAGAATTCTCAGCTATCAAACGCGGAGTTCGTATAAATGCTAATAAGAATTAACAGTCAGTTAAGCATAGCTAGCTCGTAAGAAGTTATATCGATCACCTTCTTTACTTAAACAATCGAGCGAGCGTCTAAGAAGTTAAGAAATAAGAGTGTCGCGAATCAGTAGAGCTGAAATGTCGTAAGAAAGTCTAACAATTTCAAGTAATATAATAACTTATAATGTGATAATCGAACGTAACGAAGATTAAATATGCTTAAGCGTATATATTCTTCTTGATCTATAACTGCATTTATAATAAATCTATTTCGAAAGAATATAAAGCGCTATTTACATAGTAAAATAAAAAGATAATACGTGAGAGCAAAGTCTTCTCGTAGTGCTTAGATAATTATATTCTATTTTTCTCTGATTCTTTTGCTGAGAGTCAGTAGATACTACTTAAGATTAACGTCTCTGCGTAACGTTTTATGATCTACTCGTTCGATAGCTTAAATTAAATTATTCACATAATGTTTCGTTCTTAATGCACTCATCTTATCGATCTTCGGCTCAGAACATCATCTTAACTTCTTCACGTTCATATCATCAATAATCAAACGAAGAGTATAGTGAATGCGCAAGAGTCGTTTTAACGAGAACGAGAGCGATTTCATCGAGATATCGAGAGAAGAGCTAACGATCTAGATGTTATATTATTCACTCTCAATTGCTAAATTTTGATTTCGAAGAATTAAGAGCAATATTTCAACTGCTCGTGTTAAATATTCGCTGTCCCTTGATTTATGAAATTATTTCTATGACGATTCGCTTTGTGAGCATAAACGAAGAACACATTCGTAACTCGACGATTAGTAGTTCTACAAGTGACGATATAGTGAAGCCTCTTTTTCAAATGCGAATATTCTAAACTAATCTTTTAAAACACTTCTCATTGTATTCTAAAGATGGAATCAAAGTCAAGAAAGCTGAACGAATAAGCTCTTATTGTCAATAGCTTAGAATCGATGATCGAGATATTTTAGCCCATATGTATCTCTCACAAGTAGACGTTTCGACTTTATTAAGATCAAGTCTTCGTCGAAGAGAGTTAACTGCAGTGCTTGTATTTCTCAAAAGTAATCAATTATTAATCAAGACGATTCTAATATCATTGTGTTCTCATATACGAAAGTGTTTCACGAGGCTGATAACTCGAAGAAGCTGTGTCGTGACTGAAAGAAAAGATGTAGACACAGATTGATCTTTACGTCTTACATATAACTTTATTCATTGTCGTATACGTGTTTCTTAAATGCTCTCGACATCATATGACGATGAAAGGCGCGCTAGAAAGTCGTCATTAGTGCTTTCGAGTCGCGAACCAGTATATATCATACGATAATACACAGGTCGTTCGAAAGGGTTGACGAGATTGAGTCGCTGTTGTGATATGATCTTTATAAGATATCAGATAACTCTTTAGAAAATTAAGAGAATAGAACAGATCTCTTAGACTGCTTCAATAGCTTTCATTATCTACGTTACTATCGACATTATTATTCTCTCTCTCTTCGTGCGCATTTTTCATATCGTTGATCGATAAAGAATTCGTTATAACGAAGATATGAAGATTATCAAATATATTAAAGAGTTCGCGTATCGAGACTGCATTAGTCTGAATACGCTTTCTCTTATCTTCGAGCGTAGACGGAACGTAGATATCATTATCGAAATACACTGTCTTCAACATGTTGATATCATTTATAAATGAGACGTTAAGATATATAGATCTAAACTCAAGAACTAGAATACGAGATAACTGTACTTGCGGCGATATACTTCTAAATGATTTCGTGCGTTAGCCGGACGATCGTGAAGCAATGATAGGTCTTAGGGCTATTTAACGTTTACATAAATCTTGCGAATGCTTGACACTGACACTTGTCGCAACACACATCTAAATTTGTATATAAGTGCGAGTATTCGACAGAAGGAAGAAATTTAGAAGCTTCGTGACCGCCGAGATGAACCGTTTCAGCGTATTCGACACCAGTTCACGTTCATTTATCGTGCAGAGGGACAAGTTATCTACGATTAATATGAGAAGATCAAACAAGTCGTGAATCGAAATATTAAAGCGTGAGAGCGAGAGCTTATGAAGCAGATTTAAAAAGAATACGACGTCGTCGCTCCGATGCAAGACATTCGAGCGCAGCTCGAGGGAGATGCGAAGTCGCTCAGTATTATCCTCTTCATCTCAGAGCGTGTTCGATACGCCTTTATGGAACGATCACGCATCGCGAAGGCCTTCTTCAACTCACCGTCTACTCGTGGTGCCGAGGGCGATGTGCATTGACGGGTCTTCATTGTCGATGATATGATGTCGCTCTGTTCAGGCGAGAGAAAACGATCTTGATGATGACGCAGAACGTCCCTTGGGCGCGGCCAAGTCCGATCCTGAGTCGGACTCCTTAATCCCCTATATCTTTCCTGTAAGATGCAAACCCTACCAGTGCCTTTACTGCCTCGGTGACACCAATCTACCTTTGCTTATTCTGCTTGATGATCAAGAGCATCCCACAACGGCCCTCTACGAAGACCGCATCAGCCCAACATAGGCCCAGGATCCACATGAAACTTTGGTGCACCTGAGTTCTGGGCATATACACTTTTTTGTTCAACAGTTTGTGATCAAGTTGCACCGAGAAGGGCGGTAAACGAGAACGTGCTCGTCTTCTCCATAACATCTTATGTAAGAAGTTGACATCGGCGACAGTGCAGTCGCCACAGCGCACAAACCAGGGATCCCCATCTTCGAACGCACTACCCCAAAGAACTACCACGCCGTCAAGCTTGACATCACAGACCCCAGCGATATTCAATCAGTCTTCGCAACCGCACTTGATAAGTTCGGCCGCGTCGATGTGATGGTCAACAATGCAGGGTACAGTAGACCTTTTGAAGAGCTTTCAGATAATCAGATCAGGAGATAAATGAAAGTCGATTTCCTCGAGTTGATTAATGTTATTAGGACGGCTGCGGAGATCATGAGAAATAAGAAGCTCAGCAGGGCGTTGATTAAACAAGTCACCTCTATCAGAGGTCAAAGAGAGCAATGTTCCCTCACAAGTCCCTCAGAATATAAACTCTACTGACATCTATACTCGCACAGAGTGTCAATGTTCAACATCTACTGCGCCTTTAATGGAACTTCCCCTCAGCGCCACCCAGTCTACGATAACATAGGCGCCGAAGAAGCAATGGCGTTGCGGAATGAGAGCTAAGCTGAGGTTTCAGTCAAGGACGTAATGATAAAATATAAGTTGACGGTTATGAAGGAGTCGTCGTTGAGGGTGATTGTAAGGACAGAGATGTATAAGACGATTATGACAAAGATCGAGACGTATAAGGAGAGTGATAGGAGGTTTACGAGACTGAATAATAGTACTGATGTTGAGGGGTGTAAGACTTTTTAAGATGACTGGGTTTTATGTGTTTTGATAGCTATACTAAGGTGATGCGAGCAGTGTATATAAGCATTATATATATATAGCGAGATAGAGTAGATCTATTCTACGTTCTCCTGATGTTTAGTCTGTTACACACGCTCTTTTATCTAAATATCAAGAGAGTTAATATATTTCCCCTGCTTATAAGCTCTAGATCGAGCACGTCATAAATAATTTGACTCGGATAATAGGTCGACGCTGTTCCTCTGATCGTTAATCGATACGAAAACTGAAGTGTGACTGACCCATACTGATCGAACGCGGTGTCTCTGAACTTGAATAACTGATTCTCGTGGGTTCTAACTCGTACAGATACTTTCGAGAGTAGATCTTAAGAGATGCGAAATGTGAGAGACGTATAGCTTGAGATGATCGTGGAGAGGGTAATTAACGCCTCATCGATTCGTAGATAATATAAGCTATAATATCAGTAAACAAACGATAAGACGAAAGACGTGCTACTGAGACTGAAGTTGTTAAGATCGCTGCGTCGGCATCTTCAGCGATCTGTTCATCTAGCGCGTAAAGATAGTTTGAATAAGACTAAAGAATCACCCGAAGTTAACAGTTGGCCCGGCTTGACAGGGGGTTAGTGGGTCTTAATCTCGCACTCGCGTATAGCATGTTTGTTGTATGCTATTTTTGAATTTGGTAGACGTGTCCTTTGCAGGGGACAGGTCTTATTTGAGAGCAGCATAAGTAGCTGCATTCCACCTGCGTTTGACTCTTTATTCGAATTGATCTCTTTCAGAGCAATAGCATTCTTTCGTCCCGCCCACTCACACCTGTTTTTACATGTATTCACGGCGTGTCTACATGTATATAGCTTCGTTTTTCACTCCAGGTCTATGCTTCTACAAGCATAGAAGTTTTTCTAGCGCTGGGATACGAGAACACGTCTGCTCAGGCCTCTGTTGGCTCAGAATCCTGGCGTTGAACGGCCCAATCACATCTACGAGTTCTGTATAGTCTCATATTGCCCAGTTGAGTCTTTGTCACGTGCGAATTAAGAACACTAATAAAGAGTCTCTCACATACAGAATTTTATAATAAAAGACTCGATGATATCGCAAAAATATCATTCGTTAAAGCTGACGAGTCGATCACAGCAAGCTAATCGAAGTCGTCAGTGTGATATCACTCAATTCTCATAGTATTCAAGAATCATCTACTCTGCTATTGCTATGAGACAGTCGTCAGACTTCTGAATGGGTAATGAATGGCGTCAGTGCCGCAGCAAGTGTTGTTGCTCTTGTTAAGACATCTCTAAAGGTCGTGTCTCTTTGCGCGGAGTACTATTCTCACGTCAAGAATGTCAAAAAGAATGTCGATCGATTGTGTCTGGAAGTTAGGGCATTTATCAGTGTTCTTAAAAATCTGAACAAGCTTGCTCAGAATTCAGAAGCAATTAGACTTTTCGCGTCAAGATCACTCAACGAAGATATTTAACAATGTCTAATATATCTTGAGCACTTGCAAAAGAAGCTAGAGTCAGGAAAGCGTCGGAAGGCCATGAGTCGATATGGGATTCGAACATTGAAATGATTATTCGAAAGAAAGAAGCTGGAGAAAGATCTTACTGTACTTGAGAGATATAAATCAACATTCACTGCTGCTCTGAATACAGACCAGACGTAAGATATCCCTAATTTAAATATCTGAATTAAGCTGATCTCAATAGCTCTTTGATGCTTGAGTTTAATGTCAAGCTGAGTTTAGCGAAGCAAGATCGATGTCTATTCAAGCTTTCATATGCGGACGAGATCAACTTCGACTCATATGAACGACAAAATAAGTCTTACTGCCTTTCGAACACTCGTATTGATATTCTATGTCAGATCATGAAGTGAAGCGTCGACTCATATCAAAAGACTATATTCTAATTGAATAACATGACTAATACAGAAAAATCTATCATCGCTCGAATTATCACACGCACTTTCATCGAGCAAAAACGACTTATCACGAATTTCTTCTTCTTAAGAGATTGCGATGATCTCAGTCATATTAATAGACTCTTTAATATCGTTACGATTTAATTAATAGTTACTTCGTCAAGACTAAAGCACTATATATGCGAAGCAATCGCTTAAAATAATAACATCTCTCGATAGTCTATACGCGATTAGTGAACGAAGTTGATTTATTAATCCCTATTAAGATTAGAGAGCGATTCACGATTATCTCTAATCTTAATACTTATAATCGATGCATCAAATAAATACGAACTTTAAGAAGATATTCGAACTCTTCTTTAACTACTCACGAAGATTAGAGATCTCAAGAATATACAGTTTTAAATGCTTATTATCAACAGATTCGAGATTTCAATTCGTCTTAAGTTTCGTATTATCTCTGAATCTGTACATAAAGACTTCGTGCTTCATGAAATCTCTACGATCGTTATTCGTCACGATATTACTATTTTTCTAAGACATGAATTGAATAAGATCAAAGAGGAATTTTTGCTTTCGTTCGACTGATTTAACAAATAAAAGCTTAAACTTCTTGTCGAAAGATTCGATAGTCTCTTTATTTATGTTATCACTATATGTCGATTCATTTAAAATTCGAGAATTCGAAATGACATTTAAAAAAGCGTCTAAAGATTATTCTTTAAGAGAATAATGACTCACAATCGTCTACACAAAGACTTAATAACATATATATTTAGATCTTAAGAACTTCTATGATTGAAGACTGCAATAAAAAAGAGAGAAATATATTAGCTTAACGCTTTCGAGATACTGTGAAATCAATTATTATACTATTTGATTCGCTCTTCGTTGTCGTATTAACAAGACTATCTTTAACTCTATCAGAGATTATTAATACTATATTGAATCGTCTCAAATCGATGCTGAATGTTTCGAAAGATCGAAATGTATCAATTCAACTTCTTTATTCATCTTTTCGCGACTTTCTCGTCAATAAGAATCGATACTTCAATAGACATTTTTAAATCGATTAAGAAAAGACTCATCACGACATAGCTGAACAATGCTTATACGTCATGTCAAAGATCTTAAAAAGAAACATCTATCAGCTCAGAACGCTCGACACACTAAAGAGTGAAACAGAAAGAGATACAGTGAATTAATACTTGCTCTATCATATTTAATATATCTATTAATATTAACTTAATTATCTTCAAAAAAGCGATCTCAGTCTATATAATAATAGACACGTGTATAAATTCTTTTAAACTTATTTTCTTCATTAACTTGAAGCACTTAGTCTAATAAGCAAGATATCTAAAGCGATACTTATAATCAAAATGTTGAACGCTATAGCTGAGATGTGTATTATTAAAGTAATTATATGCGTTCTAAATGCTGATCCTCTAATTTCAAGTTAACACAGATCTATTAATCTTTATGAATAATATAAGACGCTTTGTTCTCGAGTTTAGATTTATTGTAGAGACGGCGTCTCTTTAAGTCTATGATTTTGCTCTTCTTTTCAGCTCAGAAGCTAGTACTTGTTAACAACTCAGCTAAAAAAGCTGGCCCCGAGGGTGTCTGCGCTTGACAGCCCCAGACACCCTATTTAGGTACTAATCCTAACAATTATCTCCTCCTTTGTAGGGCTCGTCCTCGAGCCCCAAAGGAAAAAATCGCAATGTTTCTTAGAGGATCTTTGGCCCGCATCAACGATTTTTTAAGAGCATTCTTTGCCCGATTTCAAATTCTTTAGAGATTTCGTGCCCGGTACTTCCGGGTAGGGCGTCTCGCCCGAATTCTTGCTCAAATTCTTTAGGGACTTCTCGCGGGAATAAGGTTTTTCTTCACCCATTCCAGGCCTGTGGCCCCGCCATAGCGCATTACAGCTGGCCCCTATTTTGGGGACTTCTGCTCGAATTCTTCGGGGCTTTCAGGGCTTCTTGCCCGGTCTGGATGCTTTAGATTCATGCCATTCCGGCATTTCAAGGGGATCACCCAGGGTCTCGTGCCCGTGCCCGGTGCTTCCGGGGCTTCTTGCCCGTGGCGGATCTTTTGTACAGGGCATTTTGCCCGAAGAATTTATTTGAATAGGGCGTTCTGCTCGAAATTATTCATTTTTGTCTCGGTAATGAAATTCTTCGAGCCGTTTTTGACTTCGAAGCCCTCTGGAATTTCAATTTTTTCCCTCTGAAAAAGTTCATTTCTGATCTTCTGGGGATTCGAACCTCGGCCCTCATAGACTAAGCGTTCCATTCTCGGCTAGTCATTTAGACTAGGCTCTCTCAATTGAGCCTCGGGGTGATCGACTAGATCGACCCGGAAATCAAAGCGCAGATACTATTGTTAGCAACTCAGCTAAAAAAGCTGGCTCCGAGGGTGTCTGCGCTTGACAGCCCCAGACACCCTATTTAGATACTAATTCTAACAGTACTATGAAACGCGTGTTTTCAGAAGAATTATTAGAGTGAATAAAACGATCACTCATTGTGAAAAAGAATTGAACGCCTTCTTTACAAGCACTTGAAGGTCATTCAGATTGAATCAAGACGATCGTCTTCTCGTCTAACGATTAGCTTCTAATCTCTGCATTCGATAACAACACTAACTGTGAGACATTAAAGCAAAGATCTCAACACAGCAAATCGAATATGAATATAATGAAAATCTTTTCTTCAGTACGAATGGGTTCCAGCTGGAAATGAACGGGAGACTTCTAAAGGTCTCATCATCTTCTCTCAATATTTTTCTAAAAATAAAAGATCTAACTGATGTATTATTCTTCATGAATGTCAAGGGGAAGTGAGTGAGATATAAGGATTACAATATTCTTTGACTTTCACCCAATCGTCGATCAGATATTCACGCTTTTCAGAACAAGACTCTCGTGCTAGAAAATGAGTTCGGTCGAGTTACTTTTCTTTCAATTTAGTTCCACGATTACTTCTTTCGTACTTGAATTTTGAATAACGATAATAATGATAATATCTTTCTTAACAGCTGTCCTTGAGGGGAAGAAAGCCGGGTTCTAAGGAGTCTATTTTCTTCAAGTATAGTTAGGTCCGCCGTTTGTACTGTCACGACCCTTTTTTATTGTAAAGGTCTCGATCTCAGCACGACTTTTTGTTTTATCTTCATTTTTGATACTAATTGTCAAGCCCTACTCTATAAATAATTTAAACTATCATTCTAACAAGGCTAGCTCGTAGCTTATATAACTTGTTACGAGCGTACCCCGCATCCCTTTGACACATACCTTCCTTTGACACTTCCCTTTTAGGCTTAGCGTGTCTTGACAGGTTCACTCCGTCATACATATATGACCCTCTCTCCCAGTTCATAGTTGCTTCTCATCTAGTTGTCTTATTCTATACACCTACATGACTTGACTCTATACTGGTTCTGACACTATAACTAGATCACCCTCACTTTATTCGTTTTTTTGATAGCAAGCGAATTCAAAGAAATTTGCTGACAGGAGCTTTATCAAGAGACTAAGTGAGATCAAGACATCTTCGGGTTGAGGTCAATATCGATCATTGAGATATCGTATCCCTGAGTCTACCCACCATACGGGCAGAGAATTGTTTATCAAGAGACTAAGTGAGATCAAGACATCATTAACATCGATTGAGATCAATATCGATCATTGAGATAGACATCTCTGAGTCTGACCACCAGACGACAAGGGGGAGAATCGCTTTATGTATAGTGAGCAAGGATAAAGAAGTTACTGAATCATTCGTACGACTTAGCGAATCAGAAAGAAATCGTCAAAACAATCTTTTCATCTCACAGCGAGCCTGTTATAAGGCAACGGGATCAGATTCGAAGACACTCAAAACAACAGCAAACGCACGACCTCTTCATTGAGCATGTCGGCCATACAACACGAAAAGAAGTCGCATTCTACCCCGCCTGAGCTTCACACCTGAATTTCTCAACACATCATCGCAAACAATATTCTTCAGAGCACTCATATTCTTTGCGAGGTGTCAAACGGGCAATCAAAGAAATCAAGTGAGAACAAAGAAAACGGACGACAAGTGAGCCTGCTACAATGGCACAACATATTCGATTCTTTCTTTTCCCTTTCTATCATTTTCACGATATGGCGAATTACAACACAAAAAATTCTACGAATCAGGCGCTTGAGTTACGGGCGTAATCTATGTCAGATAGGTCATTGACAGCGGAGTACTCGCTATCGGTCTTAGGACGGGTGTCAAGAACTTAGTATTGGTGAGACACTGGCAGTCGAAGCGGTAGGCCTACGAAGCGAATGGATGCAATGGATAGTACTATGGAACAACACAGCGACGGACGTTGGATGACAAGAGGCTATGGTCAGGACATGAAGAAGATGGATATTTGATGGCAAGAGCTTGGAGGCACAAGGCAAATCTACAATGATACTTCCAGGACAGGCTGCCAGCAGGAGTTGAGGTGGACAACATACATGCATGCGATGGATTTTTTCAATTCTACATGGACAACATGGACAAAGCAATGTGGCTGCAGCAGGCATGGACAATGCTGACATGGACGACAAAGCAATGTGGCTGCTGCCTGCTGGACAACATGAACAACTCTGGCTAGACTGCATTCGGCCTAGCGCACTCAAATCAGCATGCGATCCGGTCAAACCTCGGACATGGTGTTTTTGAGCGATTTCAGGCCATTCCAGAACGGCGCCAAGACTTCATTTTTCACTCAGGCAAATTCGAATGCTCAGCGACTTGGTACTCAACAACAACGCCATATGACATCTACCTTCTTCGCCTCCCCCCGAGCTATAGTCTATGACTGTCGACGACGTCATAGCCGGAGGCCCCAAGCGTGTTGTTGATGACGTCGTCGCCCTCGGTGGATTTGGTCCCAGGGAGAAGACCACCCAGCTGCCCCAGAAGGATTTGATATTGGTTTAAGATTTAAGGTTCGGGCGGTTCGGAAGGCCTCAGCCAATCACAGGCCTTCATTCAGCAACTTTCTTCTCCGGCCGCAAATCCAATATCAGCTGCCCAGCCTACACCAAAAACCATTCTTGGCCACCATTTCTTCAACTCTTCACCAATGGAGGCCATTCCAGCACCCCTGCAACCGCATGACGTCATGCTAGCGACATGGCATCGCCAAGACGTCACCGGAGAGACTTGGGATCAGCACTGCGGCTGAGGATTGCGTCGGCGGGCACCATGTTTCTGCTTTTGTTCTTTCTTTCATATGCATAGCGAGCGACTATGAGCGAGCGACTACAGCCATGAGGACATGTCTTTTCGGAGGGGGGGGGTAGTGTTACGAGCGTACCCCGCATCCCTTTGACACATGCCTTCCTTTGACACTTCCCTTTTAGGCTTAGCGTGTCTTGGCAGGTTCACTCCGCCATACATATATGGCCCTCCCTCCCAGTCCATAGTTGCTCCTCATCTAGTTGTCTCATTCTATACACCTACATGACTTGACTCTGTACTGGTCCTGACACAACTTTTTATCTTATCTCTGTTGTAACGACTATCTTATAATATCTAATAGAACTTCTCAATTAATCTGTTATTTACTCGTAAAAACATTCAGGTCAAGCTTCAGTCTGCTTATGAACTCATTCACCGACTTCACGGTTGTGCTTCTAATGTATTCTATCATATCTGTTAAGGCCTGCACTTGTTGCTATAGTATTTGCTAGTAGACACGTAGGGGAGGATCTCATCAATAGAAAGTCGCGTATCTAGGTGCTGCCGTTCTCAGTTCAAGAAGCTCAATCATTATTGCGATTTAATATTAGTATCTTCGTCACATGACACCATGACTCGCTCTGGCACGTTCCTGACATTAGATTAATACTCCTTCATACGAGTACCCCGTGAAGAAAATTTGTGGGGCATCCTCAAGGCTGGATTAGCGGCCTATCCCATCGTCTGGCAGGGGGTAAAATTCAGGGGTTCCGACCGAACATCAAAAAGTCCAGTCTTGCAACCCACCGTAACTCAACAACGAGGACACCCACGGAAAAATTTATTATTCCGCGATTATTTTTCTCAAGCAGATCTTGAAGTTCAGAGCTGAAAGTTTTACTGTAAAGCTCATCATTAAAAAGTTATTGCGTTATTCTCTGGTCAGATCCGCCAACATTCCAAGCAACACACCCTCGCGAGGCCACGAGACTAAACGAAACGATCCTCTCTAATTCCTCGTTGACAGGCGAGTCTAAAGAAACTGTCCGGGGTGTGCGGTACCACCAACCCGGTATATTCCAAGCCATACGGACTAGCACCAGTAAGTCTAAGCTATACGACACTGCTGGACATAGGAGGCTCGTGGAGCACATGAGGTTAATGAATATGCGTCACTCGGTACATTTTAAGCCGTACGGAGTACTATCAGAAGGCCTAAATCATATGGACCGTTGGACCAGATCAAACAGTGAGCCTACTAGAACGGCAACACCACGTCACGTCACACAGTGAGCCTGCTACAAAGCCATTTCCTTCATTTAGCGTTTCGATTCTGATATCAGCCATGCGGACATGCCAAGCCGGCGGCTAACTTTCAGGTAGAAAGAACGGCATGGCCGAGGAACCCCACCAGAAGCCCCTGTGGGATCGACCATCCAGCTGAACTCACTGATCCTACAAGGAGAGCACTAAAATAAAGTTTGGAGACCATAGTGATTGTCCAAAGTGCGAATAGAATACATTTCATTAAACTTCAGCATAAACAGAATCGAAGCCGAAGTCGAAGCTGAGCAGGAATAAGCTGTTACGGTCATCTGTCTATTGTCGACGGCAGAATCATGAACTTGAAAATGAGTGTCATGTTTTCCTTACTTCAAGTCTCGCTGCCGTCTGCTAATTTCTGCCGATCTCTCACTTGCAAAAAAGCTATTCCATTCTTCTTGTTCGGTCCATCCTCGCCATGTCAACCACCACCTTGTTGCTGGCTCCTTTTTTTTCACACTGTTGATAGTATTTCATCATCTGAAATTCAGAGCCACCCTGCCAGAAGGGAGGACCGTTCAAGGACAATCGATCAAGCCTGATCAACAAGCCACCTATTCCCACGAAGAATCCTGTGTGTCGGATTTTGCCGCTTCTTCCGCCTCACGCTTGGCAATTTGGGGCGCATCTCGGATATTCACCGGGTGGATTTCATCGAAACAATTACCTAATAGTTCAACAACTGTCAACCTTTCCCATTCCCTTGGTGTGGCCGATTCATAACACTAAGTTTGCCCGCCTTTCTCGGCTAATTAGCGTTGGTCCATATTTAACTATCAGGTCACACGACCAAAGGTATTATAAAGGCGCCTCACTGGAAAGCGTCATTCAGCGAAGAATACTACTCTCCGCTCAGCGTCATTTTTATGCTACTGGTATTCCCGACGCCTATTCCAGAGCAAAGGGAAGAGAAAGACGACCGATCACTCAACCCTAAAAAGCTAAGGTTCTGGAGATAAAAGCCCAGGCTATGGCGAAGAAAAAAAAAATTGTCATCGAGTCTGCCACCAGTGCGGCGCTACAGTGGCATTTCGGCATAGTCACTGAACCACCTTCAGACCGCGTTGGGAAAGAGTACCTTGCTCAACACCTACCGAAGCATTATCAGTTAGAAGGTGATACTCTTGTGCGTTACTCGGCTCCCCAGACGTGGGTTTTATATTGAGCTCCATCTAGATTGTCAAGAAGACAAGGCTATCAGTTGCGCCCAAACAGCTAGCCGCAAACCAAGCAAAAGCTAAGAAAACTTTTCACATTGTTCGCGCAGATTTTTCCAGACAAGCAGCATCCAAGCAGGCATCAGAGGATCGGCCCAAGGGGGTGGAGCCGATTGAAGACCCTTATCGATCTTTGTTATCGTGTCAGCTAGAGCTAAGCTCAACGCCCCATGCGGTGGCGAGCTCTACTACCCAGGCTCCCCAAGCTCCCGGCACTGTCTCAGATGAATTAGGGGCCTGTGAACACTCCTTGGCCAAAGCATATTCAAGCTTCACAATGAATGACAGACCGGCTGCCTTTGACTATCAACTCACATTCTTATCCGATTCAGGCTCGAAATCCAACGTCACTCAACTCTGTGACAATGGTTCCGTAGAAGCCGCAAGGACCACCCCGCTTTTCTCAGGAAAGATGTTGGACGGATCGAAATTGGGGACATTTAATCAATACGGGCTCCTATGCAAAGCCGTAGCAACGAGGCAGAGCCAGCATCTTCCAGAATCGACAACATCAAAATTTCCTCGTGTCTGTAACTACGATCCTCGAATTTTCCTCAACGTGAATGCGCCTTGGTCTACCTTTATCTGCGGCTCCCAAGGATCTGGCAAGAGCTACACGCTTTCCTGTATCCTGGAAAACTGTCTAATACCCTCAGGACTAGGGCAGTTGCCAAGTCCCCTCGCCGCCATCGTCTTTCACTATGACACTTTCACGTCCTATGGAAGCAGGCAGCTTTGTGAAGCAGCATACCTTTGTTCTTCTGGTGTACCTGTCAAAGTCCTAGTCTCCCCAACAAATTTTTGGCGGATGAAGCAAACATATGAAAATCTCCCCCTCTCATCGCCCGGTAGCCGAAAGCCCGAAGTCGTTCCTATGAAATTTCAAGACAAGCATCTAGACGTAACGCGGATGATGAGCATGATGGCCGTGAGCGACAAGGACGGCCCCATACCACTATACATTGAAGTCTGGATTAAGTCAAACCCATCTTCGTGAAGCTCATTCTTATAGTCAGCAGGTCATTCTCCGCATCTTACGAGAAATGGCAGTGGAGAGTCAGGGTGCTCCAGGCTTAGATTATGATGCTTTCCGAAAAAAGGTCGATGCAGAAGCGTTCACGGGTCAGCAAATCGCGCCGCTAAAGCTCCGCCTCGAGCTGCTAGAAAGCTTCATGGACCGACCTTCCAAGACTGAGGAAGGGCAGCAAGCACCCACCTTCCCTGATACCAAGGCTGGGAGACAAGCGAGAAGTAAATGGTTCGTCCAAAAGGCCCAAGAAAAATCCATAGAAAAGCAATCTGCAGATAGGGTTTGGGACTTCAAGCCAGGCACCCTTACCATCGTTGACCTAAGCTGCCCTTTTGTCGACGAGAGCTCTGCCTGCGCACTCTTCAGCATTTGCCTCGATCTTTTCCTCGAGAGCCGCAGTACCGCAAGTCGCATTGTCGCGCTCGACGAAGCGCACAAGGTAGACATCGCCTTCCCAACACCATGCATCCACCGAGCAATCGGGTCCGACTGACCATATCATCTAGTTCATGACGCCCACCGCCGCAGCGACCGCCTTCACCGATAAGCTGCTCCAGCTCATCCGCCAACAGCGCCATCTCGCAACCCGCGTCGTTATCTCAACCCAAGAGCCCATCATCTCACCACGCCTCCTAGACCTGTGCACGGTAACGATCGTGCACCGCTTCACATCCCCGGAATGGTTTCGCACCCTCCGCGACCACCTCGCTGACGTCAGCACGCTCGACGAACTGGGAGTGACGACGAATCGCGATGTTCGGAGCATATTCGTGGAGATTGTGGAGCTGGAGCCGGGGGAGGCATTAATATTTAGTCCGTCGGCCATGCTAGAGCCGGTGGAGGGCAAGGCGCCAAGGAAATTGGGCATGGAGTGGCTGAAGGTCAGAGTCAGGAGAAGGCTGACGGAGGATGAGGGGAAGAGTATCTTGACCACTTAGCGTGGGTCATGAACGCTAGAGTCGCGTTGGAGAACCAGGGGAGCTCCGGCTTATCGTCGTTCGTTGGTTAGCCACGGCGCGGACAGCACCGGACACCCTTGGGTCTCGAGCAAACGAGGGGAATGAAAGGTACGGGCTGGATGAGATTGAGCGATAATGCGAGGTGAAGTCGATAGCGGAATAGCTGAGCTGGGTCGAGCCTGCTGCTGAATGCAATTGAACGCAGTCGTTGGAGAATCCATCTAACTCTTTACACGGTCAACGTTCGTTTCTTTGAATAAGCAACGTAAGACCGAATTAACAGAAGAGCAGGGAAAAAAAGAAAAGGAAAGAAAAGTCGCCTCAACCATGTATCTCCACAATCCGCCCAAGTCTACCTCACCTCCGCCTATCATACGTCATCATATGCCCGTTAAGCATGAACTTGCCCAACACGTTGTTGACGTCGATTACTACCATTCTGAACACCGGGGATACCTTCATCTAGTGACTCCCTCAGCGCTTAGACTTGCGTCCCCAGATTGCGGTGATATGCTCAGCATGTTTACCCATAAGCTTTTCTACGCTGAGTTCAGAAGTCCTTATGAGGTTATGTGACCTTCCATTGACTCGGCCCATGCACCATACTTATCTTGCGACTATATAGAAACCTGCTCTTCCCGGCCCACATGCTGTGTATGGGTCTAAGAGGGCATCGATTTCCATCTGACGACCTCGATTAGCGTCAGATCCGAAAAACAAAGCAGGTGTGCTTCTGGAGATGATTGACATTCAGAAAGCCGATGTAATGCCTGCCTCCCCATCCTTAATCGAGGTCTTCGTCAAGAAGATGCTGATCAATCTCGCTTTCGGCAGCCGTTTCGAGCCGATAACGGAACCACGGTTCAAGGTCATAGATTATCGCTCCAGCTCTGTGACTTTGCGTCAAGGACTAGCTTCGCTAATATGCCTCAAGGTACTCAAAGCATGACTGTTGTTCGGATCATATGTAAGCAACTTTCTTCTTTTCTACACGATGCGGAGACCAGAGATGAGATCAAGCGAGCGCAACAAGGTGCACAAATTAGCCTTCCGCCGAACTGTAGGAAGAGGCGTCGGGAAGCCACACCGCCAGAAGCTCTAAGTCCAAGAAAGGAGGCGAAATATACCAAGTGCGAGGCAGAAGAAGCGGCAAAATCACTGTTATTTTTGCTCCCTGCAATCGGTATCGTGATGCCGCAGTGGTATTATGACAAGAGAGAGGCTTGAAAGCCCGTTTTGAGTCTTTCACGATTGGATACAGATATAAAGCATGATCTCTCGCACGCATTTTCAATTGGCTCATCCCTTTTCTGCTCATCAGAATTCCAATTAATTCAACCATTAGACTTGAACAGGTCAGAGCACGTCTCACTCTTCTACTGCTGATTCAATTTTTCAAATACTCTTATAGATCCTAACTTCTATAAGAAGAGTCGCTTCTCATTTCTACTTCTCATCGATCACATAAATATCCACTTCAGTCGATCTTTCAACAATCTATTCACCTTAGTATGTCGTCTTAGCGACTGAAGACTTCTATTACTATATCCTCACTATCGTTAGTTCATATCTGTCTTTCAACCTTGCTATTAATGATATGTACAAGTGCTACATCGTGCAAGATGTGCGATCATCGTCAATACGACTACGACTGCGAACATAGAGTCACGAAAGAGATTGTGCGTTATCAAGACGTCATCAACGAAACTAACTATACAGAAATTAGAATATCATATTTTGACGTCGCAAACGAGAATTACTTAGCGTGTAATTATTCGATATCTTCGTTCTTCTAATGTAATAATAAACATATAAAATAAATAAATATATCGCTTTCTAATAGCAATGTAGACTATTAAGAAAAGAATTTAGCGATATGATATAAAGAGGCTCAGAGAGTTTGAGATCGAGATAACGAAACGAAGTTACTTTGTTACGAAAACTTTTTGAGCGCTAGTATAACATAGATAAGTAATATTAAATCTTATCGCGAGAATAAAAATAGTGTTATCAATATTGATTCAACTGTTCAATAATTTCTCTATGACTCTTCGAATTTTTATCAAATTTCGAATTAATCATGTTTCGAAATCATCAGCAGAGAAAGACTTTCTTATTGTCATAGCGATATACTTAAAATTACTAGATCGCGATTTTGATTTTAAGAAAGACTTTATACACGCACAAGATTCGATATCACGTACTAATTAATTACGATTATCACGATTCTCAGCCTAATTTAAGAGATACTATTCTACGTTTCTATCACGTGATAGCGAATTAATTCACGTTGTTAGTACTCTATATACATTGATTAGCTTTTAAGCATAAGCTAACAGAATCTCAGTATTCTTAAAAAGATTCATATACATCGAGATCTTATCGATCAGATCGTCTGAAAAAGTCACTCTGTTTAGAACGATATAAGTCAACGCTTCAGATTCAATCTCGAATTCGTTTATGAAACGTCGAGTTTCTCCCTTATTCTAATAGTTCTAAAATCTCACACTAACGAATACTTGAGAAGAAGCTTTTATAATGTCACGCGTCTATAAGACGCTTAGAAAGTTGAAATATAAGCAGAACATAAGTCTACTGAGGAGAAAGACGACTATTCATGATTTTACTATATGTGTTAATTACTTTATTTGCTGAATAAGCATATCTCTCTCGTTATCTTTCTTTCGAAAGACGTTAGAGATTATTAGAATCTATCTCTACAGCAGAAATCTTTTATGAAGGATTTATAACACGAATTCTTAACATTAAAGAGATATTCTCTTATTTTGCGCTCCTATCAATGCTTTTTAATGTCTTTGAAGATTCGATAGAATTTCTCAACTCTTATCGATTATTCTCGATCATAAATTCAGCAGGGAACGACAGAATATTCTTATTCAATGTTTCAGACTTGACGTTGTAGACGAAGATATGGGCCAGCAGCTTTCTAAGAGGCGAACGCTTAGAGTTATTTTGATATGCGTAGCTAATGACGCTAGAAGTAATCGAGAGAAGATACTTCGTCAGCGATTTCTCAAAGTTTGATAAATTCTTATCGTTTGAGATGTTTAGAACTGGAAAATAAATATCGAGGTCGACGCGAATCGATTTAGCGAAGGATGATATAAAGCTCTTTGTTGTCAACGTTACTAATTTCTCTATCGCCTTTCTGTCGACTATTCGAATCTAATCTAAAAATAGCATTATCAGACTCAGCTACTCACTTGCTTGCAATTACGTGTCATCGAGACCTCAGTCATCTTCTATCGCGACATCTGAGATTGAGAGCAGATATATTCGACTGACTTACTTAACATTAATAATTATCTCGTACTCGTAGGGTCGACTACTTGTACCTGAACAAAGTTATTGCGAATCGTTGACTCAGTAAAATCTTATTCGCACTTCATATCAATTGCTACACACCTGCTAAACACGATCATCGTCTATTCGTAAAGTCATATAAGATAAAATCACGATGAGATATTATAAAGTACTAATCGCATTCATTAGGTCAAATCTAAAGACAGCTCTAGATGAGTTTTATTAAAATCTATCTTCTGAACAAAAGATTGAATTTAAATTAGTTATAGATTAGATTTCATCTACAGAAGTAGTCGTGCTTCTCACTAACGAGATCAACAAGAAAAGGTCAATTAAAAAAAGTTATATTCTTGCAGATCGAATACGCGTGATGTTAAAGACTGTTTAATAATATAGTGCGATCGAAGACATTACATATTCAGTTAACTTAATAGCAGCGCTTGTTTGAAGCAGTGTCAAGATTATAATTTAGATAATAGCTTCTTTAGCCTCTCGTATTGTCACTATTAATATATAAAGTTCAAATAGTTCTAAACTTCGCGAATTATTTCGAGAAATTATTCGAACGCTTTGCGTAATTGAGCATCTATTATTTGTTACGAGCGTATCTCGTATCCCTTTGTGACACATCTTTCTTTGTTAACACGCCTTCTCCCTTTAGACTTAGCGTGTCTTGATAGATTCACTCCGCCATACATATATGGCCTGCCCTCTCAGTACATAGTTGTTCAGCATCTAGTTGTCTTATTTTATACACCTACATGACTTGACTCTATACTAATTCTAACATTATTCTCGACTAAGCGCGTATAAAAAGCTATTTAAGAAATCTATACGACTTTAAACTTCGCTATTCGATTTTTATGTTATTGTTATTAAGTTTTATATTAAAGCGCTAAAAGTTATATAGAAGAAAGATGCGAAGAGCATTATAAAACGAATTTAAGATCAAATACTAAGACTATATTCTCACTATAGATATAAAACGATTTATCAAGTCTCTCTAAAAAGATTTTAAGAATAATTTTAAACAATTAAAGAAGAATATTAACGCGACAAAAGAAGAAGTTGACGAGAAGATAAAGCTTATATCTAAATAAAAGATATAACTAATTTATAAGTAGCTATAGATTAAATTCGAGCAAACTCAAATTTAACGCTCGTAACAATTAATCGAAATAACGAAGAATAGAGTTTTTCGCTTTTAATAAACGCTTATTTTAACGAAAATTAAGAAGCTTCGAATTAAAAAGATTATCAAAGAAGAAGATATATTAAAATCAAGTATTTTTGTTAATTAGACGTAGCTAATTAATTTCTATTCGTTTCTTATAAATCGTATAAAAATACGTTTACATAATTAGATCTTTAGTTATAACTATACTCGAAGTCAAAATAAGATATACAGAACGCGCTATTAGAGCATTATTATCTAACTTTTCGAGAGAGCAGAGTTCAAAGAATAAAATAAAGAGACGTTATTAGTATATTTTTAATATTCGAAAATGAGTGAATAGAATTCTTATCGAACGCTGTTCTCGTTACGTATTTCTATCTGAATAAGATTAACTAGATTATAACTAAATGCGAGAAGACAATTCTAACGTAAAAACACACGTGTATTGCGTTTTTGCGTCTCTCTAATTCAGAATATCAAAGAGCGTTATTAACAACTAGCTTATATCAGAGATCATATAATAGAGCAGATAACGAAGAATCTAGTCGACAAAACAGACACAGTTATCGTCTATTATTTCTTTGACGCTATTTAAAAGAAATCTCTATCTCTCTATATCTTTTTACGAAGCATCTTACATTAGATACTTCGCACTAAATCACTAAATTCGACACTATAACGACGTCTCGAAGCGATCTTTATTAAGTTAAGTGATAATAGAAAATCTGAGATTGACGAGTTAAAGCGACTAATTCTCGAGCTATATAATATATTATAAAAAGTAATTATTCTTATTAACGATATAAACGAAGCGAAATAAGACGATCGAAGGCTCGTTCTACGCTTCTTAAAGATTACTTAATAAAGTTAAGTCGTTATCAAGCTCTTTATTATTAGTCGATCTAAAATAGATATTTTAATTTTCTTTAGTAATAATCAACTTACGCATATTAACATTCGAGCTTATAATACTCGACTCGAGATCGACGATTTTATTAACTCACGTGTGAAAAAGAAGACGAAAGATAACTCTCTCGTTGTCTGTGAGTTAGCTATAATTAATAAAATCAAGAACGTTCTGAAAATGAAAGCTAAAGAAATATACGATATCTATTTTATAGATCTTGCATTATCTTTTAATAAGTGAATTAATCAAGTCTTTTAAATTTCTTTAAATAGATCTGCAGATTAAAGCAATCTGCGACATATATAAAAACGATAAGACGTTCGATCGAGTCTTAGAGATGCTCGAAAAGCTTTTAAAGAGTATTATAGATATCTACTCGTATACGTTATAACGAGTGCTTTAAAAGCGTGATGATCAGATTAAAACTATTAAGAAGATCTTTAAATGAGTTATCTGCGTAAGACGCTCAATAATTATTAACGAGTTAAATAACGTATTAACAATTACAACAGATTAAAAGTTCTAAAAGAAGTCTTCGCAGAAATTCAATTCGTCTATAGTAAGCAAGCTATGTGATAATCTCGTTATCTTCGATGATTTCGATAACATATTGTCGCTAACATATCACACTATTTAAGCGTTTTTTAAGTCACTTTCGAAAATGCTCTTACTTATCGAATTTAATATATAAGTCTATAAAGCGAATTACTATTTGAGTGAGAAATATGTTATATATCTCGATTTCACTGACTTTCAAAAGTCGCTTACAATCACTAACGATTCTAAAAATACAGTTTCTAAATCGTTTAGTACTTTTAATCACACACATGTTATCAGAGTTCAATTCTTTTAGATTATAAAATTAAAACAAGCGCTTCAGACGTCATATAAATAATCATGATTTCGACGCGAAGAATTAGTTGAGAATGATTAAAAGTATAATTAATTTATCTATTATCAACTTCTTCTTTCAACTTCTAAAATATTATAAGACTAATTAATATTATTACTATTATGCTTTTCTCTCTGAAGACACTTAGAGTGTACGTAGTCTTAAGAAGCTCTTAAATTAGTTATCGTTATCTTTCTGATAACAATCGTAAGATTTGTTCGATAACTTAAATTCGTTTTCTCACTAATCGATATTTACGTGAGCAGTATATTAGATTTATATAACTATTTTACGAATCTAACAAGAATTCATTACAAAAAATAAAGTCGACGATTCTTAAAGACGTCTATAACTAATTAATAAGAACTCTTTGTTTTTCTCTGTCTATATTATAACAAATATCACGCAAATCGATCTTTTTTATAACGATTTAATAGAAGTAAGATTAACAATTAAATCATCACAATAACAATTATTAATTAATATGATAAGCGTCGCTACTTTAGAATATATAATAGTAATAGAGAGATTGCTTTAATAAAAGATCGATGTCAACGCTGCTGCTGTTATATATGATAACAGAACGACGCTTTAAGCAGCGACTGAGAATAATTATCTAATTGTAGTCGAAAGACTACTTCAACAAAAGATCGATGTCAACGCTGCTGTTATTGAATCTATTGACAGAACGACGCTTCAAGCAGTGACTGAGAGTAATTATCTAACTGTAGTCGAAAGACTGCTTTAATAAAAGATCGATGTCAACGCTGCTGTTACTGAATCTGTTAACAGAACGACGCTTCAAGCAGCGACTGAGGGTGATTATCTAACTATAGTCGAAAGACTGCTTTAATAAAAGATCGATGTCAACGCTGCTTCTGTTATTAAATCTAATAACAGAACGACGCTTTAAGCAGCGACTGAGAATAATCACTTAACTATAATCGAAAGACTGCTTTAATAAAAGATCGATGTCAACGCTGCTGCTGCTACTGAATCTAATAACAGAACGACGCTTTAAGCAGCGACTAAGAGTAATCATCTAATTATAATCGAAAGACTACTTCAATAAAAGATCGATATCAACGCTGCTGCTGTTGTATATAATAATAGAACGACGCTTCAAGTAGCGACTGAGAGTGATTATCTAATTATAATCGAAAGACTACTTCAACAAAAGATCGATATCAACGCTACTACTAGTGAATATAACAGAACGACGCTTCAAGCAGCGACTAAGAATAATCACCTAACTATAGTCGAAAGACTACTTCAATAAAAGATCGATGTCAACGCTACTACTAGTGAATTTAACAGAACGACGCTTCAAGCAGCGACTAAGAATAATCACCTAACTATAGTCGAAAGACTACTTCAATAAAAGATCGATGTCAACGCTACTACTATTATATATGATAACAGAACAACGCTTCAAGCAGCGACTAAGAATAATCACCTAACTGTAATTTAAAGACTACGCGTTGCAGATACTAGATAATTACTTAAAGAAGTTTGATAGTTATAATTAGTTTCGACTTATTCACAACAGATATATATCTCATCAACTTAGAAATGTGTCTTTTAAGACTAATTTGAGTCTCGTCGAAGCTAAAACAATATTTTTATATATTAACTTACATATAAAAATACTTTCTTTATTTAGAAAATAAGATTTAATGAAGATATAGTATTAACAAAAGCTGAAGTGTTTTTCGCTTCTTAATTAGACTAGATTCAATAATCTTTATATCAAGATAAACAGATTGTTAAATAAAATAGAAACTCTTATTCACTATGTGCTTAAGTGATCTCATATATTTAATAAATAAACATTCACTAAGAGAAGTTTAGTTCTAAAACTCTAATATTTATTCTTAAATATAAGTGAGCTATACGTATAAAGAAGATACTATTCATGAGACTATATAAACTATATAAATATAGTCTACAGACGTAATGTAATCTTATCGTCTTCATAGTATTATTTTTAAAGTTAATATATTATACTCTCGACGAAATTAGACTAGCTTCTTAACATATAAAACGCAGTTAGAATATTCTAGAAGATAACTTTTAACATTATATATTATCTTATTCGATTCTTTAATATATTCGTTTGAATCGTCTATAGAAAAAAATTATATACGTAGATAAGAGATATGTAATCGATTGATATTCTAAATGATAACGAAGGTGTTTTCGATGAAAATACTTTTTTAGATCGTCGTAACTATAAAAAGATCACAGACGCTTTACTATCGATAGTTTCTTATTGTTAAAATAAAAAACACACTAAGTGAATTTATATTCGAGCGAGAGAGATTCGAAAAGAGTTAGTAATAAATAAGTTAATTAAGAAGAAATATAAGATCTTTGTTATTGATAACGAAGACTATTTTTATAATTACTTATAATACTCTTCTATCAAAAATCTCGAAGAAATAAAAGCTATAATAATCAAATTAGCTATTAATACGTTTTCAAAGACACTATTCTCTTTATAAACAACTAATTTACTTTTTTAAAGCTAACTGTGACTCTAAAAGTTAGAGAAATTGCGATGTGTAAAACTATAAAACTAAATCGACGAGATCTTTTAAAATTGCTTATAAATATAAAATAGAAGTTTGTTAGAGATATTTCGTGCGAAGTTCTTACTACTGTAATTCAAGATAATATTCTTTTAATAGTCTAACAAGACAAAAATCTTATTTTAGAACTGACTATTAAATATAAAGTTTAAGATTTTCAAGCTGTTTTTTTATTAAACAACAAGTCTATAAAAGAGATTAATCGATTTAATGCTTTGATGACTGCGTACACTACTCAACGAGCTTTTAATCGAGACTGAATATCTTTATTTAATTAATATATAAATGAAAATCTTTTTAATGCTTTCTATCTCTGTGAGTTAATGAGATAAGATCGTTAAGAGCATTAGAAACTTTTAGAGTTAATAGTTGTGAAGTTGTTGAAAAAGAGAGAATACTTTCACGAAAGAGAACTAAGATCTATACTTAAGAATAAGATCACTTCGAGACGATTTTGATCTTCGATAAGTAAGAGAATATAGTGTCACGTTATACTATTATCTAGTGTTCTGATTTAATTCTCATTTCGAGCAAGTAAACAGATAGTAAAATAAAAGTTTATAGACCTTCTCAATCTCACGACTTCAATTAACGCTTATATTCTTTCTCTTACTTTTTCGTTCTATCTCTTATCTACTTTAAGCTTTCTTCTTACTCTATCTAGAAAATACTATATCGCGTATCAGAGACGAATCTCAATAATAGATTCTTCTCTATATTAAGTTAAAGATTTAACACTATCAGCGTCTTAAGAGAGTTAAGATAAATACGAAAATCGAAAAGAAATATTTAATACGCAGACGAGCCGTTAATGAAATAAAGCTTTATACGTTCAACGAAGATATTAGACGAAGATATTAATAAGTCTAAGAGTCACTTAGAAAAGACAACATCTTTGTTAGAAATATATAACTATCGAATTAGTCTTTTTACTTACCGCATTAGAATCTTAAAGAATAACTTCGTCTTAAAAGAGCTATCGAGCAAGAATTCGCACAAAGTTTTATTTTAGATAGACGTATTTATTAAAGACGATTCTTCTAATAAAATTGTAAAGTAGTTATTTGAAGATCTAAAGACAAACGAGAACTAATAGTTAAAAACGAAGTGAGTGACGTATAGAATCATTTCATTACGTTTGTTAAAATCGTACATCACTAACTATGAAGTGTTCGCTTTAAGAATCAATTTCATAAAATGAAAAGATGTAACGAATAACAGTAGTGTCTCAAATTTATTAGAATAATCTTGATATTTATAATTTTAAGAATATAGACTTCTACGAACAAAAAATAACAAACGATTATTAATTCTTATCTGCACGTATTGATCTTCTTCGTTTGTCTTCTCGTTACGTCTGATGTTTTATCTCAAACTTTCGTAATAGTTTTTATGCGTTTTCTAACTCGCGTTCGAGTAGTTATATCTTCTTTTAACATATTTTATATTTATAATTCTTTTCTCTTTATTTCTTATCAACGATTCTTACGATCTCTCACTCGTCTTTATTTAATATTAAATCTTCTTGATCTTGAAATCGCTCGATAAGTAATAAGAAGACGATAATAATGTGAGAGAGATAGACGATCGCTGTTATTTCGTTATTATCTTTATAAATAGTCTGTTTAACTCGATCTCGATATAGTCGAATATTAGAAGAGATCGAACGATCAATAAGAAAGGGAATAGATTTCGTGAGAGAACTTAAGTAATCGTGTGTTTTTTGTTATTCTCTCGAGTGAGAGCTTTAAAGATATATAATATCAATCTCAGACTCTATGCTCGTGATTCTAATAAAAGCGCTAGTTTCGCTAGTCTTTTCGTCGTTATCCCTCACAACGAGAGAGTTATCTTAAATACGTCAGACGAAATCTCGAATACTAATTAGAAATGTATTAAGGGACACACCTTGACTGCTATTAATTTCACTAAATCGACTTAAGCTTGTTAATTTCTTATGTTGCTGAATTTTTCGCGAAAAGAGAGCTCGTCTAAAGATAGACTTAGATTACGATTAAATTCGTGCGAAATCAAGATCGCTTAAGTTATTATCGATATCATCTATCTTATCGATTACGATCGCGTCTTTCTAGAGTCATTAAAGATATTCGCGAGTATAAGTATTTATATATTAATCTTTACGCTAAGTTTTCTTTAATCTATATACATCTTCTTCGCTCTCGTTTAAATCTATATTATCTATTATGCGCTTAGAGAAACCTCGAATATCGATAACGTTTATAACTATCACAGACTTATTGTTCGTAGAACTCTTTGAACTTCATATTTATAAGAATCTAATCGAATCTATCACTAATCTTACGATATCTTTTCGATACGAAGATTGTCACGAAATTAATAATAATTTAGAATTTAATAACGCACTAGACAATAAGAGAGAGTATTAAATGATATTATCTATACTATCGCTCGCTTCTTTGTTCTCTTTCTCTTTTCTCTTATAAAAGTAATAAAACTCGATATTATTAAAGTTAATTTTTATATTATATGTCAACGAAAAAAGAATAATAGAGAGTAAAAAAGAAGAAGAAGAATTAGAGATAAGATCTATTATTCTAAATAGACGTTATCTGTTAGTACTAAGATCTACTAACGAGGGTTTTAAGAATCGTATCTAGCTTCTGAGTCTGTGTTAGGATTAGTATCTAAATAGAATGTCTGAGACTGTCAAGCGCAGACACCCTCGGGGCCAGCTTTTTTAGCTGAGTTGCTAACAGTCTGCTTTAGAAGATCGTAAAGTATTAAAAGAATAGTGTCTTTCGTCTTATTTAAAAGTCGAGTTATCGCTTCTAGAGTGAACGCTGCTGTTACTGTTAATATTCGTATCTTTGTCTTCATCTAGTCTCAAGCTCGATTGTTATAATTCTTATGCACGCTTATAGAATAACAGATTAAGAGAATTCTTTGATAACGAGTTAGTCGATTTAAGAACTTCGATTAGATCGTAGTCGTTAAGTGATTCATCTTATTCGTCGTTAAATCTAGAAATCGTAGAAGTATCTTTCTCTTCGTAGATAACAAGAACATTACTAATCGACGTTATCGACGATCTTTTATTAGTCAAATCGACTTTAATTAAAGATTAATAGAACTAAATAAAATTTAAATCGATTAATGTTATTATATCTTAAATACAGATAAAGAAGCTTTATATGTAGTCTGAAATTAAAAATTCAAGAGACTCAGAATAAGATTAGATGAGAATTATATACGCTTTTAAGTCGTGTCGACAGCGATAATATCGTGTCTATACTCTCTTTAATTAATAAATCGCTAAAGACGTTATCTTAGTATCGTCTCTCTTATTCTTATATCTGTTATCTACTTCTCTTCAATAGTCTCAATCGCTAATTTCTGATTATTATCGCTTATTCTCTATTCATCTATTTAACACTCTGCGACACGCGCTAACGCAGTCTCTCGACTCTTATTGTCTTATATTTAATCTATATCTTATTTCGATCAAGTCTTCACTGCGTCTCTCGAAGATATTTAATCGTGAAGTCACGTTAGCTATCTAGACATTACGCGCTAAGACTTCTATAACGAATCAGAGACATTATATCCTCTTCGATTCATCGCGAAAAGTGAGATTATCGTCTCAAGGTCACGTTATTAAAACGAGATATATACGAGAATCTAATCGCCGCAGTCAGAGAGATAAGCGAATAACATTATTAATTAAGACGAGCACACTCTCTTTTAATTTTATTTCTTGATTTTAACTCATCGTCGCTACTCGACTTTATAATCAGCCTCTCTTATACTATATCACTCGATTACGATCAAGAGACGATCTTTATTCACTCGTCTAAATAGACTTGTAAAGAGATATTTCTCTTATTAATCGTGTGACAGTCGTCTTCGAGTCAGATAGTTACTTCGCTCTAAGATGCTCGTCGTAAGCTGAAATTTTCTATCAATGTCGTCGCAGAGTTACAGATTAGCTAAGCGATAATGAAATAGTAATTGACATAGAAATAGCGAGACAGAAAGATTCAAAGCAGTAGAGTCGAGCGACAAGACGCTTTAATATGTTCGAAGAAGAAATTATCTTCGTTTATTAAGAGCTAAGTTACAGAGCGAGCGATAGAGTATAAGATAACGAATAAGAGGATTCGCCTTTATCGCTAGCTTCAGCCGTAGACGAAAGTAAGCTGATTAAAAGCTAACGAGGGTGATAAGTGCAGCAAAGTGATATCGAAGAAAAAGATTATCAGCAAAATGTCTTATACAAAAGTTAAAGTATAACGATCGACGATAATTAACAAAAGTTAGCTAGACAGTTAGAGAGAGAGAATACGCAGACTCTTACAATACGAGAAGAAGTGAGAAGACGACAGAGAGATATGAAAGAAAGATGAAAGGAAAAGTTAAAAAACAGCAAGAGATGCAGGTCTTTATATCTCGAGAAAGCGACGAGTGAGGCGATGTCGAGCGCCTTACCCGAAGAGACCACGTCAAACCCGATAGGACCGCGCTTGGTCTGGAAGCAGGAAAGGGCGAGCATTTCACCAGGACGCAGATTATTAAATATAATAAAGAATAAGATTTTATTCGTATTTAAACGTTACGAGCACGATGAAAATTAGACGTTATTATTAGAGAATTTGTCTTTCTTGTCTAAATCAACTTCATTAAGTTCGTTAAAGATATCTTATACTATTTTTAAGCGATTCTCAACTTTAATATACGAAGACGAGAATTACGAGATCGTCTTCGAGTTATTATTCTTCTTTAAGCAATCTTTTAAATTACGAAGAACTTTTAATTTAAGAATCGTAAAGAAATAATAAATCTTATTATCGAATATATTAAATATCGTAGAAATAGAAGTATTTACTTTTTATATATTAATAAGTAATAAGATAAACAAGTTATGTAATATAATATTAAGCGAGATTTATAACTTTATATCGTTATCGTTCGTTCGAAACTCGCGAATATTAATTAATAAATCGTGCTTATATAATTCGAAACTCAAATATAAGAAATATTATAAATTATATACTATTATTCGAGTTAATAACACGAAGAAATTAATTCTCGAGAACGTTAAGAAGAAGTTATCAAAGAAATATTATAATTTCTTAAATGTATTCAATAGATTTAAGATAGACGAATTGTTTTCACATCGAGAATATAATTACAAATTAAAATTTATAAACGAGATTAATAAGATAAAACTTTCTCGCAGTCGCATCTATCTTATTTCGAATTTAAAGTTAAAATAGATTAAGAAGTATTTGAACGAGCATTTAAAGAAAGACTTTATAGTTCTTAATTAAGTCTTATTTATCTTTCTTATACTATTCGTTGAGAAATTAAATAACGATTTACGATTTTATATCGACTATAAAAGACTTAATCAAATAATTAAGAGAAATCGTTATTTTATTTCTCTTATAGACGAAGTTTTAATTAAAATTTAAAATTATAAGTATATAACACGTCTAAATATTATAGTAATATTTAATAAACTTCGAATATATTCGAATAACGAAGATTTTACTACGTTTCTTACGTTTCTTAGAACATATAAATATCGAGTATTATTATTCGAACTAATCAATAAGCTCGTTACTTATTAATAGTATATAAATAATATTCTTTTTAATTATCTTAATGACTTCTATTAGATATATTTAAACGATATTCTTATTTATAACAAAATCAAGAAGAAACACGTTAAATATATTTAACTTATTCTTTAAAGACTACGAGAGATCGATTTATAAGTAAATATTCTTAAGTGCGAATTTCACGTTTAAGAAATCAAATTCTTAAGACTTCTTATATTTGTTACGAGCGTATCTCGTATCTCTTAATGATATCTATTTATGTTAGTATTTCTTTGTTGATATACTATTTCTTTTAGACTTAGCGTGTCTTAATAGATTCACTTAGTTATACATATATAATCTTTTCTCTTAGTATATAGTTATTTTATATTTAGTTATCTTATTTAAAATATTTATATAATATAACTCTATATTAATTTTAATATTATAACTAGATTACTCTTACTTTATTCGTGATAATAATCGAATTCAAAGAAGTTAATTAATAAAAGCTTTATTAAGAACTTAATATTAATAAAATATCGTATTTCTAAATTCGTCTATTATATAAATAAAACGTTTTTAAGACGAAAAACGATCTCGTAATAGTTAGAGAATAAAGAATAATTAAAATATTCGTACGATTAACGAATAAAAAAGAATTATTAAAATCAATTATTATAAAAAAATTTTAATTACATATTTAAATCGAGTTTTAAACGTCTTATTTTAAGAATAAAACGTTTTAATATAAGAGATTTAAAGAACGCTTAATTCGATTAATAAACGTCTTTATAATACTCTTTATAAGAAAATCTTTTCTAAGATTAATACTTCTTCTCTATTCGCAAATTCTACTTCGTCTGAGCTTTATATCTAAATTTGTTAATAGATTATTTCGTTAAAATAACATCTTTATAAAGAATATACTTTAAAGCATTTATATTCTTTGTTAGATATTAAACGATTAATAAATAAAAAAGTTATACGAGAAACAAAGAAAGTCGAATTTTCGTAACTTCTTAACACTTTTTCTTTTAATATCGAAATAAGAATAAAAATACTTTAATTCTCTTTAATACTTTTTATTTTATTGTTATTTTATTTTATAAAGTAATTTAATTATTCTCTTCTTTCTTTCTTTTCTTCTTAACGAAATCTTTTAATATAACAAAAAATCTTATATAAGATCTCGACGCTCTCAACGAGATAAGAAAACAATATAAGAACAGACATATCTTAGTAATGTCTCAGTGAAATAATAACGTTGATATCATAGACGTCTGACAAATATTTAATATTGATTAGTTGTAACTATGAACTCAAAAT
The DNA here is from genome assembly GCA_022315425.1 of Pseudevernia furfuracea. Lineage (NCBI taxonomy): Eukaryota > Fungi > Ascomycota > Lecanoromycetes > Lecanorales > Parmeliaceae > Pseudevernia > Pseudevernia furfuracea. The sequence goes on from JAIUPT010000030.1 coordinate 925,188, forward strand.
CGATTAATCGAAGTTATAAAAATATTAAAAGATCTTCGCTTTCAACGAGATTAGTATCTTTACATAGTCGTTAAATATAATGTTATAAGTTAAAAGAAGATCGACTTAAAATAGAAACGAGATCTTCTTAAGACGAATAATATTTAACTCGAAAATAATCTTATAAAGTGTTATGACATTATTCGCGATTATAAGAGAAAGTATCTAGACGTATTATAGCAATAACTTAATATTTCTAATTCGATCGTTAAATAAGCTAAGTCTAAATCTTTCTTCTTCGTTAAAGTTCTCTCTACAATACGTAAGAAGAATAAAATCACTCGTATATCAAATTCAATAATGTTTATAAATAATAACGATTCTATTTAAGACGTCTAATTCAACGCTATGCTGAATAAACTTATAATTAATACGAATCATTATTCAACGAAGCGATTACGAATTATTTATATAATTAATCGAGTCGAAGATAAGATAGCGAAGATAATAATATTACGTTGTTAATTCGAGTTATTTAATCTCTATTTGATTGTTAAAGACGTTATAAATAATCTCGTTAACGTCTATAAGAATATTAATTATATCGAAAACGTAATACGAGAATACGACTCTCTAAAGTAGAATTTAAAGCAGACTTTTCGCGATTTTTATTTAAATTTTAAGCTATTAGACGAAGAACTAACTTATAATAAGACTTATCTAATATATAATCTCTTAAAGAAGTTAAATTCTAAACTTTATATTAAATTTAGCGATGTTAGCGATTTTAATAAATAATTTATCTCTCTTATAACAATAAGAGACTATCTAATTAAGACGAATAACGTTATACGTGTCAAGAAACTTAATAAATAGATTAAGATTTTAAAGAAGATCTATACGTCTCGTTTCGATCTTTCTTTAATTTATATTATTTTAATAAGACGTGTCACTTTCGTTATTATATTGATTATATCGATTATTTTTATAAATAAGATATCTTTCGTCTCTGTGATAAAGATCAAAAAAGAATATATATATTTTTAATATAAACGTTTAAATTATTAAAAGAGAGATTGCTTAAATAAGCAAATTCAGATCGAAAAAAAGGTCGCACTAAACGTTAGAATACACGTTATAAACGCTTACGATATTAAGAATTTTATTGACGACGACGAGAAGTATCACGATACTAACTCTTTCGACTCGAGAAACGTCTAGTCTCTTTTAAAGACACGAAAAGAAACAACGACGAAGTGTGTCTAATGAATATTCTTAACGATTCATTAACACGTCGTTTATTTCGAATAGTGACTACACTATTCTCATAAAATAAGAAATGCGTTTTCAAGAACACTTTAATCGATAGCGACTATACGAGAATCAATATCGTTCTTAATAAGTCTCGCGTGACTCAAGCATATAAAGAATTAAAACTCGAAGTAGTCTTATTATCTATATTTAAATTATTACGAAACTATAACGAAAAACTATTTAAAAGATCTATTACACACTGTCTTCTTTTTAAACTAAACGTTAATAATTATAAAAAAAAAGACATATCTTATGTTAATCGCTTTTATACAATACGACTTGATATTAAATAAATCATAAATAAATAAGCATAAAGTCTTATTAAATATATTAAAAAATAAGATTTTATTCGTGCTCGATCGTTACGAGCACGATAAAAATTAAATATTATTATCGAAGAATTTGTCTTTCTTATTTATATCAAGTTTATTAAGTTTATTAATATCTTCTCGATCTATTCTTAAGCGATTTTCGACTTTTACGTGCGAAGACGAGAATTATAAAATCGTCTTTAAGTTATTATCTTCTTTTAAACAGTCTTTTAGATCACGAAGAATTCTTAGTTTAAGAGTTATCAAGAAACAACGAATCTCGATATCGAATACACTCGATATTATAAAAATCGAAGCATTTGCATTTTACATATTAACGAGTAATAAGATAAATAAGTTATTTAATATAATATCAAGCGAGATTCATAACTCTATATCGTTATCAATTATTCGAAACTCGCGAATATTAGTAAATGAATCGTACTTATACGATTTTAAACTCAAATATAAGAAATATTATAAATCATATACGATCGTTCGAGTTAATAACACGAAGAAATTAACTCTCGAGAATATTAAGAAGAAGTTATCGAACGAATATTATAACTTCTTAAACGTCTTCGATAGATCTAAGACGAACGAATTGTTTTCTTATCGAGAATATAATTATAAGTTAAAATTTATAGATGAGACTAACAAGACGAAACTATCTCGCAGTCGCATTTATTTTATTTCGAACTTAAAGTTAAAATAGGTTAAGAAGTATTTAAACGAGCATTTAAAAAAAGGCTTTATAGTTCTCAGTCAAGTATTATTCGTCTTTCTTATATTATTCGCTGAGAAATTAAATAAAGATCTACGATTCTATATTAATTATAAAAGACTTAATCAAATAACGAAGCGAAATCGCTATTTCATTTCTTTAATAAACGAAGTTCTAATTAGAATTTAGAGTTATAAGTATATAACACGTCTGAATATTATAGTCGCATTTAATAAACTTCGAATATACTCTAATAGCGAAGATTTCACAACGTTTATTACGTTTCTTAATATATATAAATATCGAATATTGTTATTCGAGCTAATTAATAAGCTCGTCAATTATTAGTAATACATAAATAATATTCTTTTCGACTATTTGAATAACTTCTATTAGATGTCAGGATCAGTATAGAGTCAAGTCATGTATGTGTATAGAATAAGACAACTAGATGAGGAGCAACTATGGACTGGGAGGGAGAGTCATATATGTATAACGGAGTGAACCTGCCAAGACACGCTAAGCCTAAAAGGGAAGTGTCAAAGGAAGACATGTGTCAAAGGGATGCGGGGTACGCTCGTAACACTACCCCCCCCCTTCGAAAATACATATTCTCATGACTATAGTCGCTCGCTCATAGTCGCTCGCTATGCATATGAAAGAAAGAACAAAAGCAGAAACATGATGCCCGTCGACGCAATTCTCAGCCGCAGTGCTGATCTTAAGTCTCTTCGGTGACGTCTTGACGATGTTATGTCGTTAGCATGACGTCATGCGGTTGCAGGGGTGCTGGAATGGCCTCCATTGGTGAAGAGTTGAAGAAATGGTGGCCAAGAATGGTTTTTGATGTAGGCTGGGCAGCTGATATTGAATTTGCGGCCGGAGAAGAAAGTTGCTGAATGAAGGCCTGTGATTGACTGAGGCCTTCCGAACCGCCCGAACCTTAAATCTTAAACCAATATCAAATCCTTCTGGGGCAGCTGGGTGGTCTTCTCCCTGGGACCAAATCCACCGAGGGCGACGACGTCATCAACAACACGCTTGGGGCCTCCGGCTATGACGTCGTCGACAGTCATAGACTATAGCTCGGGGGGAGGCGAAGAAGGTAGATGTCATATGGCGTTGTTGTTGAGTACCAAGTCGCTGAGCATTCGAATTTGCCTGAGTGAAAAATGAAGTCTTGACGCCGTTCTGAAATGGCCTGAAATCGCTCAAAAACACCATGTTCGAGGTTTGACCGGATCGCATGCTGATTTGAGTGCGCTAGGCCGAATGCAGTCTAGTTAGAGTTGTTTATATTGTTCAGCAGACAGCAGCCACATTGCTTTGTCGTTTATATCAGCATTGTTTATACCTGCTGCAGCCACATTGCTTTGTTCATGTTGTTCATATAGAATCGAAAAAATCCATCGTATGCAAATATGTTTTTCACCTCAACTCCTGCTGACAGTCTGTTCTGGGAGTATCATTATAGATTTGCCCTATATCTCCCAAGCTCTTATCATCAAATATCTACCTCCTATTCATTTCCTAATCATAGTCTCTTATCATCCAACGTCCGTCGCTGTGTTGTTCCATAGTGTTATTCATTGCATTCATCCGCTTCGTAGGTCTATCGCTTCGACTGCCAGTGTCTTATCAATACTAAGTTCTTGACACCCGTTCTAAGATCGATAACGAGTACTTCGCTATCAATGACCTGTCTAACATAGATTACGTCCGTAACTTAAGCGTCTAATTCGCAGAATGTTTTATGTTATAGTTCGCCATGATCGTGAAAATAATAAAAAGGGGAAAAAAGAATCGAATTTGTTATCTGCTTTCGATGTCGTGCAGATGACTGAAATTGAGCCTGTCGATGTTGAAAGAAAAAAAAGTGTTGAGATGCTGAATGTCGATTTTCTTTGTTCTCACCTAACTTCCTTGTTTGCTGACCGTTTGACACCCCGCAAAGAATGTGAGTGCTCTGAAGAATGTTGTTGCGGTGGTGTGTTAAGAAATCGAGGTGTGAAGCCTAGGCGTCTTTTTCGTGTTGTGTGGTCGACATGCTCAGTGAAGAGGTCGTCCGTTTGCTGGTTGTTTTCGGGTCTGATCCCGTTGCCTTGTAGCAGGCTCGCTGTGGGGTGAGAAGGTGTTTTGACGATTTCTTTCTGATTCGCTAAGTCGTACGAATGGTTCAGTAACTTCTTTATCCCTTGCTCACTGTACACAAGGCGGTTCCGTCATGGTTCCTTTTGCCGTCTGGTGGCCAGACCCAGAGGTGCCCTCTGCCCGTATGGTGGGTAGACCCAGGGATACGATGTCTCAATTGTCGATATTGACCTCAACCGGTGTTAATGGTGTCTTGGTCTCACTTAGTCTTCTTGACAAAGCTCCTGCCAGCATACTTATTTGAATTCGCTTGCTGTCAAAAAAACGAATGGAGTGAGGGTGATCTAGTTGTAGTGTCAGGACCAGTACAGAGTCAAGTCATGTAGGTGTATAGAATGAGACAACTAGATGAGGAGCAACTATGGACTGGGAGGGAGGGCCATATATGTATGGCGGAGTGAACCTACCAAGACACGCTAAGCCTAAAAGGGAAGTGTCAAAGGAAGGCATGTGTCAAAGGGATGCGGGGTACGCTCGTAACATTAGATATATCTAAACGATATTCTTATTTATAATAAGATCAAGAAAAAACACGTTAAATATATTTAACTTATAACAGAGTTTTCGCTTAATTTAATCCGCATTTATGCTCAAAATCTATCATCAAAGACTACTTCTTATCATTATTCAACAATCACTTGTTCAAATGACTTCAAATTTGAACTGGTAGCTATTTAGAAAGTAGTGTACACTTGTTAGTCATAAAATTTATTATCGCCTTGCTAATCCTTCACGCGCTTTATTCTTTTACATATTTTCTCACATCACTTCTTTATTCTATTCATATTTAGCTTTGCTCACTTATCGTTTTATATTTCAATAGTACTCTTCTTAATTGTAGAGCTATATGATCGCTTCGAGACCTTCCGCTTTAAATAGTATCAGCACGACTCGATCTGATTCAAATCGGGAGAATTTGATAACTAGGAAAGCACTATTAAGTGCGAGATTTTAAGAAGTTTCTCTTATTGTCACGCATTGTAACTTGGTGCACCGTCTTGAATTAGAAAACATTCGTTATATTTGACTATCACATCGTGAATAAATGAGATCAATCGAGGCAATAACACATATGTTTAATATCGATATTAATCGATTTCTTCTTTGACATTTTTGTTCCTCTCAAGCAATATCTCTTCAGGCTTCGAAATGCGTTTGAGACGTTTACTTTTGAGTTTCTTGACTTGCTTCGCTAGGAAATGCTTCTTGATAATCTGTTATTGAGTTAGATAGTTCGCATTTCGGTCGTTGAGATCCTTCTGAGCTTCGTGTCGTTCTGAGATAGTCTCTTTATTGAATATGAAGCTGAGATCACGTAATTCGAAGGTGTAGCAGTCTCAAAACATCATTTTCATATAGTCACGATATCGTATATCAATGTAATGCTTGTGATATATCTCGCTTGATAGTCGTGTAATTTAAATTTGTCTTCGAGATTTCTCAACGCGAATCGATGTCTCGTCACTGTGAACTATCATATGTTTCTTCTCTCGAAGCTTTTTCAGTTATTCAATTGCGAATTTCAGACGTTGTAGCTTCTATTTCGATGTCAAGAGAGACTTGTATTTCGAAGAATATCGTTTATATTTAGCTCTTTTGAATGCTGCGTTGACGATCGATGTCGCGATCATACACTCAATTTCTCGAGCAATTGTTACCCAGAGCTTGCGACGTTGAAATTTATTCTTGATGACATGTCTAATCAGCTGTCGTAGAAGCCGATCATTGATTGTCAGAGATCTTCCGAACTATGAACGTCGTTAATGTGCTTCTGTAGATAGAGGATCGAGATTCTCTTTTTTCGCCTCGGAAGCGCGTTTTCGAACATTTCGCACTATTTTCTTATTATAATTATTTGCTCTGACTACTTGACGATTTAATACATTATCGAGCTCGCTAAGCGCTATCAGAGCTTCTTTTTTGAGGCCCTCAAGGTCTTTTTTACCCTTGATACGTTTCATAATAAATAGAATATTATAGATATTTTAATGGGAAAGCGCGTTTTTTCGCGTTTTGAGATGCGAATTAATTAAGCGAAAACTCTATTATAAATATGTTACGAGCGTACCCTGCATCCCTTGACACACCTGCCTTGACACTTCCCCTTTAGGCTTAGCGTGTCTTGGCAGGTTCACTCCGCCATACATATATGGCGTCCCTCCCAGTCCATAGTTGCTCCTCAGCTTGTTATCTTCGTTACATACTACACTACGGTTATCACCACAGTACGGTCCTTACACTATAACAAGCTCATTCCAAACCCTTACCGGGACGCATCTTCATATGTGTTCCAACCAGTAGCCAGGAAGGCACATGGACTGAAATCAACAGTCAACCAGGCCTTCAGCCGCGAAGAAACCTTCTTCAACCAAAGAATACCCCTCAGAATACCTACATTCTTCGTGGCAACTCAAGCGGACAAGAACTCAGCTTGCTACATCCTTTTCAAGAATTCTTCTCCGCCCGCAAATTCGCAAACTTCACCGCCTTCGGGTTTCACACCACAATCACTCAAGAAACCACTCAAGAAACCACTCTACGAAAGAACACCATTTCACATATCCTTACCCTTGCCTTGGTTAAGCACGCCAGGAGAAATAAAGTGCTACCCGATTCTCGACGCAACACCCAAAACCAACCACCAAAAATTTCACAACCACACATTCAACCCGAGTTCTGAACGTCTCATTCCAAGGACAAAACGTTTCAATACAAGGGGTCTGAACGGCGCTCGATTCGGTTAACAAACGCCTTCACAGTACCCTCCGCAAAAAAAACCTTCTCTGCGCTGATACTCCTTCTCCCCCCGCAAAATCAGCTCCGCCTGACCTTCACACCTGAATTTGTCAACAAACCACCCCTTCAGGATAACACCGTCACAAACAACACAATTCAAAGTATTCACATTCTTTGTGAGGTGTCAAACGGCTAGCAAATAAAAAAGTTGCATGAGAAACAAAGAAATTCGGCATCCCGCACCTACTTCCCAACACCGAAATTCCTATATTCAACACCAAAACTTCTACCCCAATTTCTACGAAACTCATCACTCCCACTCACCCTCTCAATTGTCGATCTCTTGATTGAGTAATCGATTCATTAATCATGAAGTCCTACCAAGAACGCCTCGACACGTTTACCTCTACGCCTTATCCCACTTCAACTTCATGGCCTCATAAATCACCACGACTCGAACAGGTCGCTATGGCTGGATTCGAGTATATTGGAGATACATATTGGCCGGATCATGTCAAATGTACCGCGTGTGATGCACAGCTTATGGATTGGGAACCAAACGATAAACCACTCGCCGAGCATATACGTGTCTCACCATCGTGTTCATTCATTAAAGGTATCCAAGAGAAGGAATCTCAAGAAGCTGCTGAGAAAGAAGCTCAAAGACCCACCCCAACGCCTCGGGATATTGGTTTCTTTGATCCCTCCCTGCAATTCGACTTTCCAGAACTCCGCCTATACCATGACATTGACGAGTTCGCCAAGCATATTCTACAGTGTGCGGACCAGTACCGTCAGGTTGATATTCTAGAGTTGATTCCCAAATGTCTTCGTGGTCAGGCATTTGCATGGAGTTAGAGCATTCAGCTAAAAGATGTAACTCTCGCCAAGTACATGAAGGTTTTGACAGCCAAATTCAGAAAACCTTCGGCGGCTGCACAAGAGACTCCAAAACCAGCTTCTCAAATAGCTCCGCAAATGCCTCAAGAATATCATAAATGCACTATCTGCTCAGCATCATTCTCGTCCATCAGCCGGCTGTTAACTTATAGCCAAATGATCACCTGCAACAAGGCCTCTTGCAAGCACTGCGAGGGAACCTTCGAGTCAAAGAATCAGCTGCATGAGCACCTTCGAAACGAATATCAAAACTCGACTTCTCAAGGCAAGAGCAAAGCGCCTCATAAATCTAGTCTGTCACCACTCATCATCGCTGAGAGCACTACTTCTTCTGCTGAGTGCGTTACTTCTTCACCACCCTTAGCCTTACCTGAGTATCGAGCAGTCTCACCTTCATCGCCTATATACGAGACTGCATCAAAAAACTACCTTACAGTGACTAACCTCTACATGCGATATGCACCTCTCAAGTCAGCCGTATCCTCAAGGATTCGCCATCCTCCCATTACTTGTTCCAGAACCGTTCTTCCCACACTCACAGTCAAGGATTTGTATGAGAAGTTTCATGGGAAAGAGAATCCAGTCATTTCTGCAGTCAAATGGACCCCTGCCCATGGGCGCCAAATCGGGTTTAGCGCAGTCAAACCAGCATGCGTTACAAAGACCCCGGCAATCGACTCAAATTTGGTCCCTCATAAGGGCGCCAAGACTCGTTTTTTCACTCAGGCAAAAACGAGTGCTCAGCGACTGAATTCTCAACAACAACCCCATATGACAACTACCTTCTTCGCCTCGCCCCGAGCTATAGCCTATGGCTGCCGACGACGCCATAGCCGGAGGCCCGAAGCATGTTGTTGATGACGTCGTCGCCCTCGATGGATTTGGCCTCATGGAGAAGCGCTAGGGTCAAAAGCTCTTTGTTTTTTATGATTTTTCAGCGACCAAGCATGCATGGCGTTTGTTTTTTTTCTTCTTCTTTTCTTCTTTTCTACAGCACTGGGGACCAGCGCTTCTCCGGGGGGGGGGTAGTGTTACGAGCGTACCCTGCATCCCTTGACACACCTGCCTTGACACTTCCCCTTTAGGCTTAGCGTGTCTTGGCAGGTTCACTCCGCCATACATATATGGCGTCCCTCCCAGTCCATAGTTGCTCCTCAGCTTGTTATCTTCGTTACATACTACACTACGGTTATCACCACAGTACGGTCCTTACAAAATATATCGTCTTCAGAGACTACGAGAGATCGATTTATTAATAAATATTCTTAAGTGCGAATTTTACGTTTAAGAAATCAAATTCTTAAGACTTCTTATATCTATCGAAGATCTACGAATAAATTCAAATAAGATTAACGTAGTAATCGACTAACGTATATCGATCAATCTCAAGAAAACCTAGTTATTCGTTAACTTTTATAATTTTTATAAACGATTTATTAAAGACTTTTTAAAGATTATTAAATTATTAATTCGTCTCACACGTAAGAAGGTTATATTTAAGTGATCTAGTAGATGTTGTAAGGACCGTACTGTGGTGATAACCGTAGTGTAGTATGTAACGAAGATAACAAGCTAAGGAGCAACTATGGACTGGGAGGGAGGCCATATATGTATGGCGGAGTGAACCTGCCAAGACACGCTAAGCCTGATAGGGCTAGCGTAGGTGTCAAAGGTACGAGGTGTCAAGGGATGCAGGGTACGCTCGTAACACTACCCCCCCCCCGGAGAAGCGCTGGTCCCCAGTGCTGTAGAAAAGAAGAAAAGAAGAAGAAAAAAAAAACAAACGCCATGCATGCTTGGTCGCTGAAAAATCATAAAAAACAAAGAATTTTTGGCCCTAGCGCTCGCTTTCTCCTTGCGGCGGTGATGTTGATCTCAATTCGGTGACGTCCTGGCGATGCCATGTCGCTAGCATGACGTCACGCGGTCACAGGGGTCCTGCAATGGCCTCCATTGGTGAAGAATTGAAGAAATGGTGGCCAAGAATGGTTTTCGGTGTAGGGTGGGCAGCTGATATTGGATTTGTGGCCGGAGGAGAAATCCAGAAATGAAGGCCTGTGATTGGCTGAGGCCTTCCGAACCGCCCGAACCTTAAACCTTAATCCAATATCAAATGGTTTTGGCGCAGTCTTCTCCATGAGGCCAAATCCATCGAGGGCGACGACGTCATCAACAACATGCTTCGGGCCTCCGGCTATGGCGTCGTCGGCAGCCATAGGCTATAGCTCGGGGCGAGGCGAAGAAGGTAGTTGTCATATGGGGTTGTTGTTGAGAATTCAGTCGCTGAGCACTCGTTTTTGCCTGAGTGAAAAAACGAGTCTTGGCGCCCTTGTGAGGGACCAAATTTGAGTCGATTGCCGGGGTCTTTGTAACGCATGCTGGTTTGACTGCGCTAAACCCGATTTGGCGCCCATGGGCAGGGGTCCATTTGACTGCAGAAATGACTGGATTCTCTTTCCCATGAAACTTCTCATACAAATCCTTGACTGTGAGTGTGGGAAGAACGGTCCTGGAACAAGTAATGGGAGGATGGCGAATCCTTGAGGATACGGCTGACTTGAGAGGTGCATATCGCATGTAGAGGTCAGTCACTGTAAGGTAGTTTTTTGATGCAGTCTCGTATGTAGGCGGTGAAGGTGAGACTGCTCGGTACTCAGGTAAGGCTGAGGGTGGTGAAGAAGTAGCGCACTCAGCAGAAGGAGTAGTGCTCTCAGCGGTGATGAGTGGTGACAGGCTAGATTTATGAGGCGCTTTGCTCTTGCCTTGAGAAGTCGAGTTTTGACATTCGTTTCGAAGGTGCTCATGCAGCTGATTCTTTGACTCGAAGGTTCCCTCGCAGTGCTTGCAAGAGGCCTTGTTGCAGGTGGCCATTTGGCTATGAGTTAACAGTCGGCTGATGGACGAGAATGATGCTGAGCAAACTGTGCATTTGTGATACTCTTGAGGCATTTGCGGAGCTGGTTTTGAAGTCTCTTGCGGAGTTGTTTGGGAAGCTGACTTTGGAGTTTCTCTTCCGAATTTGGCTGTCAGCACCTCCATGTACTTGGCGAGGGTCACATCTTCCAGAGTTTCTTGAATGCTTTGACTCCATGTAAATGCCTGGCCACGAAGACATTTCGGAAGTAGTCCCGTGACATCAACCTCGCGGTACTGGTCCGCACACTGTAAAATATGCTCGACGAACTTGTTGATGTCATGATATAGACGGAGTTCCGGAAAGTCATACTGCAGCGAAGGATCAAAGAAGGCTAGGTCTCGAGGTGTGGGAGTAGGTTTTTGAGCTTCTTTCTGAGCAGCTTGTTGAGCTTCTTGAGCTTCTTTATCAGCAGCTTTGCGAGCTTCTTTCTCAGCAGCTTCTTGAGCTTCCTCGGCTTGAATACTTAATTTGGGAGCGTCGAGAATCGTTTTCACCCAGTCTCGCCTCATTTTTATGGCAGAGGCACATTTGGGCGATCGACGTAGATGCTGTATGAGTGCGTTATCGTCCTCTTTCCAGCTGTCAAGATTGATTGCACAATCATTGCATTGTACATTATCATGACATTCTTTTGTAGGGGCATAGACGAATGCAGCCGCGGCAAATTCTTTTGGTTGCGGAAATGAAAAGGTATGTGGCCAAGAAGAGAATGTAGCGAGTCGTTCTTCGTAGGACTTCATGATTAATCGATTACTCAGTTAAGAGATCGACTGGTGAGGGGGAGGGATGTGAGAGGGAGGGAGTTTCGTAGAAATTGAGTAGAAGTTTTGGTGTTGGGAGGTAATTCTTGTTGCAGGGCTGAATTTGCGGGAGGAGAAAGAGTATCAGTCCAGAGAAGGTATTCTTTTGGAGGTTGCTGTGAAGGCGTCTTTTGACCGAATTGGGCGCCGTGAAGACCCTGTATATTAGAACGTTTTGCCTTGAATGTGAGACGTTCAGAGCCTGGGTTGGATGTGTGGTTGTGAAATTTTTGGTGGTGGTTGGTTTTTTGGAATCGAAACGGAGCGGAGCACTTTCTTTCTCCTGGCGTGCTTGACCAAGGCAAGGGTAAGGATCTGATGTACGGAGGCGACAGGCGAGTTTGGTATGTGGTTTTTCTGCCGCTGAGATTGAGTTCTTTGATGTTGAGAAGGGTGGTGTTGAGAATATTCTAGATTTCGGTGTTAAGAATCGCGTAGCACTTTCTTTCTCCTGGCGTGCTTAACCAAGGCAAGGGTAAGGATATGTGAAATGGTGTTCTTTCGTAGAGTGGTTTCTTGAGTGGTTTCTTGAGTGATTGTGGTGTGAAACCCGAAGGCGGTGAAGTTGCTGAAGTTGCGGGCGGAGAAGAATTCTTGAAAAGGATGTAGCAAGCTGAGTTCTTGTCCGCTTGAGTTGCCACGAAGAAAGTAGGTATTCTAGGCTATGAGGATGATTTTTCTTTTGGTTGAGGCACGAGATCCTCGTGGCTTAAAGGCCTGGTCGACTGGACAGTCTACTGCCTTCCTAAGACAAATGGTTGGAGCATGTATGAAGACAGGCCCCGGGGGTTTGGAATGAGCTTGTTATAGTGTAAGGACCGTACTGTGGTGATAACCGTAGTGTAGTATGTAACGAAGATAACAAGCTGAGGAGCAACTATGGACTGGGAGGGAGGCCATATATGTATGGCGGAGTGAACCTGCCAAGACACGCTAAGCCTGATAGGGCTAGCGTAGGTGTCAAAGGTACGAGGTGTCAAGGGATGCAGGGTACGCTCGTAACACATGTTTAGAAGCATTTAATCAACTTAAAATAGTAGTTATCTAGGTTTCAGCCCTATGTTATTTTGATAGATTCAAAGAATTTATACTCGAGATCGACTCTTTCGATTACGTCAATAATGTTACGAGCGTACCCTGCATCCCTTGACACCTCGTACCTTTGACACCTACGCTAGCCCTATCAGGCTTAGCGTGTCTTGGCAGGTTCACTCAGCCATACATATATGGCTTCCCTCCCTGTACATAGACCTTCCCTCCTTAGCTTGTTATCTTCGTTACATACTACACTACGGTTATCACCACAGTACGGTCCTTACAAATAATGACGTTCTTTTTTAATATAACGACGAAGAGTCTTATATTCGATTGCTTTTTATAATAAAAATCTCATATTGATAGAATATAACTATCAAATCTATGATAAGAAGTTATTAACTATTATTTCTTATCTCGAGTATTAACGACTCGAATTAAAATATATCAACGTCTTAATTAAGATCTTCATTAATTATAAGAGTCTAATATACTTCGTCGAGAAAAGAGATCTTAGTCGTTAATAAATTCGTTATTTGAATATGCTTTTCGAATATAATATTAAAATCGTCTATAGATCTAATTCACAAAACGTTAAGATAGATGCTCTTATTAGAATAACTAAATCAAAATTAAGTAGTTTCAACGACGAAAGAGTTCGATAATAATATCAAATTATTCTAATCTCGAATCGCTTAAAACTCGACGATACGAAATACGTTATTAATGTAATCGATGATCTTATTTATTATAGAATAGTTATTGTTAACAAGAATAACGAAAAGTGCTCTAAAATTCGTGATACTATTATCGAAGATAAAGAGAAATTAAATAATATCATCTTAATCAAATACTCGATAAACGACGATATATTATATTATAAGAATAGACTATGAGTTTCTTAACAAATATACATTAATCTTATTATCGAGATTTATAATTAACTCGCTTATAATTACTTAGAGATTAATCGAATATACGAATTAATTTGATGTGAATATTATTAACGAGATATAAAGAACAGTGTAATTACTTATATTTATAATTATTATAAATGTTAGAGATTTAAAGTCTTTAGAGATCGTAAATACGATTTAATTTAATCTCTCTCAATCTCACAGAAACGTTAATAAAATATATTTATAAATTTTATCGTCGAACTATTATAATTAAAAGAATATAACGTTATTTTTATCGTAGTGAATTGACTAATTAAAAAACGTTATTATATTTTATGCACTATTACTAACGAAGATATCTTAGTCGAATACACTGCGAAAATGCTCGTCAATTATGTCTTTCGACTTTACGAACTATCGTTATTAATAATATTAAATCGAGACTCTTAATTTATTATCACTATGTGAAAGTCTTTCTGCACACGTCTCGACATTATAATAAAACTATTTATCGCATTTCACTCTTAAATAGACGATTAGACGAAACGTAACAATTAAAATCTTAAACGTTATTTATGAATCTATTATAATTATATATAAGACGACTAAATTAAATAAATATTTATAACGAAATTCGCAGACAACGACGAAGTCTCGTTATTTATTAAAGTTATCTCGTTCTATATTAATAAAGAATTTTATTTACGTATAAGCTTTAATAAGAACTTCACGATTTACGCTATTACTCGAAAACGTCTAAACGTCGTCAAGATCGTGACCCGAATTTTGACAATATATAAAAGATTTTAAAATATATTCGAGACAATATGAACAGAGCTTAGAAAGTTATGATTGCTTAAATAAATTAATATAGACTAAACGTCAAATTTAAGAAAGAAGATCTAATCTTTCTTAATAACAAAAATATTATTAATGTTCGATCTTTTAAGAAACTTGACGATAAGAAATATAATTTATTTAAGATTAAGATCTTAATAGATTCGTTATATAGACTGAAGCTGTTCAAAATTATACGAATATATGACGTTTTTAATCTCAAATTACTTAGTCTAGTCGTTATAAATCTCTTATTAGATCAAAAGAATTCTCTCTCGAAATTAATAATAATAAACGACTTAAAAGAATAAGTAATAGACGATATTCTCGCTTTCAAAAAGTCTTGAGATCGACTCAAATATCAAGTTAATTAAGAAGACTTTAACAAAGATCTTATCTAATATAACGTCGACAGAGACGAGTTCGATAACGTTAAGAACGTAATCGAAGAATTTTATAAGAAATATCTTAAGACTCTTCGCTAGACGATTAAACGTTTAT
Organism: Pseudevernia furfuracea; assembly: GCA_022315425.1. Classification (NCBI taxonomy): domain Eukaryota; kingdom Fungi; phylum Ascomycota; class Lecanoromycetes; order Lecanorales; family Parmeliaceae; genus Pseudevernia; species Pseudevernia furfuracea. The sequence continues at coordinate 940,292 of JAIUPT010000030.1, forward strand.
AAATATTACAAAACTTAGTCTCAGATCTACGTTCATCTCTTAAAACTCTTTCGCTTATTATTCGACTAGATATCTATCTCGTAGATCTTTTTAATTTTATAATTCTTTTTAAGACTTTTTAAACTTTATTATATCTTCAGCAATAACTCTAAGATATCTAATTAGATCAATAATGTTATGATAAAAGATAAATATTATATCGATATCGAGAAAGCAACGACATAACGTCTTTAACGCGCGACTATCGATTCGAATCGTATATTGATTAATAAGAAATCTTTATTTAGCGATTTTCTTCTTCGATCGTAAATCGATTTTCGTATAAATTATTTATATCAAAAATCATTAATAATTATGATTTCTTCAACTCTTTATTAATGAAGATTATTTTAACATCTTCGTTATCGCATAACGTTATGCTAACGACGTGATATCGTTAAGACGTTATCGAGATAACTGAGAATTAACATTATAACAGAAAAAAATAACGTTAGATTCTTAACATTATGTTTTCTGCTTTTTGTCTTCTTTACACTTATATACATAACGAACGACTCTAATATAGTTATAAGAATATATTTTTTCGAAGAGAGAGAATAGTGTTACGAGCGTACTTCGTATCCCTTGATAATATCTATCTTTGTTAGTATTTCTTTGTTGACACACTATTCCTTTTAGACTTAGCGTGTCTTAACATATTCACTCAGTCATATATATATGATCTTCTCTCTTAGTGCATAGCTGTTTTATATCTAGTTGTCTTATTCAAAACATCTACATGACTTGACTCTATATTAATTCTAACAATATATATAAATTAAGATTTTTTAATTTAATTCTATTTTAATCTTTTATATATATTAATAAAACTTAAAAAAGTATAAAAAGTATAAAGAAAAAGATTATAAAGATAATTATAAATTAGTTTACTTATTTATACTCGAAAATTCGTCTCTTAAAATTATTTAAAAATAGATTAATATATACGTAATATAAGATAATGTTGTCGATATAACTTTCGATATCTCTTATCGATAGTTATAGACTAATAGTGATCTTCGACTATGATCTTGAGTCAATATAGATTCATCATAGACTCACTTGATGAAAACTCAGCTATAGACCTCGATAGCTTGGTTATTACCGCATCAATGACAACAAAAAATGTACTCGGAGTGGGGCCGCTGGGTTAGGACTAGCTAGCGCCAGAATTCATGATATCAGCATTCGTTGCGTCTAAAATTGATCGAATTTGTCAGGACCAGTACAGAGTCAAGTCATGTAGGTGTATTGAATAAGACAACTAGATGCAGAACAACTATGTACTGGGAGGGCAGGCCATATATGTATGGCGGAGTGAACCTGCCAAGACACGCTAAGCCTAAAGGGGGAAGGCGTGTCAACAAAGGAAGGTGTGTCACAAAGGAAGGTGTGTCACAAAGGGATGCGGGGTACGCTCGTAACAGAATTCCTTTCTATCGTTTACACTTCGCCGTCAAAGCAAGAGCTCCGTTTCTCGTCATTATTGCAGGAACAGAGTTGAAAGCTATGCGACGGTAATCTCCTTCCTATCAAAGTTGCTACCCACCAATGTCCGGCGTCGGCTCTTTCGAAGAACATCTTATAGTAACCACTTGAATATCAGGCGCGTGAGACGAATCCCCTGCAATCAATAGTAGCCAGCTCGTTCGAGAGCTTGGGTGATGTCATTCAGAGGTGCGGTCATGCCACATTCTTGGGCGATGACTTCCCACGATTTGGCACGATTCGAAGCATTCAGCGTTTTGTGTCTAGCCATGTACTTTGCTTCCTCGTGAGAGACCACGGGTTTGGGCTCGGTCGGTCGTCTACGTTTCCGCCTATGGCTTGATACAGGAGGCTCTTCCTCTCTCGGAACTACTACTCCAAACCCTGAGGCGGTACCAGACAGTGCCGGGTTAGCGTGGGAACTCCTGTGTGGGTTCTCGCTGCGCGCTTGACGCCTTGCCATGGTGGAATCTGCTCCCGGTTGTTGAAGCCTCGCGGAAGTATCTCTCCGGAGAACTGGGTCAGATTCAGAAGCATCCGAGCTTTCGTCATCAACCAGGGAGCCGAACATGTCTGGATTCTTAGACAGTTCATCGTATTTCTTCTGGATAAATGCGTTCGAGTACTTGGCGGAGCCAGCGCTTTCCATCGCTTCTGCAATCAACCGCCACTTTGCACGCTGGAATTGCGCATCCACATCAGCCGCGGCATCGAGAAGACGTTGGCCCTGTACTTGTTAGTCCGACACGGCAGATAGTTGACCGTTGCCAATCTGGCCAACTCAAGCTCAACGCAGTTCAGAAAGTTTGGCTTGAAGGGATGGCCCAAAGGAAAGGGTTGTGTGGACTGAGAATAGACAAGTACTGGGGATTTAGATCGATACAAAGCCCAATCAAGGTATTTACTTGGGAGCAGAGTGAGCATGCACTGAGAGTCTTGCTGGGCAGCCTAGTGAGAATGCTCGCTCCGATTTGTCTAATACAATTTCAGAGATTACGCTGTAAAGAGCGCCCACGGAATAATTCTTCCGATGAAATCTGGGCACATAATTCTCGGAGGGTTTTCTGCGACAGGGTTCCTCAAATGAAAGCAAGTGGAGTCAATGTTGCGGAGGACTTAAAAAAGATACGTACATCACCTGGTTTCAAACGGGTCAGGTTATCTTTGACACGCTTGTAACGATTTGGCAATGTGCTTGCGGCTGGCCATTCGCCAGTAAGGTCCCGCCATGCTTCTCGGATCTCCAGCCAGTCGCATCCCTTCTCCTTCATCTTCATGAGCATCTTGTCTGCAGGATTGGCCGTTTTCCACGAGCGCGAGATGTCGCGCGCAGATATATGATTCTTGGCAAGAGCACGTTGTCGAAGCTTGCCTGTAGCAGTAGTCCCTTTATTCTCCCTAGGTAGTCTAGTTTCTGGGATCTCGCTGGACTCGTCCCGAGCATGATTATCATGATCACGACGTATAAATCTTGCGGGAGTATCCCGCTCCGTTCTGTTGGATCCATTGGCTGTTATTTCATTGGGTCGCTTCCTGGAAATGCTGTTCTGGTCTTGTACCGCCCCCCTTCTTCTGGAAATTTCGTTGGACTCCTCCCCATGAAGATTGTCAGGGCCTCGGGATGAGTCATTTGGCTCTCCGCTCTCTTGTCGTTCCATCCCCAATGAGAAAGCTGATCCCACACTTTCGCCGTCACTTGAATCCTCCTCTGCCACGCTTGTGTGGACTTCGGATTCGCTGACGCCCCACATGTCGGGTTGGATCAGGTCCGAAGAGCTCGTCTTATCTTCAACATCACTGGCTTCTCTCGAATCGCGATCAGGCCAGTCAGCTTCCTCTTTAACCATGGACAATGAGTCGTCAAGCCTTGACAAGGGCCTAGATACGTCTTCCCCGCTGTTGCCATTGTCATTATCGCATTCTGGCAGCACGTCGTCAGTGCTTGAATCTTGCTTGATTGCATCTGGATCAAGGCTGGTGTTGCCACTGGAATCCTGAGAGTCGTCAATGGGCAATCCTGGTTCTTGCTTGATCGGGGAGCGGATATTGGTAGCATTGTAGATATCTCCAGTCTCTTCCATAGCACTGGCCTTCCTTTTGCTATTTAAGTTCGCCGGTATATTCAGAGATGACGGTCCCTTCGCATTGGGTCCTGGCAAGCTTCCAATGCGTCCAACTCTTTTGGGGGTGCTTCCGTCTGGACCAGGGCCTACGGGCAGTCGTGGTCTTGGAGCGGGCATTGGCATTATAGCAGGTGGAAGGTCAGCGGAGGGAACGGGTAGAAAATGTAACCAGAGTTCGAGTCTCAATGGCAACCTCGATGGTGTAGAGTGGGAGTGAGATGGTTTGTGGAACTCGTTCAGTAGTAGCTGCAGGGGTACATCGCAGAGCTACATCCTGGGGCCGATCTCCCGGGTCTTGACATTGCTCCAGCTAAGTTAGCTAAAAAGTGGGGGGCCCTGAATGCCAACCTGGCCCCCATGTTACGCCATTCTTGGGCCCCAGCTTGGTCCCAATAATAATGATCGGAGAGCCAAGTTGTGTCTACGCAGGGTACAACAGTACACTCTACTTAATCGACAGGGTTCTATAGCCTCAATCGTGGGGAAACATGCCTCAAGACCATCCAGGAGACTGACTGATGGCTTGAAGAAGCTACCTTATCAATCATAGATCTATCGAGGAATTATGGTAAACACAATCATACAATTGCCTCCCGTCCATTCTCAGGTATTAATTCGCGTGGCAATACCGTCAATGGGCTTCAATCCCTGACACTGACAGGAACGCTTCGTACACCTTGCCTAGCCTGGCCTAGCGCTTCCATCCACCGTTTGCTCTTAAACCCTCCCTTTCGCAGACAAACCACCACCCGGTCTCGTGTAATGGAAATGCACATTGCCTGTTTACCACTCTCAAATATGCATGACCCAATGACCAGACTGTACTCGCACCTGTGTCCTCTCGGTAAGACGGATACAGCTCTTCACCGTCAGAAGCCATGCCCTCACGACACTTCCACACTAAGAGCAGGCATGGGTGCAAGCAATGTAAGGCCAGACGGGTGAAGGTGAGCCTCATCCGCAAACACCCTCTCTGTGGACTGTTATGCTGAACGAGAGAGCAGTGTGACGCTGGAGCGCCATGCCAGCACTGCGCGCGTCGACAAGAGCATTGCAGCAATACGTCTCTTCTGCCAGACAAGGCTTCCGTCACTCCGTCTTCATCTTCGGCCATGTATCCATCTCCCGCTTCACTGTTAGAAGTCAAACGCCTGTCATCAGCTGAAACAGGAATCACATTACTTGGGATTTCACACCTGGAATTGCGTCTCCTCGACCACTACTGCAACTTTGTAGCGCCAATCATCTCAGCTCATGATCATTTGCGGCGAATGTGGCAGTATGAGATTCCTCACCAAGCCAAGACTCACTCGTTTCTCATGCGCAATATCCTATCAACAAGTGCCTACCATCTTTGCTGTGCATATGCCAGGCCCTTACAATGGCAGCAGGAGAGATCGCAAGACGTATCACCTGTCAATGGAGAATCAACCCTCATACCCCCATTCTACCGTATTTCACCTGGTCTCACCAGATGGCAGATACGGCAGAGAAATCGCTACGAACGCTTTGCTCTGGAACAGCAGCGTCTCGCCCTCCAAACCTATATCCCTAGTCTCTGTGCCTTGACCAGTCATAATCAAGAAGCTCTTTGCGCCGCCTCAGCTCTCTTGACACTCAACGCCCTAGCTTCGACACAAAACCATTACTGCCCGCCAGCCCATCAGTCCCAACGCTCATCCCCCATTGATGACTGGTTGGAGATTTCTGTCCTGGTCCGCGGTGTCGACGCCGTGGTCCAGAACGCCGGTAGCAGCATCATGGATGGCGCCTTGCAGCCCATGCTCCGTCATCGCCGTGTTGAGCCTTCCAGCGATGGTACCGAAAGCGATGTCGAAAGTCAAGTCAGGCGGTTGGTCTCACCGCACGTGTTGTCCGCGCTGGAATCCCTTGCACCAGCAATTGCCCACTGTACGTCCAGTGAAGCCGACAAGGAGATACTTCATGCGGCTCTGGGGCTTCTCAGGACGTCCTTTGCTATCGTCGCGGTGAACCGTGAACACGATAGTACTGTGATGGTCTGGAGCAACCTGTTGGACGTGGAATTCTTTCCATTCGTGAAGAGGAGGGAGCCAATGGCTCTGATACTGCTTGCGTACTGGACGGTTTTGTTTGGAACGTTCCGAAACAGATGGTGGGTTGGTGGACTGAGTATCACGATTCTGAGACACATAGCTGAGTTTCTTACGCCATTGGACGAGAGGAATGAAGAAATGAGGGATGAACATGTGCAAGAAGGAGACTGCGCACTAACATATGGTCCCTTGGAGCGATATCCGGACGCGGCGAGTGATCCGAGGGCAGGCAAGGCAAAGTGGAGAGATCTTCTAGAATGGCCTCTCCGCGAGAGTGGCATTCATGACTTATAGCCCAATACAAGCGTGCTCCACACGTACGTGTCGCATCGTCCGATCACCCAATTCACAGCAAATAACCCACCAACCCAGATTGAACTATCCTACTGCATCGTACGAATCCGCGAACTGTGTCATTTTAGGGTCTTATGTCGCGTAGGGGACCACTGTACCCTAGAGCGCATTCTTACCGTAGAGGACATATTTCATAGGGTAGATATATATCGTACGGCTTTGAAGGTGGTACCCCAGGGAACTCGGCCCCGTGACGGAAAAAACATGCCGTAGTACATATGCAGCTGTCTTGGTAGGAGCAATAGACCTAAAAGTTCTACCCAAACGCATGGGAAATGTGAAATATATACAACACAAAGGCCTCGCCCGCTCGCGCAAGACACCTCCCTCCCCTCCCCATCCGCTGCTCTTCGACACTTGATCCGTTAATCCCCCCGTCTCAAGCAAGCAAGCAGCGACCGTCGTCATCATCATTACCAGCAGCCATCAATCAATCCTCCGCAGCTGGGCTGAACATTCGAATCTGTGAAAGACGTGTCGAGTGAGTGAGTGATTGATCCCGGCCGCCGACCCCCTCTATCTAAGCGACCTGCGAAATGAAGGAGAGTCTGGCTGGAATCATTCCCTGTGCGAAGCGCATTTGCATAGAGTACCGTCGGAGTGGTAGGGCTTGGTTGAGGTTGCGCGGCGGAGTTCGGTGAGAGAGAGAGAGAGAGAGAGCAGACTTGGCTTGTTCATGAATTCATGTCGTAGAGGGGCTTCAGAGTGGGAATGGAGCCAGAGGCAACGAGGAGGAGGAGGAGGGTTTCTGCGCCAGACGGGTAGTACTGGTACTGAGTTCATTAAATTTCATAGAAGGCACGAATTCTTTCCATTTTCAAGGCGACATCAGGCCGTATCCATGGGTAATTGAAGCTTTAGTAGTGACTAGTCGTTTCTTGCGCTACCGACCATCATCCTCGGCGCTTGAGAGAGGATCATCAAGGATTGATTGGTCCTCTAGCTTCACTTCTATCGGATTGTAGCAACTGTGCTGGGTAAGTGGATCACTTTTCCCATGACCTCCTTCAAGCCATCCTCTCAAACCTCTCCTTCGCCTTATCCTTCGTCCTTTCCAAAAACTCCCCATAGCCCCCTTTCGTATTTCTCTCTGCCTCCTCAGACGCATCGCCAATCTTCCCACCTTGAGCTCCCAGACCAACTCCCTGCACGTACATATCAGTAGCTATCGGCGCCGTCATACCTGTTCCCTGAGCTCCAAGACCTTCACCTGCAGACCAGCCCATCTTGCCTAACAACGAAGCACCTTTAGATGGCGCTGGAGCTGGCTCGTCTTGGGTCTCTTCTTCTGGCTGGGTTGCTGGTTTTTTGAGCGGAAGCGAGATTTTCTTGCCAGCGCCGAAGGCCGCACGTCGTTCCTTGGCTCGATCACGGTACTCTGAAGAGTCTTCTGAGACCGCTGTCAATGGAATGCCTGCTTTGACCATCTTACTCTGAGCCTTTGCTACCTGGTCTGCGTTCTTGAGATTGTTTTGGTGAAGGTCGCTGACACGCTCATGCTGGTTTACCTCAGCTTCGGTCTTGAACTGGCGGGAGCAGAGGTAGCAGCATTTCTTTGCCAAGTTGGCATAGGATTGCGGAAGAACGTTTGTTTCCCTCATCTCTTCCCCCACTTCTGACGTGTCTTTGCTTTCGTGCCCATTCTCCATGGATATATCCTGTTTCACGCCATGAAGCTCTGCATGGCGGTTACTCCAGAATTGCAGATGCGCAGGTGCAGTCTTGAACATGTCAGCCGGCACTGCCTACTAGAACGCGAAGTTAGAGCTACCTTTTTCTGTTTGGCTGCAGCGTTGGCCTCTGCTTTTCTCTTTTTCACCCTAGCGTCGGCTTCCTTCCCGGGCTTCAAAAGACCTTCGTTCTCAGCCGCTGCCGCCGCTTGGTCGGCAGCAGATCGGACTTGACCCTCACCCGCTGCCAGTTTTGGCGAGCCAGTGGATACAACAAGCTCACTAGCCCAAGCGTCTTCATCCCAGTAAGCAAGCTTGGTAGCTGTGTTCCCAAGTGGACTGAATGTAAATCGCTCCGTCTCTTCGGACGCATTGAAGACAGGAACGAACACACCAGCGTGTATGTAATCAGCGGTTACAGGCTTCGAGGATATCGTAAATTTTTCGAACGAATTATAGCGAGTCAGGGCGGCTTGTGCATCCTATCATAATCTTGTCAGGGGCAATCATTATCCACAATCGATACTATTACCTCAATTGTAGCAAACTCCGCAAACCCATAGCGCCAGCTTTCGTTGTTCCGCCTATCCCGAACGAGTAGTATCCTTCTGAGGCTTCCCTCCTTAGCACCAAGATTTGCGTCACCAGTAGTCGATGCGACTTTGGAACTGTTCTTTTTTGATGCCGTAGCGGCGGGCGGTGATGAGCGCCGGCCTGGTTTGTATAATTTGGCCACGCCTTTCGCAAGGAGATCTTCCGTCACTGTAGGTTCTAGGTTCCGGATGAGAAGGAATTGTGAGGGTGTGCCATTCGGTGAAGCATCGCTGTCTCCACTGTTCATATACTGAGGTTTTGTTGCTGCTGCTTGGTTGAATGAAGCCATATCTATAATCATCAGTATATATTCCAGCCCTCGGGTATGACTACACATACCGATCTGCGGTGTCTGACACCTGTGACATTTCGTACGGCCAGGAAAGTTGACAAACGTGCACTGGAGGTCTTAGTGGTGCCATAAGCTAATCCGGCTTTAATGTTTCTCACAATCTTGCAGATCCATTCTCCTTCCGCCTTCTCGCCGCGACTCCGATCATCCCGCTCACGGCTGTATGCTATTCGGACTTTGGCTGCTTGATCGTCATTATTCGATGTACCATCGCCATAAAGGTAGATCATTGGGTAGTTGCGCTCCACGAAAGCCTTCGAATCTTCAAGAGTCGGGAACCTTATGAAGCCAAAGCCTCTGGACGCCTCTGAGATCAAGTTTTAGCAAGCCTCCTCACACGTCTTGTTGAGGGTAGGGTCGTACTCGTCTGTCGGTCTCGGATAACCCGCACATCATCGAGTTTCTCAACATGATGGTATTGCTTCAATTCTTTCGAGATCTGTGAGATTTGGAATATGCCACGTCTTAGCCAGAGTCCGAATACAATTCTCAATCACACTTAGGCTTTGGTGTTCATATTGATGTATTGGGCGTATGGTGGATGGGGTGGCCAACGTCTTCCTCTACCATGTCCAGCAAGAGCCCTTCCAACATCACTTCTCTACTGGGTGGGCCTCCATAGTACGGTGATCGATCCCTTCTCCGGCTGCGGCTTCGGCTTGGATTACGGCTTCGGTTCCGACTGCGGCTGCGGCTGTCATAGCTAGGCGATTTGTAACCTTCGTGGTCCCTGTCTCGATATGGTGCTCTTTCTCTTCCTCGCGGTGATGGAGACCGGCCTCGCCGATAGTCCTCGTATCCTCTGTTCTCTGGTTGTGGAGCTCCTACGCCCCTCTCTCGGCGAGTGGAGGCGCCCTTGATTGCGAATTCGTCTCCACTATGTGATGACCTGTTCCGATCTTCCCATACGTAGTATTAGCAGACGCGCAGGTTGAGCGATGTAAGTGTCCTTATTTATGGTTTACCATGCGGAGGAGATGAGTATCGTTCGCGCGGTGATCGGCTTCGGTATCGGTCCCTTGACCGTGACCTATAGTACTGGTCTTCATACATTCTGCCATTTCGGTCCCCACGATATTGAGTACCAGGGAGTCTGCGGTCGTTGTAGGCAGGCTCTCTGTCGTAGCGGTTGGTAGACATGCTTGCGACCTCAATTTCCCGTCTCACTTACGGGCCTCGCAGATTTAATTAGTAGTGAGATCTGAGAGACGTGCCTCAGTCTAGCCACTCCCTAAACCCCATTTGATTAGCTCCCGATTTCAGTGCGCGGCTTAAAGTTTAGTGTGGTTTCAAGCCCGATTGGGTTTAGTTTTTGAATATCGGCTTTTACCCAAAATAGTAAGGTACCTTATAGTACAATGGTTTACCTTAGTGGATAGCTCCATTCCGGCACTAGCCAGAAGGGGTAAAGACACGGCTGAGAGCTGAGGCAAAACAACTAGCGCGCTTGGCTCCCGTCTAAGAATATCGTGCCTCGAGCTACTCTATAATTCTGGACGATGTATGAGACACTGCCTACGAAATTACAATTACAGTGTCAACTCGTATTTGAGGCAAGTGTCAAGGATGTCTTGCTTTATTCCTGAGTCACCCAATAGGCGTTCCTTCCGTATAAGTAAGCTTGGTCCCGGCATAGCCACAAGATGACTCATGTATGCAGCATGATCTTTCCTCTTTCCTGCATCATAGAATAAATAGACCTCAAATTTTTTATCTTTTTTATCAAAAGATATACTGCAATAATAAAAAATCGGGTTTGCCACAGTCATCTTCTTCTTCAAAAACATCTCCTTTCTGCAAGCCAAAACACAATCTATCTGCAGCTACCGTCATATAAAGCCATGGCTCCGACAAACACTTCACATGGCTACGAAGAATTCGATTTCCCTCTAGCCAGCATGCACCCACCCTCATCCCTTTCACCCAGCGAAGACATGATCCCCCTCCATCCATCCGCGGCCGAAACCCCCTCCGCCAACGACAGCGACGACTCGTCCGCCTCATCCTCCACCCCGTCGCCATCCCGCAAACCCACAATCTCCCGGTCCAGAGCCAAAAGGGCCCGCAAAGCCGCGCATCGCAACCAAAATCCCAAACCCTCCCTGCGACCCGCACGGGACATCCTCTCCCGCATCCGGCACGATCCATCTCTCAACGAAGCCGATTTCATCGTCGGCTACATTGATCGCCATGCGCCCGATATGATGGAGATGGATGTCTCGGCGTGGAAGGGCGGGGTAGCCGATGTGACTGACGAAGAGTGGATTCCGCAGCATCGGATTATGTATTTCAGGAAGAAAGGGGATGAGGAGGGACGGAGGGTTTGGGATCGCGCTGCGAGGTTGGACAGGCTGTTTGGGAGCGGTGTGGCGCCTGTGGCTGCTTCGGAGGAGATGCGGGAGGGCAAGAAGCCCAAGGAAGACGAAGGCGATGTTGCGACGGATGAGTCGGATGATGGAGGCAGTGGTCACGTGATGATCGAAAAGGTATCGTGAAGTACAAAAAAAGACAACCTGTCAGAAACTCGTTAAAATTCTCCCTAAAGTTCCATGTAGGGCAATTGTCCCATTCTTTCGTGATTCCACAAGCCATGTTGAAAGTTAATCATAAATTGTTAATTTCAACGGCAGCAGTGGCCCGCAGTACATGTTTGCATCAAAACCCGGAACCCGTCCGCCATCGTACCTGATCTTATCACAGATCCGACTGATTCGAGCTATTCAATTCCGTAGCCCGATGAGTCCCGACCTTCTCATTGCCATAACCGCCCGCATGCTCCAACCCGGTCGCGAACCCTTCTCGCTTGAACTCAGCCATTGCGTCAACTTCGACGAGGCCGTGACCATCGGCCGTCATGTGAGTCACCACGTAATCGTCAAACAACGCTCCCATCTCCTCAAGCGAAAGGCCTGTTGTCTCGGGAAGGAAATTCCATATGAGACCGAACGAGACGACGTCACAGCCGATGAAGACCAGGTAGTACCATTGTCCAATGTGCCCGAATGCTGTGGGACCTGGAGCCGTGTAAAGGATTGTGGCCACGAAGTTAAGTGAAAAGGGAAATGGTAAGCCCCTTGGCTCTGATCGTCGTGGGGAAGATTTCTGCACATATCTGGACAAGGTTGAGGTCAGCTTTGCTCCGGAAGCAGACGATGAAGGTTGAGCTTGAAAAGCGTCACTCACAACAAATTGGGTAGGGTCCAGAAAGAAGCCGACACCAAAGGCAAAAAGGTTGATGGAAAAGATTGCTGCGGCGTTGCCTTGCTGGTTGGTGGTCCCCACATACTTCCACTCGAGAAGGGTCGTGGCAAACAGACCATAGTCCCGTCCAAGCTAGTCCCATAAGAAGCATTTTCCTCCGCCCGATCTTGTCGAGGAAGGCGGCGTTCAAGAAGCTGACGCTGACCGCAACGACGACATAGATGGCATATATCAAGAGCGGCATGGATCTCGTCAGGCCGGTTTCCTCGGCTTCCAGAATCAGATAGGTTGTCACACCATTTATACCAGCCGATTGCACTGCGAAGATGACCAGGATGGCGAGGAACGTCCGTTTCCTCCACGACGGGACAGTAAACATTTGGATGTAGCCAGCCTTGGTCTCCTTGTCATACGCGACTTGCTTTTCGATTTGAATGTGTTCTGCGTGGGCGGCCAAGTCCTGGTTGTCTGTCGGATCGTGATGAATCTTCTGGATGATCTCCCACGCCCTGGCGTTCTGACCATCCCAGATCAGCCACCTCGGGGACTCCGGAAGCCAGAAGGAGAAAGTCAAAAGCAGAAGTGGTGCAATCGGGCACAAGCACAAGGGCATCCGCCATTGTACGGTAAGATTCTTTGCGAAGTAAGTGCCGTAGCCAATCCAAGCCGAGCTAGAACGTGTTAGCAAATTCCTTTTCGGGTCAATCAAACAGACAACGTCGAGGGTCGCTTACCTCAGGTAACCCAAGGAGAAACTGCATCCGGTCAACGCACTCAGCAGTCCGCGTCGATGCGGTGGAGCGACTTCGGTGGTGTATAGCGGGACCAGGGCCAACAACTGTCCAACACCCAGTCCAGTGATGAAACGGAAGACGAAAAGCTGAGGGATATTGACTGAACCAGCGACCACCGCCGTCCGGATTATTGATATGACAGCACCGATTTGCAGAGCTTTTACACGCCCTAACCAGTCGCGGGTGAAACCTTGGACAACGGCGCCTATAACAATTTCGCAGTCAGCATTTCTCCATGTCAAACCCCGAGCCATGAGAGAGTTCAAAGCTGTGTTCAGAGCTTTTTGGTCCCAGAATAGGTCTTGCAAGTCGAAAATTGGCCAGAAGTAAGGATCGAGAAATGTCCATACCAAACGCTGCTCCGGCGCAGAACAGGGCACTGATAGCGCCCAGAATGGACGCAGTGTGGTCACTTTTGGCTGCGAAATATCTAAGCCATGTACCGGTCAACGAAAGCATAGATACACTTACGATTGAGGCCAAAGTACTAGTAGAAACCTGGCTCTCCAATTGAAGTCCCTAAGACAGCATAGGGAAACCCATAGGAGTAGGCACCAAAACAGGCAGCAACGATGATGAATATGTTTTATTTTGTAAGGTTCACCATCTTGAGTACGTCGAGTGAAGAACCGCCAAGGATGGTCCAGATGTGGTCAAAAACAATTAACAGTAGCCAAGAGTATGGTCAGGGACCGTCAATAATAGTCGACTGTACGGTCAAGAGCTGGCAAAAGTGAAGAAGATCCTTTCCAGCAAAGCCCAAGATATAGATAATGCAGCTGAAGCGCGGTCCAAGGAAAGTTCACATGAGCGTCTATTTGACCCTGGGCACCGAGATCGAGATGGCTAGTGATATTCGCGTGTGTGCGGGGTCCCCATGGGAAAAGCGAGGTCAAACGTCCCGAGAGTCACTGGTAGAGTTGCACAGAGCGGACTGTTGAAAGCGTATGGTCTAAGCGTTTCGCGTCAAAAATTGCTTGAAAAGAAATGGGTTTTCACGCACTGATTATGGATAAACCTAAATACAGGGTGTCATGTGCTTCGAAAATGGACGAAGACGAAGTTCTAGACCTCGTTTGGGTTCCCGCTGTTTGGGGAAAGAGCCGTATTGCTGGACATTCGATATAGCGTTGGGCTAGATGATTATTGAATCTAGACCATTTGCACTAATTACACCAGTTCTGAACATCATCCTGTAGCTAGAACGGTCACTGCTCCGGACTGCTTCTGTTCCTTGCATATGTTGAGCCAACTTGTGAAGATCTAGATCCAGAGCGAGTAGAGCGTCGACTGCCATCTGGTCGCTCTATGAACGCTTCAATATTACTTAAAACCGATCATCGGATTCAAGCTTAATGCTAACGACAGATGAAGAATGATGAGATCAAGACACTAGCCCAGCCTCAAAAGCAACGTGGCCCACATACGCACAATCACCAGTATGCAATGCTCCCAATGGTCCGGACGGTCCGTTCAAAGGCCTTGGACCGTCCAAATCAGAGCTATTGAAGTAGTTCACAGTCCGTTCAACCTTCTGAACCGTCCAACCTCATTTTGGATCGTTCGAACTGCTAGTTCGAGTGCTCATTAATACGAGTGGGCTTTATAGGCTTATTAGAGAGCATCGCGAATTTTATAACGATATTAAAAGGATTTAAAGCAATAATAGAAGCCTCACGTGAGTCAGAGTCATTATCATTAGACGTTATGATGTTGTGATTGTGATGTGAATATTGAAAGATTCATTAAAATTTGATTCAATCTCTGATCGCTATTAAAAATACGCTTATGATACTCAGATATACATATTAAAAGAAAGGTCGATATTTAGTCGAGTGCGAGAAACAGTTAAATATATTCGTTACATTTAGACTATTTGAACTATCAGTTCAGACCGTTCGTTCAAATGATTTGGACCGTTCAGAGTGAACCGTCTAGTTGGACCGTCCGGACTGTTTGAACTGACAGTCCGGCCGGACCATTGGGAGCATTGCCAGTATGTTTGGACCTGAGCTTGGTATGATGTGAATCTGCTGGCCATGGCTTACCTGATCACTGAATTCTGGACTCAAGCCGAACTTGGCAAATAAATCCCAGTTCCACGGAGCTTCAGCATTGTCACATTCTGGGGACTCAAACCCTACAAGCATGATACCTTTTACAGTCTCCATCTCTTTGTCTGGACCTCTCTTATCTGTCTCCACTTGGATTTCACCTCGGGCATTGACACTGACCTTCTCAGACGTGCTGCTGTAGGGCGGATACACTATGACAATTGCACCGTACATCGCTACAGGCATATAGGAGACTTAATGTTCAGCTCTCGTGTTTGCCAACGTCGTTCCAACGTCGAACCGGGTGTAGCTGTGATAGCTCTTGGGCTAAAAAGTAAATTCCAGATCCAGATCGATTTGTGTGGCCAACCCTGCTTTCAAGCGCATTACTATGGCATCTTTGCAAATTGAAGACTGAAGTACTTCTAGAGAGGATTTGTCCGATTGGCAATCCATCGGAACATTTCCGGCACAATTCTTGCACTTCTCTCTTCACCCGCGGGTGATGAAGTTGTAAGTCGACAATGTCCACGATGGGATTTTTGACCTTGACCCGAACAGTTGAAGGCCGCGAACGGACTGGTGTTGGCAAATCTTTCACTATCGACATTGAGTGACGAGCATGACCGTCTCCTTTTGGATCGCGATGATCTGAATTCCGCCGAATGTCTAGGTCCTGGGGTGTAGTATATGCAGATTGCGTTGGACGAGAGGAAATTAGCCTCATTCATGAATATGGTCCTTCTTGCGGAGGGCTGCGAAGTCGCTCAAGTCGCGGTCCCAGAATGTTGAGTTTCTCAAGCAAGTGTCATAGGCTGCAGTGGATGAAGATAGACAGCATGTAGATCTATGGTGGGATCCATGAGGTATAAGACCTCATGGATAACAAAGAATGGTCCTACAAACATGGGATGAAAGGAGCAATCTATAACATGCAGTAGACATGCATAGAAGGACGCTAGAACATGTATGAAATGGCCTAGACACTCCGACAGCAAGATGGTTGGGGTCTGCTAGTACGTGACATACTGCGTATAGTTGGATCGAAGCCGTTCGAAATTGGACTGGAGGAGGCGTCGATTCGTTTCAAGGAGTCCGAATACACAGTGCACAAGCAAGACAGCAGCCGCGATCCAGATAGTGCACGCCAAAAATGGATTGACATGCTTGATGTGGTCAATCGAGCTATTAGAAACAATCGTCAAGATGCTATCCGCAGCGTCTAGGTACCTTTTCCAAGCACTACAACTTGGGGTAGAGACCGCGCTGAAGCTGTCCGCCTTTGGATGTAAGCTGTGAAACACCTGCCCGATATCACGCTGATCGTTTGACTGACGCTGAACTAGGGCCATCGAAGCTTCCTGGGATGCTGCATTGAAAAACTCGTGATGATATATTTCAAAACGTGTGAGCTGGGTCATGACGTGGATGCTGTGGATGGCGCTGTCGTTCTGCAACGAGGAAAAAGCTGGAGACATGCCGCTTGGGAAGAAGCTGAGATATTCACCCTTGTACGCCAAAGAACGAGGAAGGGCAATAGAGAAGCAGCTGAGTGAGTTCGCCAGCATGGCAAGTTTCGCGCAAGGGTCAGAGTCGTATTGATGGGCTCCATCTATCCCATCGTGATTAGGTCCATTTGCCCCGGACAAGGCCATTCGGTCAGATAAAAGGTGCGCATTGCGCATGAAAGAGTTGACGATTACAAACCACGCCTTGGGGTTTTCGTTTCCTGACGACTGGAGATTTTTCCACCTGTCTGTCGGGTCAAGCGCCATCAAGCAACTCGACCGCGGCCTGCGGTTGAACCAATCATCGTCATCGACTGGAAGTATTGTCTTATTTTCGGCCCAATCGATGGCGGTCGGGCCGAGTTTGATACTACAAGCTGCATGAGGTTAGCCGAAGAGTTTTTGATCCTTTGGGGGCTAATTCCCTCAGCAATTGCCTTCTTATGGACTTGCCCCCCTCAAAAACGGTCTTTCTTTGGAACTCAAACCCTCAGTATTGGGATGTCAAGGGCGCTCGGTGTATGCAAATTTACGCTATGGGCAGAAGCTTACCAAATACGTGAAATTCCCACATTGTCCACCATATCCGGCATCGTTCTTCATCCGCACACCATTTGGCGACTCTCTCTGGGAACAAATCCGCCAGAATAATTTACGCCTTGGACATCGATAAGATTCAGTTGAAGTTCATAAGCAATTCGAACGCAGGTTCCACGTGATCGCCAAGCCCTTCCACGTACTCCCTTGACAAGCTGTTGAAATGTCGTCAAGACCATAGCTTGCAACAAGCATAGTGGGGGAGCCTCGTCACCACAATGGTGGAGTGCTTGGTCAATGAGTTGGACAGCTACCTCCCAAAAACTCTCTGGAGTAGGCGGAGGTTGGTATTCTGTGTCAGAGCCGGAACTCTCAGGATGCCCGAAGCGTACAGAGAAACAGAACATGGCAGCTAGAAGTGCATAACGGCGGATAGGAGCTAAGCTGGCGTAGAGCTTCGCTTCGAAGATGGGTCTTTGGAAAAGCGAGAAAGCGGTCATATTGGTAAATTAGGAGTCAATCCTGTAGTTCATCTTCACGTCGGTGTTTCAGATTCAAACAAAAACATCTCATAGTCCAGGGCCTCAGTGGCCTGTTCATGACAAATAGTTGCTTCCTATACCAAGCCTTGAAAGCAGAACCAGGGAAAGAAATCAATTTCATGGCATAACGTCAAGGCGTAAAACAAACCTAGAAAGAAGAATCGGGAGGTGGGGGCGGTTGAACCCATTCAAGGGAAACCCAGGAGTACAGCGAGGGGGGAAACTTGTTTTTTCGCTCCCCAAATGGTCTTATGACTCGGACTGAAGTTCTGAAGTGCAGATTAACATTCAAAAGCGAGAAGATACTCACAGATGGGTGACCGTCTCCTGCGGGACTTTAAAGGTATCACATATTTGGGAGCACATTGCCTTTTTGGCACTCTGAGAACAGATCTCGTCCCCGTACACTGGCGTAGTAACCTTCTTGCTATCATCTTCGCCCCCAAAGCTTTGCTGAGCTGACTAAAGAGGGTATTGGAGTCAACATATCCTTTCAAGACATGAATGGGACGGGGGAAAAGAAACCCATTTCATGATACAAAGTCAGTTTTTGAAACAAAGTCAAACGAGCAAAAACCCTCTCCTAAGTCAGGCTAAGATACCTCCAAAATAACGTGCCTCATGAGAAGGTTGTATGGGGGAAGAAAGCGCCGGGAGGTTAAGAGATGTCGAATCACTGCGGGAAGCGGTAGTGGGGCAGGTGCTTTCTGGAGATTGAACGTGATCATTGTGATCGGACGTGGTGCTATGAGTTGCCTCCTCCATTCTTTAGTTTTCAATATCTGGCTGTGGTTGCCAATGCGTCGGTGGCCCGGACAATAGCCCTTGATACCAGGATTGCTCCTCTGATGTTCGGTGTCATTGTCTTGCTGAACATCGCGAGAGGCGTTGTCATCAACGAGCTGGTCGCTAGCGTCTTCCTTGGAGCGGCGAGGTCTCTTCAGTGAGCGTTGAGAGGAGCTTTGCTGTTTTGGATCCTTTGCAGGAAGAGGGAGTAAGACGGAGTATTTGATCATTGACATTCATGAGGCCATGCTGCTGTAAAGTGCGGGTTAGCGAAACCTAAGGTAGAGTGGTGGAGCTGTCTGGTTGGTCAGGTGGAAAAATAATAAAAACAATAAAAGTAATAAAAGTAATAAAAGTAATAAAAATAATAAAAATGCGGATGCTTTGCATAAGCATGGTGGTCTACTTTATGGACAGTGGGCAGTGGCTACCTACCTTTAAGCTACCACCAGTACCTTACCTTAGGTTCCCCTTGACTAGCCAAACCAAAAAATTGGATTTCCAAAGAGAGGTCCATCCTTTCTTCGTCAACAACCTGAAAATGGAGAACTTTTCTCTACCTACCTATATATTTGCCCTTCTTCCTTTTATCCAGACATGAAAAAAGTGAGCTCAAAGCATCACATCCGACTTGCTGCTTTGTAATATAGCTATCTTTAAGGACGACATGGCCACCTCATCTGCGCTTGTCTGGGCTAGCACCCCCTTCCCCGTGACGTAAACAGTCCGAAATTGATCCGTCCCAACGAACGGACAGAATGTTCTACCCAGCCAAGGCTGTCGCTATTCAAGTTTGCCAGATCCGATGTGTACTCGTACCAAGCTTGCGGCGAGTGTCCATGTTCACGAGCGTATCGGAAGAAGTCGCAGTGCGAGCATTGTCCGCATAAAGTGTTCCTCTCTCTTCGTGCCGCCTTTCGTCTCAGGGTGCTTGAGGTATTGTACATGAGCTCATGCTTGTGCCACTGTTCAAAAATTGCGTCTTCAAGTCTTCGCTTTACTTGCTTCCCAGGACTCTTGCACCTGCATCTTCATCAGCAATTACCATTCCAAAGTAAGTAGACATGGTGAACAAAAAGTACTTGAAAACCCGGCTAGACCATCACTCTTCCGGGACGGCTGTGACTGGCACAGCTGAATCGACACCTGACGTCCCTGCTATAGTCAAGGATCTGATTGACACGATAAGAAAAGACAGCGACATCGCCGTTCGGAAGTATTCAGAGAAATTTGACAAGTGGCCGCCTCGTGCATTCAGGCTTTCGAAAGCTGAGATTGATGACGCAACGCTGCTTGTCCCAAGCAGACTATCGAAGATATCAAAGAAGTTCAGAGAAACGTTCGAGCCTTTGCAGAAGCACAGCGGAAATCTATCACAGACTTCGAACTTGAAATTCGTCCAGGTGTCCATCTTGGCCAAAAGAACATTCCTATCAGTGCCGTCGGGTGGCAAGTATTTGTCATAGGCTGCAGCGGATGAAGATAGACAGCATGTAGATCTATGGTGGGATCCATGAGGTATAAGACCTCATGGATAACAAAGAATGGTCCTACAAACATGGGATGAAAGGATATGCATGGGAGGACGCTAGAACATGTATGGAATGGCCTAGACACTCCGACAGTATTCCCGTCTTTTCTTCCAAGAGCGAAAGCTTACCATAGTAGTCACATTCTTGGCGGAAAATCCTTCTTCTAGCTTCAGCTCACATGACCATTCTTACTGCCAAAGTTGCCGGTGTACAGACTGTAGTGGGATGCACTCCCCAAATTCTGGGCAAGGTTCCCAATGCAACAGTGGCTGCTATGTACTATGCTGGAACCAATGACATATGGGTTCTAGGAGGCGTCCAGGCTGTTGCTGCCATGGCGTGCGGCACGGAGACGATGCCAAAGGTTCACTTCATCGCAGGGCCCGGTAATGCCTTTGTAGCAGAAGCAAAGCGCCAGCTGTTCGGTGAAGTTGGTATCGACCTTTTTGCTGGACCAACCGAAGTTTTAGTCGTAGCTGACGAGCACGCGGATCCGTTTACGGTGGCTACAGACTTGCTTTCTCAGGCCGAGCACGGACCCGACACTCCTGCAGTGCTCATCACGACTTCAGAGAAGGTTGGCACCGAGTCAATCAAGATGGTTGACAAGTTGCTCGAAATTTTACCGACCGCCGCTTTGGCCGGCACGTCATGGAAGACCTTTGGCGAGGCTATCGTTGTGCCTACATTGGACGAGGCATTCAAACTTGCCGACGAGTACGCTAGCGAGCATGTCCAGATCCTTACTCAGCGTCCAAGAGAAGCATTGGAAAAGATGCAGAATTACGGCGGTCTATTTCTCGGTGAAAAGACTTGTGTCTCGTACGGCGACAAGGCAAATTCTCTGCTTGTTTACAGTGGCTAGGCTTACATTCCTAGGTAATCGGCACAAATCATGTCTTGCCCACTCGAAAGGCAGCGAGGTATACGGGTGGATTATGGGTTGGTAAGTATCTTCCGACTGTGACTTACCAAGAAGTCACTTCGGGGAGCGCCAGTGGTGAGCTAGGTCGATTGTGCGGAAGATCAGCTCGGGCCGAAAATTTTGAAGGTCATGCAAGAAGTGGAGATCTGAGAGCGCACAATTATCTTCGAGATGACTTCGAATGGATCAGTCAGGGGTCGCAGAGCGCGTTAAAACTATAGTAAGATCCATCCATGACCTGAGCGATGCTACTCATGTTGCAGACATGCTCCAGAAGATGAAATATACGAAAAGCTGCAGTGAAAGAAACAAAGCATCAATTTTGGGGTCGAGAATGTCATAATGTCAATTTACGGCGGTCATGAAACTGTTCATAAGTCCACCCATTACATGATTTTATCTGCCATTTACTGTATCTGCGATGACTGTCTTATGGACGACAGAGTGATAGGGTTCCAACCCTAATGTTTACTGCTCCTTCGCTGACAACCGACCCAATAATGACAAGCCACGCAAACATGTTCCGCACTTTAGGGATAAGCCGCATGAGCGCGCTACATCCTTCCAATTGCGAGCCATGATGCTAGAGCCTGCCATCAATACCCCACACCCCATTGCCGTCTCCCGATTGTACCGTTAATTGGTCCACAAAAAGCTTACGGCCTTCCCCGGACATCGAATTATATCAGAGTTGCCGCAAGCTTAGGGCAGTTTACAGCGGTTTGTAAAAGTGGCGGTACTCGGGCGAATACTTCCCTACGTCAGTGCTTTGGAAGTGGTTAAGCGCCGTTCGGAGAGCAGATATCTTCCCGGCCTAAAGACCTTTTTACCATCTATCTGACTATCTCGTCAACAATTTGCATACCGCCTTACTAATTGGCCTGACATGTCTCCATCCGCCATCACACCGCTCGACTCAGAAAAAGTGGTCCTCGTCCGCGTCGCCCATGTCTACTACACCCACGCCGGCTTCGAGCGCGAGCACCAATTCCTGACAGACTTCGGCTTCACAGAAGTCTCGCGCCTCAACGTGGGAAAATCCAACGAGACGATCTACTACCGCGGATATGGAACCGAGCCTTGGCTATATTGCTCGAGGAAGGGCGAGGAAGATGCCTTTGGGGGGGCAGCGTTCGTGGTGGAAAGCAGGAAGGATTTGGAATTGGCGACTCGGGTCATTCCGACTGCGAGTGAGATCTGGGAAATGAAGGATGCGCCAGGCGGGGGGGAGTGCGTGACGGTCAAGGATCCGGTGGATGGGTTTGAGGTGCATTTGGTGTATGGACAGGTGCAACGGGAGGCGGAGGAGCATCATGAGCCGAGGGCGTTCAACTACGTGGGTGCCTTCTCACACACGAGCGATGATGAGAGAAGGCGACTGATTAGGGATCGTTTTTCAGCCAACAGAGAAGCATCGTCCGGTCAACAAATTCCAACGCATGGAAAAAGGTCAGCACCTGCAAACCTAGCTCATAGGCTCATCCATCTAACAGTCACCCCCTCAATAGGCCCATCTCTAGTCCACAAACTCGGCCACTTCGGCTTATGCGTCACCGATTTCGCCAAAACTTTCAACTTCTGGACCAGTCACTTCAACCTCAAACCCAGCGATCTGCTGCACGACCCAGAAGGCCGCGACATCACCTCATTCTTGCATCTAGACCGCGGCCTGGATTTCGTCGATCACCACTGCTTCTTCTTCTTCCAGGGGCCCAAAACGCACGTACACCACTCTTCGTTCGAGGTCTTCGATTTCGACACGCAGGTGCTTGGGCACGATTGGTTGATGAAGAAGGGATATGAGAATTGCTGGGGGGTGGGGAGACATATACTGGGGAGTCAGATTTTCGATTACTGGTATGTATTGCCTGCACCAGGCGACAGCCCCCGGGGGTTCTGTACGCAATGGCTGACCCTCGGCGTATAGGTTCGACAGCTCGAAGTTCATCGTGGAACATTACGTCGATGGCGATCTGGTCAACTGCGAGACGCCGATTACGAGGGATCTTGCTTCGCTGGATGGTCTGCATATCTGGGGTCCGGACTTACCACCCAGTTTTATGAACTGAGTGTATGTACATCGCGATTGGACCAGCAAGCACATGTAGAAGTCCCGTGCGTTTATGGTCATGAATATCCAGAAATTGTGTGGGCGTTTGCGGGTGACGAAGCATGGATTGGGCAGTATGGATAAATGTAGATAAGATCATATAGCGAGTCGACATGTGATGATTTGATTTTAAAGCGCTACTATCCCGGAGGACAGGGTATATAGCCATGGTGGGAAGTGATCAATGCCATCTGGTTACGAGCAATGTTGATACGTGGCTCGACGTTAGATTAAAGAGCTCGACCCCTCCTGTCGCCTACGCCATACTAGCTCCCGTCCCGATGTCCACGCCCATGCTATTGTGCAGCCCAACGCAACATATGCTCACTCATAGTAGATCTCATTCATCAATGTGCCTGCCACCGCGTCAGTCTGACTCACCATCCGTGCACACAGAACCCAACATACCTATCCCCTCAATCTCAACCCTCATATCATCACCATGGTTCAAAACCACCTTGGGGTTTCTCATCGCCCCAATCCCCGGCGGCGTCCCCGTCATAATCAAAGAACCTCGCTCCAAGGTGGTTCCTTGGGACAGGAAAGCGATCGTTTCCGACACGCCGAAGATCATTTCTTTAGTGGTTGAGTCCTGGACGACGGTTCCGTTGTGGATGGCTTTGATGCGGAGGTTATGCGGGTCGGAGACGTGCTCTTGCGCGACGAGCACGGGGCCGATGGGGGCGGAGGAGTCGAAGCCTGGAGCGCCCGTCAGTAAACCCTGGGCTGAAAACATTCGCAGACGGAGCTGGAGTTGGGCGATCGATCTCAACCTTTGGAGAAGGACCACTGCGTGCTCGAAAACTGCTGGGTCCGCGCGCTGACGTCGTTCCCGCACGTGTATCCCAACACATACTCCAACGCCTTCTCTTTGGGAATGTCCCTCCCCGTCTTCCCGATCACGAGCGTGAGTTCGGCCTCGTAATCGCTCGTTCCGTCCTGGCAGAGTTTGGGCACGCTGATTTTCTGCGGGTAGGGTCCGCACAACGCTGCTCGGGGCTTGATGAATAAGACCGGAGTGCTCGGGATTGGCATGTTGGCTTCCTTTGCGTGGTCACGGTAGTTGAGGCCGAGGCAGCGGATGATGGGGGTTTCCTCGACAGAGATGGGGGGAAGAAGCTGGGCGACCGTCATTGTCTTCTCGGTGACTTGGCCATCGAATATGGAACCTGTGATGAGCTTTGCCTCGATCTTTTTCTTTTCGACGGATGCGATTCCAATGTCAGGGTAGGTCTTGGGATCTACTTGCCCCAGATGGATCTGGCCATCTTCTTGGGCAACGAAGCGAATGAGATGGGTCCAATTTGATGGCATAATGGCAGATTATGGGTTCGTTTTGGTAATTGTATGTTCCTTTCTCTCCTTTATGTTTTATTTTTGAAAAGCACAAAGCTGGCAGCCAAATAGCTGTAAGAGATGAATTGGATTGAATTTCTATTGTTTACATTTGAAACGTTGCAACAATTCATTGGGAGCCGCATGCTTGGTATTTGGTGGGGTAGTGAGGGGTATGCGTTTCGGTATAATTTCGCGGTGACCGAGGACCTCAATGGGTTGCTTTGTCAGCCAAAAATGTCCAATTGAAATTCTGGGAATGGGAGGAAGAGAAGGTAATGCGCGCTGGGTTAACAGAGGACCATGCATTATGATGCGGCAGAATTGCACCTTGGCATGTTGGTCCTGATCAGGAAGAGTATGCCGGGCAACTGGGCCTCTCGGGCCTGATGAATCTAGCGTGTGGTACAGAGTCTAGGATCAACGAATACGGTGGGCCCGATGGGGAAAGTAAATGTTGGCTTGAAAGGGCAAGTCCAAATCTGCTCTTGCCGAAAGGCGAAAGCGCCCGAAAGCGTTTGGCGGAATGGACAGCGAAGATGTTGCTTGCACAGAATGGATAGAGTCCCTAACAAACGTGCTTTGAGAGAGGAGATACCAAGGGAAGGTTTCAGCATGACCAGAGATTGTCGGCCAAACTATGGACTTCGAGGGGTGAAACCACGTTCTTTGTAAGCATCGTTACGGCCGCCTTACTCGCCGCGTAGGTGGCTTCTCGACGGATAGCGGTGATACCTGCAGCGGAGGAGATATTGACTATCCGACCTCGTGCACTGGACTCGGTGATGGGCTGCTTGATCATCTGTTTGATGGCTTCACGCATGGCCGTTGCGCATCCTTTGCCATTGACCGCCATCATAATATCCCGTTGCTCGTCGATCTCTTCTATGAAGTCGCGAGGGGGGCCACCAGACGCCAGCGTTGTTGATTAATATGTCGATCTTAGAGAATCTCTAGGCTGGGTCAGTACGAATGCAATCGCTCCTCACGCATCAGGCCTGGGAGATCGTGCCTTGATAGTGATCTCGATCAAGTTGAAGATCTCAGCGGTGTTGCCCATACCACATTTTTGGTATGCAGAAGTTCCTCCATTGTTTGCAATGACGGTATGGGTTGGGATATGTTTGTCCTCCTCGAAGCCGTGATGAGATTTCAAAGCGCTGATGGTCGTCAAGACGTGGTAAGGGCTGACACTCAATCATGTAGAGCGCACTACTTAATCGCAGCATGGCAAGTCAAGCGACACGAAGACCGATACACGCAAATCTGGATCCTCCTCTGGCAGGACCTAGCATCAAGTCACGCATTTTTTTCCAGTCCAGCATACAGGCAATTCCACAACGACATCCAACCAGCACTCAACGGCCGTAGCATTTATTGGCAGCAACATGCACTTGTGGGGACTAGCGACCTAGATAGTTTAGATCGACTAAAGGCCATGGTTAAAGCGCCCGCGATAGAAGTCGCGTTGACGAAGGTCATCGAAGGCAGGGTATCCGGGTATTATGATTTTTTCCGCTCGACGATAGGTCCGATTCTAGACGGAGAGGACGGCTGCGATGGATGGTGGGTGGGTCCGCAGATGGAGAATCCGCAACATCAGATATTGTTGGAGAATTGGAGATCTGTTGGTGTAAGCTCTCCTACCCTCGCCTTTACGCAAGCTGTCCACGATTCGAGTCCTTGTTGATGCTTGAAATCCGTCAGATTCACGGTGGGCTAACTTCGAGCGTAGGCGCACCATGAAGAATTCGAGAAGAGACCAACGTTTCAAGAGTGCATCGTGGCTCTCTCTGACTACTATGGGGAGTATGTGATTCCCACGCATATTGTGCACGTGAAGCCCATTTTTGGGAGCTTCTGAGATATGCGAAAGACGAGTTTGTTGAGATTAGCTCCAAATAAATTATGTTTCTCCAAGATAGCCTTAACTGCGGAAGCTACTATCACCTGAACAAAGAGTGCGTATCGAGATGAGAAAATATGTCAAGCGAATAGGCGTGAGTCATAGATGGCAACAGAGAAGAGAGCTGGCATATCAGAACAATTTAGTAAAGCATGAGGCCCGATTTCCAGTCAAAGAATTTAGAGGCACGTCGTCATCGAGAACACCTCGTAATGGATGGAATCCATAGTCCCACGTCATAAGCGAAGATTCGTTGTTGATCAGAAAGATGTTCAAGGGTTCCATACAACCACTCAAACCCGCATTTGAGACTTGATCCGCAAAGCCTCATATTTGAGCTGAAGCCGTTGGGTGTTGGACGTGCCTAGATCGTTCCATGCATCTCATGTTTGTCCTTTGTTAGATAGATCTCTTTGTCAGGCCATGGGTTATATACCGATGGACCTCCTCCATAGACCATCATGCTTATGCTATCACACTGCTGCACCTGCTGAGTTGACATTGGGCTCAGTGTCCATTTGCAGTGGAGAGAATTTGCTCTTGAGTGTAATGCCCGCCGAAAGTACTGTATCCTTTCGTGCTTTATCAGCCCCTACATCAACTTCAGCCTCGAAGATGGCTTTGGCAGCTCCTTCTCAAGCTCTGAACCTTGTTCTACTTAGACTCTCCAACCACTTCTTTGTCTTCTCCCATCCTCTCACATTCACATGGAACTGGATGATGGTCTCGAAATGGTGAGACACTGCAGTAACAAGTTCTTTGAGGGACTCCCATTCATTCTCATCGTTCCCAAGCTGCGAGCTCAGCACACAGCGACCAATAGAGCTTTGAACGATCACTTTTTCAAGGCCCACGAACCCGCGCAGGTTTTGGGGTGTGGCGCAGCAGTACAAGCCCAGAATTTGGGTCCACACCCTCACTGCAAGCTGAGACATAGCTTCGAGGCTCCAGGCATTTCCATCGTAGTCGTCGGGTCGTCCGCCATAGCGGCGCCCGGCATAATCTTCGACTGTGTCCATACCTCCGCACATCAGGTCCACAAGGTCGAGATCAATGCAAATAGTTTTGATCAACTTCCGGTGTTCGGGTTGGAGATTTGCGTACCAACCATCTGTGTCGCTGACGGGACCAGGCGGCCAATGGAAGGTATTCATTGTATAAAACATATAATGACCATCGTTGTATGCTTGCTTGCAAGTTGCCAGAAGCTGAAAACCCGGTTGTTGAATGGTGAATTGTTCCTTCAGGCGGACATCATCCGTGACGAGACGCTGAGGTTGGCATGACAACTGGCGAGACAGAGTTGCCATAGCACTCACAATGCGTTTGAGTCGCGAAGAGGGAGATTTTTTGGGTTGCTGAGCATGGCTGGTTCTCTTTGCAGAACGAATATAGACGTCACCGGGAATCAGGGCATACTCCATGATTTGATTTCGTATCTCTGCCGGCAATGCAAAATACCGGAATTGGTTTCGAGAAGTCGCCATCATCGAGCGGCGGCGGTTCCTTTCAATTGGACAGAATTTGGGGAAGTTCAGATAGATGATCAGAGGATGATCAAAGCTTTGAAGTCACGGTAGAATGTAGGTTAATGGGTCGATAATTGTGTGGTCCGTACGTCTACCCTTACAAAATCGCCAGAATGTGACTGACTCACAGTCTGAGTCAAAAGTCACCACCCTCGAGGTTTACCCGGCTACGGCTTCCCACCAAATACTCTAATGACATTATTATATACAATTCTACCACAAATTCGACTTGATAAGCTTAAAAGCATTGCCCTCTCGTAGCATTCGACATTGTCATGTCATCTCCGCAATTCTAGCCCTGATTTCCTTGAGGGTTACAGGGTGAGTGGACTGTGACTCTATGTTTGAGGGGGGGGCCGGAAGATTATATTGCCGAGCCGATTCCGTCATACCCCCTCCATAGTGGCCTAGAGTCAGACGTTGAGGACTGGTGACCACACATAGGGCTGCGCGCCAAGGCGCTAGCGGTCATAATTTGCTTTCGAGGTTTGAGCTGGATCATTTTTGACTTCGATCTCTTCTTCTCTTTGAAAATGTAGTCGGAGGTGAAGCTTGAACCAACAACCACCGCCATCAGCGTGATCAACTGTCCGAGCTGGTGCAGAATCTACACATCTCCAATCATATATGTCCCCAGGCTGTCAGGCAAGAGCATCGGACGCTTCCGCGACAGATATTACCATAGAGTTGTATTTGTACTCTCACCTGGTAGGGTTGCTGACTCTCCTCTTAAAAAAGGCTGTTCCTCGAGACCAGATTGCTTTTCCGAAGCTAGACACTTCGACAGCGTCAGAGCAACCTTTAGCCCCAATTAAGACTGATAAACCGAGTGCAAAGCTACACATCCTAAATTTAACAATAAGATCATTGGGGCAGCTACTGGATGCCAACCAGAGTGATCAACTTTGGCTTTCTCATTGGCGCTTAAGAACCCTTCCTGGAATTCCCCAAAAATGACACTCCGCCTTTCTCTCTTGTAACACTAATTCATTGCTGAGGCGCAGCGAAGGATCGAGACCTCCAAAGCTTATAGTTTCCAAGCTCGGGACAATGAGAAATCGGATACCCTTGGAACCCTCACCACGAACTTTCGGGGATGCCACATGCGTCGCCAGAGAGCCTTCGGATTTGGCCTGATGTTGCCTAAATAGAAGGATTTGTGCCTTCTATAAATCGATGAATGAACTTCAGTATTTTGTTAATCCATTTCTCCATTTGTGACTACATACATGTCTGAGCATGCTTTCGAATACCGTATGACCCAAATTGACTAAGGACGGTCATGAGTAAGACGATCAGATACATTCGCCTTGAACATCAAAGACATAGATAATTTCTAAGGCAAGAGCTCAATCAGTGCGCATTGAAGCATGCTTTTGAAAAACGCTGACCGCTAGCAAAATCGAACCAGACCCTCGCACCTCACCATGTTGAAATGAACAACTCAACTGATTTCAAGCATACCAGTATGCAGCTTAACAGTTCCTCCACGAGTTTCGAATGCATCAGGATGTAAGTTCAAGACTCTCCCATGGAGCCCGGATTCCTTCCCCTGCTGGAACAGCTTTGCGTCTACATCAACAGCATAATCACCTGACAAGGACAGGGACCATGAACCAGACGCGGAAATTGAGTAGTCGGAACAAGTGCGCGAGGGTGATGACCGAGAATAGGAAGACGAAGGAGACTGCACCGGCGAGGGTGGGAGCGTAATGGTAGTAGATGAAAGTCATGGTTTCAACGGGAAATGGAGACACTGGAAAATTGTATTAGAACTCTTTGACTTTAGATTGGATGAGGAATGGATGAGATGGTCGATAAGAAAGCAAGCAATACTATTGAGGCAAGTCTCTGTTCCTGTGTCTTCGACTTGAGGAGTTTGCCCTCTGCTTCGCAGGGCTGAAGAGGCTCGGCCGCTTCATATTGACGACCAAGATGAGCTGCGTACTGAGTGAGAAGCTTACAGCCTATTCGTATATTCTCACTCGCAACGGTCTCCGTTAAGAAGAATAGGAGATTATCAAGAACGCCTGAAATTCGGGCTGGTGTCCGAGATCTTGCCTCTGTTGGACCTACGTGATTTACCAAGCTCGGCAAGGCGTTACGTGACGGAATATCAAGAAAGAATCATCTATGGGATACGTGTTGAAGATGGAGACAAGGCGATGAAAAAGCTTGTTCCACACATGTAGACTTCTAAAAAGAAACGCAGTAGGGTCTTTACTTATTTCAGCTCATGGTCATTGGCCATTGTGCGTCTATGACAGCCTTCTAGAGTGAGCCAAGCAACTTTCTCAATTCATCCCTCCTTGTCACTGATGATATACCATCTGCTAAAGGATTGAGGCCTGCCTGACGCTGATTGAGATTAGCGCTATTCGAATACTAGAGTTCCGTTGATTGATGAGCTGTGTTGCGATCTACTTGAAATTCCTTAAGCTTCTGTAAGGCCATTCCAGTGGTTGGAGATCGTCAAAAGCTGACCCAAAATTGGGGGGAATCCTCTACTCGTGCGGGGGACGAGCATCAAGATTTCTCGAAACCCTGAAAGGGCTTCAATTTCACACTCTGGTGTGCAGATTTGCTTGACAATGATCTCGGCTAAATACAAGGACTATACGAAAGCCTGGTGAGTGGCTGGGCTCAAGGTGCCAATCTATCAATTGCGTGTTTTGCAAGAGATGTCAGCATGTATTGCGTTCGTGCCAAGCTGAAATGCCCGGGCTTATGTTTTGCCAGCTCATCCATCACGTCGTATGTTGTTAAAAGCACACACAATCCCGCTTGCCAAAGCTTCCTTTCTCATGTCTCACGAGAGTGTTCAATTCCGTCTTTCATGAATCTCTGAAGCTTTGGATAGAAAGAAATCCATCTCTGAACATCTTCGTCTAGTCTCGCAACCCCAAAGATAAAAGTACGCAAGTCAGATCGCGAGGCAACTCGATACCGGGAGGTCGGGTGAGCCTCTCCAGGTTTGGAAAATTGTTTCCAAACACGATGAACTTGGCCAAGTTGGATCCCGCGCTGGGCATGAACGGCGCCGAAGTTCCACACCAATTTTTGACCTAGAAGATTGAGACTCCCAGTCTGCAAGACGGATCCATTCCGTATCATTCCAAAGACTCTGCCCTCACCTTTGAGGTTCCATTTACTACCTGTGACGCCCGATATTGTTTCCGGGTTCATGCACGGCGCACTTGGTTAGCATAGAAGTCAAGGAATTGGGAGCAGATCGTCTCGAAACCCTGGCCTTCGGCTTTCAAATGAGCGACAGCATCAAGGATCTGATGCAATCTGTCTGGTCGCTTGGCTTTGAGCGCCCTAGCTTGCCTCCGTAAAAGCTAATCTTGCACATGGGTCCCGGCCTGCGCGAGCTGACTCTCTGTTGCTAGGGAAGTTATTTCGTTAGAACGTGCAATCCGAGCGCTCTAAGACTCAAGAAAGTACATATCAATCTCTGTATCAGAAGAAAGATCCCCCATTTCCTTTTCGTTTTCTTCCTTAGTGAGTGTATGCAGCGCTATATCGTCCAAGATCTCTTGTATTAGTTTTCCTCGGACTAGAGCCGGCGTAGAAGTGTGACGACGTTGTATCTGAATCCCTCTTATTCGCAATAGCCACTTGCACGCGCTTTGAAAAAATTGAGGTTGATTTAGAGGAATTTTTGAGCAAACGAATCTTAGTACGCAGTAGAGATTGTGCAGTGGTTGACCTAGAGATCCGCCGCCGATTGTTACAAGCTCATTAATGTCCTCGGTGGTTTTGAAACCCCTGCGGCCTAGCCAATATCTAGTAGCCTCGCTCAGTGAGTCCAATAAAACAATCTCGCCTTTCCTTGCCTTCATGATCGCTTCGAAGACTCCATCTTTGGCTTCGAGAATTTCATAGAAGCTGTGAATCTAGGAAGAGAGAAGCGAGCTTAAGAGCACCACGCATTCTTTGCCTTTGGACCTACCCATATCCATGTACCACAGTCTCTAATTCTGGAGCGTCTATGCATATCCTTCGCATGATACCATTGCGCTCCTCAATGCGGCATCAGCTGGGGCTGTGAGAGATTTAGGCTTTCAGCGTAGTCGGAAATAAATCGCTGGGCGTGCTTGCCACAGACTATGACAACGTTCGCGGAACTAGCATCTAGCATGTCCACTGAAAGAGCATCAAGATCATCACATATCGAGCTTGATTGTCCCACTTTGCTTGAATCAATGTTCTTCAATGTTCCAAAGTCTAGCGGCCAGACAAGCGAGTTTTCTACTATCAACCCGACCTTTTCCAGGTCGAATAGGAATTGCTTTCTGCATTGACGCGGCTGTCCATTATGAACACATTAGGTCGATCACTCGCTTGAAGAGGTCGTTCAAGTCTGGAAACACATCTGAAAAGCTTTCAGTGGTCATTGAAATTTGAGAGGTCGCCATAATAAGATCGGTACTACTTTCAAATCTCGTGAACTTGGGAGATCGATCGCCTTGTCCGCATTCCTGATTGTAACGCCCATGCTTTTCGCTTCTTACAAGCGGCGATTCTCCGGCTAGCACGCCTGTAGCTTTGTACATTCTTGACTGGTTCTTTCTCTTGACTTTCGGGCTTCCACGTACGAGTGTTCATCAGACTTGCAGTAAGTGCAACGACATTGAGCGCAAGTTCGACGATGTACCCTGATTGTCCCGCACCCGCACCCGCGACAGCAGTGGTTTGGTTTGTCTTCAGGAGGAAAAAACATTTTTGACAACCTTGTTCCGCTTGGCTAAGCATCCCTCAGCAGAACGCACTTTCCCGCAGTTTCAGACCCTGTAAAGCGTTCGTTCTCAATCACTTTACCCGTTATCTCCCTCCTATGCCAAGCCTATTATGAGCTGACAGTAACGACTTCTCTCAACAGTACATCTGTAAAGGGTTTTCGATTCCTGCTTCGCCAAAAAAAAAAAGAGTAATAAGTCCAGGCCTTGATTAAGCACCGAGCTCTCTTTAGTCGCGACGTGCCAAGATCTTACTCGAGTACAGCGCGTCGCAAATCAATCCGTAGGAAAGATCAGAAAGGTTCGTCTTTTGGAGGAAAAAAAGAAACAAAAAATAATGAGCGGTTCTAGTTAGGATCGAACTAACAACCTCCTGATTTATTGCAATAACAGTCAGACGCGCTAACCACTAGAATCGATTAGCCGACTGCCAGAGAATGGAAATTCTTTCAAAGCTCACATTGCGCCATAGAACCATGAATAATGGGCATTCATTATTATGTTAAATATTAATCTATTTGGGGGCCTGTAGCAAGATTAGTTTGTTAAGCCTACATTAAACGAAGTTCGAAGTCTTATATTAAACCCTCGAAGCGCGTTTGTATTAGACATTAAGGAGCTTTTACAGAGCGACAACACTCCCAGAAGAATCTCCAACTACTTTGTACCCTCTAAAGGGTATGGTTCCGGCGTCCTCGGGGTACAGTTTTTCCGTCCTTAATCCAGTCCCTTGCGGGGATTTCCCAAACTATCTCCAATAGCTGCCCGGCTGATCCCTACCTGGTGACTGCTCCCGCGCTTTATTGTTTACCTTACTAAGGTGAACTAGTCGCTGTAACTATAGTAGATAGCTTATTGGGACTTTGAATACGAGTATTTTATCTTGCTTTTCGTAAGGTGCTCGACCTCGCATGTCTTGAATGGGTAACACAGACACTCATGATACTATTGAATTCATCTCATGGATAACTAAT
Organism: Pseudevernia furfuracea; assembly: GCA_022315425.1. Lineage (NCBI taxonomy): Eukaryota > Fungi > Ascomycota > Lecanoromycetes > Lecanorales > Parmeliaceae > Pseudevernia > Pseudevernia furfuracea. The sequence goes on from JAIUPT010000030.1 coordinate 973,462, forward strand.
ATATCAATAACCACCCCCGGAGGTAAAACAGGAAGTGAAATGTTGTCGGCCGAAAGATGAGAAGCGTTGTCACTCTTCAAGACATTTAGGATGTGCTGTTTATCACGTTGTTCATGATGATCAAGAACCATCTCTCATATCTTGCCGGACAGCTTCGCCTAGATAGCTTAAGAGATAGAAACGAAATACGAGTAGTATGATAGCTCAGTTTCTTTCACTTTTCCTGTACCTGTTCTTGGCGCTGCGACATAGCGCTATACCTCTTAAGATCTTAGCGCTAAATTCAAATCCCAGCTTCTCGCTTTCACTGGGATCTTACCTCAAAGTCTCGGATCTGTGCTCGGATCTCACCACATGCGAGATGGAATCACACGAGACTTCGGTACGCAAGAGGCGCAATCGCGAGCATCACAATTCTAAGAACGGTTGTCTACAATGCAAAGCGCGCAAGGTCAAGGCAGGTGTCCCACTCTTCGGAACATGGTGGCTGCTCACCCTCCGTCACAGTGCGACGAAGAAAAACCCAAGTGCCGAAGCTGCACTCGCAGAATTACACCCTGTACATACAACAATAGCATTGGGCTGAATCAGCTCGCGAGAGCTGCACAGGCATCTTCGCCATACAACAAGCCCGAAACAGGCTCCACCTTCGCACCCGCCTTATACGACCATAGCGGCTTCATACCCAACGGATCCAACGGGAACCATGCTCTCCAGGCAAACAGCCCGTTGCCAATGTCACCCCCTTCACCCTTGGCCCTCAACATGGCCCACCTAGAGCTTTTGCATCATTTCTTAGCAGTCACATCCGAGGCTCTCGGTGTGGAGACCATCTCACGTCAAGTGTGGAAATTGACAATTCCTCAGATCGCGCTTTCCCATGATTTCCTCATGCACAGCATCCTGGCAGTCGCGGCCCTGCATATCGCTCACCTCCGGCCGGAGCAGCGAAGATCGTACTGGGAAAGAGCGGCTATGCATCAGGACCGAGCACTGGAGCTACAGCAGGAGGCTATGGCAAATGCAGGTCCGGATAATGCCGATGCGTTGTTTTCGTTCTCTCTGCTGGTGATCTACTTTGCTTTCGCATCACCCAAAGCTTCAGGTAGCCAAGAGTCTGAAGAGCCACTTGCAGGCGCCATACAATGCATCAGCATAATACGAGGGATTCGATATGTCGTACCGCCTATCCAGCAATGGGTAGAACAGGGGCCTCTGGCACACCTGCTATCCTTCCACCCCGGCAATATGAAAAGCAACCACACCTTCAACGATCCCGACACCGATCGCTATTTCCAAAGATTCCTCGTGCTGTGCTCTACAAGCTCCGACATGAACAAGACACACGAGTTCGAAGACATAGAACAATACGCCGCCGCGGCCAGTACTCTCCGCGCGTCTTTTCTCAAAGCCGAATCAGTCGCAGATGGCGCGTTGAAGACACCACCAATCTGGCACTGGGCCTGCCGTTTAGCTCCGGAGTTTCTTCAAAGGCTGGGAAAGCTGCATCCGATACCCTTGGTGCTTGTTGCCCACTGGTGCGTGATATTGGCGCAAATCCGACAATATTGGTGGATTCAGGGGTGGGTAGATCATACTACGGGACAAATACAGGAGTTCCTACCTCGGGAATACCACGAATGGCTTGAGTGGCCTACGAAAAAGATTCAAGAACAGCGAGAGAACTGGACCCGAGGGGGGATGGGATTGGAAGCTCTTGACGGATGATCGTTCACGTGTATTGTGAGCACGCGGCTTGGAGATCTTGGCTCTTAGGTCCGACGCGAGCAGGATTCCTAAGGTTCACGGCTTATGCTAACATCCCTCCATCGATCGTATATACGGAGCCGGTTACTGTTTACGTTGTCCAGTCAGCAGGTACTATTTTTGGAAAGAGATAGAAATCATCGAAGATGGGCCTGAAATATGGGAGTTCTGATGTATGTCTCGAGTTTCCCGAAGACGCCCAAACATGGGTTTTTAGGGCCGGAGAAGACCTACTGTACTTAGCCTCATCACTTGAAAGGAATGCCCAAACACTGGCGCCCTCCTCTGGTTGGCCTATTCTCGACAGCGGCACCCGACCGATTGAACACTTCCAACTTACCAGATTCCACTCCACCCAAGCCTGCAACCATCGGCGTATTGAATATACCTCTGTTCTTGTGTCAGCCGGTCTGGAACCGTTGGGACAGATCCCGACAAACGGAACAATGGCATTCGGTCAAGTCGCGAGAGGATCGAAAAGTGCCATTCCAAGCATTGACAACGACGTGAAAGAGAATCAACTTACGGCGCAACACAGTTGACCCTGATTCCTCTCCCTCCCACCTCACCTGCCGCACTCTTACTCAACCCAATGACCGCATGCTTAGTCGCTGAGTACGCGCTGTTTTTTGGATGGCCCTCCAAACCTGTTGTACTAGCCGCGTTTATTACGGCGCCTCCGTCACTCAGCACCCTCAATTGCGCCCTCATACAATAGAACAATCCCGTGAAATTTGTCCCCGTCACAAACTCCCACTCCTCATTACTAAATTGTGTCAGATCATGAACACCGAAGTTCTTGCCTAACACCCCGGCAATATTAGCTGCGCCGTCCAAGCGTCCAAAGTGCGAGACTATCTTCTCGATCCAGGAGTCCACCTGCGAGGATTCGCGGATATCGACGGCGGTGGTAAGGATGGTAGGTTTCTTGGACGAGGTGGATGTGAAAGACGATTCGATCTCCTTTCGGGATTGAGTCAAGGCGTCTTCTCGGTAGTCAGCAAGGGAAAGGCTGGCGCCGTGGGCAAAGAGAGCTTTGGCTGTTGCAAGGCCCATGCCCGAGGCAGAACCAGTAATGGAGATGACCGTGCCGGCGAGCGAAATCATCGTGCTGTCGAGATTGTGCTGACGTTTGTTGCAACAAGTCTGAAGATCTTGGAGAGAACTATAAACAGTATATGAAGCTTATGGACTTGCGGAGGCGGTGGGCTGGACCGCTTGAACTGCCCCACCAGTACTCGACAAAAGTCACCGAAATCAGGGCCTCGCTAGATTTGGTGAGAGCAAGAAGTTCATGAAGTCGCTCTTCTGAAGCTCACTCTTAACAGCTAAGCAAGCATGAAGAAAATCTTGAATTTTTTTTGAATGTAGTTTAGGATCTTGAGAACAATCACTGATCATGGGAGGGTTTTGCCTTTTATCTCGGTGGTGCTGGAATTGGTGCAAGAAGGTGACTGAAGTCCGGACCCCGGATCGCCTCGGACAAAATTCGTACAATTAGCGAACTCTACACGAAGGCACGTGACTCTGCACTCTCACTGACCCTCTCACGTTTGATACGCATGTACAGCATGAAGATCGCCGTGGCAGACTATGAGAAATGTTCAAGCTGCCATGAATCGAGCCTGTGTCCTCAATTTTTTGTGTCCGCGGTTCCCATACTTTTCCTGAAATAGAAATTCTCGCAGTGAAATTTTATATCACGGAGAGATTCTCTGCAGGCCAGTGACCAGTGATCGGGATCTCTGCGTGAGTCGGACCAAGACTTAAGCATACACAGCAACGTAGAAAGACTTTCAGAGAATCATAGTCGCCAAATCCCGTCCTGACGTATCCAAACTATCTCTCGTCTTATGCCCAGTGGAAGGTCCAAGCCTATAGCAGCTCTTTCAAGCTGAAAACATGCACGATGATAAGACGCCCGCCGGGGGGCCGTACGGCGAGAGGCTGTTGCCTCAGGTCATCGATGCCTATGCCAAGAGTGACCCAGACAGGATTTATGCATTGGTACTTCATTCTGCTGATGTGACCCAAGGGTTTCACAAAATCACAATGAAGGAGCTAGCCAGCGCTGTGAATCGCATCGCTTGGTGGATAGATGGCGAGATTGGGCACTCTGATAATTTTGAGACATTGGCTTATATGGGTGCTACGGACATTCGTTACGGCATTTTCTTCTTCGCTGCTATCAAGTCCGGTTACAAGTCCTTGGTGCCTTCGGCAAGGAATTCGGTGTCTGGCAATTTCTCTCTCCTGACGGCATGCAATTGCACCAAGGCCTTTGTCACGGCAGATATGGCCAAGAAGATTCCCGATTTGCAGAAAAACATACCTGATTTGCGGGACTTCGTTCTTGCATCGCTAGATGACCTGTTGACTGGAACATCAGAGCACTATTCCTACGACAAAACGCATGCTGAAGGTGTCAAAGATCCAGTGATCATCTGCCATACCTCCGGTTCCACAGGTGCTCCGAAGCCGTTTATACTTCCCAATGGAGCCTTCAGCGTCATCGACAATCAGCGTAGGCTCTCAGAGCTGGAGGGCCGGAAGAACATGGACTATTCCTTGTTCGATCTACAAGGAAAAGGGTTCATTAACACGTTCCCAGGCTTCCATGTCGGTGGAATCGTTGCCATGACCGCACTTCCTATCTGGTACGACTCTCATGCAGATCATGTCCCAAGTGCCAATCCGCGGGGTTTTTACGCCTCCAATCGTACTCGAAGAACTACTGGACACACAGGGAGGCCTCAAAGAAATTGCGCAGACGGACTTTGTCATTTACGGTGGGGGACCTTTAGCCCCTCTCGCTGGCGACCGTATTAGTGAGGTAACCAGCCTTACTTCTGCTATTGGTTCGACCGAGGCTGGTATCATCCCGGCGAGGGTTCCGACGAAGGAGAATTGGAGTTACTTTGAGTGGCATCCGGATTACGAAGTCGATATGATACATGTGAATGATGATATCTATGAGCTGACCGTCCCAAATCCGTCGAGGCTCGCATGGATTCATACTTGCTATCATACCTTTCCCGAAGTTCACGTTTGGCAGACCAATGACCATTATAAACGCCACCCGACAAACCCAACCCTTTTTACATTCCGAGGGCGAGGCGATGACGTGATAGTGCTTTCCAACGGGGAGAAGTTCCAACCCGTCACCACGGAGACCACAATTCAAGGTCATCCAAGCATAAAAGGGGCGCTTGTTGTAGGGACTGGTCGATTTCAGCCCGCGCTTGTTATCGAACCAAAAGTGTATCCAGCAGATGCAGAGGCGTTCATTGAAGAGATCTGGCCTATCGTGCAGAGAGCCAATCAGGACGCCGCAGCCCACGGCAAGATCTTTAGAGGCAAGATTATATTGACCACTCCTGACAAGCCCTTTGTGAGAGCCGGAAGAGGCAGCGTCATCCGGCCCAAGTCCACCGCTTTGTACGCCGATGAGATCGAGGCGCTATTTAGTGACTCAATTGGGAATAAATAGCACGGAGTTCTGTCGCCAGAAGAAGTGCAAGACACGGCAGCGCTCAAGGCGTCATTGGGCTCTCGCGTTCGCTCGATCCTGCCCAATCTGGCAAAAGGCGCGGGTGGAGACAAAGAGGACCTCTTTGCTTACGGCCTTGATTCCATCCAGACAATCGAGCTTGCTAGTGGACTGCGCGCTTTTTTGCATCCGCATCTGAATCCGACGGATCTGAGAACCATTGGGGCGAAGATGATTTATGCAGAACTCAACTGTCAATAGTCTTGCGGAGTACATCAGCGGCCTTATGGGGATGACGACGGGAATTGGGGGCAACATGGCGGCGAAGCGAGTAGCTCGCATGAGGGCCATGCTGGATGAGTATATTAAAGGCCTCCCAGAGGCGAAAATGGGTGTTATACAAAGCAACGATGCTGCTCACACAAACTGCAACGCTCATAGGAATGGGATCTAGTACGCCAACGGTGTCACTCATATAGATGGTAGCGGCCCTGCACTCCGCGTCGTCTTGACGGGCTTCACAGGCTCGCTAGGTACCCAGCTACTACAAGCGCTAGTAAACGACCCTTACGTCTCAAAGATCGTCTGCTTGAATCGTGCAGAAGACGCTCTGCAGCGGACACAGAAGGCATTCGCTCAAAGGAATGTGAAGGTTGACCTTTCCAAGGCTGAATTCCATAATGCGGAATTTGCAGATGCCCGGTTGGGTCTGTCTACTGAGGTTTATGACACGCTGAGAGATGAGGTAGACATTGTTATTTACAACGCTTGGAACGTCAATTTTAATCAACCGCTGGAATATTTTCAGGGTATGTACGCTCCCAGTAATATTTTCCAAAAAGGTACAGAAATCTGAGTCGCGATATGTGTGTCGCGGATAGGAAAGCTTTTCTCTCTTCAGCACTGTCTTCCACCTTGGGGGTAGTTTTACATTGAAGAAAAATTACTGACCTCCGAACATGGAACACATCCACGGCATCCACAACTTCGTCAACCTGAACAACTCAAGCCCCAAGCACCCTCGCATCATGTTCGTCTCCTCTATCTCTTCCATCGCCTATTATTCCGCCTGTCACCCCAGCGCCACCCTCAACCCCGAAGAATCTTTCGCCTCGATCGACTACGCCGTCGCCCTCCCAATGGGCTACGGCGAATCGAAACACGTCACCGAACGCATGCTAGCCATTGCCGCCGAGAAATCCGGGGTCAAAGTCGATATACTCCGTCTCGGACAAGCCGCTGGCCCCATCGCGCCGGACAGGGGGTCTTGGAACAGGAACGAATGGTTCCCGGGTCTGATTCAGAACAAGCAAGGCGATGGGGCGTGTGCCGGATAAGCTGATGGATGTCGATTGGATCCCTGCGGACGTGTTGGCGAAGAATTGCCCTCGACCGGGTTCATCGCGATCATGAAGGGATTCAGACGTCTAATCTCATCGACCCGCATGACCGCGACTGGAAGACCCTTGTGCCCCCGTTATGCAGAAGCAGATGGGTGGAGCGGTGGTGTCGTTGAAGGAATGGATTGATCTGTTGAAGGCGGTCGATGCGGACGATCAAACGCCGGTGGCGGAGACACCTGCATGGAAGATCCTAGATTGGTTCAGTGATGTGGAGGCGGGGTTGCCGTCGGGGAAGGAGGGACTGAGGTATGCTACGGCGAATGGTATAGAGGCGAGTAAGACGATGAGGGAATTAGGGCCCGTGAGCGAGGAGTGGATGGGGCATTGGCTACAGGGGTTGGGTCTCTGAGAGATCTACGTTTCATATGACATGTGTTTTGTGTTTTGGCAATCTCCGTGATTATGATCGCTTTGTCTAAATATATATTTATACCTCCGTCTATTCTACACAACCTTGCTGTAGCATGCAGGTTTCACTATTGTCCGTGCTGCGCCCTTTAGTTACGCGGAGTTTCCGGTCCATATCACACTTTTTATAGCTTGATAATCACCATTGCTATTGGGTTGTGGGTGTGGCTTCTCACAAATAAATATATCTGCATGTTGGGACCTATACTACGTCTTGTGAATAATGGTGGCTCGGTGGCAAGGCCCAATGGCAAAATGTGTTGAAGAATGACAATGACAACACTTTGTGTCACAATCACTGCCAGCTGCGCCTCCACCGCACACACTCACTCACTCACTTATCAATCCACCGACCCACTCACCTATTCACCCACTCACTGACTCTCTCAACTCCCAACACTGTAACATTTTTCTTCCAAATCACCATCAAACAATCCACCATGGCCGCCCTACCAGCCGGCACTTTCCTAACAGCAGGCTCCTCCTACGACACCGCTGTGCAGCTACTCTACAAGCTCCCCGGCAAGTATCGCCTGATTCGCCACAGTCACCACACGCACATGACAGAAGGCACCAGCATACACTACCGCAATCTCATCGGACCTAGCCACGGGACGTCGGAAATCATTCTCCGCGCTTCAACAGACAGCCAGTACGAGGTCGAGCTCATGCAAACCACCATCATCAACCTACGCAGCCATTACGGCCAAACCGCCACCAGAGTCGAAAGACGCGCTTTCCGAATCAAGAACGGGCAGTGGAGCCTGTGGGCTGTGCGTCCGGATGAGGGGCTTGATCGGGTTTCCGGGAAACTGACGGACCTGACGCTGTGTGAGGTCGAGGCGCCGAAACAGGGTGGACCGACGGCGGCGGACGCGGTGCAGAAAGCTGTGCTGAGGGGAGGACCGTGGGGGAACGAGCGTGGGGCGAACGCTATGGCGATGTGTGTTTGGGTGGGGGTGCAGCCGTGGTGGCAGTTGTCGCATCAGATTGATCGTCATGGGCCCGGGGCGAGTGAGGTGTGCAGTGATGAGTTTTTGCCCGTGGTGGAGGGTGGGAGGATGGTGTGAGATGCTGGACTGTGAGCTTGGGGGGCTAGAAAGCGAAGGAAGGTGGAGGGAGTGCTTGCAATGCTGAATCGAACTAGTCGATGTGGGTCTTTCTCTCTTGCATGTCGATCAGTGGATGGTGCGTAGTGGTATGAGTCAAAAGCAGAGCACACCAAATAATTGTCATTCTTCCAGAAGTCATCGATCTTTTGCATCGAATTTTGAATCAAGCCCAGAGGCATCAAGCTCCGCATCTTGAACGGTGTTACTCCCCTATCCTTCTCTTATTCGGCGAAATCAAACGCAAATCCTCATTAGAGCTTCTCGAAGAGTCTTTGCCAACGATGCGTTCGGTTGCTAGATTGTATGTGGCTGCCAATACCTACTGTTTTCTCAAATTCCAATCGGCCTCAGTTAACAGCTTCGGTTGCAGCATAGTTACAGCATAGTTACAGCATATTCCGACTTGACCGGCAAGTCCTAATGAACAAGCCAACATGGCGGAAGCTAACAATTATACGAAGTAACATATTTGGTCAGCACCCAGCATGGAGATAGAAATCAATAGATGATGCATCAGCGTCGTTCAGCATCTCTCTAGCTACCGTACGAGCACTCGAGAAGTCAGTAGTAATAGATTATTCGAGGGTGAAGAAGTAGCAGGAAGGAAGTGGAAGGATTCCAGGAAGGATTCAAGGAAGGATTCTGATTCTTGATACAAGGTCAGAAACAAGGTTGGTGGCTGCCACGTTTTTTTTTTCACTCGGAAGTTACATACTAAGGTAGTACCGTCCTACCTTAAAGTAATGTATCGGGCCAAAAGGCGAATTAATTTAGCGCGGGGTCTCCAATCTGACTTTGTGGCACGGTGAGTCGGTGACCCTGCGGCCCAGCCTATGATTAATGATTAATGATTATGAAGAGGTTATGATTTATGAAGAGATTGTGATGAGATTACTTTATGATGTTATAGAAAAGGGCAAAAGGGCAAAAGGGCAAAAGGGCAGAAAAATAAGCATTATTGCCAGTTGGCAGTCCTCACTACCTTCCTTCATTCGTCGCTCCCAATAAACTTAACAGCACCAACCACAATTCATTGCCATATCCTCGTCACTCTAGCCGCCGATATCAAATCACTTTTCACAGGCTTGCCAGCTTGCCAGCTTGCCACGATGCACTTCGTCATTTAGCCTGCATAACCAACGCCCAATCCTGCCCTGCAGTGCCCGACACCAATTTCAATGCCTGTCTCCAAGAAGCGCTCCATTTCTGACATGCAGCACCCCGAGTCTTCACCTCACAAGCAAGATGATGATGAGACGTATCGTATGATGGTCCTTCGATTCCAAGAGACCGAGGACGAGGTCGACCAGCACTTCCTACAAACCGCACTTGATCTGGGCATCAATATCTCACAAGAACCCAAGGCCACTCTCGACCTCATCACGAGCAATGTCGCTACTCTCAATCTCAACCCGAAAATCCCGAGACCCCATCAACTATCCCCCTCCCGAGCGTCAGAGTCGACCCATACCGCATCGGATAGTTCCATCGAACAAATGAGACATAGAAAGACACCTTCACTCACCGCCACATCCACAACCTCTGCTTCCATAAGCTCCGCATCATCGAACAAGTCCAATTATGTCAAGGTTAGGGAAGGCTTTCGTCGGATATCAAGACTACACAGGCGGAAGACTCTGGCTGTACCCGTCCCAGCAATACCACTTCGGACATCGTCTATGCTTCGCATCTCAAGACCTGGATTAGAGCCTCGTGCAATAACCACTGACCAAATCCCCACAATATCCGATTCCCAGCCGCACGCGATAACTACAGACCAAATACGGACCCTATCAATACCCCGCAAACACGTCCCTATTACACATGATGCCTTGCCTCCGCCTCCACCATCTGCACCCTTGTCGCCGTCTCTCCGGTCCCCAGAGGAACAGACAATAGAAAGTCTCTCGGCCCGTCGTCGTAGCATATCCAATCCCACTCTCAAGAAGCTCCGGACAACTCAACTACAAGAGCAACTCCGCTTCATCAGCTTCGAGGCCTCCCAACACCGCCTCATGCGCACCAAGCAGCTACAACACAAACGAGACTCCCTCTCCAAGTATCAAGACCAGGAAAGAGATATCCACGCCTGCCACACCGAAGCTCTTTCGTCCCTTGAGAATCGACATCTAACCGCGGAAGTCGACCTCCAAAGGACCCTGCAGTTGGAACGTCAAGCTTGCGATACGCGCCTGAAACATATGCAGGCGTACTGCAATCCACGCTCAACGGTAGCAGGTATGCCCTCACGAGTGGTAACGAAATCCGACTACCGCCAGCTAGAACAACAATATCACATACGCAACGGCATGGATAACCTTCACGCTTCTCGCATTAACGTCTTACGAGAAAAGCAAGGGAAGCAGCAGGAACGTATAATGGCAAAGCAAGAGACCGAGCTCGAAACCTTCGAGTCCGAGTTTGAGCGGCAGAATGAAGAGTTGGATGCGAAGTTTCGAGATGAAGAAAAGCAGCTGCAGCAAGAGTTCACCGAGCGCAAAAAAAGACTTGTCAGACGATGGGGACTGGCTGAGGCAATTGAGAGGCGGAAATTAGAGCAAGCAACGGGCGAGGCCTTCGAGCCCTTACCCCCTATCATTTGGTCCAGCAATGAGCATGGCAGGGGGAAAGAGACAGAAAGAGCAAGGGAGGGACTGGGAAAGGAGGTCAATTTAGCGTACGACGCTATGAATATGATATGATTTCTAATCGCATCAATACCTCGATTGATTTCAAGTTCTGGTTCATGTGAGCGAGCATGGAGCGAGCATAGTACGGTGTTTTATATCCTTGGAACCTTAGGGGCAGATACCTGTGTACATTTACAATTTCGGCATTGGTTTCCAATTACTCTACAGGACATCTCTTATTGCTCAGCTCCACCCAGCGACACGCCTTTAGGTCGGCACCACCCTCATCTCCAGCTGACCAACCCAGCCAATGCAGCAAGCACCGTCGTTTCGGCTGTGCTTTAACATCGATATTTTCAGGGGCCCCGGGCTCGATGAGCACTTTGCCCGGAACCGTTCCGCATTTCTCCAATTACCTTTGCTTCTTTACTTTACTTTGAATATCAAGCAACTTTCAACTTACACACAAAGACATCCTGTGCATTCTGTACATTTTTCATCGTGACCTCCGGGCTTACCTCAATATCACTGCTCGGGGTTAACACAACACACAATGTCACCTCCACGGAAAGCTCTCATCGCAGTGACCTCAGCCCACGCGCCTTTGTACCCAAAAGGCCAAGAAACCGGCCTCTTCATTACCGAAGCCCTGCACCCCTTCAATGTCTTCCGCGCGGCTGGCTTCGAGGTCGATCTCGTCTCCGAAACAGGCTCGTATCAAGCGGACTGGCTCTCCCAGCAGAAGGAGTGGCTGAAGGATGAAGATCGCAAAATCTGGGAAGACCCCAGCAGCGAATTTCGGTCGAAATTGGATCACATCTTGAAACCTGAAGACGTCAACTACGAGAAGTACGGACTGTTTTTCGCCTCCGCCGGCCACGCATCTCTGATCGATTACCCCGATGCAAAAGGTCTGCAGAGCATCGCTTCGCAAATGTACACCCAGGGCGGTATTATTTCCGCAGTCTGCCACGGCGGGGCTATCTTCCCCGGTATCATCGATTCCAAGACTGGCAAATCGATCATCTCAGGAAGGAAAGTGACCGGCTTCACGACCAAAGGTGAGGAAGAGGAGGGTGTACTGGATACCATCATCAGCTGGAAGCGACCTACGATAGAGAAGGCGGCTGCAGACGCAGGCGCGACCTATGTCGCTCCTCCCGGGCCGTGGGCGGCTTTTGCTCATACTGATGGGCGTATCGTGACGGGTGCTAATCCTGCAAGTGCTCATGTTACGGCCGAGGATGCTGTCAAGGCGTTCGATAAGCATGAGACATGAAAGGAATGGCCACTAGCGCGAGAAAGGTAGTGCGTGCGTTTTTAATTGACAATCTGAGGAATTCATTTGCAGTTTAAACTCTGTCTGCTTCTTATCTTACATTAAGGGCACGTCTCTCACTTTACTGAGGGCCAAAATCACGTTCACTGCATCATAGATGTTGGTGCGTTTGCTTCCTCAAGGGTTCAAGGGAGTTATTGGCTTCAGTATCAATTTAAGAAAACTCCGCGGGAGAGGGTGCGGAGTCAAGAATTTGCACACATAGGATGATGTTGTTGAGTGACCAGCATCCTCAAGTTGGAAATGTAGGACAGTAACAAAGCAGGACACGTAATGAGACTCTAATACCCAGGAACTTCTGGCCGTTCCGACAAGCCAGCACCACCACAGCTGGCAAAGGCTCAGATAGCTCATCACTCCCTGATCTTTGTTGGGTCGCACCGCTGTCTACGTCCAGAGTCTTCTACGCATGTCCTTTGTATGACAGGGCCTGAAAAGGCCCATGAGCCCATTTAGCTTCCCATCCTTTCTCCATTATTTTGAGAAAGTTCAACAGGTTCACACTACACCAAGAAACAGCAAAATTCAACATCTCACCGAACCTCACCTTAAATGGCGACGCCACTAGTCAGGCAAGAGCGCAGTCTTTCAACTATGAACCACTCAGAGTCGTTGAGATCGAATCTCAATGTAGGTGGTCTCGCTTTTACACTGAGATAGGCATCGAGGTGTCGTCGGAAAGGTCGATGACTGGGCTGCGATGCGGGCTTGGGTTGTCCACCTACGAGAGTTCCTTCAATTACTCAGTTCGTGTGGTAAAATGTCTGTCTTCATCATCTTGGCAGAATCTGGGGTTGTCGCCTGGCGGTCTCGTTTGGTAAGCCCCTCTAATTCTCTTCGGCCTTCATCTGCTTCGGGAGCAACAGGACCATTTACCGTGACAGGGTCGACACATTCGGAGGTGACGGTCATTTGATTCCCAAGGCCTGAGCTTCGATGTAGCTTCGCAAGCTCAGTTCGACGCAGAGTCTCAGGTCCTGCAGTTTCGTGCGGATAGCGTCTTCCTCTGGCCGGCAGGGCTAATTCTTCGCTGCCACTTTCAGACGGGCTGAACTCTGCGTCTGGGCTGCTGAGGTCTATAAGTTCTCCGCTTCCCAAGGCGTCTGACAATAGCTTCTACTGTTCCACTTCCTCCGCAGCTGAGATCATATAGTTCGAGTTCGGCTTATTTTCGGCGAATGCTATTGTCCCCTGCCACTCGTCGTCCTCGCCCAGATCGGGACCTGTCCAGCGTTTATACAGCCGACCTCCCTTAGGTGCCCCGGGAAAGGACTTGACGATGTGTCTGATACCGCTGAGATCCAGCGTCCAGAAGGCGAAGCGTTTATTCCAGTCCCTGAGCACAATCTTAGCTTTTGTTGGAATCTCAGGACGTATCCCGGTGTCTGTCGGTACAACGACCATGCGTTCCCTTTCCTTGCGATTATTGCTAACAGCAAACAGAGGCTGTGTCTTTGGATCTCCGTAGAACGTCCGCGCGTATGCTTCCATATCTGCGAGATGCTTGTCAAGTAGATCCGCTGGAATTTGAGCGGGGTCGCTAGATTGCCACGATGGAGTGACAGCGTCAGAGAACCGACTGGCGGTGAGCGAGTCCGTCTTATGACATTCAGTCGTATCGAATTGGTTTCCGAGGTTTGAAACCGCAGCGCCTGGCTCCTGGCTTGACTCAGCCTCCTGGCCGGACGCCTCGTTTGTTGTACCCGCAGCCTTCGCCGGGAGATGGCTTTCATTACATCGTTCCCATAGGTCTAAGAAATGACCCTAGAAGGTGCCGGAGGAAGCTGTGTTCAAGGGTCGTGGAGGTTCTGACGGTGGCTGCTGTTCGCCCAAAACGATGCCCTTGATCTTCTCCTGATCCTTCCACTGTACGTTGTATAAAGCCACTAGGTCGTTGAACCCTATTTGCTCTGCAGAAACCATCTTGGAAGAGCCGTGGAATGACTGAGATGCTTGATTAGATCTGTTCTAGGCGTGGCAGGTGAAAAGGCGTGCACTTTGACGCTTCAGCAAAGGTGGGTGTCTTGCCTAAGATGGCCACGTGAATTGATAGATACGCCTTAAAGCCGATGCAATTCTGTTGCAAGTCTCAGACTTTGAAGAAACAGAAGAGATGAAAGGTAACAGCAGAGAATAAGCTATTGTGAAAAGGACCCAAATCTAACCTGAATTTGCATGAGCATCTTGCAATTAGCCCATGTTGATCATCGCACATGCTTCTAGGTAATTGAGATGTGAAATTGATCAATTAGTGAGTCTTCAATTATACATCAGCTAGGACCAAAGAACTGTGAATGAACACTTACGGCTCCTTTTACTTGCAGGAGGCTTGCAGTAGCGAGGCTCTAAGGCACGCTGATTGTTGCGTTGAGGAGTATTGCCCTCGTTGTAATCGTCGCAAGTCATGTTTCCTTCGCTTTGATATTCACAGTCAATGATTGATGATAACTCTGTGCAAAAATAGGCCATCAAGACAATAAAGAGCCGACGATGAAATTTCTCGCCCAGAATGCCGAAGTCTTTCGTGACGACAGTAAATCCTTGTGGAGCGGAAGTGATAATATCTGCACGACGGCTCTTGCAGATGCAAAGCTCATGCAAAGTCCCGCTCTCCTGGGCGGAAACTCATGTAAAAAAAATAAGGCGGCGATCATCCAGCCGTACAGATTGGACATTCATAAGTCGATTTGTCGATAGTGAGTCTGGACGCTTTGTAAGTGGACCGCTCAACCTATGGTTTGCGGGAACTCACATATCAACTAGAGCACTCACACTATCGCCCGCAAACCTCTAACGGTTGCAAAGTGCAGATTTCTATCTACCACATCGGCCGAATTTCGTGCAAGAATCCGCCCTCTGTTCAGCAACACATTTACCCCTGCACTTCCAGCCGACGTGATTGGGATCTCCATCCATAGTAAGCTAGCCCTTACGCTAGCCAATCTTTGGTAAAGATGTAGGTATTCTATGCATGATTGACTAAGGTATATATGTCCGATCTGCATCGCATTCTTCAAGGCGGCCAGTAACAGAAGGACTCAGGGGAAAATTGATGCGAGCTCTTTCGGCAGTTCACAATCTGGCGACTCATCTCGTCTGACTGATTTTGACATCTCCGTGGATCTCTGCAAGACTCTTTAGCAACTGTAGTGGTAAGACTGCAGGTTTGAATGCTCGTCGAACTTGCAGTTTAGCCACAATCGAGGTTTATAGTTGCTTCCCTTTTTTTGCTAATCAAACCAATTACAAAAAAAGGCAACTCATTTGAAACCTCGTTGTCTTCGTCATGAAGTAAATGAAAAAAAGACAGCATGTAAGACCCAGGGTTCAAGTGAAAGAACTCGATTGACGGTATGCTTTGTGCATGATATCCTTGTCGTTGTCGCTGACAATCATTATACGCTGTGCGCTAGATGCCCAAAGCAAAGCCAGCCCCAGCGCTGGATTGACACCTCTACGTGGTGCTGGGGACCAGTAATTCTCTTCGGAGGGTGAAGCCAAGATCAATCTCAGCTAATTCGCCACGCTTATATACCAGCATATCGACAATCCTATCGCTATCAGTTGAACGGTCTTTTCGCCGTCTCAAATCGAATCGAATCGAATCGAGTTCTCTGCGCCTCTACCTATGTATCTTTCTCAAAAAACTTCGTTTAAATCATCGAGCTGATTCAGCCAGGACGAGGCGAGTATTTAGATGCGAGGCTGAGAAGCTTCTCGAATGAAGCGGCACTAACTAGAATTGTTATTGATATCTCTCTGTTTCGCGTGTTCTTAAGTCAAATAATTAGTCTAATTGAGATCTACTAACTCAGAGTCTCCGAGTATCTAAGTCTTTTAAGACAGTCTTGATATTAGATGATTAAGAAGCGATGAATCTCGAAATGAATCTGTCTCTCTTTCCTCTTCGTGATTAGACTGTTATTGTTATAATACTTAAGTCGAAACTTCTCGAGCAGAAGCGAGGCGAGAATATTTTGAAATTGTACTCTCGAGGGTGATTCCCTATTTCTCGAGCGCTAAACGAGGTCTATAGATAGAATCGAGGCGATCGAAATTTGAAGACAAAAGAGGCTTGTTCTTTATAACCACTCTGAGGGCGATGAAGCTGAATAAGAATTTCAGAACCACGACGTGGTTTCGATGATTTGATCATACAGTGTAGCAGTGCATTTAACAGAGGCTCCCCTATCTCCTCTCGTAAAACAATAAAACAACTTCAAATCCTGAAGCAAAGCTAGGCACCCAAAAACACTCTAGGGTTCTCCAACGAGTGACAAGAAGTTGTCTCGAGGTTGACAAAAGCTACGCATCAGAAGCAGACGCGGGGCAAGCGCAAACAAAAAAGCGTTCCCGTTAGAAGACCGAGGCTGTGATGGATGAAATGTCCGCGGAAGAAACTCCTGAGAAATGTTCTAAACATGAACGACCTGAGACGAGTGACTGTGGTTCCACGAATTTGGAGGTCTCATCTGGATCATGCCCGAAATTCATCTCTATAAACGTAAATCAACAGAATAGGATACTGAAAAAGAGGGAGTGGAAGCCTGCTTGTATCTTCTTCCCATCATAAGGTATTCGACGGCCGGCACTCTTTCAAAGTCAGCTTCACACCTTGCGGATAGTCTGGGATCGAGTTGGGACTGGAGACACTCACTATTTTATATTGGCCATAGACTGGGAGACCTCACTGCGGCACAGCACAGATAAAGAAGCTTAATGGTGATCTTCATCCCATCTCAGCTTCTAAACAATATCCATGAGCAGGACGCACTCAGCTGTTTTATTGCTCCAACAGGGTGCAATGTCTACCTCTTGGATCAAAGTTCTCACGAAGTCACTGTGTCGATCCAAATGTATCGTATGATTTTCGTACCCGTCTGGCAACCATGGGAGTGTGACGGTGATGGTGGCTATGGAAGCCTCGGTGATGTTTCACTTCTCGGTGATGTCTCTGAAGAAGCCGTCTATAGTGTTGCAACCTGGCAATCTTTTTTACCCCGCTTTTCGAAGCTGGCCGAATGCCTTAACGTAAAGCTTCATCTTGGTCCTGTCCCCTTTGTATTCCGCAAGGACGGGCGCACCGGCAGAAGGCTGTAACCGAGGCGAGGAGTAATTTTCGTAGCCAGCGCTGGCAGGTACGATCACAGCACACGCACTCTGGGAGCTGGCCACCAGCATTGTTTTGGATTGCTTGGGCAGGGCTGCCGTCGCTGGAGAGACTATCGACGCGGGCGTGGTGCCTAGCTGTGGTGGTCGGTTTGGAGGGTTCGAGGGACCAGGTTTTGCATTTCGACGCAATGCCACTCCCACATTCGCTTTCTGGTCTCGGTATGCGACCTCGACGCGCTTCCCGCCTTTGAGGAAGGTCGCTGTGTCAGATGCCGCCGAAAGCTTGTCATAGGCTGCAGTGGATGAAGATAGACAGCATGTAGATCTATGGTGGGATCCATGAGGTATAAGACCTCATGGATAACAAAGAATGGTCCTACAAACATCGGATTAAAGGAGCAATCTATGACATGCAGTAGACATGCATAGAAGGACGCTAGAACATGTATGGAATGGCCTGGACACTTCGACAAAGCTCAGATGGAACCGACGGAGAGCTGAGCCAGGGAAGCTTGGCGAGGTCCTTGGCCTTGGCGGATCCGGACGAGAGACTCACGCAATTGCGACGCGGCCGACCGCTGGCTGTATATCTTTGCGCGACCTGATCGTCGCTCGACTCATCTGACGACCCAGTCTCCGTTTCAGAGTCATCCACTTCAGTTGGACGAGGTCGGCTGATGGGTGAGAAGGCGAGAGCTGTCCTTGAAAACAGTCATTTGCGCTTCCAGTTTTGCCATGGCCTCCACCTCTAGTGAAGTGCTGGACAATATACCTACGACCCCTTCGGTCCATTGTCCAGAAGGAATTTTTTGGAGATGCTGAGGTAGCGGAGATGGGAGATTCGGTCGGATCGTACCTTCCACAAGGCCCTTAATCGATTTTCGCTCGTCAGGTCCAAGTACAGGTGCTTGCTGTATATCGAGCCGAGCTCTCCCCATTCTTGGAAATACATCTTGGTGAGCAGTGTTAGAGGAAAAACCTATATATATCTGACCACCTTTGAGTTGGAAAGGTATGTAAAATGCTCGTGAATGAAATACAGCAGAAGTGCTTCAGATTTGGATATTATCAAGAGAGGGTGAAAGATTCGCGTGAAGGACTGGAAAATAGGTAAGGGAGCAAGCAGTTCTTGGCCACGAGAATAATGCCGCTAACAAGGTATCGTCCCAAGCAGTTAAGAGGTTATCTAGTCAACTTTGGCCGTGATGTTATTCCATGCTCAGCACAGATTGTAGATAATCAACATGTGTGCTTCGGCTAACAATAGCCTCGGCTCGCATGTACGTCCCAATGATCATCACACAGGTTTGATTGGCTACAATCATAGGACATCAGGGGTTACGGATAAGGTGCAGAGAAATATCTATCTGCCGAGAATTCTATCCACTAGTCTGACAGGTGATTAGATTAAAGGGGTGAGATACACTTACATGTATGCATGCAGGTCTGTTCCTGTGACTCACTCAATGCGCTGGTAGGTCCCTTCCCATGTTATGATACTGTCGCGACCTAGACCGGGCTTGATCGAAAGGCCCGAGCGTTTGCAGAGACTCGGACGCGGGTGGCCCTTAAGCGTGTTAACAGTGAGGCGAAAGGGGAACGCTTCAGTCCATACGAAAACTCTCGCAGTCTTCGCAGTCTTTTCCTTTCCGATGTACTTGGTCCCGCATCACCGGTATCATCTAGAGCAGTGCGTGATCTTCCGAGGATGGACCAACAAATGAACGGTAAGTACTTCAAGTCTCTGTTATCGATCGCGCGCTCTCTAGGTATCTTACATTTACATTGAGACACGGTGTCAATAGAAGTGCATAATGCGAACACAGTTAGCGATTAATTCACCGAAAAAGATGACGAGGGCATGTTTGGGCAAAGTTAAGATACATTTACGGCCTGCTAACGAGATACAGTGAACATTTTGCCGCAGTCGAAGGACGAGATGTGTACCCACTTCAAGCTCTAAATGTGTGAGATGCTTGAATAACGAAAGGTCTTGTATCTACGAAGGCCCAACTAAGGATCAACAAGATGAAAGCCGTCTGATGGTCGCGGCCCGCAATCGTTACCGGAGAGCTGCAGGTTCCTCTTCTGAAGAGAGCTCGAGCTCATCCTATTTTGAGGATGAAGACAAGGGCTACTTTGGAGCATCTTCCTTAGACAGACCTTTGCTGAGACATCCTGGTTCGACCACAATGGAAGAACGACGCGTTGATATTCCGTCCTGAAGAGGCAGCAACCCTAAATTTACACAACTCATGGCTGAATTCCGGAAGGGATTAGATGCGGGCAAGAGCGCAAAAGCTCAAAATCATCCGTTTCACCAGAACAGCCTAGCTTCCAGAGCGAATTATACGCGCCTTCAGGCCAGAAACGACACCACCACCCCCCAAAGGACACAAGCAATCGATAAGGCCCTCTTGGAAAAATTTCCGGACCGGAACTTCAGCCTCATCCGATCGACAAAACTGCAACAATGCAAACCCGTCCGACTCCAGGACAGACTCTGATCAGACTCCGGTGTCTGAAATCTCTCAGTACCGTGTGCCAAATCACTCGCAGGCCTCCTTTGGAAACCGGTCTTTGTCTACATCTTCGCGATATAACTCGAACAATGTTGATACATCCGTCTCAAAAAAGCCACCAAGGGCATCCTCGAGCGACCCAAATCCCATGGATAGCCAAGCGCATTCTATGCCCCCGCATCCTAGCCCGTCTTCCGAAGACTCCGCCCAGATAAAACAGCAGAAAGCCATGTTAAGGGTATACCTGGTTGGCGAGTCTAAGCATAAGATGTTATTCCTTCGCAAGTGCCGTCGGGAGCCCTCGTTGTTTTCTGAAATTCACAAAATGTTGACAATAACAAAGCGAGATGTCAAGAAGCTCTGTTTCACCTTCACCTGGAAGTCTCGTGGCGACTCGGACAGGACCTTGGAGCTAGAGAAGGAGTTTGGTATGATGAGAGTCGATTATCTGTTTATATTGATCAAAGACGCCCCGTGCTGGAGTGAGCCAGACGGAATTTTGACGGGGATGTATTTGCCTTTCGTACCCAGTCAGAATAGACACTCCTGCCAATTTTACGAGAACCTGAGTCCAGCTAATGGTGTATAGCATCTTTCAGATTGATTGTTTTGTGCTGCTAGCGTTCGGAAGTCCCATTGTCAAAGAGTGAAAGTACGACCCACAGCGCCAAGGGCCCGAGGCGCCGCTGGGGCCTGTTTGCCAAGCAGTTGTCCAAGCAACAGTTTTGTTATCTTTCGTCAGATTTAAAGCGACGCGTCGCTCCTGATCCTGTTTCCTCTCCCTGTCTTCCATCTTGTATCTAGGTAGATCAGACCACACTCTGACTCAAAAAGGCTTGTGCCGGGAGGTGAGGGGACCTTTGGTCCACTTGGGCCTGCAAGCGTTGACCTAGCATACCAATGGAAACGTGCCCGTCTCCACTTATGTACTTAATAGCCGCAGGGTATCCATGCGAAGACTGACGTAAATTGAATAAGCCTATCATATCGAATGCATCCAATGGCCGCCTAATATTCTTTCTCTCGGTTGAGATTGCATGGCCCGAGGCCGCTCCAAACTGATCCTTGTCATATCGTTTTCAGGAAGGTTCAGAGGATGCTTTGAAAGAAAAATCCGGGGAAACCGGACCCGTGAGGGCGCGCGTGCGGATTTCCTTATTGTGTCTAAGAGCGGAAGGATCAACACGGCCACAGAAAGATATGCTCACAGCACCTAAGTTCGTTTGATGATGACATTCGTATGTATGTTTCATCGTCCCTGCAATGATCCCGAAGCCCATCGAGATTTTCTTCATCGAAAAAGATTTCAAAGGCCTGTTCGCCGATTCGGGATAACCTCTCGAGCGTCCACATCCAAGCAAACTTTGGCCTCCTCCTGCGCGTACTTGTTTGCACTCGATGTAGCGTCTTGTCCGTCTGAAATCCTATTGTGTTTACCCCTCCCAATATAGACTCTTGTCAACGACGAATTATAACCTCACAGCTTCGATGTGGACTTTATGGACCAGCTCCAGCAGCATGAAGACGCACTCAGAGTACCATACTTGTCGAGGTAGAAGGTTTGGGGCAACTGGAAAGATTAGTAGAGTCTGGGGACACGCGTCAAGGGTAGCTGCTTCACCAATGTTACATGGCTGTCGAGGCCGCGTTTGGCTAACCTTGACCACCGTTAGCCCGCCGATTATGCGAGCTGAGATCGACAACTATCTGTCAGGAAGTGTAAACTTTTTGTCACTGCTTCAGAACTCAATGCAAGGTGCAGCAGAGTGTCGGCGCTGCACCGCGAGGTTGTCGCATCGTTTGTGAGTACTCTCGAGCCATGTTGGCCCGGGCCAGGCGTCAGCTAAGGTACATAAGAATGGGCATTTACTGTAGGGTCCAAGGTACAAGGCCACGGCAGGTCTATACCCAGCCTGTCTCTCTATTGATATCATACCGGTGAACAGCGCTTCTACGAGTCGTAGCACCCGTTGACCAGCCCGGCGCAGTTTCCGTGTTGGTACGTACAGTTTGCCGTAGTTTCTATATAGCAAGGCTTGGTGGCTGAGGCTGACGCAGGCCCGATTGCCCTCCAACATCAAATTTTGAGTACTTGCACCTCAGCTATCATTGGCCCTCAAAACCTAAAAGGGTACCTGAGATCTGCCCGCAATTGCATCGAACACCAGTTCAGATTTTGGAGGAGACGCAGTGTTTCTTTTAGAGACTCGATGTCTTAGTCCGGACCGCGACAAATCGCGTCCCCAGTCCCCAGAAGCCTTTCTTTCACGCGACAAGCTATCCAACTTTTCATTCGACTTTTGCTCTAGCGAACGACTCGGTCATGTTCAAGTCAATGGCTTCTATTCTCTCTCCGACTACTACCTCTTACGAGAAGGATCAACCTTTCGTAGAGTTTGATGACCCTGAGCGCAGTGATCCGACAGTGAACTTTGACGCACTGCCTGACGATCATCCAATCCATCTCTTACCTGAGGCGCAAGCGTTCTACGGCAGCGGCCGGCCGCCCCCTTTCGTGCTGAACAAGCGTTCTCAGGTGATCAAAAGCGTCGTGATCCCAACTGAAAGTGGATTAAGACCCAAGGATGAAAAGGCGATTAAAGTCAAGATCGTAGCTAAGGTATGTCCATTTTAGGGTGTATCGTTCCTGATCGGTACGTTTCTTAATAGCAAGGACGACTTTTCTCTCCACTATGCTCCAGTGACTCGTCTCACGACTCGATTAAGAGTCATGAAAAAGGCACGCTGACCGGAAACCGTCTTCAGCCTTGGGACAAGGACTCTATGTTCTGGACCCTTGATCTAAACAACACCAGATACATTGTGAAGCCGTTCAACGGACAAGCTCAAGGGGGGATGCGGTATCTGTATTGGGCTGGTCCGGGTAAAGACTTTGAACAAAAGCCACTTGCTCTGTCTTTCATATCGCCTTCTCAGCCGGGTACTACGACTTTTACGAGGGGAGACGGTATCCTACGCGACAGGTCAGGTTTCGCTCCGGTCAATCGCAAACGAAGCATCCCCTCCGACTATCTCGAGTCGTCAGAGTCATCGGATTCGTCGGACACATCAGGCTCTGAAGTTGAAGGGAGAGGTACACGTACGCCCGGCCTCGATCAATGCGTGGCCGATGCAGGACCCGAAAATCGCTTACAGCAGATCGAGGACAGCACTTCTGACCGCGGCAATCACTACACCAGCGAGACCAATGCGTCGAGGCAGCCGACTGCCTTCCAGGATGCCCCTGCGAAGAGGAGGAAAACTGAGGTCTCAAGTCGCGAGATCGACCAACTGTATCGCGTTTCTCCTCCTACACGACGACGTTCTGACGTCCATATTCCCTTTAAAGAACATCAACCAGGACCTGCGCAGCCTACCACATTGGCATTGACAAAACCCGTGAACGATCGTGAGGAAAGGAGGAAGCAAAGCGCCATAGCTCGGATCGAGAAGGATCTCGGGCGCCCCTTCGATCAGATATTTACTCCTTGGGCCGGTGAAGACCAAAGTTTGAGTCGAAACACGCTAGCGATGATCTTGAGGGTCATCGCCCTCATGGAGGAGAATTCACCTCAAAAAATCGCCCGGTCCTTGAACAAAGCCGTGAACGGGGGCGACGGCAAACGCCAACCTACTGGCGGCTTGCGACCCGCCAGACCTTTTTTCAAGACATTGGAGGCGACTTTGAAAGCCACTAAAGCCACGACTGTCAACGGAGGTAGGACCGATACTCCTTCATCTCCGCCAGGAAGTGACCGCCAGCAGCTTGATCAAAGAATTCTGCAGAGAACCGAAGCTGTGAGTGCCAAAGTTACGGGACCAGATCCGCGATCGGTTCCGTTGGAGGGTAATCGCCACCGACTTGGTCAGGATCTAGGTTTGGACCTATTACCCTCGACGACCTTGACTCATCACAAACAGAACCGCACTATGCTGGTCGTTCGAGTGGCGCCTTCCCTCGAATACCTGCCCCTAAAATTGAGCGAATGTATGACACCACGAGCCTTTTACACCAAGGTCCTCAGCGCCTGGGGCATTCGTGGAGAGGGTGTGGCAAAGATTACAGCGACTTTCACATGGATGGACCCGAAGGACAAGATGAGGACGATGTTCATGAACAGCAAAATGGAAGGCTGCTTCGAGCATCTGCTTGAGCAGGTCGACGAAGCTCCAGGCTGGGAAGAGGGGGGCAAGGGAAAGTGCGTCTTGGATATTGATGTTGTGCTAAAGGAATAGGCTTGCACGTTCGTAACAGCAACTTTGAATGTAGTATAGCGGGAACGGGTGGCATCGATAGGATCTGAGGGTTTTTCTATGCAGGATGCTGGCCAGGACGGGAACCTGGACCTTCACAACGTTTTTGAATTAGGTGTTTTCTTTGCGTGTCAGATGAAAGAGAACCGGGACCGGGACCTTGAGATTGTGCCGTGATAGAATCTTTGAAGGCCGGACTTCGCATACTAGACGAACGAGATAAGGGCAAATTGACATTAACAACAAACTCCAGAAACATTTTATAGGTAGCGTATTGCTGGAAATGCGACACTGGCCCCTGGTCACGTATTGACAAACAGTACAAAAAACTTTGTGGTGATGGTGATCCTTTCCCTGAAAGATAACGTAACCTGGCGGGCTTGCGGCGAATCATATCCAAACATTCAATTGCTTCCCGCTAGGTCTCACAGGCCACAAGCAAAACAACATCTATCATCCCCTCATTTCCAATACTATATCAACATCATTTTTCTCTCAATCACTCAAATCCATCGACCATGAGCCAGAGAAGCAGAGTTGCAGTAAGCTTCATCCCCTACACTTGTTTCAAGTACATGGACTCATGCCACCACCTATAGTGCAAATACTGCAGCGAGACTAACAGAAAGTGCGAGTTGACATTTACCGGCCAATGCAGACGTTGCATCGACAAGGGCATTACGTGCATTATGCCACCCTATGATACCGTCAAGATGGCCGTAAGTAGGCACTAGAATGGTTTCTTCTCTCAAGTCTAACATGTTGCAGTGTGAGGCTTGCCGGAGTCGGAAATGCAAGTGCATCCCGACTTCTGGTGCCAAGTGTGAGCGATGCACCAAGCAAAACCTCACCTGTGTTGTCTCGCCGCCTACCCAAGAGCAGCACGAGGCCAAACGTCGCTCAGGAAAAGGCCATTCTGACCGTTCGAACACTGAAATGCGCAGTGATTCTGAAGTTAGCTTTGACTCCCTTTTCGACGAACCTAATTCCGTATCCGACCGCCCCTTGACTCGCAATGTTGGGGATAAGTCCCTTCAAACCAAGCATATCAGTTCTACGATCGTTTTCGATAGACAGAGAACGGCTGGAACGATGGAGAAGCGATCTGCCGAGCGTACCGCTACCTTGTCGGCTGCCCAGCCTGGATGCGAGTCTGACGCTTCTGATGATGTGCCGGTGGGCAAGAAACAGAGGGTTACTCCCACAAATTCAAGCACATTCAAGCCCGCCACGCCCCAGCGAACCCCAATTCTGCCAGCACCTTTTGCAAAAATGGTCCCAACTCATAGAGATCTACCCAAGCTTTCGGTACCTCATTCGGTTGCAATACCTGCAAATCGAGGTCAAACCCGAGAGAACAGCACCATTACACCTTGTACCACCAGAAGCGAGTCCGCTACAAGTGGTCAAGCTTGGGAAGAAAGCCCATCGATATTCACAACCGCTCCGGGAAAAGGTCCATCGATCTCCACCACCCTGCCCCCAACCCCAGCAAGATCGCCTCAATACAAGATCGAAAATACGAAGTTAAAGGTGTATATGCACGGGAACAAGGGCTACAGGCCTTTGCTGTTGAAAGATTGCATGGTAGCTTCCCTATTCTTTGCCAAGTTCATGGAAACATGGTCACTGCCAGACGACAGTGTCAAGCAGCTCCATGTCGTATTTCCATGGCTCCCCAAAGGAAGTAACGGGAGGCTCATGATTCTAGACCGTCACAACGTTAAGGCCGGCGTGGTATGCATTTGCGATGAGGTGGAAAACGCACCCTGTTGGCTTGAAGAGAGGGGCAGTTGTACCATTGATGTGGCGATTTCCGAACACGCGAATCGCGAAGGATAGATCCGATAGGCCTGCAACCTGTGATGGCCGCTCGATTCCGGACATGAGCGTCAACGCGAATGGGATCTGTTGCGCTATGAGAGCAAACAAACAGGCTGATGCGGGGTTAAATGCCCGAGAGATTGCTACAATGGTGGGTATGAACCCGGCCGGCGTTTTCGTGGTGGGGAGTGAGTGGTTGGAGCAGTGTTTGATTCTTACGAGCGACGAAGACTATGATGTATGGAATTGATTGGAGGCCTGACGAAGGGACGAGAACATCCTTGTCTTCTTAGAGAGTAACCTCAAGTATGACAATCAAACGGCTTGCCGGAAATAATGTCTGCCACATTCACCACGTGAAAGCAACAATTGACCTGGGTATTTACAGGCTGCTCCCCCTGCTTTGCCCTATCGCTCACTTGCATCGCGCACGCCCGACCTCGTTTGAAATGGCTCCAGCTGGACATGGTAGCCCCGACAGCGCCCAGGTTATTGAGCACCTTGAAAAGCCAGGCCTTGAGGTTGACTTTCTGGTGAACAATACAGGCTTTCTATCTACACCCCCGTAGAAACCATCGCCGAGGACAACCGAGACGGAGTCCATGTACTTCGGCCTTCTGCGTATGGTCCAAGCGATGTTGCCTCACATGCGCAAGCGACGATCGGCGTCATGCTGAACATAAGCAGTGACGCGGCCCTCGAGGCTAGAGATGGTATGGGTGCTTATGAGGAAGCCAAGGCCGAACTCGCTGATGCGCGTATCCTCCATTACTCGTTTTTTGACATCGAGATCTTGACAAAACGTCCTAGCAAAAGAGGTGGCCCTCGAGGCCCTGTTCAATATCCGAGCCTTGACCGTCGTCCTAGCCACCTTCAAGAACAACATGCCCACCGCTGCCGTGCTGGGAAAGAACCCCCTCCCCGACGATTACAAGGGATCTGTTGCCGAGCAGACGATTCACATCATTTACGGCGGCAAGGTTATCCCCAACGACCACAAGGACAACGCCATGAAAGCGGTCTATGAGGTTGTGGTGGGCGAGGGTGCTAGAATTGGTAAGATGTCCTAATTCAAACCTCTATCTCGATAACGCCCTGCACAGCCAGCGGCGATCTCCAGATCCTGACCACCTCTGCAGAAGTCTGCAGACTTTAGCAACTACGCGTCAATGTGACTCTGTCATATCCTGGCTCGCCACCATGACCGCCATAGTCAGATCGTACGCCGGGGTGTGCGGGCGGGCCAGGGTCTTGGGAGCAATGTGGTCATGTATCAGGAGTGCGCTCTGGCCCGGCGTCATTGCTCCTTTCCGCATCTCGAGAATCTTGAGGACAACAGAAGTGTAGTATGTACGAACCCCTGCGATTGGGTAGTCAATGGTCATAATGTGCACGCTACATTAGCTGAGCAGGACAAACCTTACCTTTGATCGGCTGTGGCGTGAAGGAAGTCGTAGCGTCTGGCCCGTCCTCGGTCCTCCAAACACAGACGAGCATCTATCTCTGAGTGACCAACATGGCCTCCCCACGTCTACCAAGAGAGGAAGCTCGGTGTCCGAGTTTAGAAGGGTTTTTTGCGGGAAGATTTCCAGCCGTCCGGCGTGGTGAGAGGGCGGTGACACCGTCCATGGCGTGGTTGAACGATTTCCCCTTCGCGAGGATGGGCATCGTACAACATAGCAGTGAAACAGATCTTCCTTCCCAACCCTTCGTGCACTGGGAAACAACCTGTTGCTGTAGCCCATCTGAGCGGTATGCTCGGGCATCTTGAAGAAGCGAGGGATCTGTCGCATCGTCGTTGAGTCAGCCAGTAGTACGTACGTAGGGGTGTACTCTTGTAGGTTTCATTGATTGCCATGCGACATGCAGATGGCTGATACACTCTTCAATCGAAGACAGGGCTGCAGGAGAGCAAGATTGAACTTGGCGGGCTGGAAATCGAGGTCCCTTGAAGCAAAATACGGTTTTCTGATAAGTGG
The DNA here is from genome assembly GCA_022315425.1 of Pseudevernia furfuracea. NCBI lineage: Eukaryota > Fungi > Ascomycota > Lecanoromycetes > Lecanorales > Parmeliaceae > Pseudevernia > Pseudevernia furfuracea. The sequence continues at coordinate 1,001,302 of JAIUPT010000030.1, forward strand.
CAGAGAAAACGCACGAGACCACCAAATCTATTTAGATGGGCAACCGGACCGTATGCCACGGTGCAGTCATTTCAAAATCCCTTTGCACGGTATCGTATTGTAGAATCGGAGTCTTAAGAACGGGTAGATTCAGAGTACGCTTGCCGCTTGAAAAGCCACGAGCTCGAAAGGATACATAGACTATGTACCTATCGATCTAAGGTAGTCTACCGCTATCATGAAAGGCTCGACTTTTCTAGGACGAGCCTCGAGATAGATACGTCAATGCCTGACAGTCCTAATATGGCCATTGCTCTTTATCTGCCGAGCCAGACTGGCTCCTTCCTATCTATCTCTTGCTGTCTGCTCCATCTCACAGCCTTCTGCCATCTCTAAACCCTCACAACCTCAATAGCAATGCCGCACCTCCCCCCTTCGTCCTTCCAACAGGGCGCCTCGTCAATAATCTCCATGAATATCTCAAAGCTCCCTTCCGTCCCTTTATCGATGTAAATCGTCTTATAGACATCACTGTCTTCTTTCCAATCAAAAATGGCCATGAGACATTTGATCGGCTCGTCACATTCTCGGTGCCCACTGGCCGCAATGACGCTGCTGAAGAGTGTGGACATAGTCATGCAGGTGAGCAGTCGTAGCGGGACGAAACCAATGATGTTTGAATCGCGGGTAGCGCGAAGTGTTGTGTGGGTTTGTTTGTAGAGAGTGAGGGTTGGGAGAGATGAAGGTGCTTGAGATTGAAAGCCTTGGGTCTCGCAACTTGGGGCCGCGCGTTCGTTAATGCTGGGTGTAGGGGCTGAAGTCTCGTAGGGCGGGGAGGAGAGGCCGGAAGAGTCGTCGGAGGCATAGCCGGTTCGGTGAAACTTTCGCTTGGAAGCGTGACTTGGTGCTTTACCTTTTCTCAAGCCGAGTTGTGCAGGTGGGGTGGCGCTTCTGGCTCTCTTTGTAGGCTTGAGTTTTCTATGGGGGCGTTCTTTCCGCGCTGAAGGCTCGGGAGAAACGATCGATTGACGTGTGCTGAACCTGCTTGGCCTTGAAAGAGGGATGGCGGTATAATCGAATGCCTTTCTGAACTCATCGTAGAAATAATGTTCTTTTTCTGTGGCACCTTCTTGTGAGTCCTGATCATCTTCGTCATTGGATAGTGACGACGAGCGGAGATCTTCGTCAGCTTCGGATAGATGCTCAGTCAACCCTGACGCTGTCTTAGTCGTAACGATATTGTTGTTGCTACTCGGTAGCTGAGCGGAGTAGGCAACGACTTTCTTGCCAAGCCCTGCCTCAGAGCCGAGCCAAAAACGATATCGAAATCCACCTGGGAGACCCCCAGCGTTGCCCATCACAATGAACCTCTTCCCATCCAAGTCCAGAGTTGGGTAGTCGTTCGACAAATCCCATTCTCGATACACCACTTCTGCTTCTGTCGAAGTAGCGGAAAATTGACCGTCTTGCATAGCAAGTAGAACGCGTCTGCGGGGCTTCATAGTCTTACGGATCACGAAAGGGGGTCTTGAATCCATGTAGAGCGCTTTCGCTTCATCAAGATATTCTACTGGGTGATCTTCAACAAGGGTTGTAAATTTTCGTGAATGATCGTGGTGAAGGCTGTTGGCTTTCGCATTGGTCAATGTAGTTTTCTTGGTAGTCGATTGGTGGGTTACTGCTGTGGACTCCATTTCAGGACTGAGGACATTTGTGTATTCCCCATTGTTGCATGAGAATGCCAAAGGTAGATCTTCGAACTCCTCGCCCACTCCTGTCCAACAACAGTACACCCACTTGGCACGGCTAACGCATCCCTTGTTGCGGAAAGACTGAACGATGAATCTCTCGCCATTGAGATCAAGAGTCCAATATATTCCATCGCCATGGCGAGGACCCCAAAGTCTAGCAGTTAGATCGCTTCGGATTGGTAGAAGAGGTCGTTGACCGTTTTTTGCAATGAAGACGGGCCTTTTAACTCCTGCAGTACAGTTCCCTGAATCAGTCACGAAGGGAGGTTTGCTATCCTTGTAGATGCGCTTTGCTTCGACTAAAAATTTTGGAGCATGATCTTCTGCCAGGTTGGTGATGTCAAGTGCCGGGTCCTGTCCCACTCCTAATGCTGCGGATGCGTTGACGTCCATGGCTAACAGGAACGCTTAACTCTGGCAGGTTAGAAAAGTTATAGAACCTGATAGATCCTTATTTGACTGTAGAGGGCTGTGGAAAGTTAATACTCAGAACGTGAGATTTGTCGACGAGGCTCAGGCTCAGCTGAGCGTCTGAGAGGCCGAACAGATGAGGTAAGTAGGAGACTCGGCTGAATTCAGAAGCAAGTTTACAAGGCTTTTAATCCGAGTGCTTGACTTCCACCGTGAAGGTAGAGTGTACGAGGCTGCGGTTGGGTTGGGTGGCTGGGTGGTATAAGTTGAGAGCTTGGTGTAATGTAATGTAATTTGGCAAACAAGAGTACGGCCGTTACCCGAGCGCTAGCGAATACTTTTACTCCAACAAACTACCTGTGCCCCTGCTTCAACAATTTCCGGCTCCAGAAGAGCACCACCATTGTGAGCGAGCACCCGAGGATAGAGATTCCGCAATACTAGATGATCCAGTTGTACCTCCCTGGTCCATACTCACAGAGAGGCGCTGACTGCACAATCAATTGAGTGAGCACTTATCGGCCCTGTAATCATATTCCCTACGCATTTCAAGAATGCCAAATTTCTGAATGTCCCCAGCGCTACTGTCGGATCATCACGCAAACCCAGGCCCATCTCCGTTCATAGTACCACGTATCCACCAGCGAAGATGCCATAGAGCAGAGAGGAGATGATAAGCGGTGGAAGCGAGGGGGCCAGACCCAGGAGGGTCAGAATGGAGATACGAGAGACGAGGGAGGAGCAGGTCGGGGACGAGCGTTTCAACGGAGATACGGTTAACAGAGAGGTGGCCGGTAATAATCTGGCCGAAAGACTGGGTGAAGGAGTAGACAACGAGGAAAAGTACGCCGATTTGGGGGCTGTAGCCGAGAGAGCCAGCGTGGGACGGCAAATACAATGTTGGAACGAAGTGACCGAGGCCTTGAAGGAGGGAAAAAGCTACAAAGAGGTAGATGAGCGGCTTTCGTAGGAACGCCATGTCAATCCTCCGTCTTCTGCTTGACTGAGACACTGGAAGCCCCCTTTCAAGAAACGGCAGTACTAGGCCAGTAAACTCCACCAAGGAGCGTAACTGTATGTATTGAGCAGAGTGCCAGGCGACAGGCGTAGCGACCCCACTTACGCCCGAAGATGCTTGCATGATCCCCAAAGCCAAGCCGCTCTTCACTACGAACCACTCGTTGAACATGCTGATAACGGTAAAGTACATCAGTGAAGCCACCTTACGTAGCGATGAGAACTCCAATTGGAGTCGCAAAGCTGGCCGCCACGAGGCTCAATATAGATACAGCTTAGCTTATCCAAACCATGTATATGTGGTACTGGGGCCATACCTTTATGGGGGTCGTCATCAGACGGCGACCGAGATAGAAGACGCCGGTGGCGAGTGTAGCGATAACGGGTATGTTCTTATTGTCAAGAAAGAGCTTGTACTCGGAGTAGGAGGCTTGGAAGACACGGAAGGAGAGGGCGAAGCCTGTGCAGGAGATTAGTAGATACAAGTAGACAGATGATGGTGACAATACTGACCCATTTGAAAGCCTTTCTCAGGATGGCACCGAATAGAAGAATCCCTGTGGTGGCTCAGTCATCGATGGGAGGTAGTTGATGGTCATTCAGTTCCGGTTCTGACTAATTTGACGGCCGGGCATCGATATATTCATTATGACTGCCGAGTTAGGCCTGTGCAGGAGCTCGAACCAGTGGGACCGGGGGTTAGTAGGTCTCATGGACGGCCAAATCACGTGGTCACGTGCTCTCGCGGCTATCGCATATATCGACCCTGCATGGTATCACCGTCATGGGCACATCGTCATAGCATCGTCATGGAGGATATTCCTTGGTGGGGCCATGGCCATAAATATGCTGCCTCCTCAGCGTCCCATTTGCTTTCCCCTGTATTCGATTCGGTCTCAACAAGAGGCAAATAGTTCTTCTTTTCCTCCCGCCCGCCCTGCATACTTGTATCTAGCTATATATTTCACTCCAGGTCTATGCTGCATAAGCATGGGAGTTATCTAGCGCTGGGGCGACGACGATATGCCCCGCCGGGCCTCTATTAGCCCTGGCGTTGGAAATATCCAACCATTCCACGAAAGTTTGTATAGCCTCGTGATTGCCAAATCGGTGAAATTGCATGGAGCATGAGAAGACTAACAGGCTGTAAATAACGACGAGGATAACTGAGGGCCCTAGAACGACCTGCTAGGGCAATGCCTCTAGCACTGTAATCCGGTCATTCTATAGGGCAGAAGACCTGTGCGGACGGGGTCTCTAGCTCTATGGTCATAATCCTTGTGTAGGTTGGATGGCTTGTGGCTCCCAGATCTCTGGCTCTGCAGTCTTAGTCATTGTATGGGATAAACGAGCGGTAAGCCCAGATTACTAGCCCTTTCGTCATAGAAATATCCTATGTAATTCCTCATTGTGAGGCCGGGAGAATAAGGTCGGCGAGGGCTAAATTCTTCGTCATCATGCCTGCGTTAGTCCTTCACAAACTAGTGAGCGAGGCTATTGGCGCACTTTTGCAACATGAAAATCGTAAGTCATCTGAAGTGATTCGAGTAAAAGGCTAGACTAAAGTACATAGCAGTGAATAGTGGAAAGAAAGAGAAAACGCGACCAGCTGCGCAAGATTTGTGGCTCCTTCCGTACACGGCGGCTCGGAGAAAACCACGCCGCACTTGAGCGCTTCTGGCAATTTTGTCGACATCAACCACCGTCTTCTTCTTCTTCTCTTTCAGGTCCATGAGAAAAATCGTAAGGCCCAGCCTTGCACAGAAAGACGAAAGTTTTCTGGTGGAACGTGCAATACATTGTCTGTTGTAAAGAAGCGAAGACTTTCCTGGTGGAACATTCATTGATCGAGGGTCGTACAAAGCGGACTGATGGCGCAAAACTATTACAAGTTTGTGTGCCTTGAGTTCAAATAGTCCGGAGAGAAAAATAGGTCCGGACATCTGAGAGAAGAATCGAAGGTTAATAGATCCCGAACATGGCGGAGGCTCTTGGAACAGGTTGAAACTGTACATTGAGCGCAATGACGGTCTGTGGAAGTGATGGAGACAAGATTTCGAACATGAGCGGCCAGGAGCATGGGAATGTTAAAAGACTTCAAGGTAGAGCGAGCATAGCAAGAGCGCTACTCGCAGTTGGAATGTGTGGCTTATGATTGATCGTCTGCTGTACCGTCGACAACGTGCCGCGTGCGCTTCTTGGCTGGCGGTGGCACTTCGATGGACTTGCGCTTTTTACCGGCAGTATAAGCAGACTTGAGAGGTGCAGCTGTGGTACGGGGTGCTGCTTGCTTATTCTGGGCTTTCTGACCGTAGTTCATATCTTTCGGATCATCTGGTGTGTCGCTGCTGGGTCCACTGACTGCGCTATTTGGTGCACTGATCGTGTCTTCGTCCCGCTGAGTCTGGAGAACATTAGTCATATCCATAGCTCAGAGCAGATTTCGACATACTGTGGGAACAGACGCGACTTGGGTCCCAGCACTGGGGTAGAAGGCGGCCTGATAGCCTGCCACGATGCCGGTTGATGGAGCCACGACGGCTACCGACTCATTGTTAGACGTCTTGAGTGCTCCCGAATCTTGTCCTGGTCTTGCGTCGGCCGCACCCTGGGCGATGAGGGCTTTGGCTGCGTTTGCAGTTACCGCGAAACCCTTCTTCGGATCGATGACAGGCATTCCGCGGCGACCCTTTGGCTTGGGAGGGGTCTGCTTCCGGTCTTCGTTGGTCGTGAAATCCATGCCCGCTTTTAGTGCAGCTTGACTGATGACCGATGTTGGAAGATTAGCTTCAGCGATCTCATCGGCATACCAAGACTTTCTCTTGTCGGTCTTCGGTGTGCGACCACGCTGGATTCATTATCAGCTTGCCTGACTTCCATATGTTCAATTGCAATAACTCACCTTCTTTGGCTCAGAAGTGTTGGTCACCTGCGTTTTGCGCTCTGGAGAATCTGTCTCGCCACCTGGATGCCGAAATGGACCCTTTCGATTGGCTGGATGAGACGGTGCTTTACCATATTCCTGTCTGAGGTTCGATTGGTTCGAAGCAAAGGGAAATTGTCTCGCTTGCTGGCTTTGCGCAGCTAGCTCGGGCATTCCCTCAAATCTTGCTTGAGATGGTGTCCAGGGGCGTGATTCTTGTGGCATATAACCATAGTGGATACTGCCGAATGGCGCTGCTCGCTGCCCAGTGATGAACGGGATGACACCAGGCGCTACTGGATCCTGGGTTCTCGGAACATGAAATTTCACAGACCACTGGGTCAAGAATCTCTCGTTTTCGTTGTTCATGTTCATGATGATCACTTGGTTGCGTGCGTAAGAATTGTACACAGCTTCGAGTGTTTGTGGCACAAGTCCTGGATCTAGGAAGGTCGGGCTCATTGGAGAGGCTTGTGGTATATGTAGGCCTGACAATAGAGTTGCTCGTTAGCTCCCAGCAACTTGCGACCACGGAACACGTCAATCATACCTTGCTGCATAAAGTTGATACGAGCGTTCAAAGTCCCACCGGACAAAGGTGGACTAGGGGCATAGATATGTGGTGAAGCTGGAACCAGAGACTGTTGATGTCGTTGGTATGCAATCATCGAAGTCTCGGCAGGTGGCTGCAATGGCTGAGGGCGGGTTTTTAGCTTGGGTTCGGTCTGAAGATGCTGTTGTGGTTGCGAGTGCAATTGGGGGAACTGCTTCTGCTTGCGCTCTTGCCAGAAGTTATGCAGCTTCACACGCTCAATGAGCAAATATTCGTCAAGAAGGCGCTGTGTCTGGTATTGCGCATTCTCCTCTGCGATGCGTTTTTCTTGATCAGCGCTGGACAGCTGTGCAGTCTCGGTTATACTCTCGTCAAGCTTCTCTTTAGCTTCTAGACGAGAGGCTGCGAATATTTTCTGCGCCTCGGCGTCATCGATGGGCTCATCGCCTAGCTTCCAGCCAGGAGGGGTCAGTAAGTCTCCCAGATGTCCCACTCCTGGGATGCGATGACTGGGTCCAATCTGGTCAGCGCGACGACTGTATATGTTGAAAAGTAGCGCTGGGTTCTTCTTATCTGGGCGGTTCTCTTGGCTGTCTCCATTGGGCAACCCTGGTTTTGAAGGAGGGACCACTGATACATTACTTGCTACCGGCGCTGGGCGTCCGGGAAGCATTATTGGAGGTTGGTTGGCGTCATTGGGAGCAAGATCCTTCAAAGTCTCAGTGATACCAGGAAGCTGGGTCACTGGTAGTGGCTCGCGTATATCGCCCGCCTTGGTTAATTGCAGTGACGGAGCCTGGCGTTGCGTCGTCGTGATAGTGGTAGTAATGGGTGATGGGACTTTTTTGAGACCTGCTCCGAACCCTGCGGGTGGACTACCAAAGCCATGACCACCTGGTGCTATACGCCTCTAAGTTAGCAGACGTTTGTGAAACTCCTGTTACGTTGAAGCAACCTCAACACATCTGCCGGAAGCACTTTTCGGGTCCGGACACTCACGACTACCAACGACACTGGCCGCTCTCAATCGTCCTCGCTTACTCGAGCTTGCTGGACTAAGCATATCGGCGCTGCTCGCCCTGTAAAAAGCGTCAGAGAATATATAATCGTTGGGGTGACTGGACTCCGACTTACGGCGGAGTGTTCAACTTGTTGCCATTGCCCTCGACGTTCCCAACTTTGTCTTTGCTAGCCCGTGTCATTTCATGGCTTGGACTCGCGCTCTCCATAATCGATAGCTTGCTTGGTGTTCTTGGTTGTGCGGGCTGGGAGTTGTGGATTTTATTAGGCTCCATGCCGGGTGAAAACGGTCACGACTAGGTGAACGCTAAGCTTTGTGTTATAAAAGTGAAGCAATGCGTCGATTCAGCGATTTATTGTATGACTTAGACTGCCATATTTTCACAGTGATGGTTGGAAGGGGAATTGGTCAATGTTGTAGGGAATTGAAATAACAATGTTGATGTTTATCCATACGACGGAATTGGAGCGCGAGGCCAGCCGATGTCAAAACAACTCGTTATGGTCAACAAAAAATTGTATCATTTTTCAAGCAGACGCAGAGCCTATGATTACACATAGCTGTACTGGGTATCACATCTGGTTGCAAGCTAGCTATGTTGGAAATGACAAGGGATGATCTTGTCTGCAAGCTAAAGTCTACCTCGTCATAAGATCACTCACACCTATGCTTGAATTGTTGCAGAGGAAACCCACACAAGGGAATCCCCAGCAGTATTGCTCTTGTGAGTCTAGCTCCAGCCGCCATTAGTGTCAGCAGTAGCAGGAGCCTCGCTACCCCAGGCATCACCAGAGGCATCGCCATTGGTCTGCCCTGCCCCACCCCAAGCATCACCACCAGCCGCGTCATCGCCCTCATCATCAGTATCGTCATCGAAATTCAGCTCTTTCTCGTTCTCGGGCTTGTAGCCCTCAAGGAAGTCAGGTACGACCTGGTGGGTTTCAATGAGCAGCTTGGTCAAGGCCTCTGCGATATCCTCGTTCTTGTCATTGTAGAAAGATGTCGCCACGCCGGTGTTGCCGATACGAGCAGTCCTCCCGATGCGATGAACATATTCATGAATACCACCATAGTTCGAATCAGGTAAGTCGTAGTTGATGACATGCATCACGTTCTTAATGTCGAGTCCGCGAGCAGATACACCAGTGGCAACAAGTAGAGGAGCTTTGGCTGATCTGAAGGCACGACTGTACATCGTGAGTAGGTATTATATTAGCATGTGCTAGGACTGGCTTACATTGCGTCTTCGCGCTCACGCTGTGTGCGGTCTGAGTGTATAGACGTGCTTGGAAGCCCACGGTTATACAGGAAGTCATCAAGAAAATCGGCTGCCTTCTTGTTGTTCACAAAGACAATGGTACGAGCAGGTGGCATTGAGAGCAAGAGGTCAAAGAGACATTCGCGCTTCTTGGGCTCATTGACAAAGAGGACCTGCAATCTGTAAGCCTATACTCGCAAAGGCTGTGAGAACGCTCTTACCTTCTGGACAATGTTAGTATGTGAAGAGCCGGCGCGACCGACGCGGATGCGGATGTGATCCTTTGACATATACTCTTTGGCAACAGCGCGAGCTTCCTTGGGGAACGTGGCAGAGAACATCATGTAAACGTGATCATCATCGGCATTAGCATCTGCGCCTCCCATCACATTCTTCATTTCTTCGACCCAGTCAGGAGACACCATTTCGTCAGCCTCATCGATAATGGTATACCTAATATAGTTAGTGTCACGTCGTAGACAATTTTGGGACTGATGTACTTGACACGGCTAAGAGAAAGAAGGTGACCACGGCCCATGAAGTCCATGAGACGTCCAGGTGTAGCAATCAAAACATCGCAACCCTTTCTTAGTTCATCCATTTGCTCTCCGGTCGGAGCGCCACCATAGATGACGCAAGGACGAAGCATAGATCGGTAGCAAAGACGACGGGCTTCATCAAAGATTTGAGTTGCTAGCTCACGAGTAGGGGCAACAACAAGGATCAAAGGCTCAGCACGAACGCCTTGTTCCCGAGTCCATGGCTTGGTGAGGTTCGGACGTGGGGCAGCTAATTTTTTGGCCTTACCCATAAGCTTGGACAGGGTAGGGATCAAGAATGCAGCTGTCTTTCCGGATCCTGCGACATTGTCAGTGTTGTTTGCTTTAAATATTATGTTGCACATACCAGTCTGAGCAATGCCAATGATGTCGATGCCTTTCAAGACCGAGGGTAAACAGTAAGCTTGAATCGGAGTTGGAATCTTGTAGCCGCAGAATTTGACATTTGCGAGCATTTGAGGATGAAGACCAGCGTCTTCAAACTATGCGAAAAGCAAGTCAGCATTGCTTGCAAATGAGGGTAGTGGTGAAGGTACCTTGGCAACTGGCTTGATCTTCGTCTCGCTCTCGAAGGTGACGGCGATTTCGGTAAGCCTGGCCCGGTCAATTATGCCAATCAGCATTGGCATGTGTAGGGTGTGGCTTACTTGGAGAACTCTTCCCCCTGCTCCACCTTATGCTCATCTCCGAACAGCATATGCTTCAGTTCCACGTGCTCTGGCCCAACCTCACCGTAGTCGTCGTTCCATTCATATTTGGCGGCATCAGCAGCCCAATTCGAGTTGTCTCCTTGCGGCTGATCTGACTCTGAAGCTGGAGCAGTCTTGTCACGAGGTTCTGCGTTGTACTTCGCGTAGTCGAATCCCAAGGGGGTGCCCCATTTCGTATCTTTGACGCGGTCGAGTGCCGCCTCATTTATCTGCACATTGGCGACCTTGTTGGTCACATCGGACAAAGCGCGGTCGTCACCGTTGGCAGACATAGTGACGAGCTTGAAGTTTTGGAGTTCTGTACTGGGGCTTTAGCTAGACTTTCGGAACGATTGTATTGATGAATGAGCAGTCAAAAATTGTTTGCGAGGGAATGCACTTGATGCAGGATGAAGACTCGGGGTGGGTGTGGCAGGTGGACGAAGAGCTTGATGGATCTGTGTTCAGCTCTGACTTCGACCTTACTTGGTTAAGGTGGCAAAGTCAACGCGTCGACCTCTGGCCGCAATGACGTTCTCGACGATGGAAGTGAGGTGAGCAACAAAGAGTGTAGGTGATATGGCTGATGGAGAAGATGGAGGTGTGAGACGGATGCGAGATAACTGAGGCGGAGAAAATGAGGCTTTGTGAAGACACGATGGAATGAGGTAAAGAATTGTGAGTGTAGCATACCTTGATTGATGGTTTCACGGTGGCAACAGACTGTTGATCTGCTTGTGGGACGTTAATGGACACCGTAGAATGATGTTTGACTGGTTACCAGAAGTCCTGACGGGGTGCAGGTCCTGTTTGGCTGATCGTCAAAGAAGGATGAAGATGTGTAAGAAAGAAGAAAGAAGAAACTGTCGAGCAATAAGGATTGAAGTGACTACCTTAGTGTGCCCTATACCCTCGGCTAATGTTGATCCCGCTGCTCGAGTGTGATGATTTCCGTGATATTCTCTCCAATAAGCCGGAACTTTGGCCCGGCCTCAGTGTCTTGCTTCTTAGCCACTCAATTGTGAGATACTCTAACTTTGGCATCCCAAAGGCCACGGAGATATATCAAACTGAGAATACTATGCTACATTCTTGATGGCCCAACTCAGTATGTACGAAGGCTTGAACAATCGGCGACTCCCACTCCTGCTGCCAAGATGCTGGTCACCAGCTACACTCAAACCCAATCCTTTTTTTATGCGAACAGACCGTTAACAAAGAACAGAACCAGAAAGGACTGGAACAAATCTGACAGTAACAAAGCATCATCATATGGAAGCCTCCTCCTATGTTGCATAAGGATGGTGTCCGAAGTATGAGAACAGAAAGGGGAGAAACAAAACGTGCAATGAACTTACATCGGGTTAAGGCACTACCCGTAGATTGCTTTCCGTTCACCAGTCAGTATCCAGGCTTGCTTGGGAGTGTCAGCTCAATTTTCGGACTATCTTAGCTGGTCGTCCAGTGTTCCAGGGCCTTGTGTCGACTCCTAGCTTCTCCATTGCCATGGCCATCAAGACACCCGCAGTGCCCTGCTATTCAGCTCTTTGGATAGATTTACCCGCTGTATAGCCCATCTCGCTTGAGGAAGACTTACCCAAGGACATTAAGTGGAGGCGTGGGACAGAGGAGGATGATTTGGAGTTGGCAGAATGGCACCAGATTGGATGCAGATCCATGCTATTATTCATCGGCTTACTACCGTGGAGGCTAGGCCTTAGAGTCCTTTGATCCAGAGTCAAGAATCATCCCCCATCACGGATGGAGATCTTCGAACTGACCGGATACTGGCAGCATCTGACTGGCTTCGATTGTCGTTGAGGAGGGTAGTACCTTTAATATCTGTACGATTGCCGTTGTGCATGTCAGATGTTATATACTGAAGGAAGAAACAAGGTGGCAACGTTGTGCTATACGTACGTGATATTCGAGAGCGATTTGGGAGACTCCAAAGATGGCCGAACACTTGTTTGGTAAGGTCATACACATGAGCAAGGTCAGTGAACTATGTCAGCTGGGACACTTATTCGCTTAGTAGACCCTACCTGAAATGCTTTACATATTCATCACTATCGAATCGGGAACAGCAGTCACAACGATGAACACATGTGAAAGCTCAAGGCTTACGCGGAAAGTCTTATATACATTCGGACACTCTCGCTCATCAACGTCGAGCAATCTCCCCTTGAAACCCCGGAACCCGACCCCACATTCGTCACGAAAATTCATTGCCTGCCTTCCTAGAGACCTCGTGGGTGCTAACAGTAGGATCTTTGCAACTTTCAGCACTGTCAGATGTTTCGGGGGTGGAGATACTCACTCATTGATCGTCCTTCATTGCTGGTCACACCGAGAGAATTGAATCTTTGAGCTATTCTACCATGGCATTCCCATGATCCGTGGGATCCTGTCATCTGTCCTCTTGGATTCAACCCCTAAGCGCATGCCATCTGCTGGCTATCTAATGGTTCCTCAACAGCTTCATCGCCCACAAGGGACTCTTGGTCCTTGGTAAATACCTTTGTGCCACTGATCCTTCCGGTGTCATGAGAGTGCTCGGGATCCTCTCCACGGACGATATCTCCTTCATCAACCTTCTCAGCAGCCCCAAGATGTTAAGAACGTCATGCTTGATGTCCACCAGGTCAGCGAGCGTGTCCATTGGATTGCGCCATACCAAGCGACTTTTGAGATGATATCGAGCAATCTGGATTTTTTGTAGATAAAATAGCGAAGCACCATAATCGAAGGTAAAGGATGAAAAATCTCACGCCATTGAAAAGAATGCCGTTTGCATCATACTAGGGGAACGAGAACGACCACGAATACAAAGAGTGTCAGTGTTGACGAGTCCCCGAATGCGGCTTTGGCTGAATTGTCCCTTCTGTCATTGAAATTGACTCCTGGATGTGCTCGATGCTGATTTGAGGGCTTGCCGTGAGGGTAGGCTTTGGGATGACCTAGTGGTTGGCCATGACGACGTGCAATGGATTGGGAACGTTTGTTGACCACAGGCTGAAATCTATCGTCTGCCATGGTGCTGGAGACATCTCTGAAGACTTGTGGGTGTTCGCCATAGACTGAATCGTAGTAATCGTCATCGTCATCATCAGAGCTCTCAGACGAGGAGTGTGCTTGTAGGCGGTTGTTTGGATCCCAATCTTTCGCGTTTTGGAACTCGTGTCTTGCTGCAGCAATGTGGTCTTGAAAGCATTTTACTGAAGTCCGAGCATGTCTTCACGTCTCCATCTTCTCCCAGCATTTCTGACGTCTATCTGTCAGTGTTCGAGTAAGCCTTGACCCAACTGAAGCATTCCCAGTCCAGCCATCCTTGTTGGGTCACCGCTCCTCCCAGGGAAGAACATGTTGAAATCACCACTCTTCCATCACAGCCCTTCCAAGGACAAGATGGCTCGTCACCCCAATTCACACCACCACCCGCAAACATGCCGCATATATTTATAGGGTTTCCGTCACTCATAGGTGTCAGCATCCCAGTACAAACAGAACTTAGTAATAAAAACTAGAAAGCTTGTCAGCAAGATCTCGTTGTACTATTTCTCCAGGAATCAGTGTTCTCACCGCTGCTCTTCTCCCAGCTGTCTATAATTCTCGAAAGTTGCACGTGGCATCACCAGTAAAGTTTGTGACGATTTATACGCATACCTCCTGCATTGCTACCGGATGTGGGAGCCGACGTGGTTCCCTGGGCTGATGGCATTCAATTTGGGCACGCCATAGCGGATTGGCCTGGTTGCGTTGAAGTTGGGTATGAACTGATGCTGTTGCTTGGATTTCTCGAGAGATCATAGTTCGACCCGATGTTTTGCGGGTGAACTGGCCCTGAAGCAGTTGAAGAGTCATGACGGCCACCGATATTGGAAGGGTGAGTATGGGAGGACCTGACCCCTTCAGCCATGAAGTCGCTCAAGTCGCGATCCAATCTCTTGTACTCATGCTCCAGGTTGCTGACTGACGCTTGAAGCCGGTCGAGAAAAACCCTTTGCCATTGATGCGATGCTGCTCTGCTGCGAGAAAGCTGGAGGCTCGAGTTTTGCACTCTCACGTTAGTCCCGAATCCCTGCAAAGAAAGGACTATGAGGACATCCTTCATGTAAGATTCCGTTCGCTTTGCAGAGAGAGCAGAAGGCAACTTCCGATGCAGTCCCTGGCTCGTAGGAGGCTAGTTCTTGATGAGAATGGCTTTTTCCAAGGAGATCGGATCGACGTTGGTGTTGTTCCGCTGTGCGAAACTCATGGCTGAACAAGTAGTGGAACACTGCTCGTTTCGATTGCAAGGTTGGTCGTGGTCACCAAGAGGAAGATTTGCTCGACTTATCCCAGTCCATCTTGCCAACATTGGCGGTACCACAATGCTCCTTTCGAGTCGAACGCAACCAGCCGAGCAGGCAATGAATTGTTGCTCCAATTCTTCGAGTACCAGTGCAGCTGTGGGCATCTAGCTGAAGAGACGTAGAGGCTCTGGAGCTCAGAAGAATGCTAAGAAGACAAAGAGTATTTTTTTATATAGCGTCCTGAAAAGGTAAAGTGTGATTTGAAGATGTGTGTGTCTCCAAAAAAAGGCGGCGTACATAAAGGTGACGAAAAATGTTTCAGCCTGACATGCTCACAGCCCCAACTCAAAATGTCGAAATCTGTGCCAAGCCCCTAATTTGCAAAGACCGACCCTCCAACATCGGAAATGCTGTTCATGAAGAAAGATATCGAAGGTAGAATGTATAGTGGGTATCGTAGCTGACTGAGTGGAAAGGTTGATTCCGGTGCCAACTTTGTGCACCTGGCTGTAGCATGTGATATGCGAAGCTGGATGAAGTTTGAAGAAGTCTTCATGCCACGCATGCCTTCAAAAGATGTTGGAGAGCTTTGCTGATGATGTTGCAGGAGGTATGTCATGGATTTATGGCTTAGGGAGTGCTGGAAGCGCTGCTAATGCTGGAGCCCCCAGGTATAATGATGGTGCGAAGCGGAAGAACACTTGTAGGAGACAGGTGATTTAGAGCCTTAGTGCTGCTGGTGCTCTAAGATTGGTGATCGTGTGGCCAGAAAGGCAACGCTGGAAGAGCGAAGTCCTCAAGGGCCATGCTAACGTTGAAGCCAAGTTATGATGCTGGTATGTGGAGCAAAGAAGACTCCATAAGAGTAAGAAAATGGAAAATCTTGCTGAAGCTGGAAGTCCAAGTTCTGCTGGAGGAGTATGTATGAAGAAGGGTGATCTACAAGAGTTGGCAAAGGCAGAGCCTAGCTGAAGCTGAAGCCCAAGCTATGCCGATAGGGTATGTATGAAGGATGATATAAACATAGGAGCTGTCAAGGGCAGAGGCATGTAGATGCTGTTTAAGTCAAACAAAGAAGACAATTGTTAAAAGCAGAGCCTTTGCTGAAGCTGGAACCTCAAGCTCTGCTGGACGAATATGTAGGAAGGATAGTCTACGGTGATCGAGGAGGGGGTTTAAATAGTGGCCCATGCCTTCGGGGTTAAAGTGAGTTCTACGCTAGTCGCTAGTCGCTAGTCGCCGTGAATGGTAATAAGGTGAAGTATTCCTAGAATGAATGTGGCAAGTGATTGGTGAATCGCCGAGATAATTGAGCGACTCACTATAGTGACTATGGCGACTCGTGAAGTCGTTTGATAAGTGAAGCTATGTATTCGTTTTGACTGGCAAAAAGAGTTTAGTGCTAGTCAATTGTCGGCTTTGCAAGAAGCTGTGCATTCATTTTGACATTGATGAAGTGTACATATGACTAGTCATCATTCTACTAAGGTTTTCCTTATCTATAGTGAAAAAAGTCACTCTGGTACACAAGTATGGGCCTTGTTTGGTTGATTGTAGCCCGTTCATCTCGCAAGATTTCATTTCGACTGATAGAAAAGGGGCTGGCTTTGGCAGATGGTAACAATTCACACTGCAAGACGCCATATCTGACAACAAACAAGGGGCAGATTGTCATGTAATGGCAGACAATTTTCGGCTAAAAGTCCACAAGTATAGTAGATTTCCATCCAGTAGGAGCTCTAGAGCGTATATATTTGACATCCAGATTGGGCTGGTAGCCCTCAAAACCTGTCATTCTGAAATAGAATCAGCCTTCGAATATCACAAATTGATGATGTGAACAGGATAATAGCCCTCAAAATCTGTCATTTCAAATCAGACAGGAGCTTCTTACATCACAAAATGACAACATGGATGGGTTAGCAACCCGCAGAACCAGACATTTCAAGTCAAGTAGAAGCTTTATCCAGGTTGTGTAGCAGGTTAGATATAGGTTAATAACCCGAAAACCCTGTCATTTCAAGTCAAGCACGAGTATGAGAACGTGATAAATGGCAAGCACATTTGGGTTGATGACCTTAGGACCAGCTATTGGTCAGTAGCCCGTAAATTCTATCCAACCAAATTGAGCAAAAGCTGCATGCATGTCGAAACAACAAAATGATTTGGGTCTATGTCCCTCGAAAATTGTCATTTCAGATTGAGTGAAAGCCATATCCATATCAAAATCAAAAGATCAAGACCCAACCTTCGTGACAAAGTTCGGGTCTATCCCTTTCTGTGGCTGTAGTCATAAATAACAAGCCCAAAAGCTTTTCTCTTTGAAGGGTAAGCTATCTAGCTACTGCATAACAGCGAATTTATAAGGTTAGAGTGCTGGCACTTGTGAGCCAATTTAGGCGCAGACCCCTTTTCATGGCGTTGTTTAGACACATGTTCCACTTTCATGCTAGCGGTTTAGAGAAGTGATAAAGAACAGCATGCAGGACTGCTAAAGCACAAATCGTGACTCGTTTAGGGGTCAGCCCATGTTCTGTTGTAACAAAATGGCAGATGTCTGTTGGCATGTCATGTATCAAGGCTCTGACATCTGATTATGTGGCGTAGTCGAGTGGCATAGTCCCTCACAACTTCACCTGGTCGAGTTCTGAAGCCCTATATGGGTATGGTTTCAGGGCATATTCCCTCCATAGGACAACAGTTGTGGCTTCCAGTTCGACCTCTCGAGCTACGGTAGCCACTATGGGTGGGCATGAGTCCTGCACTGGCATTCACGCCACAGGGAAACACTAACATCAATGCTGGGATTTGATGGTACGAGCAGGAAAAGCTGGTAGGAGACCTAGTAGATAGAACTTCAGATCAATTCATTCCAGCCATCGTTCTATAACTTTCCGAGTTGCCATCCACGCTCCCCATGCTGGCGATACGGCCTTCTCCTTTGCTTCCTTTCTTGGAATAGTCCTCAGCATTTTTACCGGCCTCTGGCCTTGGATATCTTCCTCCGAAAACCAATTGCCATGTAGGCCATAGGGAACTCTTTGGGGTAGATGCACCCTAGCGACGACATCCGTCATAGTCTTTGCATCAATGATCCACAGCTCGCTTTTGGCATCTGACCTGCACTCGTCATCTTCCGACAATTGGGACTCATCAAAGACATAGCTGAGTATCCAGCCGTCGTCCTCGGAACCCCCATCTGTACGTGACACGAAGCGAGATTCCTGTGCATACCATCCTTCGGGCATCTTGAATACCTTGATGGGGTCCAAAGGGTCCTGACTTGCCAATACTTCCGACATGTCTCTGGTATCGACGCACCCAAATATCTGGGCCGGGGGATCACGTATGCCTCTTTCGATGAGATTCTCAACGTCCATTTTGACAAGCGAATTAATCTTCACTGCCCGGCCAAGTGCTGCACCAAACGAGGTATCAGAGACGGAGCAACCATAGACGTACTTTGCGGCAGCCATTGAGACCGAGTCGCGAAGAGATGGGAACTCAAAAGGAATCGCAGAAAGTGCCCATTGATGTGCAATCAAGTTTTCGTTTCCGGAAAGAGGATTCCCCTTGTCGGAAGACTGCGGCAGACAAAACTGGTAATAATAAAGGCGGCATTGCTCCTCTTCTTGCTGATCGGCGGGTATGTCATATGTTGGAGTTGGTGCTGCTAGGTCACCGGCGCTGAAGACGAGCGAGGCTGAAGTTAAGCGGCATGCTAGCAGATTCACCATCTCTAATCCTGGAAACCCGTTTTCCGATTTGGGATCGGTAGAGTTCCAGGAGTTAGCGGTATGGAAGATGCAGCAAGGATTCGTCTCGAACCAGCAGACATCTTGTGGCCGGTGGCGAGGGAAAACACCAAAGCGAGAGCGGCTCGTAGGGTCGTAGGCCACGACTGGCTTGTTCTTTGCAAGGTTAAGCGGATCGAGAGACAAGGGAAGGTCCATGATGATAGTGTGGGTACTGGAGACTCCAAAGTCGTGCATCATCTTGGCCGAGCCAATACCGGGAACCGGTCTGTTGACCAGATTGCTTGGGGACTGGGAGCTGTTTTTGTGAGCAGGGCCGTACGTTGAAGATACAATCGAGTAGTTGACGTAGGGTGGCACGAAGGTAGAGTGATACAAGATCAGCTCCTTAGTCTTGTGGTCGACTCGAGGCTGGAGCGAGTCAGCATGGATGAATCGCAGACAGAAGGTGGCTAAAGGTACATGGGCAGTCGTCCACTCTCTCATAAAGCTGAATGGGCCTTTGCCACCAAATCCTGGGCTCGTATCACGTCCATCCTCTCCTTCACTTGCTTTTCCATTGAACCATCCAATCGTCTCAAGGCCCGGTAATGCTATGCGCATAGGCGGCCCGCTTTCACAGGTTGCCAACGCCCGCCCATCGTGGTATAGTATTGAGGTATTTGCAACACTAATTCTCTTGATGGCCTGCTGCGAGCCTGGCAGGTGTGACAGTATAACCAGAGTAATGGTCCTGAAGATTCGCAGGATGATGGTGATTAGCGAGCTCATGGGATTAACTAGGGTCGCAATGCTGGGTAAGATCGGTGTCATGAGTGAGGATGAAGTCTTGGACGAATTGTAGACGTCGGTCAGAATGTACTGATTGACGAACTCGGGCTGGATAGCCCCTTTCTCGCCGGTTCGTGGAAATGAGACACCACTGAGCATGCCATCGCCATCGAACCAGTGTGCATCTCGCCCGAGAGCGTCGTTTGTCACCGGATTTCCCCCATTGCGAACGTATTCCCCCCCTGCAAATTCTTCTGGTATGGTACCAGTATAGGAGCAAGGTGTAAGAGGAAGAATTTGGTGAATTGGCGCGAAATTTCCAGACAGGTAGCTGCAAGTTCGAGTCAATATGCGCGGCGGCCAGTAGGAAAGATAGCTCACGGATGACCACGACGTTTCTCCTCCGAGATCAGTTCTTTCATTTCTCGAATATGGTAGCTGCACAGCTAATGATTGTCTCTACAGGCCGGTTGATCTGGCCACATGGATACATAAAGCCCTTCTCGCCCTCCTCACCCTTCAAATAGGAGGGAGGCGGTTGATTGGTTGTAGCAAAAAGATGTATACAATTCAGACTCTATGTTTCGAAGGGGTCCGGAAGATTATATTGCCGAGCCGATTCCGTCATACCCCCTCTATAGACTGAAGAAGAAGCCAGCAAGCCGTTGCATGATTACATCACTACGACTACCGTACGGAGACCTACTCCGTATTCACACCCTCTTTCCGACAAGCCAAGCCTTTGCTAATTAATGTTAGCCAGTAATGTCAATATTAATGATGTGCAGTTCCGCTGGATGGTGGGAAATCGGAAACTCGGCCCGCTGGGAAAAAAAAAGGCCCCTGTAATTGTGACCTCGCTGCTTTATGCCGGTTTCTCATCGCAATTGATAGGTCATCGATTTGTCGATTTGAAAATAGGTACAGCAATAAAATTGATAGACTTCCCTAGATACTACCGTCATCGGAAACCTTCACGTATTACTGAACTGAGTGTCATTTCGTAGAAATTGCTTCACATTCAACTCAAATTACCTTGCTTCTTGCTTTCACTTGACCAAATTGTCGCGCCTCTTGTTTAGCTCATAAATCTTCCCCCGCTTTTCCCGAGTTCAAGTTCCTTGAACTACTGCCCACAACAGGGAGTCATGAATTCGACAACAGTCGCGCACCGATGAATGTCAACATTAGATATGGGGTATGACTATGCCTTGGTGTAAGTCATCCATCTCTCTTTCGAGTAGAAAGTCTCACAAGTCTCGCAGTCACTTGCACTACACGATACCCGCCGCGGTAGCTTTGACTTTCTGCTACTACCCACTCTCAACCAGTCTTGGTGTTTACAAGATCCTCTTTCTCATAGCAGTGAGTCTACAGCATGCCTGGGCCTAGCATGCGCTGACCTTGCCCAGATCGCTGTCATCTCCACCACTCCGTGGGACTCGTACCTCATTCACACCCAAATATGGACTTATCCTCCCAATGCGATCATTGGTCCTACCCTCTTCAGAATACCAGCCGAAGAGGTCTTCTTCTTTGTCATTCAGACCTACAATACCT
Source organism: Pseudevernia furfuracea (assembly GCA_022315425.1). Taxonomy (NCBI): domain Eukaryota; kingdom Fungi; phylum Ascomycota; class Lecanoromycetes; order Lecanorales; family Parmeliaceae; genus Pseudevernia; species Pseudevernia furfuracea. The sequence goes on from JAIUPT010000030.1 coordinate 1,021,845, forward strand.
CCCTACTCTACCTCCTTCTCAGCAAGCCCACGTTCCACCCGATCTACCTTCAAGGACAGACATTGCTCATTGACGGAAGGCAACTGGGTTTAAGGAAATGGACTGGAATATCAGCGATTGTTGCGTGCATTCTGGCAGGCATTGGAATGATCATTAAAAGCGGAGAGGGTCTTTACATGGGCTTAATACTTGTCTGGGCCGGTCCCTTCGTTTTGCTGCTTTGGTACGACTAAAAGATCTCTATCACCTTCTATTGGATGCTAATGGGTATCAGGAGCCTTGCGTATCAATTCATAATTGAATTGCCCCTTTCCAGCACTCTAATACCCATCGCCCTCCCTACTTTCTACCTTTGGATTGTGGACACCCTGGCACTGAAACGAGGGACCTGGGTCATTGAGTCTGGAACAAAGCTGGGGTGGCATCTGTGGGACGGACTCGAGATTGAGTATGAGACTTTTCCTCGACGCATTTTCTACCATGAAACTAATGATTTCACAGAGAAGCGGTCTTCTTCCTCGTCACAAACATCCTTATTGTCTTTGGTCTGATCGCCTTCGACAATGCTTTCGCCATCCTGCAAACATTCCCTTCACTCTTTCCCACTGTACCTACACTACCTTCGCCAATTCTCCTAGTTCGGGCACTGCTTATTCCGACTGCTTTGTACGACAACGATCGAATAGAAGGGCTGCAGCAAGCGCTCGGGCGCCTCAAAGCCAAAAGCCGGAGTTTTTACCTTGCGAGTGGGTTCTTCCAAGGGAGACTTCGTGTCGACTTGGTTCTGCTGTATTCTTTCTGTCGCGTTGCGGATGATCTAGTCGACGAAGCTGGATCGATCGGAGAGGCCAAGCATTGGATAGCCAAGCTCAACCAGTATCTCGACATCAGCTACGAGAAATCCTGTGTCAAGGTTGAGCGACGAGAAAATCTTATATCAACGTTCCCACCAACTACCCAGGCCGCTCTCCGATTGCTCCCGACCTCCTATCTTTCCCCCACGCCATTATACGACCTTCTGAAAGGCTTTGAAACCGATCTCCACTTTTCCTCCAGCAATCCTTTCCCCATCGAGAATGAGCTCACTCTACAAGTCTACGGAGCCCAAGTGGCGGGCACTGTAGCTGAGCTATGCTTAGAGCTAGTCTTCCATCATACTAAGATCTTCACGCCAGATAGCCAGCGAAGGCGGATAGTCCACGCTGGTGGCCGAATGGGCATCGCACTACAATACGTCAACATTGCGCGCGATATCTCAGTCGATGCTTCCAACGGGCGCGTCTACTTCCCAGCGACATGGCTTGAGGAAGAAGGATTGGCTCCAGGAGACATCATCAAAGAATCTACTAGCAAAAAAGCCGAGACTCTGAGACAGCGGCTTCTGGACTGTGCGTTCGAGATTTACGATGAAGCAAAAGGAGCCATTGAGGAATTACCTGCAGAAGCGCGAGGTCCAATGCGGGTAGCAGTGGAAAGCTACGTCGAGATTGGCAGAGTGCTGAGACAGCCAGGCTACAAGGTCAAGGCTGGAAGAGCGACAGTCCCCAAACTGAGGAGACTGAGGGTCGCTTGGAATGCTTCGAACCATACTTGAGCCCCTTCATTTTGTGCAAAATATATATTGCATATGTCCTAAAAAGGGTTTGTAAATACTGTTCAAGATACCACTTTGTTCATAGCTATGCTGGCTATATTAGCGCTAATACCATCTGTACATACAAACCCACTTCCAATTTAGCATTGGGAAACTGCGTCTGAGCCAAGGCACGAGTCACGATTTTTGTGTCACATTTCTCCTACCTTTCACATCTTTATCACCCGTCCTTCTCACACAATCTTACTTCAACTGCCCGAACATTTTCTACAGTCTGTAGTCGACCACCTCTATTATTCAAGCAAGATGTCTGTTCCAACAATCCCGGACGCAGATTTACCTGACACCAACAGAATCCCCCCGGACTGCATTTGGCGCGCCAAGCGTGAATTTGAGGTCTTCGCAGAAGCTTGCAATAATGGATTGCGTATCCTTTCCCGATTTTCGATGGATCCATCACTTCGCCAAAGTGCACAGAGTCGTATCGCCGCCCATTGCCACGAGCGACCAGTCTTAGACATCGCGGAGACATTCCCAGATCAAAAGATGCCAGACGTCGTGGTCGGGATCTATGAAGATGCCGCACGTCGTTGTCGATGGACCGTATCTCACATGAGTGTCTACGAAGACTACTCAGAGCAACTTCAGACCCTGGCTCAAGTGCTCGATGATTACGAGAAGTCCCTTATGGTCGACATCCCGAGTCTGGACTACGACCGAACTCTTGAGGGCAGGGGTGCCGCAAGACTAATATACTTGATACACGTGATTTCGGATAGGGACTCCCGTCTCATTCACAAAGGTCTCGACTACATGAAATACCTCTTGTATGCCTCTGAGTTCAACCACTGGATGGACGTATGCTACCATAGATACGGACCATTCGTTTGTTACCTCCCCACCCCAACATCATTTTTCCAGCGACAACGTTTGTTACAGCCACGAAGATGTCGGAGGATGCCAACCAGACTTTCATTTGTGGCACTCTTCATTTTCACATCGAACACCTTACCAGGTACGGAGTCGCAATTAGATTGGAAAACGAATTCCGCCTGCAGCAAAAGCAAAATGGTGTTTCCAGCTGGCTTCGGCAGTTTCTCACACACACCACGTTGCCCACACTTATCATATGGATATCAAACCCACCAACATCCTCGTCGCTAATAAGCTAGATCTGCTGCTTACAGGTTGGAAGCAGAGTGTTTCCCCCAAAAAGCGCTTTAAGGCCTGTTATATTGTATTCTCTTTTAGGCTTTTACTCAACTGATAAAGCAAATTTTAATTTACAACGGTTTTCAAGGTTTTTTAAATTGTACTGTACCGGGGTTTATTATTCAACAAGAGCTTCAAGGCTTGTCAGACTATCGTCCCAGTAAAATGTCCATTCTGCTAAACAAGAGCTCAAACCTACACAGTCAACTTCTTTATTGGGCTTAATACGCAAGCGAGATATCAACTTTTCTGAAAGCAACTTCAAAGTTCGCGGACTTGAAGGTATTGCAAGAACATCTGGGGATCCCTATATGATTCTAACACAGGAAATCCGTTCCCAGAGCCAGATTCTGGGGAGGAGTACGGAAGCCTAGCTTCCGTGAGCTTTGCGTCGTTGATAATTACCTTAGTTGTCACCCGGCAAGACAGCAGTCGGGACCAATCGACTACAACTGTAACACAAATCACTTGATCCTGCTGCTAGTAGCCAGTTGCACATTGCTCTTCGCCTAGTCGTCGTCGTCGTCGTCGTCGTCGTCGTCAATGCTTTGATCACTACTATCCTCGATCTCTTCAGATTGTTCCAACGAGGGTCAGAAAATCAAATGTGAGCACATCACATAGAGCACCCAAAAACATGTTGCAAATGCCATAAAGCCAAGGGAAACCTCAGGATCAGTCCCTCAACCGAAAACACAATTTACAAGATCAGATAGCTTGCAAGTAAAGCTCAGCATTGCCTTCCTATCTTCGCCAAGTAAGTTGCGATGGCGTTACCCATCCTATCTTACTCTGTGGAGTATTACAATCCCCTTCCCAAAGTTGCTGATGTGAAGATTTCAATTCGAATCAGTAGTGGATGCTGCTAAGGTTCTCTTCATAGACATCGGGCGACCTTTCTTTCTCCCGACCACTTTCTCCTGAAGCAAGACGAGATTTTTGTAAATTTCGGATCTGTCGTAATGCCCTGGAAGACTGATATTGGCAGGAGCTCAAAGATGTCCACCCCAGCTCCTTAGGTTTCACCAAGGAGAACATCGCGACACACACAGGCAACCACATCTCACACGTGCCAAAACTCAGGGCAATCAGGCTGGTAATACCCACATCAACGAAGCTTTACAGGATGATGTGACGAGCTCAGCTCTAGGGGACAGTGCACAGTCTATTGTTTTTGGTACATGCAAAGATTGACTTGCTTCAATCTGCAAACCTTTCCAAATATCTGAAAATAGTGGGAGAAGCGGGGTTCAATGTGGCGACCTTTTAAAACAGTCCCTTAGATAGCAAGAGTCTAATGCAAGGCCCTCGAGTACAGCAATTCAATACAAGATCTAGCCACCAGCTCTTTTCTTCTGGCTTGGCTCACGCATTCTGTGTACGACTAGACAGAGTAAGAGGGAACAGCCCGTATCCTATGTCTTCTGTCAATCAGAGGAATTAAAGCTTGCAGAGGTGGGCGGCTACTCGTCATGTTTAGTGTTAGCAAAGTACCAGAGAAAGAAATCCCAATAATGTCGTGAAGAGCGGCATCAAAGAAGGGAGTTCTCTGGAACTCGAAGTTCTCTATGCTTCAAGGCAATGCTCTTCCTCGACCAATCCCAACCATGAAAGACAGATTTCTCGGGATTTGATACCCAAGATCGATGTGATCTAATAAGTAAGCACTCTACCTTACTCTACTTTATTCAACCTTGTGTGCGCGGAGGGATCTCCGCATCGAACGTCGTCATCACACTTAGGGTTTCTGATCTAGGGTTCGTGCTCTTGGACTCTCGACGACTCATAATCATCCGATTGCAATGAAGGAGAAGTCTGGCGAGCAGACTGCAATAATTGTAGGTATGTTAATCCACTTTACAGACCTACCAAAATTACTTTCAAGACTGACCCGGCGTTCTTCCAGGCGCCGGTGTTGGCGGAGTAGCGACAGCAGCCCGCCTCGCAAAGGCTGGTTTCAATGTCACAGTGTTTGAGAAGAATGACTTTACCGGCGGACGATGCTCTCTGATACACCATGATGGTTATGCGAGTCACAATTAATATCTCTAAAATGGCTGTTGACTAACATCAAAGCAGCGCTTCGACCAAGGTCCATCCCTCCTCCTACTCCCTCATCTATTCCGCGAAGCCTTCCACGACCTGGACACCTCCCTCGAAGCCGAAGGCGTGGAGCTCATGAAATGTGAGCCCAACTATAACCTCTGGTTTAGCGATGGCGAGTCCTTCGAGCTCTCCACCGACGTTTCCCGCATGAAAGATGAGGTCGAGAAGTGGGAAGGCAAAGATGGCTTCGAACGATATCTAGGCTTTCTACAAGAAGCCCATCGGCATTACGAGCTCAGTGTGACCCATGTACTTAAAAAAAACTACACGTCGCTCTTCTCTATGGCCCGGCCGTCTTTCCTCCGCCACCTCCTTGCTCTACATCCTTTCGAGAGTATATACTCTCGCGCCTCGAAGTACTTTTGGACAGAACGGCTCCGCCGTGTTTTCACATTCGGAAGCATGTACATGGGGATGTCTCCGTTCGATGCTCCAGGCACTTACAGTCTCCTTCAATACACTGAGCTCGCAGAAGGAATATGGTATCCTAAAGGCGGCTTCCACAGCGTCATTGCTGCTCTTATTCGCGTCGGTGAGCGCTTCGGTGTCACATACCGTCTCTCGACCTCCGTTTCCTCCATTCAACTCTCATCCAATTCCCGCCGCGCAACTGGCGTTGTCCTCGACAGTGGTGAGGTCATCTCCGCTGATATTGTAATCATAAATGCCGACCTCGTCTACGCCTATAACAACCTGCTGCCCCATTCCTCAAAAGCAATGTCACTGCAAAAAAGGCCTGCAAGTTGCAGTTCTATTTCCTTCTATTGGGCCATGAATCGTACTATTCCAGAGCTCACAACACATAACATCTTCCTTGCAGACGACTACCGCGAGTCTTTCGACGACATCTTCAAGAGGCAGCTGATACCCTCACAACCCTCCTTCTACGTCAACGTTCCTTCAAGAATTGACCCTGCCGCTGCACCAGAGGGAAAAGACGGTATCGTCGTACTAGTACCTGTGGGCCATTTACTCGATGAAAAAGAAGGCTCAGGCATCAAAGTAGAAAGCAAGCAAGACTGGGAAGCCATGGTAACCAAAGCGCGCGAGACCGTCTTCTCCACCATCGAAGCCCGCACTGGTGCAAAAAACCTCCAAGGAGCATTGGTCAAGGAAATCGTTAATACGCCGCATAGCTGGAAAGATGTGTTCAATTTGGACAAGGGCGCTATTCTCGGGTTGAGCCATAGTTTCTTCAATGTGCTATCTTTTCGGCCATCGACTAGACATTCATCGATCGACAGACTGCATTTTGTGGGTGCGTCAACACATCCTGGGACTGGAGTGCCAATTGTGCTTGCTGGAAGCAAGATTACCAGTGAGCAGGTGCTCGACGTGTTTGGGATGGAGAAGCCTTGGAGTATAAGTGGGGAGGGGCAGGTGGAGGTCAAGGAGATCGATAGGGTGCATGCTTTGCCGATGCTTTCGAATTTCCATATTGTATTGCTGACGCTAGTGTTTCTGATGGTAATGGCGGCATTTAGGTTTGATGCTTTAGAGGGGTTGGGGGAGGGTGTTTGGAGGTGATTGCTACACATCCATGGAGGCTTCTTCAAGTAGCATTGATGGAGGCGGGTGTTTTTCTTTGTATGTAACTGGTTTGATAGCAGGATGTAATCAGGAAGAGTACATCCTCCCCACAGCTGCAATTGGATGCGATATAAAAGCTCGCACATCTACACTGAGCATGGTCTCTTCCAGCTCGGTGCTCTTACTCATGATTTGCAGTTCTTCGAGTGCAACAGGCTCGCCACAGACTGTAAATCCAGTCAGGCTGGGGAGGATGCAAGACTCGAGCAGAGAATGCTCGCCTTTCCAAGCCTACTACCGTGGCGAACTCGTATTTCCAATATTACCGTCAAGGCCACACTCTCGCACCGCGGATGATTGTGTTTGAGTTTTTCCCGTCGAATTGTACAACAATACGACCATCCGATGACTATCATCCGATTGCTTTCGGAAAGGCTCCCACAGGATCCATAGCGGAATAATTCCGAAGCAAAGCAGCAAGATCGCTGCTAGATAGAAAAATTTGTTGAGGCTCGTGGCTTGAAGCTATCCAACTTCTTGAGAGCAACTTCATTTCCCTACCAAGGTTTTGAATCATCGAAAATTTGAAGTCTTGACGAATAGGGTGGATCGATCCCGGTTGGCTCGGTTCGGCAGTGGCAAAAAAGCTTCGAAAAGCTTTTTTAGAAGCTGCAAGCTGCACGAATAGCCAATCTCGGCAACTAATAATTATTAGAGGGATACTTGTAATAATAAGAATGCTATTGTTTTGGCCTTTTCGGTACGATATTGCATTTATTTGTTTTTCCTGCATGACGTGCATCGAGGGGAGGTGTCCCATGATGCAAGGTAAATTTGCATGTGCACTTGACTGGCAAAGAAAAGACTTGCCAAGGCTAAGCAGGTTGATCCACAATGTTGACGTATAACCGTTCAGTCGCCGTTGTGAGGGATGCTCTGACGTCGTCAGATTTTCATTTGCATGCAATTGTTGAAAATCGCCATGACAGCTTGACCGTAGCAGCCTCCGGTGCAAATAGGGGCGGGAAAGACGTTGGTAAAGCGGCGTTTGATCGGGTATCGCCCTGTTAACGAATTGGAACTCGCAATTTGCATTAATCATCAACGGAAATCTCCTATAGGTTTGTAGGGATGGCCATGGCGGCCTAGCCATCTGCAACTGCTGCAGGGATGAGCTGCCACTTCAGCCGCTAATCCCGACAACCGTCGATGGTGATTCATTGAGCAAAGTATGGGACTTTGACACCATGTTCAAAGTGCCACTGTTGGGATCCTGTCGGGATGTTCGGAAGGTAGCTGTGGTATGTACAAGATTTCCCTTCCCCGGAAAGCCGAGCTTGACAAACAGGAAGAGGAAAAAACAGTAGGATGGAAGTATGCTTGGGGCCAACGGCTTCCGTGGAGAGGGCCACGAGGGTGGTGTGGTGCATGGGCCGAACACAGAGCAGAAGGAAGGCATCGAATGAAATTATGATGCCATCCAACACCATGTACCTACAAGCTAGAGACTCAAAGAGACAAGCACAAGGGAAATTATTGATTGGAGCAACATCGGATAGCCCAAGCGCATTGTGGGTGATACGGTTGATAGGTATCCTTTGGAGGGGCAAGCACTAAGAAGTGATGTAATTTGGAAGCTACGTATGGTCATCGGATCGCTGCAGTCTGCAGAAATGAGTCTCATTTCATCCACTAGCGTCACTTTACTTTTCGAATACAAACATCCCTCAACCTCACTCTTCCATTCTTCGACCAACAACAAACACCTTCATCAACAACCTCACCCTCACATCTCGAGCTGCAACCACTCTCAAGATGGCAAACCAACCTTTATTCAAGCGTAACAACGACGCTATCCACGCCAACGGAAACCACTTCGTCAACGGAGCCACCTCCGACATCGCCATCACCTCTCATGGATCTGATTGGTACTGGGTAAGCAAGCACCTCACCATTGCCGCTTCCATCCACCTCAAGCTGACCCTTGCTAGACCGTTTGCGCTGTGATGGCTGTCTCCACCATCGCCTTCATTGGCCTGTCATTCACCAAACCTCGCTCGCACCGCCTCTTCCACTACATCACCGCTGCTATCACCATGGTCGCCAGTATCGCATACTTCACCATGGGCTCCGACTTGGGAGAGACTGGCATTCGCCCTGAATTTATCCGTACCAACCCCAAGGTTTCCGGTACTCTCCGTGAGATCTTCTACGTTCGCTACATTGACTGGTAAGATTTATGACTTGATCAGACACGGAACCAGGCTAATGCGATACCAGGGTCATCACCACGCCTTTGTTGCTCATGGACATCCTCTTGACTGCTGGTCTGCCATGGCCCACAATCCTCTATACAGTCTTGATCGATGAGATCATGATCATCACCGGTCTTGTCGGCGCTTTGGTTACTTCTAGCTACAAGGTTCAATACTTCGCAAGATCTTATACGGATATGCTGCTAACTTTCACGATAGTGGGGGTACTTCGTCTTTGGATGCTTCGCCCTCCTCTGGGTTGGGTGGACCCTCGTCTGGACCGGCCGCAAGCACGCAGCTGCCATTGGCTCGGATGTCTCGAGAACCTACCTCATGGTCGGTACCTGGACGACCTTCCTCTGGTTCCTCTACCCGATTGCCTGGGGACTTTCTGAAGGTGGCAATGTCATCTCGCCCGACTCTGAGGCTGTGTTCTACGGCATCTTGGATATTATGGCTAAGCCAGTTTTCGGTGCTCTCTTGATTTGGGGTCATCGTGGTATTGAGCCAGGTCGTCTTGGCAGTAGGTCTTCCTCTTCTTCATTTAGCCTTTGAATTATGCTGAACCTTCCGCAGTCCACATTCGCGACTACGACGAGGGACCGTCATACACTTCAGGCACACAGAACCTCGAGAAGGCCGCCAATGGTCACAACACCGGCGTCACGGATGGTGCTGCCACCTCCGGCGCCACAGTCTAAATCCTACAATCGTTTCAGTATTGAAGGTGGATTGACATGATGGTTTTCTTTATCAAGAGAATTGATGCAGCTCGATACCAATGTGTGCGCTATCAGCGATGAAGCAACGGCGTCTGGATAAATCGTCCAGAGCCCAAAATTTGCGTAATACTTGCTATGAATCCAGAGATACTCCAAAAATGCAATGTCACTCGCTTCACGAATGTGTGGATTTGTGCTTTGACTTCTCGTTAGCGTTGTCCGTTCGCCACGCCCGGCTACAATAATACTTAACCATGCACAGCAGTCCATGGTCGTTTCAATAATATATCGGTGTGCACAGCTACTCAGCATTCCATCAGCACGTCCCACATCCTCAACTCCCGTTGCACCACATTCTTTGGCCTTAGATTAAATTTGTTTCTTCAAGCTCGTCGCTCGTTGCAGCTTCCTATTCATCCACTCATTCCCCTCCGCCCCGCGCGCTTCCGTTTTCCGCTAGGTATTATTGACAGAATCCGTGGCGGACGTTCTGGTGCCGCTCATCTCAAATGGCCGTTCTACTGCTAGCTCTGTACTGTAAGAGGCGTTTTGTCTATCGCGAGTAAAATTTAGTTTGCTGTTGAAGATAGTGGCAATCAGCCCTATCTACTAGCGGCTTGGCAACGGCACACACTTGATGGGTTTCACACTCCATGTATTCTTACCTCCTTAGAGCATTATCTAGACGGCCTGATGGCCTGTTATTCAACATTTGCTCTACCGAGGGGACACCAAAAGTCATGGACAGCGCTAGTCAGAGCCCTAACCCTACCTTACCTTCGGAAAGCGACCCCGTAGCGAGGGTCCCTAGAAGGATTTCCTTGGAGCGCCCCGGAGCGCCTCGGAGCGCCTCGATTCAATATAGGGATCTCTTTTGTGGTTTGATAGGGGCTTGCATCTCTAACAACCCTCCACGCCCTCTAGGCCGGGCGTTATCCGGGATTTTCACACAGAAGTCTTGGCGTCTCAGGACTTTTGGTGTCCCCCTCCGTACTCCTCTCTCCTTTACTCGTACGTCCGCCAATAAAAGCATATCCACTGCATATGCGAAGCATCGGTATATTCCGTTATGGTAGTTAGGGTTCCTGTAGACGTTACCCCAGGCCCATCTTGTAATGTAACCGAAGGCAGACTTGAGGAGAACGCGCTGTTACTTCTGGAATCGCTAAAACTCCTGCGTCAAGACTTTCGGACAACGCCCCGCCTGAAGTGTTACCTGGACAATGTGCCTACTCGTAACTCCGTACAGAGGTCGGCACCAAAAGTCCTGCACATGCCAAGGAAAGGGTCCAGATGTCGGATAACGCGCCGCCCCAAAGGTTGCCTGGACAATGCGCCTAGAACTGTGTCGGAAATTGTACCTGGCCTGAGCCCAAAGATACCCTATGGGCTCCCAGAAAATGGTTCTAGGAGAAATGGTAGGTGGCAATGCATTCGTGTGGGTAGAAGAGGATGTAGAACCTGTGGAGGAGCGGAACACCTAAAATCCAGTCTCGATTGAATCGTTCGCGGCGTACTCAAGGAAGGGCTGCTGGACCAATATTGTGTGGACAGTGACGGTCTTATCATCGTCATTACGGTTCCTCTGCGTGGGGAGTCACATGTCACTCTAGGCAGTCCTGGGACGACGATTCAAGCCGCTGACTACTGTCATTTGATCAAAGAGTTACATCAAGCTGGCGTTGATACTATCTTAAGCCGGGGAGAGCAAGCCGGATAGCGCCTCATCTCCAGCGCTCCAGTAGTCCTGGTCTACCTCGCTAAGAGTACCTTTGCTGACCGCAAGCCGCTATTCTACTCACCCAGATCTGAGCACAGCCAAGGAGCTTGAGGCGCCATCGAAAACAATTCCGTCCTTGCTTCTGGTTTCAAGACAGCTGGCTATGATATTTGATGACCCCACTGATGATCTCCTCGAATTTGACTAGAGACCGTGGTTCTTGTTCAAAGTACATATCATCAAGGCGTTCGATAAGTTCGTTGTTATACGCATTGAGTCTGATGGTGGTCTACTAGTCAATCAATAGCGGGAAAAAGTCTCATCGTGTCCCATAAACCTACCTTCTCGTAAGTCTCGTAGACAAGGTCGATAGGAATTACACACTCCTTGCGTGAAATCCCGCCTGCTTGGGCATTCAATAACTGTAGGCGATCTTTTAAAAGCATCGTTAGTCCAATATTGACTTGCTACTCATCGGTTCAAAGTGCAATCCGCCTGGGGCTGCTGGCTTCCCGTCGCATGCGGGTTCGAAAGCGAGCAGGATCGAAGACATACCTGAATGTTCCATATTACGCCAGATCTTCTAGTCCTCATCACCCCAGGCAAAGGTTAGATATATGAGCTTCGGAAGTCGATGATATATAAACGCATACTGCTCCCAGGCCGTCTCTGCTATCTCGTTTCGTTTATGGACCTTTGCCGGCATCGGAAGATAGAAGACCTAAGGAGGTATAGGTTACTTGAAGTGTAGTGCTGCATACAGACTTTCTGTCTTACCTTCCCTCTACCCGTTCTACAGCAGATCTCTGTTAAAACCATCGCAGGAAGATCTCTCTCAGTCAGTAATCGGGCAATGGTTGTCCCTTGTCCAGCGTGGTTATTTGTCAGATTTTTACGAAATATGAATGAGCCGTTTGTATTCACGCCTTTAAAGATTGATTCCGTCGTAGGTATCTCATTTAGACTGTACAAGCTTACATTCTTAGGTGACACTAGCACCGACATGGTGAAATGAGGCTGTCTTTGTAGAAAACGAATGAAGGATAACCGTCATTAGTATTGTATGTGCAGCAGCTTCTTTTCCCCAATTTCTTGAACTCTGTGTCAATAACACGTCAACTGCAGCTGCCCCACCCATCGGAAGCCTACATTCACGCAAGAATCCGAGTGGAGAATGTCGCAAATGGTGGCTTCCCATCGACATGCAAATACTGATCCGGAAGATTGGGTGGAGCTACTGCTTTTATAAGGAAGAGCGGTCAACCACAGGGATGGGCAACATTAGGCGTTCTGCGTCCATTACGCTTCCATTAGCCTTTATTCGTATGGGTTTAACGATCTCTCATGCTTGCCCTGGCGATGCATGCTACCGTCGATCCACCCTCCAGCCAGACAACGTGATTGGCATTATTTGAACAGAGTAAGAGGAGGTTTGAACACTCACAACATGTTTTAGCAAGCAACAAGCTGGCCTAAGATTTACCACGTCGCCAACAGACCACAGCCTCTACTATGACCCAAGACACGTTTGATACCGTGAGATTCGAACCCTACAACTGGAATGAACCTCTATATCTCGCTAGGTTCCAACGTGCCGTCGAAGACTTCATGGTGCTTCTGCGAAATGATGTCTTGACATCTTCGATTGATCAGAAGTTGCTGGACGATTTCTGCAATTTTGTGAATGATGCAGAGGTTTGGCATCTCGCCCCAATGGTGACGCCAGAATTTCGCTTAGCGAAGGAATACCTGTAGGATCTTTCAGCTCGAATGTCCGTGTTGCAAAGCTGACCTGACGTTGGGTTTTAGACAACGTGATGGCGACACGAAGGTCGGCGCAACAGCGTTGGACTACGTGCTGAACAAGAACGTTCTAACGTCGGAGCAAATCATACTCAACCAGCGACACAAGCAATGGGTAGAATACGCAGTGACTGGAGGTAGAGGTAGGCAAGTGGCCACACCAGAGGAGCAGGCTGAGTGCGCCAAGCGGATTTCACAAATTGAGAACGCAGTCAACTGTAGGTTGAGACAATTTGTTATCATAGAGGCCGCAGCTATGACTAATAGTCGCTGCCAGTGGCTCAAGCCCAAGATCTGGTTCAGTCTACTTCGGAAAGTGTTACTGGTAATAGACGCAATGATCAAGACGAGGTGAGTGACCTCAATTTTTATACGGAGCAGGAGATTGAGAAGAGGGGCCAATGAATAATTACATAAAGCCATTCGGCCAAAGAGATTGAGAGTCAAGCTCTCTCAAAGAAGCAATGGAAAGATCTCAGGACCGCCAGACAGTACGAGTTTTTTGATCGTTTCCCTGACCTTTTGATACCCGAGACCGCAAAGGGATAAAGTATCACTCCTCTCTATTTCCTAACAACTTTCTCTACCATGTAGCACTTCCCCACCTTTTCTTTAAAGCCATTTTCAATTCATTTAATCCTCCATTGTCAAGGCTGGAGTTTTAAATTCAATGAAGCCGACTGCTCGCCCAGTACAGGGTATTCTCGCCTTGACGCAAAAGCCTCCTGCACCCAAAAAGTTTGTTCGGAAAGTTGGACGAAAAGAGAATGACTTGACTGAGATAGGACAAAGATAAAGGATCTAGATTTCATTAGTCATATATAAACTCTACTGGCAATGCTTAGCATGAAAGAAGCAGATGACTAGAAGATGATTAACATAAAACAGCAGTGACGATAAAAACTCATTCAGGAGAGTAGAGGCACGAAAGGGGAAAAGGATATGAAAGATGCGAAAGAGGGACCAAAAAAATGAGACAGACTTGAAGAGTGGACGGCGAGTTAAACGATTGAGGAGGAACTTGTCCAATCTTTTTATCATTATTTATTACAATAGTAGTCCAAAAAATAAAATTGTCACAATTATTCCGACTTGACGGGAATAATATGCTCGAGTGGTCTAGTGGTATGATTCTCGCTTAGGGTTTTACCCTGAGTCCAAATTGCGAGAGGCCCCGCGTTCGAATCGCGGCCCGAGCCCATATTTGTTTTTGCCTTTTGTACCTTTACGAGGTTGTAAAACGGGTTGGTTTGGTTTGTGGCACTTGTTTGTGATTAAGTCGAGCCTTTAATTGCTTGGTGGAGAGGTTTTTGCTAGGAGACGAGGCTCGGACTTGCGGGAGGTTTACCGAGTGTGTGGAGATCGCGGATGAGCCTGCTGTTTTGGAAATCGTAACATTGCTGTCTGGCGCCAATCAGATAGTAATGATGTGCATAGGATTACTCCACCAAAGAGATCGCTCATGTTGGATCTAGCTCGTCCCGTGAACGAAAGGCATCACCAACAAGAGAAAAGATCTCAGAAACCGGATATTGAACGGATTTTGTTGCTATCTTTACTAATCATATCTATCACATAGAGACTCTCGACAAGCCCGTACAAGTTTCTTCGAATTCGAGGCGAGTTGAATAGTCATTTCGAGACTGCTAAAGGTTGATTGGCTCGTGATACGGGTAGTCCAGATGCATTGACGAGCAGCAAAGTCTCTCCGAAGGCTGAAAGGCGACATGCTGCGGGCTTCGAAACATCTAAGGAGCGAGAGACCTGTTCCTGCGGTCTTTCGTTGTCTGTGCAAAGTCAATCCTAATCCTGGCTGCGTCGACGGCAACGGGTACGAGTACCGGTAGGATTAAGCAGGGTCTTTGCCTGCTCTCACTAGGCGAGCAGCGCCATATGAGAAACATTTTATCACCTAAGTAACGCTGAGAATGCAAAGATGGAGGTCGTGTTCGAGGCTTGTCCGAGCTTATCTTCATCGAAGTGCTCATGGAACGCTTTCGATGAGCTTCGGCCCGGATGTAGTAAGAGTCATGAGGAATTCTCCCATTTTTCTTGCACTGCTATAAATGAGGGGACTGATGTCGACTTTGACACACTTTACCATGATGAGCTATCCTTGGTGAAATGGGAGCACGGGCTTGTCGAAGTCGTTGTCGTGGAAAGTAAGGGGGTTTTTCCCATACGGATCGGAAGAGCTTCTTCGTAGAAGTTTCCGAGAATACTGGTGAAGATGTAATCTTTCTCAAGGCTTCCTGCTTGCTTCCGGGACGTAGTCATGCTGAAAGCTCCTGCCATGTCTTCGCCACTCGATTTCGTGAAAGTGCTACATGCTAATGTACAGCCGTCCAAGCAGTCTCGGTTCGGCAGAACCGGAATTCTTACACACTTTGTACAACGAACATGAATCTCTAAAATTCAAAAGATACAGAGGGAATCTCATAATCAGATACTGTTTAGATGGATTATGATGAATTCTGTGGGCGAATAGTACATTGGCTCCCCAATAGACTCTTGTGGGGCTACAGTGAGAGCAGCAACAAATCCAGACTCGAGCGTTCTTCAGACAAAAGTTATGCACGGCAACAGAGTTTGTTCAGAGGACAACCTCAGACTACGGCTAGTCCAAAACCTACTGTGTGTCACCGTTGAGTATGGTCCTATTGCAAGGAATCATAGCAATTCATTCTCAACTTCCTGGACACATTTCTATGCTGTTGACAGTCAGGGCTGATGCAAAAGACCTTCCAATCGGCCGTGTTGTGTTCAATGCCGCCTGCTTATTACCTTTTGAACCGAAATTGTCGTTGGTGTTGCAAACCTTCCACAATCATTCGGTGTCACTACATAATTTCCTCGGGTGCATTTCTGCTTGCTTTACGTTTCCTTGGCTTCCATTTTCCGTTAATCTGACCTCAGATTGCTGCACAATTCGCCGCCTCATACTCAACTTTTTGGTAATCACTCTCTTCTGCCAAGAGTATCAAGACCAGCCGCCTGTCACGCACGGGCTAGAAGTTGTTGTAGTCAGAGATGCAAAATGGAAGAAATACGCGAGCGACTGAACGAATTTTATCATACAGTTGTTACCACTTGGCGCCACATTTATCGAAAGGCACTTTCAAAGAATTTGTGGCCTTGGCAAAGGTTTGCATGTCTAGCAAAGGTTTGTTGAAGGAAGAAGGCCAGCACTTCTGAACTCCGCCTTGTCCTGTGTCCGGGCCGAGGTTGCCTTTGTTTGCTCCGTTTGCCCCGATTGAAAACTCTGTCAGAGAATGCCTCCCGCTGACGGTTTATAGCACTCTGGTGAGTTTTCTCTGTGCTCTGTGCTGATTTGTGCTTCCATTCTCCCTTTCGGAGTGTTATGATTGCATTATCGTTTGAATCGAGTCAGCTGACTGCTTTTGTTTTGCTTGTGGATTTCTTCTTGCTCTTTTTCTACTTATGAGATTATCTATCTTCAATAAAAACTTTAAGAGAACAAGCCTTCAATCTCAAGTGAGTAAAATGTTAAAAAGCATACTTAAAAAAGATCCTATCTATCCAGAATGGAAGGAGGCGGACGAGATCATTCGTCATGTCTGGCTAGGAACGTAGGTCTTCGTCTCCTATCAGTTCGAAAGGAGTAGTGTTAATTTTCTGGCAGTCTTACTGACAACGGACAAGCCCGGAGGAGGAATATCTCCGAGGTCATCTGCATCTCCAAGGAGCCCAAGGCAGACTTGCAGCGCGAAGGCTTCAGGAGGGGGCCAGATCTCGACATCAATATCTTCACCCTGGAAAGTGATACCGATGGAGATCTGCTGTCAATACTTGATGAACTATGCAAAACCATCGACAGGGTTCTTTGGGAAGGGGAAGGTGTGTTGGTATGGGATGTAGGGGGAGGTGTCGCTGGGCTGGCCGCATATAGTAAGTACAGTATCATGTGTGCACCGAACGGTTTCACGGCACATTTCATTGACAGAGATTCCACAACAGTCATGAAAAGGCACGAATTATGCTTGCCAGAAGCTATGACAGTAATAACCCGGGCAAGATTGATGCGAGCAAAACCAACACTTCTTCCTAGTCAACGGATAATTGACATGCTACACAATGACGAATATCAAAGGCAGCTTGAAATGTGGGAGACGTGCAAGTACGACATCTACGATAATACCATTGTAAACCCAGACGAGCCACGTAAGAACTGGGTAGTTGAAAGAGTGGAGGGGAGTTTGGAGAGGAAGAGAGATAACGTGCAACCTGTTTTAGGTAAACTAGGTGAGAGGTTTCCGCATATTTTAGGGCAGAATCATCGTCTGAGTACGATCGAGCAAGCGGACGGGGAGGCTCAAAAGGCGCATCATCTCAGCACAATTGAGGAAGTTGCAGCGGAGGCTCATCGTCTTAGTACGATTTATGAGGAATGAATTCGGGAATAGAGTCCGATAGCCTTGGTCTTGGGGTTAAAACGCTAGAGCGGCTAGACCGAATAAATCTGGTTTGATCGGTAATGCATCAAAATTCCTGGCACACGACAATGATTATATGAAAGATGATTATTGCTTGCTTCCAAAGGATCCCAGTCCTTATTTCTCCTCGGCACAGAAAAGGTCTCACATATCCAGGACCTAATCTTTGCGCCAACGCTTTGGGCTAATCTTACGGCTTTAGAAAACAAGACACGAAAAGTCACACAGTAACATCACGATCTCTAGCGCTCCATTACCTTACCATTACCATTCCAAACTCTACCCATCAAACCACAATCAATTCTTTGACTCAGGGCCGACCACTTCGATTGCGTTTTGGGGCTGTGTATGTTTCTCCTGGTTACACTTGTCCGAAACAAGTCTTTCTGGTTTCTGTGTACCCCTTTTTCCGAATGGGTCGATATTCCGGCAAAAACAAACAGGCCTATTGTTTGCGATCGGTCCCACATCTCTCTAGTAGCCGGTTTGAGCCTGCGGTGAGGCTTCTTTATCGCCGGAAGATCGACGAAAAGTAACGACCCGATATTGATGCTGGCAAGATTCCTATCCGGTATCTTCTTTCCCCAAGTTTTGTCCAGCTTTCATTGCAACAGTCATCATGAATCATCATGATCAAAGCATCACCATAGCACTCTCGCGCAAATAATAACGACAGCCTAAACATGGCACAAGGCCACAAGCAAGAAGAGCGGGGTGACAACGAAGCTAGTTCGGAATATCCCGAGACGAATTCTGCCTCTAATAATGACGAGCATGGGATCACAGAACTCGCAGAGAGGTTGGAACTAAGTTCTGTAGAGAACAGAGGGCACGAAGCCAGCTCAGAAAACGCCGAAGCGCAACCCAACACGATGAGCCAGGAACAAATTGATTTGGCACGTGAACTCTGTCGCGAGAGGGTTCCTTTCACAGCTATTGGCCAAATGATGGGAGTATCGGAAGGTACTGTAGACCCTTTTGAGCTGAAACAGGTCCTGATGGAGGCGGAACTTTTGATAGCCGACTCCTTGAGCACGCAAGGTGAGTATGTCTTTGAAAAACTCCAAGCCGGGATCAGGACTGAAAAGCAGAGAAGAGAAGGTACACGGCCAATCTCACTTCCAAGACGAGGAAGCGAAGTTCGAGGAGTACGATCCAGTCCGTTGGGAGATAGCGGCTGGGGAAGCTGCTACACCAAACAGTTTGGATGAAATTGAAGAACGGGTCCCCGAAAGTCCGAAACCTGCACCCATAGTCCCAGCCTCGGAACCAGATTTCGTTCGCGCTCTCAAAGATTCTACGGTGGGAAGTCAACCGTATCACAAGAAAGGAGATATACTGCGTGTGATTAATAAAACCACTCCAAGACACCTCGACGGTGAGTAGAGAAGACTTGACCGAGATTCACTGAGGCTTAGACACAGATGAGCAGATCAACATTTCGAGTTACTTCCTCTCAAGCCTCCTGGAGAAGCAGGACGAGCGCTGATTCAGAATTTCGAGCCAGCAGATATGGCAGCTGTTGATGCGGTGGGGAGAGAGGCGCGTACTGCAAAGGAGAAACACAGCTTTCGATGCGCAATAGAATGGGAGGATTGATGGACCTTGCTGGGCTTGTGGAAGCAGATAGATTCCTTGATTTACCATCCGTCTGTCATCGATGCCACTTGTTTA
Source organism: Pseudevernia furfuracea (assembly GCA_022315425.1). Taxonomy (NCBI): domain Eukaryota; kingdom Fungi; phylum Ascomycota; class Lecanoromycetes; order Lecanorales; family Parmeliaceae; genus Pseudevernia; species Pseudevernia furfuracea. The sequence continues at coordinate 1,040,915 of JAIUPT010000030.1, forward strand.
TCATCGGTTTCATAGAGCAATGGCTTTCTAGGTAAAACCCTTGGTCTTGGCAGAGTTTCCTATTTCAGGTTTTTTCCTCGCCAGCGTGTCTTGATTTTTACACGATGGTTCAACAGCGTAAAAATGTTGCGAGGAAAGTTAATTGATTCTCGGCAAGTGATGTCGGAAATTGCACCGGTGGGTCCACCGTCGCTTATATGTAATTGTCACTGGAATTAGATGGAATCAGGGGTACATCTTCCGGGCACTCTCGTCTATACCTTATATAGCCGGTCCATGGCCTCCTCCATGGTTTTTCTTGATGTGCTCCAGAGAGTAGTCGGAATTGTCAATAGAAGTCTTTAGCCCCAATTTCCGCTGCGTAGCCTGTTTTTGCAACAAAAACCAAGCGTGACCACCGCGCTAAGCCTATTTGAGGTTTTTTTTTCGCCAGCGTTGAATTTCACACGACGGGAAACCATCAAAAAACCATCAAAGAACCATCAAAAACCATCAAAACACCATCGAAACCACCGCGCTAAGCCTATTTGAGGTTTTTTCTCGCCAGCGTTGAATTTCACACGACGGTTCACCAGCAAAAATCATCGTGTAAACCATCTATCTATATTAAAGCGGTCCGTCATCTCGGGGTGCACCCTCTGACCCTAATTGGGGGGCATACATAGGGGCCTATGACCTAACAGGCGCCCCGCAAGAAAACCCCAATGGAGTTCACTCAGAGGTTACTCAGGGGTTGCTAGGGATAGCAGGGTGTATCCCGAAGCCCGCCTCTGGGTCAAGGCTGGGGTGGACTTACATACATACCCCCCAACCCACTCTACCCTCGACCCCGACCTCGCTCCAACTCGAATCCCCGTTGCGCAGCGTAGCCGGCCCCCGTCCAGAGGCTGAATTTTATGAATATTACGAGGTAGTTATTATCTGATTGAATCGACCTATTACCTTGCTGGCCTCGCGCACACTCCGCACAAATCATCACGTCACCAACGCATACATGCATACTGCATCTATATCTACGTCTTTGTTGTTGTCGTTTTCTCCGATCAGTGGTCGGAGCATCTTGCTGTCGCCGGCAGAGTGAAATATCTGCCTTTGGACAGTGTCGAATTCAATGGTTGATCACTTAATTGGCTCAAATTTTTTTCTTACTTAGCCTCTTCGATCACATTTGATCTCTTCGTGGTTGCCATCATGACAGCAGCTTCTTTCTGGCGTTCTTCTTAACCTTGTCTTTTACCCGATCATTAAATCCAAGACTTTATATCTAGCATCTTGAAGGCCTTCTTCATAAAATCAACCCGACATGCACACATTGTTGCGGAGGCCGAGGGCTAGTAGGATCCGGATGTAGCTGAGAGAGGATTCTTTGTAAAGTACGCCGCTCGTAAATAGATATAAGGGTTGAGGTGAAGGACGCGAGTTATCAATATCCTCAAACACATCGTCCGCAGAAGAGGAATTTTCGAAGAAGAATTCAATTGATTTCGTGCCACGGCGTGGTGTACTTACCGTATGTGCGCACGGTTCCTTCAGCTACTCTAGTGAAACGAGCCAATCGAAGGAAATTGAGTCAACGACTCAACGCTGTACTCCTTTCTCAAGAGCGTAATGGACCCTGGCTCAGCTCGAGCTAGCACAAGAAGTTGAGAGCATATAAAAAGCTGTAAGCCAGGACTTTTTAGTCAAACGCCTTTCATGAATTGATTATTGAACGCTGCAAGTCATGCTCCATTTATTGATGATACAGTTGAGAATATCAGTAGAATAATGATTAGAACAATCGACGACCGTCACCAGTGGTCAACATGTAAGTCATAGACTGTAATCTCAAGAATCCCACTCGTTCGCAAAGCTTCACCCACATATCACAACTGTAAGTCCATCTCAACTGCAACTGAAGCGTCATCATTCCACCCTCGTCCTCCCAGCATGTTGCCGCATCAACGACCTCCAGGAAAACCTCAAAGGTGTCTACCATGTTCCGTCTCACAATTATGGTCTTGTCCTGACCGCCATCCTCGCCTCTAAGTAACACTGCAATAGACACATGTTCATAGTCTATGACACCAGCAGCGGCACTCACCGAGCTGAAGAAGGTCGATATGGTCATGGCAGAGCGGAGCTTTATCGGCACCATCTCTGAGGTACGGCCTGGAAGCAGGACGTACAAGATGGTGTGCTCTTGTTTGTATAATGTAAGACTTCGAGGGACTTTCGCAGCGGTGGAAGGACTGTTGAAAGTGACCGAACGGACTCTCTTCAGAGAGTGATTTTTGTCAACGGTATCGCTGGCGGGGCGCTTACCCGCAGCGACTTCAGAGATCTTGGGGCCAGCAGTTGAAGTTTCTAATGGGCTCGGATTAGGTGGAGGAAAGCCGGCGTGAGGCGCAGGAGGTTCCGAAAGCGCCGATCTTGTTCTCGGTCCTTGGTAATCCGACCCTTGTGGAGCCTCGCTCTCAAGGTTCGATTCCCCAGAGGTCGTCGATGAAAAATCTTCATCCTCTCGAGAGCTAGAGTGTTGGATAGAGATTTCCTCAAAATTGGACTCCAAGTCATGTCCCTTGTCTTTGCCATTGCTGGGTTGTTCTTCAGAATCGTCCTTCAATCCAAATGCAATGGGCGCATCGTCAAACACATTGCCCTGGCCAGACCATGTACGATACGGACAGCCCACACGATTTCCATGCTTGAAGTTCCCTCCAATCGGCTTAACGATAAGCCTCTCCCCGTTGCAGTCGAGAGTGTAGTATGAAGATTAGGTTGAGGCTGTGCTTCCAAGACCTCTCTGCATGTGATGGTTCAGAAGCTCATCACACCTCCTGGGTTTCGACCTTGATCGGTTGCCCATCCCCCTATCTCGAATCTGCTCTCTCCGGATCCATTCACAGTCTTCACACCCAGCTTTTTACCAATGTGAACATGATTGTTGGCCAAAGTCAGCTCCACCAGCCCAGCATCGAGACCATCCTCTGCATTCCAGTCTTGAAAGTTCCGGGCCAACATGGCTAGATCGATTGGAGCATCCAATTCACAGGAATCCATGTCCTTTGTCATCCTCCACCTCGAACCGTGCATGGCGTGTCTTTCCGACTTCTGAACAGCCATTGCTCGCAACGCAAGCGAGAACGGTGGTTGTCTCACGTTTGTGCCAAGCTGTCGGTCGGTTGGACAGGATTCTGAAAGCACAAAGGTTCTGCCCCCGCTGACGTTTTGGGGAGTCAAAGTTCCGGCGCTTCTACCTTCGCTATCGATCAGATGGAGTCCTATTTTACTAAGACTGTCCTTAACATCGAGAAAAGAACTCTGTGGGTTACTGAAACGGTCCTTCACGCCACGCGAAGGCTTGTAATCCTCGTTGTAGAACTGGTTGTTGTGATAGCCATTCTCTCCAAACTCGTTGAGTCAATACTCGCCGTCGTCAAGCGTCTCCTAGTCGTAGACAATCCACAACGATGATGGCTTGGTGGAGATATTCCAGAGAAGAACATAGTTGGTGGTGCACTCGTCGTTGTCTTCGATCGATATCTCAGTCTCCTCGACTGGCCAGCCGAGACCTAGAAACACACAGGGTTCTCCGCCATCACCAACAGAGACATATTGAGGCTCATCTTGATCATTCCGTATCACAAGATTTCGATGATCGTTCCCGAGACCGTCGATGTTGTCATGTATCAGTATCTCAATGGAGCGCTATAAGGTGTAACTCTTTGTTTCGTTCTTGAGATCGACGATCTCGGCTTCGGTGTTCTGGGCTGTAAGTGTTTAAGTTTATAAGGTTCGACCACAGAGATGATCTCCCCCAGGCTGTTACATTAGCTTCATGCAGTAAGTAAATGCATTGCTTTGTGAATTGAGTCCCCTTTGTTTCGACTGAGGCTTTGGGCACCTTCCCCTGCTGGAATACCTAATCTGTCTCCGAATACGCGTCCGATTAGGGTTTATCGTGATCATTCCTAGGCTGAAGAAAGCTTTCAAGTTATCGCACTGATCATGAGATTATCGCAGTGATTATGAGAAACGTGAAACACATGAATACTTGCTGTCTCGATCAACTCCTATGTACAACAGATAGGCTTGAGGCCATCAATTTGCGATTCATGACTCAGAGCTACAGTGGATGAACAAGACTCATTGCTCAAACTGGAGGTCCCACAACCTTCAGCGGATGCGCCTCAGTGTTGAAGACAAATTGATTCGTGCTGTCATTGCCCGAGACCTGGAACACGCTGTCCTAGTATCTTGTTAGTCAAAATATTCTTGCATCTGGTCGGAATGCTCACCGGTGCATGTATTAAATACGAGTACTTCATGACCTCCGCAAACAAGAAGCTTTCTTGCACATTGTCAAATGATCCTCCATTCGCAGCATTGACATCCGAGATTTCCGAGAAACCTTGACCAACTCTGGTCGTTGCATTTATAGCCACGAAGGCTTCCCATGCCCAATCTTGATACATCGTGTTGCCTTTAATTCAGTCAGCCTGCCGCCCTCAACCCAACAATAGCGATGACTGCCTTACCGGTAATTCTGTACGCGTAGTAGAAACTTTCTATGACTTCTGGACGCAGATCATACAGTGGATTGGTGATGTAGAAGCCATTCGCGTTGTAGAAGGCTTCGTTGGTAGAGTTCACCCCGGTGGTGTTCCAGCTAAAAGTCTCTGGTCCGATTCCCACAAGGGTGGAGTTGTACAGATCGTGGCAGCCATTAACAAGCGCAAGCCCGAAGTCGATATAATCCTGTCGATCAAGGACTGAGCCTCCGAGAAGAAAGTTCCCGCCATCAAAGCATGTCAAATGCTCGGACGAGTTGACAAAAGTGGTGTTGACATAGCTTGCCAAGAACGTCAAGTCTGGCCGAGACGCCGCTACACGATTCTAGAGTCAGCGTTTCTCTTACAAGATGGATTCAGGAGTCCTTTGGACATGTTTGAGGTGCGAGACACCATTTCCTCAAACATGTCTTCAAGTTCGAAACCAAGTATAAAAGGGGTATTAGTGACTCAGAGATACTGCTTACGATTCGATGTTAGGTACTCGATGGTGCTGTCCGCAGCCAAGATCCAGCGGTCCGAGTAGTTGCTGTAGCGCGATGCATCATAAATATACATCTTAATCAGATACTCGTAGAAGCTATCATCCCCACCGTTCCATCCGCCAGTGGCATCTAAGAAAACACCATTCGAGATGTTCACATTAGTGCCGACGAGACCAGAGAACGGCTCGTTGGATTCTGGCAGAGGGTTCAAGAGATAAGTTTCGGCTTTCTGCGCCAGATTTCCATATGAAGGATCGTTTGTGAGGTCGGAGAGGCGTTGCCACTCAAGGCAAAGGGTTCCAATGTCAGCAAGTCCATTTGTTGTGCTTCCGTCAGTGGTCTGATTAGTGAAGTACAGATTATTCGAAGGTATACCTGTAGAGGTATTAAAGGCGAAGCTCAGACTATCTGCTAGGCTCTTCGACTGGGTCAGAAGTATGTCAACCGCTGAGGCATTTGTGGTCAAACTTGATGACGGCCCTTTGAGAAGGTCATATCCTGACAGCATTCCGGCTATATACCTAATCGTCGTCTCGAAGAGGCTGACCTCCGTGGCGGTGGTAGTATAGTCGATGGTAGCAATGTATTCAAGGATGTCGTTAATAATAGGTTGGCTCTCCATAACCAAAGCTGTGCTCAAAGCGTCGACGGCGCTAGCTCCCCAATTGTTCCTTGGATTGGTACATGTATTTGTGACCGGCTCGAGTTCATCTTGGCCCTTGCAGGTTGTGAAGTAGCCGTTCCAAGCGAACATGAAAGCATCCTTGACGGCAGCCGCTCTCTGCTGCTCGACAGTAGAGTCGGTAATGCCGCTTTGGCGAGCCCTAAGGGCTCGGTCTTTTAATGCTAGAGACTGGTATTCCGGGTTTCCAGGAGCAGGAAGCCTAAGTCCAAAGACAACATTCGCAGCTACCGAAAGCAGCGACAGAGAGGCAAGATGCATCCTGGAGACTGTTCTGTTATGCTGTGAAAAGGAAAATATTGGTCTTGCTGTACTGAAAACCAAGAGGAACGGCAGAGCAAAACTAAACAGCACAAGGAAAGCTTTAATAATGATGCCTGTCAGGCTGATCGTTGATAATATTTTACCATGATTTATTTACCAAATGTTGTTCCTTCTCTTGACGCTACTAACATCTCCGAGATGGAATCGAGAAGGAGTTCGGATGCTCCCTGTTGGAATTGCGGAGAAGAAGATTTGCTTTCTTCCCCATACTTCCCCACGTAATAATATATCGCCACGCGATATGTTGCTTTCTAGTTAAAGCCCAGCAGGGTATCATCTGCTGCTCTCATGACAACGCGCATTGCAGTCTCCGCATGACCATGGCGGCCACTCTCACAGCCAGTTGTATTTCCCTTTGGCGGATCACGTGGCTCGGTCGTTTGCCTGCTGACCACCTCTCCACAGTGGTAAATGTCCATGATCTGCTACGGCAAAACCGGGACGATCATGTGGGGAAGGTAAGGATGATCCGAAGCCAATCCATAATGCACTTGCCCGTGACCGTCTTCAGAACAATTTGACCCGTGGTTGCAAGGCAAGCGGAGGTTGGTCGACCGTCGACCTGCTTTATGGAGGCAGGTGCGCACAAGTCCCCAATTGACTAGCGTGATATGTTCTACGTACCGCCTTTTGTGTTTTTCAACGTGTACTCGGAGAGAAGGGACGGGTTTGCTAACCGTTACGACTAAACCGAAAGGTGATCACTGAGGATAAGTCACTATAATGGACTATATACATCAGTTGTAGACTTGCTAGTGTACGACCGCTCGCCCATCTCTCGGCACCAAAAGTCCTGGACAAAGCCCTAACCCTATTTTCGGAAGGCGGCCCCAGATTTGAATGTAGGGCGTTATCCGACATGAGTCTTGGCGTCCAGGACTTTTGGTGCCGACCTCCGGATTTCGGTGGTTAATTCGGGGCCGCGCATCCCCCGAGAAGATACTGATATACTGATGTTCTTGATAACAACTTGATACAGCAGACGAAATCCAAGAAAAGGTTATCAAAATCATGTTTTGAAGGAATCAGTGTCGTGGAGTTTGCCAAGCTTTGAGCAACCCTACCCCCAGTGGTCAGTCAGATCCGGTCTCGGAAGAGGCCCCCGGGTGCGCTATCCGGGCTGTTCTTCAAAAAGGGGTTTTTGGGGGCTTGCCTCGCCGGCTACAGAATGGTGGAGCATGCACCTGACACTCTGGCCTCGTGTCTATTTCGATTCTGTGGCCTTGAATGTGGTGAGCTGAACGAGATGCAAGGATGTACAAGAGTCAGATTGACTATATGTTTATGACCTCCTAATTCGTGCAGCCACAATGCTCCCAAGCAGGATCAATATAGCATGAATGCTGGGAATGCTGGGAATGCTGGGAAAGTAACCACCTCACCCTGCAACAGCAACAAGGCAGCAGAGGCAGCTATTACGCCAAACAAGCTGCCAACAACCCTGCTCGCTGCACCCTTGAATTCCTTTGGAGAGGAGCTAGCGGGGCTACCGTTTCCAGCACCTTGACTCGCAGGTGCTGTACCTGACGGGCTCGTAGAAATTGTGCGCGAAGGACTCACAGGAGCTGTTTCGTTGTTAGCAGAAAGCGGAGCGCTGCTGCCTTGCTGCCCGCTCTGTTGTCCGCTCTGCTGTCCACTCTGCCCGCTCTGCTGTCCGCTCTGCTGTCCGCTCTGCTGTCCGCTCTGCCCGCTCTGCTGTCCACTCTGCCCACTCTGTTGTCCGCTCTGCCCACTCTGTTGTCCACTCTGCCCACTCTGTTGTCCATTTTGCCCCACCTGTTGTCCACTCTGCCCACTCTGCCCACTCTGCCCACTCTGCTGTCCATTTTGCCCACCACTCTGCTCTCCACTTTTGCTAGCTTTACCAGATTTGGCGATCTGGCTTGGGCTTTCTGGAATGGGAATAATTTCCATGGTCATGACGGGAATGTGGGCACCAGCAACACCGCTTGCGAGAGCTTGGTCACCAGCCTTCGACACCGGTCCGGCGGCCCCTACTTCCGATGGGCTACCTTGTGCCGTTGATTGCTCAGGCGATGACTGCTGGGGTGCTGCTGCCTTATTACCTGACCCTGGAGACGACGCGCCGTTCTCACTGTTAGAGTTGCTTTGAGATCCAGCATTCCCAGGAGACCCCGCGCTTGGAGACGATGCACTGCTTTCACTGTTCGAGTTACTTTGGGATCCAGCATTCCCAGGAGACGCCGTACTTGGAGACGATGCACCGCTTTCATTGTTAGAATTGCTTTGAGATCCAGCATTCCCAGAGGATCCCGTGCTTGGAGACCATGCGCCACTTTCACTGTTGGAATTACTTTGAGAACCGGCATTCGATGCATCAGAAGATCCCGCACTTGAAGAGCCACTGCTACCTTCGGTCTGGCTTTCCGACTCCTCCGAAGAAGAACTTGAGCCCGCCTGTGGTGAGCTGTGGGATTCACCGGATGCTGGGCTTGAAGGGGCGTTTTCTGATCCTGCAGAACCAGGAGTTCCAAAGTATGAAGTTCCGGTGAGGAAACCGTTCGCATCGCTTGCGGGTCCTCCAGGGTTACCTGGGAAGAGATGCCCGGCAGGAGACCCAGCGTTGGTGGGGGCAGAGTAGCCAATGGCTGCATGTGTGAGTGTGCACGGACAGTCGGTAATGGTGAGAGTCTCGTTCTAATCACGGTTAGTAGAGTTCAAAGAGAAAGGAGCGGACGAACGTACTGCAGTAGCAGTGTAGACCTTTCCGCTTGGCAAGAGAGAGAAAGTGGTGGCCTCGGAGCAAGTGGTTGTCAGCGTGCTCACTATTTTGGTTGTTGTGTAGGTAGTTGGTATTGGGAGAGGTGTCGAGAGACTGGACGGCGATGCACCGCTGGGCGAGAGTGCTATTGAAAATGATGAGACTGGAGCTGGTGCAGTCGTACCAACTTCGCCTGGGGAACCAGGTGTGTTGGACGAGATGACAGGCACCGAGGTTGACTTTGTCTTTTCGGAGCAGCGAGGGCATGTAGTAATAGTGCTCGTGATCAAGCTGGTCTTCACAATGATAGAAGTCGTGCCGTTCTGGACCTCGGTAGTTGTCACTGGGCAGCTTGTCACGGTGGTGTAAGTGGTCAAGTTAGTGTAATCCGTAGACTCTGGCCTAGGGGAAACAGTGGTCCCGGATAAAACAGGGGTCGACGTTGATGACAAGAAAACCGATGCAGATGCAGAAGATCTGGGCGCAGAAGTAGTGTTTTGGTAGAGGCCACTGCTTGGAGGACCACTGGGTGGGTGTCCACTACTATTCACAGAAGGTCCACTACCCGAGGCTCCACTTGGAGAAGATGTACTCCCAGAAGCTGATGTGGACAGGCTGATATAGGCCGTGGTTGGCCCTGACTCTATAGGAGCTGGCACAGAAGACGTGACAGCTAGTGCGGATGAGGAATTAGGTACATTCCCTGAAGTTTGACCGTTTACGCTAACGGCCATCGAAAGGCTCGAGCTCGAGACGCCGACAGACGACGCAACAGGGGTAGACGAGACCCCTGTCGACGAGCTTGCGATTTGCAGGGAAGACGCAGCGTGGGTAGTAGATACAGCCTTAGTCGTTGATACAATAGGAGTGGAAGAAACAGCACGAGTAGAGTGCACGGTTGCCGAAGAAGTCACAGGTGCCGAGACCGTACACTCGGTATTTTCCAAGTAGCCCTTGAGCACATCCTAAATCCGGAATCAGCACTAATACTCCGAATCATATCTTGAGTCACAACTCGATTCTGAGAAGCTTTGAGGCAAGCTGTCAGAATAAAAGTGGCATTTGCCGCGGTCCAGAGCCCCATGAGCTTGCCCAGCTTTGATGCACCGGAATTGACTTGTGGACCCAGCAAGTTGTCTTAAAATTCAATGCAAGATAGTCTATTGAAATGAAAGGAATCACTTCGGAATGGAACTCACCGCATACGGTTGACCGTTGATCTGATTATTCTGGGAGAAAGTTGCCTCGTAGATCATGACACCGCCAAATTCATGCTTGTACTCGCACTGCAACGCCTTTATGATTTCATTGGCTTCATTTGGCTGGAGGTACATTTTCGTGTCATACGCTGCTCCTGGCGCCGCGGGAAGACCCAGGTAGACTTTGGTGTTCGGGTTGGATGAGTGATCATGCACGAAATCTACCCAGCTAGCGAACGAGATGTTCGTATTTGTGCCGTCATAAGAATGGTCGAAATATGCTCGAGCAGAGCATTGAGGTGTGTTGTAGAATTGGACGAAGAGAAAGTCAAACGGTGACGTTTCTATCGCATCAGCCAGATGGACGTCCGGAACTATGCACTCTGGATACAGATTCTGGAGTCAGCACAGCCCATTCAAGAGGGACTTTCGACTCCTGAAACAGGTTTCGAGGACAGCAACTTCAAAAACACCTTTGCCGACTCAACATTTACGTCGAAAGAAGGGAACTGGGAATTTAAATATACGTACGAGGGGCTGCAGAAACGTAGTATGTCTTTGATTTGTCAGTGTCGTAAAGAGTCCGTAGGGTATTCACCATCGTGCCATACCCCCGATTCAGATCTCCAGGATCCTCTCCGGAGGCAAGAACGCTTTCTATGTCAAAGTCGAAACCATCAACACTAGCATTCCCGAAAGGTCGAGGAGTTGTCTTGGAAGGATCCTCTGGCCCAAATGCCTCCCATAAGAAAGTAGCAAATTCCGCCGCAGTTACATCACTTTCGAGGTGTGAGTTGTTCGGAGTAGCGCCACCTAGGGACAGAAGAATTTTTTTGCCTATACTTTGACAGTAGGTAATATTTGGGCCTACGCCAGGGCAGTGGCTGAGTAGTAGACTAGATGATCCATTGATATTCTCGTATGTTTCCGATCCACATTGATTGCCAAAGTTTGTCCCAGGGTATCCACCGCTCTGGTCCGGGAAGACGTTTACGAAACCAATTTGGATGATATCGATGTTGTCGTCATCGCAGAAGAATTCGAGTGGTTCCTGATTTGGCCCTTGACCCTGTCGAGAATTTTGTCAGCAGCCTTCATGTCATTCTGCAGGTCCGAGACGCACCCAATAGACTGCCATGTTCGTGTTCACTGAAGCGTCGAACGTAGCAAGCGCAGATGGAAGCAAGATAGATGCTGCAGCCATGATGGCTAGGGGCTTGAAGTTGGACATTTTGTTTGAGATCAGAATTAGTAAAAAATTATACAAAGAAGGAATGGAAAACAAGAACAGCTTAGAGAGCGTAGATATTCGGAAATGTCAAAGAAAGGACGCAAACAAATGTTTGCTGGCAATGAGTGACAGACACTGTCGAAAATCAAAAGCAGCGAGACGATGAAGAGGAGAAGGGAGAGCACAGGTGGGAAGGCAAAAGGATAAGGTATAACAAGATGAGAAACTTTGTGAGCCGAAACCTTTCGGGTGGAGGAGCGTAGGAGTTTCCATAGTCAATGTTGATTGGTCTCTTGTTTTCAAGCGTCCCAAAAAGGTGGTTTGCCAAGGAAGCTAAGGAGATTGACAGCCAAATCAAATCTCTTTCTTTCTTGACTTGGGACTTCCCCAGACGATCTGACGAAACGTGTGTACTCGTACGATAGCCGCGGGTACCTGCAGCGTGCCCTAGGCCTAGGCCCCTAAGTGCTCAGCCGTCCAACTTTTGATGGAAGTATGTAGCGATATATAATTTGCGGCTTCTGGATGAATACGAGGACTAGAAAAGTACCTTAAGATTAAGGGGCCCGAGGGGCCGAACTCACTCTAACCTTACTCTAACCTATGTCCCAGAAAAGTAAGGTGGATATATTGGTCATTAGTGCGATACTAGTGTACAGCGGCACCAATAGAGTATCTCGAGTATGTGACACCTAGCCATCAATTCCCTCAACCCCTCCTACCTTCACCTTCTTCAACTTCATCCTCGCCTCTCTCATCTGACTGAAAAGACTCAAGTCCAACGGCAATCTGTCCCCCAACCATGTCGCTCGTTGGGTATGATCTCTCTGTAATACCCTCATCAACGACATCCCACGATTAGAAGTCCAGAAGTCCGTGAAGACGGGACACTCACCTCAGGATCATCCGTGTTTGGATGTACAAGCGCACTCAAAGGTCCCCGATTGATCACCAGCCAAGCTACAAACGCACCAAATTGCGCCGGTGTAAAAACGTTGACCTCGAACATGCCAACCGGATGAGGACCGATCGGTTTGTCCCATACGCGGTAGATGCGGAGTTCTGGGAATTCATGGCGGATGCGGGTCCACAGCTCGTGAGCGAAGGTGCTTTGGGCTTTGTGTTCCTGTGGCCGGTTAAAGTGGGAGGAATAGGATGGCTGGGGATGTTAAGTCGTTGAGGAGAAGGCGAGCGTGATGTTGGCATGGAAAGAGGGGGGGAATATTTCCGTACCTGGAAGAAGTAGATATGTATATCAAAGCCTACGGGCAGCAATCAACATTCTCCTTCGGAAGCCAAGACTTCTTGTCTAGCAAACCTCCCCTTATCCCATTGTCAATGGGGTCAACAAATTCCTCATAGGCTTTACTCAGGGCGTTTGTCTTCGGATTAACAAAGCTTTTACTATCATCATTTTTCTCGCTTGTGATTGGTCACCCTTACTAATCCTCCGAGACATGAATGGGATAGCGACTTACTCAGATAGCGGAGGCAGATGCTCATAGCCTTTGAGCGGCGATGGGTATATATACTGGAAAGTGTCTGTCATATTTAACTTTGTGACTTTTTTCGTACTCACTTAATTAGTTCCCTGAGAATTTAATGGCCTTGATCACTGTCTTCTGTATATATATGCGGGTTCAACGGAGAGAAAAATTGCGCAGGTGATCAGATCGGAGAGCTCGGAAATCATCTATGTCCGAGTATTTGTCATGTTTTATATTGACTAATGCTCGACATACCTTCAGTGCGGCGTCTTGTCACTATGGAAATGATCACACGAATTTATTCTCTGTAGGATGCACCTTTTCGTAGGTTACCATTGGCTAGCTCGTACCTAGCCATTCTTGGAAGTCTACGATTGAAATGTACCAAAGAGACCGGAAGCAAGAGCTCTAAGACATTTAAATCCACTAAAGAGGCTGTAAATCTAGATTTGGCCCCATCCTTCATCTCGACTACAGGCAAATTGCCAAAGAAAAAAAAGTAGATCTGAGTGTTGGCATTTTCTGGTTTGTAGATACCAATGGATACCAAACCAACTTAATTTTGCCATCCATAGCTGAGTAGAATCCAAGCAAAGCCTTTTCCGAATAACAAGTCTCGACCAGTTCATTACAGTCCTATCGCTTCAACAGCTACTTTCTTTTAAGAAGTTGCCAGGCTACCTTGTGTCTCACCTAACGCGATAACCCCCCCCCCCTCTGTCTCCGATGCGGTTGCCAGAACGGGGCGTGACAGTCGTGATAGTCGTTGTAGGCCGCTTCTAGATGTTCATCATCCGCTAGGCGCTTGAAGGAGCCGCGTATGAAATGGCGATGGGCCTGACAAAATGTCGGATATACTGGCATTGCCAATCTCTAGTCTAGTAACACATAGCATTTTGCGAACTGCTCGAAAGCACACACAACGTAGCTCTAGACTTTACCCAATGATGTTGCAAGCGGCTTGTTGGGATTTGGGAATTAGTGTACGACTTTATGACTTGCTAGACTAAGGCTTCATCGTTTTCATCGTTTTCAGTAAGCCAGTAATGGCTGGATTTTGCAGTGCGCACAAAAAGTGCGGCATGACATGATCGGAGCGCTGTTCTTAAAGAACTTGACAAACTCAGTAACCACTTCTTCGGCATGGAGTAATTAATCGATGCGAACGTGAAACCACATGGAATTTTTGCACTGTATGTGCTTCTCCCATAATACCTTCATCAACGCTGCTTGGGAAGGCGACCTTTCATTCTGATCCTGACATGTGTCGCCAGGCCTACAAGCCGCCCACAGCTTTGCAAGTCTTTTGATCTAGACCTTTTATGATTGCGCTTCTCTTTGAAAAGATACTGGGGTTCGTACATACCTCCGGGGGTCATATTTGTTACAGATCTAGACTTGAGAGCCTAGGCAGAAGCTACTCGTCGGGTCAGAAATGGTTAGCAATGTGTGGGACAAGCTCTGGTTGGAGGCGTTCGAACAGTTGCATTCGGAGTAGTCTCGTAGTTCTCGTCAGGCGGCAAGTCTTTTGGCATTGACCAAGGTAAAAGACGTTCAGAATCCCTCTCCCAGTAGTATGACAGTGGAAAACCCGGTCATACCCAATCTTGTCCGTCCTCGCACGATGTCTGCCTAAAGGGAGACATTTTGCTGGCTTTGGCGGTGTGGACCCGATGTTGATCACTGATCACAGTTGGCTATGCAGCAGAGGACTGCAAATAAGTTGAATGGGTCAAATTGACTGACCCCCAATGAGATTGAAGCGGCAAAATGAAAACAAGATATGTGAGAATCTGGCCTCAAAAGTTTCGCAACGGGAGAGACTGCTGCCCTCATTTTCCTGCCTTGGCAGGTAGGTAGTCCAGAGTATGAACGTGATAGACTAAGTGCAGCACGCAAAGTCGAGGTCCTTTGACAAGGAAACAATCCTTCTGGGGTGTCCTTATTCAGAACAATTGATTACTGGATGACGATCTATATGATGTCAATCCATAGGCCTTCTACCTTTTACTGGAGGCTCACGTCGATCCAGTCCGATGAACTCATGGTAGTCTATACAAACCGCTTCCGACCAATTGATGCCACAACACGATGCACTCCCAGACGCCATCGCTGGTGCAGCCGCGAGCTGCGAAGCTCCGTTTAGCCTGCAATGAGAACCCATAATAGGAAGAAAATCTACCAAAGTGATTAGCACTTTCGCTCGTAATGGGAAATTGAAAGCTTGTAAAGTCTACCATAAGAACGCCGAACATCTTGGCCACAAGCCACCTATTACCAGAAACCCTCGACCAGTACTTCATGAGCTCGCGTTGTGCACCCTGCACGTTGTCGACCACATCTTCTGTGTTGGCGTCTATGCGTTGTATTTGTTCGCTGTAGAGATATCAGCATCCTCTTCAGCTTGTATAGAAGGTACATTAACCCTTGCTCGGATACCATAGCCGCCAGTTGCCCGAAGACACCCCCTAGTTCATTGATAGTGCGCTCAATCATGTCTATTGCTTCGCCTCGCATATTTATGTACGTATTCTGCGGCTGTGCTTCTTCCATCATTAAGAGTTGTTGGTCCGATTGCGCACCAGTTTGCATCAGCGCTGATGAAGAGCCAGGATCGAGATTCAGTATGTCGTGATTCGAGTTCTGGTAGCCAGGCTGTGGGGTCCTAGATTTTGTAGGAGTACTGTATAGAGGAGATGCAGATTGTTGCGAATTGAGCGATGGCTGAGAATGTGCTGAAACGGAAGAGACAAAGTTTTCTGTGCGCGATCGAGAGGCTTGAAGGTTCTTCGTGCGGACTTCTAGTACTTCCTTGAAATTGACGCCTACGTCGGCAAGCTTGCCTTGCAGCAGTACAACAACCTGATTGAAAGTAAACACCCTGTTCCATCTATGTTCATGGGAGTACATACGTTTTTGTTATGCTCTCCCTCTTGTTCTGCGCCACTTCTTGGAGTCTGAGTTTGTTGTGATTTCGATAGTGATTGCAAGGAGGAAATTTGCGAATTGAGTGATGAAAGGTCCTGCTTAATAACATAGGTGAGCTCGTTAATTTCAACAGGCCTGTCGTCGAACAGCGTTTTCCGTTTCGCCACTTTTCTCAGTAGTCAGTACAGATTCTTATATATGGTAGATTGGTTAAGGCGCCCTGAGCTTGATTGCTCCGGGTCTTTGTACGCTTAAACAACATGAGCCTGTCACGTACATTCCGCCAGCCTGCCCAGTTTCTCCATTGTTCCCGTGATGCCACGCCCTATCTCCGCAGCTCTCCTAGCAAATTCTGACCGCGCGCCTCTTCTTGCCCCTTTGATGTCGCCATTGGGAGAACCACTGGCCGTTCGCTTTTGTGACTCTATAAGCAGCGATTGTCTCTGAGCGCCAATTTTTGTCGAAGATTGCCGCTTTTGCGCCTGGGCTAGAACGGCTCTGAATTCGGCTGTTCGGTCTTGTATTGAAGTTGTGGTCATCTTTGAGCAAGGCGCTCACACAGCAGATGAACTCGTGCTCTAGTCTATTTTAATAATGGGTGCTTGATATTTAGGTAGACTTCAACGAAGGATGCAGTACCAGAAAGCTGGACAGAGAGGCGGGGCGGGAAGATTAGGCACCAGTAAATGAACGCTGGACAGTTAGAGAGCAGGGGATATTCTTGATGCTTCGGTTTTCGTTAGAGACCGTTAGACCACGTTGTTGTACAGATACTAAGGCAGTTCAATGCTCGACCTTTGTGCGGAGAACCTATTACGAATGTTGTCAAGAAAGGAGGAACTCTATCTCGGTGGATTGTCGGCCCGTAGCGCCGTTAGAGACAAATTCCAGAAACCTGGCTGCTGTCAGAAATGTGCTGAGCCCCGTTATGCCATGCGTTGCTCGGGTGGGAAAATTTCATTTACAGATCTTCTCAAGATCTAAGCCATCAGTGCACTGCTTACAAGAGAAGACACCGGTAGTGATTTTCTCCTTGCTGTCACCCCCCGTTGCCTCTCAACAATCTCGTATAATCATTACGGGCGCGGCAGTCGCCAAACCACGCCCAAATCAGATTCGACGGTTGAGATTGTGATTCGATTCACTGCAATCATCTTCTGTATGAATGCAGTGATTTAATTTCATATCACCAGTTGAGGCTTTCGTGTAAGCCCAGCGCTGGCATGCGGGGTTTCGAAACACAAGACTTTTCATTGGGTCTACCCAACCATTGCTGTGAGTGGCTACCCACAACCTTTTCACATGCGAAGCACAACCCTAACGATGCCTTTTCGTAGTTTAGGAGATCAGCAGAAATGTCACAGCAAGTTGCAGTCGGTGGGCATCCCCCCACCTTCAATACCAACGTCAATCGTGCCAAGACGAAGAAATGGGTAGAGGCCAAGTCATATTCTTATGACGGTGACGATTGGGGTGATGTTGATGACTACGATGAATACGGAGGCTATGATGCGCCAGATCCAGAGCCGGCGCCAGAAGTAAAGCCCACAGGGCTCCGACAGCGAGGCCAGTCAGCGAGTCACATGCCCCAAGATCCCTACTCTGCCCGTCAAGATCCATATCAATCACCAGTCGACACCAGAATATATGGCAATATGACTGGACCAGCCGGCCGGCAACAACACCAGCAGTATGGCAGCCGGAGCGTCACGAATCCCCAACCTCAAGCTCCTACGATGCGGAAGATGAATTCTTTTGACCCCGAAGAAGAAAGGCGGGCTTTCTCAGCTGGTGGACCGCCGCAAAGCATGGGAAACACTGGCTTGGGAACCCAACCCCCTTCTCAGCACAATCAAGGCCAGAACATCGCGGCGCATGACTTCCAATCGAGTCAAAACTACCCCAATCAACGTCCCCAAGGCCAGCCTAGCCCCGCTCGACCTTCTGTGCATACGGCAAGTCGTCCAAGCATGGATGACCCGGCAAGATATGGTGGACAGCCCCAACAGCAAGCTGGGAACTATCAAAGCATATATCCTGATCAGCCACGGCAACCGGGTAGTAGAACGCACTCCATGGCGAGCACCAACTCAGCACTAGAATTTCATAACAGACGTGATTTCTCTCCCTCAGCCATGCCACCACCCCTGCAAACTCGTGGCTCGCCTTCGCCCCATTCGAGATCTTCTTCCAGTCACCCACCGCGCAAGAGCAGTCTGAGCCAGGAGACTGCGCCTTCTTTACCCTTTGGCGCACAAGCTGCATCAATGACTGAAACAGGAGATACAGAGGACAGTTTACCTCCTGAAAGTGAACGTGCGGTCAGTGGTGCTGGCAAAGCATTGCCTTTTGTTCGACCAGCAGATATATACAGGCGCATGCAAGAAGAGAAGGAGAAGGAACGTCAATCACAAGAATCAACAAGACCTAGCATGGATGCTATCATGGGCAAAGCAAACGAACGTCCAGCCCTTGGAAATCCACAGGACAGTGAGGCCAGCCAGCGAGTAAAGCCAACTTTGGATCCGGTTACGGAGCGGAGAAGCGAGTACGGTTTAGAGGGAGTGAATTTAAATGAGCAATCGAAGCTTGAAGAGCGACGTCCTACAACGTCGAAGAAGTTCGAGCTGCCAAATCGCAAGTCGAATCCTAGTTCCCAAAGTCCCAGTAGTTCACTTCAGCCTATGCTTCCTGATGTCAGTCGGGTTTCCGGCTTTGGCGAATCATTCTTCGGTTCAACAAGTGGTTCTCATGAGCCGTCGCAAGAGGCTTTCGTGAACTTGACAGGGCCCACCGCTTCCACGCCCGCACAACATGAACAGAACAAAGCAACACCAGAGAAGGATTTGAGAAACCAACCATCTCTGGGATTCACTTCTGCTGTACATGAAGCTTTTGATAGAGCCGAAGATCAGGTACCACCTACTCCGAGTTCTGCGGCAGGCTCTACAGTTGGACGTAGTGCTAGCGGAGGTACCAGTGCTGTGAGCCCAATAATAAGCAGAGGCCCAAGTACAGCTACGGACAATTGGGATCCCAGGCTTCCAGGGATTGACGACGTGACCACTCCAACGACAGTCGATGCGCCTGAAGGAAGCAGCTCAAGGCCACTGTCTTCGACTTCGCTAAGCACCCCGAAACAGATTGCGAGGAAGCCGTCGCCGTCACCAGCAACGATGTCTCAGTCGACGGACTTACCCTCACCGTCATTCGTTCCAGGTCATCGAAGAGATCTAAGCACTCCGAGTCCAGACAACAGCCCTGCGAGAACACCAGCGCTTGAAGTCAATCGTCAATTACGACAACCGCAAGAAGTCGAGCTTGCTGCAGCGACTCCGACTGACCCAAGCTTCAGTACTAATAATAGCTCAAACGTGTCCGAGGTTGCTGAGCAAGAGCCAATCTCTACACAACCCACCGAAATAGCGTCAAGAGGCAGGTCTGATATTCATGTGGATACTCAACCTATGGCCAAGAATTTTTCGGGAAAAGCTGACCCAGCAGACTCACCTATTCCGTATCCTCAGAACTATCTCCGGACTCGTACAGACTCGGGAAGCAGCAAAAGAGTTCGTGATCTGGCAGACAGATTTGAAAGCGGCAGCCGACCTGGATCCGCACACTCAGCTACACCGCGTAGCAGTGTGTTTGGAAACACCATGCAGAAAGACGATCTCGTTCCTTCTCGTCCACTAGCTGATCGCATGGAGAGCTTCCGACCCCATCTACCTGGTGGATGGGAGTCGTCCGCTTCCATTGCTTCAGCAGCGGCGCTCAGACGACCGGAACCTACAATGAACCGTAACCAACCCGAGTCAATTGAAACCACTGGTGGGCCTACAGATGGTATCGCCTCGTCTGCGGATCAAGCTCCTTCGTCTATGTCTCAGATCAAAGACGCATCTGAGGAAGCCTTCACAGCTGTAGCAGCAGCCGGAACTGCATTAGCCGGTGCTTTTGCCGCAGTTGTCGGAATGGACCAACACAATGGGCCTGAAGCTTCGACAGCCGAAACGTCATCAGACAAGAAACCGGACGAGAGAACATCCAAAGACTTCGGAGCAGCCATTCACAAGCCCAACGTTTCCATGAACACGGTCGTCAACCCAGAGGCTACAAAATCATACCTGCGAGACCCCGTGGACGATGAAGCGTCGACTGCGGCTCCCACTCCTCTCGTGAACGATACATCTCTTCATCGCACCGACTACTCTGAGACTTCAGACTACTTCTCACCTCCTGGAAATCAAGAGCACCCCGATTGGGCAGGTCGGAGCGTAGGAACGGCGCCAGCAAACCGTCTATCGAGGTTGCCGTCGCTCAGCACCGATACAGGGGTTCCTCAGTACGAGTCTGACAGACTGCGCAGAGAGATTGTCAGAGAACTAAGTCCCATGATTCCTAGTGAACCGACAACCGCGCAGTCGGATTACTCAAATTACGAAGATGCTTCAAGATTGTCCACAAATCAAAGCTTGCCTCGTCCAGGCCATGAGAGCGGAGTCCTTCCAAGGGAATATGAGAGTTATTGGAATGACGCGAACAGCGACGATGATACGAGTCACCTCAGCGGCGAGCCAGGCCAACTGGAGGATGCCACAACTGCGCGCCGCCAGCAGGGCGCCGCAGTCATTGGTGAGCCTTTGCGTCTACGTCACGTCGAACAAGACACTTCAGCTGGTGAACCCCTGCATCTAGGTCGACTACAACAGGATGTACCCTCTGGTCCTACCAGCATGGGTGAAGGCGCTCGAGACAGTCCTCAGGTGCTACAACATCGGTTCTCCTGGGAGCAACCCCTGCAGTCTCCACAACCCATTCCTACAGATCCAAATACGATCCACGAAGCTCCAAATGCTTCAGTGTCTGCATTCCCAAGGTCTACAGATTCGGATACGGCCCATGAAGCTCCAGATGCTCCAGTGTCTGATTTCTTAAGGTCTGCGGTATATTCTGAGGGCCAATCTTTCCAGCCTCAAGATCCTCCCGGAGCTTCTCGGCTGTCCACAATGCCCAAACTAGCAGATGCGCTTGAGAATGACGATCCGAGAGTACTTGATCGAGATGCGTCGTTCCCCGAGAGTCAAAACGATTTAGGTCAACATGATGAGACAGCGGGTTTTGAGAAAGAGTTGCCGGACTATAATTCTGGCTTAGAGTTGGCGCCGTCATTATTAGAGAAGGAACACGCAGGGCAAATCGACTCTGGCTACGATGGTGGCACGAAATACATGGGCCAACAAACCCCAATGTTGCAGAGTGAACAGAGGCAAGACTTGGACCCGCCTTTACTCGAGCCTTCCCTACCCGAGCCTCCTGTACATGAACCTCCTCGGACATTCGGCGCACAGGGCGATGAGCTCTCACCTTTGCCACCTGCCAATGCCCAACCCAAAATTGCAGCTTTCCGGGAAATACTTGCTTTAAAGTCCCCTTCTGAACGCATCCGAGCGTACAACGACACTCGAGAACAGTTCGCCAACCTGAACACTGGCCTTGCGCATTGGCTTACTACCACCTCAAATGATCTTCCCGAACATGCGGATTTATGGACAAATTCTGCACGTCGTCCCGCCGTCCAGAGTCACAAGCCATCTCCCTCAAGGTCAAAGCTCGGGGGGCTACTGCAAAGTGGAGGTCATTCTAGTCAGCTATATCCAAACAGTCCACAGTCAACGTCAGAGGGTGCTGCAACCGGCAGTGCTCTAGGCAATATCTATCCCCAAGGATATTCGCCCTCCGTGGGATCGAGTGGTAAACTCTCCAGTCAGCAAGTTCAGGCCAAAGGCAAAGATTTACTGCACACTGCAGGCGTTTTCGGAGGAAAGGCAAATGTTGCTGCAAAAGGATTGTTCTCCAAGGGCAAGAGCAAGCTCAGAGGCAGCAGTGGTGCGGAAAAGGTATAACCTTTTCCCTTTCATGTGGTCCATATTTCGATCCTTGCCCATTCAACGTTTCTACAACCGGTGCCTTGGCAAGCGTGAGGGTCTAAATTTAGCACGTGTATTTGTATCAGCAGAAAACGAATGTCAGAATCTCGGTCGAATACCGATCGATCGCCGTTCACTGATATTTCTTCTTCTTCTATATGACTGACTTTTGTTTCCCCAAATGCAGTGATTGATACTTGTGTTGTGTCAGGCTACCCCCGCTCCACCCCAACCCTTTAGCCCCGACCCCCGAGGAATGCAGCAACAGCCAAGGATTAGCGAAGCACCGCAAACCACCCAAAGCGTTAGCAGGGCCACAACCTCGTCTGACATTCAGACCCCCCAGCACCTGCGTGCCGGCTTTGACAGAAGTACAGCCCCTCCCGCCGTTCCACCCCTGCAAGACCCTCCCGCCATTGTTAGCAGATTCGACTCCGAGCCAGGCGTTAAAGAACCCCCATACAAGCACGTCGATCCTAACAGAGCAGCGAATCAAATATCATCTCAAGAGTCTCAGCCACTGCCCCAATCTTCTGGGCAGAAATCGCCTCGAGATACGCCTTCTCTTGAAAGTTTCACACAGAGTCAGGAGGGGGATGATGAACGTAGCGAAGAGTCCATTCCTACAAACCAGGAACACCCTCCAAGGGCTTCTAGTCTACACCTTAAAGGGATCACTAGTCAAAGGCAAAGTCGGTTTCCGCAAACCCCAGCGACCACCGGAGACAATGGTTCCATTTCTCTCAAAGACAGACCGTTAGTAAATTCGTACGTTGGATCTCCTAAAGAAGTCCAGACCCCAAGGTCCGCTACCAGCAGCAATAAGACACCCACCCAAGCGACCTTCACGGATGCCGGCCAACCTGCTATACCAGCTGGGTTTCCCATTACAGGTGACGGATCCAGCATCCAGCATCATAGACGTGCGGGATCATCTCCAAGGTCCTTTCCTCAGCCACAGTCAGGCTTTTCTGGCCAGACTCCAAGCAACAATTCTCGATGCCAAGAGCCTGAAGCCGCTCCAAGATTCTCACAGGATTCCGAAGGCACGTTTCATACAGCAGGTAGTGGGGATGGCCTTCCAGAGACTTCATTGCCAATCCTGCATAATCTACAAAGCCAACCGGCTGGTCTCGATCCGTATTCGCAAGTCCCTGCAGATATGAACATGCCACATCAGTCAGAAATATCCCCAAGGGAGATTTCAAGTTCGCCTACAAACGTGCAAAATGGCAGACCGATTCCCTTGATACGTGATTCGCTAAATCCTCAAATACCATCACAAGACTATTCATTGAGAGGCCCGAGTATCGACAGTGATCTGGGTCATGTAAATTATGACCATCCACCATCCCCTTTGACGCCACGGCAGCCAACTAATTATGGTGTTCCTGAGCAGAGAGGTCGGACTGGTCCTATTCATTACGGCATCGATCATGATTTCGACCGACCAAGCGATACGGAACGATCGCGGAGCCGTTCATCATCTTACCCCAGAGAGCTACAAAATATACGACGATCACAAGATTCCCGTCCATCTCTAGATCCTAATATCCTAGAGCACCCTGCCTTCCGGGCAGTTGCTGAGGGTAATGGTATGCCTGCACAATATTACGGTGGGCAGCTTACACATCAAGAAACTTTAACTCCACGTCAACAGGCAGCAGAACACGTGCTTGTGGGCCGTGGACCAACTGTAGGGAGACGTTCAGGGAGTAAATCACGATCTAGGCGCGGCTCTAGAAGTTCTGCGTTCTTCAAAGCCTTCACTAGCCCATCGAAATCAGATCAACCCCCTTTGCCAAACGCGCCAGATAGTCAACCTAGCTCGTCGCCCAGAGATTCTCCTGCCATAGGAGACAGGAGGAGTAATAGGCTCAGCATCTTCCGTTCTCGCAGTGGGAACATGGGAAGTGGAAGTGGAGATAGCCGCAGCAAGGAAAATATGGCACCTCGGGATGCTTCACCCCGAGGTTCTTTTACACAAGTCGCATATCAAGTCGGTCCAATGACATCAAGGCGCGTTGAAGAAGACGCTTCTTCAAAGGGTGTATCAAACAAATTGAGCAAGAAGCTACAAAGGGCATCGACGTCCGCAAAGCCAGAACCAGACAGTGGGAAGAAGAAGAGGTTCTCGGCCATTGGGGTAAATGTTCAGTATCCCGTTGCGTAATCAGTTCACTAACGAGTATCAGACACTCTTTGGAGGTCGAAAACGACAGAGCTCCACTCTGCAGTCTCGGCCCCATCCTCAGCAATCTCCTCCAAACCAGGCGCAACAGCGTGACCCGTATAACGTAGTCCAGCCGCAAAGGCTCGAACGAGACGACCGTGGACCGCCTAGGGAGGAACATATTCAGCCACCCCGTGAAGGTTACTATGCCCCCGGTCGCCAGGATGGAGGATCGCCACAAGCCGCTGGTGCATATCGTTCGTCCAATTCTGGATCACGACAAAACGGGCAATCACACCCAAGAGCTCCAGACGCCCCAGCTTACGTACAAGACTCGGCACTTAGAGTACGCCAGCTAATGTCACCAGTCGAATACCCTCAAAATGCAGCCATGCCACGAACTTCAGCGACTTTCCCTCAACGCAGCCCTCAGCATTCATCTTTCAGTGTGCCCAGGTCATCGACATCTAACCAAACGAGAACCGGCGAAGTTTTTCCTCAACGTCCTGAGCACCAGAGAAAGGCGTCAGGCAGTTCCTGGACACGCTTCTCGACTCATGCCCGATCGAAGAGCCGCCAAGAGCAAGCACGGCCGCCATCAAATGGGGCGCTGTCGTCTCCGCCTCCCAAACCTTACGCACCTGCGCCCCCATCCAATACCCCTGCGACTGGTCGACGGTCGTTCCAAGAACCTGTGCGCTCCGAGTCTCCACCTCCGCCACCTCCGCCACCCAAAGACGATTGGCATCGCCCTCATCCTCGCGATTCCACCGGTCTCTCGCCCCCGTCAACCAATCAACACGCCTACCACCCTCCATCTTCCTCACAATCCTCTATCCGTCCCGTCCCAACCCAACAACGCCGATCACTTCCTCCTCTACAAACGAACGTCCGCAGTAACAACTCTCGCAATAGCGCGATCGGGTCTGGCAGAACGCTAACACCAGAGGAAAAGCGCAAGTCGCGCCAGCTGGAGATTGAGAGGAGTAGCATTCCGCCGCAGAGTCCTGCGAGGAACATACCCAGCCATGTGCAGGAGATGGATGTTGAGGATGAAGAACCAGTGATGTCGGCGACGAGTTTTCCGGGACAGATGTGGCAGCCGAGTTATGCGCATTGGGATGAATGAGTGGATTGGTTCTTCTGCACAATCCTTGACTTCGTGGAGACGTGCAGTGTGGATATTAAGAATGTGTGTGTGCATGCTGGTCTTTTCTTGTATTTAAATAGTGCAAGCATGTGGGGATACCATTGTGAAGCTTGGGCAAATTGATTGATTAGTCTAGACCAACATCTTTGCTAGATCTACTGGTTCATCAACAGCTGCTTCGATCTGGCTGTCTCGTCGATATACATTCACAGTCCCTGTATTCTTACAACCGCACTTAATTCTAATTCCCCGCGGGACAGATTCCTTTCGATCCTCGGGGATGAGCATGACTTCCGATGGATAGACATGAGGGATGGCGAAAGCACTTGACGCAGCTAATACAGTCAGACCAGCCGCTGTAGAGTACACAGCAAGCTGAGGGGTATCATAACTTTCAAATCGACCAACCAAAATTGAAAGCATAATACAACAGTCTTCCCTGGATGTGAGCTGGATACCCTCGCCTGTTGCCATCTGCCCCTCCACTACCTGCTCGCTCGTTCTCAAGAAATTTTCCCAATCCTCTTCCTCGCCACATCCATCTTCCCCTGCACCCTCGTCACATCCTCATCCAACATCCCCAACATCTCATTCTGCACCGCCAACTCCTCCTGTATCTGCACCCCCAACTCCTTCTGCCGCGCCACCGCCCGCGCCAGCACCATCACATCTTCATCCTGCTCCTGCATCATCTGTTTCTGCAACTGCAGCACGCCCTGATTATCAAGCGCGCGCGTCTTATCGCTCTCTTTCCCCAGCACGCGGCCGGAGGCCGGTTTCGGAGGACCGAGCAGGGCCGTGCTGTCGGATTTATCCGCGACGGTCTTGTCAACGGCGGATTTGGCCACCATGGCCGAGAGCAAGTTTTCGAGGCCTTCTTTTTCGCGCTTGGCGCTCGAGAGGAGGTCGCGGCGCCGGCGGAGCTCGCCTTCGCCGAGTTTCGGGGTGCCCCATGAGGAGATGGAGGATAGGTGTTCGAGACCGGTGTCGAGGGTTTGAATCATGGTGCCTGCTCTGACGAGGAATTTCTTGGCTTGGGCGGAGGCTTCGTGCTGGGCTTGCGTCGTGGAGGCTTGGTCCCGCCGCGTAAGATGGAGCCGGGCGTCATGTAGTTGAGCTTTGAGGTCTCGGTGGTGATCGAGCCATACGACAGGGTCTATTACCGGATGGCTGCCGCCGGGTCCGTTCAGGGCGCTGTGGAGCGTCGATGTGCTTGAACGCGAGGTATTATTGCTGGGTAGATTGAGGAAAGTCCGCCATGCGCTGGTGTTCCGCCATCTTTCATCATCTGATTCGTTTATCGTCTTGAGATATATTTCGAGCCCTTTGCGGCGCTCTTCTGTGAGTTGGGGGGAGGAGGTCGTGCGGGTGAACCATGATTTTGAGGGCAGCGGAGCTGGAGGGGCGGCACCAGCTTGGGATGTCAGGACGTTTTGGAGGGTGGTGAAATCGGTGTAGCGTTTCTGAAGAGTGAAGGAGCGGAGGGGCAGGCGGAGAGTAATGTTGTAAAGGGTGTAGAGTTTGGGAGTGGAGGAGGTTTGGGTGGTGGGTATAGAGATTTCGATCTGTTGAGTCATGATGTGGTTGCTATCGTGAATACATTGGGAACAGCTTCGTCTGTCTACCGAACCAAGTGTAGAGACGTTTGAACAACAGGAAGCGTGTGTTGATGGCTTTTGAAAATGCGCATCACTTGACAGCTGAATTACGGGACCATACGGTAGCCTAGGACTTCCGAAGCGAAGCCTGAGAACATCTCTAAGCTACCATTGAGTTGCCACTATTGTTTGTCAATTCTTCTCCATGACCTTGACAAGGCTCTCATCGACCCTAGGCCAATATCCCGTTGAGTAACATCTGTCCCAACTTTTCGTAAAGATGAACTCCCAACCTCTCCTCTAGAAAGTCTCCTGATCGTCCACCACTCCACCTTCCGCCTCTGCGGGTATTTCAAATCCTTCCTGTAGATGGAAATGTAAATTAGCGCTGCTTGGTCTGAGTGTAGAGAGCACGAATGCCCGAGCCATACCTCTGTGGAATACAAAATCGCCTGAATATGTTTCACCAATCCATCCTCGGCCTTCTCAATCTCAGGGTCCTGGTCGACAGCCTGCTGTAACAGCAACTCGATATCCCTTAGTTTGCTGAAATAGAAGTCTCGTTCCCTCTCCAGCCCTTCGACGGTCTGCTTGAGCTGAGTGTTTTCCGCTAACACAGCCGCGGATGCACCCCCCGTCGGCTGTCTTGCTCCTCGCGCCGCCGTGGTTGTTGATGTTGTTGGCGTAGTACCACGTCGAGCAGCGCTGGTGGCGCCGACACCAGCACCAGAAGTACGAGAAGAGACTGGTGTTGGGGCAGCAGCTGCGGGAGCGCCTCCGGCTCCTTTTCGTCGGGCGAGAGCATCGTAATCGCCGCCTGGATAGTACTGGTCCCAGTACCGCTTTGACCATTGGAGGAACTCAAGGTTATCTTGCATCTTGCACTTGACCAGGGACTCGACTGGAACGGGGCGCTCAATTTGGTGCTTCGTGAATGCACCTTGGAAGACGAGTGTAAGCTGAGCAGATCTGGGTTCAACATTCTTCGTTGAGACGTACTTTGGAGGATTTTGAAGTTTTGTAAATAGGCATATTCAGTGTTGACATTGAACTTGACTCTGCTCATGGGCAGATCCTCTGAAGATCTCATATTAGTATGGAGTTGGGAGTCGCTGAAAGGGTGGGGCATTCATATACGGAAAATACTGTCATAGACTTGACAGAGCGCTGCTCTGTGAAGTAGAGGTCGGGTTAGTGGCTGCCTTTCTCCGCTCGATTCATCCACATATTTGGGGCCCGTACCCTGTTCCACATTGCTCGACTTTGGTGACATTTAGTTGCAGTAGGTTATTCAGCCATGCCAGTAGCTCTTGTCTGCAAGCAACCGTCCTTCAGCGATGTTTGGCATTACGGGGAAGCCTTGTACTCGTAGCTCGCACCTTGATTCACCCATTTTGGGCGGTCGGCTGTTGAACGAACCACACAGGGTGCGTTTTGGTGGATAGCGAAGGATGGAGGAAGGCCTGGAAGAGAGAATGGGATTGCAGTGAAAAGGGGAATTGCACTTTGTGGTGTCGAAGGCGGTTAGTTCGGAGGAGTATTGTATTTACTTGAGAACAGCCTCGCAGCGTCACCAAATAGTCGATAGCGCTGAACGCGAACCAATCAACGCGCTAGTTTGGCGAAACCTTGGCAACTTTGATTGGTTGAGTATATTCCGCGAATCTTCAGTTGACAGATGGCTCGAATCATTTCACTATGTACCACCATACTATCTAAAATCACGTTGATGACTCTACATACACCAACTTTTGTCTGAAAGTTTGGCAACTTGCGTCAAAATGCCACTCAAACCGCCTCTTGCTCAATACCTTACGGAGATGTGAGGATAGACGTACAACAATCATGGCTTCCAAGACACACGATCCCAAAACAGTGGTCAACTCGCCAACTCCCACAGAATCTGGATGCCATTAGGCCTCCAACGATTCAATACCAGGAAGCCGGTAACCAAAATCCATTATCACAGCCCGGCTGTCTTGACTGGTAGCAATAATGCGCCTGTAGTCTGCCTTGGCGCTCAGTATCCAACTCGAAGTCCATTTGGTAAAGTTGACGATCGTTTCACCACTCCGCATGTCGTAGGCTTTCACACTGGTATCGTAGCTGCCACTGACGACCCTACCACTGGCGCTGTCAAGATGCAAAGACCGAACGAGGCCTTCGTGACCCTTCATTTCGCGAACCAGCTCGCCAGTGCTTGTGTCGAACTGGTAAATGACCTGGTCGTTTCCACCGGCTAGGATAGTTCGAGAGTCGGGACTGAATTCGACGCAAGCCATACCTCTGTCTTTGCTAGGAAATTCCTTAATACAGAGACCGGACGTTAGGTTCCACAGCTTTGCAATACCATCACCGCTTGCAGATACTACAAGGTTGCCTCTCATTTGCACTGCGTTCACTGGCCCCCGATGCCCACTCAATTTCTTCAGAAGTTCACCAGTGTCGCGATCCCACAAACAGACATTTGCATCTTTCGAGCATGATACGATGTGCTTGTCGTCAAAGCAAACATCAAGAACGCCCGCTGTATGCTCTCTGAGCCGTCGCATGGGCCGATAACCGGCTTTGACATCCCAAATAATCAAGGTGCAGTCGGAAGATCCGGTGATCATGATTTTGTCATCGTATTGCAAGCACAGTATCGACCCGTTGTGATACATAGAGAGCCAGGGAGCGGTGCGCTCAGGTTCAACAATGGATTGAGGCGAGAATACCTTCGCGAACGGTCTTTGGCCTCGATCTGCCACATCTGCTGGGAGTGGAGGCACTGTGGATCCAGCACCCCTGCTAGGCACTCCCAGTACCTTGATGCACTCATAGGTACGAGCATCCCAGATCCGAACCGTCCTATCCCTGGAACCTGTGAGAATTTTATCCTCGTCGAATTGGACGCAGTAGACACTGTCGCTATGGCCTTCGAGATAAATAGCTGCAGCGTATCCGTCAATCCAGCGTTGCTGTAGTGCCTTTCGAGCTCGCCACATATTTTTCCATTCTTGAAGAGAAGACGCTTTGCCGAGGCCTGGGCCTAGGCCATTGCCTGCGCTGGACGTTCCCCGTTGCGATATGGCCTGAAACTCTGCATAAAAAACATCCTTCCAAACGTGACGAGAGCTAGCTGACTGATACCAATCGTGCGAGACCAGTTCTGCATTTAACAACGAGCTAGCATCCAAATAAGAAAGCATATGTCCAACGAGTTCATGTGGAAGAGCAGATAGAGGATCTACCCAATCGTTAGCGAAGTAGAATTGTGATGGCCCGTTGTCTCCATACCTTGACGAACGACCGGGATATCAAAGTCAAATTCGGCCACTGTCTCCCCGCTATCCCGAACCTCGATTCCTACTCCACTCTCTGAGTCTCTTGTAAGGTGAGGTTCCGCCAGTGTGATATTTCGCATAGAATCCAGGATCTCATTCTGAGCGGCTGCCGCTGCTCGTGCCGCTGCTCCGCTGGCGAGGTTCAACGACGGTCTCGAGGGTTCTAGTTCGAAAGCACAGCCTGGCATTGCTGGCAAAGCAGTGAAGTCATCGTCCTCGAAAACCAACGATCCATCATATGGAAGCGGTGGTGTTATTGAGGAAGACGGTGTAGAAGGGCGATGCTTCAGACTCGCACTCATGTAATGCCGAAGCCAGCCTGACGTCTTGGATTGAGCGGGAGCTTCTTTCTCCACGACGTAATTGGGGCCTGGCCTCGAGAAGTTGGATATGTTGTGGCTTGGCTCTCCATGCGCCGTTTTGCCGAAAGAAAGGAAGCTCTTCGTGCGCTGCGATGTAGTCCTCTTGGGCCGCGATCGTAATTCTTCGTTGGCATCGCCAAATCCGGAAAAGCTTTTGCGAGGTTTCCCATGCGAAGTCATTGAGGACCTCACTGTCTCCTCGGACAGCTTGAGGTTATGTACACTCTGTTCTCGGTATGTCAAAGGTGTAGAAGGTTTTGATGAAGGCGCTGAAGGCGTGCTGGGGCGCGGTTTTGATGGTGGTAGGAGGAAGCCTTCATACTCTAGAAAGAGCTCGTGGGCGCCCGCTGTAGGTTTCTCCTTCTTTGTTCTCTTGTCTGAGGATGTAGCTCCTTTTCCCCTGGAGGAAAACATTTCTCAAACCCTGCCTGATCTGTCCTGCTGATATACAATCCTTTGTCTATGTCCGCATAATCATGTTTCGATGACTGCGACATTGGTCAATCAACCTTGTCAATTGTATTGCTAGCCCTGATAGCATATATATGCGCTCAGACTTACTCCGTGCCTAACGAATTTTGCCCTTAGTTCCCCGTATGCAGCAATCCAAACGTCTCTGACTTTGGGGGCTGGTCTTTTGGGAGCGCTGTGTGTAAGACTGCAGCGAATGGCTCCAGGTCAATCAAAGTAGCCAATATCTCACAGAGAACATAAAGTAGTACTCGGTGATTAGAACGTATATACTGCGACTCTATTGAGAGGGCAATACGATCATATGCAAGATCACGAGATGGAGAGGGCAATTCTTTGATCGAACGGCTAGATCCGTGGCCAAGATTTCATGCATTGACCGAGAACCGAGGAACCTGCGCCGAACTGCACCTCTTCATCATACAGTATCTACAAATGCGCAAATACCTCATCGTCACAGTGACACTGTGAGAAGATCCATCTATTGTGTCTACATCTCCCCAAATACACTATGACTCCTCGTGAACCCCAAGTAGCCAAAGTCTACAAGTACTTCTTCCTCTACATCGAACCCATCTCCACCATCGTCGGCGCTTACTACTCTGCCTGGCAACAGCAAACCTACCTTGATCTCACTCATGTCACTTCAAGCCCTCAAAACAGCATACCTATCTCCACCCAAATTATTCTCATGCAATTGTCGAACCTGTATCTTTGTTTTGCCCTTAATGAAGCTCTCGTCTTGCGCGCATCATCCGATCTGAGGGTCTGGCGGACTTTGCTTATCTGCTTGCTTATCGCAGACTTCGGTCATCTCTACAGCATCAATGCTGTGGGATGGCATATTTACTGGAACGTGCTCGTTTGGAATGCCATTGACTGGGGCAACGTGGCTTTCGTATACGTCGGAGCTACGATGCGCATCTGTTTTCTGTCCGGCTTGGGAGTGGGGCCTTCCAGTGGGCAGGCGGTCAGACGCAGTACTCGGAGGAAAAGACCATCGTCCAGAATTACAGGCTAGGCTTTGGTGGCTCAGCACTATCTCGTGACGTAGAGGTTAACTGCGAACTATGTTAATTGGCCTAAAACCCCAAAAGTCGAGCCTACTTGGGTCTCAAGGCTCGAGGTTGAGTCGAGACAGTTCAAGAAAGAACGCTATGTGACTCTTAAATGAAAACTCTGCCTTACAATGGTGGGCTTTAGCCGTCGGGATTCTAGTTTTGGACTGTTCTCCCTGGGTTTCTCTCACTTCCTCCAGCATGTCTCGGTAAGCGGACTGCCATCAGATTTGCGCTCTTCTCAGCCTCGAGGGGCCAGAACTGCTCTCATTCTGCTCGCCCTGCACCAGCCCGTCAGAGGCGAGACTCTCGGTTCCTGGTATTTTCAGCAGCATTTTAGAGATCGAGCACCGTGTATTCTGACCAGGCTTGAGGAGCACGAATGTTGGAAGATGTCACAGGGTTTGAGCCCATGGTTCTGGGGTATCTCAACCTCGAGAAATGGAAATTCCGTTGGTACTCTGGATGTGAGCCTGCACCCCGCTTGATATTCAGGCTCAAGCAGCAGGAATTTGAGCGACCTTTCCTCAGCGGAGGAGACCGGTTGACGTATAGATCTTCGCACCCAGGTAGCGATATCAAAACAGACTTTTGCTCCTTTCGTTCGACTACAAAAGAAACATGCCCAAGCTTCAAGAATCTATAACCAAATCCATCACCTCAAATCCCAAACACCATTCTCCCCCACCAAAATCTCCACCCCCCTCCTCTCATCCAGACTCCTTCTCCCCGCCTCCAAAATCGCAGTCGTAGCAATCGTGTTCTTTAGCGTGGGCAGCCCCCTCTTATCCAGCTCATCAAGCGTCACTCTTCCCTCCTTAAAGGCAGTCACCGCATCAACAAATTTCTCAAAACTGATGTAGCCATATCCAGTCTGCCCATTGAAATTTCCTTCTTCGTCAGGTGCATATTTCATGTAAAAGGGGTTATACCACATTAGCTGGCCTTGGGAGTCGTCAGCAACGTCGTAGCCGCGTTTTGCTTGGTCGACGCGGATTTCGCCGTCGGATGCTAGGTCTGCCAAGGATGAGCAGCCATAGATATGGCAAAGGATTCATTCTGACTTACAGTGGAAATACTGATTTGAATGGACTCCAGCTTTCTGTGGAGCAATCCAACTCGCGGTATATACCGCCGTCGCTCTCCTTGCCGGATTATCGCGCTTCACCCATTCCACAAGCAGCGAAATTGTATCCTCTGTCCCAGGCCCGCAGCCCAGATCTTCAGCCGTACCCTTTGAACCGCTAGCTGTAACCTTGACTGGCTTGTAATCTGGCACCATGGACTCGCATATATCTACATGATGCGAATTTAGGTAGTAAGAGATATCACTTTCCTTACCGGCCCACGCTTTGAAAGTCTCGAGCTGGAACTTGGGTTGGCTCATGTAGCTGTAAAAGTAATTGAAGTTACCCAAGGTCTTTGCTCGAGCTCTGGCGTCTGCGTACGCGGGGTCGAAGCGCTTGTGATGTTCGATGAAGACGAAAACGTTGTGCTTTCGGGCTGCGCGGAGGAGCTGTTGGTGCTCGGATAGAAGTTTGACGGCAGGTTTGGTGATCAGGACGTGGATGCCACGCTCTATTGCATATAGAGCGATCGGATAGTGAGTAGTGTCGGGGGTGAAGATCGTAATAGCATCCCCAAAAGAGAGAGCGTTGATGGCGGTTTTATAGGAGACTGTGTCACGAGTTGTGGTGTCTGAGGGGAAGGAATCGAAGGAGACGTCTAGATTGTTGTAGACAGAGGAGATATTCTTTTGGAGATGTTCGCGAATTGCAGGATACTTTTCCCCTGACGTTCCTACCATGAGAACACTCAGAGGAGCCATGATGATGAAACAGTGAGAGGGAACAATATAGCAAGTAGCAGCACTATTCATCAACCAAGAAAGAGAATTGGTTATTCCACATTTCCACTCACAAAACCTCCGGGAGGCTTCGAATTTAGCCGGGGCGGACCACTTGCAGGCAAAAAACCGAGACCCCACACTAGCACCAAATTCGTTTTCTAATAAGTCTGCCATGATTGTTGTCACGACATCCTTGAGACGGCAAAGGATGTCGAGATGCCAGATTTAAGACGTCTGTGCGAATGCTGATGCTGGATCAACAGCTTAGCCTGGGGTCAATGGTGTCAAGCGGGATGATGACATCGCCACATGCGTGGAATGGATTGATATAAATCTTATATGCCCCAAGTAGCCCTCTTTCATTACTCAATCTCCGACAGCCCGCTTCAATCCTCGATCCTCTTCACCCACCCAATGGCTACAAAATCATGCACGCCCCTCCGTTCAGGTATCTACGCTCCCACCCTTACCTTCTTTCACCCTACAACCGAAGACCTCGACCTCCCAACCATAGCCAAGCACTCCGTCCGGCTCGCGCGCGCCGCTCTCGTTGGTCTCGTAACCCTCGGTTCCAATGGAGAAGCAGTCCACGTTTCTCGATCTGAAAAGGCCACCGTAACTCGAACGACTAGCAAGCGCTCGACGAAGCTGGCTACACAGACGTCGCCGTCATCTGCGGAGCGGCGGAGCAATTCGTTCGCGGAACTCTGGAACTGTGCAGAGAGGGCGCTGAGGCTGGGGCAGAATACGTACTGCTTGTGCCTCTCAGCTACTATCGGGCTGCAATGGACGAGAGTAGATTAGAGGAGTACTATATAGCTGTTGCAGACGAGAGCCCAGTGCCGATCCTGTTGTACAATTAGCCAAGTGCAGTAGCAGGGATCGACATGGACTCTGATTTTATCATTCGTGTGGCGAAGCATAGAAATATCGTCGGGACGATATTTACGTGTGGGAACACGGGCAAGCTGACGAGGGTGGCAAGTGCGGCGGATGCCTGTACGCCGAAGAGAAACGAGAGTGGGTTCATGGCATTTGGAGGTATGGCAGATTTCACAGTGCAAACGTGGGTAAGTGGCGGAAGTGGCATCGTTAGTGGAAGAGCGAACGTGATGAGTATTGAAAGTGGACTCTGAATGCGACAAAAGTAAGCATCGCATATCGTGGTTAAAAGTCGTACTGACGCAATTTTCCATGAGAGCAAGATAGAACAATACCTAATAAGACGGAGAGTCACTCGGCACTCAGAAGCAGGCATTCACGCCGTCTTGGCACGGGCGTTAACGGTGAGCTAGTACCTCCGGTCCTTAGCATCGCAGTCGTTGGAAAGGCAAAGGACCGAGTCCGAGTAGTCGGTTCTGAGAGAAGAGAGACGATGCACAGGATGCTAAGACCTACCGGACCTCACTGCCGAATTCTGGAGAATCCGGGTGGCGCTTTCGCACAGCCACAGGCCTGTGTGGCACCACAGCCTCTGAGTCTTCTCTGTCAATTGCAATTGATCAGCCGGACAAGGGACTCTCCGAGAAGGACCCCCAAATCCATATGCCAAGCAACTGCGGTCGCGAAATCGATATGGATTGTAGCCTTTGGTCAGCCAGTGGCGGAGAGATACGGTGGCTCAGGCTCAGGGAGCATGATTACGTCCTGGTGCCGCGTAAGGGATATTGGTAGAAGAGCAGATTTCTTAGATTGTATCCGTAATTGTGAGACAAGGCACTCAGGCAGATAGATAGGAGTCAAGGACGATGATTGGAGAAAAAGACTGTTCTTCTACCCGCTGCAGCCTGCATGAGAATGACAAGGGCCTTATATTAGCGCTGTTGTGGGCGGTTGTACAGTTTCAAAGAATGATTCCCAACCCAACCTCCTCCTAAAGCTCCTGTCTGTCGAGTCCATTTCATTCTCCACCATGACCAAGAGCCTCCGGGCGCGTAAAAGTGCTGCAGTCTTGCATTGGTGACGACAGCAAGGCTATGGTCATTTCGGGGTCCCTCGGTATCTTGGAATGACAGGGAATCAATGTGGGGTGCCGATCCTTAGAGACAAAATTGCAAGCTGCACAGCCTACTTCTTGGCGACCCGATGACAGACCAAGCCAGACCAAGCCAGTCATCACTCAATGTACCCCCTTTGCCCAGGGCACTGCATTTACAAGGCATTCGCCGTCTCCGCATGGACTTCTCTTCCTTCATCAGCTTCATTCAGCCTTTACGGCCTTGCACGGCATACCTTACTCTCCCTTTCAGCTACATAGACGAGTTCCGAGAAGCACTTTTCCTTTTACAATTTCACAAAGTCCAACATGACTTCTAATACATTGCTCGTCCCTCCCATCTCTACACACACCACAGTCAGTCAATCCGCTAATCTATATAATGACTGCACTGACATGTCGCAGCCTTCCCACCATGAAAGTCTTGCGACAATTCCTGACTTGGAGGACTCTACTACAGATATATCGCGGTCCCTCCAAGTACCTTCGTCAACATCACGTTCCTTAGGTGGAAGCACGTTACGATCAAGAGCAGACTCATTCAATTCCGAAGCAGAAACCGCAAGGTCAAGGGCGACTTCTGTTAATTCAACAACAGAGACCGCGAGGTCGAGAAAGAACTCCGATGTTCAGACAGTACGGTCAGGATTTGAAGGGGACGACTTGAGCGCAGAAGAAGCTTTAAGACCAGACAAGACCGACGAGAAAGCTACTGAAGTGGCCAACAACCCTTTCGCTTTTACACCACGTCAACTAAACAAAGTTTTAAACCCAAAGTCGCTCGCTGCATACAGGGCATTGGGAGGTCTCAGATCTCTGGAGCGAGGGCTACAGACAGATGTGGTAGCTGGCTTGAGCGTGGATGAGGTATCAATATCAAGAAAAATCGGGTTTGAAGAGGCGACTCAGTGTGCAAAAACGAGAAAACCTCCAGACGCAGGGACAGTAATCGCGCAGGATGTTCTGGTGACGGATCATGAAGTCGAAGGCCAATACCATGACCGGATACGGATTTTCAAGAATAATCGACTACCAACCAAGAAGTCTCTGAGTATATGGAAACTGTTTTGGAACGCCTTCAACGACAGAGTTCTCATAATTCTGACTATTGCAGCGGTCATTTCACTGGCCCTTGGCATTTACGAAGCCGTCGGTCAAACGCCAGCTCCTGGGCAAGTTCAATCGCTGGACTGGGTCGAAGGCTTGGCGATCGAAGTTGCAGTTATTATAGTGGTGCTTGTGACTGGCCTGAACGACTATAGAAGGGAGAAACAGTTTGTGGCACTCAATGAGAAAAAGGAGGACCGGCAGGTGAAAGCCATTCGGTCTGGTAAATCGGTCCTGAT
This sequence comes from Pseudevernia furfuracea, assembly GCA_022315425.1. Classification (NCBI taxonomy): domain Eukaryota; kingdom Fungi; phylum Ascomycota; class Lecanoromycetes; order Lecanorales; family Parmeliaceae; genus Pseudevernia; species Pseudevernia furfuracea. Next base: position 1,077,785 of record JAIUPT010000030.1, read on the forward strand.
TTCCGTTTTTGATGTAATGGTTGGCGATGTCCTCCATCTGGAATCAGGCGACTCCATTCCGGCAGACGGCATTTTAATCAATGGTCATGGCATCAGATGCGACGAGTCTTCAGCCACTGGAGAATCAGACGCAATGAGGAAGACTGGGGGCCAAGAAGTCTCGAACCGCATCGAAGAAGGAACTGCCACTTCAAAGTTGGATCCATTTATCATCTCCGGTAGCAAAGTTCTTGAAGGTGTTGGAACGTATCTGGTTACCTCGGTCGGCGTCAACAGCAGTTTTGGTAAAATCGTGATCGGTTTGCAAACCCCGAACGAAGACACCCCTTTACAAGTCAAACTTGCCAGAATGGCCAATTGGATTGGATACCTAGGGACAGCAGCAGCTGGACTTCTTTTCTTCATTCTGCTCATCCGGTTTCTTGCCGGACTTTCTGGGAATACTAATACTCCTGCTATGAAAGGTTCAACATTTTTAGACATACTCATCGTTGCTATCACGATTATTGTCGTGGCGGTTCCAGAGGGCCTTCCTGTAGCGGTCACACTTGCTTTGTCATTCGCCACCAAGAGGATGCTCAAGGAGAACAACTTGGTACGCCACCTGCGGGCTTGCGAGACCATGGGCAATGCTACAACGATCTGCTCAGATAAGACTGGTACGCTCACACAGAACGAGATGACAGTGATCGCTGGTATCATGGGTTCAAAAGTCGAGTTCGCCAGAGAGGTACATCACAGGGACCGAGAACGCAAAGTCATTCCACTTCCCGCCGCGTTTGAGCGACTGTCGTTGATGGTAAGAACACTCTTTCTGCAGTCATGTGCGATCAACTCTACCGCTTTCGAGGGAGAGGAGGACGGGAAGAGTACTTTCATTGGGTCCAAGACAGAGACTGCAATGCTCATAATGGCTAAGGAGCAACTTGGAATGGGACCAGTGGCTGAAGAGCGAAACGGAGTTGAAATTGTGCAGCTCATACCTTTCGATTCCGATCGCAAGTGCATGGGCGTGGTGATTCGACTTGCGTCGGGCACATACCGACTACTGGTTAAAGGCGCTGCCGAGATACTACTCGAAAAAGCGACCTCGGAACTGGTCGATATCGCCGGAGAAGCTCTTCATCAATGCGCTCTTACAGACTCCTCCAGAGCTCGAGTCTCTGCAAGCATAGATGAATTTGCTAAGAAATCACTACGGACTATCGCTATGCTCTACAAGGATTTTCAACAGTGGCCGCCACTTGGTGCCCGTATCTTGGATGAGGATAGGAAAGTTGCTCTTTTCGAAGACTTATTCTGCGATATGACACTCCTTGCTGTCATTGGCATCCAGGATCCTTTGAGAGACGGTGTCGCAAAGGCAGTGAAGCAATGCCAAGATGCTGGAGTCAAGGTTCGAATGGTCACTGGGGACAACGTAATGACAGCCAGCGCAATTGCTATGGAGTGTGGTATCAAAACACCTGAAGGGCTTGTCCTGGAGGGACCTAGATTTCGCCACATGTCTGACGAGCAAATGGACGAAGCCATACCCCGGCTTGAAGTCCTTGCTCGTTCGTCTCCGGAGGACAAACGCATCCTGGTTGCTCGTCTCAAGTATCTCGGTGAGACTGTAGCTGTCACTGGCGATGGCACGAACGATGGACCAGCTTTGAAGACTGCAGATGTCGGCTTTTCCATGGGAATAGCCGGTACAGAGGTTGCTAAAGAAGCCAGTGCCATCATTCTTATGGATGACAACTTCTCCAGCATCGTCAAAGCCATCATGTGGGGCCGTTCAGTCAACGACGCCGTTGCTAAGTTTCTACAGTTTCAGATTACGGTCAACATCACAGCTGTGGTCCTGGCTTTCGTCTCCGCTGTGTCATCCCCAGACATGCACTCCGTCCTCTCTGCCGTTCAGCTCTTGTGGGTGAACCTCATCATGGATACGTTCGCCGCTCTTGCTCTCGCAACTGATGCACCAACCGAGAGTATCCTGGACCGCAAACCCACGCCCAAGCGTGCGGCGCTGATCACAACGAATATGTGGAAGATGATCATCGGCCAAGCGATATATCAATTAGTCGTTACGTTTGTTCTCTACTTTGCCGGCTCCTCGATTCTGGGATACTCGAAGAGCGATACTCTTCTTCAGACCGAGTTGGACACAATAGTGTTCAATACTTTTGTCTGGATGCAGATCTTTAATGAATTCAATAACCGCCGCCTCGACAACAAGCTGAACATCTTTGAAGGCGTTCACCGTAACGCCTTCTTTATCATTATTAATATCATCATGGTCGCTGGTCAGATCATGATTATCTTCGTTGGTGGTGCAGCTTTTCAGATCAAGAGAATAGACGGCACGCAGTGGGCTATATGTATCCTGTGTGCGCTGCCATGCCTTTTGTGGGCCATAGTCCTACGGTACATACCCGATCGATATGCTGCTGCAGTATTTGGCTTCGTCAACGAGGTCTGGCTTGCGCTCACGCGCCCGGTCCTCGAGGGCTTGAATGTGATCCTCAGTCCTGTCGCTCAGGCCTGGCGAGTCACAAAGCGCTTCACGCGACGGACAACATCGAGATTCGTACGCAGAACGGGCGCAGAAGACGGCACCGCAGTCCCAGACGAAGAGTCTGGGCTCGGGATCAACATGGGAAAGTTCTCGTCACCAACCTCTCCCATGACACCGCCGGAGCTGCCGCTGCAGCCTCTGCAGCCTCCACCTATCACTCTTACGACTGCATGAGTGACTTACTTTGGACTATATGAATGTATTAAATGGAAGGATCCAAACATTGTATATACCTTCATAGCGTTGGCGCTGGTGGGTAGCATTTTATGAATCATGATCGTCTTGGTTGTGGTTTTTGGGGCATTGGATAGATAGAAATTTAGATACCTACAGCTCAGCACTGACTGCATGCCTTCAGGTTAGAAGTATTGTACATAATTACATTGATATAACAAGAACAACTCAATTTTCATACACGCTCCATGGATTTTCAGATGTTATTTGGTGATTCGTGTGAATGTTGCTCGATGTCCGCACACGTTCAGGTCTCGCCTCCAGGGGGCCAAGGAAGCACGGTCCATTGCATCAGATGAGAAGATCGCTGGACTTGTCCCACCGTATCAGCCATAGGCGTCCGAGAGCAATGAATCAGCACCTCATCAAACCCATCATCAAATAGGGAAAGAAAGAACCCCATCACGACTCCACCCCTAACCCGCCCACTATCTCACAACATCCCTACTCCTCGAGCCTAACCCACAGCAAAACCTCCTCCAATCCGCTGCATCGAATGCCAAAACCCAAAATACTACTTCCAAACCCCCCTTCTTCCCCCCCAAGGGAAGCAAAACGACAACAAATTGCAGCTGACGGAACATCATTCAGGTAGCGGACAAAATTCGTCAAACTATGCCCGCTTGCTGCCATCACAGGTATGCTGAAATCTGAACGCCCTTTTCCGCGATAGAAATGAGCAAGCAGTCTATGGCGGCGGGTATTGTTGCTTGTGAGTAAGGTGAAGCGGATCGAACGGGCATGGGCGCTGCTGTCTTTGGATGCTCTGCCACGGTGTGGAAGGAGCATACGGTAGAAGTTCGTGGAGCGGGGGGATGGGTGATGGTGGTTCAGGATGTGCAGGCAAGCGCAGGAAGTACGGTCGTATGGACATGGTATCGCATGGCATGTTCATGTGACCGAGGGGTTGAAAAGGCCGGTTTTGAGATCTAATCACATGTATCGGTCAGCTCACCTGGCGTGGAATGGACTGGGTTTTTCATCGTGAAGCCCTCGCTCGTTGGCGGGATGGGATTGACAGGAGAGCGGGTTTTCGAGGCTCAGTTGAAAAAGGTTGGGGGAATGTGGGAGGTGTTATTTGGGGTTCACAAAGAAAAGAAAAGAAAAGAAAAGAAAAGAGAAGAGAAGAGAAGGGAAGAGAAGGGAAGAGAAGAGAGGAGAGGAGAGGAGAGGAGAGGAGAAGAGAAGAGAAGAGAGGAGAAGAGAGGAAAAGAAGAAGAAGAAGAAGAAGAAGAAGAAGAAGAAGAAGAAGAAGAAGTAGAAGAAATTGCCGTGATCGACAGGTCAAGACAAAAAGGAAGTTGATGGGAAAGGTCGATGTCTCTGTTCTTCAAACAAAAGGGGGGAAGAGAATCAGTGGTTGCATGGCAGAAAATCTCTATCTAGCGCTGCAGAAGGAAGAACGACAATAGTAATGGGATGGATTCGTCTCATCTTGAACCTTGAACAAGAAAAGAGTATATCGCAATGCCATTTCGCAAAAGGGGAATTAAAGATTTCGGGCATTTCACTTGGTACAGACAGAATAGAAAAGCATGCAGGTGCCCTCGCGATATTCCAGTCACTCCACGACTCCTCCAAACACTCCAGTGCATCACTTCTGCGTGGTCATCTTTAAGCATGCCGAGTCACCTAGCACGCACACCCCTCCTTCGCCCCCTCCGGTCTCTGATTCAGATTGACTCTGTCCGAGCCTAGAACTGTTTGTCCTGTGCCAGCACCCGCCGCTCCAGGGCCTTTGGTTCCCTTCATTTGCGTCTCCGGAATCGCGTTCGCAATGGCCGTGAATACCCCTTGAACATTCACCCCCGTCTTCGCACTCGTCTCAAAGAACAACAGTCCCTCTTCCTCCGCATATTCCTTGCCCTCCTTTGTACTAATCTTCCTCGCATCGCCGCTCTCCTCAGCCACCCCTCCACCCTCGGCATCGGCTCCACCACCAGTATTCGCTTCCCCCGAGGTCGCGGCGTCCTCATTGGTAAGATCTAGCTTATTGCCCACCAAGGCGATCACGATGCCTGGGCTCGCCTGCCGTTGCAGTTCGGCGACCCAGTGTTTTGCTTTCACAAGAGAGGTGGGCTTGGTGAGATCGTATACAACGAGAGCGGATTGGGCATTACGGTAGTACATAGGGGCGAGCGAGGCGAAGCGCTCTTGTCCGGCTGTGTCCCATATTTCGAATTTTATGGTGCGGTGGGGAAGGTGAGATTTTTGAGTTAGAAAGGCAGCTAGAGAAGGGAGCATTAGCTTGGCTATTGGAATCTAAGTACGGGACTTCATGAAACCGAGTGTAGTGTGTGACGTGAAAGAGTCAGTCTCAGGAGCAGAGCTCGAGGCCAGATGCCAATGCCACGGGGCATATCGAGGATGTACAACGTACCACCGATGGTTGGCTCTTTATTCTCTTGGAAATCATTATTGACAAAGCGGAGAACGAGGGATGACTGCAAGGCGCAGCAGGTCCATTAGCCCGTGTCCATCTCCGTACTGCCGTTGTAGAACACCAGGTGGCGATGAGGGCAAACAAAAGACCCATACCTTCCCAACGGCCGCCTCACCTAGCAGAACAAGCTTGACACTGCTGCTAGGCTTGGGTGGCGCAGCGGCCGATTCTGCCATGACTGTAGGTGATATATGCAGGTACACAAACGGAGGGCGTAGTAGCCGGTTTTCCCAGCACGAGGAGACGGAGTGTCCGCGGCTGAGAAATCAAGAGACAGGCGGGCTTAGCGCAGGATGTGGTAGATGTAATGGTGGAGTCGAAGGAGTGAGCACTACTCGAATAGTGAGAGTAGTGTGGTCAAGGCAGAAGGGTGAGTAAAAGTAAAAATATCTTTTTGCGCCCTTGTCGCGGAATGGCGTGGGAAAGACTCAGACTCCTTTGCGGGGTCCCACTGGTTGGACTTGCTTTGTATGGATGGATGGACAGATGAGAGTGTTGATGCCTGGTGTATACTATTCGAATTCTCCTACTGCCGTGAAGATGACGATAAATGCCAAATGTGGTTTAGTGTCCTTCTACGAATCCTACGGATTTGATGTGTGATGGTTGAGACAAATCTGTCTATCGGTCGGTAGTTCTTGGAGGCATTGATTATGCGGCAATTTTGGGGTTCTCATGTTCCCGGACATCCAGAGCTTTGCGGTAGAAAGAATAGTGGAGGTAATCAAAATGCACAATACAGAAGTTTCTATCTATCTCACATTTGCATCCACACAATAAGACAGGCTCGGATCGAAAGGTTTTTTGAAGCGATTGCGTGAGCCAGGGAAATCTATGAGTGCAGCGCCGGGTCTAATATACAGCCATCGCCAGTTCCTTGGTGCCAGACCTGCATGCCCCACCAGTGTCGCGCAGCGTAGACGGTGCCCCGAAACTCTCCAGTGATGCCAATCTCAAGCTGGTCCTTCCACAGAAAAACAGAAACGTTCTTTCGAATATGGTACAGTTTCCCCCCCCCTCCCTCCGAATGCAATGACCGTGAAGTCGAATGATCTATTTTGGTATCTCCCTAATTCCATGCCCTTTCTATGAGCGGACTCCGAGAAATGACTTTTTGAATAGTGAATGTACCGATAATGCAAGGAAATTCGTGTGTGTAGTAAGGGTCGAGAAAAGTGCGCGAATGTCGCTCAATCGCTGGGTCTCGCTAGAACGACTGATGGTGGTACAATGCTCGAGTAAGGGCGAATGGTGTTGGTGATGGTGGTACAGCTGATGGTGCGGACTGCGAACGTCGGAGCCCGGAATAAAAGCAGGAAACAAGTGTGGTAGTGGCTGAGAATCGATAAAAAAAGGATGGCTGATTACGAATGGTGCGGATGAATGATGAGCCTGTGCGGTACGCACGTTAGCAGGGTTCGCGCAGAGCTAGGCAGTAAGGGTGACTGTGTCCTGAAAAGTACGTACCTCGCTGGGGATCCATTCCTTCCACCTCCAAGGTCCAACAAGGTACACTGCCAGGCTGCTTCCAAAGGGACCGCAGGTTGCGAAGATTATTGTGGAGTGGGCGAATTGACAGCAGTGTACCCTAGAGACCTTGGAAGGCGATTTGTTCGACTATCGAGGTTTTGGTGGTGGTTTTGGCTTTGGCACGCCTGTGGTATCATATGCGCCTCGTCCCATATTCATTGGTGCGTCGATTGCTCTGAAGATCATGAAAGCGTTCTGAGTGTCTTTGTGGTATGAGCGTTAGCTGTGGTGGTTTGTCTGAAGAAACAAAACAAGCCATGGGGGAATCGATGGAGTATTATATAGGGAATTAGGCGTAGACGGCGCCGGTTGCTGACCTGACTCACAAATAGACTGGGCTGTGTCCGTTCCTGCAACTATTCGTAAGGCGAGCTGAGTCGACACTGTTTACCGTCCTTTACGATGTAACTGTGCATGCAGGTAAGATCCGTCTCCGATTCCGAAAGATGCCTTTTCTTTGTCAAGCTCAGGATTGTGGTGGTGTAATGTCCGTGGTTTAGAGATCAGTGAAAAGAGGGTATGGGCTCCTCTGGGAATAGAAGCCAGCTTGAGTAATCTCTGTGGTGGTTTGTCAGGTTGTACTTTTCGCTATGGTAAGACGGAGCTTGGGTGGTGTAGAAAGAAGGTCAGGGTTGAAGGTCGTATATCAATTGCCAGCAAAGAGACACTGACGCAAGGTGAAAGAGAGTGTGGGAGTAGAAAATGACAGGAAGAGTTTGTGGGCGGCGGGTATGTAATTTGTTGAATGCCGGCACCCCTTGAAGCAAGCGAGACCTTGCTGCCCAATGTGATGGATATGGACCGAATCAGGTACCTGTTTGAGACACAAAGGAGAGTAATGGGCAAGTTTTGCGTCAGGTCGTTTGTGGTTGTCTACAAACCAAGTACCAATTAGAAGAAAAGGATGCAAGATGACGCAGAGATTGGATTGGCTGTACATACTACATGGGACTTTTTTTCCATTGAATTAGCGACTGAGTCCGATGTAACAATTATTTTTTACAGGGGTCTGCGGCCGTTTCAAGATGCCTACGGCACGAAACTAGCAACGGCTCGAAGGACCCAGCGCCCAGCGAGTAGTGTGGAGTTTTTCTTTTTCGTTTTACGAGGCATGGCTGATGCCTACGAAATAATCATCATGCCTTAATTTATTTTATTTTCTCAGCTTTGGGCGCAGAACTTTGTTTTTTTTTTTTGTTTTTTTTGTTTTCCACCCTCGGGTCGCAAAGGATTCCTGTTCTTAGGGCTCGTTCCTGCATCAGTGGGAAACTGGGTAAGCCACTAAATGTGCGGACTAGAAGGCGGAAAGGTTCCCGGTAGGTTGGCTGAAAGTCTATCGGTCACACTCTTTGGCTTCCATGTACCCCGAAATAATGAGGTATCAAACTAGATTAGCTCCCTAGGTATTGAGTGGCACTCAGGTATCCTGAATAATAAAATAGGATAAAATAATGCTGACACTGCCATCATCGTCAGATGCAAGCCCGGGGGAAAAAAAGAGTCATAAAAAGAGTCATGAAAAAATAGCATGAGGTACCGACTTTGATGACACAATCTCCGCAAAAGACAAAGAACATCTCTAGGCCTGGGCACGCGCCATGTGTCGTGAGACCAAAATAACAATTCTCGCATAAACGAATGTGAGCCGACGCAATTATAGACGCAATCAAGCAAATCCCGAGTGATACTGTGACACATTCTTTTTCTATCACCGTCTTTTTGCCTTTCAGTACGAGTATGGTACTTCAATCATAATCAAAAAAAAATCAAAACATTTAGGGATTAAATTTTCTTTTCCGAGGTGTGTGCGCAACGCGGCTCGTATCAAATCATTGACCCTCTCACGGCTTCCCCCCCGAAAACGCCCCCAGCACAATCCCTGATTCCCTGACCATAACAGCCTTGGCTGGTATACCTTACCTTGTAGTCCGTACCGTCCTGTTGGGTAGACGATTATGTATCTAGAAGGACGCTAGAACAAGGATGCATCTTCGGGAACGGCTTCGTTGCATCGTGCCATGTGGTGGAACTACCTTAGCACCGCTTGCCTCCAAAAAATCGGAAGCCACAGGCTATGCGGACTACAGTAGGCTCCTATGACTGTAGGCTGATAGGATTTCGGATTTCATAGTGAGGGCGTCAAGGTAGTAGGTACCTACCTTCCTCTTTTTCTTTACTCGGTGCCTTTTCTACACACTATACGCTATGATGCTTTCGCTGGATACGCCCGGAAGAGGCTCATCTTGCGGCTAAATGAATGCGCAACCCAAGCGTTCAGTAATCGATTCTACGCTTCCTCTTTGACTCTAATAATGTCTGCTTTGCGCAGCCAAGCCACGGACGGGCGAAGAGGGCAAAATAAGAAATAAAATGACAGGATCATCCTTGGTTGATCCCAGACTCTCCATGTGGCTTTCCGAAAGTACCGGCGGATGGCTTAAAAGGAGAACTGTTGTCTTGGCACCAGTGTTCCCCGGCGCCGGCGTTTTTGAAATTTGATACATCGCCTCGATCAGATCTCAACCTGAACGCTGTCTTAGAAGTCTTTGGAGACCTTGCACCTTTTCAAAGAGTGAAATTCGTTGTCGCACCCCTCAAATTCCCAAACGAGCACCAAGGTCAACCCGGAAATGCACAGCACATGAAACCAGGCGTTGCAGGGCTCAATTGCCCGACTCTGCAGAAATAGTACGTTCTGTGCCATCCGTTTGTTGTGCAATATCTACTGCGCAGTGTCGGCTGCTGCGACGTCGCGGCGTATAATTGCCTGACTACCTGCCCCTGGCTGCCGAAGGTTCCTGGCCCTCCACCACTCAGAACAACATGACAGGGTTGCCACGTGTGCATACTGCATAAGCAGCAGAGCGATCTACAGAACCTCAGATTATCCCGTTACCTAAATCTGCATCCTTCCGCTGACTGATCGAAATTTTGCTGACTGACTCGTGGGAAACACCGAGCAAAGCTAGACTCTTGCTATTCATTCGCGTCCAACTGTCAGCATTGTGCTATGGGCTTACTCATTACTCCGTAATCACTATTCTTCTTAAACCAAACAACTTTTGTACAGCCTCGTTTAAGACTGCAAAAGCCGCAAACACCGGTGACCCTATCGCGGTTCCGAGACAAGTCCTCGGGTTCTTCCGTATTTGTTTTCGAAGGGGCCTTTAGCATTCACGGTAATCGTACGGAGTGCTCCTTACCTTAGTCATTACAGCTTCAACCTCTCTCTTCATAGGAACTGTAATCGTGACTCCGAATGCATGCTCTTTCACAGTAATAAAGACGTTGATTTCATTGCGCGTGATGCTGATAAATCTGCTGCAGATAGACTAAAGTCACGACTAAATGTCTTTCTAATATATCTAAGCCTTGACCATGAGTCTTTCTAATAGCTCTAAGCTATGATCATGACTATCTCTATTATATGATGAGGGTTGAAGACCAACCAAGCCTCTTGATTTGTAAAGGTAAAGGGTTGACGTCTCGTCATCGTTGATTCTTTCATGCTTAGCACTACGTAATCAAGATGCTTCTTGCATTGACAGTATCTCATTGAATAGCGTTGCTCGGATTCTATGCTTGAGCTCGCGTTCTTCTATGAAGAAACGGCTTTGGGCAAAGTTACCTTACTCGTAGTCTTCGAGCCACGGAGATATAAGATTAAAGTCCGCCTTGGCAAAAGCTTCATGATGCAATGAGGAACCTCGATTTATTATTACAATGAACGCCTCATGGAGTTTCGCGACTTTGCTGGTCCGCACAAGTAGACTCAATATGAAACCAGCATCCTTGAGACCATTCCTCCCCAGACCCGCTATTCGTCGGCGGCAACTCCCTTCCAATCGGCATTATGCAATGCGAGCACCAGGAGCGCCGATGCTCCAAGTCTTCAATGATAATACCAAGCACCTACAACGAGAAAGAGCGGCGGCGGATGTAGAGTGCAGCCGGAAAGTCGACTACCTCCGAGATGAAGTGGCATTCAGACTCTGCGAGCGATTACTCGTGACCTCCCTTCCCCAACCTTCCACGAGTATCACTTACAGCTATTGCTAGGATATCAAACGCCAATTTCCCAGCGTCCTCGATCTCGGCGCCAATGCCTGCAATATAGGTCGTGCTCTCACCGTCCCTGTCCCAGAGTCTCCACCCCTCTCCACGAGGCTCTCACATCTCACGTCCGCGGACTCCTCAACAACCCTCCTCCACCGGGACGCTTCGCTCCCATTCAACTCTCTCCTTCCCTCTCACACTCGTACCACACTCGGCCCACCAGATCAGCCTCTGCCCTTCGAGCCTCAATCATTCGATGCCGTTCTATCCTCCCTCTCCCTCCACTGGGTCAATGATCTTCCCGGCATGCTCACCCAAATTAACCGTATCTTGAGACCAGACTCTCCCTTCCTGGCAGCCATGCTAGGCGGCGACTCCCTCTTCGAACTCCGCACGTCCCTCCAGCTCGCCGACGTCGCAATCCGCGGCGGTGTCTCCACTCATGTCTCTCCCCTCGCGGACGTTCGTGATATTGGGGGCTTACTTACAAAAGCTGCGTTCAAAATGCTGACGGTAGATGTTGACGACATCATCGTCGACTACCCGAATCTGTTTGCCTTGATGACGGATCTACAGGCGATGGGAGAAAGTAATGCAGCGCTGACGCGGGAGCCGGCAGGCCTGAGGAGAGATGTAATGGCTGCGGCGGAGGCTATATACAGGGCGTTGCACGCGGAAGGGGGGGAGACGTTGCCGGCAACTTTCAGGATTATTTACATGATTGGGTGGACGGAGGGGGCAAACCAGCCGACGCCGTTGGAGAGGGGAACGGGCCAGCTCAACATCAAGGATATCTTGGAGCCGCCTGGACAGAAAATTTTGTAATCAAAGGCTTGGGTAAGATAGCTATATTGTACAGTCATGAGCTTGTACAACATTGCCACTAGCACGGTGAGAGCACTGGCACTGTGATTTTTCACAGGCGCAGGCAGCTTCGGGCGGGTTGATACTCCCTGCAGAGTAAAACGCAGGCTCCTTTAATCCTTCAGGTATTCTCATACTGTCCTCCGATCCGTCATGACCCGTACAATTGATCCTGCTCCCGCGATCTCCACTAACTTCTCATGCCAGCTAAGCAGTACACTCATCGCTTGTCCGCCTCCCTCTCCTCCCCCCCTTGACTGTATTTGTGAGAACCCACCAGTTGCTTGAGGTGTTATAGATGACCGTACAGAGCTAGGTTGTGATGTGTGCGACATTCCTTTGTATCTGATTTGAGAAAGCGTCGTGGTCAGCATATGAAAGGCGTTGATACAGCCAGAAATTAGGGAGTAGGGGCACCCGGGAAGACTTTGCATTGCGTACAAGTACTTCATCAGAACGTCTAGCGTTTCAGGCCCACCTTCTGAGCCGTATATACGACTAAGCATTGGCGACATCTCGGATTGTTTGATCGATTGTAGCGTTTCTACTACCGTTGCTAGATGGAATTCCTGCTTTGAACTTCAGCAAAAAAGCGGAATCACAAACACGGCCACGTCTGAGAGTCATCTCTCTCTCTCCAGGCAAACCATGCCGCCTCGATTGCTGGGGCCTTGCTCACCTTCGCCTGCGCGTCCCCTCCATACGGCACATTCTCCAAAGCTCCCCTCAACGCACCCTCCGAGTCTCCCCCTCGTAATAACTGCTTTATTTGACTTGAAAGTGTTTGCACTTCTGAAGCTGAGACTGAAGGAATGGAGGGCAAGAGGGAGGAGACGTCGAAGTTAGCCGGGGATTCGGGGTCGAGGAGGTCGATATTTATGGTGCGCCAGTTTATTGTTGCCATGATAGCTAGGGAGGATGGGAAAGTGGGTGTTGGAAGGGACTCGGGCTGCAGGCAAGAGCATTGCTGTGGCAGCGGAAACGTTCCGCTCGGCTTCAATTCTCTAGGTATTGTCTTAAAACAGCTTTCCTATGCTAGCCATTCTATAATTATGAATTTCCCATACACGTACATCAGCTGCCCCTGCACTGATATTTCTGCGCCCACTGATGGAAACAGAGAAGTTCAAGAAGGCGAAGAGGAGCGTGAACCGACGTTCGACCCCAGGTCGCCGCGAGCGAACTTCTCCCTCTACCCTCTTGAGCATCTTCTATATTGTGAAGATTGCCAGCAGATAAGATGCCCGCGGTGCATTATAGAGGAGATTGTGTGTTGGTACTGCCCCAGCTGCCTCTTTGAGATGCCATTGAGCGTGGTAAAGAGCGAAGGACCTAGGTAGGTAAGCCTTGACCGTCGCGATCTGCATTGTCGACATACATGGCTGATTAAACTGCAGATGTTCTAGAAATTGCTTTGATTGTCCCATCTGCACGTCCCCATTGGCTACGAGTTTCATGAATCCAGGTCCAGAGAAAAGAGCGGTCAGCGCACCTTGGATCCTGAGCTGCGGGTACTGCAATTGGTCGACGCTTGACATCGGCTGGCGTTTCGAAAATAACAAGAACATGCACCAACAGATTGCCAAGCTCAAGATTGGTGGAAAGCCCAGGTCTACGAGTACAATGCCTACGGACTTCATCAAGTCCGTGGGATCTGAACCTCCATATGAGATGGGGCCAGCGTCGGTGTCTGCGCTGGACAACGATCCTGACGAAGTATTTGCCTCAATTAGATCTTTCTACTCCTCCCAGTTGTCAGCTTCGTATCCTTCGGACCCACTTCTCACTCCCTCCGGAGGTTACAATTATAGCTCTCCGAGCAGTCTTGCACGTATCATGAGCCTCTACACTGGCCGCTCCTTTGGTAAGAAGGATACGGGGAAGTCCAGCCTCATGCGAGAAAGTGCCGACGTCTCCGAAGGACTAAGGATCACGGATCCGACATGTAATGACCAAGCAATACAGAAGCTACGTACCGAAGGCTGGACAGGAACTGCAAGCGTGGCTCAACAATCCGAGCAGCGCCATGTGTCTATGTTCGCCGATGATCTCCGTCCAGTACCACCACTGCTCCGCATAAAACGCAGCAAACGCTGTCGGGCTTGCCGGCACTTACTCGTTAAGCCAGAACAGAAGGTACAAAGTACCCGCTTCAGGATCAGGCTCGTAGCGTTGAATTACATTCCAATCATATCACTCAAGCCATTACAGCCATCGCCTTCTACCGAGCTACCTCTAATTGATCTCGCAGCGATACTGCCACTGCGACCAAGCCAGTTTCTGCTCACTCTCAATAACCCTCTTTTTGACATGGTCAAAATCACCCTTGCAACACCGGTACAGACCCCCGGGAGATACAGCCACAAAGTGACCGTTCTTTGCCCACAGTTTGAAATTGGCTCCAACGTAGACCAGTGGGATGAGGCCCTTGGTGATGGTAAAAGCCTGAGATCGAGTAAGCTTTTTAGCATTTCGAAAGTTGAATATGCGGGAGGCGAGGGTGGAAGGGTAGCCGAGGCTGGTAAGGTTTGGGAGAAGGGGAGGAATTGGACAACCGTTGTCGTCGAAGTGGTTTGTGCCGCAATTGCGGAGAGCGAGGAGTTGGAAGAGGACGAAGATGTGCTCGAAATACCCATATTTGTGAGAATGGAGTGGGAAGCTGATTTGGAACGGGAAGGGAAAGACGAGGCAAAAATCGAGAAGGAGAAGAGGGAGCTGGCTTATTGGACTGTGGTTGGTGTTGGGAGGGTAGGGAAGCTGGGAGTGGCATCATCTTAGCGGAGCCAGACGTGCATTGAGATACCCGAATTGAGAAATCTTTTGCAATGCACAAGATTCTGATCCATTTCCACCTAGTGCACCTTCTGCTGGGGTCTATCTACCATGACAGTCTCTCCATCGGAAGCTGAACTATAGCAAGCTTCTACACCCTTTTTCTTGGCCACAATTCTCTAGTACTCGGCAGGTCCCCCCAACGGAAACTCAAACCCAACGCCCTTCCCCGTTAATTTTCGATACACCTCCGCATAAGTATCGAGCCTATAATCAACGCCTCCCCTCTCCTTCTCATCCAGCACCACTTTCAACACCTTACTCCCATCCTCCCTCGTCCTCGTTCTTTTTCCCACAATCTCAACCGGGTACACTACATCCTCCAAGATCGCATCGTGCACGGCGGTCAAGGTACGGCTGTGAGGGCGTTTCTGGGTCTGAGAGGTACGAGAGCGGTTGGAACGTTTGGGGCGGGGGAGAATACGGCGCGAGGCGAGGAAGAGGACGTGGCGGTCCGAGAACTTCTTTTCGAGTTCGCGTGTTAGACTGGAGGAAGGGAGGGGGTTAGCGGAGGAGTTTGTAGAGGGGTTTTGGTAGTGGGGATGTACCGTTGCTGAACTTTGTGAAAACCGGCAAGGAGGGGGACGGGGACGAAGATGACAATCGCTTTCTTGCCGTGGCCGACTTCGAGCTGTGGATTGAAGAGAGGTTTCGTTAGCTTGTGTCCTTGCCAATTCGAGTAGCTTGTGCAGTGCCAGTGCTACTCCAGATGAACACATAAAGTAGCTTGTGGGATCACAGCATCGGATAGGCAGTTTTGAATCAGGCAAAGACCCTGTTGAAAAGATTCCTTACCTCACGAGCAGAAACAAACTGTAGAGGCCTCAGCGCGGTCTTCATGTCCGGGATATTTGACTCCAAGTCATAGAGGGCGTTTGCGATACTGCTCTCGAGCTCAGAAGGCTTTTGTCTCGAAGGGCTCGTTGGTGCAATCTTGTTAAGGGCAGCCATGATTGCGGTCGTGGAGTTGTAGCTGTCTCTGGACTGAGGTTCAGGTTTAATTCCCGACTTTGTGTGGGAGTTCATGATCGCTGTAGGGCTGAGTAGCCGAGTGAAACGCTACCTAAGGAATTGGTCTTGGCATTCATGGCTTTATGCTCTATCTATGGGCTAGGCATTGTGTCGTGAGCTATGCAATGGTTGGCGTAGACACGTTTGAGCGCAAGAAAGGGATTTGTAATCGCGCAATGTGAGGAATCGAGAACGACAAGTGTGCTACATGGAGGGCGCCAACAGCAGAAATCTACGCTAAATTGGTTGAGATGTTCAGCAAGAGTGGGATTCAGTTACTACATTTCAAGATTCAGCATCAAACGAGTTAGGGTTTCAACTAATATATCTCAGGGCTGAAGACAAGACGAGAGTCAAAAGTATACATAGCGTGACAATAAAACGTAACGCTCATCCAAAAAAGGGCGTCTTTCGATCAGTGTGCGACTCTTCTAGCAGGGAGGATGTCATCCGAGCTCGAGGATTAGAGCCAGGATTCGAAGCCTTGTCAGTGAATCCCAGAACGTCCTGAAGCTTCTTGGTCGTTACCATCGTTGATGTCTACCGGGCCAGATGAGTGGTCATCGCTCAATCCGGTCCACTTCCTCCTTATCTTCCCCTAGGCTTTCTCGTTGCATTGTTGGATTGCTGCTGGGTAGTACCTCGGAATCTGCGTGGCATTCTGTAAGATCTTCGCCATGGTGGTTGGACCCTCGTATTTGCCCTCTCTGACTTGCCACTTCTTAATGATTCGCCGGCTCCGCAGGCCAGAAAAATCACCGTGATAGCACCTAGCCCTAAACAATCAAAGTCTGGTCCATGAATCTGACACCTCAATCTGCACTTCCAAACTCCGCCCACGCGAGTGCTTTTGCTAATAGATCATCTTCATCCTCTTCCTTGTGCTGTTGCC
The DNA here is from genome assembly GCA_022315425.1 of Pseudevernia furfuracea. NCBI lineage: Eukaryota > Fungi > Ascomycota > Lecanoromycetes > Lecanorales > Parmeliaceae > Pseudevernia > Pseudevernia furfuracea. The sequence goes on from JAIUPT010000030.1 coordinate 1,094,210, forward strand.
ACCTCTGTGTGAAGGATCGGTGCATTTTGGCGACTTCAGGTACAATAAGTGATTCAATCTCCTGCTCCAAATCCCCATTCATCCATTCCTGTTCTGGGATATTCCCATTACTAATGGCATCGATTGTAGGTCTAGTTCCAGAGACGCTTTTGACCCTTCTGTGGACGGGCACGCTGATCCACCGCTCTTCTTTCCCAGGAGCAACAAAGACCACCTCGAATTTCCTCGTTGACAAAAGATTGCCAATGACGAGATGATGGGAGTACCTCCCCAGCGCTTGTTGAGCTTTGGAAACCAATAAAGACGGATCAGTCTCAAGCTTGAAACTGACGATCATGCCTTCGGGTGCCCAGCCGTCGACCAGGCTCTTCAAAAATTTAGGGACTGGATCCAAATTGATCATGAGCCGTTTCCCTTGAAAGGTATCTGCATTGCCGGATGATCCTGATTCTACCGCTCCACCAGCTCTGTTGGTCTCCGATGACTGAATTTTGTGCTCGGAAAGCCGATTTTTTGGTAGGAAGAAGTCTGAAACTGCTGCAGCCAAGTAAAGGAGCGCCTTTGGACCCAGAGGTCTCATCAACATCGAGATCTTTCTTAGCTGCCATAGATACTCTGTTATTGTCGTAAAGGAAAGTAGCAGTAGAGTATTGTTCCGCCTCGCTGCGTTGTATTTACGCAAAACACCTAGCATCTTTTCCTGATATTCTGGATTCACTACGACTTCGCTGTCTTGCCCTTCTTTCATGTAGTCTAGAAAACAATTCGTGGAATGACTATAATGCCTTGAATATGGCAGTAAAGAGAATTGACGATGAAGAAAAATGACAGCATAGCCAGCTTCTAGGAAATACTCTGCGGATGTGGCCCCACGGGTACCAGCGGAGAAGTTATCAATGAATCTCACGGTCTGGTTCTCAAGAGGCACCGTTGTTCCGCCTGAGGTGACCAGCACCACGGCCCTGTTAGATTGGAGGTGGTGAGAAATGAATGCCTTTGCAAGCTTGGCGTGAGAGTCAAGAGTCTCTGGGGGCGAGTTTTCGTCGAAGTAAGTTATCTCTGGAGGTGGCAGCGAGGATGATACGTCGTCTGGAGCTCCCATTGCGTATGATTCCGATAGTGAAGGTGATCTTGCACGACAGAAGGCATAAGCCCAACGCTCAATCTCCGCGAGACGCGCCAAGTACTCGTAGGGACGTATCCAACACCAATTGGAGCGAGATATAGGCCAAAAGGTAAAGGACTTGTATCTTTGATGAACTCGGTGAGATGAAGAATGTATTCGACAGACCTTGCATGTGCTTCAACGAGGCTACACTAGGGAAGTGAACCTTGGCGGCAAATCGCCTCCATAGGAGAAAGCTCCGAAAGTAGGAGAAAGATCCGAAAGTCTGGTGACCGGTCACTAACGAGCTGCCTTGTGTTGGTGGCAAAACGGCTTACATAACCCAAGGATAAAAAGAAAAAAGCAGATAAGGTACGCATCTCCAAATGCCGTACTCGTACACGCCCTCCACCGGAGCTGGCCCCGCTGCACCACTGGACTCAGGGTCTCGGTGGAGTTATGTAGGTAGTTTAGCGTTCTGCTGATCCGATCCGCCGAGTGCCAACAACATCTCAACTCTCATCAACCATCTCTCTGCTCAGATTTGAGAGCGGTTTCACCAAGATGCAAGCTTAGAAGAGGGAGCCTGCATGTAAGGTACTTGTAGTCGGACATACTCGTACATGCATACTAACTCCAATCGGGTCAACGGTCGCCAGGGAACCTCGGAAGTACAGTAGCAACCCATATGAGCCCCACCCGACTCTTTACCACCATGTTACCATCTCTACTCTCTAGGCATTCCAAGTCAGTCATTGAATCAAACAGAGTCTCGCCGGTGCGCTAGCATGGATAGCAAACATGTTCGCGTCCTGCTCCAGCCTTATCTCCTCCCTTCATTTTTCTCCTCCCGCCTCCCACATCCCACCATCGCCTGGCTAGACGAAGCGAGAATAATGCCGCTGCACCATCGACATAGTGGGGATCATCGTGCCTTGTCGAGCCTCGACACCAGGATCAGGGTAAGCGCGCAACAACATTTCATCAGTATTTCATCGCCAGGGTTCAATGACCAAGTTTTGCTTGGTCATCGATTCATCGCATATGGTGGAACATCAACTCTACTTCCTATACTACTCTATATCTGCCGTATATTTTTCTTAGCTATAGTCTTCGTAGTCCTATACTGACATAAATCCTTCAAAGGTCACCTATCCTCACAAGACACTGCGCACACCTGCAAAATATCGACCGAACCCGCCATAAACTGCGCAAAGCTATCCCCATCTACATCACTACTCCCGCTGAGCCCTTCGCGCTTCCTACCTCGCCACACACAACATCACCAATACTAAGGGGAGGTGTTGTTGTAGGCTTAGAAAGTGCTGTTGCATTGCCGTTTGAACCATAGGACTAAGAGAGCATACTTTGTCCACGGGCCCTGGCCTACAGAATCGTCACGTGGGAAATGATGAAGCAACCGGGTTCCAAGCAGACTGACAAGCAACGAGCCTTAATACATCCTACCAACACAAAAGGCCAGCGACTACAGCCGTCTCAACCACAGCCTTCACCCTATGCACCGACCACTGCCCTCTCCATGGCTACTCCATCTCACCAAGGCAGTGCACAATCGCAGAATCCGCCCAAGGTAGCCATACCTCGACTACGTCGTACTAGCGAAGATCAGTGTCTTTCCAAAGGATCTCCAGCAGCGGACAAGAATCGTGTCACTCATGCATGTGAGCCATGCCGGCAAAGGAAGACCAAGTGCAGTGGAGAACGTCCGGTTTGCCAGCACTGCGAAGACTTCAAGCTCATGTGCGTGTATGCGGATGGCAAACGCGATAGAACCAAAAAGTGAGTGCTTGTTGAAAAGCTATCTTTCCTGGCTGACATCTGTGACCATAGACAACTTGGTAGTCTGGCTGGCAGGGTCGAAGAGTACGAGCAGCTTCTCGAAGAGCTCAGCTTGCGTGCTGGAGCTCAAGACCAAGCCTTGATCCGAAGGACCTTGGAAAGAGTAAATGCTTAGACTGCATGAATGCATTCCGGCTGACCCCTCCAGGAGCTATCTCCGGAGGACGATGATGAATCAATAACCCTAAGTGGCAAAAAATCAAATGTGTACCGAGAGCTAGCTGGGGAGTACAAGGCTAGCGCTCGAGCTGGTTCTACTGACTCGTTGGATTGCATCGATGAAGACTACAACCGAAACCCCGCCGCCCGTGCCACGGGGTATCATGGCAAGAATTCGGAGGTGACTTGGATGCAACGGCTCAAGCGACAAACTGCACAGAATACTGAAGAGGAGGAGGACGAGAATGATGATGTTGACGGAGACTCATTGCCCGATGGGCAGACATCACAAAATTTTCTCAATGATCACTTCGGTTCAGGTTTCGCTCCCATCAGTGAATCAACCTATCATTGCGACGACCTGACCTTGAATCCCCCTGGTCTTGTTGACCCGTTCGAAGTGCCATCACAGGCAACAGCCAACATGCTGTTCCAAAGCTATCTGGAAACCGTTCATTTTGCATTCCCAATCATTGGCAAGAGTACTTTCATCAGCCAATACCAAGCATTCCAGCTCAGTCATGATCAATCGAAAATCAACCAGAATTGGCTAGCCATCCTAAATCTGATTTTCGCCATTGGTGCTAAGTACTCCCATCTCATTCAAGCCGAGTGGAGTGGCGACAAATTAGATCACCTGGTCTACTTCACTCGTGCTCGGATACTTGGCTTCAATTCAGATGCCATACTGGGCCACGCTGAGTTGCAGAAAGTACAGATTGCGGGTCTCATGTCTTTCTATCTGATGGCCTTGAATCAGATCAACAGGTAAGTCTTGGTCTCAAAGCAGTGAGATGATTCCGTCTGACGCCACCTAGGTCTTGGGCAACTAGTGGCATTGCTATCAGGCATGCTTCCACCCTGGGCCTCAACTTACGGAACGATAGCAAGGATGTTCATGAAACCTCAAAAGAGATCCGATACCGTGTCTGGTGGGCACTGTGCAGTCTTGAACGTATACTAGCCGTCATGACCGGACGTCCCACATCCTTCTCGGAGACCGATTGTACTGCACCGCCGCCGCTCCCTCTCGAAGAGGATTCCTTTTTAGGAAACAATGCGGCCAATTCCCAGGATTTTGCGCTGCTCCGGCGTTTGTCTAATGAAGAATTCCGTCACACTGATGGCGGAGTTTCTACGCCGTTCTCACCTGGTCACTCGTCCAAGCTCAAAGCGTCCCCAGTTGACTCAGTGTCACCAGCATCGCTATCATCGGCACAAGAAAGGAAGCAAGTAGTACCTCCCTGCAACGCTCTTTACTTTGGATACCATACGAAGTTGAGTATGTTTACCAACGAAGTCTTGAGCCGCCTTTACCGTGCTGGTGCCATGTCAAAGTCCTGGGCCGATATTCAAAGCACCATTGCCACCCTGAATTCGAAAATCGAAATGTGGCGAGCCGAACTGCCCAATGTATTTGATTTTACCAAAAAGCAAAGAGATCAACAATTTGTTCGTGAACGAATGAGCCTCGGTTTCTTTTACTACAGCATCTTGACAATCATCAACCGGCCCTGTCTGTGTCGGATCGACAGGAAAATTCCCGATCAATCATGCAAAGCTAAAGACTTCAACCGTGAGACTGCAATGAAATGCGTGCATGCGGCGCGAGATATGTTGGAGATGTTGCCACAAGAGCCAAATGCAGTCGGTCTCTACACAGTCGCCCCTTGGTGGTGCCTGGTGCATTATCTCATGCAGGCTGCCACTGTCCTGATGCTTGAGCTTTCCTTCCGTTCGGATCATATGCCCAACGAGGTTGAGGCAATCTTCAACTCGGCGAAGAAGGCAACGGACTGGCTACGAGGTTTATCAGAAGAGGATGAAGCGGCAAGGCGAGCTTGGTCCCTTTGCGATGAAATGTTGCGCAAAGTCGCCCCAAAGATTGGAAGAAGCCTAGCTGAAGCTTCGAACTACGGAGGCGTTTCGGACCACTGGGGACGCGCAGCGGATGAGATGCAGGGTATGAACACCGCCCCAATCACAGAGGGGCCGGCTACATCATGCATGTATCTACCGCATCATGGCTACGCGAGTTCAGCACCATTCCACCCGCCAATGTTCTCGTCTTACGACCAATTCCTTTCCTATGGCCAGGTACCAAGGACTTCGACTTCCGGCCCTTATAATGACATGTTTCCCAATTCTGCTGACATGAATACCATGCAACATGACGGTCACGATCATGCTGGGTACATCCACGAGCAGAACCACCAACGATGGTTCCCTGGCAGCGGCGGCGGTCGTGGTGAAGGTTGAACTGGCTCAACACTCTACACCTTTCTTTCTTAGTGATATTACGGCGATACGGCCTTCGCCATCTCTGCTCATAGCCACGGTACGATCGCGTGCTTTTACTAGAGATACCCTTCCTTACGCTTCAATGTTCCCGTTGTCAAAAAATCACGACCTTGCCGAGACATAATTCATGGAATAGATGAGTGCACGAACTAGCTTGGGTTTAGAAATTCGATATATGCTACGTCTATGGGCTCTAATCTACTTAATAACTTAGACACTGCTGTTTTTTCTCGACTCCATGCAAGGGACATATAATTTTCCAAGTGCATCTGCGGAATGCGATCAACTCTAGTTCGTCACACAATGGCCGCAGCAAAGGGTTTCTTCCTGTTCCTCGCCCTCGTACTTACCGAAATCATAACAGCAGCACCTCAAGCTCAAGACTATGAGTACCCTAATATCGATGAGCAGCAGCTTGAGTGTCGAAATGTCGTCTCCTCAGCGAGCAGCCACCTCTCCTCAACCACTAGCTCCCCATTCGTTATCCCAATCCTGACAATCATCACCATCAGAGCGACGCCTGTTCTTTTTACCAAGCAGATGCAATACGTGACTTCCTACAGCCCCATCATGACGATATGTCCGCTCGCGGGCCAGCCTTTGCCTAGTCAGCCCAGTTTCCCCGTGTCTGGTCTGCCGATGGCATCGGTCAATGATACGAATGCGACGCTGCCCTCGAGCGGTATCTTGCCTTGGAACCCGGACCTAGCCGCCAAACTCAATGTTCCTCGTCAAATCGCCAATGTCTCGAGCTGCTCAATTTTCTGGGAGCCTATTCCCACCCCAATCTGCCACACAACGCTTTCGCCGCTTGCAGCCCCTCTAATCACTGTCACCGATTGTCACCAGTTCGTCACATTTAGCTCCCAACAAGGCTATGCACTTGCATCCGATACCGTCGAAACATTGACGACGTACTACGTAGCACCCTAGAGCGACCTGAGCACAGGCTCAGTGCCGACAAAGAGTGTCATCGCCAAGATTTGCAGTAGCAGTCGTACGGACTGTACCACTGGCAAGGAGAAGTGGGATACGCAGTTGAGCGAGTATATGCAAGTGACGAAGAAGACGATTTCGGTTCATACGACGGTTGTTGGGGTTAGTCCCGCTATTCACTTCACCCGGAAAGTACGATGACTGACTGATGTTCTCTAGCCTGCGACCGTGATCATCAATTCAGCTATCGCTCCTATCACAATAGGTGGCGGTTCCCCGAGCTCTGTGTATCTCACCGTGGTCGTCGAAACGACGCAGACGAGCACTACCACGGTGATCATCAAAGCCACTGCATCGAACGATGAGGATGCTGCGACGGCTGGTGTAGCAACGGCTGAACCGACGAGTCTCGACTCTGCGGATGAAGTGGCCACGGCGTCAAGCACGACGACGCGCACGGTGACTGTGGTCTTCTCCAGCTCCTCTGAGACCCTTCCGCTGCCGACGAGTTCTGATTGAAGTGGCTTCTTTGGAGAAAGAATTCATTGCCTAGTTTCGAGGCAATGGATGCCTGTTCCCCTTGTTTTGGGGTTCGAATAGCTTGAGGCGGTATTTGCACGGCGATCTTCAAAGTTGTGTTGTTTGAGTCGATATGTTGAAGATTTGGGCGGTTACTTACAGTTTGTATGCCTTATTTCGATGGGGTCTTGCCCAAGGTCCAATGACGAACAGCTCTCGTTCCAATCAAAATGCCTTGCTTAGATGCTATCTTGTTTTGATGACTCCGGTCAAAGAGACTGTTTCTTGCAAAGCCTTCCAGGCCGCGCTGCAGACCACGTACGCAACAGGATCGTTGGAGACACAATGGCCTGCAGCAGTCGAACAGATGGAGAGATCATTTAAGTGATGCAGGTCGTGAGAAGTTTGGGAGACGAGAGAAAGCTTGGCTCACGACAGGATTGACATGGCCAGATGCCAGGCAAAAGAGGCCGACGTCACTAAAAGATCAACGTGGACCAACGGGACAATCACCATCATCTTGGCTCTCTCCTCTCGCTTGTAGTCTGCGGCTCCACCACCGCATACCTCTCCTCCCTTGCCCGCTCCTCCTCATTAGGTTCTCGAGCGCTCCACCTCCTCTCATCCTTCTCCTCCTCCATCTTCCTCCCCGTCAACGAAGCAACCCATTTCTCAAACTCATCCTCCTCATCCCTCTCCCTCTCCCCCTTTGCCCTCCATTTCCCATCTACGCCCCTCCCACTCCCAACCCTCCTCTTAAGATCCTCAAGATTCCCAATATCAAACGCCCACAGCAATCCTCCTCCCATCATCATAAAGAAACTCGCAACATTAATCGTAGCAATGCCGAGCGCTTGGTATGCTTCTAACCTGCCGTTGATTTTCAAACATGGGTGGGCGTTGGAAGGGTGGTAGAAGCGTGGGGCGATGGATCTCTGGCGGAGGAGGAGGGAGCGACGCGTTAGGAGGGAGGAGAGGGTGAGGAGGGTGGCGCCGGTTAGGAAGATGCCGAGTTGGTTGCGGGAGCGGGGGAAGTGGGTGGTGAGGGTTGAGTGTGGGCTTTCTCGTTTGGACATGGTTGGAAAAGACGGGCGTTGGAGGTACTATGCCATGAGCAGGCCCTATAAAGTCACAATCTCGAATGGACCGAGGAGACGCGCTTCAATAGCAATGGTCGAGGGCTGGAAATGCGACGGTGGGAAAATCAGCCCTACGCCGAGGAGCTTGACATGGAGATTGATTGATCTTTACACAAGCCACAATGGTATCAGATGATCCCTTCTGCTCATACTCCAAACATTTGAAAAGCTGCCCACTGGCGGCCTGACCAACTTGGGCCTAGAGCTTTTCTCTGCGGAATATCCTCTCAGGTCTTCGATAAGGACAAGGCACTTTTCTATGTTTTCGAGAAGTGCAGAGGCTCGCGGCGGCTGCTCGCTTAGTTCAACGTCGAACAAAAACGAAGTTTTACGCAAGGCCAGCCCAAATTTGAGTCACCAACATGCAAATTGATTATTATATATTATTCTAGGAGCCTTCTATTAATAGATTGTAATGCTCGCGTGGCGCAAGTCAGTCTTTCCCTTGACTCTTTACCGACAAGAGACTAATTCTCAACAGTGGTAGCGCATCAGACTTCTATCTGATATCTGGAGGCTGCGGGTTCGAGCCCCGCCGTGAGTGATTTTTTGCATTTTGCTCCCTTCAAGCAGGATCAATGGGATGGGATGGGTCTTTTCTATTAGACTGTGGATTTTTGTGATGTCTCTTTCCTGCGAATTTACTCTATCAAGCATGGGAATACCCCTCACAGTACGGAATACTAGTACATCTCAATTACACGTGGGCCTGAATCTACGAATCTACATAGACAGAAAGAACAATAGCATAGCGTTCCGGAAAGGGGTATATCTTGCTGCAGGCTTTCACAGAGGACTGTAATCGGTAAAGACTGGACTTGGCTTCTTTGAAGGGCTGTCGTATCCTCTCTTTTGCTTTCAAGCTTCAACCCATAACTGCAAGCTCTTGAATATTGTCGGTCCACTCTGAAATATCCCTTGCGCTCGAACTGAATATTGTCGGATTTCCCAATGTTATTTTGTTAATGAGGTAGTTAGTAGAAATTAATCAGACGGCACGAGGTCTTGCTCTTGGGCCAACCACGTGATTTTTTATTGGTTTTTTTGAAAGTCGCAGTCACCACCTTCTTCGAGCGATTCATGGCTCCGTGTACCATTCGCACAATCGCATTGCCCCCATTCATTAGGGTCATCTCTTCGTCTTCAGCAAAGTTTCTTACATCTTTTTCGTCGATCAAATTTTTTTTTCCGTAGACAATCTTTTTGCTCCCGAGCTCTGAATTCTTGTTGTGCTTTGATTTGTCCTCAAAATATGTCGTTTCAAGGCCACCATTGATGAACACTTCTACTATTCCATATTGCGTTACAGCTGTGTGTCTTGGGGCCAGAGGCTCGATATGTTTCTTGTTGATTGCTCATCGGAACGGCAGATCAAATTCCCATCGCCTTTCCCATGCGCGAAGAAAGCGTTCAGCAAAGCAGCTTTAGCATAACCAATGTAGAGGAAGCCCGATGGCTCTGGTGGAAACCGAGTCACTACTCCGCCTTTCACATGACTGAGACCGATGTCATAACTACCACCCTCTGCACTTGCCAGAGAGCGCTTCTGGTGTGCTATAGCATTGAAATCTGCCACGGCAGTGACGATCCATCGATTGGTCGATTCCACAAAGTTGAACCATCGACTAACGTTATTCTTGCTTCGCTTGATCGTGGAATATGCAGCCTTGTTCCCACGTAGTGCACCCCACTTGATAGTATTGGCGGCTGACAATGACTAACCAACAACACACGAGCGCAGAGTGAGATGGGCATCTAGCCCTCGCATTGCACGCGCCAACGGTCTTATATCAGGCGTAGCCAAGTCGGCTTCAGCATTGGCAGCGCCAAGGCTTACCCACTCGTTGACCTAAGATCTGTTAGTCAATACGGCATCAGGTAGACGAAAATGCTTTTGAGAGAAATTCGCTACTTACCCTCTACGTTCTCTCCGCTCGGTAAGAGTGTAGGCATCCATTAGGCAAGGAAGAACATCGGCGTCAGCCGCAACCCTGCCTTTGCCAGTGTCGAAAGCTACCACAACACCATGATCGTTGAGTGCTGCCATGTCTGCGAACTCCACTGGAATTCGAGTCCCGGTTTGACATGCTGAAAGTATGCTACTAGGAGCAAGGAAGGCAAGACTAGTGCTTGATTGGCTTGGACAACCAATCTCAAGGATGGCATCTGGTTCTCAAACTTCGCTCCAAGATTGCCGTGTGTGTGTGGGTTAAACCCAAGTATATATCACAGGCGTCACGAGCTATGAAAGTATTCTTGGAAGTTCCTAGAAGTTGATGAGAAAAAACATTCAGGTGAGCATGGACCAGAATATATACGCTAATTCTCGAATCAACGAAAACGCAAACCCCGCATCAAGTGAGCCAAAATACATAGCGTACTCATTTGCACATGTAGACTCTATGAATTATAGAAGATATATCTGAAAAAAAAATTTATTATTTAAGAGAGATAGCTTGATCTTCCTCTTCGATAAATGATAAACGTGGGAGGGATTTTCTGATACTCCGAGACAAGAAGCTGTCGGGGTCGCTTCATATCAACCTAGATACCTATCACTCTGCAAAAAGGCCTTTACATTCGGCCTTGCCTCCACTGCATCCACCAGCTCCATCAACCTAGGGTAATCTTTCAACCCGTTTCTCCCCTCCTGCGTCAAATTCTCATCGTGGCAGACCTGATAGAGCACCATATCCGCATACGTGATGTTCTTCCCAGTGACATACGGCCCGGATGTCGATAGATCATGTGTCTTCAGGTGCGTCTCCAGAGCTTTCAAAAACGTAGGTCGAACGGTCCTTTGATGCTCGGGATAGGCCTCTTGCATGTTGTCCGAGAAGAAGGCTTGGATGAAGAGAGAACGCCCTGATCAGGTTAGAATATTTTCGTCGTAAAGACTTGAGGTCACTTACAGTCGATGACAATATCGCACATAGCATCAGCCCAGTACTTTTCCTCCTCCGTCTCTCCATCATAGCGTCCCAACTGCCGTGCGAAATGCCTCAGGATGGCATAGCTCTGCGTCAAAATTCTCCCATTCAACTCAACGACGGGGATATTGGTCGTGGGGTTCATTTGCGTGATGCGAGTCTTCTTGTAGTCAGGGTATTCTTCAAAGCTGTAGCGCGTGTCATCATAGGCGATGCCGGCATCTTCCCACATGAGACGAACAACCTGCCCGCGACCTCGGGACTTGAAGTCGAAGTAGTGGATGGTCGGGACGCCGCCGATGGCTTTATTGCCGACGCTTTCGGTGCCGCAACGCTTGGTGCTAGGCATACTGAGTGCGTGGAAGTTTGTATGTAGGAGAATAGTAGGCGCTGTGAAGCTGAAGGCACAATGGTTTGACAGCAGGGAAAGGAAGATTATAAGCAGTCAATAATCATCTGGCGTTCTCCTCTTGCGCACCCCACCAGTCAGAGCTCAGCCGACTGTGATATAGTCGAGGCATAGCTGTGATGTCAGGACTCAGAGGGAGCCATCTCCACGGCCAAACGGAAAGTTAGAAAGCTTGAGTATTATTAATATTGCTCTGGGTGCTGCTCTCTTGGTTTCGCGGGGTGGTCTAGAGTATCCGTTTCCCGCGATTTGGGCCATGGCGGTCTAGAACATGGGATCAAAAAGCAAAAAAATAGGTAAGCACTCCACCACTCGGTAAAGTACTGTATCAGTCTATCACCGCTAAGGTAATCTTACCTCTTTATGAAGACATGGATGACACGATCCATTTCGACTCATGGCTATCTGTTCACACGAGAAGAATCTATCCAACCTCTAACATGACAGACGTGCTTTTGATGTGGATCAAAGATCAGTCTCGAAAATGTGAGACCGCCAGCTAGAGTACCCAATCAGCAGTTCAGAAGAATACAGCCAAACATCGGGCCTAAGTCGCAAGGATGCTCCTTCCTCCATCCGCTGTCATTCTCTTTCGGACAAGCACCTTGATGTACCGAATTCCAAGCTTCAGCATTCTTGCACGCCCATGGTCATCCTGATCATCCACCCCTAGCATGGCCGAAGGTGAAAAGACCAAGGCTTGACCGGCACCCAGATCCACAATTTGCTTAAAGATCTCCTGTGCACCTCGTTTTGACCCCTCGCCTTCGCTGGACACGGCGGCAAGATGGGATTTGAGCGCTGCAAGCCACGCTGGCGAGGTAAAGCGGTGCACTATGGTCATCGAGCTCAGGTCCAGAAGGCTGGGGGATATGGTTGGCTCTTGCGTCGCGATGATGACTCGTGTGGCCAAATGGCGCTGTAGGCGGATCACCGATAAGAGACTCTCCGTGAATACTGAGCTCGAATCCGTCCCAGTCATGAACTACATATGGTCAGTGTCATGAGTATCGCTTGGCGTATAGAGAGGTCCCTTACTTTGTGAGCCTCGTCAAGCGCCACAATGCGTCCAGCTTGTTCTCTGTCTTCTAAGAAGAGGGCAAGGCATATGTTGAACATAGCACATGCCGCGCTCTCATCGACGAATGGACAACTTAGGTCGACAATAGTCAGACTCCCAGGTTGGAAAGACCAGATGCCTGCTTTCGCAATCTTTGCCCTCTCTCGTGCATCATCCTCGTTCTGCCATTCTAATTCCTGCGCTTTACCCTTCTTTGTATCTGCATACTTAGGTCTGACTTGTGGTAGTGAACTGCTCCCTTGTACTCCTGGCTGGAGCATGAAGCTCTCCAAGAGCTGAAGGCGTGTGTAGAGCATCGCTCGTTGCCCGTCGTTGAAGTTCTCCAACTGAAGTCTGTCCCTAAATTCCTTGTAGTTGAGACCTGCGGTATGCTGGTTCTTCATGGCCATTGACCGCAGTATTCTGCATACGCTCTGTCCGAGTGTCAGTTTGGTACCTCCATTTACATGGCTCTTGTCCCGTATGGCTCCTATCCAATGACTCACCTCCATGTACAGGGCAACCTTCCCTTCTTTCTCGTCGATAGCCATCAGCTTCATCATGCGCTCGACGTTCAGGTGCTTCTCTTCGATCAGCAAAGGCACCACTTGCGGCTTTGGCGCATTGAAAGGCAACTCTGGCATGTTTTCATATGCCCTCCTCATTCGATGGAGGTTGCTTGGCGAAACCAGGATCGTCACCGGGATTCCTGTGGAGCTAAGGTATGCTCCCTCGCAGATTTGGCTCGCCGAGAATCCCGTGAACTTATCATAATGAAAGACCATCCCAGCCAGGGGACGTGGAAGTTTGCCCAGCCTTGAAGGCTTCAGAGCGGCCTCTAACATGCATGATAAAGTATGGGACTTCCCACTCCCTTGAGAGCCGCAAATGAAGGCAGACCATGGGGCATTCAAGTTGACGAACAGCCGGCTGTCGCCCGTCTTCGTGGCGGAGGACTGGGATTTGGGGTTCAGCGCAACGCCGAAGTTTTCTGTTTCTGGAGTGAGGAGGTCATCCGTGTTCTGTTGATCATGGCCGCCGAATGTGTTCAAGACTTTGGCAAGGAACCCATATTGGGGCAGAACGTCCTTGGGTTGTGTCCCATTGACATGTGCCAATACATCCGCCGAGAAGAGCGGCGTTGTCAGAACTTCTTCTTGATGGACATTGTGCTGTCCGCCAGCTGCGCTTGAGGGATGTGAAGACGACACCAGACCCTCGTGATATTTGCGATCAGAGTCCCATTCATTGGCCGCCATTTTCGCTTTGATTGATTTTGGAACTGCGAAGTTGAATCCTGAAGATTTTGGAACTCTGAAGGTGAATCCTGAAGATGTTTAGAACGTGAGGGCAGAAACGAGACAGAATTGCAAATATATGCTTCTCCAAACAAAGGAACGCATTGGCAAATAACGTTAGGCTTCTTGCATGAAGGGACGGTGAAACCTTAGAAGCTCATGGGAGCTCCGGGCAAGTTCCAGACGCGTTCAATTTTCAGTCACGACATACCTTTATCTGCTCTAAAATTTGTTGATTTCGTGTTATCAACAATAACCTCCACCTCGTCAGAGGACTCGCACCCCTCAGAAGAACCAGACTCGGAGGAATCAGACTGGAACGTAGAGCGGTCGCTCTCCGCGATGCTCTCCGCTATGGCGGTCGCGGGTGTTGAGCACTGAGGATGTTGACAAGCACGAGATGAGAGTCCATGAATACACGCCATTGATTCAGCCGGCCTCAAGCTCAGGAAAGCGATGATATGCTATTTGGATCACACGGAGGGTTAAATTTCCTTGTAAAGAGTGAAATTTCGGAATTCAATGTGTGCGCAGTATCTGTGATGGTGTACTCATACAAAGGCGGAAAGTAATCACTCTCCTTTAGCGAGACTTTCGGCGACGCTAGGGTTCTATGTTTGTGATGTGTTGAAAGACTTAGAAACTAGCAGTCGTAGCCGTTGCATTGTGCATAATGCTGTCACTGTTCCATACAAGTTCTCAGCGAACTCTCAATTTCAGTGGAGAACCTCAGCGACCCATGTTCGTCCAATCTGCCAGATCACCAGCAGAAACATGGAGCCAAGCTCCCAGTCAATGCTAGTCCGCTGTACTCCAAGGCGTCTTCCCTTCTTCCACCTCTACCGGATTCCAAAAAGCAACTCTCGTGAAACTTTTCCTTGGTAACGCCAACATGCAAGTCATCTGCAAAAACTGTAGGCTAGGTGTCTGCGTCTAAATACCAGATAGCAAACAATCATTCCTCTAACGAGTGTCTCAAAAGACAATTCGATGCTCAACGATCGTATCTGAGTACAGAGCTCTTCCAATTCAAGAACCCTTGCTCTTGACTTTGGGCTGGAATACGCACAGCCGAGGAGCTTTCAGATTGGAATTTCTTGACGAGACCTTCCTCCTCTTCTACGTACTTTGATTCGGCCCTTAAAGGAGGCATGGGTTCGTGGAAATCAAAGTGGCTAATGGGCCGCTCGAGTTCCCTTGGGCCTGGGGCAGGAGTACACCAGTTGGAGGCGAGTTCTCTTGGAGGGTGGTCTCTCGAAAAGGCAGACGTGATGGTGTTAGCCCTCGGGCCCTGGGGTGTCGCGACACTGCTGCCTTCTAGATCTAGTCGTCTTCGTTGAGGAGCGATGGCGGAATTGCCTTGCTCGTCTCCTGCTTCTGATCTGCTTCGTTTGCGTTTGTTTGATGGTAGTGAACCACTAGTCGCCAGCGAGCCTAGACTTTCAGTTGTGATATCCGTAGATTCGCGAACTCTATGACTGTCAGAACTCGTGCGCCCTATCTCCACAACCAGTAGCGATGGCTCTTGTATTCGTTGCTCCGAACTATTCTTCTGACCACCTCCGAGGGCTAGATTCATTTCCTCATCTTTGATCGTGGGTAAACATCCAATGGATGAGCTTGCCAGGCCGTCTGATCTCGGTCCGTCCTCGCACTCAAGCCATGCAGCCACCTTATGGATGTCATCTGCTTTCAAGCAACCTTTCTCCTGGACCTCTCTAAAGACCGTCAACAAAGTCTCGCTTGGAGAGATTTCCCTCCTCAACAGTTCCAAGTAAGTGGTCTTTCGCTTTTCAAGTAGACGGATCTTAGCCCCTTGCTTGACCTGCTCGCTCTGAGATTCCGAAAGACGTGTGCTAAGTTCCTGAACGACGCCCCTAGACGATTGGAGCTCTAGAATAAGCTTGGCGGTAGAGTCATTCGTCTCATGATTGGCCTCGAAAAGCTCGCTTGGTTCCTCTCGAGTTGAGGCGAAATTTTCGCCCAATCCCATGGCAGGAGAACACTCCATCTTCTGGAAAGCTTGCTCCAGATCCATCAATTTTGAGGAATCTGACCTTTGAGGGATGTGGGAGCCATTGTGAAGTCTTTCGACTTCCGCCCTTAATTCATTCATCTGGCTCTCAAGTGCCATCAATTTGCCCTCTAAGGTCTCGTCATTGGCTCGTAATCGTTGGACGTCTTCTTCCTGACTGTCCTGTAGATCCTTAAGGCCTTGCTCGAACTGCTCGAGCCCCTGCTTCATGCCATCTAGCCCGGCAATATTGAGCTCATCAGTAGGAGCAATATTCGGCCGCGATGATGACACGGGGTGCCATCTATCAAGGGCTTGCACCGAAGGTGAAGTTGATGAACTAGGCCTGATTGCAGCATACCTCGAGGGCGTTGACGTTAGCATCTTGAGGAAGGAGAGAGAAAGTGACTCAGAATAGACCTTCTGCTGCCCCGTTGTTGACAAAAGTAGGTGGGGATACGAAATCGAACGTGCAACCCAACAAGGGTAGTGGCCTAGATATGTTAATGACAAGAGCGGTGGAGTGTGTGGAAGAAGGAGCGAAGCAAGTCGATGGGAATTAGACCGACGTGTTAGTGGCAGGATCGAACCCTACAGTATGTGACGACAGGTACACTCTCGATGCAGACGGCCAGGCCAAGTACGACAACCTGACGTTGCATATTGAACCTGATAGGTAATAGGTACCGCTGGAGTGCCAGCCTCTTCTCCTTATTCTCGGTATACCTCCCTAAGAGCTTCGTTCCCAATGTACACAAACCATTGCAATGTAGACAACGGTCACGAATGTATTCATTTCTTTCATGCATCCGCCTATATACAGATCCACTCATGTACGATAGGCCCCAACTTCACGTTCCATGTCGGCTGCAGCACTTCAGCCCAGATATTGGAACTGTGGCCAGTGGTCAACGTGGAGCTCGTAGCCAAACACCTAGCATCGTGTCAGCGAGAAAAACTCCGGGAGGCCATGGGCGCCTACCGTTCGAGCTTAAACACAAAAGGGGTTGAGACCTTTCACGACAGTGTTTCGAGGGCTTCCCTAGGAAGAATTACTCCCGGACATCTCCCTTGTGAGGAGGCGAACAGAGTTCTTTGGGAACGCATCCTCTTGCAGTGGATATGCTTCTCGCATCTGCTCCACAAGAATGAACTTTTCTTAAGTGCTGTAATTGGCAAGCGGCCGAGGAATTACACCTTGTGGAGGCGAGGCCTCCAAGGTCCTGCGCAACCCATTCGTAACTGTGCTCATCTCTTGCCGTGCGGTGCGTATTCGTGGTCTTGACCAGGGGCTGGAGATCCGTCATTCTTTGTAGAGGCAAGGCTGGGATCCGCGTGATTGGAGGTTTTGGAGGCTTCAGACAAAACCATCGTAGCTGCTGGTGGTCGAGGCAGGTTCGACGGGCGCTCAGAACCTGGGCGACATCGGTCCTAGGCTTCCTCGGAGTTCGTGGATTCGCTTTATATAAGAATTTCGCTACATAAATCCATTAGATACGTTCACATTTTTTCTTTAACACTCTACTGACAATGGCTTCGACCTTTTCCCGATCCACGCTCTCAAGAGTCGTCCTCATCACCTGTCCTAACAGCGCGCAAGAGTCGCCGTAAGCCCGAATAGCATCAGCATAGTTTCGACGGTCGTCGAAAAAGACAGCGTTATTAGCTTTGTGGAGAGCTTCCGATAATATCTCTCTCTTAGAGTCGTGAGTGGAGTAAGCCATTGTGTTTCCGATAGCTTTCAAAGGTTTGGAGAAGAAAAATATACGATACGCAACTTGCAAGAGATGGAGAATACGAGAAGGGGGAGTTAGCTTAAGTAGGACTCTGAGTTGCTGACGGCTCAAGATACGAGTAGCTTAAACCTTTCTCACGCCGCAAAGGGGATAGGTGTTGCACAGTCAGCGCCTGTTCCGGCCTGTAGAATAAGAAGCATGCACGTAATAGTGGTGTAGGGAGAAAAATTCTGCATCTGGCACGGTTGTCTCAAGCTCCGGTGGAGTGGTTTGACCGAATTGGGGGGCTTCATGCACAGCGACCGGACGCCTGACAGCGCCGCAGAAATCCTCGGGCTTCATCACGGCACCTCGACTTGACCGCGGCGCCACTGGTTCCTCTCGCATTGTTCTGAGAAAACTGTGTATGTGCAATTAATGTCAGAAAAATATTCAGAAGCATGAAACATGAGAATGTCTGAAGTGATGGCTCAGCCATAGAGTAAGCGGGGCAGGGATGACAACCTTTAGCCCTCCCGTCCTATACCCTTGCTCTGAGGCTCCATATCCCATGACAGCTCGAAGCCTCGAACCAATGATATCCCTGCCTTTCAACGGTCTTTTCCAACCTCACTGCTCCACCCTGAGAAGATAGCTACTATAATATCACACTATGACTCTCACTCCTCCTTCCACCCCACCCTCTTCTTCTTCACCCATCACCAACAATCACCTCTCCGACGTTTTCTCTGACTCGCCCCCCACCTCTTCCACCACAGGGGACCCTTCAGATATCCCGCGCCTCCGTAGCACGCACTCTACAGCCGGCTACCGGGCCGGAATCTCCGCTTCGAAAGAACGGTCCTTGCAGCCCGGTTTCGACGAAGGCTACTCCCTCGGCGCAGTCTTCGGGCTGCGTGTGGGCTACATACTTGGGGCCTTACAGGGGCTATGTTCTGCTCATTCGCAGGGCAGCGAGGGGGGAAAGGGTCTCAGGCAGTTGTTGAAGGAGGCGAGAGAACATCTGGCCATTGAGAAGATATTTGGGAGGGAGTGGTGGGGCGAAGATGGAATCTGGAGGTATGATGTTCAGGGACGGGAAGAGGAGGTTACATTTCGAGAGGTGGTGGATGCACATCCGCTTGTGAGGAGGTGGGTAGAGAGAGTAGACCAAGAGATGAAGATCGCAGGGGTAAAGATGGGAAGGTTTGAGGGAAGGGAGTGGGAAGAAGGGAGGGTGGGCAATTGGGAGGCAGAGGTGGTTTGAGTATGCCGATCGACGCCAGATTCCAACCCCCTTCTTGCTTCATTGCTTGAATCTATACGCCCGCTGGGGCTTGACTTCAAACACTACTTGATCTGCTTGAAAGAGCCGAGAGGTAGATACGGAAACCATCCACTCAATCAATAGTCCGGTGGCTAATCGTCACCATCAACGCCTAAACAAAACTGTGGAAAATCGGCAGGTCATTACAGCATCTATGTGTGTAAATGCATCAAAGAAGACCCCCCCACGATATCGACCCGCATCGTATTAAATGTCTGGTGGGAAACAAAAGATTCCTCCAAATTTCGGGATTTAGGAGACCAACTGAGCAATCGCAGAGTTACATGCCGGCTGTATGCGCCATCAAGACTTAGAGAACAAGTTGCCCCAGGATGACCTGGTTTTCGACCTTTGGTTTAGCCTGCCTAGAGAGTTGACGAGCCGAACGCTCGATGGTACCTTCTCGCCGTCATCATCCTCGTCGGTACTGTAATCAGAAAAATGGGAATGCTCCTCTTCCATTGCCGCAGCCTGTTGCTCGTCGATCGCTTCTTCTCCTCTCGCGTGCTCTTCTAAAGGTTGCAGACCAACAGTGTATCTGTTGGAAGAGCAAGTCTCGCTTCTCGAGAGGTACTTCCCGCAGCTGGGCATCCCACCATCACATCTTGCTTTGCGATCTCTACAACAGGCACAAGCGAAGTCGCGATTGCACGATATTGACCATGTTGTAGGCTTGGGCATGCTGATAATGTCTGGTCCTAGAAACTGGCTGCATGGGCCTGGCCAGGACTTCGTCTTGATTTGCTTGTACTCCAGCGGTAATGCTGCTATGTCCGGAATGGCGCTTGAGCCAATCGGTGTTGGAGAAGAAATTTGCCTGCCGGCAACGGTGGGTCGAGGCCCTGAGGCATCGTCACTTTGTGAATGGGGACGGAACCTGCTTGGCGAATCTACAATAGCATCTCTAGGAGATCGTAGGGTGAAAAGCCTGAATGTGGGTGACTTTGGAGACGCAGGCTGAGTTGTTGACTGCGGAGCTGTTGCTACTTTGCGCCGATAGTGGGCACTGATGGCTGTGAAGTGGGAATCGACCTCTCTGTCGCTTGGGAGTTCATTCACAAGAGTATTAGTGCCGCTGCTGCTTGATGATGGACAGCTTGAATTCGTTGATGCCATGTCATCATCGTCAGATGCTGATGAAAATTGCATCGTTCTGTGCACTAGTTCGTTAGAACACTCGCTGTCACTCTTGAAGGCAAGAAAGCACGACGAGCTTAGGGGTTTTCTATGCTGTCTTGGTGACAGCCTTGCGTGGTGTGCTTCGATCTTTCGGTCAACGAGAAGCAGAGCGCAAGAGGTGGATGGACAAGCTTCGTTAGGTTCGGCACAAGTCAATGGAGTGCACTTAGTAGGCGATGGTGGCGGAGCACAGGGTACGTGTTCTCGAGAACAGGTACGACGCTCAATCAAGTCGTTGCCTTGCTCTGCAACAGGAAGGCAAGGTTCTCGCCGAGCATCGTATGAGCAAGACAGGGTCGGCTCCTGACTTCGAGGTACATTGGGACAAGGCATTGCTTGGAGTCGCAGGCAGGTGGAAGGCTCCTTCCCATAGGTACAGCTAGGAAAATGAGAGCAAAAAGCGTTCGGGGTTCTATTTAAGGTGTTAAAAAGATATGGGCATTCTACGCGCACCATGGTAGACACATTCCATAGGCTTCCCCGCAACAACCCCATGGGGACGTGATGTGTAACATAAAGCAAGGGAGACAAGCCAACCAAATGGGAAATACCGAGTTGTGATATTATCACTAGCCTTCAACCATATCGACTGCAAGACCGCCTGTGTCGAGACTACGCCACTCTCGTCAAGACACACCTGAGGGAGAAGCGTAAGAGTAGCAGCGCAGAAAGCCAGGGCAGTGACTAAATCCCGGAGGATATGACGAAAACATGGAGACGGCCACTTAATAGGATGGTCAGAGCTCCTCGAACATCACGAAGGAAGTCAGCGGTGCAACGACCCGCCTGGCAAGACACGAATTGGACTTTTGGAACAGAGTGTATCACAATCGGATGTTGGACCACATCTTCTATGTGGAGAGGAGCAAATCGAATCTATGGGAATGCGAGTAGCTCTATGCACCCCAGTACTCGTAGGGCAATAATTGCCAGGACTTGTGGGAAGATAATTCTGGGGCCTGACTTGAGTATCAATGATGGTAGACAATAATGTCAATTGTGATTTATCTCATCTATGCTGTGACTGGATAAAAGTGAGCAGGATAGAGTACTGCGTACTCTATGCAGAGTAGGTAGAATTCAACTAAATCGTCGATTGGGAGAAGATGATGCGCAGGGTATACTAAGGTAAGACTAGTATACCGTACCTAAAGTACAGTAAGGTAGAGTGGTAGAGAAGAAACGATGTTACCTGGCGAGCCCTGGTTACTTACGTCAGATCGGCTCAGCCTTAAAATCTAGAACCAAGCCATCGTGTCAGGGTCTTCTTTTACACAACAATTTAGCGCTGTGCGCTGGCATTCATAAGGTAAGGATAAGGTACCTTCCTTACCTTACTTTACTTAACCAAAAAGTGGATCTGGAGACTGGGAGTGTGGCAACCTGCCATGATGACCATTGACCTGTCTTCGACGACATTGGAGATCAAACACTTCATTGTGGCCAATTGAACTGTCTGACAAGCTCCCAGCAACTCGTGCTTTTAACCTGCAAACATTGCCAAGACCATGCATCTCGACTTTTCTGGCTTGCGCTGAGCTGCCGAGAGCCTCGAGCTTCCGACACTGACTGAGCCATTGCGATCGCTAAAGACCTCAATTGTTTCTTCGGACACTCGGAAATGTTTGTCTAACATTCTTTCAAATCTTCACATAGCATCGCTCTCTCTCCGAACCTTAGGAGGCGCTGTTGGGGTGGAGGTCGACAGGGGTGGGGGTTATCAAGAGTCTTCGGGAAGATACCTACAAAACAAAAACAAACGAAGCTCTGGACAATACCCTTTTGTCCATGCGAAACAATCCTCACGGGCGACTGCAGATTCAGTCCGAGCCAGCGGTAAGCTTCCCCATGTTTGAATCACCTCGAAGTGTTCGCGCTCGCTTGTCTCCCAGCCCCCCCCCAGCCATCTCAACACCATGCCGAAATCTCCGTCTCCCTTCATTATTTGTCCCTACTAATTATTTGCAGTACTCGCACCATCAGAAAATTGTCTCTGAATCCCTAGACATCTAGTGCGACCCTATCGTGCGCTTACAGCTCAGGGTTCCCGAAGCTCTCTACCAGCGCAAGTTGAGATATTTAACATAATTACACAAACTGTCTTTGAACCCTGCTGCAGCTACACCTCGATTAGCTGCCCTGCCTCGACCAAACCTACCTACGACTGACGAGTTCTACGAAATTCACGAATCCACCAGCCCATCATCGCAACGCCAGCAGCGTCCGCAACCACTATCTCAACAACCTCAATTACGGCCCTTGAGCTCATCAGGAAGCGCTCGTACCCTCAGACGAACTCCGAGGCTTGAAGCGCGCAGTCGAACCCCGATCGTCGCCGGGCAAGAAGGTCAAGGCTCAACAGCCCGATTCGCCAAACCCACAGCACCACTGTACCCTCACGATTGGCCTTACAGCCAAAGCCTCGAGGGTTTAAATACCCCTGCTTCTTCTACACAAAGCCTTCTCTCTTCTTACTGGCCCAAGAGGACCACCCACATTTCGAAACATACAGCAAACGCCATACGCTACGCCCTCGAAGCCGTCCGCGCGGATCCCGAAGGTTCACATCCCTTGATCGAAGGTGGACATCGCCCACGGTGGACACCTAAACCCTTCACACCTGACCACGTTGAGTTGAGCGCTTCAATGTCCGATTTGGCTGCTGGGGTGAGCAACGGGCGCACACAAAATGGTGGCTCTCGGGCTGCTGTACCCGTGCCCTTTGCCGGCGTTGATCGTGTTCGTACGCCGATAGACATCATGAGAGAGCGTAGAGATCGAGAAGCCAGGAAGAAAGCTGAGATTGAACGACGGCAAAGAGAACAAGACGAAGAGGAACAGCAACGAATCCAAGACAAGAAACAATCGGAACAAGATAGAATGGTTGGCACTGCTGGCGTTGTCCAAAGCGGTGAGGGGACAAGCTACCGGAGATCAGGAGCAGCAGTTAGGAGATCTACCGTCGAACCCACACCACAAGAGACAAGCGAGAGAAGGTCAGGAGACCGAGGAAGCGGTGGCAGTATCAGGGCAAACATAGCTTCAACAACCCAGCCCGCAGTCTATGCTGAAAAGTCATCCACGATTGCCCCAGACGATGGCGCAGGCGTGAGTAGTGAACCCCAGCCTAAGGCCAGACCTCGTGGAGCAACACCTTCAACTGGACAGCCAAGACCCGTTGATGTCAAACCTAGACAGACGCCTCGTGCGGCCTTGACGGCAGCTGAAGCGGCCATTGGTCAGAAAGGATACAAAAACACATCAATCAATGCAACTGCAGGGACATCAAAGTTACGATTGGACCGTGGAACAGCGCCACCTGGCCAGTCACAGCCTGCACAAGACTCGACCAGCGGCTCTCAGCAACGAAGCACTACGTCCTCATTTCCTCACGCCTTCGAAAGATGGGAAACATTATCTTCTCACTGGGAAGGCCTGACTTCCTTCTGGATTCATCGACTAGAACAAAACAAAGATGATCTAGATCGAGAACCTCTAAATCAACAAATGGCGCGTCAGGTGACTGACCTATCTGCTGCTGGAGCTAATCTGTTCCACGCTGTTGTCGAACTACAGCGCCTTCGAGCTTCTTCAGAGCGTAAATTTCAACGGTGGTTCTTTGAGACCAGAGCCGAGCAAGAACGTTTTCGAGAAAATCAAAGCAAGTTCGAGCAGCGTATACAAGAAGAGCGTTCTGCTGCGACCAACGCCCATGCTGACCTTTCGAGGATACAGAAGGAAAGAGATGCAGCCATATACCAGAAAAAGACTGCAGAGATCCTTGTCAAAGAAAAGAATCGTGAACTATCAATCGCGAAAGAGGAAGCCCGGCGAGCATGGGAGGAGTTGGGCCGTAGAGAGCAAGAAGAGCGTGATCGAACCCTATTACTGAAGAAGGGGCAGGCCACTTCAGTAGGCGGCGTTCACGTTGTGCCAATAGTGCAAGGAGGGAGCACCAATCGGCCAGCTACGACAGATGACCCTGGTCCTGGTTCCATCCCATCGCGATCGGCAGCGATTGAAAGTCCAACAGACGATGAACCGGGCTATACGACCTATGATCCAGCCAGATCCGAGACAGACACGGATCCGTTCACCGAAGGCGGCCGTGTCAATCTTCCCCAGAGTGTCCGCCCTGAGGTTGACCGTCCACTACAATCAAACGCGACGTCCCAGCCTTACCAACAGACCTCGAACACGTCCGCAGCTGCTGTTCAAGCAGCCCGAACAGCAACGTCTTCCGGCCCACAACAATCTGATTCTCAGACAAGAATAACGCCCGCTTCGTCTGCTCCAAGTGGTGGTACCTATCTCAATTATAGACCCGAAGGATCTGCTCCCATCACGACACAGGCGGGCAGCTCGTCTTTCTATCAACACGAGGGAACCTCGCTCCATGGCCCTGAATTCACTTCTCTCCAAGGTCAGCCCCGTATCAGTGAAGGCGATGAGCGCGCGTACGTTCCGTCTGTGGGTGATACTCTTAGCGAAGAGGATTATGATCTGGATGAGAATGGTGAAATCCAACGAGACGCTCAAGGTCATCCAATTCTAGGTCGTCGTGGACCCGGCTCCGAAGATAGTGATGAATTCGACGTCCAGGAGCAGCTTGATCGTGAGCGCATGTACAGTCGAAGCTATGGCTCTGGGATTGCTGGTGTTGAATATGGTTCCGGCCCTCCTGCTGCCCCAGGCCGCCAAGAATCGAGTGCGCCAGATTACTCTGGAAGTGGGTTCGGCGCAGGATGGGAGGCCCTGCCACGACATCATCATCCTACGCGCCTCAGCGATGTTCTAGAGGAGGACGAGAGAAGCCGTGCAACGCCAAGCAGAGCTAGTCAAAACAGCAGAGGCATGCGCTGATGGACTATGTCGTTTTGGCTGCTTCTCTACCTACGCATACTAATTTACGAAAGGCGTTGGGTGGTAGCATCCCTAGCACCGAGCGGAGGCGCTACTTCGAGTGATTATCCTGAGCGAATTCATGCGTTCACTTCTTGAGAAATACTGTCCACATCATGTCATAAGGGTTGAATATACCTTGGTCTGTACAAAACTCGTAGCGTACAATAGGATAGCTAAAATAGACAAGACATTTTCCCTAAGCCATTTCCACAACCATACAGAGCACTCATCAGTGTGTTTCTCAGAGAAGACGAATAACGTAGTGAACTAAGGCAAGGCACAGAGTATGCTCGCGATAGAAGAAAAATCTCTGCGCTAGCCAGAATGAGAGCCCATCCGAGGATTTCAATATTGTCTCCAAACCCGTAAATCAATTCACCAATGCAAGTCTCTACAATGTCCTCCCTACGCACAAAGGCTCTCAATTTCTCCAACTCCGCTCTAGTAAGCACAGCTCGCCATAGCACCTCCTCCATTTTCCGCTGCCTTCTCGAACCTGCTCCATGGCGACCAACCCCATGTCTCGGTAAAGAACAACCTTCTAAACCACGCTCTCGTCCATTCAGCACCTCTCCACGCCGCACCGCAATCAAAACCGTCCAGCAAGCTAAAGCTCGTGCACGGTCTGGCGTAAGCCCTCCCGAATGCCCATTGCCAGGCCCAAGATGCTGATCCTATCTACAAAAGCCCTTCTCCGCCTGGGGAGCTGTCGCCTTCCTTGCTGCCGGCGTTGCAATAACATTTTATTTTAGAAATGAAAAGGCACGGTTGGACCGGCAAAGAGTGGCTGAAGCTGCGAAAGGGGTGGGGAGACCGAAAATTGGGGGGCAATTTGCGTTGCTGGATCAGGAGGGAAAGACGTTTACGGACGAAGATATGAAGGGTGGCTATAGTCTGGTGAGTGTATCTAACGGCTTCTACGGGAGGACTCGTCTGATCGTTTTGTTTCGTCTAGGTCTACTTCGGCTTCTCTCACTGCCCAGACATCTGCCCTGATGAACTTGACAAAATGGCCAACATGATCGATCTCGTCGCCTCCACCACGCAAAACCACATCGGCATCAACTCCTTCGTCGATCCATCGACGCGCAAAGCTCCTCTTCTGCCCCTCTTCATCTCTTGTGACCCGGCCCGAGACACGCCTGCTGTTCTGAAACATTATCTGGCGGAGTTTCATCCAGGTCTTGTAGGCTTGACGGGGACATGGGAACAAATCAAGGACGTGTGTAAGAAATATAGGGTGTATTTCAGTACGCCGGAGGGTGTGAAACCGGGGATGGATTACTTGGTGGATCACAGTATTTATTTCTATTTGATGGGTAAGAGGGGTTGGTTACAACATTATCGTCGTGTAGCTAACGGAAGAACAGACCCAGAAGGCGATTTTGTTGAAGCTATAGGTCGACAGCATAGCGCGGAGCGAGCGGCTAAGATCATTGTTGAGCATATGAAGGATTGGAAAGGGGGCGTAAAGCGATAGCATGAAAAGCGAAGTGTTAGGATTGTTGAAATGTTGTCTTACCGTTGAATCTCATCTCACAATACTTTTGCCCACAACACCTCTTCAACCCCGAGTCTCAGACACATAGATTTTGTCAAAAACCACGATCCTGATAAAGCATAAGACACCATCATGCCGACGAAGAAGAAGGCACAGGAGGTTTCGACCAGCTTAGCCGCGAAAGCAGAGGACATCAATCCACACTCTTACGCTGATTTCAGGCGCAAGTGGACACCGACGGAATTTTGCAACCTGCCATTGTCCGAGCGAACGGCCGTTCTTGTTGATTTGCTTACCAGCTTCATTCCGGTTTTCATCGTGCAAGTGGACGGCGGATACAATTTCGCCACAGAGCACACCCCGATTCACAGGGCAATGCCCATGCTCTATGACCTCAGCACCAACAAGCAGATCGCTCGAGAGGCATGTGACGCGTTCTATCAGGTAGGCACAAGCCCATCAAGTGTGTCAATTGACTGGGCTCTTACCACTTGTTTCACAGAACAACACGTTCATTCTATCCTCTCGCTGGCTTTCCCACATAATGTTAGATCAGACGAACACGTGGATAATGGGTGAAACAATCCAACCACGTCTCCTATTTCGCAGCCTCCAGATCCTCCTTGACCACTACGAACCTCAAACGCCGGGTAACATCCCCCTCGAACTTGCCAAGTTGCTGGCTTGCACCCATCTCGACCGCCTCGACATTGAGATCTGTACGCCGGAAACCCTCACAGAGGATCCCGAAGGCGTAAAGAAACGGTCAGTCAATGAGGCGATGGCCCTTGGAGTTGTGATTCGCCAATTGAAGGAGAAGTTCGGAATGGCATTGAGAGTGTGGATTGGAGGCCCATTCACCCAGGCAAAGGAAGATATTACGTGGATGTGGGATAGACCGAGTGAAAATTTGACCCGGGTCGTGAAGAGTGGAAGAGGCACGGAGACCCAAATGATCATGCACTTAATGTGGACGGTCTGGGGGGTCGGTTAGGCGCCGTGAGGATGGCGATTATGGAATGAGTGGCGTATCAATAAGATGGCTGTAGAGGGTTGTCAGAGGCGGGAGGCGGAAGTTGATAGAATCAAGGCCAGTAAACCAAGCGTCGACTGCATCTACTAACGTAAGATACCGTCTCGAGAGTTCAGTAGGTGTCAAAAGTCATTCTACGATAATTTTTGATAAGTAAGATACATTAGTAGCCTGTTGGTCATGGTAAGGTACCTTACTGTAGAATAGAGAATACTTCCAGGGATACGCTGACAACAATGTAGTGGTGTAGAAGTCTTCGAAAAGGCCTAGCCTTGGTGCTGTGATATCATCCCGCTGCACGTCTGACCACCCAGTGGGCATCAATCCTTAGGTTGTATCATCAACCCTTCCTTCCGACAGTACAATATCTTGCCTTCATTGGACACTGGAAGAACGTGGACTGCGGGGTCTCCGACCACCTTTTAATAAACAGACCTATCGATTTCCACCTTGCCCGCATTGACATGGTCGGACTGATAAGAGGGGCTTCCCATGCTTCCTACACGCTATCACATCATTATTAGTAGTTGCTGCCTTGTTGGTTTCAGAGATATAAGACCTGTCCTCTGAGCGTTTCTTGAATACTAAGCCGTACTCCTGCTTTGACCTTGCTTTCATCTGTCCTCTGAAAACAGCATGGGCCGCCAAGCTATCTTTCTTTCAGACGAGAAGGCCCAGGACCTTGAAGGTCACTTAAATTACTCGAAGAATGATGATGCGGGATCTAATTCGAAAGTGTCATCGTCTCCAATCAGAGTATTTGTCAAATGGGCTCTTATCGTTCTGGCAATGACCTTTACCTTGGAGCTTCTTGAACCCCAAAGCAGCAAGGCTCGTCGATCTCTTAGAGAGACTATGTACATGGCTCACTAACAGACGCTGCAGAGTCCTGCATCCCATCATAACTACTATGGCGAAATACCCAGGATTTGTCCAGGCACCCAATATAGGAAAACCTTGAGCTTCGACTTCAATAAGCCGACTGAACTGGCGTTCGCCCAGGAATCTCACGATCCCAAACGCCATGGTCCTGAATTCGATTTTGTACGTACAGCTGGTAAGGTCGAAGTCCTCAGGCAGGATTCACTCTCGAACATTAGAATCGCTCTTGATATCCGAAGCTCCGATCCTCAACTTACGAGCTCCGGGTCGTTGAGCATTGTAAAGTCCGGCTCGGCTCTGACGGTAAGAACTCCAAGGAGGACGCTCAGAGAGTCATTATCATCCGGTGGAGCTGAATCACCATGCATCTACGTCGCTGCAACTATATCGATACCTCCAGGAACGACTCTTGAGAATCTTGGAATCAACACCGAGACACTCTCAGTTATATTTTTTCCCGGGCTAGACTATGCCATCACCAACTGTACCAGGATCAATGCACACTCTGCTTCCTTGTCACTTTCAACAGATGAGCCTCCCTCTATCGATATCAATTCCCGGGAGACAAATATACATCTCACCTCTGGCTCAGTCACTGGTTCTTACCCTCTCTATGACATCTTGGATATCTCGACCATATCAGGCTCCATCGATATTGACGTCGAACCCAAAGATGCCGACCTAGACGATGTCCAACCTGCGATCCTTCGCCTCTCCTCCAAGAGCGGCTCCATCCGCGCCTTGACTTCCACAGTTTCGGTCCCCGCTCGGGACTACCAAATGTCAGTCAAATCGCTTAACGGTGGTATAGACGCTACACTTCTGCACGGATCACATACCTCATTGCGGTCACTCAACGGGCGTATCAACGCAGATCTATATCCGTACGGCCACAATGACTCCCGTACAGATATCGACACGCATTGTCAAAGCGGCAGTACCGACGTTACTGTGCACTCATCGCTCTCTCATCCAACAGATCCAATTCAAAAGCTCTACTCAGAACATCACAGCTTGTCGGGCAGTTTAAACCTATGGTATCCAGCGCAGTGGCAAGGAACGATCAAGGGCAGTACTTTGAGTGGGAGCATTGATCTAGATTGGGATGGACTAAAAGTCGTCAGAGATGAGAAGAAGGGCTGGATCAAGAGGACCGTCGAGGCTGTGAGAGGGGAAGGGGAGGGTCATATGATTTTTTCTGGCAAATCGGGGAGTGTGAACTTGGGTGGAGATAGCGGGGGAGGTGTATTAACGGGGAGAAAGGTTTGAGGTGGTCTATCAAGAAGGCCTTGGTCTGCAAGCCTTGGGGAAGATGGAAAGGATAAAGGATGAATCTTTATGGATAAGTATAATGACGGTATGATAAATACGAGGATGATGACTGGATATGCTGGAGTATCTTCAATCAATCAATACATTTAATCAACACATTCGGCCCATCTCAAATTGTAGTACAGCAAACAAGGATCAACAAGGTCAACAAGGATCAAGCTATCCGAGATGAGATTGGCTAAGGTATACTGCACTGCATAAAAGTGACATTGGAACCTTCTGGAAGCGGAGAAAAGAATGAGGCCAAGCTCAGAGCTCAAACACCATCTTGAAATCCATTCTCTTCCCCCCGACTCTTTTAGGCAAGAGTTGAAGAAATCTGCCAACATCATTGGCCCCGAATAAGTTCCCTAATTTAATGATCTTTGGCGCTGTGCTCCTCGCTCTAGAGAAGTTGTAGTTTGAGCTTTATACTGCAAGGATCGCCTGGGCACGAAAACCTTCTCTCCGCTACTCTTGCACCTACCCGGCGCCATTAACACTTATGGGCCTTTTCACTAAATCCTCACCCAAGAAGAAGACCGAGCTTGACACCAAGGAAAACAAGACATCATCTTCCCCTTCTTCACCACGAAAGTCTTCTTCAAAATCACCAGCAAAGTCCTCGGTGCGACCACCCACAAAGTCGATCCGGGACCAGGAGCAAAGGTACAGAAAAGGTTCCTGGTCACGAAGCACACATTATTCCCACGACACACATCCTTTGAATCTGCCGCCTGACGAGCGGGACCGCCGTCGCTCCGCAATGTCTTCAGATGGCGAGCAGGATGAGGACACATTCCAAATGGACGTCGATTCCGAGACCTCAGGCATACATCAGCATACTAATCGAGTGTCGGATCATGACCAAATCAATGGCGATGGAAGCCCGATTCCTCCACCACATCAGACACCGTCACCGCCGCCAAAGCCAGCATATGATCCTGAGGCGTGCAAGGCTACAGGGAATAAGTATTTCAAAGCGAAGGACTACACAAAGGCTGTCCAAGAGTACACAAAAGGTAAGCAATCGCCACCCGGTCCCTCGATATTCGACTCGCCTCTTGTGTATAATTGGCTAATATCTATCGCACATTCTAGCCCTCACTGTTGAACCCCAATCGGTCACTTACCTCTCCAATCGAGCCGCTGCTTACATGTCCGCAAACCGATTCGAAGAAGCACTAGAAGACTCAAAGACCGCCGATGAAATAGAACCACAAAATCCAAAAGTCCTTCACCGATTAGCCCGAATATACACCAGCCTTGGTCGGCCATCAGAAGCCATTGATGTTCTCGACCGTATAGCCTCCTTCCAAACAGTAACACAACAGGACCGGTCGCCAGCACAGTCGATGCAGACCGACATAAAGCGAGCAGAAGATGCTATACGAGAAGGTACTACTGGTTCTATGGCAATACATGCACTCAACCAAGCTGAGCGAGGATTGGGAGCTGATGTTGAGAGGCCACGGAAATGGCAATTGCTGCGGGGGGAAGCCTACTTGAAGATGGGCAATCCCAATGCCCTAGGTGACGCGCAGACCGTGGCAATGTCGTTATTACGCAAGAATAATCAGGATCCAGAGGCTTTGGTACTGAGAGGGAGAGCTTTGTACAGCCAAGGGGAGAACGCGAAGGCTTTGCAACATTTTCGGCAAGCCCTGAGCTGCGATCCGGACTTCAAAGATGGCGTGAAGTACCTCCGAATGGTGCAGAAGCTGGATCGTATGAAGGAGGAGGGTAACACAGCTTTTAAGGGAGGTAGATTTAAGCAAGCTGTCGGTCTGTACAGCCAGGCTCTGGAGGTCGACCCGAACAACAAGGGCACGAACTCTAAGATTTTGCAGAACAGAGCCATGGCATCGATAAAGGTGCTCATCGGCTTCCCTCTCCTACCCTGTATGTGCAAAAATGACTATATTCTGACAATATATCCAGATCAAAGAATACAAATCCGCCATATCAGACTGCACCCGTGCGCTTGCCCTTGATCCTTCCTACACCAAAGCTCGCAAAACAAAAGCCCGCGCCCTCGGCGAATCCGGCGACTGGCAAACCGCCGTCAACGAATTCAAAGCCATTGCGGAGTCCCACCCCGAAGAGCCTGGTATTGCGAAAGATATCCGCAATGCAGAGCTCGAGCTCAAGAAAGCGAAACGCAAGGACTACTATAAGATCCTTGGTGTGGAGAAGGATGCCACGGACAATGAGATCAAGAAGGCGTATAGGAAGTTGGCGATTGTGCATCACCCCGATAAAAATCCTGATGATGAGAGTGCAGCGGAGAGATTCAAGGATATCGGAGAAGCGTACGAGACGTTGAGTGATCCTGAAAAGCGTGAACGATATGACAGTGGTGAAGACCTCATCGACCCTAGCGAGATGTTTGCGCAACAGGGAGGTGGCTTCCCGATGCAAGGGGGCGGAGGCATGAATATCAGTCCGGAGATGTTGTTCAACATGATGGGTGGTGCTGGAGGTGGTGGTGGTGGGTTTTCCTTCCAAACAGGGGGCATGGGAGGAGCGAGTCCGTTTGGGGCGGCCAGTGGTGGTGGTGGTGGGAGATCGAGGCAGAGGGGAGGCTTTCCTGGGGGAATGCCGGGTGGCTTTGGATTCTGAGAGCGAGGGCGCCGAAGTGTGTGAACAGAGACAAGGAAGATATCCAGTGTCCGTAATGCATTCTATTCGGAAAGGAGAGTCAATTGGCTGTCAGTTGAGGCGGCATTCTATCGGAACCACATCATGCGTGAGCAGGCATGATTTACGACTCGATATCTTACGCATTGTCATAGAAAGAAGGGGTTGAGATCATAGATCTTTCTTACGCAAGGATCCACAGTACTTTGTACAATGCCCTGTCCCTTTCTACAGCAATACCAGTGCCCGCAAGTCTTGCATCGAACGCGATAAAAGGGCATCAGACCTATCTAGTTTCTCACTATATCATAGCCGTGGATTTCCCAAAACACAAACCGAGAAATACAGTATGTGACCTTAGATTCCGTTTTGTATTTGGCTTTAGTCGACGACATGGTTGATCCAAAGGAAGCTTGCACACAATACTCAACAAAAGACGCATATGCTACTCTCCATATACACAAACCACCATGACATGCTAATATTTCACAAGTCTCCCTCCTCCCATCCTACATTCATTTCGTCGTCTCCCCATCCACCTGCTTCTCCCCCCCGAGAACTGTCGCCTCCTTCCCCTTTACACTCAACCCTTTGTCGCTCCTCAAACTGCCGCTCCTACTTCTTCCTCCCTCCTCCGTCTCCTTCTTTACCTGCTTCAACACGTCTTTTCCCTCGTCTATCTTCCCCAGTCGCAGCACTAGTCCTGTATTCTCCCTCTGCAGCGCGCCGACCTGCTCCCTCAGTATATCTCTCTCCTTACTCACGACCTCGAGCTCCTGCTTCATCTCATCCTTCTCTCTGGCTAACCGCTTCTTCTCGTCCTTGTCCTCCTCCTTTCTTTTTCGCTCTTCGGCTTTCACCGCCTCTTTCTGGCGCTTAGCTTCTAGCTTTGCGATTTCTTTCTTGTATCTTTCTTCTTGCTTCGCAACCTCCTTTGCGTGCTTCTCTTCGGCCTTTTTGATTCGTTCTTCCTCCCTTGAAGTGAGTTCCTCTTTGTCCTTCAGCTCCTTCTCTCGAGCTTTCGCAAGACCTTCGTCTAGCTTCTTTTTGCGCTCGTTGAGCTTCGCCAATTCCTTTTCGTGCGGTGACATTGCGGCGATGTCTCTGGAATTTGATGATTTGGTCTGCGAGGTGGTTGACTTGACAGATAGCGTGTCATCGAAGTGGTCTTCTGCGCTCGCAAACGACGCAACGCTGGAGGCGGAGCTGACGGAGCGGCTGAGGGTAACACTCGTGCCATTAGCATTACCTGTCGCTTCGTCGATAGATTGCATAGACTGCGTTTGCTGATGACCGGGAAGCCGATCGACGACAGCTTGAGGGGCATAGCTCTCAAGGCCAGCATACGCAGCATTGGCCACTGTAGCTACCAGTCCTCCCTGTTGGGCCGGATCGGCGGGCGCTGTTGCCATCTCCACGCTCATACGCCCTGGGACTGCCATTGAAGGCGCTCCCCCGCCATCAGCCTCGCCGTCCAAGCCGGCCAAATGACCGTTAGTGTCGTAAGCTTCAAGCCCCTCGCGCGTCTTCCCCTGAACATGCTCTATGTCACCCTTTTCCAAGGCTTCCACTTCGTCCTCTGGATGTTCTTTCTTACATGCCCAGTCGAGAAATTTGCTGGCATCAGCGACGATGCTTCCAGGCGTCCCTCGCTCGACCATGAATCGCGGCACGCTTCCTCCCGGGTCACTCCTCGTAATCATGATCCATTCTACCGGGTTCGTCTCGGCGTCGTCATGGGCGTCAGGATCATCCATCGCTTCTCCCTTCGCACTAGCCCCTCTAGACCCGGCGAAGGAAATCGTCTTGCCTCTTTTTCGACTCTCGCTAGCCACCTCGTCTGCTGCAGCTGGCGCTAGCTGGCCGTCTCCGTCCACCACATCTTCTCCAGACACCTTAAGATTGCGCTCCGTATGTCGTAGGAGCTCTTTCTCAAGAGGCGGAGTATCTTCTCGTGGTCGAGCAACTTTGAGCAGATCTGTTGTAGATGATGCCTTCTTTGACTTTTTAGGTATCTCGCGTATGAACTCGACTGATTCATATTGCCCTCTTATGAAACCGTCTCTCGGTGGGCAGTCAGGATGTGTGCAAGGCCTTGAGATGACGATGAAGTGCCTAGGGGTGTCGGTGAATCTTTGAGTTCTCGGTTCAGCGCCATCAGATGCCGAAGAAGAAGGTCGAGTAGCTAAAGATTCGGGTTCGCTTAAAGCAGAAGAGGATGTGAGTAGCAATGTGACGAAATCCCGCGGTGTCGTAGGTCCTGGAAACTGTGCGGATAGATGATACACTGCTATCACATCAATATCAATCTCATTCCACCAGAATCAAAGATCTACCCTCAAGTGTCCCTACCCCTTCAATGCCCCTCCTCTCCACCCTTCTCTCACCACCGATTCCTCGTATGTTACCTTCCCCAGGCCCGCCTTGCACCTCCAACGTCTCCGGAAATTCTCTCTGCAAACCCAGCTTCCACTTCTTAAAGCCCAGCCCTTCATGTACGCTCCTCCTGGCAAACCACGCCCCATTCCCGTCCTTGCCCGCTAACTTGTAGACCGCCATACCCAGCGGATTGTCCTTGGCGTTCAATTTGATCGGCTTGCCCCATTCTTTCTGTAAGCTGATGTGTGAGGGATCGAGCGGTTCTGAGCGAGCGGAGGACGAAGAGATCTCAGAGACATTTGAGGCTGTGGATGCGCTGGTGGAGGAGCGGGGCCGGGCGGTGACGAGAGGAGCATTCGGAGCCGGGAGGGGGACTGAATCAATTATTGTTTGGGCTTCAGCGAAGGCGGTTTGTAAGTAGGAAACGGTTTCTGAATCCACTGTGGGGACGGAGGAGAATGAAGTCGGACCGAGGGAGTGGAGAGCGCTATGAAGGGCGGCCATGGTGGGAAAGTAATGCTACATTCAAAGGAAGGATGGATCTCTAGAACAGTTGGGTAACTGGGAAGGAGAAGTTTCTATTCTGATGCAAGTCAATGATTGCGTTCTTATTTTCAGTGAGACGGCAAGCAGATGTGACGTATCCTGGAATTGCCGGTAACTTAGATGGCCTGAGGAGTATGAAAGGAAGGATTAAGTGAAGGGAGTGAGTGACTATGTGTAAGAAATGCGGGCTATTTACAGGAAGTCATAAAGTCATAAATCATGGCTCATGGTAAACATGCGTGAACCAGTCGTTTGTCAAGACGGGCAGAGAAGGCAGCTTTTCTGCAGGATGCCGATGATGACACCCAGTTTCGGACACGGCTCATTTCCCCCCTTTCTTTCAAGTCCGACTTGGCATACAGTATAGAGTATCTGACATTCCTGTTGAGTGAGCACTGAGCAAGAGTAGCTTCTGTGAGAATTTATGTATTTCACAATCTTTATTACATTGATATGTAAAGAGCGCAGCTCATATCCAGCACCCGATTCCTCCCAATCAATGGTCGGCTTCCCAGAACCCAGTTCCAAGTGTAGGAGATGACCCTACAATCCGCGTTGCTGCAAGCTTCCACCGTCCCGAGCCCCAGTAAGACGACAAAGAAGACCACAGATCCTCCCTCGAGTCCCGCCACAGGCTTCCCTCGATGCGCTATCCACCACGACCCAGTCCGATATCCGCTGGCAGCAACGCAGACACCCGCATACCAGTATGCTTCCCCTATTAGGTATTGTCGTCGTCTGCCTACCAGCCAGCCAGCACACAGTGCCAGAGTAGGCAAGACGCCAGGTATGCGAACCGACTCTCAGGATCTTACCACCTTTGAGTTGGGCGCTCCCTGTGAGACGACATGATGAAAGAGAAAAAAAAGACAGAAAGAGCGGAGATTCTATCTATCCACCCGTTCCGTTGCCGTGAGGCTGCCGATCTTGTATAAATGTAGAATTTTGAACCTCCCAAATAGTCGATCGAAAGAAGCGAATGTGGTGGTCCGGGCCAGCCGATGCCGATGCCGATGCCGATGCAGAGAGATAAAAAAGTACAGCAACGCTCGCTAGAATGACGCAGCAAATAACACAAGAGCAAAAAATTGGGTATTCGGCTCTAGTCCATGTCGATGAATATGATGATGATGCCGCCTGTGAGCTTGTGGCGCGTGTTCGTCCCGTGGGCTCATGAAAGAAGTCTGATCCGCTCAAAGTCCTACTGAGGCCCAAGCTATAACCGCTAATGCTGTGAGGAGATACCCGATGTTCTAACGAGATGTTCACATGGCATACGGTATCGGCGCCAAGCTCTGGTAGTTATCCCATCCAAAGCCATCGAAGCCAGCAAAGCTCATACCCGTGCCACACTGTTGTGATTGCATAAGCGTGCTAGGGAGAGGTAGCCCCTGAGACATCGGCGCCGATGGAACCGGAAGGCTGTAGTACTGTGGTGGACTTGGGCTTTCCGTGTATGGATCGCTGTTGTATGACGTGGTCGGCGAGTTCATAGCTGGGACATCATCAAAGTACAAGTTCGGATCGAGGTCCATGCTCGTCCAAGTGCCCGTTCCGTACCCAGCATCTGCTGATGTGTAAACAGTACTTGACGAAGCGTACTTCCATGACTCTGGCGCAGCAGAATACTGCGAGGGTAAAGATGGCTGCCACCAGTTCTCGGCACCTGTTGAGCTGGGAAGGACTGGAGTTGGGCGGACGACTTCGACGGGTCTCGGCGGTGGTGGTAGAAGTGGAAGGAACATGCCCATGATGGCGGTCTTGACCTCTTCACTCCTGCCGCAGAGCAACTCGCCAGCACCATCCTCTTCCAGTCCTTCTAGGGCCATGGCACTCGTACGATAGACATACTTGTTGGCGGCTTGAACGAAATCCTCTTGCAATTTCTTGAGTTGGACCTCCTTCTCCGACCAGTTGTGGGTATGGTCTGAAGTATCTTTGGAATGAACCTCTTTGTGGAACTCTACTAATGACTCTATCGTCTCTGGCGTGAGCTTGAAAGCGACTTCATTCTGTGAGACCATGTCGACATGGACGATGTAAGCCTCGATGGAGACCATCCTGTAATTGAAGACGGCTTCTATCAGAGGATTATCGTCATGCACGAGTTCTGTGTCTGGTGCCTTTGGAAGCAGGAGCGAGCAGAGAGTCCATATCGCTGAAGGGGATGAGAGAGTCTCGGTAAGGCATCGAAAGTGCTGAGGTACACTGTTGAGCGGCCTCTTGATCTTGTTTATCCTCTTGAGGGTGGCGGTCAACCATGGGTCTACCTTAGTGTTGAGGACTATGTTAGGAGCGGAACGGGTTGCGAAAGCAGCAGCAGAGGCGGGTAGTAGTTGAGCAGGCATCGTGATGTTGTTGATGGATTATGTTGATATGCGACAGGATGTAGAGCGTTTGGTTTGTGGAAAGTATGAAGGAAATTGTTCAAAAGGAAGGAGAAATTAAGTGGCGGTCCCAAGACGAGGGAAGTAATGTGCACGCCTTATGTAAAGAGATAGAAGAATTATGGAAGGAAGGAAAAAGAGTCGGTGGTGGATGGTGGCACCGAAGGAGGGTGAGGAAGGGTATGATATTCTGCGGGGGTCGCATCATATTATAACGAGCGGAGTGATTCGACTGGGTAAGCGCAGTCGGTTTTCCCGCAAAAACCAGAGCGATTTAGCATCATGCAAGTCTTAAGTTGGGACTCACCAGCGTTATGCAGCTTGTTCTCGAAGTAAACCCAAAACACGCATACAGTTGCGTGAGATCATGAGATGCGCGCTGATTTTTGCACTTGTGCTCTCCTCGGCAAAAAAGGCCGCGCCAGGCTGGACCTCCACAGCCCCCAAGGCTTGCCGTCGCGGTGGATCCGTCGTATGCAACTAGAAACCAAAGTCTCTGTTCCATGCTAACAAAAACCAAAGGTGACAGTAGTGACTTGAGCTATTTTGCCTCCGCTCGAATTTCGGAGCAAGCAGCCTTGCTGTGGTTCGCGAGTATGGAAATTGCATAGATAATCATGCCTACCACCATCAATATTGCCTTGAATCAAGTCACATGTAGAGTAGCTAGGTACTCGTACATAGACTTTTCGCCAAACGATCGGGAATAGAAATAGAACACATCAGTCATCCTCGACTGACAGCCTTGGAAGTCTTTCAGATCCTGCAGGCTGCGGCGGTGGTAGCCCTGGTAGGTACCTATGAGTAGTAGCAAGCGCTGGCGACTCCGAGGTACCTAGGTAGCCTCCTAGCTAGTGGCGGACAGAATTGTCAATTGTGTTAATGTACCTAGATTCGAAGCTACTGGTGCATCTGCGTACTGCTTGCCTCGGTACGGAAGAAATGAATCATTGAATAATGTCTCCTGATCATCGGGAGGGTCATGGCGACGGCGGCGGCAGCAGCAGCATGTTGCCCCTGGGTGCGGGGGCGACTACCGCGTTGGAAGTGATCAATCTTCTTTCAGCTCCACAGGTAGAGTACGAACGGCCTTTTTACTGCATTGAGAAGGGCGAGCAAGAAGCACAGCAGCGACGGCAGCATAATTCGGCGAGACATGCGACGATACGGGGTAGTTCAAAGAGGGAGATGGCTTGATGACCAGTCGATGGCTTGGTGCGCGATATAGATGGTGATAGCTGAAAGGTTCATGTGATGGTGCGGGTGTGCTTTGGCCGTTTCTTGGACAAGATTCGTTGACTGGGAGCGAACTTGCGGTTGGAACATGAGCTTGATGTTGAAAACCCCTGCTACGTGGTCTGATTGGTCTGATTGGTCGCATGGTCTCGGGGTCTAACTTTTTACGTAGAGTACGCACTCGGTGTTATTCAGTCGTTCTACGGTACTACTATCCTACAAAAACATCATATATGAATACCTTCAAATCTCACCTTGTGCCTTGACCACTCTCACCAATCTTTTGCTCAAGGGTAGGCGACCCTTCCAAGGCTCATGACGACTTCCTGGATGTTGCCTTGTGGCTGATCAGTGGTGGCTGTGCGCTGTCAAGATCGTCAAACTAGCGTCTAGAGTATTCTAATTGTAGATTCTCGGAGCTCGCCAAAACTGAAAAGCGCAGTGCAGACATACTCGTACACATGCGGACGAAACAATATTAAATATCGTGGTTGAAGCGCTCACTTTGGCCATTCAAAGAGGCATTTATTATTATAAAAGAAGTGGCAAAGGACCATGTTTTCAACAGCGAATATTGAAGTTATGTGTCGATCTTCACACTGAAGTAGGTTAGTAGGTATCGATATTCGATAACCGCCGGGCTTTTGCCACGATGTATCAGACTATCAGTGTCGCATTCGTTATCCGTACCTATGACTCTATGAGGTCTTGCACACGAGACCTTCCCCACGAGGGGCGCTATTGTTACTTTATTGCGCCACGGCCTTCAAGGACCAAAGATTTCTCTCCTCATGGCCGTGGGGACCGTGAAAATTGGCCGCTTATCCGCGCTTAGTTACGGCGAAGCAATAATCACGATTCAGATTTTGGCATTCTTCAGTCTTCACAAATCACAAGTACTGTACACCTCTTTTGCGACAAGTGCCTTTCGTCAATCTGAAACGCTTGGTGAAGCTTGTGAGAACGTTTCAGATGTACAGTAATGCGAATGCATTTGGGAGTCATAATTGCATAATGGACTAAAGTACTCCGCCCGCAATCTTCAATTCACGCGTAGGTAGAGCGTGTCAAAAGACGCGTACTAGTACAACGTGACCGTGTCGAAGAAAATCACACGAGTCTTGCACCACCAGCACGAGAACAGCAATGAAACGGCGATGAAATTTGGAAGGAGCTTGAGCTGGTCCGAGGAGTGATCTAGGAGAACGTGAAGTTCGCCAAAGTCAAGTAAAGGGGGTTGTCTGTTGCCAGAAGCTAGTCCGACATTTCAGTCCGAGATCCCTCGACCGTGCCATGTCCTTCCGCACGCAATTTTCATGTATTTGTTTGATCTGAGAACAGATATGCTCAACGTTTTCCTCTTCCAATCTAGTAGATGTAAGGAATGAGCCTCCAGGGGACCTTCTCCCGATACTCCTCCCAATCCTTTCCGTACTTCCTCATGCACTTCTCTTCGTCCCTCATCTCGCGATGAACAAGGAGAATAGCAAAATACACAACATAGAAGTATGTGATGGCCATACCCCAGCCTCTTGCCTCGCCTTGTACCACTGGAGAGCGCGTTGGTGTACCCCCGAATATGGATCCATCAGCTGGATGACCATTCAATGAAGAAGTCTGCTGCACCATATACCCTGCAATGCCTGTTGGCAGGCAATATGACCATGCCATGATCCAATCGCCGGTATAATTGATATGTCTTGCCATACCCCACCAGCCAGAGATCAGGAGCTTGCTTCCAGATTTTGTCTCTATATATTTCAGATGTGCAACCTTAGGATCCTTGGGATTAGTTCGGAATCGGTTTTTCTCGTTGTTTGCGCTACGAAAAATGTAATAACCAAAGCCTTGTACTGCGAACAAACCAGCGAGACCTGTATAGCCGAGATTGACAGGATATACTGCGAGATAGCGTGCCTGCAACGAATAGATGAATGGGAGCCACGCAAGATCTCCAAAGGCCAGCATGAAGCCGAAGCCGTCAGTGGTGATGTCCATGGTTGTCAAGATGGAGGGTTCCATGTATAGCGCGTCGAACACGTATAGTGCCTGGAAAGACGTGATGAAGATCATGCTGTCACTGACGTAGCCGTAGACCTTATACTGATGCGCACAGAAAGCCAGATTGAGTAATACCCAGCCTAACATGCCAGGTCGAAGCTCGCAGAAAGCTTTGATGTCGATAGTGCCGAACACAGGTAGGGTCACACGAGGATTGAGTTCGCGGCCGATGAACCAGTCATAGACGAGATTTCCAGTGTGTCCACCAGCTGCCAATTCTCGCTGTTCTTTGTTGCCTGCTTTCACCGAGAAGCTTCGGGCATAAACAAAACATGCGAGAGAGAATGCGACGCCCAAGTTCACGGTGATGAGTTGCGTGTAGTTGTCCCAAATGAAAGTCCAGAGAGGGAAGTCTGGTCCTTGTATGAATGTCCCAGCAGCAGCGATGATGACCACGGTCAAAGCAGAGCTGAACGCTGCGCAAAATCAGCCGGGTTCTGCACAGCCAGACAGTGTTCCCCCACCATTGAATTTGTACTTTAGTCTTCCACCAGATGAAAGCTCCACACCCTCGGTCACTGCACCAGGAAGAGCAGCCTGGAGCACGAGGCTCAAGGAGTAGTAGCCTATTACCCATGCTGTGACCTTGGTGCTAGCCAATCCCTGGAAGCCGGGCCAACCAGTTTCTTCCTTCAACTTGGCTATCGTGAGGCTCGAAGGGTGTAGAGCAGAGGGTACAGGGCAGCCGGAGATGTCATTGCAGAGGAACGTCGCTAGGTAGCAGACAAGTGGTAGACCGAAAGAAGTCGCAAATGCCCCAAGACTGAGCTTCGATTAATTTTATTTCCAATAGTTTTGTGGAGAGCTTACGGTCCGCCAAACTCATAGCCATGAGAGGGCTCCGATGATTTCCGCTCACTCCTTGACATTTTCGCAAAAGGTTGGAAGCTTCTCCAGCTTATTTCTTGTTCAAATTAGAAGGTAGAGTGGTTTTCTACTTTGAAAAGACGAATAAATTAACCAAAGTACAACGGTTTATACACGGGGTTAATCTTAGGCCTACCTAGCTTACTTTGCATTAACAGGGCTGACGTAATTATGTAGGTTA
This sequence comes from Pseudevernia furfuracea, assembly GCA_022315425.1. NCBI lineage: Eukaryota > Fungi > Ascomycota > Lecanoromycetes > Lecanorales > Parmeliaceae > Pseudevernia > Pseudevernia furfuracea. Next base: position 1,136,090 of record JAIUPT010000030.1, read on the forward strand.
ATGCAGGGCTTATGAATCGAAAGGACCAGCTCAGCAACTGCCTGAGTATTCGATTATACCTGACAATCGCCATCCAAAGAAATCGATGCAACGGTCTTACAAGAAGCTGAAGGAAGTGCCTATTGCAGCCCTGGTCTGACTGACCTGTTCTTCGCCTGAGGTCGTAATGCGCCCCACCCTCCCCGCCGCCATCCTCCCCCTCCTCCTCAGCTCTACAATCCTCGCAGCAGACCCAAAGGAGACGAAACCATGTACCGTTTACAACCCTTCCAATGGGAACACCTACGATCTCAACACCATCACAGTCCAACCCTTGATAGATCACAAGAAAGCGCACAAGGATGACCGGATAGAAAGCTGGCATGCCCGAGGTTACGACTATGATACGAACTTCACCATGAATTTCTGCGCGCCGGTCATTGAGACAATGGAGGATATAATCGGGGTAGAAGAGAAGCTTTGGAGAAACGTCAGTGCGTTTTACACGGTTGGGAAGAAGACATATTCCATGGGGTATGTTGTCTAGAGAAATCCCCAAGCACTCTGAGACACATCTAACAGTTGCACCAAACAGGCAAGCATCGACGGAGCCATTTTTCCGAGGTCGCAAACTCGTTCTCAACTACACTGACGGCTCACCCTGCGAGTCAAACTCTGACCGCCTTCTCCCGCGCAAGCTAAATACCCCAGACGACGACGATGATGAAGATGATTGGGACGATGACCGTAAAAGTCACAAAGGCTCCAAAAGCAAAGAATCTGTCAGGCGGAAGTCAACGCTGATCTCATTCACTTGCGATCGAGACTCGCTTGCACCAAAAGTGCATCTCTCGTTCATAGGCTCTGACCCAGACGAGTGTACATTCTTCTTCGAAGCGCGCTCAATGGCTGCTTGTGGAGGTGTCAGTGAAGCGCAACAAACTCTGGGCCCTGGTGGTGTATTCGGAGTTATTGCGTTGATTGCGGCGGCCGTCTATCTTCTAGGTGGTATCGCGTATCAGCGCACGGTCATGCATCAAAGGGGTTGGCGGCAGCTGCCTAATTACACTTTATGGGCTGGAATCTTTGGTTTCGTTTCCGTAAGCCCAAGCCAAACCAAACATTCCGTGTGAACCTTGTCTCTGACAGCATCGACAGGACATATTCGTCATCCTAACCTCCTCCTGCGCACGCTTCATTCCCCGCCGCCGAGGCTACAACCAACTGCCCACAAGCAGTCGTGGCCGAGACGCTGAAGCCAATGGCTTGATGGATCAGTACGACGACGACCTTTGAGTAATTCCCTTCATCTCATAAAGGTCCATTTCTGAAGCTAGAGTCACGTTCAGTGAAAGCGATGGCGCGAAGAGATTTGGGTTGGAGACCAAGGTATTTTTTTGCATCGATCAGTGGCTACTGGGAGTCAGGTTAGGGGCATCTCACATAGACAGAGATCCCATCAGTCTGAGTTGATCGAATTATAGAACCTTTCTTTTGCCTAACGCCCAGAAACTTTTGCAAATCATTGATATCTCTGCTTTCTGCGTCCGATTTCAGTCATCTGATGTACTCCATTTGCTTCCCCTACTCTTGTGGGATCTCCGATAACCAATGATACACCAACCCTCACACCTCTTGGACACCCTTCGCAGGATTATATGCCCTCTGGGCATTAGCATTACCAACAGTGTGATAGCATTTCGCTTCATTGACGACATTTCATGTATAAGGCCTCGGCGCAATCGCTCACAATAGTATCAGTAACGAGGAATGCCGTCGACTTTCGCATTCAAGCCATGAGTGGATCAAGACTGATCCGATATGGCTGCATCGTCCAACTGGATTGCTTCGCCGAACATTGGAGAAGGGGGAACGTGAAAGAGATGACATCCTACGTCGGGACAGGGGGTCGAGTAAACATGAGTACTGTTTTCGTATATTCTCGCCATGTAATTCCGACCTGTTGGAAACTTACCTCTTGTGCCATGCCTTGTTGCCCGACTTTGACTTTTAAAATTTCTTCACGTTCACATCATCTCAAAGTTTCAAGTTCAAGCATCTAAGAAGCTGCAGCAGCCTTTTCCCAGGCCTCGGAAACCATGTGTATCACCTACTTCTCCCAGCAACCCATCTGTGATTGCATCTACTCCTCCGCGGTCGTCAGGCTCTGCTCACTATTCACCGGTCTTCCCGAGAACAGAGACAAGACCTTTTTCAGCCCCAAGCTTGTCACGTCGCGCTGCCAAGGCTTGAGCCTTTACTTCAACGGCGTCAACTATGTGAGCGTCGATATCGAGGGTTATGACATGGTGCCGAATGGGCTTGATTGTCCGGAAGTCGAGCTTGTTGAGGAGGTGGGAGAACCGGGGCGATGCCCGCTTTGCGATAGTCAAGCGGTGTCGAAGTTTCTCAAGGCGAAAGGGATTGAGTGCACACCTAAAGCTGCGCATGATCCGCAAGGCAAAGCAGCGGAAAAATCGGTGGAAAGGTCTGTAGGCGAATCGGCGGACAAATTGGCAGGTATGTCGATTGGGAAATGAGGAATCGTGGATAGGGCAAATCGTGCAAGGGAAATGTTGGAAAGGGCAAGGAATGGACCACCGGGCAAGAGAGCAAGAAGCGGTCTGGCTGAATCAACGTCAGCATCAAGGGGGTGAGATTGACACGGGCTGAGAAAAAGGAAATCAAGAAGCTTTTGCTGACTCGGGACTTGATGGCATCCCAGATGAGAATCTCACGACAAGCAATAGATGTATGGAATGGAGTCTTGACGCCGTAACTTGTTTTCCTCCGGAGAAAGTGATAGTATAAGTCGCAAAGCGTGGAGTTGATCCAGATACCACGGTTTGGGGCAGAAGCTATGTTCGCCCTTTTTTTTTGGAACGAAGGAAGATTCATTCCAGGGGTTGAGCTTTCATCCCGCGATGGCTGCATTTTATTCTGGCAACCTGACATTTCTTGAGAATCTTGTGACTCCTGATCGGGTTTTTGCTAGAGATGATATGCTGTTCGCCTGACTCGAAGCAAGGCGTGGTAGGCAACATCTTTTACAGCATGCGTAAGTTTTCGTTTGTGTTACATTCTTCCTTTGTCAAGCGCATTGGTGCCGGGTGGCTGTGTGGTTGAAGCCTATAAAGCTCTGTGTTCACCTGTGAGGTTTTCATTTCCCAAAATTCTAACAGCAAACTTGCAAAGCATCACCATAAATGATAGCACAGTCGCTTCTTCTCGAACAGACACGGTCACTTTCACGAACCCCCTAGGTCTGATCAAAATGTGTACGTAATTCCGTGTTTCTTTGAATCAAATGTTGAGTCTGAAGTCACGTTTTGAGAGTGTCTGATCTTCAGACATGGTCCAACGCTCAACATACTTTCTCAATCCGACGAAGATGAGCCTAAAATTATAACTTAGGTCGCACCTCATACAAAAGGCACAGAAATTGTGAATGCATCTCCGTTGGAGAGCACCCTACGTACTGCCCCGCGTTTACCTCCGATCATCCTGAAAGTCATTACAGAGAACCGTTCAAGCCAAAACTTCTCACGTGGACACAGGAGAGCCTGGACATTGAATTCGATGGCATGGACTTCATCAGCGCCGATGTCAACGATGAGAGGGCCCCAAAAGGTCTCACATGCCCAACCATCACAGCAGTTCCGAACGATGAACCTTCGGTCGAAAGCTGTCCGCTCTGCGACAGCCCGCGAACTTTGGGACTTATCCAGGAAAAGCAAGCTGAAGGGCAAGGCGCGTTTCTGCCAATTCAGCGGGCACATCAGTGGGGAAGCAGTAGACCTAACAGGCTAACTTGAAGTAGACATTTTTCAACGTAATCATAGAGGTAGAGATGGCTGTACGGTAACTTGCCAATGCCAGGATGTGAAGGAAGGCATACAGCAATAATATACCTATCGATGTGGATAAGTAGGTACCTTATGCTACGGTAGACTGTAGACGGACGCTTGAATCTAAAGACGAGAGAGTCAAAGAGATTCGCGTAAGATCAACTTAGCGCGGCGCCAAATGCGGGCTTGATTTGATCATGATGTAACAATGTTGTTATGATTATTTGATCTTCAGGAACGCGGATTTTATAATGCGAGTCTAGCACATCTCATTTATCTCAGTATGGCTTCAAATCATTCAACTTCAACGCATCGTGCAACCTTTGCAGAAATCTCCTCAATTCCAATCTTTCCTCCTTTCCCTTCAACATGCTGCCAGCTAAGCCAAGGGTCATCTACTGGTTCCGTACCGATCTTCGATTACATGATTCTCCAGCTCTGAAAGCCGCCCTTGACCTGAAACCCGAATGTATCTATCCAATATGGTGTTGGGATCCGCATTATGTATACCGTGCGAGGGTGGGACCTAATAGATGGCAGTATTTGTACCTACTCACATCTCCTTCAATTTCTACCCCTATCACTTTTCCCTCATTCTGAATGTCATCTTCTCTAGACTCGACTGCCAATCCAACCTTTCAGCCTCCATCACCAAGCTCAATCCAAACTCCAAGCTCTTTGTCCTCCGAGAAGCACCCCAGACAGTGCTAGTGAAGCTGTTCAAGGCGTGGAAGATCTCGCATCTGGTCTTCGAGAAGGATACCGACGCATATGCGCGAGAAAGAGACGACGATGTTATTAAGCAAGCGAAAGACGCTGGAGTGGAGGTCATTGTCAAGATGGGCAGGACGCTCTATGATCCGGACGAGTTAGTCAAGGCGAATGGAGGAAAGCCGACTATGAGTATCACTCAGGTCCAACATGTACTGGGAGCCGCCCTTCATCTTACACGAGAGGAACGGTGCTGATACTGTTCAGGCTGCCGACAAGCTGGGCGAAGTCGCAAAACCAATTCCAACCCCCACGTCTCTTCCTGACCCCGGCGACACATCCCTCGATTTCGAGCATACCCAGCCCTCTTCAAAGCCCGACTTCAACGACATCCAGCGTGATGAGAAGGAAACCTCCTACATCCATCTAGGCGGTCCCACAGGCGACTTCGCTGTCCCTACCCACTCTGAACTTGGACTCAAACCAGCAACCACCCAGCACCGTGGTGGTGAGACACTCGCTCTTCGCGCCCTTGACGAGATAATCTCGAACACAACCTATACAGCAACTTTCTCAAAGCCAGATACCGCTCCTACTGCATTTAACCCCCAGTCAACAACCTTGCTCTCCCCACACCACCACTTCGGCTCCCTCAGCGTACGGCTCCTCTACTGGCGCGTAATGGATGTGCTCAAGGAGCATAAAGGCAAACAAAGCACTATACCCACCAACCTGATTGGCCAGATTCTGTTCAGAGACATGTACTTTGGGGCTCAAGCAGCTCTCGGCTATTCGTTCGCTCAAACACACGGAAACAGCCATTGCAGATTCGTCCCATGGCATCTCCCATCCAAAGTCGACCCATCTAACGGTTTAATAACCGGCGACCACCATATCGATAACGCCGAAGCCGAAACCTGGTTCGATCGCTGGAAGTGGGGCAGGACAGGCTTCCCCTGGATCGACGCCTTGATGCGCCAACTCCGACAGGAAGGGTGGATACACCATCTCGGTCGGCACGCCGTCGCTTGCTTCCTTACTCGCGGCGGCTGCTACATCGACTGGGAGCGTGGCGCTGAAGTCTTCGAAGAATGGCTCATCGACCACGAAGTCTCCTGCAACAGCGGTAACTGGCAATGGCTCTCCTGCACAGCATTCTACTCGCAATTTTATCGCTGCTATTCGCCCATCGCCTTTCCTAAGAAGACGGATGCGAAGGGTGACTTCGTACGGCACTTTTGTCCTGAGCTTAAGCATTATCCGGATAAATTCATCTACGAACCGTGGAAAGCGCCTATAGCGGATCAGAAAAAAGCGGGTTGTTTGATCAAGGGTGACGGCCAGGAGACGGAAGAGGAAGGGATGCAAGTCTATCCAAAACCTATGTTTGATTTCAACGCTCGGCGTTCTATCTGCATAGATGCGATCAAAAGCGCATACCACGTAAACCTCTACGGCAACAACCCCAAAGTCAAAGACGGCACATGGCGTGAGCTCTTCCCTGACTCGGCTGAGGGACCTACGGAGGGAAAGAGCGCAAAGGATGCGATCAATGGGGAGGAGATGGGGATGAAGACGAGGCTAAAGAGGGGCGACGAGGCTAGTGGTGATATGGGCGTTGATCAGGATGAGGGCGAGGCAGCGGAGGTTGGTGGGGAGACTAAGGGTGGTGATCAAGAGGGGAAGAGTCCGAGAAAGAGGAAGATCAAGGGACAGGGGACGTTGGATGGCCATTTCGGGGGAAAGAGGGCGAAGAAATGAAGCTTATACCACATCAGCACTGTCGCGGCGTCAGGGCTGAAGATATTCTGAAGCGGCAGCAGCTCTTGGGCAATCAAACCAGATTGGTCAGCATATGCATCAGATATTCAGCTAGTGCAATGGACTATATGGTCAAGTGCGTGATGCGTGTGCCCTCTTTCCTATGGCGATCTCGAGAAAACGATATCGGAGAACTCCGGTCTTACCCTAGTTGGAAGCTGTCCCTCGCCCCTGTTCAGCTAGTCTACGTCTGCTTCATCCAAACCTTTCTATCCAGAGCCTGCATGTTAGCTCAAGATCTTCAACAACATTTCGAGCGTGAAGTAGGATCCTACTCAACCTCGACCTCACATGGGTATTTTCAAAAGGCTACGTACGAAACACGTAAATAGTCATCAAGCGTGCAAGCGTGCAATTCATGCCGTCTTTTCCCTTCATCAACACATTCCAGAAAGGGTTTTCTTTCCATTCAAATCCAGCATCGTGACGGCTCCTTCCCCAGAAGTTGCCTACGACCCCAATCCATGAGCGATCAAGAACTCTTGCATGACCTTGTAAGCACCCGTGGAGTTGTAGTGCAGGTTGATAGCATGTCCAGTGTTTGGTTGAATGTAGGCTTCGAAAGCCTTGGCTGCCGGGAAAGCCCTGGCTACTCCGCCTGGGATCGATCCCCCTAGCAGTGCCGGGTCACCAGTCGGCATGCAGTCGCCACCGCAGAAAATGAAGTCCTGATCTGTGACAAAATTAGTAGGGTAGTATCCCTGCCTTCCAGTAGTCTAGGACTCACCGCCGTCGAGAACCTGGACGGGTCCGTTGAACCCTGGTGCTATAGAAGGCGAGCCACCAAGGGTGAGGACCTCACCCGTAGTAAAAGGCTCCTTGGTCGACTCGGAGAACTGAAGGATTGCTGGGTCGAAGAAACCTGGATAAAGGAAGGTTTCTTCATTGCTGCTGGCGTTCGCCCAGGTAAGGTAACCGGTGGGGAGGTGTCCAAATCTCCGAGGCTGATTATTACGAGCCAACTTGCTTGCCCAGGCATCGAAGGTTGGACCTATGTAAGCGAAGTCCTGGGAGAAGGCTGTGAGGATCAGGCCATCGCTGGCGGTGGGGTCCCTAATGCTTTGTCAGTCTATACAGGTTCTGACCTTGAGAGGTATAAGCAAGTGAGACTCTACATAGCTGCGAGGTTGTAGCTGAGGATGGAACCAAGGGAATGGCCAACATGGACGATCTTCGAGAAAGCCTTAGGGACGTGTGGTAGACTGCCGCGACGGAGCATCTTTGTCAATTCGTAGATAGCTGACAGTTCTGCCGGTAATTGTATGATGCTGAGAGGGTCCGCGATCGAAGAATTTCCAATGCCGAGACGATCGATGGAGAGGGTTGAAAACCCATAGTGATCAACAGCAACATCTATATAGCTATAATTACAATTGTTGTATGGAAGGTCCCAATACCTACAGTCTGCATATTAGCACTGTCTAGTTCGCATGCAAGTCTGCAAGTGCGAAGGCATAGGCAAAGAAAAAGCTAAACATTGTGAAACGGAAAGTGGCTTACGACTTGTCAAACCCGATTCCATGAGTGAGAAACTGCACAGTTGGATCTTGCCCATAGCCAGCGTCTGGCCGACAAAACTTGACACTGATTTCGTACACGTGGTCAATGGTTTGATACCCTAGTAATACCTCATTGGAGAAATTGGCTCCAGGGTTCGTATATTCTGCAATCAAGGTCGTAGCATCGTGGTTGTCATGCAAGGTAGGAACCTTGAAAACAGCGTTGCGGGCACACACGGTGACTGGGACTGAGATGTTCTGGCAATGCTTCGCTACCACCGAGGCGGCAAGGAGGCCGGAAGCCAACAGTGATGGAAGATACATTGTGAGAGCGGTGATCCTTTGAGAAGATGTAGAAGGGGTAAAAGGTCTTGCAATGTACAAGATCGCGAGAAGGAAGGGTAAGTAGTGTGAAGTGATTTGGGTGTAAAGAGAGGGCTGTAAGTCAGAAGAGTGCACTGTAAGAAATAAGTATTTGAAGGGGAAGAAGTCGTAGTGTCACGTTGGAGGAAGCATCTTGAACACATTTGCGTCATTCCCTGCAGCCCTCTTCCAGCATATTCTCCTTTCACCTACCCCTCGTACTAATAGCCGTTGCGACCATAAGGTTTGAACGAAAGCATCGACACAGACAACCGAACCCTTGAGTCGCTTCCTCCATCACCTGTGGGAGATGATAGGCTTGTCCCGCGACTCAAATATGAGACTTGGTATTATCAGGCCTGAGCTGGGCAACATCCCCCCAAAGGTGCATGAGGTGCTGCGGGGACATGCTGCCTCCCTAGGCAAAGTATCATGTTTTGCCGCCATAGCTAACGTCGCACCTCCCCCCACAGAGACTCAGGGTCGCATGTTGAGGCGCGCTCGGAGAGCAAGCGGAGAAGCACCTGACTTTCGTCTGCCACCGAGGATTCAGCGTAAGACCTCAAGCACCTTACTCGAGTGCTTGCTGGTGCGCGGAAAAGACGAATGGAACTTGTCACCGGGTCGGAGAATGCGTGCATGGTCACGCCCCTGCGGGCCATTATTCCCTCTGCTGCAAGCTTGAAATAGAATTGTGCGAATTTGGTAGCTGCAGTTAAGTATGCAGGTCATAAAGCAAGATCAGATAAAATGCAGTGTTGCATACGTATCATCCAGACTGGTAGTGATCGTCTTCTTTTGTCGAGAAAGAAGATGCGAGAAGATGCAAGAGGTTAAGTAGCCTTTCAAGCTAACTCTGAAGAGTCTGACGCCTGCCTTGAGCCGCGAGCACCGAGCGTGTGACAGTTTGACAGATATCCTCTCGAGCCAGATCCGTGTAATCTATGACTGTGCAATTATGGACCAACCCACTGAGCAACGTCGAGCTCCAAAGTCACACAATTAGGAGTCCGGGATAAGTCAGCTAGCCATCGATGATACTATCTCAAGCTTGGGCTTTGGTGACAAGGAGCAGCGATACGAATGATGCATAATTACTCAAGGCCCAACAGCAGGCCAACATTGTCATTTTGTCATTTTGTCAAAGATAGCTCGCCGTTGAGGGAGAACAATCAATCCTGGCCTCGCTGCCGTTCCACGCGCTTGTTCCAGCTGTCGCTTAGATTCTTAGATTGATCGACATGGACTGGCTGTCCGAGCATCGCCGGTTCAATCCTACATACTCTATCTTCCGATCCAACTTGAGCTTAGTCTGGGACCAGGGAGAAGGGCTTGAGTCTCGAGATAGTCACTTGGCAATGGTTTTCCCGGCGGCAATTCATTGTGAGACAACTGTCACAGGTAACTAGTACCATGCACGACGATAAGTGAAAATCGAGGACGCAAGATTGTGCAATTTCCGAAAGTCCGTGCCAAAACTTATAGGTAGCCACTGCTTCGGATAAATGCGTCATGCAGCAAGTGAGGAAGCGATTGTTCCAGAAGAAGAAGCCGCATAGAAAACCCACCACGTCAAAGCTAATGGCGATGTGGCCGATGATACCGACGAGGTTGTACTCTGGTAGTTCTCTCCGACGGCTAAAAGCACCGTTTCACATGGAGCCACCATGGTATCAAGTCGTCGGACTCTCCTCGAATACCATCGTGGCTCTAATACGGAATTCGGAAGAAAAGGCAGGCATATGCATGCACGCACGCACTTTGGACCTTGTCTATTGGCGCCAAATGGACCTGGTGAAAGGAGGAGCAGTATCTTCACTCAACGCAAGTGCTCATATGTACTCTATCTGCTTCTGGTCGTACCTGGACGACGCATTAATTGATTACTTTAAACAAAGAAGTCTTCCTCGCCATGAGGAGTCAATGCCAAGGCCCCTTTTACAGTAGCGATCCCGGAGCTAAAAGTGTGTGTGGGAGTGTGGCACGACAAATCCTCCGAACTGGTAGTGGTGGTACGAAAATAATAATCCACATACGACATAGATGTATATCCATGTGTCAACCTGGTCCGTGCCACATCATCCAGATGCATGTCGATCTTCTCTTCGCGCCCTTCAGCCTCGACGTCTAAGGGCGTCAAGCTGAACGATCCTACTCCATCGTCCATCGTCCATCATGCCAACAACTGGGGATTGCCCTCCTCAATCCTACCAACGTCCTCCCTGAAGGCCATGCCAAAATCTCATGCGACGAATTACGAATAACGGCTTCTCCACCTCCATCTCAGACGTTGCCACTTTTTGGACGCAGCCCCCGTCTAGCACGCAGAATCTCAGAAATCTCTCTATCTGTCTGCAAAGGATCAAGATCCCTACTCGATCCTTCCGCGTCTATCCTTTGTGTTTTCGATGGTATCTAATAAGGCTGTCTGGATTATCATCAGCGAGCATCGGGACCGAACTTGACGCTGCCCGCGAGGCTCTCAAGCCATGTGTGAGCATGCCACTTCTCACTCAAAAAGACCCACGTCTGACAATCCTTCCCCCACAGGTTTCATACGCATCAATCCCTCCACCGCCCCTTTGAACCCACCAGGGGCAGCCCCGACCCTAACAACCATCTACGACGAAGCCGCCACCATGCAGACCTGCTCCACGACCACGTCTCCCTCAAATTCCCTCTCCAAAGAAGCACCTACACCCAAGCAAAAATCCAAGCGCCGAAAGAGCTCAAACCCATTCCGCGCAAAGGCCGCGAAAGAGGGTATCGTGGGCACGGAGAAAGAGAAGAGGAGGACACAGACCATTGCGGATAGTTTGGACCTTGGCAGCGATCTGCAGATGGACGAGGAGAATGGTGGCAGCAGGGTGGTGGGAGAGGGTGATGAGACGTTAGGAAGGAGGAAAACCGTTGCAACGGAGACAGGACTGGGCTCTGTCCCCTGAGAAGGCGTTTGACCCATGGAAAACTGGAAGTTCGATTTACAATTTGTCGTGTTGGGTGAGAAGACAATAGTATAGCGCTGAGTGACACATGTCATGGCATGAAGGGAAAGTTACCCCGGCAAACATGCCAAGTGCCTTCGGGTTGATATGAACAGTCAATTCATTTTGGTTGATACCCACAAAAAGTATGCAGAAAAGGAGCCTCAAGATTACCATTTTATCCGACAATTTGCCTAGAGGTCTGCGACTTCGAGATACTGTCATGTTTGCATTAACAATCGTAAATTGAATTACCGAGGTATATATTTAGTCGAAGGGAAAGAGCTTTTTGAAGTTGAGTAAAATAACATAGCCAACAACAGATGATGAGCGCTCAGCGTCAGATTGCAAGTCATTTCAGTGTAGTCGCATTTCAGTCAGCAAAGAGATACTTGGGAAATTGCAGCGCATTGTTAGACACCAGCACCAAAGCCCTAGATACCGCCTCCTCCGAACCCTCTGAGGCCCCTTCCAAATTCATCACCCTCACCCCCAATTTCCGGAGGGTTCAGGTTGAATGGCATAAACCACGCACTCGTCTGCAAATCACCCATATACCCACCCGAACCCAGCATCTGCTGTTGCGTCTGCGGTGACAGATCCAGTGGATTGTCCCACATCGAGGTGGCCGGATCGTTCAAGTCTTGCTGGTTGCTTTGGGTATCCTGAAGGCCGCTGGTCAATGCGCTGAGAGCAGAGGCAGATGAGGAGCCAGTAGGATCATTGCCGGCATAAGCGCCGTAGACGAGGTGGCGGTCGAGCTGGGGAAGGAGGGCGGTGTTGGCGGGAGTGGAGAGGGGGAGTATGTCGTAGGCTTGAGGGAAGGAGTTGGTGCAGGGTTGGGGGTAGAGCTGAGGTTGGCGGCCGACAAAAGCCAAGGGATCCATAGGTGGCTGCGCCATGGGGAGGGGCAGCATGCCTTGTTGTGCAGCATTGGTGTGAAAATCTGGTTGTTGAAGTTGCTGCTGGGGTAGACGATCCTCTGGTTGCGAAGCCATCTTGGCGTTCTTCTTGCCGGACTTTCGAGGCTGCGTTGAGCGAGAGGGGGGAGACTGGGTGTGGAAGAAGTCTTCCACGCTTTGAAGGTCTTTTCCGTGACTTAAAGTGGCATCGCTGTTGGGTTCCTTCTTGATCTGGACAGCGGGATCCTGGTAATCTATCTCTGAGACACCGTGCGGATACTTCTGAAACCAGTCTCCATATTGAAAAATAGTATCATCTTGATTTGCCATCTCACTCGATCCTTTCTGGGACGCATCCGCATGCTGACGGTATATGTCCTTAAGGTTCTCGGCCATAAAGTGGAACATTCCCCAATGCTTCTTCATCTTGCCCAAATATTTGACATTGTTGGCGAGATGTTTCTTGCATGACGCTTCGATGGATTTTTTCTTGGAGAAGATACCCCATACATGTATAGTGCTCGACATGAAAGCACAGTAGCCAAGGAACGGTGCAACGGCATGATATTCTGTAGCGTCGTTGACCAAGATCGATATTTGGCTAGCCGCGTCAAGAGCTGCAGGCGCTGCTTCGGCAAGGAAGACTTTTGGCATCTCCTTTAGATTTCTTCCTCCCGGAGCAGTGGGTATGGCAAAACGGTGCAGAAACAACAATACCTGGTTTGAAGCTATATGCAGAAAGAGGAACTGGTTCCCTAATTTCTCAGCGGCGTGATTCTTCAGGTTCTCGCGGGTATTCTGAAGTTCCGCAGGCAACGACGTTTTGAAGTCGCCGGCTTGTCTTCTGAGCTCAGCAAATTGGGATTTAGTGTCCCAAATAGGGTACTCATCCCTCTCTTTCCCCCCCATGTTCAAATATTTGATGACGCGACCCCACAGGACTATTATGCGGATCATATACGCAGCTACTCCCATGTTTCCTTGGGGGTCAGACAGCTGACCAGTGTCACTCTTCATAGGATTTGGCACTCGACCGTCCAGGCTTTCGGTGGGGGCGGGAATCTCCATCAGAAAGTTGGATTCTTTGACAGGCAGCTGCACTTTTATAACATCTTCATCGGCAAACATTGGTCGTTCAGTCCCGGAGGATGTGAATCGATCCATGAGGAAGCAGGCCCACATAGTCCTCCTCCTGATTTCCCTATCAGTGAAACTAAGCTCAGACTTGTTCTCAGTCTTCCGTCCCAGCGGATCGTGATCCAATTCTCGGTGGAGCTGAAGAGCATACGCCATTCTTGTGGCCATGCCACCAAGCATCCAGCTTCTTCCACCTTGGCAAGTTCCAAATTCGTGAAGACCAAGTAACAACAGTACAGTAAGGGTGGTAATATTCGGCTCATCGTAACGACGTAGGGCGATGTCGCGGGCTGGACCGGCCCAGCTCTCGCCTCGTAAGAAGGCAGGTTCCGTGTTCAGTTGAGGATGGGAGGAAAAGCGTGCAGATACCGCGCACACGGCAAGGATGAGGACAGGAGGCAACGTGCCAGCACTATCGAGTTGTTAGCGAGGTAGCTGCAAAACGAAAGGAGAGGCTCAATTGCGCACCGCAACCTTCGCATATAACTCGGCTTATGTAAAAGGTGATATGATTGTCCATATAAATTGTCAAAGAAAACTTCCGACAGATGGTCCTGGAGTTCTAGTGTAGGCAGATGCTCTGCACCTTCCGTATTGACTTTGCTTTCGTGGTTATCTTGACCCTTAGGTGGCTGGGTAGTCGGCTTTGAATCTGCCCACTCGTCCAGCTGTGGTCCAAAAGCCTCTTCGACACTCCTCTTCTTTCCACTGTTTGCTTGAACAGCAGCAGGTTTTATTATCGCCCTGGGTACTGCCTCCGACTCTTCCCTTGGAATGATCTTGATGACCCTTTCCTCCATTCTTTTGAGGCGCTTGTCCAACATAGCCATGTAGTCGGTCCTCGGTGCCGCTTTCCTTGTAGTAACTTTGTAGACACATGGTATCCGAGACCGCAGACAGTGCTTGCAAGCCGGCTTTTCACCAGAACATCGTATCTTTTTCCGTCGGCAGGCAATGCAGGCCAATGGCAGCCTCTTGCGCTCTTTGCCCGCTTTAGTCTTGAGTTCGCTCCAGGGAGGTTTCTTGTCTGAATCTTCTTTGAATTCGTGCTGTCCTACATTCTCAGTGCTTGAGCGTTGTGTCCAAGACGCAGGCCCATCCGAGTGACGTTTTGTGTGGTCTCGTGTGCTGACAGGGCTTGTGGGCTCTGATCCGTCCAGGCTACTGTTTCTGTGACTGTGGCCGCTTCTTCCTGCAGCGCCGGAACTTGCTCGGTGACGTTTGTCGGACGTATTTGAATCTCGCCCTTGAGACAATTCCGAGAATGACTCGGTTCGTTGATGATCGAATTGGCCCTGAATCTCGTGTGAAGAGGGCATCTTTCCTTCGAAGGATCCGTTGAAGCTATGATTCTGCTCTTGCGCACTGGCGGAGTGGAAAGGAGGCTTAAAAGGGGGTGGATACGATTGACCTGGTATTGGACCCATCATTTGTGATTGTGCGTGTGTAGCCTCGAGGCCGTAGTTTTGAACCTCGGGCACGGCGAATCCATTGAGCGTCTGAGAGTTGCTTCGGGCGGAACGGGAGTGTTGCAACATGCTCTCCGCAGCAGCATATTCTTGAGCCTCTAGCGATGGCCAACCTGGAGTGCTGGTAGATCCCATAGCGTCCAAAGTCTGAGTATTGTGTGGTGGTGGTTCGCTCGGCGATAGAGAGGTGGAAGATTGTAGATGATCGCCGTCTTATGACGTGGGCGCAACCTGAAAAGGAAGGCAATTGATTCTCAGTGGGTCAGATATATTATTTACATTTTTGAATGGCATACAAGTAGGAAAAGAATGAAGATATATCATCTGTAAGACATTATTGCCCAGCGGAAAAAAGGGTGATGCAAAAGGCTGAAGCGTGTTGTATGTGTGTATGTATATCTTGGTGGCGCAACTCTAAGAAGCCGAGGCGGCCAAGGCTAGAGTTTCTCTGGAAGCCTGAGGTTAAAGCTTCGGTTGCACTGTGCAGCATGCAACGTTCGTTACCTTAGTTGTTCTACTTACTCCCTAATTTGAACAATACTTTAATAAAGACAGCATCACAGTCATGAACGAGTCTTGGTCCTGGGTGAAGTCAATCTTGCCAATTTGACGATAAAAGCTGTCGGTAACTACCCGTACCAATAATCATAAAATGCTTTTCCAAATGCAACTCCAAGCGCCACGCTCTAACATTCAGAGCTAGGTCCATACCTATGTACATCCGTGCAAGTATAGCTTTGCACAACGGACCTGGGTATCAATGTTTTTGGGGGAAAAAGCAAGCAAAAGCCACCAGCGTTGGCACACCTCCACGGCATCTCACCCTCCAACACGCCCTTCCGCTGTCATCTCTTTGATCCACCCTTCAACCAGTCGAGAGTTGCTCTCAACGAGCTCTGCACACTTATGCCTGACCGTTTGCATCTTCTCAATCCGATGCTTTGCCGTGTCCTTCAACACCCTTCCAATAACATCAAATTCCGTCTCATCCGTCTTTTGTAGGTACACCGCAGCCTCCGGCAAATAGCTGTACGCCGCCAGTATCTCCTTCGTCGCAACCAGGGGTGTGCCCCCAATAAGCCCAGCGGGTACGGTACTTGAAGCTTTGCGATCGAGGTATTCGTCACTAGCGAAGGCTGGCAGGAGCGCGAAGGTGCGAGAGAGAATGGAGTAGTATTCGTCATAATCGAGCGACTCGTCGAAGCTGACGTGCGAGGTCAGACCGCTTGGGACTTCAGGATGGGTCCCCTGGCCTAGTAGATGAAGGGTGACGTTCGAGCTAACGGTTCCATCTCTCTCCGATGATCTCGAGTCTATGAATTTCTGCAGGTGAGCGAAGATCGTTTGATAATTCCGTCTTGTGGATTCGTATAGGCCTTGAAGTCCAAACCCAAGCTCCCCTTTGTCTGCGTCGACGGCTTTGGGTAATTGGGGAAGATTGACTGGGAAGACTGGAGCAAAGGGTCTGATTGGAGCTTTGGTCTTCCACGCACTCATGCCGGTTTTTTGGAGGAATGTCGCTGTATGCTGGGAAAGCGTGATGAAATCCACCAGTCCCTTCTCAATCCAAGGTGCTATGAAACTTTCGTGGTCCTCATTTGCCCAATGGTCCGCGTGATGGACGACGCAGAGTAAGTGTGTCTTGCCTTCCTCGAGCAAAGTCTCAAGTTGGGATGCGAGCATGATCCGGTCATACTCGCATGTAGTAAGGACCAAGACATCTAATCTGGTGGCATCGTCCGCGAGCAGCGTGGCAGGCGGTTGTGATGCCGGAACGGGCTTGGGAAGTTTGAAGTCCTGCATGATCTTCTCAATGCCATAGCGTTGATTGTGTTGAAAGAGGCTCAGGTTCGAGTTCTTCTGCGAGCCAAAGGAGTGTATGAACGCTGCAACGACTTCGTCGTGGTATCCTGTGGTCTCTGCGACGGCAATATTCAGAGGCTTCCGAGAGATATGGTTTGGAGGATTGACTTTGACAGCACCGCTATCATAGGTAGAGGAGGAGGTGTCTGACGAATCGGCATCATCACCGACCATAGGTTTGGAGAAGAGCAAAGACTTGTAGGAGAATTGTCTGTTGAAATTACTGCCGGAGAAGACGAAGCCGACCAGGAAGAGCGTTGCCGCAGAAATGGCCAGGAAAGCTGAGAAACGTCGACTAATGACCATGTCTTGGTATGGATTTTTCTCTGGAAAAATTGTTGAATCGATGAATTGTCCTTCACTCTCGGGCTGCGGTACACGGTACACGGGAGAGGCAGCACGAGATATACGAAGTTAAGATTACCTACGGTGTTGGAGGCGTAGTATAAACCGGCACCTTCCTTTCCCTCGCGCCTCTGCTGAAATAGGAAGACAGGAAGACAGGAAGACTAGAGGTCCACGGAGAAGGCATAGGAGCAAAGTAAACACAACAGACGAATTTCCTGGATGTGACAGCTTTTCATTGAGTGAGCTGGTGGATTACTTCGGCGATGAAAGGCATAATAAGCATGATCTCGTTTCGGGGAAATTCTATGGTAAAGGTTGGAATACGTCCTCAAAAGGCGCTCGTGGCGCTTGCTTACTTCAAGGGGTAAATTCTAAATTCCCGTATGCGACAAGAACAATGTGTTCAGTTTCTCTTTCTTCAACAATAATAATTCGGTGGCAGTAATAATAATAATAATAATAATAATAATAAAAATAATAAAGAGCCAAGGCTGATATCAACTGATCGGTCACCGTGCATCTCCCATGAGCATGAGCATGAGCATGCAGGCTGGGCGTGCAGGATAAAGTACTCTTAGGCTCTTAGATACCGGTAGCTCGGTAATCTCAGCCAGATAAGTCTTCGGAAGTGTTGGAAACCAAACGATAAAAACGGCTGCTCGGCAAGTACGGGCTGCGGCTTTACCTGAAACTGTTTGAGTTTCTTCAATAATTCTTGGCGATTTCACTCAATTACCCCTGCAGACTCCTCCTCCATCAGTAGTAATAAATAGCTCAAAACCATTACGTGGACTGCTGACGTCCCCAAGTTCTTCCCCTGGAATGCATAGAGTAAATGCCTAGTCTGCGGCTCCGAACTTGCCCCACACCTCCTCCCCAAGCTTACCAGCCTTTTCTCCCGTCTCCTTCGCCCATTTCCTAGCTGTCCCCCAAACCGTCTCATCGTCCTCGAAGCCTGCCCTCGGCCCTTTCGCATTGTCCACATACCCCAAAGACCGTACGGTGTCAGACCCGTTCTCTTGCTGTTGCTCCGCCGCAAAGCGCTGATCCGGCGTCATGTCAGACGCAAACGGATTCTGCACGTAGCCGGGTGGGTGCTCGAGGCTCGCTCGTACGGGCATGTCCGTGGAAGATGAAATATCTTTCGGTTGCCTGCAAGGATTGAAGGAAGGTCTTATGCTTGTAGAGGTCGTAGATCCAGCCGGGAGGCCCTCCGAGGGGCCATCCACCCTTGGCTGCGACATTTGAGGAGGATACCGTTGAGGCTGAGCTGGCGTAGATTGCACTGGCGCATACTGCTCCGGTGATAATGGCTTCTCACCAGCTTTGGGCGGTGGTGGCAGGCTGGGCTGCGCCGTGGTTGTAGGCGGGGGTGGGGCAGGTGCTACTCCTGGCTGTGGAGCTGGTGGACCAGAGCTGGAGCTTTGCGGTATACTTCTTGTAGGAGTCGGTGCAGCTGCTCCAGGCTGAGCCGGTGGGTACGCGTAAGGGGAAGTTCCAGTAATTCTCGCCGGCTGCGAAGGGTTTCCTGCATTTGAACTGGAGGCTGTCTGTGGAGTAATACCGCTGGCTTTCGCTGCGCTTATGGGGTCCTCCGAGTGGATTTGTATGCCAGACATTTTGACAGATATGGCATTTGATAGTCAATACATTAAGAACATGGGCTGATCACTGACTGTGTATCGTTTTAAAAGGGTTCGCAAGGCACCCGCATGCATTATGTATTATGCGGACTTCACCTGAAGCAAGGGATGCCTAGCAGTGCGTCATCCTGCACTGTTTCAGAACAGGGGGGCAGGTCAAGGCGAGAAATGATGGCCTCCAATCAGAGTCTCGGGGGGAATGTGCAGGCTTATGATTAGAACCGATGTGTCTACCTCTCGATATGCAATCTATTTCCATGAGACGGACCAGACCGACAAAGGGAAGAAGAACCAAGCGGAATTGCAAGATACAGAAGTACATGTGTATGAAAGTCGCCAGCTTGAATAGTACAGCATCAGGAGCATCAGCTGCACCGCCTGAATGATCATCCCCTCACATCTCAAACGTCACCAATTTTCCACAGCCTAGACGGAGCACAGCACCTTGCAGCCCACGCCATCCATCTACTTATGCTGGAATGCAAGAAGCTTTGTAGTGCATTTAACCAGATCCACCCTTGAAGGCCTTGCCGAACATGAGCAATTGGGCCTGGTCGTAGATCGAAAGCACACCAGCACCAGCAACACCACGGAGGATATTAGCACCAGCACCTTTGAACAAAGATCGAACACCCTCAGCAGCAATGATTTGGCGACCGGCATCCATGGAAGACTTGTATTTGACGGCCTGAGGAAAATTTAGTAGGTGCATCCTTGAGTTACAGGATTTGCAATGGTAACTTACTTCACCGGAAGTCATCATCATACGCCTACGGATAGTATCGAGAGGGTACGAGCAGATACCAGCACCCGTGGTGACAGACCAACCGAGCAAGAAGGAGGCCAAGAAGTTACCCTCGAGAGGACCGACGAGGAGAACAGGCTTGAGGGAGTCGTACATCCCGAAGTACAAACCACGGTAGACGATGATACCAGCGACGGAGGGACCGAAACCACGGTAGAGACCCAGGATACCGTCAGAGGCGAGAGTCTTCTTGTACACATCCACCAGACCGTTGAATTGACGGTCTCCGCCAGTCTTTGAGTTCTTGGCGTCATTTGCTAGACGAGTACGGGCGTAGTCCAAGGAGTACACGAAAAGAAGGGACGTAGCACCAGCGGCCTATGATCATTAGCTTAATGTCTTCATCTATATCAACCTACGGGAAGCTTACACCACCTGAGGCCAAGTTGCCCGCCATCCACTTTGCATAGCCATCGCGCTCTTTCTTAAATGCGAACATGGACTTGTAGGTATCGCGGAAAGCGAAGTTGAGGGCCTGGGTTGGGAAGTATCGAATAACGTTGGCTGTGTTACCACGCCAGAGCGAAACCATCCCCTCGTTGCCAACTGTGCGCCTAAAGCACTCCATAATGCCATCGTACTTGCGGTCAAGGCGTCCACTCTTCAACATCTCATCCTGTTGGCAAAAAATCATTAGCAAAAAATCAAACTCGGAAATTGGAGTCAAGATTAGTGTACTACGCAACTGGTGGTTTCAAGGCCTGGGAAAATGCCAGAGAAACCACCTTTGTCTAGTAGATCATGCTAGAAGTTGCTAATACAAGATGTACAATTTCAAACCCCAGTGGGTGTAAATGCTCACAGTATTGCTCAAGGATAGAGCGAGGAGTAGCTTACCTGATTTTGGATAAGGAGCTTAACACGCTCGATAGGAGCAGCAGCGGTTTTCGATACGGCAGCAGATACACCACCCACTGCAATACGCCTTCAATCAGCCGAAATTCTTTTTCACTACTGTATACGTGCAGTATTCAGGCACTGGCTGCCAACAGCGAGCTCTTGCTCCGATTCGGTGAATTCATTGTAGACCCAGGTGGACTGAGATACGTACTTAAGAAATCCACAACGAAGCCCTGTTATCATAGCTTGTGTTAGCCTCCAATTCTTGGTGCAATGGGAATTCTTCGATATAGCGCCATCACTAAAGTCTAGCCTGGCAAGCACTCATTACGATGAGGACATTGAACTTTCACTCATCAATGTGTAGCTAGACATGGCATTGACATGGCTCGATGATGACGGTGCGATATCGCGCAAGATTTGATGGGAGCTGGAGACCTACAGGCATGCTATCAAAAGGTCAGCTTTCATTCGTCAAGGAGTGGCTCAAGTCTGAAAGCAAGCTCGAGCGGCCAGCAAAAGACTCCAATGACTTCTTGCTCATGTCATGCGTCTTGCAATGTTGCAGCGACGATGGAAAGGGATCACGGGTGAGACCTACCCCATGAAGGACTTCTTGGCCTGATTCACGTCTCCTTCAACCATCTTAGCGGTATTTCAAGGAAACACAGGGTATGAGAAAGGTAGATTGAAAAGATTGAGTGGAGTGGAGTGGTTGAGACGCAGGTCGTCGATGGTGTTGACGAGAGTTGTAATGAGTTGACAGAAGGAAATTTCTGGTAACGGACCAAGCCACTAGTGCCTAGTCTACAAAGAGAATATAGCTCAAAAATTGAAATTTCAGATCTTCCTCTTCCGGAACTTCCCGATCTTACAACTTCCATACAAGACAGACACTTCTTTTGTGACACTTCCAATTGCAAAGGATTGCCTACGACAAAGTCTAGTCCTATGATGTCTATGTACAATGTTTTCAAGCCAATGATGACAGTTTTTAGCTATCGTCATGTGCTAAAACGTGCCTTCTTCTTCTTCCCTTCCCTGATATCAATGCCATTGGCCCCTTTAATCTTCGCTTTGTGATCTGCCAAATCCTGACCAGCAAGCACCTCAGCAAGCGTCTTTTGTGGTCCCTGCTCATTGCCAAAGGTCTCCTTCCTCCACTGCCGTAGCCGTGCCTTCTTCCCCAACCGTTTTTTATCCTTCCTTTTCTTGTCCGAGTCTCTAAAGGCAGCCATTTTTTTGAGTCCTGCGTATTGATTGAGCTGACTGTCTGAGGCCATCAATATGTCCTGTGGCGTAAGACCAAATGCTATTGGGGAAGTCTCTCTGTAGCGGAAATGACCTGCATGCTTCTTGCTGAAACTGGAAAGGGTCCCATCCACCTTCATGGATTCGTCAACAAGCTGTTCGATCTTGCGGCGTTCGAGCCGGGCCTCCTTTTTGTGCTCGTCCCTTTCGCGCCTCTTGTTGGACTTTGGCTTCGAATTCGATTTTGCGACTGACTCCGATTCGCTACCCCCATTGCTTTCGATCGGGACTCCACCAGCAGTGGATTCGTCATCTGTTGAGGAGTATGGGGGCTTTCCGTTTTCCGCTGCATCAAAGTCAGGTACGAGATCCTTAATGTCTATGTCGTTCTCCCATTTGGGCTTCTTGATCTTCCGTTTACTCCTCCCTTCAACCTCCTTACTGTCATTTGGGTCATGATCAGCGTAGTAGTCATCACCAAAACGTTGTCGCATCTCTTGCTCCCATCGTTCGTCATCCCAGCCTTCGTCAAGGAAAACGGACCAATCCTGCTCTTGGAGCGACTTGCCTCGCAACCCTGCAGCATCTTTAATTTTTTGAATCTTTTCTTCAACTTCAGAAACCTTCAGCTTTCGGTACCGGGCTTTTTCTTCATCACGAGTCTGCCTTGCTGCCTCTTTTTTTAATTGTTCAGCTTCTCGTGCCTTCTTTCTTGGATTTATGGAATCTTTCCGCACGGAGTATTTTGCTGCGGCGTCTCTCGCATGAGAGAGGAGCTTCTCATTAGTGGCCTGCGGATCTTCGAAGCGCAAATTATACGCCTCTTCAAAGAGCTCCGCTCGGCGATCTTCTTCCTCATCGTCAGACTCGAATGGCTGAAATGTGGTCCCAGCCGCTGGGACCCATGCTCTTGCGGACATGAAATCGGACAAGAAAGCTTCCGGATCTTTGTCGGCAGCGTCGAGGTCCACCTTCGGCGTCTTCACCTTGGATCGAATTGTTTGGCTTTCTTTTTGTGGTTGAGAAGGCTTCTGGATCAAGAAGTCCTCGTCGCTGTCATCGTCACCGCCCTCGCCCTCCCCAGAGTCAATTTTCCCATTCACTGCGGCATGCATTTCCTTCACTATTACATTTTTGAGATCGTCTTGCTGCTGTGCATAACTTGTGGGTCCATCGTCTTGTAGTTCGGTGTACGCAGCACCTTCAAGCAGATTTCTTCGATGGTAGTCGCTAAGATACATAGGCTTTTCGTGTTGCGTTTCGAGGCCTTTGCCGTCTTGAGCATCGTCATCTAGGTCCGTAAAGAATTTCGCTTTTTCATCGTAGACACGAGGATCCTTTCTCCGGATCGCCTCAAGAGTATCCTGTATTTGCTTATCCAGAGCCTCGGATGCCAGAACACCTTCATCATCCTCCTCTTCTGAGTCCGTAGAAGATCCTGTACCGTCATCGTCGTCCTCGTTTGGCCCTGCCGTATGCCTAGTTCCCCTATATACGTCATTGCCGTACTTTTCTTGGACTTTTTTTGGTCAGTACATGATCTCGGTAGCACTGGACAGAGCTTTGCTCACGCTTTTGAAGCTCCTCCCTTTTCTTGTTGTGCTCAAAACGTCTGGCAAACTCATGGTTTACTTTGAAGCCGTGACCACCTGATTCTGAGTCGTCATTCCGCAAAAGCACTCCGCTGTCACTGCCTGACACACTGTCTTCTTCGTCAGAGGTATCGTCTTCCTCTAAGAGTGCCTTCAACCGCTTCGTGGGCCTCTCACTCTCCACTTGCTCAAGTTCTTTTCTTTTGATTTCATTGAGGACTTTGGGATCTCTCTTAGAACCCGTCTTCGCCATGATAATCAGTTCTGAGGCATCTCAAGATGGATGAAGGCAGACCCGCCGATAATTTAGATGTTACCTTAGTTTGCCAAGGCGTCGATCATCCGCCGCGAAAAACTTCCCTTCGGTCCCATGAGTATTTCAGAAAATTAGAGTGGGTTGGCTTCATTGAAAGTACTGATATTACGCTCTTCTGGAACCCGGATCAAATAATACCTAGATTAGACATCTAGGGCCGGGAATCAAAGTAGAGTTCACGGGGGCACAGCCCTACACTCGATTCTTTCATTAGAGTACTCTAGCAAGAAGGGATGCAGTGTGGATTGATATCCCGGAGGATTATTGATGTATTCTACTGTTGGAGAGCTCATGCTGAATCCTCCAGCTCTGTCCCACAACCAATGCTTGACCTCGGCGAGTCCTTCCGCAATGGGGCTTCCATCATGGCGTAGCCCCAGACCTAGTGTCTTCCTTGAGGACAAGCGCTTGCCCTCCTGCCTAAACATCTTCAAGATGCTTGCGAGGATGAAATTCCAACGAGAAAACGTTTCCAACATTGTAGGAATGGCTAGGCCCAAGAAGAGGTTCCAACGCCGCCTTGAAATCGTCCCTCATCGAATTATAGATTTCCGCGAGTTCTTCCTCTTCCTCTGCATCCGCACCTGCACAGAGGAGCTCCAGGGCCACGGTCACTGTCTTGAAGCCAACGAGGGACTGACAGCCTCGGAAGAAGGGGTCGTGATTTTCGCACCAGTGCAAGCAGTAGTAGCAGGGGAATGAAATGCGGCAGGTGTTGCGCTTGGTGTGGCCGCCGTCGAAATTCCCGAGCCAGCTCTCGCTTGCTGTGAAGTCCAGGGTGTCACACACGCACGTTTGTATCTCGATGTGCTGCATACGATCGAGGAGTTGCTGAGGGGGTAGCGGCGTCATACGGTAGAATCGTTCGGATCGCTGTCCCACGTAAACGCAAAACAAGCTTCCTTCGTACATGATTTCGATCGCCTCCTGGCTGATGGCTTTTGAGGTCAAGAGTAGAGCAATGTGGGCCCAGAACAGTTGCCTCTTCTTCATCCAGACGTGCCCACTCCAGAAGAGTCCCACCCAGACGATATGTCTACCTCTAAACCAGAATAGTGATCTATAGTCGTTACCCATAGCCTTTCCCCTTCTCCACCTCGCCAGCCAACTGATCAAGTATCTCTTACATAGAATTTCACGGTAGATTTGGTCTCTTATCTCACGAGGTAAATCAAACCAGCGGTTTCGTGTCTCGGAATGCTTCGGCGTCTTCTGACCCTTTTTGATATGGCGGGTGAGGAAGCCACACATGGCTTGCATTTCTGTGTTGGAGACTCAATGGTATCGCATTGATGTTCAATTGTGATTGGAATGCCAACTGTGTAACAGTGAAGATGCATGATATAAGCTGAGGGGAATGGCGCTAGGCCCCACGCCAAGACTAGACTGATTTCTCTCCAGGATAAAGTGTTGAAGAATTGGGTTCAGGTCCGCCGCTTGGCGACTTGATATTGTCATTATGAGGCGCAACTGTTTGGACACTGGCAGAAAATAAGAAACACCGTTACACCATTGTATCATTGTATCATTGTACCAGCGCCATTAGGAATCGAATCTAATACGAGTTAAATACCTCTCTAACACCACTGGCAGCATTTGGCTCGGACTAGGTAAAATTTCAAGGCAGAGAAACATGTGAGCTTCGCGGAGGGAGTTGGAATTCCCAATCTCAATCTTGCATATGACTATGGACAGCGGTCTATTGGTTGAGAGGCAAATCTGTTAATGGTGATACCTAATCGCCTGCTGCGAACGCAAGAACAAGCCAAAGGAAGAAAAAAGGATTCAGGGTTTATGCGGTTGGTAATACAGTAATAGATATACTACGAGAATGATTGCACTTTGCTTGCCAAAACTTTTGCGGCGAGAAACACCCTTTGAGGGCCATGTCACAGTAAGAAAGAAGCCCGAGTGTCCAAACATTTCACAACTCGTATATTGCCGTTATATCATCACGTCTATATGTAAGGAAAAGCCAAACCACACGCGCGTCTAAGGAAAAATATGGAACACGACTTTAACCGCCCAAGATACTTATATGTAAGGAAAAAGTACGTCGCAAAACCTCTGCCAACCCTGAAAACTTGGGGCACATCACAGGTCCTTCACGTCGTTCCCATCAGCGCAGTCATCTTCTCCTCCTATACCAACACGCCTAGACGTCATCGTCTTCGAACCGCTCTCGCCCTTGCTCCTTCGTCTCCTTTTGGGCATATCTTGCATCTTCGGGTGCGTGTGACACTGCAGCCATCAGCGCCACAGCTCCTCCCCTCCAACCCCCTCAAGGTTCCAAAACTCACCTTATAAGCATGGCGAAACCACGGCACACCTCCTCTCCTCCCACCGCCCAGCGTTATCCAAACCCCACAAGTTCCGCACAATCCTTCCCATCCATCCCCTTGCTCGGCTCCTTTCCCCTCTCCCTCTCCATGCACCTTTTCAGTCGTCCTTCTCACCTCAGCCGGCTCCTGAAACCGCGCGCCACTCGCAGCGCTAATGCCGTGCTTGAAGCTCTTGTCGTACCAGTACGCACTGTTCTTGAGTACTAACCAGCGGCCCGGACGGCAGATGCCACACCACCCCTCACGCTCGATGCCGTGGTTGCGGACGTACGCGGGGGTGTAAAGATCCGTTGAGAAACGTAGGGACTGGTGGCGGACTTTTTCTGAAGTGGGAGGGGTGAGGGGATCGACATTCAGGGATGCGAAGAGGTCAGGTGGGAAAGGTTCGCGATGGCCGCTGGGTGAATTGTTGGGTTGTGTGGCGGGAAGAAGGTTTGCGTGTAAAGCGGGACTGGCAGTGTCCTCTGAGTTTTGCGCTGAATAGCTGGCCTCTGCGAAAGCCATTGCAAAGTCGAAAGAGCTAGAGTCGAAGTCCGAGCCTGAGAAGATTGTTGATTGTGATTGGGAGGAGTCAATTTTGGCCGTGCTTGATGTGAGCTCGGGCGAACCTGATGGCTGTGAGCTATTAGAGGCAGAGGCTAGCATCTTGATGGTGTTGTTGATCGAATGCGATTGGTGTCGAGCTCTAGATACTGCTTCCAATCCATCAGAACGGCTCCTACTGCGGGATGATCCGGTGTATGGTGGCGTCCAAACAAAAGCTCGTGGTGAAGAATCAGCAACGCTGCAGCTCGACGCCGCTGGGAAGGTACTATACGCGGAGGCTGTCGGAGCATCGAAGCCAAAATGCGACTCGAAGTCGGCCGTATTTGGACCGAAGAACGGGGGTTCAGTCGCGGCTGAAAGATCTAGGAAGAATCAGCGGAATCTTTCAGTGCAATAAGACAGCAGGTACGAGGGCCAAAGACCTGAGATTGGAGAGCGCATATCGAAGGCCAAAGGTCCTACCTGACCCAGCGTTGGCTGGTGTTTGAAGGCCTCGGTGTACCTGTAGTTGACCGCATCATACGTAGCCTCAAGCTTCGTAGGCTCTAGATCGCAACCGAAATCGACATGTTCTGAGTCAGTTGAAGAGAAGTCATAGCTATCGCTCCGGGGGTTCTGTGGCCACCGCATTGGGTGGTGGAGATGCATGGACACGGGAAGGTTGAGATTACTCGACACTGGACAGCCGACTGCATCTTGCTGCCGAGAATGATAGGTTTCAGCGGATAAATGATGACTTTGCGCGTATGATATCTGTGCAAATGTGGGCTCGAATATGGAATCATGGGGAAGTTGAATGTGCCAACCACCATCGGTATCGGCTCGAACATGAAGAGGCTTGTCTGGGTGCTCTGCCATAAAATGACGGAAAAGTGGTTCAAATAAGTAAGCAATGAAAGACTATTGGATATGCATGGGCACAACATGGTTTGGAGGAAGACTGGAGAATTATAGACGGAGGCCTGTCCGGCAATTGTCACTGAATACAAGCCGGTGTGATGTATCTGGTAGGAGAAGTAGCCATGTGCAAGCGCTTATTCTCGGCCAACGGAGTTTTGAAGCAAGGGATGGGCAGAGCGATGTTTGTTGAGGAAGCCCCCTTGCATCTCATACGAGACCCTTATCACTCCGTCCTCAATATATCCAATCCTTCCGGGATTTCACACCTCTTGCATTGCATCAAACGTTCTCATTCCTAAAATGACAAATCATCCTCCAGCACAATGCGCCACTCTCGCTTGAGCGCTCCTCCAGATATGTGACAGCTCGGTGAGACCGAGACATTAGGACAGCGAGTGGGTGTGCGACTCGTGGACAGACCTGCCCAGTCCTTTTTCGCAGTGGCTGATCTAGGCATTGCGTATGGCAAACATTCAACGAAGAATCCGGGATTCCATGTCTTGGCCTTGAGCCCTCGAATCCCGGATAATCGAGCTCCTGGAAGCCGAGGGGCTCTGGCTGAAATTCAGTCCTCCCACTACTCTCCGGAATCTGCTTCACGCTCAAATCGCTACAGTTTGCAGCTCTTTGTTACAGCTCTCGCAGTATTGTTGCTGCCAAGCCCGGATCTCCTCGAGGCGTCTAGGTTCGCCATCCAAAACATGTTGCCCATTGTTGTTCTTCCTTGCTAAAAGCTCTGTGGTGTTGTAACTCAGCATGGCTCCCAAATGTTTGCATTTGACGTTCTCTTCTAATAGCCAATTTTCCCACTCGGCTTGCAGCACCTCACGCTCGATGCTATTGACCACTCGGATCGCCACCAGCAAATCATGTCGTTGGAGGCCCAAGTGTTGTCGGCTCTTCTGTATACGACGAGCTGCTGGAGTCTGCGAAAGTCCCATGTGGGGGAGCTGTTGGGATTGGTGACGTGCATCTTCATCTCCAAGATGCATGATGCTATTAAAGCTGTCTTGACTTAAAAGAACAGTAAGATCATTGCTGCCAATAACCATCAGGAACTTGGAAATAGACTTACCATTGACTGCCAGAACTGTCTCGAAGACCAAGTTCCAGAGCAGCAGATTCATGAAGCTCATGTAGGTAGATGGCTTTGCTCATTGTGAGGTCTGGTCCGATGCCCATTCTAGTCAAAAATCTGCCAGCTTTCCGTTCCCTCCACCACTCAGACGTGCTCGTTGAAGAAAAGATGATGTTGAAGAGGACACTCGTTGCTAGGACGGCGAGCAGAACACTGTTGGCGTCGATCGTTTTCCAGGCCCATCGTACAAAGTCAAAGACTATTTGCATTACTGAGGTAGCGACGCTTTCCAAAAGCGATCCAAGAGACTCGAAAGCGAGCGCTGTCAAGGTCCGGCGTCTCATTTTACGTCGCAACTGCGCTTTCAATGGCGCATCGCTTCCAGCAAATACAGAGATTGAAGTCTGGAGACCAACCGGACCGAAGATCTGGATGGCCTTCTTCGTTCGACCATGGGCACTTGCAAAATTCCTCACTTGATCCGCAATCACGTCTGCTAGGTCCAATGCGTCAAGCTCAAGATCCTTCAGTGCTGCTTCGGCAACAATACCTTGTCACTGTCAGCATTGTTTCTAGAATGCAGAAACACGGATGAGCAACGTACCCTTTCTAAGAAAGGGGGGTTGTCTAGTCCAGTCAACCTTGGTATAGACGGCCAATTTGCACTTTGATTTAGACAGATGAGTAATAACCTGAAAAATTAATTTCGGAGTTAGTATTGCCTATTGAAAGAAGAGTATTGAGCCTTGAAACATGTCTACAGAGTAGATACTCCTAACATATGTCTCAAGACTCGGAATTTGGTCTAAAAGAGGGAAAAAGACTCCGAAAATACGTACCACTTTAGTGAGCAGGAGGAAGCTATCGCGATTCGGCAGGTGCCAAGGTCTCTTCCGGTCCGAGACAACATACAAGAGATGCTCATTAGCCACTTCCACCATTTGGTGATCTTCGACCGTAGCACTTCGCACTCGTCCTGGATGAAGGCCAATTAGCTGGGGCTGGAAACGCCGTCTGATCGTTAAGAGCTGCTTACTCAAAGTGTCCAGGTACTCAATCTGATATTCGAAATCACGACGCAGGTGACCGTGTTCCGTTTGCAGCCATGGTCCTTGCTTAATGTCTTTGAAAATGTCAGCTTGGTCGACGTAGGAACGGAAGCCGACAAAGTGTCAAAAAACCACTCACTTCGAGCCCGCCGTTCGTGATATAAGAGTTGCCATACAACGCTCTTATCTCCGAACATGACATGGAACAGAGCTTTCGGGCTGACATCCAAAATTCTTTCCACAACCAAATTGTCCATTCCAGATGGTGCATATACGATAGGCTGCTTCGGCAGTTTAAAGGCTTTGCTACTGTCTCCTGCACCGTCTAGCTGGACAGCGCTACTCCCATACAAGCCTCGGTCGATCAACACATTCGCTCTGAGGTCTCGTTGATCTCTGTGGGAGGCGTTGCGCCGGGGGTTTGAATCGCCATCAGTGGGCGTGTTGATTGACACTTTTTCCCAGCTGTCTATGCTCGGGCTACTTTCTGGGTCATCTTGCTCCATCTTAATGAGAGTCTTCACGATTTCTTCAAGGCCAATCCCTTGTGATGTACTGTTCCGTACCAAGAAATTAAGTCGCCGTTGAAGGAGACCAAGATTCTCTAGGAATGTCTTGATCGTGATGCGGTTGTAACCGGTTGCTTGGTTGTTAGTGTTCTTCAAATGACAGAAGACGAAGTCACATTCTTTGCCCGTTGCCGCTGTGATGTCGGAAATTGACTCCAGGGCGATGCTCGTGATCAAAATCATGCCACAGTGATTGCTGTAAAAATAGATTTCTTCAGCCGTGACATAGACACGTCCTGGGAACTCTTGTTGCTCGTTCGGACTCCACGTAGCCTTGAATACTAGTACAACTTTTTGATCCCGACGCACATTGGGGAACAACAGTCGAAATTGCGCGTCTTGCGTCTTGAGCTGCAGCGGATAGTAGTTGGGATACTCTAATGGAGAAACGCCGTTTTTTTCATCTCCACCAAGGCTGATAGTTTTACGATGTGAAGGGGATGGCGCTGATGACATGCCCGTAGCCTTGTGTAGTCCAGTTGAGCCTGAGGCCGGATCGCTGCCTCCCAAGATTTCATCGCTATGAGAAGGAGATCCACTCGCAGGAGAAGGATTCAAAGGGCGAGCCATGGGGCTTGGTGGGTCTGATAGCTTCACCGATTTCTCTAGCGGCGATTTTACCTCACCACGTTCCAGCCTATTGATATGCCCCCAATTAATACTTCCCCAAACGTTCGCCATGAGACCGCTCGGCATACCACCTGACGCATCTGTACGACCTACGCCAATACCTCTTTCGCCGTTCACGATCACAGCTGCTGCACTAAGATTCGTGGGTGCAGGTGGGTTAGCTAAGGTATTGGGGGCTAACGAGCTGGTGGGCAAGTCACGCATGCTAGGCATCGGTGCAGACGATTTCCTTGATATTGGTGTCTCGGGCGGCGGAGGTGTTGGCAGCGCTCCGGGCCCAACGGGCATGGACGTGTGACTGGCTGCTATGAGACTTGCAATGCCACCTCCGGAAAGTCCTGGGCTAGTAAGCGTGCCAGCCGACTTCTCACTTCCCAAGGGCTTCCGATGAAGGTCTAGCTTCTGTATAATTCTCGACGCAGGCTCACGGCCAGCATCAACATCTCTCTCGGCGAACGAGCGTCGATGACTGGTGACCTCAAAGCTACTCCTAGTAGCTGAAGGGTCTCCTCCAGGTACAGGTAGAGCTGAGCTTCGGTCTATTCCGGAACTACCGGCGTTGTCATCCGTATATTGTGGCATTCCAGAATCAGCAGCATTTGCAGCGAATTCTGGTGCGCTTGGGGGAGAGATCGCAAAGGCAGGATCTTGAGCCCGGGGACCGAGACCGGGGGACTCCGTGCTGGCTGGGTCTTCAAGGGCTTTCTGTTTGGCAACATCAAACGCTGCAAGCCATTCTATGAGCTCCGGTTGGGTCTCAGCCTGGAGGACTATAGTGGTGTCTTTCGTCTTCACTTCGAAGACGTATCGCCGGTCGTCACAATTACCAGGCTTCACATTGCAAAGCAGCACTCCAATTCGATCACTCTCCTCGACCTGGAGATTTCGGAATTAGTATGGCTTCTTTGAGGCAGAGAACTCGGGCTATAAAACAAGCTTGGGCGCATCATGAACATTTGCTTCCAAGACATAGCTTAGAACTCAGGTCTAACATAGGTTGGGAGAAAGATACTCTGAAGATTGCACTTACCCCGCCAGAACGAGAGCCTTGAACAAGCCAACCAAAAATTCCGTTTTTCACATAGAACCATTTTCGGAGCCATGTAGTCCTTGAGGGCTTCCCCGAGACAGTCCGCAAGTTTAGCCAGCCTTGTTTCTCAGACCTGGTAGGTAGTGTTCTACCACCCGGTGTTTGCAAGTTCGTAGTAGCAGGTGCCCTTGCCGCAGATGCCGAGGCTGACCCAACGGCATAATCATCGAGCTCGCGCGAGGGGCGAGCAGCCGCTTCCGCGCTCTCTTCAATCTGCTTCCTGGCAGCCTGGAGATCTCGTCGGAAGGCTTTTTCTCCATTCTCCATCTCACGACTCCAACCTCTGACTCTCTCAATGTCAGTGCCCCACTTTCCGATAGAGCCGCTTATGTTCTGCCGAGGGTTGCGCATATCGTGCCATTGATCTGCAAACACTTTCACAAGCATCTTATCCAGCGCCATTCGTAGCTGTGGCGCTGTAAAACTGAAGTCCATGGATGCCTTCAAGTAGGCTTTTCGCGCTTCATGGAGCTGAAAGGCGTCTTCTCGCAAAGATGAAGCTTCCTTATTCTTGGCTTGACCAGAGTAGCGTGACTGCAAATTATCCAGCTCCTTCTGGGTGACGTGAAGATTTCGCCTAGTCTCCCTGAAGGATCGGAGGTCGTTATGCAGAAACGCCCTTATAGGCTCTAACATATTTGCTTGAATTTTTTTAAGTCCAGATATGGTTGCCGTCCAGAACTCCTTCGCGCCCTCACCATATCTCCTCATTGCCAGCAGCGTGTAATCGTGATCAATGACGGCCTCGGAGAGATAGGTAGGCGGCGTCGTCTGTGCAAGGAATCCATTGACCAGGGACTCGAAATTCCCAACCTCGTGCGATAACTTTGAGGTACACCTTACGTAGCCTTCTAGCCATTTCTCAACGAGGTCCAATTGCTCGGAGAAATGAACGAAGCCCGATCTAAAGGTTGGAGAATCGAGGGCGGCTTCTTTCAGACCCACGGGACTGAGCACAAATCAGCAGGCGAACGGTTGGGAAGGAATGATATGTAGCTTCATACATGAGAGTTATCGGCCTGCCCACTTGGACGAGGGCAGTCATATCAGGCATACTAAGGAGAATGGCAAGTAGTAAGGCCTCTGGAAGAAAGTGTTTATTTGGAAGACGTTGAGGACGTCATCTGCTCAGCTAAGTGTGGCATGAATGGGTACATCCTGATCATTCACAGTCGTTGGCATTGCTAGAAGGGCAGCTGATGGCAAAATGAGCGGATCTTGACTTCTCAAGAGGGATTGACTGCTCGTTGCTATTTCAGTAAGAGTAGTCGCGTTTTAGTCGCTGTACTCGTACCTGGATAGTATACACTGATTACTAATTAGCGTCCAAAAACTCTCTGGCGCTTGAATACGAGTAGGGCTGATAGGGCTGAAAACATTAAAGCGCCTGTTAAATGTTCGGGAGATTTGACAGTTTGCGCCAGATTCAACGCAACGCCCCCCTTGGCCCAATAATGCGACACGCTGCTCTTTTTGCTGGCACCACTGGAAGACAATGTTGCATGACCTACAAAAGGTGCTGGAAACATTCAATCTTCCCAAACAAATCTCCTCTCTATTGAATCCACTCCTCACGCTTGACTCCATTTCCTGAAGGCTTCGCTTCGCTATCTGCTAATCACCAAAGGTAAGACTCCCGAATTTGTAGTCAGACAACGCCCCTTGTCAGTAGACTTTCCTGCTGTTTGAGCCTTGAGATTTGTGGTAGAGAGCACTGTTAGGGCCGTGATTACTCTGCGTGGTCAGGTAAAAGCTAGCTAGTCTCGTCCGCATGGAGCAATTGGCTGTGACACTCCAGTTTTTCCGATGCCAGAAGTTTGCTTACAGCAGGCTACTTAAGCAAATGTACCCTTCCTTCTCATGTCTCGTTTTTTAAAAACATACGCCTCATTGAGAGGGAGAGTCTCGTATTTGTCAACCTATGACATGCTCTTCAAATCCTCCAAATGCAGTCGCCCGTGTTTCTGCAGATCGTTACAATATCCAGAAACTTCGTCCATATTCATCGGGTGCGCCGACTCGGACATGTCCGGCCTCACTGACAGCATGCCCTGACGGCTAAGCGCCCACCTCAAATGCTGCAGGTCCCTGTCGAGGTCTCATGTCAACCCCCACAGAGGGGTGAGCAACGATGACGGCATACTCAGGAGAGCGATCCTGGCCCGTATATGTGCTCTCGACCGCTCCTAACACACGAGCGTCTCTGAAGCATTCCGAATGCGAGCTTTCTCAGCCATCGAAGTTGCAAGTCAATGCTGCAAAAAGCACCCATGATGAATACATCACAACCTTCTGCCACGATCCGCCCGTGCCTCTATAGGGACCTTGACCGGATCATCCCAATATATAACCATTACATCTCCAATACCATCATGTCCTTGGACCTGGACACCAAGCCCCTCTTATACATGCAAAAGCTTTACAATTCCGTCCTCGATCAGGACTTACCCTTTCTCGTCGTGACAGCCAGCAACAACGACGATACCGCTCGCAACAAACAGGAATTCCTGGGCTACGCATACGCGCATTATTACCGCCGGCTACCTGCCTTCGGCGGTACTGTCGAAGTCCTCATCTACCTTGGGCCAAACGCCACAGGTCGAGGGCTTGGGAGGAGTATGCTGAACGCTCTGATGGGTATGCTGAGAGCGGTGGCCCCCGGTGCCGACCGGGATCACGGTATCAGAGAAGTGCTGGCGTTTGTCCCTGTGGATGAAGGGCGGGACGTCAGTCGATTTTTTTTGAGATTGGGTTTCGAGGACCGAGGCTTGTTGAAAGGAGTTGCGTGGAAGATGGGAAGGTGGATCGACACCCGAACCTTGCAACGATCCCTTGGTGAGGAGCCAAAGGATACAGGGAAGGTGGTGCGGAAGGAGAGAAAGCCAGAGCGACACTGGTGGAGCTCTCTGTTTCGCCGTCGAAGATCGAAGCTTGCAAGTCGGACGGTACAGGAACAATAAGGACGGTTTGTTATGGATACTTCCTTCCAGTGTAACAGACGGCGAGCAAGGGCGGGAGTTCATAGGATTCAATGTACAGGGCTAATATGCCAGGCTGCAATGCAGCGGGAGGACATTGCAATGTAAATCTTCACAAACATAAAATCTCATCATGTGTCCCTGCATTATGTACAGATTCCCGACCTAGATCCCATTGATGAACCCTCTCTAGACGCCTTACTCATCTTTGGTCGGTGTTGCTGCCCTCGCAGGCTTGCTGCTTCGGTCGCCACTTGCGATGGCGAGGCCGTGCAATATGTCTCCCGCGAATTCATAGACCATGTAGCTGGGAAAAACAAGCCACAACCCGCTACCCTGTAGTGTGAGCCTTACTCCTTGAACGGAATCAGAGAGACATAGAGTGTGCCACTCACTTGGGGATTATCCACAGGGTAAGCAACGACAGCGCGTCGTTGTGCCCGACATTCTCGAAGCCCGAGAAGAACTCATTGCACCCTACCGATCTCATCAGTCCTCTACACTCTACAACCCCGAGCTTACACGATCAAGGTAGATGGGATGGGCCTAGAAGGACTCACAGTAAAGCAGCGTCTTACTAACAGTCATCACGCTCAACGCAAACCCCACCAAACACGCCACCCCTCCCCATCCACCTCCCAGCACCCTCTTCTCTCCCTCCCCGTACTTCCACACCACCCAAAGGTACCCCAGGTACCCTACACTCTCCACTATGTTCAGACTCCCCTGTGCAGCCGTAAAGCCGTTGTGCTCTCTATAAGCCTTCTCTCCGTAGATATAGTCGACTTGGCCATAAAGGGCGTAGGGACTGAAGATGGGAGCGTGCAACGAGCCATTGGGCATGGAGTGCGGACGGAGCATGACGTAAGCTGTGTCCCAGCACACGGCGGGCAGGGAGGCGAGGAGCCAGAGGAGGGTTATGGTGGAGGGGGTGTGGGTCCAGCTGCCTTTGCGGTTGGAGCGCGGGGACCGGGTTAGGGCTTTCGTGGGGGAGAGATCGGGAGGGGGAAAGGAGGAGGGGTGGTTGCGCGTGGAAACCATGGCGATGTGTTGATGGAGTGGGTTCGATTGTTCTGCGCGCAGAGACAATGGACACGCAACGCTTTGTGTGACGAGTTGATGATAAGTACCTAAGTATAAAGCTTGGGAGTTAAGCTAATCGCGATCGGGCGACTCGCATCAATTCTTTACCGTGGATCCGTCTGTTTTTATTATGCATCAGACACATTCCGATGTGGAAAAGAACGTAACAATGCTAGACACCACATCAGTCGACAGGCTGTTAGCTAGAGTGACTTGGCCCCTAAGTCTCTGATGAATTGGTGCTTGGAAGGCCACAAATCTGGCAAGCGATCGGACAACCTCATAGCTTTGGAGGCTATGTAAGTTAGCAATTTGAGAAATTGTCCCGTAAGTCTCTAACACACTTGAGCTTGGGAGGCCATACATTTGGCAAGTGATTCTATTTCCGCTTGAGATTCCCTCATGTAGTGAGTTGGTTTCCATTAAGCAGTCTTGAAAGCTGTGCAGTCACTTACTCGCGTACGAGCTCAAATATTGTAGCCAGTAACCTTCAGTCGTGGATAAGTAGTTATCACTGTCATGGCAGCTAAACTACACTCAGTGTCTTAAGTATTGTAAGTTCAGCATACTCGTATCCTGTGCTGGGGAGGTCCTCTCGATGGCAATCTCCGACATTAATATAGCAAGCATCATCACCATCATCGAGAAAGTTTGATGCTCAGATACGCTGTGCACTGTGCCTGTGACATATCCCTTGATTTTTCGGCTATTATATATATACTGACTATGTCAGGGTTTCGCGGGGTTTCAAGAATACAGCAACTTCAGCAAGGTATTATGTACCTAGGCATGTCT
The DNA here is from genome assembly GCA_022315425.1 of Pseudevernia furfuracea. NCBI lineage: Eukaryota > Fungi > Ascomycota > Lecanoromycetes > Lecanorales > Parmeliaceae > Pseudevernia > Pseudevernia furfuracea. Next base: position 1,172,521 of record JAIUPT010000030.1, read on the forward strand.
ACGACAATAGCAACCATTACATAAAGTCGACCAGCCAAGCTTCAAGCCCCTAAGCAAATAGGTACCGTATAGTTACTTCTCGCTCCGTCGTAACCGCCTGAAGAGCTGTCAGTATTTGAATCACAATCTGGCCCTCAAACATTGCGACTGACCTGGACGACACTTACATCGCCTAGGCTATCTTCGGATTCATCTTCGACAGTGGCACTAGGTCTGACAGTCACTGGCGGCGCGATCTTCACAGACCCAGACTTCCCATGCTTCGAATCGAGCGTGACACCAGGTTTAAGACAGCTCTCGAGGTCCTGCTGACTTTTGTCAATCACTGACGGCGCGACCGTGATGGACCCAGATCTCGTGGATGAAGAGACATTCCGCGTAACTGGCATGATCTAACAAAGTCATTAGCCTTTAGAACCCTGCACGGGGCTCAGACATCGCAGTGGATATGATGAAGACTTACCAAATGGTCCTCGGAAGCGAAGAAGCTCGCAGGGTCCAGTTCTTCCGCACGACCAGGTCCACCACCGCTGGTAGCATGCTGTGTTCCACAGGCCACATCACGTTCACCTCGTCGTCGATCTTGTGCTTCTTGCTAAAGTCTCTCCAGCAGCATCAACATATAGTCTGAAGCCCAGACGTACGCAATATAATTCCAACGTAAAGATGAAGTTCAAGCTCATCTTTGACCTTGATTCGCACTCAACACACACATATCCCTCCTTTCCGTATCCTTGAAGGCATCCGTTGTGTTCGTCTTAGACTTGCGAATGACAGGAGTCTATGGATGAGCTCAAAGCCTCGAGGTTGTGAGGAGTTCTTGTACGGTCTTCTGGGACAAGTTGAATAAGCTCGTTGGAACCCGTATCGGGACAGACGTCAACGATCACCTGCTTTTGCTGATATTGACAAACTCCTGGACTTTGACGTCGAAAACAAACGGTGCAGTCGTGAATTAATTTTGATGAATCCTGTCTGTTTTGTAGACGAGGTGAGGGAAAGTCTCATCTTCTCGAATGACAGGGACTTATGGAACTGTCCCCCATGAATTGACATGCTGCAAGATTCGATGTCTTTAGAATATGGTCGAATGTACGGGGGATCTTACCCCAAGACGGTGGCTTTGCGAGCTTCATCATAGTCAGAAATGGTCAGATTTACCAAGATTTTACCCCAAAATAATAGCGATTCCACCAATTCTGAAGCTCATATTGTGCAAGAACGGCAGGATTTACGGGTATCTTACCCCAAAATGGTAAAGTTTGAGAATGACAGGATTCAAGGGGATAACACTTCAACATGATGGCCATTCCTTGTATCTCGAGTTCGTTCATGTTCAGTCATGCTCATGAAGGTACGTCCGCGCCGAGCAACAATCCTTGGCACTTCGACTGGATGCTCCTTCCACCTCACGAAGATATATAAGATATGACAGATGGGGAATGTAGCACAACTCAGGATTGAAATAGAGATCTACCACACATTGGGATGTGGGGTTTTTTGGCATTGGCATTCGTTTGTATCATATTTACAACAAGCAAGGTCGAAGTGAATGTGAAAGCCATTGCGTTTTGATGCGTTCAATACTCTTGGCGGTTCAGCCCGACTCCGTAGTGATCAAGGACATCAACAGATGCATGTGCTGGATATGCTTGCTTCATCTCTAATCTTAATAATCATTACCACATTAAATTTGAGCTGCTGTATTGATTTCGCAAACACTTTTCCTTTATCATGACAGAGTCGCCGAGAGTGGCAGAGTCCTCGACGAGCTTCCTACATACACTGTCTTAGTGTAATTCGAGATGAACCAATTCTGCGACACGGTATCCCAGTTGGAGATATCACGACGAGTGATATCAGCGGTGAACGTTGTGGTCATGTTTGGCTGAATTGACAGCTTCTCAAAATTCCGCAGTACAACTTTAGGATCGTAGGGTCCGCCGAGTGAGACGTACAGCTGTGGCACTTCAGCGCCTGGTAGGCTGCCAGTATTTGCGATGGTAGCAGTGACCTGGTAGAGCACGTCGTACAACTCTGGATTGCCGCCTGGTGCACCTCCCGCTGCAATCAGCGGCTGTGGAGAACCGTCCTGTGAGCCGGCGTTCACGAAGCTATTGTCGCCGTAGCCGGTTGTGTTTGCCGCAGTTGCAAGATCAGTGTAGTTCAAGTATGGGTAGATGTAGTAAGGAACTTGAGTCATGTTGGCAGGGAACAAATAATCGGCTGAATTGTTAGAAATGCTGCCAAGCGTTGGTGCCGCACCAGTGGAGCCTGTCGTAGGCGTGTACACGCTGCTATTACGCATACCCGTGACCTTCAAATTCGAGTAAGAGAACTTGGTGTAGCTCAGGCCAAATCCAAATTCGTAGACTGGAGTGGTATTGGCTCGATCTAAAGCACGGTAATCGATGAAGACACCTTCAGTGAAGTTGGTTTGAGGAGCGCCTGTACCCTCGTTTGGAATATAGAGGATATCAGTCCCATAGTCTTCGCGTGTCTTTGCCATCGTGAAAGGAAGCTTGGCGGATGGGTTGACACGTCCGTATAGAACATCTGCAATGGAGTTCCCAGACTGTTCGCCAGGTATACCAGCCCAGAGAATGGCAGTAATGTTTGGGTTGCTCGAATAGTTCCCTATGAGGACTGGACCAGTTGAGTGAATGACTAGGATTGTGTTGTTGCAAAGAGCGGAGACGTTGGTCACGAGTACGTCACCGTTTTGCCACAGAGTGAGATTGTTGCGATCGCCAATGTTACCGTCCACGTCGATGTAGCCTTCACCGCTGTCGGCATTGACGAACACGATGGCAACGCTAGCTTGACCTGCAAGCGCTTGAATTTGCATTCCAGCAAAGTTGTTGGTAATTGATTGGAACACGCCATTATTGCTTACAACCTCACTCTGGATGGCAGTCTCGGGCGTTACGAGATACGGGAAGTTGGCACTTCCGGAACCCCAAGCCATGCCGAGAGTACCATTGTCACAATTCCGATCGGGACACCCGTTGGGACCCAGAGGGTTATCACCAGCGTCGTTTCCAAAGACCGCAGTGAACTTCTCCTTCCCTGTCAAGGGCAACGTGTTTTTTGTGTTCTTAAGAAGGACAGTGCTGGCGGAGCCAATTTCGCGTATGAGATCGCCGTGCTCCTGGCGCACATCAACATGCTCATTGATCAAAGTGTAGCCCATATCGGCGTAAAAGTTTTCGTAGCCGAAGGTGTCGGTAGTCCAGGAGTCGAAGTTGATGGGAATTGACGTGCTGTCACGACCGACATAATACCAAGCAGCGATGATTCGGGTGGCCATATCGTCGAGGCGCCATTGCGGTACCGTGCCATTCAGGATGGCAATAGTCAGATTCGCTCCCCAATACGAACGACCGGAATCGAAGAGTGTGTCGCCAGGCATTGTCATATCAAGGCCTGCAATTGCGGAACTGACACCGGAGTGCTGCGCCTGCCAATCGCTCATGACAAACCCTTGGAAACCAAGCTCGCCTTTCAGGAGGTAATTAAGGGTGTAGCTGTTCTGGCAAGCATAGCTGTTGTTGATTTGGTTGTAAGAGCACATGATGGAGCCAACACCGGCTCTGACCGCGTCCGCCCATGGCCTGGGGATGAATTAGCATAATGATATGTTCTGGGTGCCTACGAGAGCTTTACCAAAGATAGAGCTCATGCAAGGTGGCGTCGTCGATGTTTGCGCTATTGCTATCACTGATGGTGAAGCCAAAGCCAGCAGCTTCGCCGCTTTGACGAAAGTGCTCCTGCTCGTTGCCAATGTAATGTTTGCCACAGGCAATGACACCAGAGCTCTGGATACCCTGGATAGTCTGGGCAAATAGGACGCCGGTCAAAGCAGGATCGGGACTGGAATTGGAATGTCAGCCAAGTCCTGCAGCATTACAGTGTACCATCCTACCTGAAACCTTCCCAATTTCGCCCGCCTTCAGGTGATCGGCCGAGAGGACCAGCAACAGGTCCAAGCTGGACATCTGAGCCTTTCATCTGGTGTTCGGCGCCCATTGCTTGCCCTCGAGCATATGCCAGACCTCGATCGAATGTTGCGGCAACGTTAACACCGGCGGGGAAGACAGAGTTGAAATCAGCTAATTTCACTGTCAGCAAGGCCAACATGATTTCCTCGAATGCATGATACGTACTGTCTCTAACACCAACCGGAGAGTCTTGCATGCACATGCTTCGGAATCCAAGTCGAGGTATAGCTCCATTTTGACCGACGCAACGCTCGCCTTCCCATCTATCTTACTATCAGGACTCGGCCACGGTTTTTTACTTGGGCCTAGTGTACATACCCAACACCGGTAGTCAGATTGATCTTCTCAATCAAGGTGAGTTGGCTTACGAAGGCCGTGGCCTTCGCATAGGCACTGGCCCAATCTCCAGCTCCTGATCCCCATGGCGAAGGGTAGTGTGGTGGTGAGAAGGTGGCATCAACCGCAGCAGCGGGATTGGGAGAGACAGCATTGGAATATGTGGTGCCGGGGTATGTTGTTGAAGTGTTCCCATCCTGTTGGATTGAAGGTTGAACGAAGCTCGTCGCTAGGAGGAGGAAAGGCGCGAGCCACATGGTGGCGGGGTATTCACACGCAGCTAATAATCTAATGCGAGCTCAGCGTTTATATTAAAAGTAAAAGTAAAAAAAGGCAATAGATGCAATCAAGTGAATGAGCATCTGTCGAGTGATTTGTACACGTATATGATTGGTGATGGACAGTACTTATATGTATGTGAAGGGATGGGCCCATTTATTCATCTTGTTAAGCTCCTGCCACCTACGCTTCATTATTTTGTGTAGACACCCGCAAGCCTGAAGGTGGGCCTCGGTGACGTCGCTAAGTCCGGTGACCAGACATTGACGACCCCAGTTTTCTCAATAGAGTAGGTACGGAGGTATACATTGGTACTTTTACCCCGCCCGGAACTACGTCTGTAGCTTACCACCCCAGGTCAGCCGAAATTACACGCAGGGTCATGACTCATTGATTCCATGGTCCACCCATTCTTCTTTGGTCCTTGGAGGCCTCCCAACGGCCACTTACATTCGACGTTCATATCCTTGGAATTTGGAGTATGGGATTGACGGACGGATATGAAAAGCTACGGGGATCTAGCACGGGTAAAAAAGGATACCTACCTAGTTGACGGCCAAAGCTCTGGAAAGGACGGGGTAACGGGTTCGAAGAGATAAACCCGATTGGACGAGACTACCTTACCCAGCTTCCGCCTTCAGGAACTAAGGTAAAGTATGCACCCCGCATTTGCATGACATGGATTCTCGTGCGGCTCTTGCGTGCAGGAAAAGGTGCACTGGTGCATCGTGTGTGGTGCATGCAGTCAGCTTATGATGGCGCTGAATAATATAATCATCATCACAGCTACACGTAATAATGAATAATGCTAATAATCAGAGAGCTACTATAAACAATTGAATTCTAGGCTTCTACCCCGCTCCTGGAAGAGTGCGGAAGTGCCTTGTGGAAGAGAGCTCAGCACCATTGTCAGAGACTCATACACAACTACCTTACACAATAATCATAATATCCTCATCCTATCCGCTGCTACTGCTAGCTCGAGCTCACCCTGCGCTTATACCAACCTTTGCCGGCCATGACCCAAAAGTACGATGTGGAAGGCAATTCCTGCCATCCCGGAGCTATGGTCCTATGTAGAGTATGAGAATTTCCACCGCTTTGGCAACTGTGGCGTCTAAAAGTATGGTAACATTTACGCGATCAAGAGAGAAATAGTGTAACCATCCGAGCCATCCTTTGCAGGGTCCGAGACCTCAATACCAACGTACCGAGTAAGCGAATTCGGATCAAGAGTCGCTTCCTGTCGCTCCTTTGACCTCGTGATTTGGTGGAAAAGAAAAGACCTTGCAGGCCGGCCCGGCATGGGTGCTCGCCGAGATAGATACACATAGATACTGATATATATACCTACCTACCTTAGTTGTAGCTAGCTGCGTGGTCACAAGATGTTCACTCCGTATGCTACTGAGTACTTGGGTCGGTTGATGACAGCGAATTCTCGCCGCTATGTTTTGATGCTCGATGCAATGTTTTGCTTCCACGCCTAAAATTTTGGAGAGCCGTTGCTTGTGCTTATCTAAAATGGAGTGTACTCCGTAGGACTCTCGGTCTATCAGTCTGAGTGTTGAGGATACATGATCACCCAGCTATCTCTCATGTTGCAACCATTTCCATATAAATCTTGCCTCTCTTTTTTTTTGCCACGGTCATCTTCACCGCATAGACTTCTCTGTGCTTGCAAATTGACCAAATGGCCCTGCAAAAGACTCCCTTTCACACAAAATGAGGATCTCCAACCATCGTTTCCGTTAAAATGTCACTGTTTTCCGAGCGCCTGAATTGTGGAGTTGGGAAAGAGATTGGGAAAAGTCCAATTCCGACTCCAGTAGGACTTGAAATTGTCAAAAATTTTCGCCCTCTCAATATCGACTTCCATGCATTATTACCTCTGTTCAATGTTCTTCAGAGACGTGGCCCGAAGGCACAGGAAATACGAAGTGGACTATATCTTCGTGTACGCCATGGAGACTAGTCAGCGACGCAAAAACTCACCATGAATTCACGCAATTGACCTTGGCTGCGATATTTTGGGGAATCCGACGCTGCTGCGTCTGACACGTGTCTCTGCAAAGCCACTGCGAAACGGTCTGGAGATGGATTGATAATGGGGCGGTGCAGACATTCCGCGTTTCAAGTTGATACTCTAGCCGCTATTTATACCAGGCAGCAGCAAGGCGTTCTCGGATTTTTCCACATCAGACAATCGACTTGCTAAGACTTTTTACATTGGAAAAGCCTTTGTTTCTACATACCTCAATTCCCGTTATCGCCAACCAGGCAAACTGTCACAGAAACTTGCAGTTTACGTCGCTGGATAGCCTTGATTCTACGTCAGTTTTGGGCTTTACACCCCGACTGGATGTCATATATGAATAAGGATTGCTTGGATTTGGTTCACGAATAACAGAAGAAGCTCCTCGCTGGCGTGAAGTTGTCGATATTTTAGCGATTCAACCACTTCGACTGCCACCTTTTTGGTCGCCTCGCCTACAACATGCCAGGATCCTTGCCAGACCGAGAACCATCACCAACACCTTCGCACTTACATGCTGAAGATCAAGAAGTCGCAGCAGAAGACGAATCAACTCCCTTCTTACCTTCTGAAAACTCGCCGGCCATTCCATCCTTCCCAAGAATCATCCACAACGTCACAGCATTAGCGTTGACCTTCTCGATCCTCGCCCTCATATCTCTATTCGCGACCGCCGTCGCCCGCCAAGCCGGTCCGGTTTCCTTTAATTTGCCATGGTCGACCCAAGAGGGTTTGAACGGGGTCGTTGCTCCGGTAGGTCCTGATCAATGACTCGTGTCCACGTCATAGTGCCTCTTATTTAGTGGTGCGTTCTTATTCTCATACACAGGCAATCTTCTCGCTCCTCTTCTCAGCATACAACCTTCGCCGCCTTCGCTCCAACAGACCAGCAGCTCCCCTCGCGATCAACCTGATCGTTGACATCGTGGTCGCCTTCTTCGCTATCACTTACAGTGCGCGCGGCCTGTCAGGCCTGCTGGACGGACAGGGGGGCTGGTGCTCCAATCCGAGAGAAGACTATGCCTTTTGCTGGCGCGGAGCATTGCCGGTGAAAGTGTTTGCGGGCATTGCGATGGGGGCGGGCATTGTTTTTGGGTGAGTAGTTCCCGAACCGGCTGGATTGAAACGCTTAGTGTCCGTATAAGATAACGCCAGTGCTGACTTGTCGTTACAGAGCTATGCATTTCGTGTTGTTCTGTGTGAGATGTCGCATCGTTTACAGTTCGGGGGTGGGACGCTCCCGGTGGGGATTTCCCGTTGGCCAGCTTAAGCTTGAGGTTTCGATCAAGTTCCTTAGAGAGCCGGAGAGAGAAGCGACGGATGAAACTGTCTGATTGCGGCTGGCGCATTCGTGGACATGGTTGTCGAGCTGGTGGGAGAAGGATCTAGGGAATTGTCAATTTCGAACATTGGCTTTGCGGACGACGAGATTTTAGATACGTGGCAGCAGCGAAGACATTTGTTCATTAGATGTAGGCAGAGGCTGCGAAATGGGCAAAAGCAACTAGCACAAGTCGGTTCGAAAATAGTTAGTTAAGTGTATGTGCCTGAGTGACTACCGGTCCGTGTTACTATTCCATGTGTTGATGAAGCTGATATTGTCAGGATTTGGGGGTCCAGGAGCGGATTTAGATGTGAGGCGATAGATAGTAATGCGGACAGAATAGGGCAAATTATCAGTGGCAAGGAACCAGGTCCATCAGCGTTTGCTTTTCGCTGGTTTGGCAAGTTTAAAAGGTCAATAAGCAGCGCTATTGACAAAAGGGAGAGAGCGAGAGGGAAAATGGCTACCTTGTTGACCCCTCGAGCCCTCTTTATGGGCTGTAGACCTTCTGATGCCATAACTTATGTTGGCTTTGAATTAATGGAATGACTGTTATATTAGATTATACCCCAGGCATGCCTATGATGTCCCTCATGGCTGGTAATGCTCGTGGTAGAAAATACACAACGAATACGCCAACGAAGGCTGTCAGAAGTCCGGTGAACTAGAAGATGTCAGTACCATATGTCAACGTGCATGATAGCCGATTGAATTACCTTCTCAAACCAGGTATGAAAATAAGCCGCGGTCATCAGCAACATCCACCAGCTCAACCCACCCACGACCAACAGTGCCCCGACCCCAGTCCTCCACTCACCCTCCTCTCCCTCGCCGCCCCCTATAATCTCTCTCTCTGCCCTCCGCACATTCCCATTCCTCCCCGTCACAATCCTCTCCTCCCTCAGCCCCTTCGCACCCACCAACGCCGGCAGCACTTCTAAACCCAAAAACAAACTGCCCAGCACCAAAATAAAAACATGCCCACTGATATCATGCCCGCCCCTCCACTGTCCACCCACAGCTTTACACGCCTGCCCCGTCACAAACTCCTTCGCCCCTCCAGTCCCCTCCATCGCGCTCGCCAACTGACACGCACCGCCCGTAATCTTGAATCCCCTATCCACCAATCCGGGTCCAAAAAACCACTGCGTCACCGCTCCCCACCACAACGTGACAAGCCCCCATCGCAGCGTCCCTCGTAATCTTTTCGGCGTCAGTACCAATCCTCTGCTCGGTCCCGTCGATGGATGCAGTATTAAAAACATGAAAAATGCGAGCGTGATCCAGAACCATGCTATCTTTACGAAAAAGACGTTGAAAATGTTGCTTTTGCGCGCGAAGTAGCTGGGCGCTTCTGAAGCCGGGTGCGATTGCGTGACGGGGTTGTAGGGCGCGTGGCGCGCGGAGGGGTCGAGGATGGAGAAGAGGGAGCCGAGTAAGAGTGTTGAAGGGTAGGTGGCTAAGAGAAGGGTTTCGAGGGGGGTGGGAAGGAGAGATTTGAGGAAGCTGGGTGGGTGTTGTTGTTGGGTTGTACTCGAGGCGCTTGTGGGCTGCTTGGGCTTGCTGCCATTGCGCTTGATGGGCGCTGAGGAAGAGGAGGCCATTGGGAGAGTTCTATTTTGTAGACATGTAGTCGAACTGGTCTGGGTAAAGTCACGCAATATATGTAGATGCCATTGGGATTCTTGGAAATGTGTGAGTGTCATTCTGCCGTGTCCAGGCAACTCGATCCACGTTTTTTACGCTAGTCCTCGTCCGTCACTTGCTACACAGATTTCTGATATTTGCACCGAATGCGTCTTTCGGCGTTGCAGCATACTACATTTTAATCGTCATGCAGAGTATAGTCCTTTCCGCTACCGGAAAGGATGATCTGGTAGAAAATGACTTCGTCAAAATGTAGGCAGTGGACCTCCCAAGAAGCTAGTCCATACCCGACCTGAACCTCTGGCCTATGCGGAAAACGGGACATAAAACCTCGTTCTCACAGAGTGAGTATCATGTGGCTGATCTCACAGCATCATGTGGATGGCCAGTCCATTGTCTTAAGTTCCTTTCAACCTCCCCCATTCGGGTCGAGTCTCCACACCATCGTCCCCAACAACCTTACCCCTGTCCCACTCTCTCCCTTCGCCCCGTCCCTTCCACTTGACATCCTCCTCCCTCTTCCCTCCACCCGTCTCCCACTTCTTCACCTCTTCTTCTGTGAAGCCCGCAGACTTCAGCCGCTCAGCCCCTAGCTTTTGCCAACGCTGGCGATCCCGGATCGCTTCCAATGCCTGGTCCCAGTCATCGTCCATTTCCGGTTCAGGGTGGACGTCGACTGATGGGTCGTAGTTTGAAGAGAAATGTGAGTCCATTGCGGAGGAAGACGCAAAGTTGCCGCGTCCGCGCGCCTGAACCTTGGGAGCCGGAGTTGGAGGTGGCGGGCCGATAAAAGCATCTAGGGGATCAGAGTCTGATCCTGAAGACATGGCTCGTTTTTTCCCCTTCGCGTCGCAATTGGCTGAAGGACTAGATGGAGCTTGATCTCCTATCACTCTCGATGCAGAGCTATGGTGCCTATTGCTGTCTGGGGTGGCGGATGAGGAGGACCTGGCTGGGCGGTGTGACCGATGGTGACGCTGATGATATCTTCCGTCTGATCGCTGCGAGCGGGATCGATGTCGATGCCGTGACCTACTTCGCTTCCGATCCTTCGTGCTGCGTCGGTCATGCTCATACAACTCATTATCATCGCGTCGATGGTGGGTGCGATGCCGATGTCGATGCCGGCGCTCGCGGTACCGTTCCTTCTCGTTATCCTCGCTACTATAACGGTCATCGCGATGCTTGCGGCAGGATGCGTTGCTCCGACGATCTTCCTCTCTATCTCGCCGCGAAAGCCTGCCTTCATAGTCTTGGCGTAGATAACGCTTCTCCAAGTCTTCATCGTTAGTCCGCCGCCGCTTTGAACGGTGATGACCTTCGCTATTCAGTCCATCATTTAGGCGTTTGGGACTTGATAACCGTCCGTCCCTATCACGTAGATTCCGGAGACGTGCCCGTGATTCTTCGACTTCCTTGGCTCGTAGAGCAGCATTGTGACTGTTCGTTTCTGTGATGATATTCTTCAGGAACCTTGTGTTGGGCTTGGGTGCATTGAAAGTCGACCTGTATGGATTAGCCATTTCACACAACTCTTTTTGACCAGGAGCTAACCTCCGGGGAAGAAGCTCTTGTAGACCGTAAGCGGAGTACTTGGCGTTGCTGATCTTTGCATCTTTGGCGAGGAGGTGAGCGACATAATCATCCGACAAGTGCTCTGAGCCTGGCATGGTGGATTTGAAGGATGGAAAGAAAAGACGAAGGGCAGGAAGCCCCCACAGTTTTTAATCAAGACATGCTGTCAACAATGCGACGAAGCGAGGATAGGAACAAGAGTGCATGGAAGAAGTGATATGCATTTGACGCTGCCAAGACTCGGATGTTAAAGACTTCTCAGATAAGATAAGATTAAGTTTTAGCTTTGATTTGGGGATCCGCCAGACTGTAAACAAACGCGGAAAACTCTCCTTCTCGTGCTATCCAGCACCTCGAACAGGGCATACGCAAGATGACAGGTCCTCAACCTGTCGAAAACGTCATACAAGGGCTCCGGGCTTTACAGGATAGTTCTCTCTCCATCATTCGCCTCAGTGAACCCATCTCCGCTACTCCCACTTCCCACCGCACGTCTGATGTCTCCGCCTCCGCTTTCGAGAACCCCTCACCGGAGTCCCTCGAAGCTGACTTGAGCCACTACAAGGTACACGCTTTGCCTCCATCTTGGTACGCACAAAGTTGAAGTGAACGCGCACAGGAACTCTTCTCAAAACTCCGCTTCTCCTACCTCGAACAAGTAACGAAAGAGAAATTCCTCCGCGCTATTGTCGGCGATCCGCCTCTCATAGTTGAACACGCTGAAAATATTGAACTCGAAAGTCAATTAGCAGAGATCAAAGCTGTACTCAAGGCGCAGAAAGAACATGTAGGTGACATGGTCAAGGAGTTGGATGCGCGCGGGAGAGATTTGAGTCGTCGCTATGAGACAATTTTCTTGCAAACGACACTGCTCTCGTCGCTACCGCCGCAGATAGAGGATCTGAACCAGACGCTATTTAGCTTGAGGAAGCATATTCAGTCGACAGATACGAGCGAGACGAATCTGGCGCTTGCGATGCCGTTGCCGGCGACGTTGGAGTTGCTGGAGGAGAAGCAGGCTAGTCTTGATGAATTAAATGCACAGTTGAAAGCATTGCAGCAGGCATTGCCGAGGCAAACGAGGACGCTGGAGAGTGAAGAGAGAGAATTGCAAAAGCTGGAGCTGGAGAGGGAGAGGGCTGTGGGACTTGCAAGGGAGGCGGTTGACAGGAAGCAGGAAGGTGGTGGAGCGGATGAGTTGGAGAGGAAAGGGAGGTGGCTGAGGGGCGTGGAGAGTGGGCTGAGAGAGATGCTAGAGGTTGGCGCTTAGGATCATGTTTTACCTACGTATCAGTCTTGTAAGGCGTTGTGGACGTTGTGCTGCTCTCCAAATATCCCAGAGGCATTGAGACTGATGCTAAAATCTTGAATCTTGATTAAACTCCTTCAGAGATGCTTTCCTTTGGTCTACACATCCAATGTAATTTGCTTCATGCCTCCAGCTGGCAAAGACCCTCAATGCCAAGATCCATCTCAGTTTGTGCCTTGATTTGAGCCGAGATCCTTGGGACTGAGCAGATGCCTCTCTCTCTTCGGGACAATCGCCCAGAGTTGACTGCATTGCACAGCCTTAAATCGCTCTGAGAGCATGGATCGTCGGTGTTCGGATGTAGTAGATGGGATCCTCTGTTTTGCGGAAGGACATTAAATATCAAGAAAAAAGAAAAGGGTATCATATGGCAATTGCAATACGAATATCAAGTCCACAGCGATCCGAATTTTCCTGTAATTCCGCCTTCATCCATGACCAAGTCCACCAGAACGCTTCATCAGAAGTCAACGACTTCAGCATCAATCCTTGTTCCCGTCTCAGGATCGTATTCGACGCCGCCATCCCTCAGTCTCTTAATCTGCGGCTGGCTGAGCGGAATGCGCTCGAAGTTCTGTGGGAGGACTCTACCCGCTCTTGTTGCCTAGTCAGTTTACTGGAAAGATCACCGAGCTTGTACACGTACTTGAGATAATCCATCTTCATGTTTCGAGCCTTATCCTTTAACGCGACCTGATCTCGCGCTTCTAGCACGTGACCTTGCTCGAGATCTTGTTCCTTGAGAAGCTTCCAGCTAGTCCCATGCTCAGTAATCAAGTAGTAGAGCATATCCGTCTCCACGCCCGTCCACGCGCTACGTCTTTGAGGCGGCTTTGTTACGACTGCCATCTTCTGTTTCGCTGACTCATTCACCCTTATATATTCCTGACCAGCTTGAGAAAGCTGCGGCTCGGCCTCTTGCTCGTCACGTGCAACATCGGCGCTGCCATCTAATGTATGTGCATCAATGTTCTCTTGGACACGGACCTTCTTCGGGGATCGACGTTGAAGTCTCGCGGGTTTAGACGCTGGTCGTTTGGTTGCAGGTTTCAAACGACGCTGCATCGCAGCATTGGAAGACTCTGCTTGGACCTGAAAGCCTTGATCCGAGCTTATATCACTCTCTTGGCTAGTTGGAAATAGGTCTTGCACGGGAGATATTCTCACACAAAGCGGGTCTCGATCGTAGATACTACGCTTCTTAGGTTGTTGCGCCTCGGGTATCTCGGCGACGTTCTCCTTGTTACTTTCAGCTTCCCGTTGCATTCGATACGCAAGCGACGCTTGCGCATTTCTTGCTATCTCGATGTCTCTCTCTTCCTCTTCGTTATCCTCATAACCCCAATTGTCGTCTTGATCTGCCGAGGGCGCTTGTCTGTTTGGAACACTGGCTGGGGCAGGGGAAGAAATGACTTGCTCGTTGAAAATCCGTTGGGGCGTCAGTGCTTGCATGGCCGGTCCTGCTGTAGACGCCACCTGGACATCTGAAGTCGTTTCCTGGTTTTGCGGTGACAATATCTGCTCTGTAGCCTTTGTGACCTTCCGATCTGCTTGTCTTTGTTTTAGGATAGCGGCGGCGCTTCTGACTTTGGGTGAGTCGGCACTGTTATACAATATCAGTACATAGAGGCTTCCTAAATTCCAGGACTGCAGGGTATTCACTGACCTAAATTGCGCCAAAACTAATTCGTCGGCTCTCGCTGGTCTGGTTGAAGCATCCTGTTGCTCCGAGGTCGCACGCGATTCGAAAGGCGTATCATATTCCAATCGTACTTCCGGGCCGTCGCTTTCATCACCAACATCGTCAATTCCTAATGACTGCCCAAGCCTTCCGCTCTGAATTAAATCAATGAACAATTGACAAATAGCGTGGGCACCACCATAAGTAGTTGTCTGAATCTCAATTTCGGTCAAGCGTTGACTAGCCCATGCGACCATTTGGTGCGTGAAGGTCGTCCAGGGGAAATTTACTCGCAGAGATTCAACGACGGACAACTGTCCGTCGGAAGTCATTGGTTTGTCGATTATGAAAGCGTTCCGCATTTCTTCTACACGTCTTCGAATTGTGTCCTCAGCCTCCCGACCTAATTCTGCAATCCGTAACCCGTCAAAGGCCCATCCTTTCAGGTTTTTTCCATCGTAGAACACCTGAAGCAGGGCAATGTCCGGGTCGAAATTGATTTTTCTGATATGATGAGCAAGCAGCATGATGGCTTCTTGTGTGCGAAGCTCCAGTGCAATTCGAAAGGTTGCTTCGACTAAGGCGCTGCACTCAGGTGTCAGACTTTCAGGAAGTCCAAAGCGCTGTGCAAAAGGTCGGGGAAAGTTGTCCGCAGTGTCTTCAAGGAATTTATCTTTCTGATCTTGTTCCGCACTAGACAGCAATCGCGACACCAGGATTGCTATATTTGCTTTTTGCAATAATGCGTCCGGGCGCCACGAGGCAGTCTGTTCGTCTATGGGGCCAGCTTTTCTTCTTAGTAATCTCCTTAACGTCTCTCCCACGTTGATGTACAAGTCTCCTCCGTACTCTTTTCGCTGCCTATCGAATGTGTCGCCCAATCGCTTGAGCTTTTTGTTCTCACGAGTATCCTTGTTCTGCAACTGAGCCATAGTCGTAGCGACTGAGGCTTCAGATAGTTCGGCGGGAATCACCAAGCTCAACAACCTTTCTGAAGCATCCGAAAGATCTGCAAGTGTGTCTAACATGTCTTCCGGGCTTATTTCTGTGAGCTCCTGTGCAGGAAGAGATATCCTTGCGGTGGTTCCAGAGAATGCAGAGAGACCTCCAGGAGACTTATAGTTTGGTTGAATTGGTTGCGGGCCCACTCCAGCATCCTCCACATTCTCGCCTGTGCCATCTTTCGCAGTTTCGAGGTCAGGATAGGCAACACTGGGGTCTTCTGCTACCATAGAAAGATCTGAAAAGGGTCAGTTTCTGGTCGGTGCATAAGTCAGGTAACCCTTTTCGCCGGCTTTTGCGAATTGAGAGAATCTATCTTGCGAAGACTAAACCTGGCCAGGACTGCGAAGACAAGAACTTCAGTCTGTAGTCGGGATTACCCACCTTGCTGGGTTCGAGCATGATTGACAGGCCTTCCCTTGCGGCTCTTTGAGCCACTCTGCCCAGCAGTGCCGTTTGTGCCATCTGGATTTGCTTGCTCAACGCCCCTCCTTGCCTTCAAACCAGTCTTACCATCTTCACTGTCACTGATATCATGACTCTGGCTTCTCGTTGTTCGTGTGGTTCGCTTGGGAGGACTTTGGGTTCCAACACGGGTAGTTTGAGGTGCAGGCTGGGGTGTAGTGCGCCGGCTACCAGCTCTGGTTGAGGTGCGCTCTGCCATTGTTGAGGCGGAGAGAGTCCTTTACCGCGACTATTGATCTCCCCTGGACCGTGATGCCACCATCCACCGGAAAGCAGCCCAGATACGAGTAGATCATATAATTAAGATGAGAAAGTTCGCGAACAAGAAGGTGAGTAAACACTGCTTGTTGTGACTGGGATCTGGGTGATCTGATTAGGTAATCTTATCTCAAGTTTCACTTTCGACCACCTTAGCGTCTTAAGGCTGAGCTACGCCATTGCGAGGGCGCTAGGGTACCTTAATGTGTCCGGATTAATTATTCCCAGGGGTTTTGGGCCGTTGGAACGCTGCAATGACTTCGATGAATTGAAAAGTTCTCCTGCCAACTGGACTCTCTTCGGCATCTTTCAACTCGTCTTATTCTATACTTGTTACCTGGCCTTGTCAGAATCTCTTAAACCCCCATGTGACGACAGAGTTTCATTTGCTAACATCCTGCAAGCAGCAAGCAGCCCTTGCAGCGAAGGCGAAGGAGAGCTCGTGTGCCCTCTCCACAGCATCTTTTCCCCTAAACATTTTATTGATAGCTATGAGGTTACGACACCTGCCGTTATCACTCCTGCTTTTATTGGTACCCTGTTTTTCGGTTGTTACGGCCTTCGTCACTTCAGAAGAAGCTGTTGCCTCAGCAGATGGAAAAGAATTAGGGCCGCCTCCCGATCTATCAGCAAGCCCAGCCTCAAAGCCGGGCGTGGATGGCATTGGGACAAAAGATGCACCTGTCGATGGTAAAGATGGGAGACCGCACCTTGGACCGTTTGTCGAGACTGGCGCGGAAAGAGATCGGAAGAAGGCCAAAGAAAATAGTGGAGATGCAGATATCAAGAAGCCTGTACCAGAAGGGGTGCCCACTGGCGATGGCTCTAAGATACCAGAGACAAATGATGGTGTGATGGATGATCCACACAGGACCGGGCCAAAGGAGGGTACGAGAGGCACTGAAGGTGGCATATCGGAAAAGAACAAGGACTGGAAGACCACTCAATTGGACGGCGCCAAGCCAGAAAAGAAGCCAGACCCACCGAAAGAGGTTCCGCCGTTGCCTCACAGTGAACAAGAAAGTCTTGACCCAAAGGCTTCGAAGGATGACGCCAAGAAGATTAAGGAGACTGGGACTGAAGAGAAAGATAAGCCGAAAGAGCTAGGGGGTCTAGAGGTGATATCACACGTTCGAGTGGCTGAATCAAGACAAATTGCTGAAAGTTTGGTTATCCTAGAAACCTGCCGACCTCCCCGATAAACCTCATGACCTCCCACACCCTGTTCCGGCCACAGCCTCCAAGAGCGACCCTCTTGCAATTCTCGCGCCCTTCACACCTTCCATCCCCATGCTCACGGGCAACTCCGCCTCTCTCATCCAACCGCTGCACTCTTTTGTCCTCTCCCTCGCGATGATCATCTTTTCCGAGATTGGCGATAAAACGTTTTTGATCGCCGCCTTGATGGCGATGAAGCACCCTCGATTCGTCGTTTTTTCTGCTGCTTTTACCGCCCTAATTGCAATGACGATCCTCTCTGCCGTTTTGGGCCACGCTGTCCCAACCCTCATTCCGAAGAAATATACAAATCTACTGGCGGCCCTGCTATTCCTTGTCTTTGGGGCGAAAATGCTAAAGGAAGGCTACGCAATTCCACTGGATCAAGGAGTCAACGAGGAGATGAAAGAAGTAGAATTGGAGCTTGAAGAGAAAGAAGAACTTGCTCGCAAGATGGGTCGTCGACGGTCCTCAATTTCGCCATACATACTTGAATCAGGGAGAATGAATACACGCAAGACTCGGTCCAGTACCCGTCTTCCTGCTCCTCCGGACTCTCCTCCGTCTTCCCCAGATGGGTCGCGAAGTCCTTCACCCAGCAGAGGTTCGACCATTATGAGCGTATTTGCAGGAGTGAATAACCTGTTTTCCTTACTACTTAGTCCAGCATGGGTACAAACCTTTATAATGACCTTCTTGGGTGAATGGGGCGACCGAAGTCAAATTGCTACGATCGCCATGGCGGCTGGGCAAGATTACTGGTGGGTGACCGGGGGTGCCGTAAGTGGGCATGCAATCTGTACTGCAATTGCAGTCATTGGGGGTAGAGCTATCGCAGGCAGGGTCAGCTTGAGGATTGGTAAGTCAAGCTTACTCTATGCTCTAGATTAAGATCATCAGCTGACCTTCTTCCGCAGTAACACTTGGAGGCGGGTTTGCATTCTTGGCGTTTGGCATCATTTACCTGATCGAGGCAATGTACGTCGAATAAAGGTGGGATTGGGGGGTCATGAAGCTTTGGGATGGAGTTTTGAGCCTTTATATACGGCCTGGCGCAAGACTTAGTCGATGCACACCAACACTATTCTATCCCCATTATTATTATGCCTATCTAAGTCGTTGTAGTGTGAGATACTCTCTGGATGGCCACATAGCGACGCCTCTTCCCGTTCGCTTGACTCTCCAACAACCATCTACACGGCCCGACACCCAAGTACAGACTCTTCATCCTGCATCTCGGCCTTCCGAAAGCCGTTACTCTATGTTCAAGATGTACGACGTCTTATTATCTACACATGCGCTTCTCACGGACCGAGGTAATTACATCTATATCACTGTCATCTCGTCTGCTAACCCTCATCTTTTCTATATATGACCGCCCGTCGTCTCCGGAAGGCCACTCAACCCTTCCGATATATCCACCGTGTCCAGCCCAACCCAATCCCGTCAATGGGTTCTGACCACGTCAGTTGTGTTTTCGGAGCTCTTTAATCCTATCAAGATTGCTTTCTGGGTCGCAAGGCATGTTGTGGGAGCAAGCCACTCCTAAGACTGGTCGCACGGCTCAAGTCGCGTCCTAAAGGAGATATGCTGACTACGAAGTTTAGCAAGGGTGACAAGGTGTGGGCTCCGACAGGTTGGGCTGAATACTCCGTGCAGGATGCAAAGAAATGCCAGGCTTGTGCGGATATTCCAGGTTTGAGCGTCTCACATTATCTGGACGCTTTCGGTTTGACCGGCTTGACGGCTTACTATGGAACAAAAATCATCGCGAGAACGGGGAAGGAGGATAGTGTTGTCGTTAGTGGAGCTGCAGGGGGCTACTGGAAGCATGGTCGTGCAGATTGCGAAGAAGATGCTAGGGTGCAAGAAGGTGGTTGGTATTGCTGGGAGTGACGACAAATGTAGATGGGCAGAGAGTCTGGGAGCCGACGTGTGTTTGAATTACAAGAAGTCAAGCTTCAAGCAGGATTTGATCGAGGCGGCAGATGGCTATGTGGATGTGTATTTCGACAACGTTGGAGGGGAGATTATCGATCTGATGTTGACGCGGATGAAGAAGGGAGGAAGGATCGCTGCGTTTAGGGCTATCACCGATTATTATAAGAGCGAGAAGGCAAGTTTGAAGAATTGGTATGAGGTCATCGTGAACAGGATTGAAATAAAAGGATTTATTGTTACCGACTTTGGAGCGGAAGGAAAAGGGCCGGAGGTTGTCAAGGAGATGGTGACAGCGGCAAAGAAGGGAAAGATCAAGGTGAGCGGTGAGAACGAGACAGTGGTTGATACGAAATTCCGGGCTGTATGTTACTATTTGAGGGGGCGAACACGGGGAAGTTGGTCACGAAGCTGGTCTGAGCATTGAGTGCACCTAGGAATGCCGAAGAAGGTATGAGGCGTTTCGACTGGCTTTCCTTTAGTTTTATCATAAAACAATCTCGAAGTTCTGTGTCATGACTCGTGCTCTTCTCTTCCATGCATTTTTCTCTTTAACATACGGCTCTAGGTAGCGATGTATCAGCTTGTTACGCGCCACCATCGTGTATACACCGGCGCCGATTTCTTGCAGCCTGAGAGGTCGTGCTACAGGCACACGATGACAGAAGACCGGGCAGGAAGGCTGGGGATAAGCTGATCATGTCGCTGCCTTGATAGTACCAAATCCGGAGAAACGAAGGCTTCATTAGATAGGATCCGGATCCGTTCTGGCTTCAGACGGCTTTTATCCCGTCGAAGTACATACTCTACCGTGGTAGAATTGGTGAAAGCGAAAGTTTTGCCACTAACTATGGCGATGTTCCTATCTCTCGGCTTGCTTCACTGAAGAAGCGGAACGCTTTTGTACCAATCGGCTTTCTCACCTATATGACAGTTTCATCATCAACACCCATGCCTCGCCTTAAAAACCTGTGGATTCCAAGTAGCCAACTTCATATCACGAAATTACATATTTGTTCCTCAAAATCTCCTTCATCCTTGCTCACCGTCTTGATCATGACACCAATGGAGTCAAACGATCAAAAGGATTGGCTTCGAACCTCCCAATCTCACATTGGTTCCAACTCGGTTTCCGCTCCCCGCGCAGAGCTTGAGACAGGCCTCAACACACAAGCAGCGGATCCAAAAGTCGACGAAGTTCAATACTCCATCGTCTGCGACGACTGTGGTAAACATTTCTGGAGTCGTTCCAAAGCAGACTCTCATGCCGCTCTAACAGCACACGTCCTCCATGAGGGGATCATATCGCCTAGCTCTCCTGTCATCATTCCAGATTCTCCTGCTGCCTGTTCGGCGTATGCTCCTCGTACAAATACACTTTTCACTTCTGCGAAGGAGGCGGAGGCCAGCCTCAACGCAGAAACTCCCGACAAAGAAGACAGTGGAGACAGCGGAGAAGAACATTCCTTATGCTTTGACTGTGGCAGACACTTCTGGAGCCATGAAGCAGCCAATTATCATGTTCAAAAAGGACACATGCAGGATACAGAAATTGTGCCCTCAAGCGCTCCTGATGGGTCTCCCACCTTTGCTGCTACCGTTCCTGCGGTAGATTCTACATCATCTGCTGCTAAATCTAGCATAAACCCAAGCTCCTTATACCGGAAAACTGGCCCAGGCACAGCTTCTCTTGCTAACAATGGAGGTATAACCCCGACACCCCCTTGTTGGACTACCGAACAAACGACCGGTCGTGCAATTCCTCCTACTTCTCCTTTCAACAACAGAGGCTTAGATTCGACTGCCATGTACGGCACTACCAGTCCGACGAGCGGCCGTGCAATGGCTGTAGTCCGGAAACAGATTGCTCGTCCTCCCGTGCCAAAAGTGAGTCAATGAGTCTGTATGTCAACCGGAAAGGTCCTCTGCTGAGGGTACTAGCCTGAGTCTCAGGTCTCTCACTCTGAGAGTGACAATAGTCTTCGCTTTTCGGGAGTCTCTCCGAGCCCATCCGCATCTCGTTTGCTTCCGACAAAAGATTTTCCATGCTCCATAAACACATGTACTCAGACCGTATTCAATCCTACTACAACCGATCCACCGTCCCCGAGCTCGAGTTGCGCGACATTAGAGAATCCGCAGGTAATCTTTCCTCATGAGCTGTTCGATCGCATCTTCTTCATAGTGACCCCATCCGGCAAGCGCAAAGGTCCCAGCTTCATTATGGGCCTGGCTGAAGCACAAAATGCCGTGACCTTCCGCATTGGCGTACGTGGTCGGCTTGAGTCTCAGGGCGAGCAGGTCGGCTTACGGGAAATCGTTGTGCGTATTCCAGTAAGCAAATTTCCCAACCCTTTATTTTCAAAACAATACCCTGATATGAGTCACAAGACACGTTGCTGCAGTACATTGACAAGCGCAACTGTCTTCTGGCTCAATCTTTGATCTTCCAAAGGAAACTTCTGACAAGAGAACTCACAGTGGCTGTCTGTGCCTGTATATGCGGACACTAATGAGGATCATTATCATATGCTCATGGTAGTCAGATACTGGCCAGAATGGCAAAAGACAAATGAGAACACGTCTTGCCACATATTTGTCACCCTTGAGGACGAGAAAGAGGAAAAAGAAGGAGGCGAGAAACAGCTAGAATTACCAGGCAAGGCGAAGGATTGATGGCTGATAGGCTTTGGAGATAAGCGCTCTCAGACTGGAGAGCTCAATTAAAAGAGTCTAGGGGCCAGCGATGGCTTTGCTGTGTTTGTAATTAAAAGTATTTGCTATACTGCTGGGAGAAACGGAAAGTATCCAGGAAAACCGAATGACAGCTCAAGACTTGCAACATCAAGTGTGCATATCCCAGTAACCTGATTCTATTAGCGGAAGTTTTTACTCTTAGTGGGGGTTATTTGAACACGAATTTTGATGTTCGCGAGGTCCAACTCCACAACGTCAAATTCTTTACCTCCTCACGGTAAATTTTCCAAACTCATGCATACCTTTGGGTAACAACCAACACGTGGTCATCAGATCTTGTTGTCTCTGACAGACGGGCAGCATGCCGGCAGGGAAATCGATCGCCCAATGCTTGCAGGCGCTTGGGATCTTTGAGATGCAGTTGGAGGCGCAGACTAAAACACAATGGTCGCCAAACGCGAAGAGTCTCAATGAAGCCATCGTTGGCTTTATGGATTCAATCGAAGGGGGGAGTCATGCATATGGTGCTGGGGAGCGCCTCCATAGTTGGATCGAGGAACGAGTGGCCGAGTGGGTGCAGTCGAATGGCGAGCGCTGGTCGGCCGAGGGTCGCTAATGTGAGTACACTTCAGGGGCCCTTAGATACGAAAGCACAAGATCGCTCTTTAAGTATCAGCATCGTCTGATGGATTCAGCAATTCATTCTCGGCAAATTGGATTAGGCTATCAGGAATCGTAAAAAGGAGGCGTCCAGATCCCTTCCAGATCTCCACTCTCGTGAGAGCACGACAGATTTCATGAACAACGATGGCCCCGTGACCAGTACGCGAGACATCGGACAGGTTAAGTCCTAGCCTAAATCGACTCGAGGTCTCCAGCCATAGAACTGACGATGAACTTTAGGCGCAGGCTTCGGAAGCAAGCAGCGAAAGCCATGATCTGGATGGATGGGACCCTTATCAGGATTCGGGACCAACGCACTCTCATCAAACTTAGCTTCCGCGTCGGTTTCAAACCCGTCTCCCAACTTACTACCGTCAATTTCCAACGCAATTGTTTCTTACAGAAGTCCAGACCCTCAGATGAGCCAAGCCAACGACCCGTCGCAGAACACTCCTTCCAGTATACCAACTGCGAACAACTTCAGGTCACGTTCTTACGCTCTCGTCACCTTCCAAGCTGAGATGTATTCACGAGCCACCTTCCTAGTTAGGCCCTCGAACGACGGCGATGGCCACACGAACCAGTTCTATACACGCATCATGGGTCTTGAAGAGGCTCAGAAGGCTGAGACATTTCGTGCTGGTGAGCTCGAAAGGCTCGGAGAAATGGGCGAAGTGGTTGGTTCAAGAAATTGGTCGCGATGGCTGAGTCGCTGCCAATACCATTTGTGGTGGAGAATGACTATGACCATCACTACTTGAGGCGGTGAAGACTTGGGGAGAATGGAAATCGCCATGTTTGTGCATCGTCTCTATCAGTCTCAAACACAAGTTCTAGAAGAAAGAAGTACTTGTGCTTCTCAATCTAGTGCCTTATGCTGAATCCAAAGGATCAGAATGGACAAAACATGAGAGGCGAGAAAAGATTTAGATCACAGAGTGCCCTGATATAAGTTATAAACATTCGTATTAAGACAATTACACCTGGAATGGAGGCTGACTCAACTGGAGAAGTGATAACTTTTTGGCTGTCGTTGGACGGCGCTATTTGGCTTAGAGTAAAGTAAAGTATTGCTTTTACACGCGCGGCTATAGAATTTGGGCCCTTGGCATTCGAGCAAACCTTTCGGGATTACACTCACAGCACGCATTCTAATCGTGATTTGTGACTGGAACTATTCAAAGCCACGAGATATGCTATTTCTGCAACATCAGCTTACCGAGCCTTGCCCGGAGGTGTGTCAGACAAGATGCTGCAAGTTTCCTGCACTATGACAGTGCTCTTGGGACATCTTGACGCTGCGTTGAGCAGTGAGGATTGTATTTTGCCTTATCGATTGCCTTTCAACGTGAAATTCGATTACATCTTGTCATAATTGAACCACAGCTAAACCTCCCTGGATTGATATCCCACACGCCGCTAGATACCAAGAACTGAAAACATAGCCAAGCCCAGCCCGCTTCAAATGCACAAAGTCTACCGCAGTCCGCTCAACATACCCAGACTCTTCCCAGAATCGATAGCGTCCCGCAAGGAAATGCGGCATAAACCATAAGAGGATCGACCAAAAGTCATCCACAGAGGGGGAGGTTACCCCGGCGAACATCAGTTCATTTGGGTTGATACCCTCCAAAGTACGCGACAAAAAAAAGGATCGGAACTCAGGATTGCCACTTTATCCGACAACATGCCTTTGCGGACTTGACACCTTGAGCTTCTCTCTATGCATGACTTTTGCTGCATTTTCTTACACAAAGGGGAGAGTTGGACAGCGAGAGTTCTGGAAACCCCAAGTGCCACTGGATGTAAATCGAAGAGTACTCTTCATTTAGTTTTCTTGGATATAAAAGAATAATTCAACCTAGTCAGTACCCACGAAAGCATGCCAGAGTGAAAAAATGTGAGCTCTAAGGACAGCTTTCATTTTCTATGGGGATTTGAAGTTTATAACTCAAAGAATTGTGGGCTTCAGCATTGCACTTGGATTGCATGGAACTAGTTTCTCGCGTTAGATACATGGTCCAATTCTCCTTCCCATAGTCCCTGTCAATGCTCTGTATACCCTAAATACCAGCGCATACCTCCTTGCAATCATTGCAGTGGGAAGACAACCTGCGATTCGAAGCCTATTCAGGTTCTCACGCCGAGTCTATGGTTGTGAGAAGGATCGTCGACTCTCAAGCTTGACTACTGCTGCACAGGCAGGCAAAAAATCGAAGAGCAGTAATGGAACTCAACAATCACTCCCACGACCAATAAATGGCGACCTGCCAAACTCGCGAATCTGGTTTACCCCAAACCTTACACCTTTCTTGGCTAGTGCTAGGTTCCTGGAGGTAGGAACACCCCTAGAATATTTCATGTCCTCTAGTTCAAAGGTATGCTGAGCCATGTTCGCGATTCCAGTGGGTGCAGGATGTTTCAGGATAGACGTAGGCGGACCGAAGTGTGTTTGGGTGGGTGCTCTTGCTGGCGGTGAATATCTTGCTGGCGATGCAACATAGGTATCTGAAGATCCTGAACGAGCGTGGGATGTTTTTTGTTTATTGAACTGTAGTTGCTCGTATCTTTCCCTTAACTCTGGGACACTGGGACGATGGCCAAACTGGGTACTCTTAAGGCCAAGTCCGAAGCCATTTCCCTCGTTAGAGAGCGTAGTGCTCTCATCAAACCTTGCGTAGTACCCCTCAGTCTCTTTCAGGAACTCCTCCCAAGATGGAACCGGTTCAGCAGGTGGCCATGCCTGGGAAGGAACTTGTGATGTTTGCAGTAGACTCTTCGTTCGGAGACGATTACTCCTGATCCGCAAACGAAAATAGACCAGTGCTACTGTAATTGCAATCCCCCCGACCAGCCCAATCACAACAGCGGCAACAATGACAGCGGGTTTTGGTGTCCGAGAACTAGCCTTGGTGGGAGATGGTCTAGAAGTCTGCACTGCTACTGGTTGGTTTGTCGTCACCGTTCCGCTCGAGTATATGCTCAGTCTGTTGTGAGCACCGCAAACCTCCTTCGCATCGCCAGTACAAGGCAAGTTACAGTCCGAGTCCGATGGTGCGAGAGTACCATTGTTGTAGATACTGTTGCCGCAAAAACACTGCATGCGGTGTTCCAAGCCTGAAATTGGGTAGCCAAGTTGATAGCAAGACCAGACGCATGACTGGACAGTAAGGTTTGAGTTATCTGGATACTGCATAGGGAGCAGACGTGCACTTGGATAGTAGTCGATGTAGCACCCTTTGTACGCCCATCCCGGGGGAAGACTGCCCGCTGTCGTAGAAGGTAGAGCTATTTGCGCTTGGGTAGTGTAAGGCACTGGTGCAAGGGTCACACCGCTTGTAGGTTGGTCAGTCTGAGCCAGTACTGCTGTGGTGTGTCCTGATTTGTCGAGGAGATAGGTGGTCTGCTCGAGCCATGGCACTGTGGCAGGGACCGATCCTACGTCAACGACGACTATTTGCGAGTCAGAGTAAATAGTGCTAGTGACCATGTCCGCAACTGTCACCGTTCAGATTGGGATGGCTGTTGATATGCTCATCCTCCGGTACTGGAGATGATAGGGAACGATAGAAAGGGAATACAAGCATATAGTGAAGTCCACGCCGGGTGCGTATTCCTCATTGGCTTGTGCAACCTGTGAGCACGGACGAAGAAAGAGGTGCCGAGGCTAATTAAAGGTGACCTGCCCGTATAATGTTTCAATCTAATTCTGTCTCTACGACAAGTCTGCACGGTTACCTTATCGTTCTAGTGGATATTTCGGGCCTCAGGTACGGCTTTTGAAAGCCCTAAGGAACGAAGTGGAGCACCAATACCGACCGGTACAGGGAAAGCTCGAAAGAGGCAGAAACACAGATTTCTATGCATCGCTGTAGCAAGCAAGGCAAGCATCGTCGTCGAATGAGAGCATGTAGCAGAACCCATATGTAGAGGGTACTTCCCATTCTTCAAATCCCAATAAGAAAAAGCCCGCTTTCTTTTGTGCACACTTTTAAGGTTATCAACCAGTACCGCGTACCAAACAGCTCTTCCTATCAGAGGATATTTGAGAAAATGACGATTGTTCAGGAAAGGTTGGTGACGATTGCCAAATTTCTCTGGCAAGATGCTTGAACCGTAAGACTGTGGACGGACTTCAACAACTTTTCCCGAGATCTTCGCCCCTATGCATGAATTCTGCGACATTCTCTTAGATTGAAAGGTAAGCGGCAGCAGTAGTGTGATAGATTTGTGGCGATAATTCCGGTACAAATGACATTAGCAACGGGCAAAAATTGAGGCATTATGACCGCGGGCCACTAGGCCATTGAAGCCAGATGATGCATTTATGGTTGAACGTGAATGCGTGATTCCGGTTGGAGGCAAATCAACTACAGTACATACTTAGACTGTTTCACCGCAGGATCCCGTATGTTTGGGCCGCAGCAGGAGGTGTGGTGATGGTCAGCAGGGCAGTCGGCCGCTGATCCCATCTTGTGGGGTAAGTAAGCAGAAAGGAAAGATTCTTTGCTTACTGCAGGAAACCTTGATATTACTGTAGACAATTGGTATGAAGCAGAAAATTAAGTGGGGGTGATGTTCTCCGGGGTTTTTTAGCGCTGGTGCCGCCAATAGCGGTGTGGGCGGGAATACTTACGAGTAGAGGAGGGCTCGGAGGGCATACTTTACTCTACACTAGATGTTTCTCGGAAGCAAGCATCCTTCCAAATTAAAATCGCCCTGCCATTGAACCTTGTGACTCGAATAGAGTAGTTTCATACGTGGAATCTTTGTTATAAACTACATTCTTGTAAAAATGCCTCCTCCCCATTCCCCATGCCCATTGCGCCTGCCAACAAAGGACTCTCAACCATGGTTGGATTCCCCCATGACGCCAAGCTACCCACAATCTTCCTTTGACCATATTTGAGTACATAATATTCCTGGTCCCGACACGCTCTCAAAGCATCATCCTTATTCATCACCTACAATTGCTCTTTCGGAAAGCCTACATCCGCTCTAGATGCTCTAGATGCTTTGACTTGCAGCTAGACTGCGCCCTGCATTGACATCTCCCCAAGCGTCCACCAAGTATCCTCCCCTACAGCTACCAAGCTTCCCTTCGACCCAGCTCGCAGTCCTCCGCCAGTCTCCAGACTGTGGAACGGCGATGACGACAAATAAGCAGCCGAGCGATCGCTCTCTCCGACCATCTGAGTCTGTCCCAGTCAATCAGGCGGAAGCCAAAGTCCCATTATGGAGACGAATCTTGGGCGCTACCAAACCTGGCCAGGAACCGGCAAATTATGAAAGCTCCGTTGATGAAGACGATGGAAATAAGGTCAAGCCCGAGAAGTGGAGCATGGGAGTCCTCAACGACAGGCAAACCGACGAGGTGCCAGGTACGTTTGGAGCGCAATCCCACCGAGCTCTACTGCGCATTGCCTGTTGCTCGACAACACCAGGAGATTCGCCGTGGACGGTGCGGTATATTCGCGATTGGCAGTAGGCTGACCCAATGCCTCTCCAGGCTCCATCCTTCTCATGTCCAATACCAAGCACAACGAGCCTTTGGGTTTATGCAACGCACCAGCTAGAACATCCGCCTCCTCCTTACCTTCACCATTTCCACCGGGTTCAAGACCTGGGAGCGCAAGACCCTCTTTCCGCAACAAATCATCGGTCCATTCTGTGGAAGAGAAGAAAAGAACCAAAAATGGGAAGATTATACTAGAACCTCAGCCTGAGGAGTCAATGAACGATCCTTTGAATTGGCCGAGCTGGAGACGGGATGTTGCTCTGCTTTCTCTTGGCTTCTACTCCATGCTTGGTGGGGGTATGACACCGGTCCTTGCCGCTGGCTTCAAAGAGGTTGCAGCTACATACAACGTCTCTATTCCACAGGTCGCCCTTACCACTGGACTCTACATGATGGGGCTTGGTGTGGGCTCGGTAATTTTTTCGCCTACAGCGATCCTCTTTGGCAAACGCCCAGTTTACCTCGTGGGTGTCTTGTTGTTCATCGTGAGCGCAGTTTGGTGCGCACTATCACCAAATTATGCATCGCTAGTCGTTGCTAGAATTTTCATGGGTCTGGCGGTGAGCCCGGTTGAATGTCTTCCATCGGCTACCATTGCCGAAATCTTCTATTTGCATGAAAGGGCCTATCGACTTGGGATATACACATTGCTCCTCTTAAGCGGCAAGAATCTAATACCCCTAGTCAGCGCGGCTATCATCCAAGGCTTAAACTGGCGTTGGGTTTTCTGGTAAGCAATATATGCTCTCGGCCAAGGGAGCAGCAATAGGCTAACAGAGACTAGGATAGTCGCCATGGTCGTTGGATTTTGTTTTGTGCTCATGTTCTTGTTTGTGCCGGAGACTTTTTGGGATCGGACACCGCGGCCACATTCGAAGAGCCTCAGAACAGGCCTAGCAAGTTTATCAAGAATTTTTCACCACAACGCGCAGGACGACGAAGGTGGTCTACCTCCTGGTGGCGACGGGTCGTCGGATATGAGAAGACTCGCCATTGGCAATTCAGCATCCGCCGCAGCATCCGGTCGCGCAACGATCGCGGAAAGGAGGCAGCAAAGGAACGCGCAGCACGTTGGATTTGCTGATCAAGTTCAAAAAGAGAGCGAAGATCCGTCGGAGAAGGATGACGCAGTCTTGTACTCGGAATTGGAATCTCACAGAGACGAGGACCTGCCACGGTTTCGAAAAGATGGTAATGCGGATGGTGCTAGTCAAGAAATCCCTCGATCTTTGTCACCAGCAAGTTACCGACTTGCGGCAAAGATTGAGCCTAGAAGCGAAGGGCCCCCAACACCCGGTCTTCACAATTTCAATTCTCCATTCTACGTAGCCAACGAGAAGCCAGGCACTGACTACCTGAAGAATGAGCACGAGGGTTCCGAAGTGATTCCTGAAACACCTGGCTCCACTGGGACGAATCGTGAGATAGCGGTAACCAGTGTGAAATCGCCGGTACCTGGACCTCAACGATACACCACGTACCTCCGAACTCAGCCGGCCAAGACATACAGGCAGACTCTCAAGCCTTGGAATGGCAAGCTCCGCCATGAAAATTGGTTGAAGGTCGCAATCCGCCCTTTCATTCTTTTCGCGTACCCATCCCTTTTATGGAGTACTCTGGTCTACTCACTGAGCATTGGCTGGCTGATCGTCCTCTCCGAATCGGTCTCTACGATATTCGAGAACAAGGCAACATACAATTTCACACCGCTTCAGGCCGGACTCGTCTACGTTAGCCCTTTCATAGGCGGTGTGTTGGGAACCGCCGTCGCGGGTAAAGTGAGCGACATGATCGTGCAGTCTATGAGTCGACGCAATGGCGGTGTGTATGAGCCCGAGTTTCGCCTGGTCATGGCGATTCCAGTTACCATTGCGACCTGTATCGGCCTGATGGGGTATGGGTGGAGTACTCAAGAAAGAGACAACTGGATCGTGCCAACTGTGTTCTTTGGTATCATCAGCTTTGGGTGCGCGCTGGGTAGTACCACCTCCATCACTTTTGCAGTGGACAGCTATCGCCAGTACGCAGGTGAGGCTCTAGTCACTCTCAATTTTTCCAAGAGTAAGTCGAGTGTTCCGGGTCGAGAGCATTCAGCGCTTGTGCTAATATCGTCATTTCTAGACATCTTCCACGGTCTAGTCTTCTCCTTGTTCTTCAATCGCTGGCTAGATGCCGACGGGATGAAGAACACGTTTGTTGCGATCGGCGGTATTCAGCTGGCTTGCTTGACAACAACAGTGCCGATGTATATTTATGGCAAGAGGGCACGCATGTGGACGGTGAGGAAGAACTTCATGGAAAATTTCTAAAGTTGTGGTGGGTAAAATAAGAGGAGAAGTGAGGGTGATGTTGGGTTTCTCTATACATAGCGGAGCTGAGAGAGAGGTGTTGGAGGTAGCATTCTGTGTTGTTGGCATATTTCTGGAGAGGCACAGCATTTGCATGCGCGTGAAGGATGTTGGGGAACTAAGCGTACCCGGCCTACCATGACGAATTATTCTTAAGGATAGAGTATGTACCTCAAGGCATATTCAAATCTTCCCAAATATTAGTAACCATCGATTCCTATCTCACATGTCCTGTCTTCTCATTCTTTCGACTCGGCGGCAGGCAGAGTAGAGGTGAGTTTTAGCGAATTGGCTTCTGGAATACGGAGTACCGGGGACTGATACACTCTTGGCCTGGGGAAAGGTGGCCTGGAGAAGGAGGCACACTCACACTCTGCGTTTCAAAGCCTGGATTCAAGGTCTGATGGATTGGAAGCTGTTTCATCCGGCAGACCAGCAGCACGAGATGTGTTTGAGGCGTCTCTTTTGAGTGAAGGGCTAGATGCCCGAAGGATGACCCGCTCCGCCTGTGCCTCAGGGCGACATACGGTGGACTGGAGGGAACAAAATGGAAGATTATGATTTGCGTCGAGGGGAGATTATTTGCAGCTCCACCACTCGCCTTTGGAGTACAGAGGAGGGGTGAAGCAGACCAATCGCATTCATTCAGGAAGCTTTATAAAAGTACCGTAGCTAGGTACCTAATTAATACGGAGTAAAGAGTAATAAATATACCTACCTTAGGCGTCTGCAGTTTAGTTGAGTTCAACCCCTCGCCCTCGCCCTCGCCCTCGACAAGACACCATACTTACACGGTTACACCATACTATCGATCCACACTCCTGCTAACATTAATCGCCCCAGAACAGATAGAGATGGTGGCAAGACCATGTAAAAACCTTCATTATATCCCGCCTTTCTCGCCACATGCTAGACCAGCTACCTTCTCCTTTCCTTTCCTTTCCTTTCCTTTCCTTTCTTTTCTTTCCTTGCCTGGGAGCTGCTTGCGTTACGGCACAGGCCATGTGCCTCTCTCACTCTGCACTCTGCATACCCATTTGCCGTCTTACCGGCGCTGGATAAGCTCAGTCCGAGAGTGCATGATGCATAAAGATGTTTTTGTCTCATGATTTATGTTTAATGGCGCCGTGTTTCCTTTCCTTTTCCTACATCCTACCTCTCACATATTGAAACCTCGCTGGCAGTGGCAATCCTGCCAACCGCATACCACCGTCAATTCAAGGGTAATATATCCTTCTTAAGCATCACCCGATCTGCAGAACAGACGAGCACGGCCTCAGGATGGCGCCAACTCCATTCTCTCAAGACTCAACCAGGGTCACTCATGTTGTTGTCCTATCCGTTTTCTCCTTTCTCGCCATCGTTGCCGTCATCTTTAGACTCTGGGCCAGGAAGATCCAGAGGAACACATGGGAGGCGAATGACTATCTTGTCACTGTCGGTTTGGTAGGCGCTGCGCCAGACAGGAAATAAAAGAAGGTCATCTAACGCATGTCAGATATGGGCGCTGGCATTGTCCATCTTCACAATGCACTGTAAGTACTCAGCCTAGCTGCTATGCCAGTCTCAGGACTACATACTGATGGCTTTGCAGCAAATATATATTGGGACTTGGGCGGCGATGTAACGCAGTACGGATCACCGGAGGCCATCGAGAAATTCGTTGTGCTTCAATTCAAGGTATTGCCTCTCCTCCGCGACGATTATCTGGTCGTTGCTAAAGCATCACCAGGCTCTGCTCGTCGGCCAAATTACCTGGGCCGTCTCAGGTAAGACATTTTTCTGGGTCGTCTCTTACTGTTCGAGACTGCTTTTGGGGTCGCGAGACATGTTGCAGGAGCAAATTGCCTATTTTATCACCAATATTACTCCCTAGACATGCCTTGCTCAGAATTATTCCTGGAACTGAGGGTACTGACTCCGAAATGTGCTAGTTACCTCAATCCGCGCCTCTGTCCTCGCCCTCTACATTCGCATATTCAGGACAAAATCTTTCCGCACGACTTGCTACGTTGTCCATATCATGAACGCAGCATTTGGTGCCGCCACTATCCTCGGCGCATGCTTAATTTGCCAGCCAATCGCATTCAATTGGAATCACTCGATACCAGGTGGCTATTGTGGAGATCAAAAATCGCTGGATCTATTCATTGGCATTGTCAATCTGCTGATGGACGTGACTGTAGTAGTGCTGCCGATGCCCGTGCTGTGGGGTTTACAAATGGCTGTGGGGAAGAAATTTACATTGAGCGGCATGTTTGGTTTGGGCGTCATGTACGTCTATTTCTCCGTGTCCTCTCCGCACGACTTTCTAATACCAATTTCCGCGAGGATCCGTCTTAACAAAGATCCAGAATCTGCGTCATCACACTTATACGCATTGATATTACCACTATGAACCACGGTACGAACGCCCAACAAATATACTCCCTACTCGCCCTTTTTACCTGCCTTGAGGCTCTCCTCGGTGTCATCAACGCCTGCCTCCCCGTCCTGAAGCCCATCTTCAACAAACTCGGCGATTCCGACACGTCCGCATGGCTCTCCTCCGTCATGTCGGGAACCATTCCCATCTTCATGCGCCCAAGCCAAATGGGCTCGAGATGGACGACGCGCTCGGCGACGAAGGAAGATTCAGGAACGGGGAAAGAGATGCCGGAGATGCCTCGGTGGCCTGGGACTTATGAGATGTCACCGCCACCCAGATATGTGGACAATAAAGCTGCAAACATGATGTTCCCATCACTTGCCACGAATGTGAGGAGTCCACCATTAAGCTCGACAAACCAGTCAAGAGGACCGCCTGTACCGCCGAAAGAAGATAATTACCAGGCGAGTCCCACGAAGAACTGGGATAGAAGGAAACATGCAAAGGGAACACGGGTACAGAAAGAGTGGGATATGGAGAGGGGAGTCAGTGCGGAGAGTGATAGGCAGCCTTTGGATCCGAGGAGGGATTATAATGCTAGATGGTGAGGGGTGCAATAATGTGCTATGAGAGTATGGCAGGGCAGCATGTAAACATATGGGATTGCATTGGGTCTACGGGCATGGGATGAAAAGGAGTATGTCGGTTGTGGATGATCTTTCGTACCATCAACAGCATTGTTGGTGTTTGGCTGGGAAGTGATTAAATACACTGTCTGCGGAACAGCAGCTCTCTGTATGATAGATATGTTAATACCATGATCTGATCTGAGAACCCCCTCCCGTTTGTCCTCCATTCTCTGGAAACTTGCTCTCTTCTTTCCTCCATTCTCTAAGCGAATTCCCTTTGTTCCAGCCGTTCTGGTGCCCGGCTCGCCCCTCGAGTATTGGAATAGGTGTCGAATGGTGCCCATGGCAACTGGTCATTTATAAGGAAATAGATGGGCTTGAGGACTGCGGACAGAAAGAGTTTGAGGGATATTACCCGTCGTTGGCGAGCGTTATTGCGGAGGAGATAGCTACTGTAGGTAGCAAATGGACGACATCCTTCAGGGCGGCTGCCTGTTGTCGGTGCCATTGCTTGGGAAGATGCAACTAGTGCATGTAGCAAATGAATGCCATTCTTAGGGGATGGACCCCTACATACAGTCCCATTCTTTTGCCTGTGTGATCTGTTGCTACATGTTCCATGGGGAAGAAGCTACAAAGTACAGCGAAGAGGGGGCTATATTCGTACCCATATAACAACAGGATCGGTCATTTAGGCCGTGTCTCAGAAGATATTTCTGGGGTTTTTTTCTCTGGTTTGTGTGGTCGCGGCGGGCCCGTGTGAGGTTGCCTGCCGCAGGCTGGCTGGGTCAGGAGCTACCTTGGTGATTCTCAATAGGCTAAAGATCAGATATCAGTCCTTCTCAGAGCCAAAATTCCGCATAGCTACGACATAATGCTAGGACGCCCGCTTCTGTCGGCCGTGAAGTCCGTCCAATAAGACTTGCAAACCCTCAGATTCAGCTAGCTTTTGCAGCCACTGGGAGCGTTCCGTACATCAAATCTGGCTTCTAGGTCTCACTCACGATGCGCTTCATCTGCTCGCATAACCTCGAAAAGCGACAGTTCTTAAAAGGCAATGCCTAAATAGGCAGTCGACAGGCCCCCAAGTCAAGTCGATCCACAATTGGACATGTGGGTCGCGGGGCTCGCCTGGTGCGTAAGTTACAGAGTTCGACAAAAACCGAGGAGGTAGTTGAATAACGGCACGCCCACGGCAAGCACGAAAGCTGCGGCTTTCATCAAACACACCAAGAATATCCAAATACTCCACCCAAATCAAGTATCGCTATACAAATGCTTAATGTTGGGAAAGAACTATACAAAAAGCAGTTTAGCAGCCGTATACGAGTACAAGCTCCCCGCAATCAGAAAATTCGGAATAGCAATCCCATAAGCGGCCTTCTGCCATTTATCAGGCAAGCTCGTAAAAGCTGGCGACGCAACAGTAGGCCCGACATAGAGATACAATACTACTGTAAAAACGACATAGAACACAGTAGCGCGCATAGCATGCTCAGGATGCTTCATCTCTGAAAGATGTATCCAATATTGAAAAGAATAAGCATCAGTGCTGAAAAGTCAAGATTGAGTCACGAACATGGTGCTCCTCTCGCTCATGCAGTGTCTCCGCACCTTCCAACGACAGGGAAGAGAATGACTTCCCTTCTGACATGTTCAACGCTGTGAAGCAGAGAACCGTTACATAGCCTTCCGGAAAGAATAGAGAAAAGCAGTCATTTCGATGCCGACGGGATGTAGCTGTAAGCGCTACCGTCAAAGCTGATTGCCCGAAAAGGAAGGTCGTGAGCGGTAAATGTGGGAAATCTAAGACACAAGCGTTGAGTTGGGCTTGGAGTGACTGAGTGAGTGAATAGCGGAAAGAGGTGAGAAATGAAGTCCGAAGCAGGATGAGATGGGTGTATGTGCTGAGGGTGATAATTGTTTGTTGTGATAGACGCTCTCTTAACTCTTTCTAAATTTGTTTTTGATACGGCGAGAAAAGACTGCCGAGGCCGCTAGAACAACAAACGTCCCTCAACCCAGTTTGCATCTACCACTGACAAGCACAATGGAGCTCCGACAACGTCCCTACAATCAATGACTCCCACCCAGCCATCTGCTGCATCGCCAAATCTCCAGTATAGTGCCGACAAGAAGCCGCCCATTCCCCATCGACCTTTCTCAGATCCCAATCACCTAGCCCCCGAAGATGCCTTCTACGCGCACTCACCACCTAGAAGACAGCTGCCCATCGATCGATATGGCGCCCTGGACAGTATTTCTAGTGTGGCCGATGGCCTGAGCATCAGACCAGCAGGCTCCAACCGGCGCAGACGCGGCAAAGATCGAGGGCGCAGCGGAAGTCGAAGAGGGAAGGGTGTTTGGAAGAAGCTACTATGGGTTAAGCAAAAGGATTGTGAGTGGCCATCTTCTTGAAATTTCTTCTACGATCAAAGTCTGAAGGTGATTACAGATCCTGACAACTACACCGACCCTCCTACCTTCCTCTCCCACCTCCAACGCAACCCTCGACTACGCCCCTATGATTTCTGGCCTCTAGTCGCAGACTCGACTGTCATAGTCCAACACATTTCCTCCATTGCCATATTCGTCTGCTCCTTCGTTGGCATATACCAGCAACGCGTATCCCCAGTCTCGGTCGTCAGTTGGGGCAGCGCAGGCACGGTTCTTGGCTGGGTGCTCTGGGACTTCTGGGTCGGTCAGGAAGCAGCTTCAAAGACCATCGCAGAACCCCACAACAATGGCGACTCTATCAACAGCTCTGCACTCAGCGGCGCTAACTCTCCCATTAGCACGACAGCTCCCACGTCTTCCAATTATAGCGCCAACTCCTCCACCATTGGCCTTGGATTGACCCTATCGACCAACAACTTCCCCCGAAAAGGCCATTCGCACTCACGCTCGCAGACTTCGATCTCCTCCGGCGCTTCTCCGACACTCTCGCATCATCCTTCGAACCCCCACTTACACGCCCCTTCCACCACGCCAAGCCAGACACCCCACACGCACTCCCGCCTCGCAACGGCCAAGTCAGCTATCTTGATCTACATTGCGCTTCTCGGCCTCTCACCCATCTTGAAATCTTTGACGGAGTCTACCACCAGCGATTCAATCTGGGCAATGACCTGCTCGCTCATGTGCATCAACATATTCTTCTTCGACTACAGTAGGGGCGTGGGGGTCAAATTCCCCGCGTCTCTAAGCACAAATGCGGCGCTGATGGCCAGCACAGTGCTGGCGAGCAGGCTTCCGAGTACGACGCACGTCTTCAGCTTAACGCTCTTTAGCATCGAGGTGTTTGGGCTCTTTCCAGTGTTTAGGAGGTATTTGAGACATATCAGTTGGCGTGGGCATCTCTTTTTGACATTAGCATTGGTGATAGGGGCTGGAGCTGGTCTGGGCACGGCATTGAGTGCTAAGCCTCTGTGGCAGGGGGGATGGAAGAGGGCTATTGCGGGAGCGGTGATCTGGTGTTTCGGAAGTGTGGTCGGCATGGGAGGATGCAGTTGGTGGTTGATAGGATTGCAAAGATATAAGAATGTGGTTATCGGTCCGTGGGATCCAGCAAGGCCGGTGATTAGGGGAGGACAGTGGGAATAGTGGAAGGCTGGTGTATCCACGCGAAACAAGCATCATGATCGGATGCTCTTCGAGACAAAGGACGGGTGCACGCTGACGAAGACGTTCGTCCTACTTTCGTGAGCTCTGGCCCAGGCTCACAACATCTCCAGCTCTATACATGAGATGCTCTGTCTCAGAGGTTGCAACAAAACCCGTGTCATCCTCAGAAGTGAACAGCTGAGCAAAGCGCTCAGCTTAGATTTAAGACACCCAGGTTATACCCCAACGCCCGATAATCGTTCAGCAGATCAGCCGACGTCGTCACGTTCTCCACCTTCTTGCTCGCCAGATCAATCGTCAACAAATCCGTACCTTTGAACTCGATATACTGACCCGCTGGAACGTTGCTACACAAACTGTCAGCGCCCCGCCGTACACATACACATTTGCTCTAAAAATCGCGGTATTGAGTTGTCGATCTTACCTCCCATATCCGATATCAGAGGTCGTATATTCATTCTGCTGCCACCTCAACGCAATCCTGTCGCACGTGTGGAACGTAAAGACGACGTCGTACGTCACATTTGTCACACCGTTGCCTCCATACGGCCCTTCGCTAATGGTGTTATGTAATTCGGTGCGGTTGTGGACATAAGCGGAGGTGGTGCCGTTGTTGGCGCCTTCATCGTAGATCATGATCTGTCCAATGGCATTGTCAGCTAATTTTCCGGATTACGAAGAGAACATTTGGCGCACGTTTTCAGTAACAGCTGAATCGAGCGTGTGGAGGCCGCCGGTCGCGAAGGCATTGAGCCAGCGCTGTGCGATACCTTCGACTTCGTTGTCTTGGATGCAGGTACCGCGTGGGCTGCCCTCTGTGGAGGATGGTGAGGGGTGGGCTGAGGTCAGGATTGGAAGGAAGCAGAAAAGAAGGGTATGTATGTATGAGAGCTTCATGATTGGGATCAAGGAACAGGGAGTGTTGTGAAGTGCAGCACAGCGGATTTGCGCGTGGGGGGAATTGGGCGATGAAGGAGAAGCAAGCTGAACCAAACAAGTTGCAAGGAAGCAAGTCAATCGAGGGTGAGGTGGGTTTTGTAAATGTTCTCAGGTACGGGAAGCGTCGTGGACCGTTGTTCGCTACCAGATCAGTATGGGCGAAACCTTGAACGTTATTTCCAATAATGCGGACAAGCACATGCCTGCAAGTCCTTCCACTCCAGCTCGAAAATCAAATCTCTTTTGTAAAACAAGGTGAACCTTTGGAGTTGAACCCTATAGATGCGCCAGGCCAGGCACGGGAAGCGGAAGCAATCGAGGCTGACGGGAAGGAGCATCACTCGAGCGGCAATATATGCATCCTTCAATCTGGACCTTGAGCTCCGCCGACCATGGCAGTAGTCTGGATAGCTCAGGTTCGGAATTTAGCATCATGCAAAACGTGGAAGTTGGGGGTGTTGCAAAGACAGTCTCGTGGGTCTTCAACATCGTCCCCCACCGTAGAATTGAGGGGCAAATCCATATCTTTTAACAGTCTGGACTTGAAGCGGGAGTTTGGGTGAGGTGGATGATGTTGCGGTGAGCAGGAATGAGGTCAGGGATACCAGGGTTGGTTCATGGTTAGGGTGCTTCTTGTTTTTCAGCAACTCGCAAGGTTCGACGGTCGAAACCCATTTCAAATCGCCCTCATTCACCCCCCCCCCCCTCACTATCCCTCCCAGCACATTCGCCCATCTCCATACGGAAGTGTCTTTCCCCCGGCCTCAGCTCCTCAAGCGTCTCTCGAATGATGGCTTGATGGACCGATGTCTCTTCACGGTCTATCTCTATACAATCAGCCAAGCACTCTTCGCATTGCTTCTCTGCTTCCAGTATGCAGTGCTTCGCTTCCATCACGTCTTGGCAGATACCTCCAAGCAAAATGTTGCATCTCGTGCGGATCCAAAGACGGAGCTCAGGCTTTGCGAGAAGCTCCAGACATTCTGTCGGTGCGTCGGAAGGATCGAGGTGTACTGTTGAGAAAAGTATCTGGTGCCATCGGTACTCGCTCATGAGTAGGGTAAAAAAGGAAGGACCAGAGCATCAACTCACATGAAGGAATTGAGCGCCCCACACTTTGTTAATGTTCTCTAAGCATTGAACCTTTTCGGCAACTTGTTTAGACATGCTCGTATTGGTTGACTGTAAGCTTGACTTGTGCTGCTGGCTTTTGAAGGCAGGAAACAATCTGGTTATGAGGGTTTTGGGCCTGTTTGCTATGTTCGGTTGCAGCTGTACATCTCCGTGCTTTGGACCTTGGCCCGCGTTTTTTATTTGAGACGACGTCTATCCATAAGCGAAGGACCTCTATTAACTATTGAGTTTAGACGGAGACGGAAAGTTGAATTGTACCATGTCTACTATGAACTACGGCGATATAAATAGCGTTCAGTATCTACCTATAGACCAGCCTGTAAGCGTAGACGCGCAGCGCACTCCAGACGGCTTTGCCAGGTATCTTACAAGGTCATCAATGCTGTTAGATACGCCGACGCTGAAGCTTGAATATAAAAACCTCGAGCTAAGGGGTATGAGAATGAAAAGTAATGACTGCACATAGAAACTTCACCTTAGCCGTTCCCCTCATCTTTTTGGCCTTGCAACAAATTCTTCAGATGGCCCACACTTGAGTCATCGCGTCGCCCCCCACCACTCCATCGCGTCTCGCCTTCTTGTTCAGCCTACTTGTCCTCCAGCTCTCATACCAGAGATCTCGGCTTGCATCCCTCAGGTCGCCCCTCCATTCCGTGAAAACGGTCTGTTTTAGCTTCACAAAATCGCAGTGCTCGGCATTCATGGGATCTGCCATACCCCAGGGAAACTTACGGCCAATGACATCCGGCTCATAGGGATCAGGGGAGATGATCGAGAGTGGAAGCACGGGAGGTTCTGCTGGTGGAGGCGTCGGAACAGTTGGAGAAGATGGAGTCCGTACTGGAGTAAATTTTGAGGGCTTACCGGGCTTGGCGAGGTCGAAGTCGGACGCTGAGAAGACAGAGCTAGAGTCTGAAGAAGATGAAAGCACAGAGGTGGTGGAAAATTTGTCCCCTTCAG
This sequence comes from Pseudevernia furfuracea, assembly GCA_022315425.1. Taxonomy (NCBI): domain Eukaryota; kingdom Fungi; phylum Ascomycota; class Lecanoromycetes; order Lecanorales; family Parmeliaceae; genus Pseudevernia; species Pseudevernia furfuracea. The sequence continues at coordinate 1,212,469 of JAIUPT010000030.1, forward strand.
TCTTGATCAAGTCTTGGTTTCGCTCGTCAAGGCGGTTGTTCCTTGGACTTTCGGATGAGGTATTAGATCCCCCACCATCATCATTATCATCGTCATCATCATCATCATTCTGAGTGATGGCTTCAAGGGTCTCGAGGCCATTTGATTTGAGGGAATCCCAGACTGCGCGTTTGAGGTGTGCCAAGTGTGCAGACGTAATGGTGTCGGCTTTGGCAATTACAGGAACAACCGTGGTTTTACCCTTTAGTGCACGTAACACGTTCAGGTCGAGATTCTCATCCAGGCCGCTAATCGAACGTTCTGGTCGGCCACGGACGAAAGAGTTGGCCTTAGCCTTGACACCGTTGATCTCACTGGCTCTCTGGCCGGCAGCGATGTTGGCGTCCAGACGGCTAGGATCAAGGACAAGGAAGACACAGTGAATGTGGGTGTCTCGGAATCCTGGAGCACGGGCTAATTTGCTCTCTTCGTTGAAAGTGTCTTCGAATTTGCTCTCGATAAATGTGGTCATGTTCTGCAGCTGGAGATCCACCCCGTTCGCCTCTAGCCCTTCCGAATCCCAAAGCGTGACTCCAATCCGCTCGCCTTGGATCTCTGTCTCGACATATTGGGAAGTAAAGCCTGAAGAAGCTCCAGCGGATGCGGGTGATACGATGTAGTAGTCATCTTCACGAGACTGTTGTCGCCGCTTCGACAGTGGCAGAGCAAGGGAGGTCTGGAGGAAATTGAGGAAGGAGGTTTTGCCAGAGGTTTTGGCGCCGACTACCAGTACGCTGCGATCTATTAGCTGGGCCTGTAGGAGAAGGGTTGCTCAAAGTAGAGTAGCTTACTTGAAGGGAGTCGGATCTTTCCTCCGCCGGATCTTTCTCGGACTGTTGATTGTACTTATGGCACTGCTTGCGTAGCTGTAACGTCCTCGGTGTACCAGGCTCTCGGTTCTGGCGAATGCATCCACGTAGTTTTTGGGGGTGATGGCTGTTCCTGGGATCGGTGGGATTGGTGGGACTGGCGGGACTGGCATTCCACGGTACATGTCGGAGCCGAGCGTCTCCTGTGATGACTTCTGTGCTAGCCTATATTTGAATGAACCTCCTGCTCGATTCGACATGATGGCTACACTATCTGGCCTTGTGTCTTCGCCACCGAATCCTTGCAGTTCTGGTGGATGAGGAATGACAGGTATTCTAGGTGGAGGAGAAGGTATCTGCTCCTGCATCATCTCTCGCTGGCGTACCCTCGACCGGTCCTTCTTGCTCAATTTTCGGGCAGGCGTACTCGACCCGGAGGTTGACCTTTCCCGAGATTTGCTTCGTCTCAAGAAGCTGAATGAGCCTCTACGCCGTAGAGAGCCATTGACCGCGTTATTTGACTCGGTAACAGTCTGATATGAGTCTTCCTGTGGGGAGACCGAATCGCTCACGGTACGTCGTTGCTGAGGGGTAGTTGAACGCAACATATTGACGCGATCTGGTTGGCGCGATTCTATTTGATAAGGAAACCGCTGGCAGTGTTGTCGTAGGGTTCTGGCAAACGTAAACAAAGTAAGGAGCGACAAAGGTCTTGGCAGACAACAGGGTGACCGTGCACAGCACAGTATGCAGCTCTTCAAGGCACAAAGTCCACTACAACATGGCTAGGATTTCTATTCCTTGTCGTGGTGATTCCTCCTATGATTTTACCGATTGTAGCAATGCGCTTGGTCCGGGACATCTTCATGCCGGTGCAAGAGAGTCAGCACTTTGGTTTTGGTGTGCGTGACAGCGAAGATGGTTCACGTTCCAAAAGATGCCAGCGGTGCTGTCAAATGTCAACAATCAACATATTTACATGAGGGGTCATTGCAGCAGGGATTACTACTACTATTTACTAGAGTACCGTACTGTACGAAACTGGATCGCCGCTAACTATCCACTCTAAAGTCTCTATCCGATGGTGGAGCCCCCTTCGGAGTGAGAAAAAGCGGCACTTGAAACGAGTGCTCAACCAAAGGCAACATCAATATACAAAGAGAAACTCCTGGACGGACTAACGCTCTTTTGTCATCAACAACAAACGTTCCTGGTTGATGTCCAAACTTTTTGCGAGAATGATAGATTCAACGTTCCAGACGGTAACTTTGGTTCATACTGTAGCTTGCCCGAAGGTCGAGCCTTCATTGAAATACCACATATTTCCAACAACATGCACTACTTCCTAGACCAACGACGGATCTCGATTTCAATTCTACTACAAAGATATATGAAAACAGTTTCAACTCCGAAGGTCCACCATTTGCTGAGTCCTCATGAAGTGAGCTCCGTACGCACATCACACACATAACCGCTGGCCACTGGACACACTTCACTTCGATTGAGCTGTTTGTCTTCTGGACCCGTCGGACCACCGGTGAACTCTGCAGTTGCAGAGATGTCCAAGATCTCGTGTTGTCTGGGATCCGAGTTGGGATACTGTTCGTCGCCCCAAGTACCGAGGTACTTCAACCAGGCTGTGGGATATGAAGAATCATATGCGGTGTACGTGTTGGCGCTTGCATCGTAGCTGTAGAAGTATGCGCCCAATAAGGGGTCCCAAAGTGTTCCTTGGTCGGTATAGTCGGTGAGGATGCCTGCGTCGGGAAGATTCACATTTGGGATGGTATGATCGTGTGTCCCGTTGATGGCATAGTTCGCATGAGAGCCGTTACCAGAGTATGTGACTGGTCGTACGCCTTGGTATTTCTCTAGGCAATCGTAGGTGAAAGCTTCGCCGAAACCGTGTTGACTGTACCAAACTTGTGTGGGCGTCCCATTCTGGAAGCGTACCTGGATGATAATTTCGGAGTCAGCATTGCCTGTTAGACGATGATTATTGAGCCTTGGACCATGTCTACCGAGTGGAAACTCCCAAGACATGTCTCAAGACTCAGGACTCGGCCCAAAAGAAGAAAAATGGACTCCGGAAATGCTTACCATATTATGTTCCCAATCCTTCAATCAAATGTTAGTGACGATAAACACAGGTTTCTTGGGATGAACATACGCCAACGTGAAGATCAACCTCTTGAATATCCAAAAGAACCCCTCCCCAATTAAAGGCATAGAAGTACATGTAGAAAGCGTCGACAAGACCATCGCCATGATCATTAACGATTATTGCAACGCTAGTAGCTCCATCTGTCTTCCCAGTGCTGTCCGGCTTGACGCCATTTAGCCAGGCAGGATTCTTAGTAATGTCATCGACAGACGTTAGGTAAACGTTCGTACCACCAGTACCGTAAGTGTTTAGGGAGTCGAGGTTATTGAGCGTCAATGGGTTCTCATAGCCTTCGATGACAGTGAAATTGATCTCTGGCTTCGTGTGGACCAGCTGAGTTCCAATGTCGGATGGGAAATAGTTCTCGCCAGGGTAGAGCCAGACGACCGGTGCTATAAGGAATAAATATCACATGTATGATCTCGCGCAGGCTATCTGTGGCATACCATATGTTGACACGTAGTCAGGGACTGCAGTGGTTTGACGCTCGAAAACTGGCGCTGGGGACGGGTAAGCCAACACGGCCTGTAGCAGAAAAGCCATGGAAAAGCTTTTGAGGAAATTGAAAGGAGTCATGATTTAGAGGAGGTATTTAAGTACAGGGGTACTTGGAATGATGGTGGCTTGCATGTGATGGAGCAGCCTCTCTTTATACCAGCTGACCTCCATTTTGAACTCGGAGCGCACACCTACCTGTAAGAGCACGCTGTGAAAGAGAAAATGCTCATTGGTGCAAGGAGAGTAACTGAATTGGCAACGACCGAGGTCAGCAGTACCGGTATGCCTTGACGGACACGAGCTCAGTTACGAGCAATTGCAACATGTTGGATACTTCAAACCGGAAGGTGTCTTGCGCATGACGGGAATATGCACAATGATGCTATTGGTCCGAAGTGTGGGGGCTGGTGACTGAAGAGGGAACGTGGGCTGCGTCTATTCAAACATTGGTGCCCTTGAATTCAGGAACGGGCCTCCATCTTCAAATAGAATTCCCCCGGTCTGAGTCTTGCTACCTTTGGCGAATTGACGGTGAATCCGAGCCAGCTGCCATATGGTTGGCGCTGCTACTCGTCTTTTAACCCTGCTGTCCCTCGGCGGCGGCGACGCCCCGACCCTGATGATCACAGGATTGCGAGCCGACAGACCTTCCTATTTGACACTTGATGCAAACTTTCGTTTCCAAGAGATTCGAAGACTGGCACAACCCTGTACAGTCGTCCGGAGATTGCCCCTTGCTCGACAGACTGTCCATACAACTCGCGACATTTGCTTTTCCTCAAAGTGATGCCGACCCGCGCATGAAAAACAACGAGCGGATCTCTGCTTACTTCTCTAACAAAACCAGCCGTTGTCTCGAGCGCCATGTCCATGATTCGAGAACGCGGCTTAAAGCTAAGGGTTGATCCTCGGCGCGTAAATGTTGCCCCGCTTCAGCCTTCAGCTGAGCCGAGAATGGCCTCGAGTCGCACCAAGCCTCGCAGCGGTCACTCTTCGGAAGGAATCAGAGGCATTGGATAGAACACAGCTCGTCTTTGTGAGCGATGTCTCTCCGAGTCGACAATGGCCGTTCCAGAGCGCGTTCCAAATCCCCAGGCCGCAAGGATGAACGATCGAGATCGCGAGACGTGAGAGCCCCATCACCAGCCGTAGTCATTGAGAAAAAGAAGTCCTCGAAAAAGTATTACAGCGACGAAAGTGATTCAGACACTCGGTCGAGGGAAAAGAGCTCCAAGAAACACTACGATGATGATGACTCTGAAAGCGATTCAGATCCAAGGTCGAAGAAGAAGTCCTCTAAGAAGCGCTACGACAGCGATGACAGTGACTCGGACCCAAGATCCAAGAAAAAATCTTCAAGGAAACATTACGACGAGAGTGACTCGGATAGCAAGAGCAAGAAAAAGTCCTCTAGGAAACGCTATAGTGACAGCGACTCCGACAGCAAGTCCAAGAAAAAGTCCTCTAAGAAACGCTATAGTGACAGCGACTCCGACAGCAAGTCCAAGAAGAGGTCTTCCAAGAAACACTATGATGAGAGTGATTCTAGCTCAAGCTCGAGCGAAGACGACAGGAAGAGTAAACGTCAGAGTTCAAAACAAGTCCCCGTGACTCAAAAAGGCGAATACATTGAGACCTCGACGTCAAAACACGAGCGAGAGCGCTATGGCAGCCATGCATCGCCGGAGCATCATGAAAGACCGGCAGAATTTACGCGCCATATGAGCACGAGCAGCGTTGAGGGTGGAGAAAAGTATCGCCAGCTGTCGATGCCTGGAGGATTCAACGGAGGCCATTCTCCTCACCCGCAGTACGCACTACGAAGTCCTTTAGTCAACAACGTTGATGTCACTTGACTGATGCTGCTATAGGTATGCCCAGCCTCAAGTCATATCTCGACCCGAAGGTCAAAGAACGCACTCTGGTTCCATCAGCCCGCATGGGCCAGAGTATGCCCAGTACCAATACGCAGATCTAAGTGCTTATACATCCAACGGCAGAAAGCCTTCCTACACAATGAGCGCCCAGCCTCAATTTGTCGAGATCAATCCCTATCATGGTTCGCATGCTCCGTCATCTCCGCCAAAGATGCACCGGCTATCGGTCTCAGGAGGAGGAGCTGGAGGATTGTCTCTTGCAGCACCGGGTCAGCATTCCAGTCATATGCAAGGTGGCTTACCACCAGGCAGCCCGCTTCTCGAATCCTATCGTGGTACTTACCAATCAATCTCGCCAATGCCTTCTCCATTGATGCTGCCATCGACTATGGATGAAGGTCTCTCGGAGTTGGAACAGCTTTCATCTGGAGAGTCCGATGACTCGGGAGGCCATCTTTCCAAGAAGTCGACACTGCGACGAAAGACTGTCTCAATCTACGACCCCGAACCCGATGCTCTTGCACTCGCAGCAGCTTTAAAGCACTCGACGCCCGAGGCCAAACCTATCATCAAGATCCTGCCTCACCTCTCAGATGATCACGTAATAATGTTAAGGACTGAATACAAAAAGCATATGAAAGCACAAGGCAGAGGCGTTAACATCGCTAAGCACATCAAAATGAAACTCACTGGCAATCTTGGAAAGGTCGCTTATGCAACGGCTCTCGGAAGATGGGAGAGTGAGGCGCACTGGGCAAATTTTTGGTATCAGTCCAACACCTCACGGCGAGAACTCCTGATTGAGAGTCTCATGGGCCGTACGAATAGCGAAATAATGAAGATCAAAGATGCATTCAGCGATCAACGGTACAACAACAGCCTGGAAAAATGCATGCAGACGGAGCTGAAGAAGGACAAGTTCCGAAATGCTGTTTTGCTTGCTTTGGAAGAAAAACGCATGTCGGAGAGCGACAAGCTTTCCATCGAACTCGTACGCAGAGATGCGCAGGACCTCTACCGTGCCTTGACCGCTAAGGAGGGTGGAGAAACAGCGATGATCAATATCATCGTGGTCAGAAGCGACAAACATCTTGCCGAGGTCTTGAGGGTCTTTGAGAGCCAGTATCGTAAGAACTTTGCAAGAGAGATGATCCAGAAATCTCGCAACTTAGTCGTACGTTGGTCCCCGCCGCACTTCCTGATACCCGTCAACTGATTGCTCACAGGGTGAAACGCTCGCCCATATCCTCAATGGCGTTCTGAATAAACCTGTTCGTGACGCCCTCCTCTTGCACCAAGCCTTGGCGGAAACGTCCAAAGACCGCATTGAGCTACTCATTAGCCGACTGGTGCGGTTTCACTGGGAGCCACGGCATTTGGAGAGAGTTAAAGTGGCGTATAAGCAGAAATACGGCAAGCGGCTGGAATCTGCCATTGAAGAAGGAAGCAAGGGAGATTTCCAAGGCTTTTGTGTTGCGCTTTGCAAGGTCGAGTCTTAACTTCACGAGTTTCACGGCTTCAAGCGGGTGTAATGCGTGAGAAGATGCCAGAGGCTACACATGTACGTAGATGCGTATTATTTATTTATTATTATTTATCATTGTTTGGACGATAGTATCAGGGTATACTCTACATAGAGATACTTTCGATGGATGGAGTCGGCTAGCGTGTCACGTAGGTCATGGGTCGTGGGTCGTGGTTCATGCATTTTGAATTTTGAATGGCGGGGAAACTCTAATTGAATGCTTGAGCTTGGTTACATATGATTACCTAATTAAATCAATGTTGGATTTGACAGGGATATTGTGCCTTTTGCCTTTTGCCTTTTTGCCTTGCTACACCGCAACACCATTATTACTTTACTTGTATTATTATTGTACCAGCGCCAGCGCCATTATTAGGAATCGAACCTAATACGGACTAAATACCTCCGCAAAACAGGGATATGCCTTCATTCCTTAGTCCTTACCACTCTCTCCCAAACTCCTCTCCTACAACTGACAACCCCAAAGCATGTCTTTCCTTCTTTCTTTTCCTCCTCTTTCCTTTCCTCTTCCTTCCCCCTTAAGGACCCTCCTACAGACCACGCCTTCGTATACAGTAAGAGCACACTCATGAACTCCCTCGAAGCCTCACCTCTAGCGAACGCCTGACGCTGCCACAATGAACGACCCCGGGCTCGATGAGCCTCTGAATGAGACGCAGCACAGGATTGAGGGGGGGAGGAAAGAGGAGGACGAGTTTGAGCAAGAAGTAGAGCAGACATTCTTGAATCCGAGGTCACACCCCCAATACCTTCCAACACAAACTTCTTGCTGACTGCTCCTCGTAGTCGATGGTGGTTTGCTTCGACAGCATTCCCCTTGCTCGCCGTACGTATCCGGTGACAACCCTTCGTCTGCTCAGCTAAGGAGTAGATGTAGGGCACCTTTGGCCCAATGGCTACAGCCTTCAACATCTGCGCCTTGATTGAGCATTGGAGAGTCGAGATTCCCCCGGGATTTGGAGCTAATGAATCACATGGTATTGACGTTAGAGATCCGAAATGGTATCCTCCCCAAATCCCCTCTTTCCTTAACGAACCAGAAAAAAAGTGGACCTATCGATGCAAAGTGTTCTTGAATGCTAACCCATCGTTCAGGCTTTTAGCGGTCAATGGCGTCTCGCTTGGTCTTGCAATCATTGCCAACTTCTCCCTACTATTGAACATGGCTCGCCGCCTATCGTTCTCCATTGCCCAACCCATCACAATTGTTGGCTGGTACCTATCATCATTCTTGCTCATCGCCGACCTTGCAAGTATCATTCACATCGTCAAGGTCCCCGGTCAGAGACGAGCCTTGACGCAGGCTTTCTACTATGCTATATTCGCCGCAGCACTTTACTTCATCATTGCTTCTTTGATGGTCTTCACCGTTATCGGAGCTTGGAGGGGCCATTATCCGAAGGAATTCAAGCTCAACACGAGCCAGCGGACACTCATGTTGCAGACGATTAGCTTCATGATATACATGGTCGGAGGCGCCGGTGTTTACGCGAAAATTGAGGGCTGGATGTTCCTGGACGCGTTGTACTTCACCAATTATACGTTGCTCACCGTAGGTATTGGAGACTATGCTCCTTCAACGCATCTTGGCAGAGGATTGTTATTTCCATATGCCATTGGCGGCATCGTCATCCTGGGTCTTGTCATTGGCTCTATTCGCTCGCTTGTGTTGGAGCGAGGAAAAAAGAAGCTCGGGAGTCGGCTGGTGGAAAAGAAGCGAGAGCTACTATTAAAAAGAATGATCGAAAAGGACGAAACCGACAAGCTCAACCCAATCCAGAGCAAGCAGCACGCCAAGGAAGTAGGCATGTCCGAGCGAGACAGACGACAGGCAGAGTTCGAACTTATGCGGGAGATACAGACACAAGCCTCGACTAGGCAAAAGTGGCAAGCGCTTTTCATCTCAGGAAGTGCATGGCTTTTCCTATGGCTGGTCGGCGCGGTGGTTTTCTACAAGGCAGAGCATGAGCAGCAATGGACTTACTTTCAGTCCCTTTACTTTGCATACACCACTCTTTTGACTATTGGGTATGGCGACTACAAGCCATTCAGTAACTCGGGCAAGGCGTTTTTTGTACTTTGGTCGTTGCTTGCAGTTCCCACCCTTACAATCGTCATCAGCAACATGGGTGATACGGTCGTGAAGGCTATCAGCGACCTCACACTGTACTTAGGGGAGTTCACACTCCTACCGGGGGATACACCAGTGAGAGACCGAATGAAGCAACTTGCAGCTAGAACCACAGGCGGCAAATTGTTCGTAGATGCCGGAGATGCCGAAGAGCCATCAGGTTTGCTTGGCGAAGGTCGAAAAACTGACTCGGAGAAAGGAACCACTGGTGGTCCAGGTGCTGCTGCCACGGATTTCCTTGCTGGCCAAGTCGAAGACGAGGAACTCAAGCAAGTTCGAGAAGCTAAATCCAGAGGTGACAAGCTTGGAGAGAACATCCACAAATATCATTACCTTCTTGTCAAAGAATTCCGCAATGTAATGAAGCATCTGAATGAAACTCCGCCGCGAAAGTACAGCTATGAGGAATGGGCATGGTTCCTCAAGCTCATGGGCGAGAATGAATCTCACAGTGCCTCTCACCGCACAGCACCTGTCAAGGTAAGGAACGACACGGACGCAAAGCCGGATATGCAGCAGGCCCAGACAGATGACGAGGAAGGCGGGACGCGCCAGTGGAGTTGGTTGGGCAATCGTAGCCCATTGTACGTACTTTTCCGAGATGATCTTTCGAGTCTCAAGACATATTCCGGGAGCAGGAGGACCTTTCTACTCCCGGGACCTATCTTACAACTCCTCTTCCTGCTTCCAACAAGCAATGCTGACTCGGAATTAGGATGGGTGACACAAACGAAGCATCATGGGTGCTTGAGAGATTATCGATGACGTTGGAGAAGGAGATGAAGAAGCTTTCGGAGGCGAAGACCAAGAAAGATGATCAAGATCGAGGGGAGAATGCGGGAAAGAGGATTCATTCTAACAGCGACAGTAACACCAGTGGGAGTGACAAGACGTTGCAAGACAAGAAAGGCAGTGCTAATGTTGAGCAAAGTAGTGCGAAATGATACCCCAACGATTCTTTCGAGTTTGTCCTTGCGAACAATTGTATTCGCTCATATAGAGCGCTTTCGGCGACTTTGTATCTAATCAGTCACTTTTTGACAGTGACTGACTGGTGGTGAATCTTCACCAGCATAAAAGACGTCTAAGCAAGCGACTTGTCTATGGAAACAAAATCAAAATCAAATTCCCACTCTATTCACTGTGAAGCCGATTATTCACATTCAGGCTTCCCGGCCGACGGAGTCAGCAAGACTCACCGCCTGACCCCTTGGCATCTTTGCCATGTCGTACAAGGTCTTAACTCGGTCCGGAGGGCCACTTATAGAGGGAATTGGGAAAGCCATCTGCAAGCTTGAAAGCCGCGACAAGCTATTTTCAGCCATCGACTCCACCCATCCTACCTTCAGCAGCAGGGAGCCGTCCCTCTCTTTTGTCTTGTCGCCAAACAAGACCTTGATCAATGGGGCCTCTCCAGCCACGTGCCACCTCCGTATCCATCACAACCTTTGTTGCCACAACCATCGTGTTTGTTCTGTGGCTTCTCGCAATACTAGCAGTAGCATTGTACCTGTTTCTCCGCCAGCGCAACCACACTAGCTCCTTCAACCGCTCTGTCTCATATGGCAACACCGCTCCTCGTTTCCCTCCCAGCGATCCGACCGCTCTACCATCGTACCCACAGCGGGTACAGGCCCCGTCGTATCCAACAATTGCTCCGTCATCGCTTTCAGCAGCGACGACAATTTCAGAACTCCGCCCTATCCGTACGACGTCACCAAACATTGACCCTATCCCACCTGGGTCTTCATCGAGGACTGAAGACTTCGGTCGTATTACTACGAGGTCACCAACCAAAACCCCTGTCCCCGCTGCGCCTTCATCGAACGAAGCAAGGCAATACGATTCCCTTGCCAGTAATCCATCACAAGCAGCCATGTTGGCGAGAGCACAGACTACGCCACTCGCGAGTGATACCACTGACTTCAGCACCGACACGGTCGACCCTGGGAGGCAAATGGTCAATCCGGGCTATCTGGCCATGCTGGCGCAGAGGGGCATCCATGCCAGAGATCATGCGCTTTTGGGGAGCGATGATAGCACTGATGCCGGGGGTGGGGCCGGAGCCGGACCGAGTTACCCTGCCCGTGCTAGAGGCATGGCTTCGAGAGGTATGAGCATAGACACGGAGATGGAACGGGGCCGCTTTACGGGTCAACGTGGAACAGGGCGGGCTATAACTTTGGGGCGAGGGAATGGAAATGAAAGGCTGGAAAGGCCGGTAGAGCCTTTGCGTGTGAGGAAGATGTCATCCCTGTAGAGGTCTTTGGGGGAAGGAGGATTAACATGAAATGGAGAGGGATGGCGCGTTTGCTTGCAGGACGAGCTTACGGGCCTGTTGATATGTTCGTCCAGGTGGGATTCAGGGCTGTGAGTTCACGGGTTTTGGGTTTTTTTTGTGTACAGTGGATGTGTATTTCATCATTGGATAGATAAGAGCTCTACTCAGTAGAACCACTCTAGTTTCTGCCACTTCTCGTACACCCTTGCGCTCCGCACCTGATTGCTTTCTTTCCCACACAGCCTTGTTGAAATTCTTTGCTCTTCTGAAGCTTTCCCTTCATCTTCTTCGTCCTGATGTCCGTCTTTCTGCTCGTTGGACTGTTCTGACATAAGGAGTCACCTTATTTTGGTTGCCATCCACCAAAAATGCAATGATGAGAGCCCTGACGACTGTCGCTTTTTTCTGACGGTCTGCATATCTTTGGGTTCCAAAACATCAAGGTGACTGTTGCAAAATCCGTGGTTGACTGCCTTCGTAGGCGTCACGGCACAGAATCCTACAGAATCCTTGGGCTTCAGGCTATCAATTTGCCATGTTTTCAGGGAATTGACCCACAGGTATGTAAGTCTTTGGGAACCCTTGTAGCTCAGGATTCTGTTCCATGGCAGATGTTTCGGGATTGGTTCATATGAGTACTTGTGGAAACGCTCACATACGGAGGATAACAAAAAGGATGAACCATGGGATAAGGCCGGCTTGACTTGCAGGTGACGGGCTCGCAGTCTCTTTATTCATAACATCGTTATCACAGTAATGACTTGTTTCTTTGCTCTGTCTTACTTAGTTTTGATCTTTTTAGACCACAAAGGCCACCACATCGTGCCTAACCTGGAGCTGACTCACGTAAACTCCGGTCTCTCTCTTCCTAGCAAATTTGCTATTCACGCCACCGCTGAAGTGACTTTTGTACGCAAATTCGTACCACCAGGTATTCGTTTTTTGCTAGCCATGGCCGAAGATGTTTTTGGGGATATATAATTCCTCCAGATACTTCACTTCTTCGGTGGTCAATTCCTTTCCTCGAGCCTCCAACGCTTCATCCAACCTCGCCACGCTGCTGAATCCACAAATAGGACTACTGATACCTTTGTGATTAAGCCATGCCAATGCTACATGACCCATCTTCCAGCCTTTTCTCTCGGCAAGCTCCTCTACCCGGGATATAATTGAGACGTCTGCTTCAGGCAGAGCCGGCTTGCCAGCAGAGCGAGTGGTGCTGCCGTTGGCATGGTGTGGGCGAGCGAGCTGACCATGGGAGAGAGGGCCCCATGGTATCAATCCAACGCCTGTTTCCAAGCAGAACTTGTTCATCTCCCTCTCTTCCTCTCGGTATAGCAAGTTGTAGGCGTTCTGCATCGACACGAACTTCGTCCACCCATTTTTCTCGGCCACGAACTGCATCGTAGCGAATTGATACGCCCACATGGAGCTGGCACCTATGTAATGAACCTTCCCACTCTCCACCAGGTCGTGCAGCGCTTTCATAGTCTCTTGCACCGGGACCGTCTTATCAAAACGGTGTATCTGTAGAAGATCGATGTAGGGTGTGTCCAAGCGGGCGAGAGAAGCATTGACAGCAGCGAAGATTCCCTGTCGTGACAGTCCTCGCTGGTTTACATAATCCACTGTGTTGTCGATATCCTTGAGAGCCATCACCTCCGGGCTGTTTCCTTCACGAACGGTACCACACAACTTGGTGCAAATGACTAATTTATGGCGAGGGATGTTGTATGTCTTGATTGTCTTTCCAATGATCTCTTCAGACGCGCCATTGCTGTACACATTAGCCGTGTCCCAGGTATTCAAGCCTCGGTCGTAGGCGGCCTTCAGTAATGGTAGCGCTTCATCCTCTTCCGTGACCCACTGTTGCCATCTCTTGTCACCGATAGACATAGCACCAAGGATCGGGACAGACACTCTCAGACCACTCTTGCCAAGTTGCCGGTACTCGGCTTTGGGAATAGCGGTTGCCATGGCGCTTGATCTGCGTTTGAGGACGTGTGAACGCTGTGGGAGCTCACTAATGCAACTCTGAGGCTTGGAGGGAAGACAAATGGTGGCTGTTCGGCGTGTAAGACAAGTTAAGATAGCAAGAGACGGGTAGATTCTGGTATAAGAGCGGATCAGGCGTGGTAAGAGAAAGGCGCTCATGTCCTGAAGGTGCAAGTAGCTCAAGCAACGGCGAGACGGTCCAAGCCGAAGCAAAGCACCCTGAACATAATCTCGTTGTTCAGCAGTGAACAAATTTCTATGAGTGATGAATTTCTAGTTGGATATTTATCGGTTTGGGAATTATCTACATGTCGATTCATGTATCTAGTCAGATGTTGTCGCTGGAAACATGGTCGTGAACGTTCGTTTATTTATGTGCACCGCGAGTAAGACTACCAAGGCCTTTCCCAATAATTTCAGTCACCGCCGCCAGCTGCAAAAGGACTCCTTGCCCTCAACTTTTCCCCGAAGAACCACAACAGGAATGGTGCCGGTACGCCCAATCCAACAGCGATGAATCCTAAAAGACTGTTTCCCCAACCATAGTGCAAAGCATTGTACATATAAGGAGCAAACAATGGGAAACCGAACCCTGCAAGGCTTCGAAGTACTGTCGCCGCAGCGATGGCGGAAGCTGCGAAACGCGTATAGGAGTCGACGATATAGGTCTGAATGCATTGGAATCCGATGATAACGCCTGCTGCAAACAGGGCAGCGCCAATATTCGGTCCAATCCAATGTGTGTGGTACTGCGAGGTCCAGCCGTAAATAAATAGGCCTACGGGAACAAGGAGGCTCCCAGGAATCATCAAGGGAATGCGAAACTCTGGGTGGCCAACACCGTTATTCCTTTTTTTCAATCGACGGTAGATACGATCATTGACTGGAGCGCAGATTTGAGTTCCAAGGAAGAAGCCGACGCCCAGAGAGATGTAGTTCAGGCCACCAACGCCAATGGACTCGTGATACTCGGTCTCCCATAGACCTGGAAATGTGGATAAAACCAGATACATCAGACCGTAAAGATATGCCATATAAATTGCCAGGGCTTGAACTATTATTTGCGTACCCAGAAGCTTGAATGGGCGGATCAGACTGTGCTTCATGACACTGGCAAGCGCCCGTTCAGGGTGCTCAAACTCCGTGTGAAGAGCTGTATTGCCGGTGTCTTTTCGAAGCTTTTCGGCTTTCTTGTGAAGTAACTTGGGTGCATATGTTTCCCTGAGGAAGAACAAGCCCATCAATTGTATCAGACCATCGGCAATCGAGGTGGCCCAGAAAGCCCATCTCCAAGTTGTGTTCTGAGTAATAAAGCCTCCTGCTATGGGACCAATGGCAGGCCCAAGAAGGGGAGCAAGACTGTAGATGCTAATCGCAAGACCGCGTTCGTCTGCTCGCCAACAGTCACCAAGCACACCGCCTCCAAGCTGTAGAGGTTAGCAAGCTTACACGGCAGAGATATATATCAAGCGTAAGCAGACGTACCGCCAATGGCGCCGAACCTCCAATACCAGACAAAAATCGAAACGCGATCATCTCCCCCTTGTTTCTACTGGCACCACATGCAATATTAAAGACCAGATACACCAGGTTCCCAAGTTGGAGGACCGGGACGCGGCCGTATATTTCAGAAAGAGGACCCAAGAACAAAGGGCCGATCGCATATGCCAGAACGAAGACAGACAACACTAGCTGCGACTCCACCTCATTCGTTATGCCAAAATCTTTGGATATTGATGTGAGAGCAGGTGCCACCATCGACGACGAGA
Organism: Pseudevernia furfuracea; assembly: GCA_022315425.1. Lineage (NCBI taxonomy): Eukaryota > Fungi > Ascomycota > Lecanoromycetes > Lecanorales > Parmeliaceae > Pseudevernia > Pseudevernia furfuracea. The sequence continues at coordinate 1,227,578 of JAIUPT010000030.1, forward strand.
CAGGCGAGATGAGAGTGAAGGAGGATACAACAATCGTCGCGGCCCACTTTTGGGAAAATTTCCAATTCTTTGGATTGTCGGGGTCCTCGGGCCCATCCCACGAGACCTAGAAAACCAGTCAATCATACTTTCATTTTGCAGAGATTCCAGTCAATCAGTCGTACTAGATTGGGGTCCTTAATCGACCTCGTACTTTTCTTCTTCTCCAGGTTCGCCTCGAGGTCTCGCGTATCGGGAACGCCCATTCGAACCTCGGGGACCTCATCTTCCCCTTTCCTAGCCGCTTCGTCATAGTCTTCGTTCCTTACTTGCTCAAGCTCATCAGAGTATTGGGTCTCGATATCTCCGTCGTGCTCTTTTGAATGGTGGTCGCCATCATGATAGTTTGAAATATCATCGAGGTGCTGCGCAGAAAAGACGCGCTGTAGATGGCGGTCGGGGGGAAGTTGAACTCTGGGCGCTGAGCTGGGGGCTGGTGCAGAACGGCTAGGTTCTAGTTCTGGCATATCCCTGAACCAAGTTGACTTTGGTTGAGTGAGAGAGTGGAAGATTGATCAGGGGAACAACAGCAAGGGAAAGAAGAAGAAGATGAAGAAGAAGATGAACATGGGACAAGAAATTTGGAATGAGAGTAGATATGCGTATGCGCCCCGGCACCACCGGCACCCGGGAGGGGTGTGGGAATGGAGTATATATACATAGTACATAGTATTTTAGAAGGCATGTTGAAAAAAAAAAGACTCACTGTACGAGCAGAGTATTGGCCGGGTGCACGGTGTTTTCCAGTCAGACATGCATTCTCACATGCATTGCAATGACGTCACAAGTCCCCTTTCGGCTATTCCCGCTGCATTGCGCGTAGATAAGGAGATAGTAGCCCGGAACTCCTTCAAACCGAACAGCGAAATACCTTATGTACCTTAATATTTAATACTAGTACGGATGTCGGCACGTAAAGTCCTGAACGCCAAGACTTCTGTGCCGAGGTCCCCAGGGTCGCCTTCCGAAAGTAGGGTTAGGGCTACTACTAGCCCTGCCCCCGGACTTTACCTGCCGACCTCCGTAATGTATGATTATTACATGTGAGATACCTGAGGCACTTTGCGCCAGCAGCGACGAGTATATACTCATCATTCATCCTTCAGAACATGGCACGCGATGACTATTGCTGACTCTCCGAAACATCTTCCGGCCTGTTCGGGGAATAGAGTAAGCCGAACCACAATGCCTTCTCTTCCCTTGGGTTGAAGCAGGTTGATCATTCATCAAAATCCTGCACACGACATAGCTCTCGCTTCTGTACCCTCAGCACGTCGACCATGTCGCACAGTCGCCGTCCAATCCTCCAAGAGCGATCCAATTCCCTACTCCATGACACCATTCTCTCTCCAGGCGCCGTCACAATCAACGTCCAAGGCGCTTTCATTGTGGATGAAGTGGCATCCAACAGGGAGATTCAGCCAGAAGGTGGAGCGCTGCACGACACCAGAGACATCCGTCTACCCAACCACAAGGCGGTAGTTAGCCATGTTGCCCTTGATATTGGTGGCTCTCTTGCCAAGCTCGTCTATTTTTCACGCGAGCTGGATTCCAAAGAGGTATGCACACCCCGAAGCAAAGGCACCCAATCAAAACTGGTCTCAGACTTGCAGTCCTGGCCTTCTTCGTTCCAGATCGAAAAGGATTGCTGACCTATACATCAGCTAGGGGGCAGACTCAATTTCCTCAATTTTGAGACCGACAGAATAGACCAATGCTTTCAGTTCGTCAACCAATTGAAATCGAAACAGCAGACCCTCAATGGATCTAGACCCGGGGAGCTTTGTGTCATGGCAACTGGTGGAGGCGCTTACAAGTACTACGACGAGATGAAGAAAGTGTTGGGGGTGGAAGTGCTTCGCGAAGACGAAATGGAGTGCTTGATCATGGGCCTCGACTTCTTCATCACTGAGATCCCGCGCGAAGTCTTCACCTACGCCGATCTGGATCCGATGCACTTCGAGCAACCACGCGCCAATATCTATCCATACCTCCTTGTCAATATTGGATCAGGCGTTTCAATGGTAAAGGTCTCAGGGCCAAGGAAATTCGAGCGCATTGGTGGCACCTCACTAGGCGGAGGTACCCTATGGGGCCTTCTGTCCCTGCTTACAGGCGCAAGGACATTCGACGATATGCTGGCAATGGCTGATCGAGGCGATAATGCGACAGTCGACATGCTTGTTGGTGACATATACGGCACGGACTACACCAAGATTGGGTTGAAGACTGGGACCATTGCCAGCAGTTTCGGCAAAGTATTCAAGATGAAGAGGCAAGGCGAGAGCGATGCTGAAGATGGAAGTGGACTCTCGAACGGTGATCCTCAACCGGCCAGTGCCAATTCTGATCCGGACCGGGCATTCGCCCCAGAAGATATCAGCAGAAGTTTGTTATACGCCGTTAGTAACAACATTGGCCAGATTGCGTACCTGCAAAGCGAAAAGCACAAGCTCGAGCACATATATTTCGGAGGTTCCTTTATCCGTGGACATCGACAAACCATGAACACCCTATCGTATGCCATCAAATTTTGGTCGAATGGCGATAAGAAAGCGTACTTTCTCCGTCACGAAGGCTATCTGGGATCGGTTGGAGCATTCCTAAAGCGCCAGCCAAGAAATTGGGGGCGAAGGAACAGTTTCGAAGAGTGAAAGGTGGCACTCGCCTCTAGAAATGCTCACAGGCCCCTAGCCTGTCCTTGGAATTTCTTACAGTAATTGGTCAGATGCGTCACTAGAGGTCGCTATCAAGCACCAAGTACTACAGAACTCACGTCTCAAAGCCTGAAAGCAAAAGCTAGAACCCAAAGCAAGGAGGGTTGCTCGCGTTTCCAAGATACCCTCCGCCAACGAAAAGATACACCGAATACCTAGGGTCTGAGTCCATTCCATACCAAAGTGATCAAATATCTTCCAAGAAATCAAACCTCAGCCTTTACGCCATCGCCATTTCCACTACGGCTAAGCTGCTTCTCTGCCCCTCTTTTCGATTTTGGCCGGGAACCAAGGTTTTGTGAAGACCTTACCATCATGTCTGTGGTAGCTCTTCCAGTGATGGTTGTCAGTCGTGGTGTTGGTCACATGAGGAAGGAGGGATGGATGGACGGAAATTGCTTGTCGACTCTGGACTAGTTCCAAAAGGCTGCCTCTCTTATTGCGTTGTACAAGATAGAAACTTTCATTGAATCGCTTACTTATCCATCTCTTTCCCGAGGCTTCCCTCGTCATGGATTTGAAGAAGCTAGTAGCAATTTGCAGGCATGAATTACGATTGGACGAAGATTGCGACATTGCTCGACTAATCACAGAGGTCAAGGTAGCACAAGGCGACGCGAGCGATCATTATGCCACGCTCACTAAAGAGCGCAGAGTCCCAGCTCGGGAGACAATGTCCGGGTATATGTTAGCTTGGGAATATGTGGAAGACATGGATGGTCAACGGTTCTGGAAGAAAAAGTTTCGTCCTGATACTCTGATCTGGCCTGAGGACAAACAGAAGTGGTGTGCCATAACAAGTTTTAAGCTCAACTTGCTGATATATGCTAGGATCCTCGCGGGTGTTGAGAATATGTTCAACGAATTGCAGGACTATTCGACAATTGACAGGCAAAAGAGAAAGTCACGTCCGACCCCTAAGATCTACAAAGAAGCGGTAAGTCATACGTCGATAAGCAACGTCTCCAGGTCTGACACCCAGTGCCTGGAGTCTAGGACGCTGGTGATGATCCATCTACACCAGTTGCACAATTAGCAATCAGGCAGCCCACAAAACAAAGTGGAAGAAGAGATAATCAATCCAAGAGTGATGTCACCCCTGTACCTGACAACGCGGCTCCTACTGCTCAAGACACAGAGCTCGGCGAACAAGCCTCTAGACCAAAGGAGGAGCTAAAGAAAGCAGCCGGCATGGAGTCCTACAACGCAGAACCCAAACGGCAATTAGAAGTGCCCCTCACCGACGATTCCAACAACGGGTCTGCCGAAGAGTCACCGTCCAAAAAGAGAGCATTAACGCCTCCGTATATCCCAGAAAAGGGTCTTCACCAGACGTGGCCAGATTTCGGGTTCAAGAGCGTCAGTAAAGAAGGAGCTCGGGCTCTGAGAAATCGGACTGTAGAGATCAACGACTTCGAAGAATGGCCATCTAGGAATACACTCATGACGCCTCGCGGATCCAAGAGTTCGAGGGCTATGGCAAACCGGACGCAGGATTCAGCTGAGAAGCACGTCAGCACTGTGCCTGCAGCGACGGTCGAAGAGGGTCATATAAATGACCAGGATTTGAAAAGAACTTGGAAGCGCCGCCTCCCTAGCTTACCAGACTCACTTCTGACTCGTCACCAAGCAGCATCCGCGAAAGCAGCTGACAATCACAACCCGACATCAGAGAACGACTCCGTGGCCGGTGAAGCCAGCCTCTCGGCAGTCCCCAGGAGCGATGGCCGAGCCGTGGAAGCTACAGCGGTTCAAAAGTCCTAGAAACCCTCGGATAACACCGCTGATTCGCCATAGAGAGGGTGAGAAGGGCCTAGAGAGTGCCCATCGAGTCGCACTGCACAGACTCTGTGAACGAGAATGGGTGCACATGGAGATCTAATATGTGGCCGTGTGAATTGTGAAGTGGTCAGTAATTAAAAAGGGCGTAGAAATTCTCTGGGTCAAGCGACCAAATGCAATTGTAATCCTGAACTCGCCAGCCGGGTCTCAATTCATGCAACATCCAAAGTAGAGTTTCTTGCTCAGCGCAGCACACATAGCTGTGCATGCTTCCTCTAAGTCTAAGGTAGCATTTCGACTTGTAGAAACAAATAGCAACATTGGCACGTAAGCCAGCCTGGCCTTATCCGTCTTTTCTCGATCTTCTTCACGTTTTGATTCTTAATTTGCACCATGAACAGAGACCAAACGCAAGGAATCGGGAGCCTTCTCCGGACAGACGGTTCAATCATCTAGGTTCAAACAGAAGTTTCTCATTGCTCTGAGCATACATAGCTATAGCCGCTGCATAGCAAGATCATCCGTGTTTTTGCCCTTGCTCCTTCGTAGCAACAATCCCCCCCTTGCGGTCCCTCTCAAACGACTCTAAGCTGGATTCGTAGTCGTCCCCCTCGCTCCCTTCGGTGCACCGGTCTGGAACCCATTTTTAAATTTGCGCGGCACTTCCTTCATGGAGCGCATGCGGCCGGTACCCGTGGTCTTTCTTCGCTTAGCTTTCATGCCCCAGTTGTCTGCGAAACGCGAGTTAGATCTTGGTGGGGAACAGCGGCCCGAGGGGAAGGTGATGGGGTGGAAATGGACGAAGATCGATGTAGGATTGTTCTGAGAAAATGGTAGGGACGGAGAGAGAGCGTACATTGACGAATCTTAGCGGCAGGATAACCACATGATGAGCAGGTGTGCTTTTGGATGTGGAGGGAGCGGCGACCTGGAACAGATGGGATTAGCACAGCGTTGGTTGCTACGAAGGGCCTCGCAATTGACGGCTCATCTGAACCCGTGCAGATCCTAGCTTTTTTACCGCAAGGGATACCAATAGACTTACCGCAGCGTCTGCACAAAGTGTGCGTCTTGTTGTGGCGTTTACCAAAGGACGAGGTACCCTTCGCTATTTGGAGGTCAGTTGCGGCCCTTCTTGGCTTGTGTCAGGCTCGTAGAACGCACTCATCTTGGGCTATATTGTCTAGTGCATCAAGTCAGCTACGGAATGGCTCTGAGCTTCGAAGGGACATACAAACCCTCGCGCTGTCAATGTGATTGTTGTATGGGTTTGCGTTACTGGTAAATTTGGAAGATTGACGTGCGAGATTCTGCCAAGACCTCGCTTAGAAGTCATCAGTGCCCGCAATTTACCCGCGCCCGCAAATCATCGAAGTCTTGGTCCACCAGTCTTTCCGGGTCTTCTTACTCCGTACACTACAGCTCCAAATGCCCTTGTATTAACACGAGGTCACACATGTCTGGATGATTTCTTTCGACTTCAATGCCTCCATAATGCTATTTACCAAGCTTCTGTCCAGCTTTCAGCAATGCTCAAGCTTTCGGCCTGCCTCGGATCTAACCCACCTCAAATACCTCTCAAACGGATCTCGAGACGCTTCTTAAGCACCCCTCTCAAACACCTTCACTCCCCCATCCGAGCCTACATAATACAGGCACTCCCTTTCCTCTACATCCTCTTCGTCCGCCGACTCCTCAGCTCCTTTGCTAATCCTTAGCACACCACTGACATCCTTCGCCACGCCTGTATCGAGTCCCCTTACGCTCATGATCGATCTCGCCTGGTGTGCTAGACTCATTACGAAAGCTGTGTGGGATATTTCGAGAGGCGTAGTGGGCGATTGCGAAAGGGGCAAGTCGGCCGCTATGGCAATGATCGTGGCGTAGACGTGCTGTTTTCCGACACCTCCGTTGAGCAAGTACATGGAGCCCGTAGTTGGAGAGAATGCGTACCTCTCTGAGCTCCCCAATCATATCTAGCACCTCTAGCACCTCGCAACCTGCAGCTGCAAGCAGGAAGTCCAAGCCGTCCAGCACCAGTATAACGTTGCCTCCGTCATTCCGGGTTTCCTTGCTCCCAATAGCCTTCATGATCGCTCTCTCCACATCAGCTATGCCACCACTACGCAAGCCTAGTCCGCTACCTAAGCCATCAACGAGGTTCACTTTCTCGAAATCGATGCCCTGAAAGCGTAGGTGCCAATTTTAGCTCCAGTCTTGTTGTGAACCACGTAGGTACTGAGACGCAGTATGTGCTTACCAGCTTCCGTCCGCTCTCCCTCCACCACGCTCCATTTCTTAGCCAGCTCACTAGCACTATCCTCTGGCCGTAGGAGTGCCTCTCAATATTGTGTGTATCATAGCCAGTCCCGTGACTCTTGCTCTTCAATGCGGCACATATGAACCGCACAACCAGCCAATTTGTTGTGGCGCCGAGCGTCGAGGTGAGAAGTGTGAGAGAGGTGTAAGGAAGAGCGGAGAAGTTAGGAGACAGCAACGGCGGAATTGGTTGTTGCGATGGCATCTAGGGCGACTCTGCCGACGACCCACGAATCATATTCTGGTGTGCGATTGAGAAATTTGCCATTTCTCCATGAGGAAGAGAGGAAGAGAAGAGGGCAAGGTTCAGCTACGGTGATCAGAGCACTAATAAGATAAGTTTTTTACGGGAAACCGATTCTAGGCAACAAGAGTCGTTTGAATGATTTAGCAGTGATATCCTATGCTAGGAACGACTCGCGAACATGAGTCGTGGAAGCCAGATGCGGTTCCGATAGTACGTAGCAAAGCCAGTTCCATGCACTTGTGTTCTTCATCCTGCGAATTGCTTGTGTTATCTGCTAAGTCATCATTCTGCCATGGTGCAATTTGTTTCCTCCTAATAATGTGATGCGTGTTCTAATCGATGTAGGTGTGTGCAAGCGCTGTACATGAATGAAAAGACTTTGCAGTTTTTCTTCGAGAAAATGTCGAGGTTGGATTTTTCATTCTAAATTGGGATTGGAGGCGATGCGCCCCTTCGTAGGCTTGATGCCGTCAAACAACAGTTCTTAAAGCTGTCTTCCACAAGAAAGAAATCGATGTTACGATATCGAGACTTTGATCCAAGCCGTCCATCGGACTGTTACAGGTCAGTGTGTATCCGAAAGACATTGGAATACGGCGACCATACCATGCAATTTATCACTCCTTAGTCTATTCTCCCTTGCGATTCAGAGTCATTTCCGGCTATCTTTGCCAATTGGTCTGGTAGTCTGGCTTTGGTATCCATGGATATCACCACGTCGTCCGACTCAGCATCGCTGTCACTGGCATAGCCGACCTCGTCATTGGCGTCGTGATTCTCCTCCTCCTCCTCCTCCTCCTCCTCCTCCTCCTCCTTTTGAGAAGGATTCAGCCCGGGATCTCGTGGCTCGTCCGAGCGAGCAGATAAACCCATCATCGGGTCATTCTCCATTGCTACTTCAGCGTTGTCAGAACAGTCCTCATGAGGCTTCCGAGCTAGAAGCTCCGGTGAGCTTGAAGATAAATGGTCAATCAATCCGTCGTTCGCCGGAGAGCTCCGCTCCACGCTCGTGCCCATTGATGAATTGAATGACTTGACGCTGACGGAACTAGAGTGTATATATTCCGCTTCGGCAGACTCCTTACGTTCGCTGGACTCGCTGGACCTTCCGAAGAGCTCAAGCAATTCTCCAGGATGAGTAGTGCCCTTCGAGGTCTTCAGATAGTCACCTGAGTCTAACCTACTAGGAGCAACACGACCTCGCTTTGGTTGAGGTGCCTTGATCCCATCCAGTCTCAGTGCGGCCTCCGAACCGATTTCTCCTCGTATGGATAATGTGTCGAGTGACGCAGAAGTATTGCTCATTGCAATTTTGCCAAGAACATCCTGGAACAGCCATGGGAAACTCATCAAAGGCATAGCGGAGGGCGTCATCTCTCGTAAAGGTCTCGGTTGGCCGCCAACCATTTGGACGCGATGACATTCTTCGACAGCTGCGGTGACTTCGCTCGCAGTGACTTCATACATGGCTGCAGCGAATGGACCAATGTGTTTGTAGTCTTTTCCTCCGGCACGCTCATGGCATATGAGTCGAAATTGGTCCTTGAGTGCCATCGAGATCTCTCCAATCTGCTCATGGTATTTAAAGTCATTGCTCGTATTTGAGTGCTGCAACACGAAGGTCGACCAGACCTCAAACTCCGTTTTAATCTCCTGCTGCGCCATGATGCGACGCATGTGCGCATCATATTCTTCTTTGATTTCACGCGCACTCCGAAGCATGTCCTCATTGAGTGTGTAGGCCTGTAAGATTCGTTTGTCGAAAGGCACATTGAACGCTGGAACAAAATCAATGCGTTCAACTTGATCGTAAAGTTGCCCCAACACCTTTTTCGATGTATAGATCTGATGCTGTTTTTTGCCGACCTTCTCCATAAAATGAGGCCATTTCAGAGGCTTCAGGTCGCTGGTCAGCTCCGCTGGTTGACCAGTCTTGACATAGTCCACAGCCATAGAATGGAGATTGGCAAGCTTGAGACCTAATCAATAGTCAGCAATCAATCAAGTAAATAGACAGCTTCCCGAGACATACATTTTACTCCCTTCACGCCTTCTTCCAGATAGTCGGCATTTGCGGTATGGGCCTGCGCTATTGCCGGCAAGCTATCATTTTTCATATAAGTCACAAAAAAGGTGGTCAAATCGTCAATCGAAATGTTCTCCTTGGGCTGTTCCATTGGAGGTCGAGAATAGTCCATGGCTTCATGATTCCACTCATTGGGCAACAAGTCTTGGTCCCAAATGACTAGGAAATCGTCTCCATCAAGATCGCCCCCGGAACACATACTCGCGACATCTCTGTCACCCGTTTGAGGCAGGACCACTACGTCTTTCAGATGGTGAAGCTGTGGGACGTCCACACCGCAGACAACTCGGACATCTCCTGGATGGAGGGAAGGATTCCGAGCGAGCAGCATTGGTCCGAGCATGACTTCAGCTTTCCCATCAGAGTTTTTGGAGATCTGAACAAAAACCTGTGGTACGTATTTGGCCTTATCATCGCTGGAAGCGTCGGCTGAAGGTTTGGGAGTATCGTTGAAGTGACCTCGAAGAGTTGCAGACTCGTCCACACACCCCAAAAGGAGGGCGCCAGCACCGATCGTAATCCGTGCCTTCTCTTTCAGATATTTAATGGACCATGCTCGCCACAACTGTAAAAGAGAAGTCAAGAATGGTTCTCCCGTCTGCTGGAAACCGTCCAAGATCATGCTCGCGACTGTCAGCGTCATTTGATTGTGATCAATATCTTTCTGCAAGATAGCCAATGCCATTGTCTCATCCGTCATAGCCTGCTCGAGTCTTGACAAGTGTGTTTGCAACTTTCGAGCAAAAATTTGATCTGGAACACCCAAATCAGACAGAATCAGTATAAGTTGACGATTGAGGTTGGCGGAAGCGTATTGAGACCAGCGGATTATCTCCAACCCCTCGTGCATCGCAGGAAATTTGTACTGGCTCTTGCGAATATGAATCTGCCTTCCGACAGAGTCTGGGGAAACAGCAAGCACGCCTTTGCAGCCGCCAACCCGAATCTGGAATACACTCGGCGGATCTTGGGAGTGTTGAAATATACCCAACTCCGACGCCGCAAGATGTGCAAGGAAGGGAGAAATTCTACCCACGCCATCGGTAAAGTTATGTCCGTTGCGGCTGATGTCCGGGATCTCGACCATAGTAGCCCGTGCACCATGTATGGCCCGTGTGGTCGAAAAGCATTGACCAAGTCGAGAGGCATACAGCGCCACAGTCTTGATCTCTCTGAACATTCCCATCCATTGTCGAATCTTCTCTGTAGTCAAGTTTGGCAGGGGGGCAAAAAAGTATGCTCCATGTTCCCGAAACTGAGAGTTGCCGCAAGCCAGAAATTCGTATGTTCGATCGCCAATCCTGATGCCGTTGGTCAGTACTCGCTTAACGCGGGTGAACACTTCGTTCATCGTGTCCTTGTGGGTTGGATGAATCTTGCCCTGCTCCAATTAGCCTCATCCACTGTAATGTTAGGAAAACATGCCTCTGTTTTCTCTTCCGTGAATCGGACACGAAGAAATCGGTCAGCGTATTGGGAATATTGGCGTATCACACGGTTTGAAGTCTCCGCTACTGGCGTTTGGAAATAAACAGTCGTTGGTGTAACCGTTGCAGAGCGAATATATGCGCAGTAAGACGGAATTTTGGTTCTGGAAAGCGAACCCGCCCCGTCTGTTGCTTGTAACAACAACATCGGATCGTAAATACGATTCCCGTGATTCGCAATGTACTCGAGAAGATCCTGAGCTTGTTTGTTGTCCATGTTTACGAGCATCTTGATGAAGGTTTCGCTCAAATTGTGCTCATTCAGGTAGCCTTGTGAGAGGCAAACTTCGAGTTGATACCGAACTTCAAATGCCATCCGTGGCTGGTTGGCATGGATCATCTCCTCCAAGCCGGTTCCCGTGTTGCTTCGTTTCTTGAGTGGTAGGTCGATTAGCTTCCAGACGGGGGCGTCGCGTCGCGAAATGATGTGGAAGTCAGGGAAAGGTACAATCTCAATATTATGATCGCGTAACGCTTCACGCATTTGGTCGAACTGTGTTAGACCATTCTTCGGAATGTCAAAAACCAAACGATAGGTAGTCCATCGTCCTTAAATAGGTCAGTCACTGGGCCTTGTGTGCAAAACATTGAAGCTTACCAAGGTCGATAATCGGATTTGTCTTCCTCCAAGTCAGGGAAGATTTCTTCAGACCATTTGGCACGTATACAAGATCAGTCTGACGATACCACGCATCGTTGTCACCCCATGTTGTTGCTTTATCGTCGTGACTCTTCAAAGGGTCCAGCTGCTTGAAAAACTTTGGTGGTGTCTCCATTGAGATGAGCAAGATCAACTGTTTTCCCTGCCCCGCTATTCCATGAATCACCTTCAGCTGGGTGAAAGGGATTCGGAACTGGAACAGCTCTGTCCTATCATACTTGCCTCTTTGCATGTTTGGGTCGTCAAATGTCGCTCGCGGGTCCACGATGTGTATCGGGAACTCGACCGAGATGTGCTTGTGGAACATGTTCATGGAAAATTTAACTCCAGTCTCGTTCGGCAGCACTGTACGCATATTCATCATCGTTGTCTGATCTAACATATTGCCAAACTCCACGGACTTGGCATACATGGTCTGAGAGACGTTAGTTGGTGTAGAAGCATTAGAAGACAAGCAGCGTACCATGGTCTCCGGGTACTTGCTCTTTGAGTCAACTGGGAGGATCCATCGTTGGCGAGTCTCGTTATACACCCTGACGGATATTGTACGACCATCAGCAAGCTGTATCGAGTAACGTACACGCTCCCAGAAAGCCTTGGCCGGTGGAGGACTATGCCTTGTCAGTTGTTACGATGGCTTGACCATGGACCAAATTTTGAAGCGTACCTGAACTTGATGCTGGCTCCGCCATCCCGATAGCCTTTAGCATTTTCGTAAAGCCGAATGTGCGCAATGTGGCCTTCACGCTCGAAAGCTGCCCATAGATCACGAGTTGTGGTAATGTCTGGAAGACCGCAGACTTTGATGAACAGATATTCCCTTGTAGCCCAATCCTTCTGAAATCTATGGTTGCGAGTCATCATCGCGGATGAAGAATATGAAGAGCTACTCGGAAGCTGTGGCAGTGGATGCTGGAAGGCGCTATTGGGCCGACTGTGCGAGCCTGACTGGTTGTAGAAACCATTGGCTATAGCGCTAAAGGGTGTTGGATTCTGAGGATACGAAGACTGTGATGGGAGCAGAACCAGAGGCTGAGGTGCAGCCTTTTGCGGTGCCGATGATTGGGATGTGGAGCTCAAGCTGCTAGAAGAGTTCGAGGCATCCGATGGATTGAGTAGAGGTGCAGATGACTTGAAAGACATCTCGTTTGTCTGGTTCTCTGCTTTGACGACTTCGGATACTGCTTTGGTTTCTTGCTGCTTGGCGGATTTTTCCAGCAGAAATCTGTGCTTGGCTGCTTTGATACTCTGGTTGCATCTACGTCCTCGTAGGCTGCGTGAAGATGAAGCTTTGACTGACTTCTTCACATTTCGTAATTGTTGTGATGGAGGTAGATTCACTTCGGTAGGGGTGTGGTCGAGGGAGCGAGAAGAGGAAGAGGTTGAACTGAGCGAGGTTTGTTGTTGTTGATCTGAGTCCGAATCCGCCATTAAGTCTTTAGCGTCCTTTTCTAGCGGCTTTCTCCTGTCCATGCTAGGAAACTGCACTGCAATGGTGCTATCTTTGGACTCGGGGGAATCACAAACTTGAGGTAATGATAGTTCGACTGGGTCACTTATGTTGTTATTACAGCCAATAACTAACCCAAGGCTGTTCACAACCGTGGACAACACCTTTGTGTCGCCCAACACGTAGAGGCACCAGACTCTATGTTCAAGTACAAGAGAGCGTCAGGAGCGGTGTCAAAATCTTATGAGTATAAAGTGATGAGAGAGGTAATAAAAGAAGAGGTGGAGGCGATTGTGAACAGAAGACAGAGCAGCTGTTTTTGGCTCGAAAAGACGGATCCTTGGCCCGATCTATCGGTGTTGAAGTCGAATAGGTCGAAGGAGTCTTGGAGGCGAGTTGGCAATAGCAGAAGATCTGACCTTGATCTTGGTCAATGCGAGCAGGAACCTTTGCTCATTGCAACTACTCAACACGCATAGAGTCTTAGCTGAATCAATTCTACCAGTTTGCTGTCCTAGCAGTCCTTGGTGGCCTGTTTCACTAGAAGGCTTCGTGTTGATGATCAAAATCTGTGTGGTATTCAGTATGCAGGAAGGATGGTAGGATAGATGATGAGGGCAATAAAAATACACCAGGAAGCCCAATGCCAAGGATCAGAGATTCACTAGAGGAAGTGAATGATTCCAGGTCCCTATTATGTGTTAAGATTTATTCACAATTCTGCCAGTCTTCATAGCCTTCACATCCTTCAAAGGCGATTGCGAGGTTTATAGAATGAATAAATCTCATGCACGGAGGGAGCAACTATGTCGTGGCAGGCTAGGCTGTTAGCAAATATGGATGGAAAGCAAACAAAGGACTCTTTCAATCATACAGGTTTGGGCACTTTTTCAGGCACGCAGGGGCCCGCTATGCCACCACCCGATCGGAAACACTTGGCGTCCCTCAAACACGGCCGTGACAAACAGCCAATCATAACATGATTTGGCACACCATCAAATGTTAAAGGTCAAAAGACCATACAGAATCATTTCATGTTGAATGGATACGGATCGTACCAGCAATCCCCCCACAAGAAGTGGGGAAACACTAAAGTTCAGCACCGCTGCTACACCTAGTGAATCCAAATAGCATGCCTCAACGTCCAGTACAATGAAGATGGTTAAGTGTTACATGACCGTATCAGAACTCCGTGGTCGTTTCATCGTAACTATGTCTTGGCAATTTTCTGCCCAGCGCGGAAAGCTGTTGCTGATCGGTGCTTGTGAAAATGTCTCCTCCGCCAAAGGACTCTTCATCTGAGTCAGATTTCTGAGGTGCTTGGTCATTTTCTGTGGGTGAAACCCCAGCTCCGTCAGTTTTGGGCGTAGGATGTTCTCGACATTTTAGTTTCTTTGGTGTTGCAAGACCCGGACCTTGCGTTGATCCGAGGTCAGCCAGCGGTACTCTCCCAACTCTCATAGTGCTGGGCCGGTGCTCTTTCGATGCAGTGATAGGTATCAAGTTTTTTGTTGCACGGGTCGTCGGAGTTCTAGAGTCTTGGTGTCGCTTGATGCGCTTAGGTGCTCTGCTAGAAGCGCTGGAATGAGGGGAACGAAACGACTTGGCGACTGGCAGATCTGGACTAATCGCATCAGACGAGGGTAGTTCATGCTCATCATGCCCTGGAGTCCTCAATTCTGCCTCACGAGATGAGATTTGGTGTTTGGTGGTTCCCATGAGGCACATCAGGCTGCACATTTCGGAGTCAGTATACTCAATTGTAGATCAAAATTTGAGTAACGTCTGCGGTGCAAAAGCGGTGCTCAAATGGGCCCTTTGCTCCTGCAACATGTCTCGCGACTCAAAAAGCAGTCTCGAATAGGGAGAGATAACCCAGAAAAATGCCTTACCGACTGCTTAGCTCCTGAGCCTCTTTGAATTCTCTAGCCCTTTCCTGTCAAAGGTTTCGAAATTAGCGTTTCCTGTTCCATGTAAATTCGAATTTTGCAAGACGTCTGTACACTCCTGAGTCATGTCTCACGTCTCTGAATTCTAGGCTAGAAGATTGCAGTATTGATTCCCAAGATACGTACCTCGCGCTCTTTGCGGAGTTTCTTGACCTTGCTGTGCAGGCCAGCAATCGTCGCCGCACTCTGTTCGCTTGCAGCAGCAGCACTCTTGTGCGCCACCTCAAGCTCGCTTTGCCATTTGTTGTTCGAAGATCGAGTGGACTCATCTAAATGCTCAATTTCTGCGTCTTTGGCAGATACGTACGTCTCGTGCTCCAATCGCAATTGGGATGCCTCAATTTCCGCTCTTTGAAGTTGATCTTTCAAGATTAAAATTAGTGACTCGTTCTGGTCAGATGCGTCGTTCACCGCAACAATTGTACTATTAAGCTGTTCAATGAGCGCCTCATTGTTGCTGAGCTTCGCAGTATTGCGGGCATCTTGTTCTTTTGTTTGCAGCAACTCGTTCTGAAGATCCTGGATACGGCGCTCCGAAGTGGCAAAAGCATTGTTCAGCTTCTCGATGTTGTTCTCACTGTTGTTCAATTTCTCGGCATTGTTGGCTTCCAGCGCTCTCATGCATTTTAAATCTTGTTCAAGGGTCTTGACATGATTCTCAGTACTGGCAAGCTTCAAAGATTGCTCCTCCAAATCCTCGTCTTTTGCCGTCATCGTAGCTAGGTACGCGAGGTCTTGTTGCCTAGCGCTTTCGATGGCAGCTTGCGCTGCACGTTCAGCTTCGATCTTGGCATGGTCGAACTCCTGGTGAATATCCTCGAGACTTGTACCTAGCTCTTTTAATCGTCTTTCGGTCGCCGCGACCTGATTGGCGAAACAATCTCTTTCAATCTCTAGGGCGCTGAAGGATGATCGGTGATTTCGTGCCTGGGATTCCAATTCAGCTTTGTTTCGCTCCGAGCATTCCAGCCTTGCTTGAAGATCTCGAGATATTGATTGTTCCTCCCGAAGGGGACGCTCAGTTTCGCTGCAACGAAGCTCGAGGTCCCTACAGATCTCGCCAACCATTCTAATGACACCCTCATACCGACAATCTAGGTCTCTTGACATTTCTCGTATGAGACCATCCCTCCAATTGAGGCTAACGGATTCCCCACGCGGCGTACTGACAGCTTCGAACAAGGATATCTTGGGCGTTATGAGTTTGATCGGTCGGTGCTGAGTACACTCCACAGAGGCGGGCTGAGCAGGAGAATAAAGGTATTGTTTCTCAAGCAGCAATGTCATAATGGATGCATCGAAACGACCTCCACATTTTGAAGCGTGCAGTGCAGATTCCAAAACCATAACCGCAAGACTTTGGTGAAGTCGTGCTTGGGCTTCACGGTAAGATAACGGGCAGACGTCTATGGTACTGTGACCATGAGCGAATTCCAAGCGCATGGGTCCTTGCACTTGAGAGGCGTATTGACGAAGCATTTCCGAGACCACGCTGCTCGAAATGGACTGTAAGACTGCCTTGAGTAGCTTCGATGATGTGGGAATCCTTTCCGTAAAGACGGAGATCAACCGCAAGGCATTGTCGATTCTCGTCAATGACTCCCTACATGGACGCCACTTTTCACACGCTAAACCCAATAACGACTCCAGAAGTTTACTGATAGAGGCGTCTTCGAGTAGGACCTGCATCTGCTTAGCCACATTTTGCTCTTCTTGCACCATGAATGGACTTACAATGCACTGTTCAATCGCATTGGCAGATAGGACGTCCGCGTTCGAAGTGAGAAGGTACTTCTTGACAGTCAAATTGACTTCCGGAGGCAGGATTTCTCCAGCCGACAAAGCAACAAGGAAATTCAGTGCCTAGGCCGATATTAGTCGCTGAGAAACCGAGGACGTCCCTTTCTACCTACCTGTACTTGCACTTTCGTCTCGATTCCAAACCTAAGGATCTTCTCATACAATTTGTTGGTTTTCCAAACGTTTCCCGATAGCCAAGAGATTTTCTCCTTCTGATCAAAAGCATCCACGATCTCTGTTGAAAGCTTCAAACTCTCGACAATCTTCTGTGTACTCAATTGGCAGCTTTGGGAGCAGGCTGTGATGGCTTTGATGACTACCACGTCAAGTGTTTTCGGGGCTCTTCTTGATGAGAAGAATTTTCGGGCGGGAAGAAATTTATCTGTTGATTCGAGATCAATTTTGTTGTTTGGCGAGGACTGGACATCCGCCAGAGACTTCTCCATGGCCCTTGGCCTGGAAGAAAACTTTGCCAAAACGGCCAAACATAGTAGACTGGCCAGATGATCGTCCGAGTCAAGATGGGTTAGCACCTCAATCATTTGACTTTGCAAGCTAGAGAGGATATCGAAAGGCAGAATATCAAGATAGCTAGATTCTACCCCTGATAGTAGCAGGTAGACAGGTCTGATGGTTTCAGACGACAGCGATTGGACAGCCTGCTCCAAGCATTTCATGAGAAAGACAGGAGCTTTCGAGGGAATTGCGAATTCTAACGGCTTGGAGAGCAAAGCAACGCAGGTGGCCGCATACTGCTCTTCGGTCAGTATTCCGTCAGCGACATATAGGGCAGTCTCAATCAAGTACCTTATCGAAGCCTGACTTCGAGTCTATGGCGTTGGTGAAAAGTGTCTCCAGAAGCATTGGCTTCTGCTGCAAGGCAGCGTTTCGGAAAGAAGGGCTGAGCGCTTGAAAAGGTTAGTGAGCAAGTTGCATCTAACACTGCTTTTCCGAACATACCCATAATACTTAAGACATCTACAGTGAAAGGCCATAGCTCAAGAGCTTCTAAGACTATGGTGGCCAGGGTAACAATCTGGCAAGGATTTCCTCTGGCCCACAGTTGAAGAAGGCCAACATCAAGGTTTTGGAGAATGTCATGGAGCTTCTACTTTCGGGCGTCAGCTATTTCACACTTGGGTTGAGCGCTCGTAGGACAGAAACAGAAGCGGGATCCTTCCTTTCTCCATCCTTGATCTTAGGTACCTTCAAGCTAGGAGTATATGGGCAATTCGTTATACGATGCACCTCGACGTGTAAGTCTTCCATCGTGCACAAATGGTCCATCTTCCGATGAAGCATGAAATCCTGGACAAGTCGTGTTCAAGAGTTTTGTCTCCGGTATTCCTGCTTCTGGTTGCCCACAGCAACGAAATTGGGGACGGGAGGCTAGTCTGAGCGGATCCATCTCGTGCCCTCTTCCCCCTTCGGAGTAGCAGTATTATAATCGCACTGTTTCGAGCTTTTTAATCCTTTGGACTATGGCTAAGAGTGAGTGTTCAAGGTGTTGCAGGAATTCATGAGGACCGAGGGACGCGACCAAGGGAACTAGCGTAGCTACGTAACGGCAACTTCTATACATAAGGTATTGAAAGCCAAAGCCTCACTCTAGATATTCTTCTACTTATCCAGGCTCATCAATCGGGTTTTGCTTTCTGCGTCACCAAGATTTGACATCCTGCATCGACATGGTCTGTGCGGACCAGAGTGCCAGATCCACTGCCCTTTCTTGAAATCCTTCGTGTTCCACTACTATTATTACAACAAACATCGAACCAGAACATCATCATCTGCCCATGGTGATAAAAGAAGTTTAGAGGTTATAGCCCGACGCCTTGTTTTCACGATTCCTAACAGACAGTCCACACAAGCCTACAGTGGGGCTATCTGTAGTGGGGAAAAGGGTGGTTGAAAGTACGAATTCAGCTCGTACAGAAAGTCCTTTGTTTTTGGAAAGTGTGCAAGCTGAAAGATGATACATCTATATGCAATTCTTTCTCTTAACAGAAGATCTATTCCGCCTTCGCCTATTCAGAAGAGCTCGAGTCAATCAAATGGAAACATGGGCCGATTAGCCATATCCTCCCACGCCAAAGGAGCCAAAGTGAGATTCTCGTCCCAATCCCAGTCATCATGTAAGATCGAATTCGAGAGTCTATTGTCTTCCTCTTCTGTATGGGAACCTGGTACCATTCTAGAGCCTGCATGATCGCGCGCCCCCACATCGCTTTCTTCCTCATTCGCTGGCTCCTTTGAATCATCCACCGTCCTCATTGTCCGTGGTGAGGTCTTTGCAGGCTGCCTTCTCTTCGGAGATGTTCGTTTCTCCTTGGGTGAGGCCGTCGGATCCTGCTGCTTATACACGTCGGGGAACCGCAGGCGGAACCGATCTCGTATCTGGCCACACGATCTTTGATCGAATTTCAACGCTGGATCCTTGAGCATGAGGTTCCATTGAAAGCCATACAATTGAAACCCTTTGTCAAGCTCGATGTCTTCTTGCTCTGTCCAGAGACGTTTTGGAGCTCTTAGTGGAGACTTCTTCGCAGGACTTTTGGTCACGGATTTGTAGCTAGAGAGTGCTTCTGGGGCAGGATCAGGTATTGTTACTATTGAGTATTTTTTTTGGCCTAGACATACCTTGGTCGTCATCTGGAGGCTCTGGCATTGCTCTAGTCCACTTGTGTCGTGCATTCGGGGGAAATACGACGCGGAACCTGGGAAAGATTGATCAGCCTCTGGGTGGGACAGCTAGCACCAGGACATTACAAACCGATCCTTAAGATCCATGTTTGTTCTCCCTTCACGGAAATGCAATTCCGGGTGGTCGAGAATACTTTTCCATCTTCCCATTCCATAGATTGCAACACCTTTGACCAATTGATCAGTTTCTTCTTCCGTCCACGCTGTCCGCTCTCGAGTATATGTTCTTTTGGCGGTACAACTACTAGTAGAGCGTACGCTTGGCTTTCTCTTTTTAGCAGGTGAACGTCTCGGATCTTTGGTCTGGTTTGGAGGTTGTCCAGCACCAGAGTGATATTTTTCGTGCTCCCCCTGGTTTGCATTTGGCGTGATTGGAGGAAATAGTGCTGCACTTGGAGGTGGTTCATGCAGCTCGTTGAGGACTGAAATCGGTTGGAAGGGACGAGGTTTACTTTCTCTCAACTTTGTTTGAGGTCGGGGCAGCTGAACGAAGTCGGCAATTTGTTCATGATCGTAGAGCTTTTGTTTCTTCCGAGGCCGCTCTTTCGGATGCTCTGTTTCTTGCGCTTCAAGTATTGCAGCAGGCTTGGCTGTGATGGGTACTTCGAGCTCACTGTGCTCCGGCGCCCCTAACGGTTTTGCTTGCGCAAGTGCTCGCTGTCTACCAGTGAGCTTGTTCGCTTCGCTATCGATATTGACGCGCGCATTGGGCTCCAACGGAGAAGGTCTTCGCGAGATTATCGAGAGTTGTGGGAAAGGGTCCTGTAGCGGAGGAATTCGTAGAGAAGGACGGGTTTGGAAATCGTCAAAGAAATCATCGAAAATTGGCATGTTCATGACGAAGTCAGAGAAATCAGAGAAGATCTAGAAGCAATGCTCCCAGAGGCTTGATGAGGAGATGCGTGATGCAGCAATTTGAGTATGGGTGCGATTTCCGATCAGTGCTAGTGATGCTGAAGTGACTACATCTCAAGCTCAGCGCTCATTCCGAAGTGTAACTCTATCATATAAGTAGCAGCCCCTGAAAGCCGTCGTTGCGTATATATTCTTTTGCGGGTCAGGATGCTCGGCCCCGCCAAATGCCAGCCAGTGCGGAATCTTCCCGCTCATCATCGTGATTACTTTACGGAGTAGTGCTATTATTGATGTC
Organism: Pseudevernia furfuracea; assembly: GCA_022315425.1. Taxonomy (NCBI): domain Eukaryota; kingdom Fungi; phylum Ascomycota; class Lecanoromycetes; order Lecanorales; family Parmeliaceae; genus Pseudevernia; species Pseudevernia furfuracea. Next base: position 1,247,968 of record JAIUPT010000030.1, read on the forward strand.
GGCGCGCGTCGATGCTTGTTGGGTTTTTGGTTTTTTTTTGTGCGAGCTTCGACTACCCCTACTCTGGCCTCGAAATTTATATTCTCTGCAACTCTTTCCTTTGAGCCTCCGCCGCTCTACAGCAGACATGGCTTCCATAATGTCTCCGATTCCCCGTTTCGTCTTCACAATATTTGAACCAATCGCCCTTGTCGCTGGCTACCTCTCCCCATTGCTTGATACAACAGGCTTCGTCAATTCTCAACTTCCTGCAACTTCAGTCACCACCATATCACCGACCGCAACAAACCGCATTCTGGCTCTGCAACTGGGCAATGTGTACGGACTTCTTGCCATGGTTGGTGTCGGTGTTCTTTACACTACAACAGAAGCAAAAGTCGTGCGTAACTTTCTGCTCGCCTGCGCAATTGCCGACGTAGGCCACCTATACGTTACATATGCAGTGATGTACGTATCTTCGACGTCCATATTTCTAGGTTTTGAAGGATGTTCCACGAGTTTCAAATTACGAGGCTCAATACACCTCAAATAGACAATGCTTACTCCAAAATATGTTTCAGGGGTTACGCGGACTTTATGGATGTGAAGGGGTGGAATGCAATGGGATGGGGCAACATTGGGATCACTCTCGGGCTTTTGTTATGCAGGGTACTGTACCTCGCGTTTGGGCATGACAAGGTGGTCAATAGCACGGAAAAGACAATGAAGAAAAACGTCTAGAAACGATAGGCAACCTCGTCGAAAAATCCATTGCAGATATGCGCGAGTTAATGGTCAACTGATGTGTTTGTGGGTTGAATACATGCTGCCATTGGGGGTTTAGAGGATACCCTTCTTGTCGTTACGTCTTGAGGAAGCAAGGTTGTGGCTGCCGTAGTCGAATGTAAAAATACTTGATAGTACTTTAAGTCTTTGCCGAAGCTGGGATTCAAGATCTGAAGCCAAGCTGGTTGTGCCAGGCTGTCCCTCACTTCGACGTCCTGACCAAGTCCTTCGTAACCTAATGACCTGCAATTGCATATGCACGACGGCGATCCCTCTCCTCTGCAATCGATAGCTATTCACAATCAGCATGTTTTCAGCTAGTCGCGTAGAACAGCTCCACCAGTGTCGTACCTTAACTCCTTTACCTTTGGGCAGACTTATCCATGGCTTCTCGTTGCCAATGACAAAGACGTTGGTTTCCCGAGTAGCAAATGAATTGTCAATGGCATCCTTGATGTGCACAATGTTGAAGCCTCCATCGTGACGCTCACGGTGTGTAATCACACCAACGCGACCCATGTTACGACCACCTGTTGCCATCGCGATGACACCAGTATCAAAGCGAATGGAGTCGCTGATTTTGCCTGTCGATAGATCGATCTTGACTGTGTCGTTCACTTTGATAGCGGGGTCCGGGTAGCGAATGCTGCGGTATGACTTTGTGTCAGCGCTTCACCTAGGAATGCCACCAAAACTTGGTCCAACGACTGAAAGAGTGCGACAAACTTACGTTCGTGCATCATGCGTAACCAAGAATGGGATTCCACCTTTGCCCAATTGCACCCTCTTGACTTTTGCCAGCTTGTATTCCGCCTCTTCAGTGGTAATGCGGTGGACTGTGAAACGGCCCTTGGTGTCGTAGACAAGTCGGAAGTTCTCGCCTGTCTTCTCGATAGAGATGACATCCATGAAGCCAGCGGGATACGTGGTGTCGGTGCGGACCTTGCCGTCGACTTTAATGAGGCGTTGCATAACGATGGCCTTGGTTTCACGGGAGTTGAGAGCATACTTTAGTCTGGAAGAAGTCAGCACGAGTTGCTTGAGTTGGATAGAGGCTCTTCAAACTCACCGGTTGCGGATGAAGACAATGAGTGGCATGCAATCTCGAAGTTTGTGAGGACCTGGGGATGGGCGAGGCGCATAGGCACCGGACAATTTGTCCAGAAGCCAGTGCGATGGCGCGCTGAGACGCTTTTGATGCTTCTTCCTACAGTGATCTGAGCCACAGATTTCTGACCAGTATGCAATGATGGTCAAGATGCTATACTTACGGTCCGCGGCCCATGATGGCGATATCAGTGAGTCGATGTTTCGAAGGCGTGTACAAAGATTAAGTTGCTTGATCATAAATTTTGTGGTCTCTAGTTGAAGCGGTGGGGCCGGTTTAAGCGAGCCTTGGCGCCAATATCGGATCAGACCATCGTCTGGTGTCGGATAATTAGACCACCACTTTCTCTGACAGCTTGCCTGCCTCTTTGCAATGAAGTGGATTTGAGCCTGATGCACCTAAGGATACAAGCCATGGTATTGACGGCAAGGCAGACGGTCTCAGTGAAACGAAAAGCGAGAAAGAAATCTACCCTTAATCATTGAATATTTAAGGTAAGGTACCTTAGTATTGACAAATTGGCTCGAACAACAACCATGCTCTGCTATCCTAGGGCTCCATGCGTAAAATCCTTCTTCATGAATAGCCAACCACTCGATAGCGTCCTCATCTATACGGGGTACCAAGGTAGTACATCCTTTAGCTAACAATCATTCTTCCGCCACATTTGATTACATGCGATTCCCCAAAACCTCAATCGATGCAGAATTTAAGTTTCACACCGTAAACGCCCTTGCACCGAATACTCCTCGTATGAAATGGAAGCCCCCCTGATCCTCTGCCTCGCAGGGCAGCGACTTGCGCCTAGTGATCTTCTGCACAGCCGCCGTCGTCGCATTGTCGTTCCCGAATTTGGCTGTGACTTGAACGGCCAATGCGTTCTGGCGTGCAACAGCGCAAGCAAAGGTATCGACTACCGGCGACATGGTGAAGCGGGCATCATCCATAAAGACTGGACCCAGTCCAATCTCTTTGTGCTCCGCTCTGGCTTCTTGCATTGGTTGAAGCTGCGCCTGCAAGTAAACGTTCTTGTTTTTCTCGTCCTCGAGCTCGACACATACTTGATCGAATCGCTTCTCTAGCTTCTCAATCCATCGCAACGCTGAGTTGACTGGAAGGAGTTTTAGTAAAACCTGTGGCTGTTGCCCGTGAAAGTGGCAATACTTACGCAATTTCTCCCTTTTTTCACTATCTGCAGTCTCCTGGACTACTTTCGTATACGCAGAACATTCGTTTTCCTCGTCATCTTCCTCCTGAGCCTCCTTCACCGGCGCCTGTGCAACTCGCCGAAGAATATCTCGCTGGCCACGCAGACGTCTGATAGTGTGATCTTTGGATTCGATGCGTTTGCTCATACGGGCAACTGTGAGAGTGTAAGTCAAGTATCTCATCATTCCGGAAGAAGCTGGGGAGCCGAAGGATCAGCTTACTGCGTTGCTTTCTGTTCGATGATCTTCTCTCAAACTTCATGAGGTACTTCATAAGGTACTTCATGACACGCCTGCCTGCAGGTGTTTGGGGTGGGGTGAAAGAGGCCATATCGACCAAATTTAGGGGAATAAGGGAGAAGCCGAAGACGTTGATGAGATCGGAAAGGAGAAGTGTTGGTTCTCGCAAGAGTCTGCCTGCGATCAACGACAGTGGGTTATAGATGAGTGTTCTTGGTTGATGTGAACGCTTGAGAAGAGAAAAGTTCTAGTAGTAAGCTTTTGGAACAATTTCCAAGTCAATAGGGACTCCATGTACTACCGGCGGACAATAGGAATAGCTGCTTTGCATGCATTGACAATCCCTCTCCTATTGTCAATGTCCAATTAGTGTAGAACAAATATCAATAGCAACCCCCAGACAGATATGAAAAGTGAATTTGTATCGCAATTTGGCAATAAAAAGGTACACCTGTGCACATTGAGAGCCATCGGTAAGGTCCCAAGAATATGTCAGTATAAGTGTTGAGACCGCAAAGTCGTCCGACTTCAAGGCTTCACCATAGCTAGCCATCAACACGAGGTCACGAAGGATAGCCCTCAGAGGTTGCGCATCTGCTCACTGTATTCTCTCCAACCCTGGTTGATATCTTTACTCGTTGCTTTCTACTTTTTGCATCGATGCCTCTCCAATTCAGGTTCCAGAACACTGTCATAAAATCGACCCCTCTCTCGATCCTGATCCTGTACGTAGTTTCAGACCGATCTCGATCCTCCGCGCGCATCGAGTGGTTCTCGAGTCTCGATAACTGGTATATAGTTGGCATTGCTGTATTTGCATTAAAGTCCTCGTGGACTTCTTCAAAATGAGCGTTCGAAATCCTTTCCCTGCCAAACTGCCAGCACTTCGTTGTCAGACGTAATCGTGTCTAAGCTAGTTAAGTCCGCAGGAGGAAGTTCAGCCACGATGAACGGAGATCAGAGGATAGTGTATGTTTATATAGATTTAATCTCAAATTTGCGACCAGCAACAAAGGAGAAAGGAGAATGCAATTCGAAGCAGCGACAAGATGAATATTTCTACACTCGAAGAAACCTTTTGGGCTGGTAGATGACTTAAGCCCCCTGACGATGCTAAAAAACCTTCCATGTAGTGAAAGCCAGTGGCAACAAGGAGTAGAAGAATGATGATTCCTTTCCCTTAACCTTGATACGTGAAGATAAATCTGTACAGGGTACAAATGCCTGAACCGACTTGCTATCCACTGTACGCCATTCGCTCAGTCCGCTGCAATTGCTGAAAGAACAATTAGACCGCTGCTGTGCATAATAATCATCCTAACATTCTTTATGTAAGTCCCGCGTTTCACCACGAGTTCCTATCCCAATTCGGATCTATACCAGCATTAGTCCTTCCACATAGACGCACAACCCTCTCTGCCTGATGTAGTTTACTGACCCTGCACAAAACTCGCCAACACTTTGCTCCCCGTCTGCAGCAAAGGATGGCCTACTACAATTTGCAGAAATCGCTGCAGTCCCTCCCTCCTGTGCTCAATAACGTCGTCGCTGAATCGATTGGTAAACACCTTGCCTGGCAATGGCGGTATGGTCACCCTCGCACTCTCACGCTCTAATATGTCACGGAAGTATTCAAAATCGGAGTATCGCCGACGGACCGTGCTGTGCTTAAGCTTGAAAGCGGGAATATTTGTGCGACAAACGATTTCGTAGTCGGTGTACATGTTGCGTGATGTGCCATGGGTCTGGGGATTCTTGACCTGGTAGAAGTGGATGCAGCGTCAGCTTGGGAGGTCTCCGAGCAGAAGCTGATGACCTAGGAGTCCGCAAGAATTTGATGGGGGAAGACACTGACTTCTATCTCTAAGAAGTTCTCTGGAGGGCCATAGATCTCTTCGAAGCTTTGTTGGCGGGCGTCAGGCATTGCCTGCATCTTGGCAAGTGAGAGGAATAGTGTAGCTGCTGTGCGGAGTGGTCAGATCCTGATGACGCTCTATTGTCGCAGATAGGATGTTCTTGAGCGGCGTATTACAACTTGTATTGACTCAGGATGGTTGTTCGAGAGGGTGTTAAGGATGGAAGCAAGTACATAAAAGGCGGGGCGAACCCGTGTTCCATGGTGCATGGTCTACACACGAACAATTGATATACATTTACTCTATACAAAGGACTTGGAATTAATCTATATCGTCTTACCCATCTGCTATCCATGCTCAAGAAGAAAGCTGTCAGTGACAAGACCACTATCCTTTCGGCGGTTCCGGTATAATTCCACTATAGGAACCCTATGTCTGCGGGGTGTTACAGAATTGCTAAGATTCTTGAGGGGGAAATCCCGCCGTAATAGCAGTCCATTCGGAGCACCTTGCTCCACATATCTGTCGTTGACAGGCGTTGGTGGCCCGTGAATAGGGTTCTTTCTTAGAGCTTGTTCCGGTACTTGCATAGAATCCATGGAGACAACCGGCTCGTAGCACTCGGTGCTCCGGTCACCACGCCTCCTAAGCCCTGGCGCGGGTACATCTTCAATGGCTGTTGACCCTTCTTGGCGATGTGATTTAATGCTGGTTGGCCCACTGGTACTCTCAACTTCAACGGCCGTTGATCCTTCTCGATGAAGCGATTGAACGCTCGTTGAACTAACACTCTCAGTAGACTGACGGGATCGGGACCCTTCTGTCTCGACGTGTGTGCTGGATGCCTCTCCAGAGATTTGTCCTCTCAATAAATCTGTAATCGCCTTTCCCACATCATCGTCGAGCGTCCCTCCATATCCTTGACCTTTTTCGTGGAGATGTATGAATTCTATTAGCTCGTTCAAAGGCAGGAGCCCGTCCATATGGGGTTGTTGGCCGCGTTTTCTCCATTTCCTGAGTTGTTGTAGTGCGTACGCTGGGAGCACAGTCACAGGTGCAGAGAGCCACATAATCGAGCGAACAAGCCATGTAAACCGGCCTGAAACCTCTAGATGGAACACAGGCATAACGAACGTAGGTCCCACCTGGCTGACCATAATAACAACACTGGTCGTAATGTATGAGGTTTTGTACCCGGCCATGAACAAATGGCTCCAGAAATATGGTAGGGCTTCTGAGATGGCCACGGACACAACTACCAAGGAAACAAGCAGCCAATCTGGTCGGTTTCGAACTTTCAGTACCTTGCCAGCAAAGTTTCTGTGGGTTGTTAACCCTGTTGATCGGTTTGAAAGCACGTTATTGAATGGAGCCTCACCTGCGTCGTTCGTTACCAGTCCGATTCCATACCATCAATCTTGGTAGATCAACACTCATAATACCCCACATAACGAACGCTAAGAGGCCGTAGAGAGCTAGCAACAATAAGGCGATGGAGCCCATAGTCCACCACAATTTGCCGGTCCAAAGAGCAGGGCTCCTGCAAATCGATGTATTTGCCGGGGTTCCTCCCAAGACTGGTGGCCGACCAACAGGGCTGTATCTAGCCACGGAGCTTCTATGATCAGGAGGTGACAGTCCCCGACGACCATATGCAAGGGGAAAGACTTCGAAGGACGCCATGTTGCTCTCGCTTGGGATCGGAAGACTGCGGGTCAGAACGAGGTGTAAGACCAGGCAAACAATTAGTTCCACAGGGAGTTGCATGCTGAATAGATCTGTAAGATGGGATTAAACCGTAGGCTTGGAGTCGTCTTTCGCTTTATGTTTAAGGGAGAGCTCTTCGCTTGACGGTTTTCCATCTGAAAAGATAGAAATAGAGAATACAACATTGCATGAGCCTTTCAACATTGAGGATCGATCTTTCCTAGGTTTGCAGCCTTGGTAATCAAGCAAGTGAGTCCAGAAGTGCGGCTCTGTTATTCCTCGTTTGGCAGGAGCAGTCGGCAAAGCACGGTGAATTGATGGAGTATAGTGTGTTAGAAAAATATTCTGTCTAACAAATCTTCTCTCCTGTTCTACCGCACCAGCCACATTCACAATCATCCAACGAGAACCTGATTGACCGGAATATGTACTAAAAATCATAAGTCAGGATGGGATGGAAAGCCGCGAGTGAAAAGGGTCAAGTGGCTTAGCACATACTGAGCTTTACAACATATCCAAGTGCCCCCATTACGACGAAACCCACACCAACCTATGCAATGTTAGTGGTAGTCATTAATCTCTCTGTTTCATCGTTATGCACTCACTGCCTGAGATATCTTGAGGAATTCCCGCTTATCCGCTAAAGATCCTTATAGTCAGCGACTACAAAGACTGTCGGGCCAGATTGGTATGGCTCACGCTTTGTGCATCTGTATCACCAATTAATAGAATGTCGTGGGGGTCTCAAAGGATAAGGATAAGGCGGACCTGTTCATGAACTGGGTGCCATCGTGTAGAAAGTCCCGAGGAATGTCGAGGATTTCCTTAAACTGATCTGACATTGTGGTATTGAGTTTATTGAAAAAGGCCCAGTCTTTTGGGTGACGGGGTTGATTGAGCGAATTCTAATGGTGCGAGGGGGTGCGAGGTGTGAGTTGTGAGTTGAATGATCACAGTGCAGGTGGTTTAGAAACTTCACAGAGAGGACAGCTGGAGCCGGAGCTGGAGCTCGCTAAAACATATGCCCGAAAGAGCCTCAGGAATACGCGGTAGTTTATATCATGGACCTCTCACATCGTACTTGAGGTATGGAGCAGAGCTTGTTTGAGGTTGCTCTCCCACTGTCAACCTAATATTCATCCAGCTTCATCTTCGGTTCCCGTCGTTGTAGCTAATTATTATCACACTCCTTTTGCAATCTGATTCCCAGTATCGGGTTGGTTCCAAAAAGCTACACCATCCTTCCATTCACCACTACTCACCACTACTCACCACTACTCACCACTACTCACCACTATTCACCACTATTCACCATCCAACCCAACAAGGCTGAGGATTGATTGTCTTCCTAGATACATGCTCAATCTCTCTTTTTCAAGCTGAGACTGCTACCACACCGGTTTGGAGTTCCAGTACTGACCGCAGTGACACTGTTGTCTGTTATTCTGGCTCGGGAAAGCAAGGCGCATTAGAAATTGTTTGCTGAGATCTCCTCTGAGCCAGCCGCTGTCCTGTACTCTTATTGTGCTCCTTCAACTTCAGCCCGTCATTTGCCGAGACAACGTCGTGGGCCAAAGCAATTGTTATACGCAATCCAAGTGTTCAGTGCAATATCTTCTTTTCTCGTGGGCTTCCTTCACCTGTACGTATCCTTACACGCTTTCCTGGAGATTTGTCTACCAAGCGCGGGCAGCTCTTGCAATCTGCGACCAGCGAACAATGTGCAAGCAGTGATCCCTAACGATCAGCACGCTGTTTTCTGTGTATCCTTGAAAGCTAATTCATTCACTGGCACCTGGCAGACTTGTACTTCTACCTTGAATATTCGAGACTATTGTACTCATAATATCAAAATACACTCAAGATTACATTAACACCTGAATCAACATCTCCCACAATGGCCGCGGAAGAAGACAATTTCGACATTGATATCTATGGTGATGGCGGAGAGGATGACCAGACTGAAGAGCCAGAGGGTGGAATGAAGGCTGAGGAATCCTCCGACCAGACTATTCAACCAACAGAGCCCACATCAAATGCAGCAGAACATTTGTCGCCAAATGAACAGATCGCTAATTCAGACGTAAAGACTGAGCATACAGGCAATGATGTTGCACAAAAGATCGCCAGCACTGACGAATCTGGTTCAGATCCTGTGCAGCTTCCAAAACAAGCGCCACAGACACAAGGATTAAAGCGAAAAGACGGAGTAGACGATAGATACGTTGACCCTGGCGCGACAACCGCTATTTTTGTATCTGAGCTACATTGGTGGGTCAATGATGACGATATTCGCGGCTGGGCAAATCAGAGTCAGTGTGAAGACGAGCTTCAGGATATCACATTTAGCGAACACAAAGTGAATGGGAAGAGCAAAGGGTGAGCGCTTCTCAGGGGAAAAGCTTATATGAGTTGCTAATATGACTGTCTTCAACCTTTTTTAGTCAAGCCTATGTCCTATTCAAAACACCGCAAGCTGCAACCGCTGCAAAGCACAAGATTGAATCTTTCGGCGAAGGCCAACAGTACACAAAAAAATTTACGGTCAGCTACACCAATCCCTACACCAATCCTTTCCGCACGCTCCCCAAAGATGGGCCTGCCCGAAATAACGCTCCTGCAAACAATAATCGATCGACTCCCGGGTCATACGGTAATCCAGGAGCAGGCGGCACGGGTGGCTCGTCACAGTCCTTCAACAATGGCTCTAATAGCTATCGAGGCCATCGAGGAGGTGGGTACAACAACCGGGGTGGAGGCATGAACAATATGTCGGGCTACAACAGAGGTGGTTTCCAACAACCAGTGACGGGGAGTTTCCAAGGTTCTGGCATGGGCGGCTTCCAAGCCTCACCAATGGGAGGTATGCAATCCTATGGAGGATTTCAAAACCGGGCGGGTATGATGGGAGGCATGCGTGGAGGGCCGATGGGCATGCGGGGGGGAAGAGGAGGTATGAGTCCGGGTGGAATGATGGGTATGCCGATGACGGGGATGGGCATGGGTGCGATGGGAGGCATAGGAATGAGCATGCCACAAATGAACGGAGGCATGGGTATGCAAGGTATGCAAGGCTCTTACTTTCACCCCTACATGAATTCCGTTGGACTCTACGGATCTTCTGCCAGCCTGGTGGAACAACCCTCACCTTCTATCCCCAAAGCGATGCACTATTTGCCCTCGGCTTCTACTAGCCTCCCTCCTCCCCTGATTCATGGACGGCCTGGTCCACCCAAGAGCAGTGTCCCCAGCTCTGCTTGGACTCATTATACACAGTACTCGCCATCATCGGCCAGTTACCCCCCCACATGTCTTTCTTCTCAATTAGAACCTCCAGGCACTGCGTCTGCTCCCTCTCAACAAAGCACAACGCTAGCCGGGGAATCATCGCTGACAGGAATCCAAGCCCACTACAACCCTGCATTCTTTGCCCAGCAACAGCAAGGACAGCAGAGCGGCAGCTCGGCTGATGCGAACTGGAACCCCCACGGTGCAAAAAGAACGAGACAAGAATGAGACTCCCAACCTTCTCAGCCTCTACCACTCACCATGCCTTGTGGTGGAGCAGGCCTGGGTCCTTCTTTCAACGGCGGCTTAAATCTCACGGAGTGAAGATCAGACAAATTGGCTCGGTTGATTGGAGGATTACAATTCATTACCTACATCTTTATTCTAGCTCAGCAAGGTTTGCGAAGGGACATCATTGTGTGACAAATCTGGATAGTCTTTGATTCTGCAAGCAAAACTAGAATGGGTCCGAATAGCCCGAACTTCCTGTGATTCTCCTGGGGCCATGCCTTGCCTCTTTCCCTGTGTACTGTGAAGCCCTTGTCCTTATTTTGGTTGTAGTCGCGCCAGTATCTTGGCTTGCCAATCGCAAGAAACAACGAGAGGGTCTGGCGTCTACCTTAGTCCCTGCCAACCGAATCCGTATCGAGAGGAAAAAGCCTCCGACGGAAAATCCAATTTCAGTTATGCGGTATAGAGGACGCGGGCTTCATAGTTCATACTTCACAAGCAACGCATCTCCCCGAGGACATCACTAAAGTCGAAAATCCCTAGACTCCTTGTCGAGATGGCGTTCATGCCCACTTCCAATACTACAAAATCATTATGACGTGATTCGTACCAACGGCTGTTCTAACAGAAAGATCTTCAACTCTTCCCTGTTCTCGAAGGAAAATCTTTCCGCTCTTCCTCAGACCGCTTACTCAATCTTGTGACAATTTCTAAATAGTCCTTAGCACCCTGTGGCAGGCCGCAGATCTCAACGTGCTTCAATCCCTTTAATTGTCCTAAGCATTCTAAGACCTTGTGCTCGTTGCCCGTTTTCAACTGCTCTCTGCCGAGATCGAGGAATTTCACTTTCAAGCTGGTCAAGTTGTTTGAGAATGATAAGATTTCGCATAGCTCCCCCAGAGCGGTGTCAACGACAGCAGCAATTTCCAGTTTCTTGTTTTCTAATAGCATCCTGGACGGCGCGTGAAGCCTCTCGCATTCAGGATTCAGAGTGACGTATAGAGTCAGTTTTCGCATTTGGCGCACACAATACCTGATATCAGATGCCCATTTCGACGGAATGGATTCTAAGTCACCTCCTGCCACGGATATTCTGAGCGATTTTCTGCCGGAGTAGCCCAAATAGCTTGCTTGATTCAAAACGGTAGAGTGATTGTTGCTTTTGCACATGATTGCACGGCCTTCTCTCCGGATCTGCTTGTTGGTCCGGAGGAGCCGTGGCGCCAGTACTGTTGGCGCTGCTACAGTATACCAGGACTTTGCAGATCACCTTTGCAGGAAATCATTCTCCGTGCCATAATCGCTACTTCGACGTCGTCCTCGAATTGCAGGCAATATGCCCAGATCTCATCTCGAAGTCTGGATTTGCTAGTCAGCATGTAAGCAATGTCCGGAGCGGAGTTTACACACTCTGCCGGAAAACTTAGGAGGATTCGAAATTCGGGTGTCCTTGAAAGATGAACATTTTGAACAACAGCATGCGTGTTATTCGCATGCTCTGAGGGCTCCAAAATGATGTTCAAGGAATGAGGATAGTCGTACGATTGTGTTGGATGACCGGGAAGTGACTGGTGAGAGTCAAACGCTGGTGAATAGAGAGGTCTAGTCGTTCAAATGTCAGGTGTCATGGACAACTTTCGCTTGTTACACAGTGAGATGGAATTATTCAACGTGTGTTGAGAGAATATTGCGTTATCATTCCATTTCCGCGAAGACTGAGTGCTGAGGTCATTCTCGAAGGATGAAGGCAGGCTGTGCAGTTTATTCTTGTAAAATTGGTGGGTTGCAAAAGCCTTCTGTTGCTGAGGCTTGGAAGGAAGATGGTAATGACCATTTTCAACTACAAGAAGGAGACAAATTACAGCTACTGTAAGAGGAAAGAAGAAAGTAATTTCTCCAATTTCCCTAGATTCCCTGAGGCAAGCTACAGAGAGGCTGGCGATATGGGACTTCAGTGCCGCCATCTTGGAAGAATTCTCCTTACAAGCGACTTATAGAAGAACTAGGAATAAGGATCCCACTGATTTATTGAGAGTACTGTACTTGTGACAATTTTTGCAGCTTACGGAGCAAAACACTCCAGGATCAATTCCATAGACAAAAGGCGGACTTCTAAATTGCACTGACACCACCAAGGCGGTCTCAGGCGGAGTTTTGGAGTCGGATAATTCTTCAACGATCCAACGTGCGGTCAAACGTATTGCTGATGAAAAAAATGACTAGTCAAGTAAAAAGATTCGTGGAGCAGAATTCTTGTGATCAAGACTTTCATTGTCGATATGGTAGAAGATACATTTCACCATTTCCTCAGGCCCTTTTACTCATACCTTACTCGTACCCCTATATTCTTTAAAAAACAAAAAAAAAACAAAAAAAAAACAACAAAAATCTTCAGTAACTTCACAACAGCACGTCTTGACAGTCTAGAAATTTTATGGCAATTAGTTATAATATCAAATAGTTGGTCTGCAAAATCCTAGATTATTTCGACTTTAATGTCGTAAGTAAGATAATAAAGTACGAAAATACTGTACACTTTAGATTGAAAAGTTACCTCGGCTATTTTATGACCGTCAAGAACACCTCGAAGAAATTCGAAATATCGTTAAGTCTCTGTTCTATGTCACAAAGGGTGGTCAAGATGTTCTAGAAATTGAGAGTCTTAATCTTTGGGATATTTATCAGACTTTATGAAGTTTCTAGACTATCATCAATTCTCGTTGTTCATGAAGTTTCGTTTTTTGATTTTCGAGGGGGGGGTGCTTGCGGCAACTTTCTTCAACGCGGCAGGTCCCGTGATATTACTCTATACTAACTGTTTTGAGACTGCATAAGTTTTTGTGCATTAATGTCTATTCCATTACATTGATTTTCTCATTCTCATATATCCATACCATCATCAAATTCATCTGCTTGTCATCTTCTCGCCACAGGCTGCCGCCTTTTCATGACCATCCCGCCTGCATTGGGAAGATTTGCGCCAGCGCAAATCCAAGAATCTATACCACGTTCGAACGAGGCCTCGTTGACGCAGTCGCGAGAAATTGGAGATGTCAAACCAAGCACACAGCTCCGACACACGACGGTAATAAAGCAAGAAGGCTATGTAGTAAAACCATGGGCACATTTTGTCGCGGGGGGGTACCTAATTTCCAGAAATTGTCCCCCAATAGAGACTCGACTGATATCATGCTAGAATTGGGGGAATGAGCTCTGCGATTCTCACCTCGCCTCTCGAAGTCCTTAAAACTCGACTACAATCCGACTTCTATCAATCTCAAATAATAGCAACGCGAAATGCGCGCGGCATACCTCCACCATCCGCTCTCTCCTTACCTCGCACTGCCCTCCTGCATTTCCGCGAAACTTTCCAGCTGTTATTCTCCATCCATCGCGTTGAGGGGTGGCGAGCGCTTTTCAAAGGCCTGGGGCCCAACCTCACTGGTGTAGTCCCAGCGCGGGCGATCAACTTCTACTCCTACGGCAACGGCAAAAGAATCCTAAGTCAAAACTTCAACCACGGTCAGGACGCCGCCTGGGTCAATTTTTGTGCTGCTGCGAACGCGGGTATAATCACAGGCACGATCACAAATCCAATATGGGTCGTCAAGACACGGCTCCAACTTGATAAAAACCATGCGGAGAAAACAGGCGCTTTGTCCAATCGCCAATACTCAAATTCTTTTGATTGCGTGAAACAGACAATTCGCACTGAAGGCGTTAGAGGTCTCTATCGAGGTTTAAGTGCAAGCTACCTTGGAGTCACTGAAAGCACCTTGCAATGGGTGCTCTATGAGCGGATAAAGTTGTATTTGAGCGGCAGAGAGGACAGACTTGTCGCCTCGGGTAGAGAGCCAACACTCTGGGATAACACTGTGAGCTGGGGTGGCAGAGTTATGGGGGCTGGCACAGCGAAGTTCTGTGCAGCTGTTGTCACGTATCCTCACGAAGTGATTCGAACTAGATTACGCCAGGCACCACAAAAAGACGGCCACCTGAAATATACTGGAATCGTGCAGTGTTTTACGACAATTTGGAAAGAAGAGGGTATCGCCTCACTGTACGGTGGGCTCACACCACACATGCTAAGAGTCGTACCTAGTGCTGCCATCATGTTCGGAATGTGAGTTTAAGCCAGACTCTTTCCATTATACGATCTGACTGTCTATAGGTACGAAGTTATACTACGGCTACTAGGAGAGCGAGCATGATATTCCATGTCTCTGCTCTACAATATGACTCCGGTCTCACAAAGAAGCCTCTTGGCACGATAGGCCTCTCATTGTATAGAAGTCCAACAGTAAGGAGGACCCGAGGATCAATCTCCGCCGGAAAATCTCCACTTTACAAATGAAGTCCGATATGTGTAAATACAGCCTTTGATGAAGTGTAGAGATCGAGAGCCTCTGAGCAGGCATAGTCAATCCAATGTAGCATAGCTACTACCATAGTAATATGTCCTCACTCTGCTGCATTTCATCTACCCCCAAATCGATTTCTGCTAGGTAGGTATTCATAGTTCAACTCTTGCTCGGGGTGGAAGAGATCAACTGCCCGCGAATGTATTTCTTCTCAACTTGTATAATTCGACGACGGAAGCCTTGATCATCAAACCTTTGCCTCATGAATTACTCTACTTGACTACTGGCATAAGTTGGACTATTGAAGACTCACCCACACGGAGTCCTGCACGCCACGGAGTTATTAAGCCCAACTCCGGCACTAACAAGAAGGCGATAAGAACTACCTCGGCCTAAATGCCATCATTGTTCGCACTCCGACTTTCGATTGTCTGATTGTTTATTACTCACCTCACTGCTACTATGGCTACCTCACACCCCTCTGAAATCATTCGTGGCGACTCTCCGGATCCTTCAAGTCATGCTGCAAATATCTACGATGCTTCAGCTGCAGAAGGTGAGTGGCTCGACGAGACAGAAGATGATGACGACATTTTCGAACCGACAACAGATGAGAGCGAGGATGCGGAATTCTTCGATCCTTCTGAGGATGTCGAGGCAGATTTCCATGGTACGGTGCTCTTACTTCATCCTTTATACGTGGTCAGATTTTCTCGTGTGGCCAAATGGAGGCTGTCTGCTAATCTTTGATTGTCCGGTGTACAGACGCTGAGGATGGCATGAGCGGTGTTGAGATTGAATTCTCTGTTCAAAATGTAGAAAGTGGCACACAAGATGATGATGGGGGTACCGAAACTGAAGCTGGCGATTCTCGGACGGAGGCGAGCATAACTACCGGAGGCCCCTCACGAATACAAGGTCAATTGCACTGTGATTTCAGCTAGCAAGTTACTAAATTTCCTTGGTAGTTCCAACTCAGATCATGCAGCTTCTGGGACATGCCGGTCTTCGCCGGATATTTGCCAACCACCGGGCAGGCGGCTCTGGCATAACATTGCAGCTAGATGAGGGTCTAGATGACGGCTTAGGAGGCTTGCCAACTCGGAGAGGACCGCGCGCGAATGGCTCGAGCAACAAATTTCCTCGGGTGCCGAGCGAGGAAGGAAAGAAGTTGATGGACGGTGGTGTTTTTGGAAGCAATGAATACTACCGAGACACAACCAGAAAGAGGAATACGAGGCTGGCAAGGAAGCTGATGAGCCGGGAGCTGGGAACAGGTAGGGGCCAGTCCACAAGAACGTCCAGCGCTATATCACAGGTATGATGAGAGCCTGAGCAGACCCTTGTCAACCTACCTCAGTTCCCTACTAATATGAACAGGGAATGATACCGTCATCGAATGCGGACACAATCATTCACTACAACTCTCGGTGTTACTCTGGTCAATTCTCAGAAGATGGGAACTTCTTCTTCTCGTGCGCACAAGACTTCAAAGTGCGGATGTACGACACTTCGAACCCTTACAATTGGAAATACTACAAAACTGTTGTGTACCCATACGGCCAGTGGACCATTACCGATGCTTCCCTCAGTCCGGACAACAAGTGGTTAGCGTACAGCTCGATACGAAGTATTGTTTGCCTTGCCCCCACAGATCCCAGCTCAAGCGGTGAACCATTTCTTCTGGACTTTTCAGATATGGGCGGACGTGGGGCTAGCAGGGGACGAGGCTTCAACGGAGGATTCAGTCAATTTGGTGTAGGTCGATCCACGTTAGCTTTTCCAATTGGCCGTAACTGATACATCTACAGATATGGTCAATCCGCTTTTCTGGTGACGGTCGAGAGATCGTAGCTGGGGCATCTGATCATTCCGTTTACGTCTATGATCTTGAGACCCGGCAATCTATCTTGAGTATTCCTGGACATAACGATGATGTGAATGCTGTTTGCTTTGGAGATTCAAATTCTCCTCATATCCTCTACTCCGGCTCTGACGATACTACTATTAAAGTCTGGGACCGGAGGAGCATGGGCGATAGCCGAGAAGCTGGTGTCTTCATGGGTCACACCGAGGGTTTGACCTATGTTGACAGTAAAGGTGACGGCAGATACGTACTCAGCAACGGCAAAGACCAGACAATGAAGCTTTGGGATCTGCGTAAGATGATGACAACAGAAGATGCATCGAGGCTGAACCCAAGGGAATTTACCAGAGGTTTTGATTACCGCTTTATGAGATACGAAGAAAATGACTATGAGCCGCATCCTCATGATTGTTCACTGGTCACATTTCGAGGTCATCGAGTCCTAAAAACGCTGATACGTTGTCATTTTTCACCGCCTGGTAGCACCAATTCTCGATATGTCTACTCCGGAAGCGAAGATGGGAGCGTTTATATCTACAATATGGATGCGACTCTAGCGGGTAAAGTTAACGTCAACCAAGCAACACATCACTCGCGGCCTCGAGATCTGGATTTGTACGCTAGTCACTATGATCCTGGGGAGGGAGGGAACAGGGGCGCGTGGAATACGTGCGTTCGGGATGCGAGCTGGCACCCCAACGCGCCAATTATTGCTGGTAAGATTGGCTCTTTCTACAAGCAACGGTTAGATCCCAGATGTGAATGTACTGACATATTCCAGCAACGTCTTGGAATGGTTGGGGCATGTCCACTGGAACCTGTACCACGCACAGCTGGAACGATGGAGCAGAAGACGATGAAGGCGAACCGAAGATGGGGTTGAGGGTAGATCAGCGACTGGAGATGGATGATGATCTTTACGATAACCCACGATCTTTGCGAGATGGACGACTGATGAACCGCTACAGAGCACGGTTAAGGAGTCAGAGAGTTGCGGCTACGAACGAGGCTGCTGACGATGATGAAAGTCACTGGTAGCCTCACATACCACTCCAGCCCCACATAAGCCGATAGACAGGAGCACTCCCGATTGAAAGAATCTGCTATAAAGCAGATGAGTTATTCTCGTAACGCATAAGAGATCGTCCTGCCTCAAAGAAATTTCTTTTACCAGCTTGCAATATCTGATTCGGGCGTTCGGTGGATTCGACTTCATTTGTGGAAGAGAGAAAGATATAGCATGGGGCCATGAGAATTCAATAGTCTCCTCGGCATTTACATAGGCGTCACAGCATCAATATCACCAACACAAGGGTGAATTTCGAAGTCTTGCAAACAACATGATCAATTCAGGCCTGAATTGCTCGGTACTTCTCTATCTAAATCGTTGTTTCGTAAGCAATCGGCACTACGGTCTCGACTCCTCCCTTCGCATCGATTGTTCTCTCTTCCCTCGGTCCCAGAGGCTGCCTCTTCAAGAACATGTGCACACCCTCCGCTTTAGCCTTCTGCTTCTTCCCTGCGTTGTCCTTAACCCGGTTGATGAATTCTTCTCGTGAGCGGGAAAGGGAGACATGCTCGATGCGAACGTTGACTCGCTTCTCAATGTACCGGTTGCCAACTCGCTTGTATATTATGACCCCAACTGCGGATTTGGTGACATTGTAGATGACGCCGGTTTTGCCGTGGTAAACCTTGTGGGGCATGCTGTGGTACTGATCAGCAAAATCGTAATTGATTGTTGAAGGTGGAAGGGAATACGAACCCTTTTTGAACGGCTCCGTTGGCTTTGACATCAACGATGTCCCCGACTCTGAAGACGGGTTAATCCACCTGCAGTAATTCTGACTCGAATGCAAAGACCTACTTGTATTGTCTCAGGTATGTTGAGAGCTTTATCATACCCTTCTTCTTGAAGTCGCGCGAGAAGGCATACTGTAGCCCCGGTCAGTTTTGAGTCCACGGCTTAAGAGCAGAGTAGAGCTGATGAATGCCAGTTTTTATAAAGCTGTCTAGCACTACTCTTGAGGTTTTTCACATACCCGAGTACCGGCACGGAGACCAGCTGAGTGACCCATGGTGTCTTATGGATCGTTTGTTGAGCTGGACTTGAGTTTGTCGTCGTGCTGCTATTCTTGTTCTTCTGAGGTAAAGGGCAAAGTTCGTGGTGGGCTCGCTTAGGGCCTTAGCAGCGCGCTAAACTACCCGCTCCCTTTCCCACATTGAAGTCGACATTCTCGCCTACTTGCCAAAGGTCATCACCACAATCATGGCACCACGCTCGTACAGCAAGACCTACAAGGTACCACGTCGTCGTAAGTAGTTTCCGAAATTGAGACCTTGCTTCCAGGGACTGACCACGTCCATAGCTTTCGAGGCTGCTCGTCTGTCAGTATTTCCCGGCCACTGAAGCAAGAGCTTGCTCTGTTCATGTCGATGGAATTAAATTGACTCCTATCGCAGGGACTCTGAGCTCAAGATCGTCGGCGAATATGGTCTTCGTAACAAACGTGAGGTTTGGCGCGTCATGCTCACCCTCTCCAAGATCCGTCGTGCTGCCCGGTACTTCTCTATTTTCCACACTCCTTGCTCGCAACGCATGCTCACCCATGAACTATCACACAGTCAACTCCTGACCATGGAAGAGAAAGACCCAAAGCGTCTTTTCGAGGGAAACGCCTTGATTCGCCGTCTCGTCCGTGTGGGTGTGCTTGATGAATCCCGCATGAAGCTCGACTACGTGCTTGCGCTCAAGGTGGAGGACTTCTTGGAGCGGCGGCTCCAGACTTGTGTTTACAAGCTCGGATTGGCGAAGAGCATTCATCATGCTAGGGTCTTGATTAGGCAGAGGCACATTCGGTATGTCTTATGTCTTGTGACGCGCGATGTCGACAAAACTGATCCTGGGTGTCTTCTTGTAGTGTTGGAAAGCAGATCGTCAACGTCCCATCTTTCGTCGTTCGTCTCGACTCCCAGAAGCATATTGATTTTGCTCTGACCTCGCCATTTGGTGGTGGGCGTCCTGGACGTGTGAGGAGGAAGAAGGCTAAGGCTGCGGAGAAGAAGGATGAGGGTGATGCTGGTGAGGAGGAAGAGGAGTGAGCGGGGCCTACTATATGCCAGACGCTATCTTCTGGCTACAGGCATTGTCAAAGCACGGCAAAAATCTCTAAGCAATTGCCTAGCTCACGTGTGAGCGTAGACGAATCGATTAAATCAAGACATGTTTGCAAAAAGACCGTTTATTGGTATCATCTACATCCCTAGGCTATCCCCGAGCTCCGTATGGACTATGCTTGGCCACAATTCCGACGCAATTGAAGGATCCATGTTCGACACTAATTCAGGAGCTCGTCTGTGCCCAAAAACTTTGCCATAGGATCATCTGTCATTGCTCTGGACCTTTTGTAAGCCTCGAGATCTTCCTCACTGACACCACCCTTCATTTCCGTCAACGTCCTTTTCTTTGCCACCGCCTCTGATTTCCCGTCCATTTTCTCGTTCTCAACTGGCGCGTCCATTTCTCTAGTCTGTATACCATGGCCTTCGGCTAATCCAACTGACCTCATGGACGGCACATCTTCAAGCTCTCCACCATTCCGGATCTTGTTGGCTTCTTCGAAGGCTAGCTTGCCCTCCTCGCCCGTGCAATAACTGTTCTTTGTTGTAGAATGGCAGCAGGCGTAGCCCCATTGGAAATTGGACCACCAGCTTCCCCATACCGAACTATGGTTGTTAAGATACACATCCTCAGGATATTTTGATTTCGCGTCCACTTTCGGTGCTCCTTTGATCGCCCCTGTCTCATCGTATTCCACATATCGTTCATTCTCGACAACGGCCGTATCTCGAAGTTGTGACGGTTGCAAGTGCTGCTCACCGCCATACTTCTCCACCAGCGTTTTTCGTTGCGCCTCCCGTTTAGAGTCGTTCTCTTCCTTTTCCTTTCTTCGAAAATATTCGCCTGAAGTAGGGTTGGCTTGGAGATGTGTTTTATTCTTGTCTCCTCGCTCTTGTGACTCCCATGCGTATTTCTGCGCCCTCTCAAATTCTGCCGCATCCCCTGACGCTCGCATGAGGTTATCTTCTGCAACCAAAGCGGCGGCTTGGTCGGCTTGAGCGCCCATATCTACCATCGATCTTGTCTTGGGGTCGTACTTAGCAGAATCCAGGTCCAAATTAAGCAAATATTTGGCTGTGTCCTCGCGTATTCGTAGGTTTCTGGTAGCAGTGCTCTGCTGCCGCCCCATATCAGACTCCTCGGCATATCTCGCCTCCTCTTCCTCACCCTCTAGTCTCTGTTCACCATCCTCAGTCAGCAGCTTCTGCCTATCCGACTCCGCCTCCCCACCTTTCAGCCTTTTTTTTAGATGCTCCAACTCCTCCCATTCCTCGGTCACACTTCGGTACTGTTCCGCATCATATCCATTCCACCGATCTCTCTTCGCATCCCAGCCCAACTCCACATCCTGCACTACTTCATCGGCTTGAATGTCTTTGCCTGTCCACCGAGCACCCTTCGCCCTTGGCCTGCTCAGGCATTCTTTGGTCTTATGTGTCAAGGCACCACAGTTCTCACAAGCGCCTTTGCGGAACTTTGTAGCTGCAGGACCAAGTCGCTTTCCCCGATCATACCATTTTGACTGGTCAGGTATCGAGGTCTGGAGACGTTGATGCTCGAGGTAGTCGTTTTCGCTGTCCGCGGATTCAAGGTAGAAAGGCTTTTTGGAGATGAAGGAGGGAATGTACTCGTTCTGCTCTTTTTTCGCGGGTTCTGCGGGTTTCCTGGACATGATGACGATGATGTGAAGTGGTTTGAGAAAGTGCGACGGTCTTCGAGTGGATGAGTGAAAAGATGTCTTGCAGTAGTTGTGAGAACAAAATAAACTGACGAGGTTTCGCGGAAGGTAGCTACCTTAGCTTCGATACGTCCGTAGGGCTGAGGTGATGCATGTGCTCTCGGCGTTTCGCGACGGCATGTGCATAAGATATTCGCGTCGTCAAGGTTCTTCCATCTGGGTCGTTCCTTATCCAATAATGGTAGTTTGATGCTAGGATTTTGGTAACTACCGTCCGCACGGTCGCTCCATCATGCGCTCGGATCCGCACTGTCACTGCTCCCCTACTCAAAACATTCAATGGACCTCTTTCGCGTTAGACTAAACTGCGTTGACCACTACCAAGCAAGTCCTACTGCGTTCGATCCCCAACTTCCTGTCGTCCATGGCTCCAACCAGCAGAGGGCCGTTCCCAAGGTCCCTGTCATCAGGGTTTTCGGTGCCACCGAAACAGGACAGAAGGTATGCGCCCATGTTCATGGCGCGTTGCCGTACCTCTACGTCAGATACGATGGGAGTCTGATACAGCAAGATGGTAAGACCCACTTCTAATCCCAGTCGCGGATCTTTCTTATACGCCTGCAGTCGCCACATACATTCGTCAACTCAATCTATCCATCGACCATGCCCTTGCAGTCAGCTACCGCCGCAATATGTACGAGGGAAAAACCGCCTTCGTTGGGCACATCACTCTCGTCAAGGGTGTCCCATTTTACGGTTACAATGTCGGCTATAAGTTCTTTCTCAAAATCTACATGCTGAACCCACTCCACATGACTCGCCTGGCAGATCTTTTGCGACAAGGTACGATTATGAAGAAGGTCATCCAACCCTACGAAAGCCACATGCAGTACCTGCTACAATGGATGTGCGACTACAACCTTTATGGGTGCGCGTACATAAACTGCAGCCAAGTGAAGTTCCGAAGCCCAGTGCCAGACTATTTAGACATGAACAGCACTACTCACCAATGGCACAATCGGGCAATCCCTCCTTCTCTAATTTCGGACAACGAGATAATCTCGCGGCAAAGCCACTGCTCTATTGAAGTTGATATCTGCGTACAGCACATTCTCAACCGACTTGACATCAAATCGCGGCCTATACATCATGACTTCACTGAGCTTAAGAATCCAATTGCGACAGACGAAAAGCTAGTTCAAAGCATGGCAGGTCTCTGGCGCGATGAGACTAGGAGGAGAAAAGCCAGGATGGGGCAGACGAATCCAGGAAGCAGCCCATTTCCGCCAGAAGTATTGGTGTCTGTTTCAGCGGATCCGAGAAATATCCAGGCAGGTGGATGGATCCATGAGAAGGAGTATATGGAAAAGATCAAACTCATCATCCAGGACGAGAGGCAGAAGAGTGATGGCAGGAGAATTGAATTTGATGGATTTGTCGAAGATCAAAGCCTTGAGAAAAAGGTGAAGACATCGCTGGACAGCGTAGAAGACCTTTTTCCGGAGAACCTGGCGCATCTAATGCTTTCTCGGTTGGCATCTCAAGCTGCCGTGGATACAACACAGGAGGCGGTTGCCGATATGCCAGAGGTAGACGAAAGCCGGCTTCTCTCTTTCGAGGAGGATGAATTCCCGGATGAGTCGGACGAAGACTTAGCGCGAGACCTGAGAATGTCGCAGAAGAAGTATGGGCAGCGAACAGATGATGCTATGGAGCAATTCGCGAACCAGGGCATGAACGAGCTAATGTACGACAACGAAGGCAGGCTTGAAGATGGTGCGTCCACTACCAATGCCACGAAAGTTCCCAGATCAGCTCCATTTGCCAAGGGGCAAGACATTACAAGCTCTGCTGAGTTTGAAAAGATGGGAATTAGAAGTGCGGGTAACTATGACCACGCTGAAGAGGACGCTTTTGAAGTCCCTTTGGAATTTGCAAGCGACATTAGTGCTGAACGAGCGAAGGACTCGACAAAAGATAATCTGCATGACAGAAAGAGACGTAAGCTCCCTAACGGCGATCTCCTTACAGTCGCAGATGTCCACCATCACCAGACCAAAGACAGCAGTCGAGAAGGCCATAATGTTTCTGCGAACGGTTCATTGGAATTGCGAGGTAAGGCTGATCTTGATCAGTCGGTGGCGTTCCTGTCCTCCGAGGGGCCAGATGGAATGCTTCACCCGCGTGAAAATAGCCAGAGAAAGCGGAAAATGCTGCCATCTTCCCAGGAAGGAATCATCTCCATGACCGGAAACAAGACCCTCTCGTTTCAAGTCGTCAAAGATCCGTATGATCTAAACACCATCAAAAAGCTCAGTCAAACCAATACCTCAGATATTAAAGGCTCGCAGAAATCAAAAACCAGCTCGATGTCTTGTCCACCGTCTAGCGAGCCAAGCTCAAGCGCATTCAGTGCACCAAGGCTTCAATCGCCGCGATCTTTGGCGTCACCGAGGAAAGTGTCATCCCAGGTGTCCGAATGCTCCTCGAAATTTCATCAAGCTTTCGATATCGGACTACGAAAGGAAATACTGTTACTAATTCATGAACCGCCTCCCGCTTCCGAGATCTTGCTGGAAATGCGAAACGAAAGGCTTCCGTCAATCATCTATCAGAACGCTTACTATAGTAACGAAAAGGATGTGCCTGAGCGTACCAAAGAGTACGCAGGAAAGGAATTCAAGCTTGAGAGTGGAACGGTTCCATTCCTGGCAAATTTCGATCCTACAGGGACGTCGCCAGCAAGTCGAGGAGAGAAACTTAGCGTCGTTGTAGAGAAGACTGATGAGGAGCGACTATATCGAAAACGAAGAATGGCATGTGGACTTCGAACCTGGGAAATGGAAGAAATGCCTCCCACAAGACAGGAAGTCCAAGCTTGGATAGATAAGCAGGGCGAGGAAATATCGGGGCCTCTGGATAAGGCGACTGCCAACGACGGAATCCCGTCGACGAAGGTGGATATCTCGCAGATCGACGGTGCTACTCAAAAGAACAAGCACGGGTTCAAATATTCACAAAAGCAGAAATCGACCAGTGTACAACACGAAACTCAGTATATGAGCGTCATGAGTCTTGAAATTCACGTCAGTACTCGTGGGATTCTAGTGCCTAATCCCGAGCAGGATGAAATTGGGTGCGTTTTCTGGTGTCTCCAGTCCGATGAAGAGGATCTAGTGGTCAACGGCATCAATGAAGGGACACACGTGGGAGTTTTGGCCCTGTCGGATAGCGGAGGGTTGGCCCATAGAATCTCCCAGCACACTGGCGTGGAGGTGGAAGAGGAGACTTCTGAACTTGAGTTGATCAACCGCATGGTGGATATCGTTCGGGGCTATGACCCTGACATCCTAACCGGCTACGAGGTGCACAGTGGGTCCTGGGGATATATGATAGAACGAGCTCGATGCAAATACGACTATAATCTGTGCGACGAATTGTCAAGAATGAAATCCCAGTCGCACGGTCGATTTGGCAAAGAGGACGATCGCTGGGGTTTCAATCACACTTCCACCATTAGAGTCACAGGAAGGCATATGATCAACGTTTGGCGCGCAATGAGAGGAGAGCTGAATCTGCTGCAGTATACGATGGAGAACGTCGTTTTTCAGCTCTGTCATCGCCGTATACCGCATTATTCTTTCCAAGACCTGACAGTCTGGTACAAAAGTGGCAAACCAAAGGACCTCGCTAAAGTTGTGGATTACTATATCTCCCGTGTCCAGCTAGACCTAGAGATCTTGGAACAGAATGAGCTTATTCCAAGGACCAGTGAGCAAGCGCGATTGCTGGGGGTGGATTTCTTTTCAGTGTTTTCGCGAGGATCTCAATTCAAGGTCGAATCACTCATGTTTCGAATTGCCAAGCCAGAGAATTTCTTGCTGCCGTCACCGAGTCGAAAGCAAGTCGGCCAGCAGAACGCCTTGGAATGTCTGCCTTTGGTGATGGAGCCTCAAAGCGCCTTTTACAACAGCCCACTGCTGGTGCTTGACTTTCAATCTCTGTATCCGAGCGTGATGATTGCATACAATTACTGCTACTCCACGTTCTTAGGAAGGGTGGTTAGCTGGCGTGGTCAAAACAAGATGGGTTTTACAGACTATCATAGAGAGCCAAGGCTCTTGGAGCTTTTCAAAGACCAAATCAACATCGCGCCAAACGGTATGATGTATGCCAAACCAGATCTTCGCAAGTCTCTCCTCGCAAAGATGCTCGGCGAGATCCTGGAGACTCGAGTCATGGTCAAAAGCGGGATGAAGGTCGATAGGGATGACAAGACTCTGCAGAGGCTACTCAACAACAGACAGCTCGCATTGAAGCTCATTGCCAATGTCACTTACGGTTACACCTCTGCCTCCTTCTCTGGGCGCATGCCATGCTCAGAGATTGCCGACAGCATTGTCCAGACAGGTCGTGAGACATTGGAGAAAGCCATTGCATTGATACACTCGGTGGAAAGGTGGGGAGCCGAGGTGGTGTACGGTGACACTGACAGTCTCTTCGTCTATCTCAAGGGCCGCACCAAAGGCGAGGCGTTTGACATCGGCAGAGAGATCGCCAAGACCATTACGGACATGAATCCTAGACCGATTAAATTAAAATTCGAAAAAGTGTATTTTCCATGCGTGTTACTCGCAAAGAAGCGATATGTAGGTCTCAAATACGAGAGCAAGGATCAAATGGTGCCAGACTTTGATGCTAAGGGTATTGAGACCGTGCGCCGAGACGGAACACCAGCTGAGCAGAAGATCGAAGAGAAAGCATTGAAGATTCTGTTCCGCTCGGCGGATTTGAGCCAGGTCAAAAGCTACTTCCAGCGACAGTGCGCGAAGATCATGAAAGGAAAAGTGTCCATCCAAGACTTCTGTTTCGCGAAAGAGGTCAAGCTTGGTACGTACAGCGACAAGGGTCTGCCGCCTCCAGGAGCACTCATTAGCACCAGGAGGATGTTAGAGGACCCTCGTGCGGAACCGCAATACGGAGAGCGTGTTCCCTACGTCGTGATTACAGGAGCCCCAGGGGCTAGGCTGATCGATCGATGCGTATCTCCGAACGTGCTATTGCACAACGATAATAATGAATTGGATGCAGAATACTACATTTTGAAGAATCTTGTCCCACCTCTTGAACGCATCTTCAACCTCGTTGGAGCGAACGTACGACAGTGGTACGACGAAATGCCCAAATTTCAGCGAGTGCGCCGCATAGAAGCAGGGGCAACCACAGGAGGAAAGGATTTGGTCATGTCGAAGAAGACACTAGAATCTTACATGAAATCTTCTACCTGCATCGTCTGTCATGCGAAGCTCGAAGAAGAAATGGCGATCTGCGCCAGATGCATGCAACATGCCGACAGCTCTCTTATGACATTGCACTCGCGGCTCAACAAAGCAGAGAGGAAGGCTGTCAACCTGGAGAACGTGTGTCGCTCTTGTGCGAGTCTGGCTTGGGGCGAGGAGGTGAAATGTGACAGCAAGGATTGTCCTGTCTTCTATACCCGGACGAGGCATATGGCAGGTCTACGAAGTTCGAAAATAATGGCGGAACCGGTGATGGGGATCTTGGAGGAGCTTGAGGCTGGCGATTTGGATTGGTAACTCGCATTGGATCTGGCGATTGCATTGAAGGCGTACGCATTATACCCCATGGAAAGCATTGCAATGGCGTTACAGTCTAGAGATCTAGAGTGTATTATGTATATCGAGGTAGATAATTGATTATGCATTATATGTTTTCGAGGAAGACTTTGAATTTGAACGAGGCACCGAGCCGTGCGTCATCTTTATAGATCCTTAGATCCTAAACCTACAATTCTGAGAAGGTCAGATCCTCACATATAGAACATAACCGCTTCCACTCAAGTAAAGGTTCGGAACTGACCGAAGCACCCAAGTGTGGGCAAAGCCCACAAGTTCGTCTCCGAATTTGACAACGAAAAGTCGCGTCAAAGCCAAACCTGACACCTTGCATACCCAAACCATAAGCACGATGAGTGTGATACTTTTGCACCTCAAAGAGCTGCCCCCGTCGTGATGGGCATCTCTATTGCTTTCATACTAATCTATCTACTCGGTGGTCTAACCTTGCTTCCTATTCTTCTCGCCATTGTTCTTCTGCATGTGTACCTCACGTTCCCCGTACGAAATCTGTCCTCGGTCTCGTCTGACACCGCTTCGGACTCCCTCCGTGATGGCAAAGATGACGGACGAAATCTCAAATCCCGTGCGAGTATCGCAGATATCGCAGAGAAGTTCAAACGCGCACATGAGCCCGATGTTGCAGCTGGCTATTTCGCCGTGTGCCGCGAATACGTACCCGGAGGTATCAATGGCAAACCACCAGAGAGGACGACCCCGGCTGGGGCGGTAATAACTACAGAAAGCCCTAGCGTGTACCAGAGCATGTACAGAAGCATATTTGACCGGAAGCAAGGCCCAAGTCTGGATTCTGGGAAAGGCAACGGTAAAACCGTCAAGCGGGCAAGGAATGTCTTCTTTGTCGTTCTACGGCACGGACATTTAATGCTCTACGAAGACTCAGAACAGCTGGAGGTGAAACATGTAATATCACTGGAACTTCACGACGTCAGCATCTACGGTGGAGGAGACGAAATTCCGGAAGGAGAACTGTGGATCAAGAGAAATGCTATACGGTTGACGAGAAAATCTGGGTTTGAAGATCCAGCTTCTGCGTCCAAGCCTTTCTACCTGTTCTCCGAGAACTGCTCAGACAAAGAAGATTTCTATTTTGCGCTATTGCAGAATCAGGATGTCGAGCCAAATGCGCCTGATAATCCGCCAAGGCCACAGCAGTACGAGACCAAGCACATCATCGGGCTTGTGCAGAGCTTGCATTCGTCGGAAGAGCAGTTGCAGACGAGGTGGATCAATGGGCTTGCGGGTAGACTCTTCCTTGCCCTTTACAAAACCCAGGTCATCGAGGAACTCATACGCAAAAAGATCACTAAGAAGATTGCACGGGTGAAGAAGCCTGCCTTCCTCTCCGGTCTCGTACTTCGAAAAATTGAGATGGGGGAGAGTGCACCCCAGATCACCAATCCGCGACTCAATGACCTCACGATCAACGGCGACTGCTGTGCTGAGGCAGACTTCAAGTACAACGGCAACTTCCGCCTAGAGATCGCAGCTACAGCTCGCATAGACCTTGGGGCGCGATTCAAAGCTCGAGAGGTCAACCTAGTGCTGGCAGTCGTTGTTAAAAAACTGAACGGTCATGTCTTGGTGAAGTTCAAACCACCTCCAAGTAATCGTGTCTGGATCTCCTTTGAGACAATGCCTGATATGGAGATGACCATCGAGCCGATTGTCAGTTCTCGACAGATCACGTATGGCATTATTTTACGAGCGATCGAGAGCAGGATTAGGGAGGTTATGGCCGAGACCATAGTCATGCCGCACTGGGACGATAGCCCATTTACAGACACTAGACAACAAAAATTCCGAGGAGGCATCTGGGCGGACCAAGGGACGACTGGTGGAATGCCAACTGAACATACCAAAATTCCAGACGAAGCACCGGAAGACGATGCCGAGCTCGAAGAAGCTGCTCCAGTCCCCCACCGTACGAAAGATGAAAGGACCTTGAGCATGCCGGTCTCGTTCGATTCCTTTGCCTCAAATCCAATTTCAAAAGCAGCAGCAGGTTCCAAACCAAGCTTCGATGGGACTGCTAAAGATAGCTCTCCAGAGCCACCGCCACCACCCAAAGCGCTCAGATCGCGCTCGTTTGCATCAGCTGCCAACCCACTCCTGAGCATGGACAACGCAAATTTTGACTCTGTTCAGCCGATGAAGAACATCAAACAGCAACAAGATGCGACTAGTGCAATGATGGCGATCTCGAACCGCTCGCGCCCCATATCGCCAACCGAGATTTCTATGGGAGCAGCCCCAGGCCCATCTACGTTGTGGGAGAACAGCCAAAAAACCAGTAGTAGATCCTCTACGTTTTCTGACTTCACTGGCACACCTGAGCAGAACCCTCCACAAGATGCGTATTCATTTAGCCCCAGCCAAACTTCTTTGCCTGCAACTCCCACGAGTACAAGCTCACGATCAACGAAGTCTACCTTTGGAAATGATATGCCACAGCCTAGATCATTGCAAGCAGACATCCGCACGCCAGTATCGTCAGAGAAAAGACAATCAATAGTAGCCCTTGGCGCGGCGACTGCAGCCGCCAAGAAATGGGGTTGGGGGGTACTAAGCAGAAACATGGATCAGAAAAATCAGCAGGCTCCTGATCCAGATCGCGCTGGAACTCCCAAACATCCCATCGGGCGAGGTCGCCCTTTACCTCCACCCGGCCAGCCCTTACCATTCCCTGAAGGGCCTCGCGCGAAGACGACGCCGGCCACGACCCCCAAAAGAAAGCCTGTTCCAAAAGCAGACCTACCTCAAAGACGTCAAGATGAGGCGAAGGCACGTCCAGTCCTCCCGCCAGCACTTCCGGCCCGCAAAAGGCAAGGGTCAGCACACATTGACCATGAAAGCGATGGAGGGCTCTTGGTTGTCAAAGCCCCGCCCGAATCTGAGCCCTCGAGCCCAACCGACGACAAGCGGGATGAATACATGAGTGACGTTAGGGTTGAACCTGCAAACGACAAGGAGGAGTCTACAACTAGCTTACTGGATGGCATTGCGCCAGGCGTGGGGGGCGATAGCCCAGAACGAGGACGGAGCTCGACTTTCATTCAAGACTCGCACGCGGAGTATGAGAACTCTCATTCTAGTTGGCAGTCGGCGCAAGAGGAAGAAGCGAGATCAAAGAGCATGTGGCTGGATACCCATGAGCATTCGTGATTACATGCATTAGCGGGTATGGGGCGTTGTCGACATGCAAGATGTCAGGGCATTAGAGCGATGGGTTGACTTTGAGACTCAATTAAACGCATGATAACTACTGTAATAAAGTCACGAGTATGTACGTGAATGCAAACGACGGAATTGTATGCGCAAGCAATGAAGTGAGCTGGGGGTAAAACCGAAACCCCGTCTTTCGGTTCTTATGTTACCGTCTCCGACATTACAGCTACAGATCGTAGTCTTAGGAAGGTAGCCGAGTGGATAGTTATGGGGGGTTGACTCAAATATTGATATCTTTGACCTAGATTCTACCTGCCAATAGAATATCGCAGTTAAGATATCGTAAGATCGAAGAATATCGTAGAGTGAGTCTGTATACTTAACAGGAGACAGCTTATCGATCTTCTGTATGCCAAGCCATAAGGCTGACGACGATGACGGAGAAGTTTGAGCATACTCTACGGATCCTGGTGCTACAGATTTCTGCCTGAATAGAGATACGTACTGCCCTCGAATTTCTTAAAAATAGCTCTTCGATACCTGCTTTTAGATACAAATCTCCTTCTCCTCCCATCCATCTTTCCATCCTCATGTGGGTTGTCTAGTAAAACAGTATCTACTACCACCATCGTGCTTTCCCATTGGCCATGTCTTATGGCTACGGGGGGTCAAGCTCACGCAATGTCGACTTGGGAAAGTAAGACAGCACCAAATACCCCCTATTCCATGCTGTCATTGTCGCCGAAACAGGCATCAGATGTCATGGATATTAATTCTTTCTCTAGATCAGAGACCGACCTCGCAATCAACATCCGCAAAGCAACAAGCATAGGTCAGTTATCACGTTGTGATTGCCTCGTGCTGGAGCTAGAGGTATTCTAATATCTGTTTGTCTGTCTAGAAGAGACTGCACCCAAACGTACATCTTTCAACGAGCATGCGCCTGAAGAGCTTCTTGTGCTCACGGTATCCAGGCAAACACGTCCGAGCATGCATCGTCTACACATGGGACCACAAGTCATCCCAGTCCTTCTGGGCGGGCATGAAAGTGTGCGTCTACAAGCTCCGGGCCATATTCCCTGCCCAAAAACAATTATCGGAGCTCGTTAATGCTAATGACAACGCTTTTCCGCTACAGGCAACCCATCCTCGCCGACGAAGTTCAGACGTTCAAAGCTTTGATTACCGTACATAAAGTCCTCCAAGAAGGGCACCCGATTGCTGTCAAGGAAGCGCAGGCGAACATACATTGGCTAGAGAGTCTAACGAGAGGTGTCACAGGAGAAGGACTTCGAGGTATGGTCCCTTATTGCGCGCGAGAGGGACTCCGGGCACTTTCGGGAGGCAGTGAAGGCTCAGGGTCAGAAGGGCAGAGTTTTGACGGTCGAGACAGGATATGGACCTTTGCTACGAGATTATGTTTACTTCCTCTTAGCCAAATTAGCGTTTCACAGGCAGCATCCCGAATTCAATGGTTTGGCTCCTCTTCACAATGTGCGCATGACAGCAGCTAAGAAGCCTCTCAGGACTTTTTGAGTACGAGGAGTACATTAGCCTGAAGTCGATCAATGACCCCAACGAAGGGTAGCGTACCTCAGCAATTGGTTCTTCACTGTCTGCTAACCCGCTTTGTAGATACGAGACCATCACAGATCTGATGACTCTTCAAGATCAGATTGATACCTTCCAGAAACTCGTCTTTGCCCATTTCAGAGGTGGTGCCAATAACGAATGCAGAATTTCAGCGCTGGTTCCTTTGGTGCAAGAAAGTTATGGCATCTACAAATTCGTCACAAGCATGCTGCGAGCAATGCACACTAGTTCGTATCCCACTTTCGTCTAGGTTGGACAAAAACTGACTGAACGCGCATAGCTACCGGAGATGACGAGGTCCTGGAACCCTTGCGATCGAGATATGATGCACAGCATCACCGCCTTTTAAAATTCTACTACGAATGCTCAAATCTTCGGTATTTGACTAGCCTGATCCAAGTACCCAAACTACCGCAGGAACCGCCTAGTCTCTTCGGCGAAGATGAGGATCGGCCAGCTTTACCACGCCGGCCAACGAGAGAGGTAGAGAAGAAAGAAGAGCCAGCCCCCCCAAGGTCGCCTCCTCCTGGTAATGCTCCGGACCCCGAACCAATCAATGAGTTTTGGAAAAACGAACACCGAAGGCAGCAAGAGGAATACGATGCTGAGCAACGACGATTACAGGATCAATGGAATCAACAACAGTATCAGCAACAATTGGCGCAGCAACAAGCAGAACGTGATTTTGAAGAGCAGCGACGGTTGCAAGAAGAGCAGCAACGGCTCGCTCAAGAGCAGCTAATGAGAGAACAATATCAAGCGCAGACGCATGGTCGAATGGCTGAGTTAGAACAGCAAAATCTCAAGGCTCGTGCTCAATACCAACAAGATCAGTTGATGCTGGAACAGTACGATCGTAGGATGAAGGATCTGGAGAACCAGCTAAATCAGCTGAACAACAACTTTAACCAGCAAAACTCTTCGAAAGATGAGCAGATTCGCTCGCTCCAAGAGCAAGTCAACACGTGGAGAACAAAGTACGAAGCGCTTGCCAAATTATACTCCCAATTACGGCACGAGCATCTCGAGCTACTGCAGAAGTTCAAAAGTGTCCAACTCAAAGCGGCGTCAGCGCAAGAAGCGATCGACAAAAGGGAGAAACTAGAGCGCGAGATTAAGACCAAGAATCTTGAGCTAGCAGATATGATCCGAGAAAGAGACAGAGCTCTTCACGAGAAGGACCGAGTCACAGGGGGTAACAGAGAGGAGGTCGAAAAGCTTAAACGCGAGCTTCGATTTGCTCTCGAGAAGGCAGACAATGCGGAGCGTGCCAAAGGCTCCGAGCTGTCTTCGATGCTGGCGAAGTACAATCGGGAAATGGCTGACCTTGAGGAAGCTTTGCGGGTAGAGCTCTCTACTGTGAGCTATGCGAGAACTTGCTAACGTCGTAATAGAATAAGACTCGATCTCTTGACGATGTTCACTCAAAGTATGGAGAGCGTGACGGGGACCTCGAGCGGAGCCTTCGCGAGAAAGAAGAGGAGCTCGAAATATACAAGTCCGGCATGGACCAAACTCTGCTTGAGCTCAACGAGCTGAGGATGGTATGTTCTTAGAAGACTAACCAGTGAACTCACTAATGATTTTAGAATGGCGGAGATACGGACAAAGCTCTTGATGAACAAATTGACCAGGTGCTTTTGGGCAATATTCAGAAGATCAACGATATTATCGACTCTGTGCTACAAAGTGGCGTTCAGCGTGTGGATGACGCTCTCTATGAGCTCGACTCCTCAATGCAAGCAGGAAACCAAAATGCCTCGGCCCCATACGTCCTGTCTCAAATCGAGAAAGCGTCCGCCAGTGCTACTGAATTCTCAACAGCATTCAACAATTTCATCGCTGATGGGCCGAATAGCCCTCATGCCGACATTATCCGCACTGTCAGCGTCTTTGCCGGCTCGATAGCAGACGTGCTTAGCAATACGAAAGGGCTCACCCGTTTTGCTACTGAGGAGAAGAAAGCCGATCAGCTCACAAATGCTGGCCGCCAGTCTGCCCAGTCTACAGTGAAATTTTTCCGTGCTCTCCAGTCATTCCGTTTGGAAGGCTTAGAAGCTACCCAGAGGACCGACGTCGTTATCAACAACAACCATGAAGTTCTGATGAACCTTCAAAAGCTCTCTAAGCTTGCAGACGCTTTCGCTCCTAACTCCGGGAAAATCACAAACGCAAAGGGCGACCTTGGAGATCTAGTAGACACTGAGTTGACGAATGCCGCGAAGGCTATTGATGCCGCTGCAGAACGTTTGAACAAGCTGATGAACAAGCCCAGAGAAGGCTACAGCACTTACGAGCTCCGAATCCACGATAGCATCCTCCAGGCTGCGATAGCCGTTACGAACGCCATCGCTCAGCTAATCAAAGCCGCCACTGCTTCCCAGCAAGAAATTGTCAAAGAAGGGCGTGGCTCCTCTTCCCGAACAGCTTTCTACAAAAAGAATAACCGATGGACGGAGGGGCTCATCAGCGCCGCGAAGGCGGTTGCTTCTTCCACCAATACACTCATCGAGACGGCGGATGGTGTTATTAGCAACCGAAACAGCCCAGAGCAGCTCATTGTCGCCAGTAACGACGTGGCAGCTTCTACTGCACAGCTCGTGGCGGCAAGTCGAGTTAAGGCGAATTTCGGCAGCAGGACGCAGGATCGACTTGAAGAAGCCAGCAAGGCAGTCGGCAGAGCATGTAGAAGTTTGGTCAAACAGGTGCAAGACATCATTAGTCAAAGAAACAGGGAAGAGGGAGAAGAAGTGGACTATGCGGCATTGAGTGGACATGAGTTCAAGGTCAGAGAGATGGAACAGCAGGTTAGTGACCCCAAGTCCGGCTTCGATTGGGCTTTGTTGGCGACAATGGTTTGGAGGTAGCTATTTACTGACATGATCTGTGGCTTAGGTTGAGATTCTGCAACTGGAGAACAATCTCGCACAGGCTAGACAGAGACTGGGCGAGATGAGAAAGATATCGTACCAGGAGGACTAGGTGTGGGAGAGGCACGGTTGGTAGCAGGCAAAGCCGGAGCACAGAGACACAAATGCTTGCATGTACTATATGCTTAGTAGGCCTTTTGTAGGATAGCAAAAGAGACGGAATTGTATCTTCCCTAGACTCAATACGGTCCCTGTTTTGCTGGAAGATGTATGTGCCTGGTATGTCCTCGCAGAGTATGAGCTTTGCTGCATGCTGTGCTACGTCTATGCAAACCGTGAAGCTCTCGCCTTGTCCTTAATGTAGTACTCCCAGTTTGGAATGATTGGCTTGCATAAGCGTATTCGGACATCTAATAGCGCTCTTAAATTTGCAACAGCATCATCAGGCACGATTCCTCCCAACCGACAAGAGGAAGAGAACATGCCACCCAGCAGCTCCTGTGCGCTTCGCTAATTTCCACTGCCGATGGTTCGTCTGGAAATATAAGGACAAGGTCGTAGGATGGCGAGGAGATCTTAGGACATACTGACTGCTTGGCTCGGAGTATATCACCACCATTGACGCCATTCTTTATGTCAAGCTACACAGTAAGAATATTTCATCACGGGTAGCTCTTGATATCTGGACCTTCAGTCCTTGCATCGGTTTGCATGAATGATGCTCGGTATGTAGGCGTTGGCTCGTCCGGAGAACGTCTTGGGAGCTATCTATTCGATAATCTGTTCAGGTTCAGCGAGCGACGGCATCGACAGCGGAGGCCCAACTCGTATCGATGCCGGCATTTCTCGGACGATAGGATCCCGGGCTCAAAGCTCTGCCAGTCTCTCCAGGCCAGAGATTGAACGTGCTTTCGTCACAACGGGTTTTTTGGCTTACCTCCACAGATATTAGCATGCCATGAAAGGATTTGGATTAGATGGAAGACTGGCATCGTCTCGGGGCGCGGGCTATCATGGTAGTAGGGAGGAGTAGCAGCAGGAGAACTGGGTTTTCTGGAGAGCCGTAAGTGGCCATAAGGTTAAGGTTCGCGTAAGCTGGTCAGATCTTAATTCAGGAGCAGGGTTCGCGTTGAAGGAGGCACAGCAGAGATGCTGGGATTGCTGGCATGAGATAAGTGCAACTTGGATGGGTCACGTTCTGGGATAGAGCACAGAAAAGGCCACTCTTGTATATTTTAACATTCTAGCTTGAGAGAGCAGCTGCAAACTGCAGAATAGGAAAAGAAGAAGGGGCTAGGAGGTGAAAGGGATAAGCAGGCCAGGCGTACTTTCCGTGCTACTACCTAGACTTGCTGTCCCTAGAAATTCGAATGATAAAATGATAGAATGATAGAATGGTGTAGCATGCAAGAGGTTTGACGAGACGCTGCAAGCGCCCTGAGCCCTCTGGTGGATCTGAGCGTGGGCGGCAGGCATCGCCAAGAAAGCATCTTCTCGGAACTCTATCTTCACTACACTCTTCCTGCTAGAGAACTTGGATGGTATGTAAAGGCTTTTATTGGTATTCAATTCATCTGACGATGCCTCTCAACCAGTGTCCTATCGACAATCTAACTACAACCTTCTCCCTCGATTCGTGACCTCCATTTTGCTCAATGCCATGCAGTACTGCAACCATGTGTCCGAGGAGCCGGGTCCAGTATGGCATTGAGCCAGGAGTGCCTAGGGACAAGATTAGCCTTCGATCTACTTGATGGGGTTCAAGAGTACCTACAACGCTATCAAGCGGAGGCGTCGAAGTTGATGAACTCCTCCCAGTGGGCATCGCTCATGTCGAAGACATCGAATTGACTGCCCATGAAAGGATTGAATGTGGCCCCAGAATAGTCAGGATCGAACTCCGTGTTGAAGGGATACTCCCCCTTCAAGTGGAATGCAGAAGCCGATAAGCTTGAGGCGCCTGGGTCATTGGCAGAGGCATTGTTGCGGCTCTGAGTCTCGGTCATTTCGACATCGATGCTTGAGAGCGAGCCAGGACTGAGTTCATGAGGGTCATTAACTGAATCTGTCACAGTGGCTGTCATGACGACTGGGGTGTCTCCAGTTGGTGGCGCATTCTCGGTTGCCAGAGCAGTTGAGTCTTCTGGGGAGTCATCGTTGTCTTCCACCATGGACTCATCACGGCCAGCTTCGGTGGCATCGGTCGCTCCAGTTGGTGGCGCATTCTCGGTTGCCAGAGCAGTTGAGTCTTCTGGGGAGTCATCGTTGTCTTCCACCATGGACTCATCACGGCCAGCTTCGGTGGCATCGGTCGCTCCAGTTGGTGGCGCATTCTCGGTTGCCAGAGCAGTTGAGTCTTTTGGGGAGTCATCGTTGTCTTCCACCATGGACTCATCACGGCCAGCTTCGGTGGCATCGGTCGCTCCAGTTGGTGGCGCATTCTCGGTTGCCAGAGCAGTTGAGTCTTCTGGGGAGTCATCGTTGTCTTCCACCATGGACTCATCACGGCCAGCTTCGGTGGCATCGGTCGCCATGGCAGAGTTGCTCTCGTCGCCGTGATTGACTATATTCGTAGAGAGCTGTTCTTTTTCTTTGCTGGAGTCCTTGATGTTGGCGGTGGCCGCAGTGTCTGTTTCATGACTCTCAGTGTGACTGGTAGTAGAGTGCTGAGCATTGTTAGTCGGCTGCACTGAGGCTGCCATAGTCATAGCTGCCTCGTTGTCTGCCGATAGGACCTTTGAGAGATCGCCAGTGAAGTATCCCTCATCATAGCTGTTGCGAATCACGTCGTTGACAGATACGTTGGTGATGAACAGTTGCTCGTCGATTGAGTTCCCATTGCGACGCATGACTGTCTGTCCATCTCCATCGACAGCGACCTCCCAGCTAAGAGCCTCAAGGTATTGTGCAGGCTCGATGACTCCGATGAGCGGACCGTTGATTGCAAGAAACTTTTCCAAGGGTGCATTGGCTTTGCCTTGGCTGTTGCGGATTAGTGAGTACGATTTTGCGAGGATGGTCCATTTCGCCTTGAAGGGATCGTTTTGCCACAAGATAGTAAGGAAGCCGGATATTTCCTTTTGTTGAAAGTTCAAGAAGATTGTAGAATAATAGCCTAGAACCTTGTTAAAGATGACCATCAGGTTTGTGGATCCCTGATACTTACTACGATATGCAATCCAGGAGTTGAGGGGTCGTATAGCCTTAGTGACCGCCGCCTCAAGGACAAGGTCTTTCTTCTGGGTTTTGCCTTGTGCATTACGCTTTTGCTTCATGGCTGAAGGAGACTGATCAGCGTCCTGAAGGGCAGCAGCGATTTCAACAGGCGTCATCTTGCGCAGGGCAGCCTTCATGGCTGGTGTGAGGGACATACTTCGTTGTGAGGAGAGTAAGGTGAGATCGTGGTTGGCACGGTAGCGGCTGACTGTCAAAGCAATTAACAAGAATGATGAGTTTGAAAAGAGGGCTGCTACGATGTTGAAGTTGTTGGTTGATCGATGGAAGTTTTGTTGTGTTGTGTGTGTTCAAATGACTCAGCGGAACCGAAGTCGAAAAGGAGGAGGTTGGTGTTTTTCTTTCGCCGCACGTCACAAAGAAAAGAACAACGCTTCACTTTAAGATCCGCTAGTCACATGATGAATTACAGTCTACTGGAAATTTAGACAAAGCCAGCAGGATTTGAGTCTCTCTAAGCTTCTATCTAATATGGCTCATCATCTCTTCCATCGTTTCATCAGACTGCTTAGAATCCACACCATGTTTTGGACGTTCGAGGACTACTAAGGAAATGAAATTCCTAAGACGTGGCTGCAGTTGATCCCTCCGTCCGTCCAACGCAGCTGCACATTAATTTAGCTTTTTCTTTTACAGCTGCAGATGGTTGAACCCACCGAAATCTAGACTGAGCGTCTCTAGGCTACTCTCGTCTTCACGTCTGAGAACCTCCATTGGACCCTATAACTGTCAACCTCTTACTTCATTCTAGTGACAACGATGATACTTACAACGACAGTTGGTATGATCAGATTGTCTACCTGATATGTGTCAGTAGTATTCTATTGGGTCAGCTCAGAACCTGTTGAACATACCACCTTATATGAGCGCAGATGGCCGTAAGGCGAGCGTTTCACAAGAGGACCGAAAGATGGCGCGTACGGTTTCGAATCCTCACGTTGCTAGATTAAGAAACGATCAGCTTCGAGTATCATGCGTCCTCATCCAGTACTGTGGCGCTGATCACCAAGTGAAAAGTACTCACTGCGTCAATATCGCGAATGATGGCTTGATGCTCACGAATATAAGTCATCATAATTCTGGATGCAGCCATCGGAATGACTTGAACGCTCCCTTCTTCCGCAAACATCGAGAGATTCGCGCCAGTGCCTGGTGCTCTGTTATGCAGGAACTGTTCCCAAGGAGTTCGCTGCATATCCTTCCCAGGAGTGTGTATTTCTTTTTTAGATTCCACAACAACAGCCTCAAACATCCTATGCGCATAGTCACGAGCCTTTTGCACTGGTAAGAGAAAATCCATTCCCTCGCCGCACTTGCGCCGAACATCGTCCCAGAATTCCTCTCTGATGTCTTTGTTAGGAAAGAGCTCGGGGTGCCTTCGCAAACGCGACAGCTCTTGCTTGGTAGCCATGATCACATCTTCTGTCAATTCGTATTCTGCCTCTATTTCCAACATGCAAACCACGTTGATGAATCTGAGATTGTGCCTGATAGCCTCGAGGTATGCGGAATTGCAGTGACAGCTGGCTTGAGAGGAGTCTAGACACCATCAGATCCAATTAGGAGCGCCAAATTTGACTTACTGACTTTCGAGGAGGCCTTTGTCCTCTCCAGCATAAGCCAAGAATCGCAACTTCTCCTTATTCTGATCCAGCTCTTTAATCCGAAGGCGTAACTCTGGCTCGTTAGATATGCCTATTCTAGGCATACGAATCAAGGACATAAGACTTTCGGTCCCATTGTTGTCGGTAGTGGAGGGTTGAGAGGCGGGATCGGCAAGGTTGTTTGCGGCGGACATCGTGAGGACAATTCTCTCGACGACTAAAGTAGAGGCAGCGCTGCATGAATTTGTAAGCAGGCTTTGTGATTGTCGTGGGGCTTGTGCTGACTGTCTTATCCAGATGAGGGGTTCAAGAAATGGTCTTGCAGATATTCTTTCTTCGCTGATGGGTTGTGAACAATTTAAATCTTGCAACCGAAGATTTAAATATATACGCCGAAGTTAGTGTTTATGGAATGGGTCATGTGACTCGGCCGAGGTCAACACCCGCGTCAATTCTGCAAGTGGGAACCCAGCTAACAATTTTTAAGTGCGACCTTGAAAGAGATTTCTTTATCTGACGCCGCAGTGCCGGAGTAATAAATTTCAATCTTCACGCCATCATTACAGCGTCTATTCTAGCGTCTTCGATTACAACCCCTTCGCAGGGAACGAAGAGCTTCCTGAGGAGGTGCAGGGTAGGATGTCTGGCAGTGGCAATGAAGAAGAAATGCGTGCTGCGCTGAGCCCCAAGGCTCAGCAGGTCAACTTTGATAAGCAGAGCGAATCCTTCTTCAATGCTGAGCTCGCACGAGAAGACCAGCTTGGAGATTGGTGCACTTTGTTTGATGCCGCAGTGCCGGAGTAATCCAGCATTACAGCGTCTACATACGGCACGTAATCGGCCGGTCTACTCACCTCGGAGTTTTGCATGCATGAGGGACATGTCTTGTACATAGTCACTACTAGCATAGCAAAGCCATATACCACATTCCTTGCGTACCTAGTCACTAATACAGCTGGAATGACACATTGCCGAAGAGGGAAGTTCCAAGCTGTTTCACCAACCCCTCATTTTCTACCAACCTCCTTATTTTCCACGTGAAACACAACTCGATGCGGCTTACTAATTGTGTAGAATCTGTAGCTACTCAAGCTTGCTTTATTGTCCCGCAAAGCGCAGAAACAGACACTGCCTCTCCGAGCCATTTGCCCCCCCCCCCCCCCCTTCCTGAAATGACCGCTTCTATCTCCTCAGTAGTCGCTTCCTGTGATCACCGCCCGTCTCTAGCTGTGGGCAAAGCAGCGCTGTGAACCTCCTCCAAAATGATGAAGGCAGACTCCATCTATAGTTCTCGCCCAATTTGTTTAAGCCTAGTGTTCAGTGTCTGTAAAAAGTCTCGTCAACCGTTTGTTGCATTAGGGTTCCAGTCGCTACACCATATAAAAGTCTGACATCGCCATTGGGTGTTCTTCTCTTTCGCTCCTGAGGGCCCTAGCGGACGTGGACACATCCAGAACGACCTTCCCAAGTTCATACCAGGCTTCTTCGTAAGCAGAGATATGCACGGCTCACCGTGTCCCTCACAGCGAGGCGCCGCAGGCTTCGTAAAGAGCTTTGACCATGATTCTTTGCTCTCGACAGGGTCGTGAACGTTCTCTTGAGATTGGATGATGGCTCTATGATTGCGAATTGGAGAGGCGTTGGCAGATGGTAAGTCGCCCGGAATGTGACGGGCACCTACCTTGCGAGGCGTATGAATTGATGAATCTAGGCTGGCCGCCTCCATGTACACATCAGGAGCAGGATGAGTTTCGGCCAAGTCTGCGGCTGGTCTACACACTCGCCCGCCGGTGTCATCGTTTGGGCTCTTTTGCAACACCTCTCTCCCTTGGATGCCACTAGCGACGCTTGAATCGAGAGTAGAACTAGGTTTGAAGAAGCCTTTGAGGCTCTGCTGGCCCTTGCCAGTCAATGGCGGCGCGACAGTGGCAAATACAGATTTCCCACGCTTTGTAGGTTTGCTGCCCGTCGTTGCTGGGGCAGATCGCTTCTTGCTTACTGCAGATGGAGAGCTTGTTGGCACTGTAACGGTGTTGTCACTGGGCGTTTCTGGGGTTCCATTGAACGGACTGAGCATTCCGGTCGCTGAACTTCTTTGACTTGCTGCAGTAACGTCAGAGACTTCCGCATCTTTGTTTGAAAAGCCATGACTTTGAGACTGCGGAAGCGAAGGCTTGCGGGCGAACATATCACGTATATTTCGCCGACCGAAGAATTCTGGTATGAGCCTGCCAGATGAAGGGAGCGGATCGCTTGTCGTAGAATACTCTTTCTGGCGTTTGCCACCCAAGAACATTCCTGGAGGATTCATTATATCCCGAAGATCACGTTCCACCCCATCTATGACAATCACATCTTTCATGACGGCGTACACCGGACAATGATCGGATCCCTATGGCTTGGTCAGCTCAGACAAAGCACGCAAGTATACAAGGCGTACCATCAGTCCCTCCTGGATGTTGGAATCCGAAAACCAATCCCTCATCGCCAAGCTACAGAGGACGTAGTCAATTCTCGCGCCGCAATTAGCAGGCCTTGCGTTGACTTTTTGTTCCCAGCATGTAAACATGCCCTTTCGGTCGGGATGGAAAGCTCGACAGATATCCCACAATACCGAATGTTCTCTCCCCTCGTCCCTTTCACCAAAGACTTTACCGCCCTCGAGTAAGTGATTGAAAAGACGTCGAGCAGGGGTAGACACAAACTCTAGCCCCGTTAAGCCTTGTTTCCGCATCGATGCCTCAGCATTAGCAGCATCGAGCTCCTCCCTAGATATATTCAGGTCGCCTGTCAGGAAAACACGTTTGCCCGTGGCAAGGAGATTTCGTATTCGGGCGTCAAGCACACCAAGGAAGCCGAGGCGGAAGTCATCTCGAGTCTCATCGCGGTTTGCGGGACTGTAAACGCCGAACAGAACGAAGGCGGAAAACTCAAGAACCACGCATCGACCTTCAGAATCGAGGGTTGTGGCGTCCACTGCCGAGGTTGCCAATTGGGCTGGAGTTGGATATCCTCCTATTTGCTGCTTCTCTGGGAGGTTGGAAAAACTAGTAGATGAATTCGGCGGGCATAGGATTCCCGTAATACCTTCTTCGGCGCGGATAGGCGCACAGACAGATTGTCTAGTGTAAATAACCACGCCCGAGTACCCTATACTTAGTGAACAAGAGGTCTCTAGGCTGCAACTTGGCCAACTACCTTTCTTATGCTTCGGAAGGCTGAAGTAGCAATCCCATCCAGAAACGAGTACCATGTCATCGGAAAGGTCCTTCCGCTGAATCTTGGTCTCTTGGAACACGACGATGTCGGCTTCTAGGATGTCGAACATGGCCTGTAGGCGTCAACGTCGATATCTCTTGATTGTTGGTAGAAGACTAA
Source organism: Pseudevernia furfuracea (assembly GCA_022315425.1). Classification (NCBI taxonomy): domain Eukaryota; kingdom Fungi; phylum Ascomycota; class Lecanoromycetes; order Lecanorales; family Parmeliaceae; genus Pseudevernia; species Pseudevernia furfuracea. The sequence goes on from JAIUPT010000030.1 coordinate 1,290,902, forward strand.
CCGCGAATGAACGCTTGTCTCTCCATGGCTGGTATCCAAATGGATTCCTGGTCATTGGAATTTCAGCGTTCCCTAGTATAGCTTCTAAGGTCTGCTTCTCCTCTATTCCCCCTTACATCTTGCTAAGGAGCAGGCGGGCAAGAAGGTCTCTTACCGGATGCCATTGACTGCAGTACCGATTAGTCAGAAATAACGTTCCAGCTTGGATTGAGCCCAGGGAGCATTTACCATTCCATGTTGTTATGCGTAAGCCCATGATGCAAGGATTCTTTTCCGACGCTTCATGGCTTGGTCAACTTGATTCGAGGAGCTGAATGTTTCGTGAGCACTTCACACTTCTCAGGGCGCCTCTCACTGATGGAGACCGCAAGGTTTCCTACTGTAGTATTCTACAACTTTCCCATGTATCCACGTGACATGAATGTAAGATCCGATGTTTTGCCGTCAGCCTTATCGGGTTCGTGACGGAAACGGCCATGCGCATCCAACGATCTTGATTTGAGAGCTCAGCTTCAACACTAATTCGAAGTCTCATCGCGACAAACATGCTTCCACGGCCTTCGATGCTAAGTGCTCTAAAGCTTGCCGGTAGGCAAGTTCACTCTCCAATCCTCCGCAGCACCACCCAGCGCCGCTGCGCCAGCACTGAACCCCCGAAGCTTGTCGGCCCAATGGATAATGCTTTCAACAGAGAGAGGCTGGCTGTCAAGCACCATGCTGCACAGTCAGCGGGTGGGTGCCCCCTGTGTTGATAAACGGGTTGAAGAACATACGCTTACAATGTCAAATCCAGATCTCTGGCGGAAACTCTGTATCTAGTATTGCACCTTGAGGATGCCAACTGAGAAGCAAACGGCTCACATCAGGTAGTATTGTCATACCTGCCCTCATCATAGGATCTCTCAATGCGAAGAACTTGTGGGATGAGCATTGGGAGCATTGGGAGCACATGCCTCCCTTAGAGGAAAGAGTCCAGTATCCCTACATGAACATCCGGACAAAAGCCTACCCCTGGGGTGATGGCGACAAGGTCAGTCTTTTTGATTTCTTCACCATTGAGAAGCAAAGCTTACGTGTACGGTTGAATTCGCAGACTCTATTGTAAGCTCCCTTCCGTGTGCATCGAGCTACTCTCTGCGCCCTAGCCTCAAGACTAGAACTTGTGGGACAGTTATCAAGGTTACATTCTTCAAATATACCTTATATGCGCAAATTCGTGGGCAACATATAACATGTGGGAACCCATGGCGGCGAACAGATGCTGACGAGTCGTTTCTAGCTGGAATCCAAAGGTCAACTACCACCGCAAAGATGAATAGATTGCGTGGGAGTAGAAAAGGCGCTAGGAAACGTTGAGTGAGGAACATGAGCTGTGGAGGAGAGACACGGGGTTTTTCCGGCTGTCTTTTTGTCATTGTGCAGTTCGTAATTTGGTCTCATAGCGTCCTGCTTGTGCCTCTCAAATTCTCCCTAATGCCAAACACGGATTAAAAGCTGATTGAGAATGCTATCGATGACTTGAACTGATTGCTTGGCTGTCACTATGAGTGTATCCTGCCGTACGAGCACATGTCGTTTTTAGGCCTGCTAGAACTTATTCTGCAAGACTGAGACCCGCTACATCCAATCCTTTGCAGTTCTCCTGATATCTAGATACTTTGCCACACAATCGTTTGCCAGGACTAGGTCTCCGTTCAGATGCATGATGGTAGCCTTCTTTGCCATCATCTCACACTGTCCTTTGACGTCCTCGATCCTCGAATATTCGTCAAACGATCGCCCAATGTTGTCTAGGGCCTTCGTCAGCTGTTCCTTGCGCGGCAGTGTCTCGGGTTTTGCCTGCCCAGCCATCCCCATATGAGAATCTGCAAGTAGGGAGAACGTCTGTGCTGACAAATTGCAGTCTTCGCACTCTAGAGTCTGCGGCATTATGCTTTCCAATAGTGTTGCAGCTGCGCTGAATTCCTTTAGGCTGATCAGGATCGCACATACTGCGCCGACGGCCTCCCAGAGCGCCGGCAATAACATAGCTCGATGTGCAAGGCTTGCAGCACGTAGAGCAACAGAGAAGCCTTTTTGTGGTATGCCTGCCTTGTCATAGATCCGCGCTTTCAGCGTCATCACTTTGATGCGCTGAAATATATCTGCCTCTCCATCGGTCATTTTGGTGGCTAGATTTTCCAGGATCTCCGTAGCTTTTGAATAGTCGCCACGCCGCACATTGAGGTCAATCTCCAGAACCAGGATACTGAATTGGAGATCTTGACCTAAATTTGGCGGGGCTTGTAGTTGGGCAAGGACTGTTTCGGCTGCAACCAAGTTGCCTCTGAGAACATATTAGATCGAACATCTTATAATATGGGCTTACAAACCGATGCAAGTGTCTCCGCAATTTGATTAGACCCAAATTCGATATCCAGTATTGAGAATTTCGAAGAGTCTTCAGAGTCTCCTCGTCGACCTCTTCCATGCGAGTAAGAGCATCCTCGTATCGTCCCCTTTGAGCAAGCTGTCCAATATTCTCAGCAATTGAATATCTGAGTCATAACGGACATGCCTACCAATAGCGCGCTTTTGCAAATACAATGCACAACGTCTTCGACGGGAGACTGATCGGTGTAGCATTGAAGAAAGAGCTCTCCAGATAGCCAGGCTTGGCAGCTTACGCCTGCTCGTAGGTTCAGCGTCAGAAGATGACTTAGCAAGTTCTCAGAAAACAGAGCACAGACCAAGTCTCCCGAAGATAGATGATTGCATCGACATCTGGCTGCCAACAGCATTTGGGACATTCTTTGTCACGTTGAGATGTGAAGATTTGAGGATGCTCTCAAAAGCTTGTGCTACGCTGTCACCCTATTTGAAAAACCATGTCAGCCAAAGATCACAGCTGGAGGTGAACTCGGTCCTGGTGCGATTCTTACATTGCTAAGGGCCAACTTGGCCTCGCTGAGCAAGGAAGTGCTTAAGAGACTCCACATGCTTGTCTCCTTAGCTTTTGCCTTCAGGAAAGCTAGAGCCTCTTTCTCTGTCCCCAGCACGCCTTTCTTCTGAACGTCGTCCATTTCTTCCGGATGTGCTTTACCGAAATGATACAGCCAGCTCAGGCTATAATTAAGACATCCCATATCATTATTTTCCCTCGCAGTGGATATAGTCTCTTGCATTGCGATTAATGCTTCAGAGTGACACCCAAAGTCTGCATGAAGGATGGCAAGATTGAGCAGAGCATACTGATAGAAAGTACGGTCCCGATTGTGCATGGTATAATCAAAATAGCGGTGCAGATTGTCGAATGATGATGGATAATCGCCTGATCTCCATGCGTCAAGGAATCTGACAAGCATTGAGTAATCTGTGCAATATTTTAGAAACCATACTCACGTTACATAGTGGGACGAGCTAGGCGCGGTCACGCCGGTGTCAAGCATGGCTCGGAACTTGGCCTTCATTGCCTGGGGAAGCCGGTTACCCATTCCTACTGCCCAATCAGCATGCACTTAACGATACGATCAACCCCACACCATACTTTGCATCTGGTCAATCTGATATTCTAGAAGCTTTTCTACGTCTTCTGTACTAATACTTGCGTCATGGTTAATTCCACGGGCAAGTTCATCGTAGGCAACATCAGTCAGTCGATCTCCCAAATCTAAATGTTCCTCTTGTAGATTTGCATCGAAGCTGAAGTGACCCGCGGCCTGGTTTCTTTTCTTCCACTGTGGGAGCGTTGGTGCGCGGTATGCGACAAAATTTCTCCACAACGTTACGCCGTCATGAAATTGCAGTCTCGTGAACTCAAGTTGGGCTCTTCTAACGAAGGATCCTAGCGGTGAGGCTCGAGATAGCCGCATGCAGTTAGGACTGGACTCAATTCTATCCTCGGCATGGTGCTGCTGCTCCTCTGGCGTATTTCGTAGCAGTGACGCAAGGGTGTGAAAAAAAACATGTAAGGCGTCGAACGAATTCAGCTTCCACAGTTTGTCCAGCAGTAGATCCCAAACAGTCCTCCCCGGTCTTCCAGAGACATGGCTGATAGTGGCTTTCTGGAAGTCTTCAATAGCAAGCGTAAGATGGCGCGATTGCAGGGATGACTTATTTTGAGAATTTGACGAGCTGAATGGAAGGACGTGAGAGGCAAGGAAGGATAAAATGGGGATAGTTGCCACTGATGGAACCACAGATTCGGTGTACAGCGATATCAAGGCAAGAAGCCCAATTTTGGACGGCGTCAGATAACGCGACATGCTACAATGAGACTAAGTCAGGGGAGTGGCATAGCGTGGTCATTCCTCAATATAGAGCCTCTCAAGTCAAACTCGAAACACAAGAAGATGGGAAGGTCGAGTGATGTTTAGGCGGTGTTGTTGTGAACGGCTCCAATCAAGTCGCAAGACCGATGATAAGATACCTATTAACACTCTGGGGAAGCCGCTATCATATTGTATAAATCCAGCCATGCAGTACGTTAAGTAAAACAGCAGCTCATCAGTTATTGGCCTTGGTCACTACGATTGTGCTATGTAGTCTGTAGACAATACTTCGCTCATAGCCTGGTGAACGCTTGCGACCAACACAGACCATGTGTCGTCTACGGCCAACTCCTCGCTAAATGTAGTAGAGCGCATGTCTCAACCTCCAAGTTCCCTGTTAATACAGACACATCTCTCCGGCTACGACCTCTAATGCCCGTATCTAACGGTCATAGATAGAGTCGGCGTCGAAAACCGAAGCAAATACTTCCAGTGAGAAAGAAATTTCCGTTCTTTCCCCTGGATAGACAACCCGGACCAGGGTAGAAAAGCCAGAGAAGCTAAGGAAGCTGGCGAGCCTTTTTCACTTGTACGTATTGATCTCTGTGCCACAGCAGATCAGGCGCTAGATTTTGGCAGGCCTGCCCAATCGTGCTCTAAAAGAGTCGAGCTTGCAATACTGAAATTATACTGCTTTTTCCAAGCCTTCTGCCTTCCCCAGTGTGTCGTCCCTCTCGTCACCGTTTGTGGCCCACACCCTGCTGATAGCCAGATCAAACGGTCCAGGAACACGGTCCGTAAGACTCATGCCCACGGTCCGAATTTTCTGCCTCAACATCTCAGTCTGCGGCTCCACCACCTCTCCGTGATTTGTCCTGACAAAGGCGTTGATTTCAATGAGCACCGTCTCCCACTCGCCTAGCTTTTGAGCATGCAACCGGTGTTGATGTAAATCGGTATGCACTATAGATTCTGTTTGCACGTTCACAAAGTATTTTCTTCCATCCGACTTAACTCGAAGCGCAAGGTAGGTGTACGGGTCAATGTCCCAAAGGCTCTTACCAAATAGTGTAGGCGGACGGTCCTTATTGCGCCAACCAGTATAGCCTGTGCGCTGTACTTGCGGCCTATTCCGCGGAAGGTCTGTAGATATTGAACCGTGGAAACGAGCATATGCTGGTTGTGGAGAGGTTCCCGGAATGTGATCCAGGGAAGCATTAGAGAAGCCTCCTATGTCAGCATCTGACATGGTTTTGCAGGCCGAAACAATGTCAGGGTCTGATAAATCCAGGAGAGAATATGGGGTCGTTGGGCCACGGATGCCTTCTTGAGTCAAGGCTGCATAGTCCAGAGCGTTAGCTACCGCTGCGATTTCTAGAAAAACATTCGAGGTAGTAGCAGTACATCAAAGGAGGGCGTACCGATCTTGGTAAACCTCTTCAACTCGTCCAGGCTTCGTTTTGCGAAGCCTAAAGCAAGCAGACGTGATGAAGCTCGCATGGTTCAGAGTAGACAGATCCTTAATTTGTGGTATATATCTGTTTTGTTATCTTGCAGCTGGTTCGATGTATGTCTGAGAAGTGATACCACAAAAGTATTTCATGAAATCCTAAAAGAAGCTGTCGACATTTGATTGGATACTGTGCCGATGGCAGGATACAATTTAATGATAAATTGATTGTGAAGTGTGATTGTGGAGTTTTTCAGTGGTCTAAGATTGACCGTCTAAGATCGTGGATTGACCATCTAAGATTGATCGTCTATCGCGGCAAGATAAGATTATCCTATCGAGCCTATGATATACGACTACTGTATCAAAAAAGTGAATCCAGTGACATCGGAGGTCTGATATCAAATTCAAAGCATTGTGTCTAGTAACCAAAGGTTTCCGTTTTCTCACAAGCTTCATTCCGCAGCTATCAGCCTGAGCTATGACATATAAATCACAAGGTCTCATCAATATCGATGCAGTAGAACATAGACATCCTTTACAGATTGGGTGAGGGCAGAGAGCGATGTGGAAGAGAATTGTTTCTTCCTGCCACGTGCACTTCTATACGCGTTATGAAATGGTAATTCCAGACTTGTAGGTAAGAGCTCGAGCTCTAAAGCTGCGGGCATGCAAAGACTACACTGAGCTGATCGTCATTCGCGATAGATCAATAGGTACGTTCTGAAGTATTGTTAGAGATTGATCTTTGTAAGAGCTGGTGAGTAGATCTCCATTGTACCAATTGAAATTACGTATGACTGCAATGGACATACAACACTAATACGACCCGGGTGGGACACGTCCATCTTGCTTCCATAGAAGAGTAAAGTACTTACTTCAGTTCCTCGATCCACCTCTTAGAGACATGCTAGCCAGTGTGCGGATCTAGCGTCCTTTGGAATTGCTAATACTTTGAAGCCCTACCACCACAGTCATATTCGTCTAGCCACTGTTGGTAGTATTAGCAGAGCTTAAGCCGCTTCAAACTCGATTAGCGAGTCACAAGGATCTCTCACAAAGGCAAAGTATTACAGTAGCGTTGAAGAGACAGTGCCAATGCAAGATGGATTAGTATATAAGGGTCCTATTCCCCTTCAATATCATCTCCCCCTCTTCTTCTTTTCCCTTCCACCCACACGCTTGTACTCAATAGTCTTGTAGGCACTGCTGTAAGCTCTCTTATCATCTCAATCATCTTCAAGCAAAACACACAGTCACCTCCTCCACCGTTCGCAAGACTACACTCACTCGGAACGAACTTCTCCGCTCTTTTACACTCCTTGTGCCATACTGTATCATCTCCAAACAAACATCAGAGCACCTTGTACAGCAAAGCAGCATGACTCACTCACCAGCTACACCAGACAAAGCTGGCACGCATGCCAATGACTCTGAATCCAAGGCGCCGCTGACCTCCACCGACAAGCTTACCTCTACCTCCAAGGTGAAGCGGACATCTCTTACCGAGCCTTCACCTGCAAGCACCTATGGCGATACCATTGCTGGTGGTAGTTCTCCCGCTACTCCACTGGACGTCGGCAGCCATGGTAAGTGCATGCGTTCTTCTTTTGCTCGTCATTTACCTCGCTCTGTCTCTTGCCTAGCACCACAACTCTCAGTCTCGTTCGGGCTTGACAATTGCCCATCCGTTCTTGAAGCCAGAAAAGTACCTTTCGTTGTTTACCCTTGATGCACACTCCCCTTTTGATGGCTCAGCTAACCGGCCAAGATCACCACATGGCAGGTTTGATACACTCTCTGCAGGCTGCGCAGATCGACCCTGCCATTGAGACCATCTCGGGATCTCCAATGACAGCTCGCGATGGGAAATATTTTCCACAATTGGAGCGGCGTGTAGACCGAAGCATCTTCACAGAAGCTCAGCTGAGTCCATCCAAGACCAGTAATCTCAATCGCAATGCGTCTACAACCTCATCCCCGAGCACCGATCGTGTCAAGAATATCCGTGAGAGCCCCAGTTGGCGTAACAAGGACGGGAACTTCGTACGTCGCTCTGGCAATCAAGGAGAAGACCCTTTCGTCTCCAGTGCCAATGCTGGGCAGTCTCACGGTCAAGGCAAGTCACCACTCTCTCAGATCAATTCAGTTTGCTTACTTTCCAAGGCAACAATACATCCTTCAGCCCCCGTAGTGATCGAACAGGGGTTCCGCTCTCCAATGACAACGCTCAAGCCATGCTGCCACCAAGAGCTTGTGTCTTCGTCGCAAAGTAAGCTCAAACCCTTCCATGGAGACACATCGCTGACAAAGCAAAGTCTTGTTCAGACACAGTCTGATGATCAGCTTGAGCATCATGTGCACATTGCGTTTCTCCAATATGGCACTTGCTATGTCAAGATTAGACGTGACGCACGGGGTATGCCGTTTGCTTTTGTTCAATACGAGGTAAGCCTAAGACTTGCAGGGAGCACTTCCCATGCTCACACTACTAGGATGAGAACGATGCTCAGCGCGCTATCGCTGTCGGTCGAGGTATGCTCATCAACGGTCGTCCATGCCGTACAGAGGTTGCCAAGGTGAACCGTAAGCTAGTCCCTTTGACTCTCCGCCATTCCATCCTGCTCTGACACTGTTGTACTACAGGTTCTTTGTACCTATCGAAGGTGTCTGGAGGCCCAATCTCCGAGACAGAAGCTCGCGACGTCTTGTCTCGTCACGGACCAATTGAGAGCGTTTGGTTGTGCTCACAGACTGACAAGGAGATGTTCCGTCTACCTGAAGGTATTTGGGTGAAGTTTGTCTACTTTCAGGATTGCCGTGACGCGCAAGCGGTGGGTTGGCCAAATTTTTGCTTTTCTCTACCTTTTGCTGACTTGTTGAAGATCTTTCGCGATCACCCCGTGTATAGACTTGAGCAGCCACCCTTGCCAGAAGAAGTTCGTTCTCGTCAAGGAGGCCGACAATACACGTCACTGTCTCCTATGCAGCGATCGAGTCCTGGCCGTATGTTGCCGTCGCCGCAGTCTGCATCTGGACGGGCAAATGCAGACCTGTGCTCCATCTTTGTGGGTAACTTGCCACCCGATTCCACGGATTCGCAACTTCGCGAAATCTTCTCAACGTTCGGTCCTATAATCCATGTGGAGATTGTCCGAAAGCCATCTGTGCACGGTACGTCAATTCTCCTTTCTATTTGCGCACGCGTCCATTAAGTTTCGGTAGCCGGTGTCAATGTCTTCGCATTCATACAGTACCTCAGTCCTGATATGGCGGTCGCTGCGGTCCAGGCGAGCCCTAGGATGTATGGGGTCGATCGTCTTCGTGTTGAACGCAAAGAAATCAGCGGCACCTTCGCTCCCCGTGACCGCGTCTTCGCATCTGGTGGAAGTCCAGGCTCTCCATACTTCGCTGATTCTCATGAACAAATGGCGAATCTCTTACAGCGTGTCTATAATTTCGGTATGACCCAAGGAGCACAAACACAAGCCATGCCACCGCCGGTGTATGCTCCATACCCGTACTATCAACCATACGATCTATCTCAATACGGGCAATTCGCCACGTCAGCCGCGCCGATCGACAACAACACTGCAGGAGGCCTGCAAACTCACAGCAATGGGTACCCAGCTCAAGCAATGGGCCACTTCCAGTATCCTCAAGCTCCCACCGCATACCTTCAGTACCCACAGCAGCCAGCACCTCGTCCCTACCAGTGGCCACCTGCGACTGCCAGCGCTGACAATGACAACGCATCACCGTCTAAAGGCGCTTTTTAGACTTGTCAGGAGCTGGTCGCTCTTTCATCGTCAACTTGCTCGGGCCTGATCCTGGCCCAAATTCCGGCTTGCGAACCCTAGCCTTTTTCTCGACGTTGCACGTCTCAACTCGTCTCGATCATTGTTCGATATCCAGTCCGTGCGCCCTTTATTTTTCGATCTTCTTTGAGTGTAGTGTGTCATCGCGTGCCCTGGATATTCGGGTTCATCTTCGAGCTGGGATACCTGTGGAGCTTCGCGTACACTGGCTGAGGCTCAGACTATCTTTCTATTACTGCTGCGAAAATTCTTTCACGACAAAGGTATACTGCATGTAGCCCCGATTATGTTTGAAAAGATCACGTCGCTAACAATAATTCAGCACGAGCACAAATTACATTATTCGCCCTATGGCTTAGTCCGGAGGCAGAGTGTTTTACCTTTCCATCTTCTGCGATTTTTCAACCACAGCGGCCTAGCTGGCTTCGCACGCGGAGGATAATATCTAAGGATCCAGATGACAATGTTTTAATACGGCGATCGTCCTTTCATCTTTTCCCCATCTATGTGTCAATTTCACTAGCTTTGGCCTCAAAGGCATTTGCAACATTCGCAACTTACATTCGCCAACAGTCAGCAAAAATCACAAGCTTTCATGAGCGATCATATAGAGCAGCATAGCACGGCTTCGGAATCAAGAATTTCATACTGACTCTCAATGCCTACAAGTAATTTGACAAGGACTTATTTTCATGCACGGCATAGCCAGGTCTAACTGTTGACGAGTTATATGTCTGACGTAGAAGAATTACGGCTTTAGGCACAAATGTATCAAGGACGATGCCTTCCACTACGAAGCTGAATCCTTTTCTCTCGCCTTTTCTCTCGCCTTTTCCCTCGGATCGTGGGCCAGAGCACCAACCGTTGCCAGTTCCTATGACTAATCATAGATACACGGTGGGGAAGAACGTCGGTCTGCGCGCAGCGCAGACCTGTTATTCGCAACCTTCCACAGAAGTACTTGTTACGAAAGGAGAAAGACGCTTTCGAATTGAGTGACTGAAAACTACTTACAATGGGTCAGCCATCCTTCCAAGCCTCAAATGCCATCATCTACCTCACGTATGGCGCGTTTTTGTGCGTTCAACCCCACATCCTGCCCCGCACCAGACAAAATATGCTGACGGTGAGCGCCCTCGGAACGCAGAGTCTCGGGCCTCTATGTTGCGTATGTACATTTCATAAATGATCCTTCATATTTGGTACTGCAATTGAGTCGCAAGACATGTTCCGAGAGCAAAGTGACCTTTTCTACTCTCGAGATCTATCTTATAACTCAATCAGAATCAACGCTGACCTCGGAAAGATGGTACTGGAGAAATCAGTCGAAATCAGAGTTCCTGGGGGCGAATCGTACACAAAAGGGTCAGATACAGCACACGTTCACTTCCTGCTCTTGGCTCCGACCGATTGGGCCCAACCTGGTGCTTGATGTGAGAAAGAAGCGGGCTAACCACTACTTAGCTATTCCTCTTGCCCTTAACTTCATCGCCTCGTGTGAGTGTACCCGGAACTTTCAAGCGCTCATTGCTTGAAGCGGCAGCAATGCTCCCAGCGCAAAGTCTTACCCGGCCTGCGCCAGCTGGGACACAAAGAATGGCAGACTCGAGTACCAGATCATGAATGGAACATCATGACCAGGTTCGTATTTGAAACATCAACGCAGGCCGATGCCCAGGGTCTACTTACCAGTGCTCACCCAGTAAGAAGAGATGGGAAAGGAGATCATGGGCAAAGGTTTTGCGCGGCTTCACTACGGGTGCGGATTGCAAATTGGATCGAGCTGGATCCAACTCTTCCCTCTAGTTGTTGAGAGATCTGGCTAGGTTTGATTTGCATGAAGCTGAGATTAGTACCGTAATCACTCGATCAAGTTAATGCTTGCGTGAGAAACGTGACTGCAGCCGCTTCCTCCTTTTGCCCCAGACGTTGGATTTTGAGCCCGCTGACCATGGGACATGTTCCACCTGCTACAGCCCTTGGATCGGGCATTCTGTTCTCTTATCCCGAAATTTCTACAATTGCTGGCGTCCAAGGCTTGATTGTCTATACACTCTCTTCGTCGTTGCCACTTTTGATATTCGGCTTTCTTGGGCCCATTATTCGAAAAAAATGTCCAGAAGGGTTCGTCCTGACAGAGTGTGAGTGCACATTTCAGAGCAAATATTGCCTCACTTTGTGCCGCAAGACATGTTCCACGAGCAGTAGGCGGGTTTCAACCCCCTAACCTGTCTTATAACCTGGGTGTTTTGCCTCAAGGAAGCCATGCTGACTCCGAAATGCGCAGGGACAAGACAGAGATAGTACGTATTTTCGGAGTTCATTTTCCTCTTCTGGACCAAACCTTGAGTCTTGAAACATGTCTCGAGAGTGTTTATTCTATAGGCATGTTCCAAGATTCAGTATTCCCCCTCAAGTAGGCAATATTGACTCCGAAGTTATAATCCAGCGGCATTGTGACAGCCTTGTATTTGAGTTTATTAACGTGAGTAATGATCACTCGAGCGGCTTAAGGAGAAAATGCCAACATCATTACTCCAGACTCATCACATTGTTCCTCTATATGGTGGCAGAGCTCTCGGCGCTGCAGCAGATTATCAATGCTTTAACAGGGCTCAATGGTCTCCCTGCTGTCATTGTTGAGTGTGCAGTGACTACTACCTACACTTGTAAGTTGATTTGATGAGCCAATCATGAAGCTTTCCTTATTTCTACATAGCTCTGGGCGGGTTTCGCATATCGTTTATTACGGACAATATCCAAGGTGCTATGGTAGTCGGTTTAGTCATTCTAGCTGTCATCACTGTTGGCGCTGAGACCCACATCGACAAGAGCCTTGTCGAATCTTCGGGCTTGCTCAAATCAAGCTTGCTCGGCTGGCAACTCATATATATTCTTCCGGTAGCCGTCCTGACCAACGATTTCTTTATTTCTGGATTCTGGATGCGCACGTTTGCTTCTAAGACAGACAAAGACTTGGTGATTGGAACTTCGATTGCGACTGTCGCTGTCACCTTTATCTTGGGTCTTGTCGGTGCAGCTGGACTCCTGGCGGCATGGACAGGTGCTTGGCCTGGTAATCCGCCACAAGATGGTGATGTCGCCTTTTTCCTTCTGCTCGAGCAGCTTCCGAGCTGGGTAGTGGGCATTGTACTCGTGATGGTTGTGTCTCTAAGCACTGCCGCGTTTGACAGCTTCCAGTCGGCCATGGTTTCGACCGGATCCAACGATTTGTTTCGCAATAAATTAAACCTTTGGTGGATCAGATTGGCCGTCATATTAATTATCTTCCCAGTCGTGGTCGTAGCTCTTAAGAGCCCAGATATCTTGCAGGTTTACCTGATTTCTGATCTTGTAAGCGCTAGTTCGATCCCCGTGCTTGTCATTGGTGAGTCTACTTTTCGGAGTGTTTTCCCCCAATCCCTACGCATTCTGAGTCGTGAGGCATGCCTTGAGAGTATTTGTACTACTGTAAACATGTTTTGCGCCTCAAATCGCTATCTAGAGAAAAAATGCTGACCCAGAAATTTTGAAGGCTTAAGCGATGCATGCTACTGGTGGCGAGGGTTTGAGGTTGTAGTTGGTGGCTTGGGTGGTCTACTTACCGTCTTCATCTTTGGTACCATTTGTATGTGTTCCGACACCCTCATTTGGTCTCTTGGACCAAACCTTGAGTCTTGACATGTCTCGGGAGTTCTAATTGCGAGGCATGCTCCAAGGCTCATTCCACCTTCAAACAGGCAATACTGACTGCGAAATCTTAATACAGACTTTGGCAACGCGCACGAAGGAGCGTATCTTCTACTGCTGGAGAATGGGCTATACGCGAACGATTGGAGTGCCTTTGGTCAGTCCTGCCACCGAGCATAAGTCTGGTCGGGTACTTCTTTGGCTGACGAGCATGTCTGTAGGCGCCTTCGTTGCGGCACCTGTTGGCGGTCTACTGTGGGGAGGTGGAGCATTTGCACTTCGCGTCGGATTTCAATGGATTCAAGCGAAGAGAAAGGGCCACAGATTTGACGCTTTCGATCGTCCTCCCCCTACACAGCCGCCACGATATACTAGTGGTGCGGGATCAGTCGACGAAGAGCACGAAGGGCACGAAGAGGCCGCAGAGCCCGAAGGGCGTGTTTCCCCAATCAGCATCAGCCCCAAGAAAAGAAAGTTCTTTTGAGCTGCAGATTACGCGTTTGTGCAATGGCACCAATGGCTAAGAGAGACGCCCGGAGGAAAGAGATAAGGATGGAAGCATTTTACATGAAGCAGTTGTCTTGACTCCGAGGCTTTTCCGCAAAGCTTGCTCCGGTATGCACATGCAGATGTCCGTGAAGAAGGAGCGCTACCAAGAATGTACATACGTAGCGGATACAACATTTCTTTCCCCTCATTTTTCCCCAACCGCCGGTGTGGCGAAATCTGCGTCATTACCCAACACGTCCTCCAGCTTAGTTTCCTCGGTTGTTCCCCAAATCTTCCAATTCCCCTCCTGTCCCCTCAACATCATTCTTTGCAAGACCACATATTCTACCATCCTCTTCTTTTCGGTCGCATCACTTGCGAGACCACTTGCAGGCGTTTTCTCGAGGCTTTGTATTGACTTTATTTTGACGACCACTTGGTACAGCGCCGACTTCTCGATATCGAGCGAAACAATATTAGTACTAACGATGCGGGGAAAGCCGATATATTTGTGTAGCGTCCATTGCAGGCTTTCTTTGGGGGGGCGGACATTTATTCGAGTGCGGAATGAGGTAAGAAGCCCTTCGTGACAGACGCTCTTCAAGGTTGCCATGTCACCGCTGTTTTCAGAAATCGGGCGGTCAGGCCGCGTTTGTGGCAATGGTGGAAGGCATCTTACTCGGCAAAGGCAGTGTACATTTTTTCGTACAGCTTTCCTGCCTCAGGAGCAATCCTTCGGCGTCGTAATTTAGGCCATGGCCGGTTCGTTATAAAGTACTTGTATGTGATGCACCTATACAGCGGTCAGACACACCACTGATGCTGAATTGTTAAGCGTAATTCAAGAGGCTCACCCGTGAAGAGCGCGCAATCTCTTCTTCAATCTGTACCATTCTAATCGCATGCGTAGTACTGGTGTTCGAAACAGGGAGGGTTTCCGTGGTCCAGCTGGCATAACAAATGTTCCTGGAAGCCGCAGAGGTCGCTGTTTAGACACGGTGAGGGGGCAGGAGGCTAGGGATAGCTACCTGGAAGAAGCCCCACGTCGTTCCTCATCTGGGAAATCTTCTTTGTGGCATAGCTCCTCAATTGACTCCGCTGGAGATTCAGTGATGGCAGTAGGGGCCAAGTTTGTGTACGTCGTGGAGGATAGATAAAGGGGCAGAGGGTCGGCAATTGAGGGTGGAGGGGAGGCATGTTGCTGTCTCAGAAGATAATGTTTTCGTTGAGCTCAATTATACGAGGAATAGCAACCCGGTATTTTCCCAGTACTCGCACTCGTAAGGCTGAGACCTCGGAAGCCCTAACGCTAACGCTTATTAGCTTATTTGCGGACAAACCTGGGGAAGCCGAGTGACCTACGAATATCAAGTTTGTTATTCCTGTTCGCTCTCTGACAGCCTTTGAACGAGGTCAAAGCTGGGACAACGGTCTCTTTACATTTTCGTTCTTCTCTTCTTCCATTCTGCAGATCCGGCAGCACATGCCGCTGTTCAACTGGCTCACCTGGCGTCCTCTCCAGATCCTCCCAGCTATGCTGCTAGCTTCTCATCTCCTGGAGTAAAGAATGAAGCCACCACACATTCGAGCGGCTCCCATCCACGCGTTGCAGTCCTCTTAGGTATCAATGCTCAGTGGCATATTCCGCTCTTGATATGCCGGGCCCTGAGCACCGCTCCAGCAGCATGGTGGGGTCTCCGTTGCGCCTTTACCTTCTTGGGAGAGCTGCTGCGGAGTGACGGGGCAGGGACGCTTGGGGATACTTGGACAGTGGAAAAACGATTCAGAGTTACTGAAGTATTTCTCGCTATCCTTTGGGTACGTCGAGCATTGTGGGAAGGATCATTGCTACCAGCAGAGATTTCTCAACCAACTCCAGAGATGGTGTGTCCTTGGCTGATAGGGCTCGTACACACAGTGCTCTGCGGCCGCGTATTTGTCATATTTTTTTACGGATT
Organism: Pseudevernia furfuracea; assembly: GCA_022315425.1. Taxonomy (NCBI): domain Eukaryota; kingdom Fungi; phylum Ascomycota; class Lecanoromycetes; order Lecanorales; family Parmeliaceae; genus Pseudevernia; species Pseudevernia furfuracea. Next base: position 1,306,557 of record JAIUPT010000030.1, read on the forward strand.
GCCTAATGTCAAGATGGTAAGGGCAAGCAAAGGGCAGCGCGCATCCTCCCAACAGGGCTGAGTATCTACAGGCTACTTTTTTATACCCCATCCGCCGCCGCTGTTCGACTTTTAACAACAAATTTCTTGATCGCATATATCACCTCCTGGGTCTTGTATCTTTCTGGCGCTTCCGAGGATCCACGAATGCTGCTTCCAGCTTGGGTTTCAATTGCTACGGTCCGCAATCGGCCTGGCATGGCTATTTTAGAAAGCTAACAGCGTCATAGACCCTTACTATGCTCTACCATATCACTCAGCGAAAGATCAACATCAGAAAGGAGACATCGGCGTCTGTAGGCGTATTTTCTATTGCTAGCTTTGTCAGTCTGTGTACCTTGCTTTTTCAGCTACATCTGACTCGGGAAAATGACCCGATTGTCCCATTGTTTTCGATGTTGCGGAGTATCGGGGAATATCTGCTGGCATTTGCAAAGGCCCCGCGGTGATTGTAAGCTTTTGCTATAAACATGGCCGGGCAAAGTCTTGAAACGTGTTGATTCATTTATTGCTCTGCAATGTGGAGTGCATGTTGCTTAGATGATTCTGAAGCTTCTTTGTCATACTCTCAAACCATAGTAAAGAATGACAGGCCTCGCCGCGCCATCGCAAAGCAGCTTCCGTGACTGACACATCCCTTCCGAAGACAAGAGAGCCTTCCTAGTTTCCACTACCGATGCACTGAAAGGGTATCTACCAACGCCCCAACGCACACTTTCGCTTGACACACGCCAGACCAGCAGAGGAGGTAAGAAGTAAGAAAGAGTTCGGCTTGCTGAATGAACTTCAATCGGTCCACTGGAGGGGAGTGTCACCTGGGGCGTTGTTGGTAGAATCTAGAACCCATGAACCTGCGCGACGTGTGAGCTTGACTACGCGTGTAATGCTGCGCGTTGGAAAAGTACCTTGATGGTTTTGGCATCAAGTTCCAGCCCCTCTTTTTTGTCGACCAAAAATTCTTGGACATCTTTGCGCTGATCACCCTGAAGCTGGATCACCTCGCCCATCTCAGTGTCATTGACAATTGTGCCATTGCAAGCTAGACAGACATGCGTTAGCGCCAATCTGTTCCTTAGAACCGTATGATGATGACTCACCGAATTTCTTCTTGATGACCTTAAGGATCTTTTTCTGATCGAATTTCTTGGGCAGGCCTTGAACAGTTGTCAAGGTCTTGCGACCATTGCGCTCTTTTGATAGTCAGTTAGCAAGTTGTTTGTATTTGTGCTATGTTCACAGATATGCTCTGTAGAGTGTCAAACGTACGCTGAATCCTAATATGGATGTAGTTTTGAGACTGCTTGGTCTCCCCAGTATCTTCGTCGGCTTCGGCGAAGGGGTCTGTGGAGGTCAGCAAATTCGCCTGTATGAAAGACTAGAAGCGCAATCAAGTGAAGAAAGACAAAAAATCGTTCATGCCATGTGCCTTCTAGCACAACAGTTCACTTGGACTTTCACTAGCGGCGCAAGAAGGCTGCGGAATGCGACTGACCGAAGGTCTTGAGATTTTCGATGGACATAAACTCGTATGCTCTCGGTGACTTTGGGATAAGTGTTTGTGGATTGAGGAAGAAGGGTTGATTGTAGTGTAGTGGATGTTAAGTTTTGATGCGTTCCTTTGAAAAGCTGCTTGAATCTGAAAGAACTGGAGTGGAGATGTTGTGTTATGTGTTGTGTTATGTGTTGTGTTATGTGTTGTGTTATGTGTTGTGTTATGTGTGAGAATTGTGATTGAGAAGAGGTCGAGAGGGGTTTGGCACTTGAAGTTGGCGGGGAATTGCGCTAACCGCATTCAATCTTGGTTCGACACTGCCCGATATGCAGCGTATTACGACGATTGCCACTTTACGTAGAATGCTTCTGAGTCACCAGAAACATGATGCCAAGATTTCTACGATTAGAGTCATCATCACGATAGAGCGGAAATGTCTTGGGACTTGGATTATTCTCTATCTTACATTTCACAAAGTACCCCACAGAGAAGCCTATGCTAATGAATACGTTATTATATTATAGTACAACGTGCACATGAGATGCACACGGAATATGAAGTCGCTTTTCCCAGAAGCACCTTCGCGGAATCAGGACGGTGGCGCCGCTCCAGGCGCTTGAGTGCCTGTTGCACGAGAACCACCGGGGGGAGGCATGAAAAGTTGTAGATATGTCTAGCCTTTGTTAGTCCAAGGTAGGGCGTATTGTATTCCACGAGGGCAGTTCATACTGTTCCTACAGCGAGTACTAAGGAAAGTCATGGATTAGTCCAAGACGAGACGGAAGTTTTGCATCATGATGTGAGTCCTTACGAGCCATTCCGGCGCCCATGTAGCCAGGGGTTCCAGACTTCTTTGCCTGCTCAGGCGTTTGAGCCAGCCATGTTTGTACGGCAAAGACAAACGAAGCCCTGAAACTTGTCAGCGAATGCAATGCAGACTGCCACCTCGTTTAGACCTACCAGCCAATCATCCTAGTAAATGGAAATCGTTCGTGAGCAATTCTGATGCTTGCTGGGCGTCAATTGTCTTACTTGTTTCTCGTGAACATCTTCTCCTGTCAGCCAAATGAGTGAAGAAGGCTAGGTGAGACTTACGGCAACCATTGGCAGGGTGGTGGCCATTGTATTGGCGATATCATCGGGTTTCTCTGCTGAGGGTTCTTTATAAGGAATGACTGGAGCAGCGTTAGTCATTCGAGAGGAGGGAAAAGGATTGGATGGATAGGCATTACTGAGATCTTCTCTCCGCATATCCTTTCTTGAAGCCATAAGGTAGCTATAACAAGTCACTTGGTAGTCAATATAATACCACTGATTCTTGAACGACTTGAATGTCACATTTAGTGTCCAAATAGCTTACCGTAATAAGGTAATTAATAGGTAAGGTACCTTCCTTACCTTACCTTAGCGAGTACAGCCTCCCGACTCCCCGAGTTCCCGCCCGCGGAGAGCCAATCTGGCCCAGAACAGAGCACATGCTTGATTGATATCTGCCCCCAACTTCTAGAACTACCTTAGGTACTATGGTAAAAGTATTTACTTACTAATAGTACAGACATTCATTCTTCTTACCTACCAAATCATCCACCTATACTATACTACCATCTAAACCTCATTTGCTCAACTATTCGCGTTGCATCCTTCCATCTCTACCTACCGATTCGATGATCCCCAACTCCCCCCAAAACCCTATATCCCGATTCTCGGCCAACATGACTGAACCATGACCAGCAACCTTGCGGGCATTGAACCGCCATTGTCTATCGGCAACCGCTCTTTTCCCTTGCCTCCCACTCGCACAGCTTCTCACGACCTTCAGCAGAATCCCAGGTCGTGGCCGCGTCAGACTTTAAACCCACCTCCCAATGCGCCGGCAAGCTCTCAGGACGCCTCCGAGCCTTCTTTCAAGAGACAGAAGACTGGACATGCTGCTACAGATTTAATCAGAAAGACCGGTGGAACTTTACGAAGCGTTTTGGACATCAGTAGTGCGACAAGTAACAAGGGCGCACTTCTCATAAACAGTGCGGATTCCTTGCCGGAAAAAGAGGGTGCAGAAAAAGAACAGACGCCTTCCCTGTTTCCCATTCGCCCAGGTAAATTCCCTCAACCTGGTGGTAATCAGCAGGGTCGCGCGCTCGCTATCGAGAGAGCCACTGCGCGAGACGTAGTACCAGTTAAACCCTATGTTCCCGAACCTCCCTCTTTCGCGCCACGGTTCCATAACGCCGGTAAGTTTCCCTCGTTTTGTACGAAGGCATGTATGTTCACTCATAAACCCCAGGGCCAGCAGACTTCTTCCCCTGGACAGGACGTCACGCGGAGGATGTCCTTAACGAGCTAACCACCAAACAAGGCTTCTACGACAGATCCCCTGTCTCCCAGAATGAGTCACATACTGCCAGACCATCGGTCTGGTCTAGCCTGAAGCACAAGTCCGGTCTCCAGATCCTGTCGTCTCTGTTCGTCTCAGCGCTCGATCAGAGGCAGATTCACGGGACCATCACCACGAACAGTACTTTCAAACCTCCACCAAGGGTGACTTTGACAGACACGAAGCGGGAGGCTTGGCTCCGAGATCTTGCAAATGCCTCAATTCCTTTGCGACGATTAAGTCGAACAATTCCGCACGGCATCCGGGGAAAGATACTTTTGGACCACTGCCTAAGCAAAGATATCCCAACGTCCAGAGCCATTTGGCTTGCTAAATGCGTGGGGGCCAACGAAATTCGAGCGTTCAAAAGGAAAGGGACCGGTGGTGTCTTTACCGTTGGAGGAGAAGCCAAGTGGATCAAAGACTGGACAGCCAATGTTGAACAATTTTTGGAATCTATCATTGGTCTTTGTGGCAGTGCTGACTGGAGATCGAAGATTAACTATGGGTGAAGTACAGTCTTCCATGAGTCCAGGCTTTGCGCTGACCAGAATAACCAGCTTGCGTCTGATTACACATCTCTATTCGGAGCACCTTCTCGATCAGGATCACTACATTGACTGGCTGATCGCGTCCTTCCGAAACAGTGATCTAGATGCTCTACCTATGTGGCTTCTGGTCATGCAGATACATCAGCTTGATGTTCTTCAGCACCGACAACGTGGACGACGTTTAGCTGAAGCTTTGTTAAGGCATATAAATCAAGTAAGTTGTCAATATAGCCCACATGGAAATGCAGCAGGACTTAAACAACTCCCAGGCATCTCTACCAGTCAACCACGAAGTGTATGACACAGTCTTGACGCAACTCGTCAAGCTTCTCAAGACTCTCATGCTTTCAGCCCCTGCATGCTTCATCCTTCCAGCTTGCTGGAGTAAGTACGAAGATGTAATCAAAAGCTGTCTGGACGAGAAGGAACGCCATTTGCAAGCCTCCTTTGACAGCCTCTCCAAACGTAATTGGAGACTCCGAAACCGCTCCTTGAACCAAAGTAGTCAAGCGACAAAATCTCACAGACAGACCATCATAGTATATCTGGACAGCTTGTGCGATGATCAAAATTTTGGCAAAATTGCGCGCGCGTGCCTCCGGGTCACCGGTGATTATGACTTACTTGTTCGAACATGCATTGAGTGGTCGTCTAGCGTTTATAGGCATGGTCGCTTTAGGGCATATGCTGCTGCACGTCTACTGCGTATCTGGCAAAGAAAGGGCGTCGATCTTCAGGGCCCAATATTCAACTTCTTGGCTGCAAGTTCGGATCTTCCAGGCTTACAGAAGAGAGACGTATACAGATTGCTTGCTGAACTTGTACGTTCGCAGCACTTGTCTGTCGGCAAGTATCTACAATGGCTCCTTGCTCGTGGAACATTGGATGGCCATCATGAGCCTAATTCGGTGAGTACAATACCCTCAATGTATTCGTTTCACCAGCTGATCGTCCTAGGATGGTCCATGCGATGTCTACTTGCTATTTGAGCTGCCTTTGCAGGGCCTGCCATCTCACGTTCTCAATTTACGAAGCATGCTTTTGACTACGCTGGGAGTTCCTGCTGAGCGAGAAAGCGACATGATCGCTGCAGCAAAGGCGAGCATACTAAGCCAGATCCCAGATTTTTTCCTTGGGGATGCTTCATCTGGCTCGGGAGCAGGCTATCGTGAATTTGCTTTGTCGAGTCAGACAGTAAAGTCTGCCGTGGCACTGTGGATTCGACAAAATCTGTTCTCACGCCTTAAAGTTTACGGAAAGACTTATTCCGCATCCAAAGATACTAAACAGCCACATCCGGAGAAAGTCGCTTCTGGTCTCGTCGCCCTACAACAATTCCACACCATCCGACGCATTCTCGAAGACTTCGAAGACTTCGCAATCCTTGCTGATGTCCTCAACATGTTGTCCGATGAAGTGCAGGGGCCTATCTTGACGGCTGTGACCGACACAGTCAACCAGTATTTTGATGTGTTCAACGCCATAGGTGCTGCTGATGATATTTTTCGAAGATTGTATCATCGGGTGGAAGAACCTCATGGCCCAGAGGTCATTGAAAAGGCTTTTCTTGAATCGCTGATTGACCTGGCTTGTCGCTTGTCCAACACAGCTCAGGAAATCCAAAGGCTTCGAAACGATATGTTGGCTTTCATGCCCAGATTATCTGCCGTTGCTTTCTCGCCCATCTCAGACAACATGGTTGACGCAATGCAATCAGCCGAACCAACGTTTGCGGAGGAGTTGGACCAAATGCTCGCAGGCGGCACCAGTATGGATAAGCAAACTCTAACTCGAGTGTTTGGCACAATAATAGGCCATCTAGAGACATCATCCGAGGAGCCAAGTCAGTTCGGGATCCGATTTTCGCAGCTGCTCGCTCGACTGCGCAGATTTGGTCCAAAGACCTTCGACGCACTGCTCAAAGATTGGCTTCAAAAGTGGCTGCATTCCGATCTTCAGGTAAAGCCGGGGGTAATCCTATCGCCAATGATTTGCTCTAAAGTCGTCTCGTTGAAGGTGGTTCTGGATTCCACCGCACACGTTTTAAGGCTTCAAGGCCACCGAAATGATCGTGCTACTCTAGCCTTGGAGATGTTGGATATACTGACTACGGCCAGCTCTGGACCGATGCTCATCGTAGACTACCGAGGCTACCGGCTTCTTGATCAATTGCGTCGCCTCGTTCGCATGTCTTCGGCCTCGATTACAGCCTTACTCTGTGTTGTTGTAGAGACATGTAAAGCAACGGAAATTCCCCTGTGTACGCGCGCTTGGGCTCGGGCTCGAGTTGAGGATCTCGCGGTCAGGAAATTGATACAGACTCTCGTGCTACAGCAGCCGAGCACGCCCAGAGAAGTCGCATCCACACTACCTAACTCCGACTTACAAAAAGCCTTCTGGGGAATTTTGGACTTGGACCAGCAAGGAGAGTCCTCGCACCTTGATGGACGCAGTAGGGTCTCGAGGCTTCTAAACAGTACCAGCTATTTCAACGTGCCCCTTGTCCAATTGGAATTAAGAGCAATCCTTTCAGATACCGGATCTTGGGAGAATGCTGAAGATACCCTGTCAGATATTTTCATGGAGAGGGTCGGCGCTTCAAGGGACGTTGGGCTGTGGACATGCCTTGTATCCGAACTGCCCGTCACACAAGCGGCTTCAGTTCGAGAAAAGGCCGAGACCGAAATCATCTGTTTAGGTGTTACAGATACGACATCGATGTGTACCCGGGACAAGACCCGGCTCGACGGTTTGACTGCAATAATCGAAGCAGCTGGATTCAGTGTATCAGATGCTGGGACTTCCCCATTGCTTGACCAAGTCACAGATGGACTCACGATGATTTGCTCCTCGCCCCAGCTGGACAAATATCAGCACGATCATGGTGACATCGACTCAGATCATGTGTGCCAGTCTATCAATGTTCTCATTTCCTTGCTCATCATCCACCAGTCGACAATCCAGCACCCAAGGTTCTCTCAGTCCGCACTCTTCCAAGTCCTTATCTCCCTCAGTCGGCTGCTAATACATCCGATCCTCGCTTTTCATCCCACTCTTCCGAGCTACGTGTTCGACACCCTCGCTCTCCTCTCCGATTCCCTCGCCGACGATACTCGAACGCGCTGCATCGGCACCCTTCGTGACCATCATCACAGTCAGGATCCACGATTACGATTCATCTTCGGCTACTTTGAGACCGTCAACAGTGAATGGCTACAATTAGTCACAACGTCCTCGACAATGGCCGAAGCGAAATCAGAGGGCGTGACAATGCAGCCATATTCCCTTCGGAGATGGGAAATGATGCAAGATGCAACGCCGGTCTCTACGGAAAATGATACCAGTCTTAGCTTGACCCTTTTTGGGGCGAGGAAGTCCGTTTTATAGCGTGACAAAAAAACAAAAAAAAAGCATATTCCCGGATGATGTATGATTAGATGACATAGTGTGGATACGATGACGTGGTTTCGTTCGCTTCAGCGTCTTACGACTTCTATTGGATTGGCATTTCAGCTCTGGAATGAGCGCTTCAGGATAGCGGTTGGGGAGGAGTATGGTCTGTGTGAGGAGTCGCTACTGCAACATTTACCGGGCTTCAAGCTCGTCTTCTCATGAAACGTATAGGATGCTTCAAGGAGAGTTTCAACATATATTATTACATTTGGCATCAATGCCAACAGTACATAACGGATATGCATTCTTTCAAAAGACAATCGTTCACCGTAGGCTTTGGCTTTCGATCGAAGAAAAGGTCGCTGGGAAGATGTGGAAGCAATTCAGTCTGACATGGACGCCACTGTCTTATAAAATCAATCATCGTCGAAAATTTGATAGGTATTCTGCAAGATTGTGTCGATGACTCGAACTTGCCAACCCGCATCAGCCACATTCGGGCCTGTGCCCATAAGTGTTGGCCTAAGGATATTGTCAGTTCGTTTTCTCCCGAACGAGTCTACTAGGTGGCGTACCCGAAAATAATGGCCAAGTTTCCAGCATTCATCCTATTTACAGCAGAGCGCTCCTGGACTCGATTCAAGTGCTATTTATGTCAGCGTCTTTTGACATCTTGTCACTCCGACAAACAGCATGCTCACCAGCGTCAAAGCTCGAAGAGTAGCGTAATTTGGGTCTGGTAGACTATTAATTATAGCATGCATTGAGTCGCGGCGGGTTATATCATCATCGATACCTGTCACCCGACAGCTGATCAGAATAAAGCGCCTTATATGAGCCTCGGACTGTCGATTGATACTTACGTGCGGCTTCAATGAAACCTTGATAATGCTCGCGAGTCAGCAAGGGATCCGGCAGGTCTCGGAAAAATTGCTTTAATAAGCCAGCGACGCTATTAACATCGTGATAGAACGCTTCCGGGTTGCGGAAGTCCAGCTGGTTTGAATCTTTTCATTGTCAGCTCGGCGTCGCCAGTCAGCCGTGATGCATTGCTCACCGTTGTCAAATATTGACCGGAGCTTCGAAACGTGCGCGGAAGAACCAGAAAGTCGGTATATTCCCTCCAATTCTAGGCCATATAGATCAACAGCCTGGATACACTGATAAACTACCAGTGGTATAGCGGAGCCGTCTCGTTTGAGCAGATCCTCAAGCGAAAGACCAAAAACTGGCCTCAAAGCAGGAAGGCTGGTACTGGAATTGTTGTTCTGTAATGCACCCATGCCGATGGGCGTCGGAGGCTGTGAGTACAACGGTGTAGTCGTCTGGGCTGAAGGGACTTGCGGGGGACCGCCAGCACTCATTGATGGGAAATTTTGATCTTGCGGTGAGCGGTTCATGCCATCCTGAGGCGCAGTATTCGAAACGAATCCAAGTGGAGCTGACGGCGGTGCCGAAGCCTGGGAAGAGCTCTGACCTTGCAAAAGTCCCGGCTGACTTGTCTGTCCCGAAGGGCTGAATGTTGGAGCTTGTAGATTTGGCATGGGTTGTGTACGAGTATTAATAGAAGATGGGGTCTGTTGTGAAGACGTGAGGGTCTGCAGAATGTCAATACGCTGCTTCCACTCATATTTGAAATACGCGGATTCCTACTGGATGACGCTCGTACTTGATTTCCCCTGACTTGCCAACCTTGGAAGCAAAGCTAGACACGTAACTATTCAGATCCCTTGCGTTATCAATTTGGAAAACGACGTCGCGTAGACTCCGCGAACCCGAACCATTGCTCTGGCCCTGGAGTGGGCTGACGCAGAGTCCATTACCAAGGAGAAGTCTCTCGTTGAATGAAGCTGGAGGAAAGATTAGCAGTTGGATTTCTTAGCACGAGACGGTGCCTGCAACTCACCAAACTTCTGCAATTGGAGGGTCAAGCCAGAGTCGCATTCCTTGATTAGGTCTTGAAGCGCCCTGACGGCTTGAGGACGCAGAGTGCTGACCAGCTCCTGTCGTTGGTTCTTCGCACTCTGCACTCTAGACGAGTAATCAGAGTCGGCCTGCTGCACTTTCCTGAGCAGATCCTCTTCATGCTGGGCTGCAGACTTTGGCCCTTTCAATCCAAAAACTCGCCCGGATTGCTTGTCCCCTGTTCGAGTTCGATCATAATCTTCGGCCAGCGAATCGTACTTAGATTTTGCCTTGTCCATCAATGACTCGGAGTCTTGCACCCTCTTCTCTGCGCTCAGACCGGTCTGCTTCCAGTGCTTACGACCCCGCTCCATATTTGCGGCCAAATCATGGAGATCCTCATGCATTTGATGAAGGGACAGCGCAAATTGAACACCATTGTCTGCCATGCGGTCATGGATGCCGAGAATTTCATCGTAATTCTGAGCGTACGAACCCTGTCTGTTGTCGGGTCGCTTTGCCAATTCGTGGCTACTTCTGCACAGCTTTTTGAGGCCTTGCGCTTGCTCCTCCTCGAGAGTCGATCTCTTCTTCAAAAAGGCTGCGAATTCCCTTGCTGATGCAACGCTCTGCTTTAGACGCGTCAGCAGAGTATTGATGCCGATCTGCAATTTTTAGTTCAGGTCATTTCTACGAGAATCAGGCCAGAAGACCAACATCAGACTGTAAAACGCTGTCCACGACTGGGGAGGACTCGTTCGTAGGAAGGGTGGACTGTGGCGCAAGCGTTGTCTGTCCACTGCTCGGTATCTCGCTTGCACCATTGTATCCAGATCCATTCAGGGTAGACTGTGGAGCAAGATTCTCAGAAGAAGAGCGCTCAAGCGAATCCCTTTGCTCCATTCGTTAATTGTGTGTGATTTGAAGGATAGGTTCAGGCAGATGCATGAACGAGTAGTCGAGGGCTTGAGCTGGGTTCGGTTACGGAGGCTGCCACAGCGCTGATATTAACCCTAACCCTACTTTAAGGGGAGCGAAAGTCCTGCACCCGCCAAGACTTTACGCTTGCACGTCGGATAACGCCCCACCTATTGATTTGGGGCCATTTTCCGACAATAGGGTTAGGGCTGATACTAGCGCATGCGCAGGACTTTCGGATAAGCCCACGAATTAAATTCGTGAAACGTAATCTTAAAATTTCGGGGGTTGATTTCGGGGCCGCGCACCCCCCAAGAAGATTAGTTTCGGGGCCTCTCAAAGGTGAAAAATCTTTAACTTAGAATTTGTCAATAACTATAAGATCGATTCTAAGAACTCTTGATTCTCTGAATAGCGCAAATGAGTCTCCATAATTGAAGAAAAAAAACCCGAAAAAAGTAATAGAAAAGTAAAAAGTTATTCAAAGTGTAAGACTTGTACGCACAAATTTTTTGATGACGGCGTTGGTCTCAAGGCATTATTCGAGCTAGTCTGAGCTTGGCCTTATCGGTCACGAGATAGGTCTGAGTAGGAAACCCTACCAAGCCTGAATTTCTTTGATATATTGCCCGATATGACAAATTCATTCTCTGCGTATATATCATATTAAGCGATATACGTTTCGAAGTTACTTCGAAGCTTAGACTCGAAAGCTATCTCGAAACTATATCAGTATATACAAGTATAGGCCCACGAATTAAATTCGTGATACGATATTAAAATTAATCTAAATTAACTTAAGACTTAAGTCGTGAAAAAAAGAAAAAACTATTTAAGAAAATATAAAATTTGATTAATATTTTAAATAGCTTTTTTTCTACTTTTTTTTTAAGATTATTATAATACGATTTACGATTTAATTTAATTAATTTTAATTTTAATTTTTTTTTTTGACGGAGCTCGAATTCGAATTCTACAATATATAAATCTACAAATTTAATCGTTTTATTATTTTATCACTATATGAAAAAGTTTCGCTACTAAAATATATATCGAACACCTAGTTCGTCAATGCTAAAAACCTTCAACTTACAATCTATTAATAATTATAGGACCGATTTCAAAAATTCTTGATTCTCTGAATAGCGCAAATAAGTCTTCACAATTAAAAAAAAAATCTCAAAAAAGTAATAGAAAAGTAAAAAGTTATTCAAAATATAAGACTTGTACGCACAAATTTTTCGAGGCCGCGCATTTGCCAAGAAGTAAGCGATCGGGCAGCGATATTTGAATTCTACTTTACTTTATCAATAATAGACCAAATTTGATAATTTTTGCAGCGTTGGAATGCGCAAGTTGAGTTCTATAATTGATGAAAGTTTGAAGAAATTATATGCACAGGGCATAAAATAATTGAAGTTGCGAAAAGGTCACATCAAATTTTTTGATAAGGGCGCTCGAAAGGTCTAAAAGACGCTATACGGGCGCTAACCGAAGGAGGAAATCAGATAGAATTTATCATTGGCTGCACATACAAATTTAAGATATTTTAGCTCAGCCCTATCTTATTCTTTTATATATACTGAAAGAATAAGACAGGGCTGAGCTAAAAAACCTTATATTTGTATGTGCAGCGGGCTGTAGCCAATGTAAACCTCGACAGATCTACGCTTTTTGGTTAGACCCGCTTTGTCAGCCCGCTAGACCTCCCGAGCGCCCTCATCAAAAAATTTGGTGAGACCTTTTCGCAACTTCAATTATTTTATGCCCTGTGCATATAATTTCTTCAAACTTTCATCAATTATAGAACTCAACTTGCGCATTCCAACGCTGCAAAAATTATCAAATTTGGTCTATTATTGATAAAGTAAAGTAGAATTCAAATATCGCTGCCCGATCGCTTACTTCTTGGCGAATGCGCGGCCTCGAAAAAATTTGTGCGTACAAGTCTTATATTTTGAATAACTTTTTACTTTTCTATTACTTTTTTGAGATTTTTTTTTTAATTGTGAAGACTTATTTGCGCTATTCAGAGAATCAAGAATTTTTGAAATCGGTCTTATAGTTATTAATAGATTGTAAGTTGAAGGTTTTTAGCGTTGACGAACTAGGTGTTCGATATATATTTTAGTAGTGAAATTTTTTTCATGTAGTGGTAAAATGATAAAACGGTTAAATTTGTAAATTTGTAAATTGTAGAATTCGAATTCGAGCTGCGTCAAAAAATTAAAAATAAATAAAAATAAAAATACAAAAAATAAAATAAATTAATTAAATTAAATCGTAAATCGTATTATAATAATCTTAAAAAAAAAGTAGAAAAAAAGCTATTTAAAATATTAATCAAATTTAATATTTTCTAAAAGAGTTTTTTCTTTTTTTTACGACTTAAGTCTTAAGTTAATTTAGATTAATTTTAATATCGTATCACGAATTTAATTCGTGAGCCTATACTTGTTACTTAATAACTAAATTGTTATGCTCAAGGCATATGATCATTTATGAGTGTGTAAAGTCTTGATTTATTCTATGTGAGAAGCCTGCCTTTATAGAGAATACATGGGAGACGCTAGTATTAGCATGGCCTAGCCTCTCCCCCTTCTTCAAGGCATGGCAAGAGCCATTCTTCTACGGAAGGCTTTCGCGGAAGGCTTTGATAGAAGGCATAGCCCTTGGCTATGACCATAATAGTTGTCGTCAAAGAAACAAAGTCGTCATCTCGATAACAATAATAACATACACGTGAATAACACATATATATAATAAGTCTTAGGAGTTTCTTTACAGCAAACGATGTATGCGATTGCTTATTAATTCTGTCTGATCGACAAGGTATTAATATAGTATAATGCTATTATAAGGATAATGTTGCTGTTAAACCCTTTGACAGATAGATGCTCTAACTGTTATGTGTTATGTTTTGCTCGTTGAGTGATATGTGAGAGTTATGTTGAGATTGCATAGGGTTTGATGATATAATAGACGAAGACTATGATTAAGGCAGAGACAGCTTCGTTTATATTCTCGAACTCTTTGATCACTTCGAACGCATTTGCAAGCTGTTTGACGAAGGGTCATTTATCTTTCTGAGAATTATATTTCTTTTATCGAATCAAGTATTAAATAGTTACCTATTTGACACGATCGTAGCGACGTTGTCGTTTTCTCACTAGACGTTCAATCTTATACTTATTCTCGTTATTTATAACGATAGTAGATAACACGATAAACTAACGTTTATACGAATCTGAGATAGATGTGATAGCTAATTTAAGATGTATAATTAATACGACGTTATGAATCTTCATTATTGTAGATAGCTTCAGACGATAAGTAAAACGTTCGATTCGCTTAATAATCTCGAATAATTCTGCGAATTGCTGATCAAGTTTTCGAGATTATATATTGATTATTTAATAATCTCTATGAAGACGTAAGTGTATATACTTATCGATCTTAAAGAATATAGATATATACTTGATATCGTAATACTTCTTTATTCTTACTGAGACGAAGATTAATACGTTTTATATATCGATATGCTTAGGGCGATAAGCAGTCTAATGAGTCGAAAAGATATCAAGAATAACAGTTATAGCTTCTGCGAAAGACTTTGATAACATTAATATTCGTATTATTATGACGCGTTGCTCTGAGATTAATATAATAGATACTAAAGCTTCTTACGAAGCAGAATTAATAGCTTACTATATAAAACCTTGTTATAAATTAAAACTTTCGAAAGCTTGTTATAGGTCAGTTGTCTCGATAAGATCTTTAAGATCGAGATCTTTTATTTTCAACAGATCGAGCGATTTCTTAATCTTAAATTTATAAAGTACTTTCGTGAGAGCGAGATGAGTCGAGCTATACTTAATTGAATTATTTAAAATAATAATTAGCTGCGATAACACGACTAATTATAGATCGTGAGATACTATAAGAATAAAATAACGTAATGTTATTTCGATAATCTTATTCGACTTTTCGAACTGTTTATTAATTTAAAAATGTCAAACGATAAAATAAAGCAAGTCGACGTTAAGTAATTTTAAAATTTGTTGTTATAGCTACTCGACGAACTTGCGATCACGATCGAAGATAATAACTTATAATAGATCTTAGTTTAGTAATAGAAGTCTAATTAACAAGTAATAGATTCATTAAATATCGTTTTAAATTGAGACATCTAAAATAAGTGTAATAATCTTATTAACTTTCTTCGTTATTGATATAATATAATTAAGACTAGCGAAAGAGAGAGTCTTCGATAAAATTAAGATAAAGTCGATAATAATCGTATAAAATAAGCGTAACGAAGTGTATATTGATTATAACGAGTCATAAGACGAATATCGAGAAGTCTAATATAATTGACAGTGAGAATAGTAACGAAGATATTTATATAATTTGATAGACATATTGAAGATATAAATATCACGCGTTAACTTTTTATGAGTACGAGCGTAGTCTGAATATTTTATCTTATTATAAATCAGCTTGAAGATCTTATACTTTAAAATTCTTATTAACACGCACAGTCGCATTTTAATATCGATATCATTATAATAGAATAAGTTATTGATGAGCTTATATAATAATCTAATAGTATTCTTCTCTAGCTCTGCGTTTGTCTTAATAATAACAATAATCTTGATTTATTTTAATTTATTCTAATAATCTTTTGTTACTCTATTGCGAAAGATTTTATTAATAGAGATCACATTAATAAGAAAGAAGTCGATAGCGTCAAGAATAAAGTCTTTCTTAAATCGATCTAAGATTAATCGACTTATTAGTCATAATAGAGCGTCTAACACGATATTAGTCTTATCAGACTTGTGTCTTAGCTTAATGCGAAATCTCTATAAGTATTCTAAAGCACGAATCAAGCGTAAATTAAGCTTTTTGATAAATGTGATATTTATATTACTCTAACGTATAATCTTTGAAGCTATGATAACTTTAATCAAATAACGAATCTTCTTGACTACTTATACTATGTTAGTTATTTTCAACTCGATTAATCAATATCGAGTTTTTGTTAACGTAAGTTATCTGCTGAGAAAGAGAATCGACTATAAAGACTTTTACTTAAAGACGTCTACGAAAGACTTCAGCAAAGAGTCGATAACTGCGAAAGACTTTAACAAAGAGTTATCGTTCTTGATATAATAGACGTGAGCTTCGAAGTCAAATTCTTTATTAACGTCGAGGTTCACGTATAATTATCTATTGAGATTATAATAATGCAGCATTATAACAGAGTCGAAAATTTCTTAAAGTTGATAATATGCATTAAGTTCTTTTGAAGTTGACGTTTACAGATATGCTTTGTTAACTTCAGATTTGTGAGCACTTTTCGTAGTGCTTCTATAATTACGATTAAAAAGAATCTTTCGTTCTTATAATAATTTGATAATAGCGAAATAATAAGACATATACTACTTGAAATAGTCTGTTATCTCGAGATAACGCTCAAGAACTGTTAAGGTACGTGAGAACTCGAGATTGCGAATAGCTATAAGCTTATCTTTCGACGTAACTAGACTTAGAATATCGACATATTAATCTAATAGCTGCATTAAGA